>JARIHR010000009.1:0-1200000 GCA_029281495.1 Mycena filopes | reverse complement strand
AAGAGAAGAAAGACGTTGAGCATGCTGCTTAACTTGGACGGGGAAGAGAAGGATGACTCCAAGCTTCGCTGACCTTATATCCGAACGTCCCAGCTCTCAGCCGAGTTGCCCGAGGACGGCAAACAATGTGGCCACTGGCCACATTCACCTCCATTTTCCCCGTAAGAGGCAGTGAGCGAACGAGGACCGTCCGCTGATCCAAGATGTGCCCGTTTCATTCGGGCGACGAGCCAACCGACCGAGAGGGTTTGAGTCAAGCAAATATTCCCACGGTTGAACTTTGCACTTCCAACATATTAAATGGCTACCATACGCGTTCCTCTAGCGGATTTCAACCCGAACCCACTCTAGAGGTTATTATTCTCTATCTTCGATTAAACCCTGCATCACTGACCAGCGTACACGAAACCAGTCCGACTCGCGGTCGTTGCTGAATATGAATCGTCCCCGAACATTGTCAAACACCTCAATTTGGCACCATTCCATCAAGTCAAGAACAAAGATCAAAATAAATAGATTGTCCAGGATGTAAGGGTACATTTCAAGCTACAAAATTGTCCATATAGGCGATGGCAAGGAACCACTGGCAGGCCTACATGCTACGCTTCGGGCTCCCGCTTGAACATCATCGGAAGAGAACCTCCCTTTGGCGATCGCGGAGAGGGTGCCGACCGCGGCGCCGGCGGCGGACCTCCAAGTCCGCCGGGACACGCGGCTGGTCCACTGAAGAGCGTTCCTGGACCACTCTGTGTTTAAGCAATGCCAAGTGAGTATTCGTGTAAGAAGAAGAGATGAACCTCGGGGACCACTAACCAACTGATAATTGCAGGGCTCGAACGCGTCCGCCTCGGCGTCGTCTAAGTAGGTGCAGAGCTGGGAGCCCAATACCGTTTCGGAGCCGATCAAGGGCCCTACGTCCCTGTTCGTGAACGGGCACTCGTTGGGCGGAGCGTCGCCGATATGCGACGGGCAAGCGACGTTGCCGCTTGTGAGTGACAAAGTGCACATATCTGCATCCGTACTAGGCTGTACCAACGAATCCAGAGTGAGTATCGATTCAACTACGCGGAATCGGACGCACTGACATTGGAATAGACGCAAACATTGTTTCCGCCGTCTGCTTTGTACGCGCAGGTAGTTCCGCTCGCCTGAGGGCGTGTGGGTCAATTGCAAGCCTTACACTAGTAGAGTTGGAAAGAATCATACGTACACTAGCGATTGGCACTACAGTCACGTCGCCGTTGCCAGCGATGACCAGATCCTGCTTGAGTCTGTCTTTGAGTGGACAGAAATTTTCGAGTCGGTTGCAGGGTGTAGCTTCGACCATGGTTGTCAAAAAGGTAGTAGCCGTCGCGAGGAAGAGAAGAGAGAGTGTGAGCATGCTGTTTGACCTGGAGGGTTGAGAGGTGAGGGATGGAGACTTCAAGCTACTTCACTGACCTTAAATGCAGACCTAATCCTTGGCCGAGTTGCCCGGACTCACGGCGATGTTCGTTCATTCCATTTCACTAATTCGCGGACGGCCTTAGTATTTACACATGTTTCAACCTGCCCTCCATTTCTTCTAAAAAATGCGATGAGTGGAAGAGGAATGTTAGCACGGCCGCACCTCGGAGGATGCATTGCCGTCCATTTTTCCTGCAAAATGCGGCGAGCGCATGAAAGCCAACCAATAATTTTTGAATGCACCTTACCCATTCATTCCAGTGTCCATTTTACCTTAATTGAAATGCGGTGAGTGGACCAGGACTGCGCGCTGATACATTTTGAAAGGACGGCCACGAGGATCCATTTACACACTCTTGGAGTCACGGTTGCCCTCTATTTTTCTTGTAAAATTCGGTGACTGACCGAGGACTATTTGCCGCCTTTTTGGTGTACTTGAGTCAATCTACAGCACCGGATCGACCGAGGAGGCGTCGAGGAGGGCCAAATCGATGTGATCAACTAAATCTTCCCACGGTTCAACTTGACGCTTTCATAACAGGCCAGGGCAGAGATGATGCAGGCCAGAACACAATATGGGTTCAGATAGAGTGCAGAGGAACGCGGATGGAAGTCAAGAGGGGTCCGCTTGCTGTTAGAGTCAAAGCAACGATACTCATGATTCAAGCCAGGCTCAACATTCAATCGAACTAAATACACGCTGGCATCCACAAATACCAAAAGGTGGCAGTCCTGCTTGAGTGTGGCTGCATGAAATCAAATTCAACTGGCAATTGCATAGATATTCAATGGAATCATGTCATGTAGCCCGCGAACCGCACAGAAAAGGGGAGAAGAATTCGATAGGAATCGTAAAGGCTGAGGATCATCTTAACTCTGTCGTCCCGTATTCATGCCACCCTGAAAAATCAGGTGAAAAATCAGGGCTTCCTAGTCGTGTTGGGGCAGCCATGCCCGAACGAGGCGGAAAGAATCAAATCAAGGGTCTGTGAATTTGGTCAACATGTTATTGCACACACCAAGCCTTGAGGCACGGACCGTAGGGTCGTAGATGCAGATGTTATCCTGAAAATGACACTCGATCTGAGTCAATCCATACGGTTTGGTTGTCATTTCCTGATCCAGTGATCCCCCGATACTGTTGAGTTGGGGGCATAGCCCGAGGTCGCCGAGCGAGAAGGCACAACTCTGCAGTGGTCCACTAGAAAGGGTGCCATTCTGGATGAAATTGAGTTCAACTCAAAAATCACTTGATCGATGGAGACAAACAGGAAAATAGTTGCATGGAATCGTGGGGGCATTGGCATAGGTGCAAATAAGACCGTCATCGGCATCAAGTTTGACAGGCAATAGCAACGGTGCACCGATATTGCTGAGGAAGGGACACGCCCCTGAAACAGCCTGGCCTAAGATAAGTGGGCAGGCACTTGGTTGATTTGGGACAAGGTCAAAAGTGCGGCCAGCGTTGTTAGCCTGTTGCATGTGTCAGTTCTTGTCAACAACATCTGCTCCGTGAGGAGGGCCTCACATCAGACTTGTAGGTACAATTTTCCCTGGATGATCCATCGGGGTCGAGATTATATTGGCAGGTGAGCAGGCCATCCTAGTTTTGGCCACACCATTGAAAGTTGTATTCAGCAGGGGGTTCGGAACTCACCGGTCCCGAAGAGTTTGTGCCCAAAGTCTGGTTAATATTGTTGTTGGACGCACAGCGGACATCGAATGCTGTCACCACATTCCACAAGATATTAGAAGCCAAGATTAAAAACAATGTTGATGACATTGTCGTTGTAGAACTTAGAAATGGGTTGGAGGAAGGGAAGATGAACTGGGTGCTTCTGAATTTATATGTTGCCTGTGTTGCCTGCGACCGGAACTCGCGTGGCCACATCTCTTCCCAATCAGTGTGGCTATCCGTGTTTCAACGCGGCATCTACGGAGGCCACTTGAAGCCATGAAAGACGGCGTTGATCGTTCAGTGATCGGAGTTTCCAACTCGATAGCGGATGGGCGGCGGCAGATAGTGTGAGGAAGCTCACATCGAGAGTATGTGTGGAGTTTTGAAGGGACAGGGTTACAGTGTGGTTGAATTTCACACTGGAAACGAAAGTTGAACTTGGATCACCCAATGCTTCCCACGGTTCAATTGAGATGAACCGTGGGAATTATAACAAATGACCGGCAAACAGGAATGGATATCAATGCTATCCAGTATAATACATGTCGCTAATACATGTCGCAGGAGCACCAGGCTCAATAATTAGGTGAAACAGACTTGCTTGTGGAGAGCTGTTCTAAGGAAAAGCTGTCATGACAAACAAACATGGGTCACTCAAAATCCTGAGAGTGAGAGGGGGCAGGAACTGAGTGGGCCACTACCGAGCTGATTATCCTGTCAATTTGATTAGATTGTGTGTTGCCGATGAAATAAGTGACAACAAACCGAGCCGTAGTGGCACACAGCGTTGGGCTGGTCGAGGGTCGGGTCCAGATAATGGCACTCCGTGAACTTGGGGGTATTGGAGGAAACTTGGCCAAGGTCGGAATCCAATGGAGCATGCAATACATTGAGGAAGGGACATGTGCCTGGAGGGGCCTGGCCCAGCGATCCGACACAGGTACTGTCCGAATTGGGTCCGTCGAGGGCCAGGACACACTCGTTCTCCGAGTCAGGCTAAATGACACCCATCAATAATATTCAGCTTCTTCTTATGTCAAGGAGAAACAAACCTTTCCTGTCGCATAGTTACAGCCTAAGGAGGAGGAGTCTGTATATAAACATTGCAGTACATCCTGACCATCAAGCTAATAGTTCCATTACGCCAGTGTTAGTATCAGATGACAAAATCAGGAGGAAGACAAATACCCGGCCCCCGCCAGTGAAAGTTGCTTTGACCTTGTTCACCGATGCACAGGTGAAGGTAGGGTCAGGGCACACCGACCGAACAGTCAGGGCAGAGACGGCTCCGTTTGTCAAGAAGACAGATGAGAAGAATAGAAGGCTGAGGTTGAGCATGGTTGTTAAGTTTGCTTGGGAGGGGAGAGTTTGTTAATCGTTGTGGTGTGGAATGGCTGAATGTGTCAAATTTCCGCAGAACTTATAGGCTTTCGCGGCCGAGTTCCCCGCCAACGGAGCTGTTGTGGCCAGGCAAGGTGTGGCCACATACCGGTTTTCCCGTCAACAAAGGCGATGAGGTAGTCCTGGTTCAACGGCGAATTCGGCGTGTGGTGGTGGTGTTCCGCCTCGCCGAAGCCGAGGCGGCCAAAATGCAGAGCCAGAGCTCCGGCCGGCAGGTCGAACTTGGTGGAGTTTTAATTCCCACGGTTGAACTTATGCTGATCGTCAAAACAGAGAGCTTCAGAAAAGCATATCCTCTAGTCTCTCCAAGACAGACGCTATAAACACTTGCGCTCGTTCCTCGCTAGTTTATAGTCTGTTAGTTACCGCGTCAATTAACCGGCGTCCTGCGCTATCACTGATTGATGGCGATGCCGAACCAAACAAACCATTTACTTCGACGCGTTTTTGAGACGATTGACGCGATGTCTGGAAGGTGGCGGCTCCTGAACAAGTGGGTAAGTACCTCACTTCAGTTCCCGGTGGTCTGGTGCGGAAATATCCCTAAATGAGTGCAAGGGACCCGCTTCCCCCAGTTGCTATGTGAAAACAGGGGCTTTCTTCAGTTTTCTTCCAACCTCACCCAGGGAGGACATTCGGAGCCACGGGAAAATGTTTTGAAGGCTGAAGATGCCTTTTAAGGTCTTTGAAGTGGGCAAAACACTTTGGGGAGATGCACGACGCGTCAAGTCGCGTCCGGGCGATATCCCAAAACGGATGCTTATATAATAACGCAGGACGCCTGCAGTGATAGCGTGGTAACTAATAGACTACATATCCTCGCAGTTTTCAAGATCAAGCGAACTGTTTCACCCCGTCGAATACGGCTTATTGTCTGTCATAGGCTTGGATTATATTTTTGAGGCGCTCAATCCCAACAATTGGAACCTCGTTTCGTGAGCAGTCGCGCCGTCGTAATGATAGGCATTCGAGCAGAGAGAAACACTCATTCAATTATACATATCCGAATACTACTAAACCTCAAGATCAGAGTGCGTCCGAGGCACCGCCGCTTTACCACCAACGCTGCTATACCCGGATTCGCGAGTCCCGGGGGTGGGCCGACCGAGGACCCAAACCGCACCGATGGTAAGCACCGCGAGGACAAGTGCGGCGTTCATCGCAAGGAGGGCAATCAGGATCGGCCTCGATATCACGGTGCTTTTGCTCGTGCCGACAGGTTTGGTGTCGACAGCAGCAGCGGCATCTACGGAGAGAGCATTGCTACCTCTGCTGAACGCTCAGTTGGATCAAAGCGGTGTAGGCAGGCGTGGCGCTTACTCGAGAGCACCAGCAGGGGCTGGAGTAGCCTTGATGGTAATTGCTGACGGGCAAGTGTCCTTTGGCCCGCTGATATATTTTCCATTCTGTCAATGAAAGGGTGTGTGAGGGAACTGAACATATCATCGCGGAGAGGACGAACAGAAGGCGCATATGTGCAGCCATTCGCGTTGAAAAAGTTGCAAACGATGTTGGAACCGTCCGTAGTTTCAGAAGTTAGCCGGTTGTTGCTGGGATTGAAAGGGGGACACGAATTTGAGCTCGGAGGGGGCGGAGAGCCCGTAAGCGAGAGTGGGCAGCTTATATCGCGGCGGTCCAATTGCCCTGCCTGGAAAAGTCGTTTTATGACTCAAAGAGTAGACAGAGTAGGTACCTCAACGCACGAAGTATTTGCACTGCGCCGTGGCACTCTGACCAACATACCGGCAGGCGTTGTCCTCGCTATTCGGACGAATATTGGACTGCAGCAATGGGACACCATTGTTGTCAGTCAAGGGGCACTGTCCGGAGGTAGGAGTATCGCCGACAAGGGACGGGCAAGTGGCCGACAATGGGTTAAGAATCCCTGTGGGTCTGAAGGTACATGGATTAAGGGTATCGGACTGGAACACAACGCTCGTTAACATCCGCCCATGCGACTGAGGAGACTGGGACCTACACTTGCGTATCTACAGACAGGGGCACCGTCATACTGACACGAGAGTACCGACTGCTGCCCGCTGGCATCCTAATTTCAGGCACGGTGGTCAGTTTCAGTGTGGTATGTAAGACGAGGCCAAGGAATCGTACATGCTGACTTGGAGAGCCGAGTACCAGGCGATGATTGAGCATATTCACGGTGGGGCACACAATTCCCATACATGTCGAAGGAGACGCGATGACCTTGGTCAAAACTGCAGTCAAGAGGAGAAGGTTGGTTGGATTGAACATTGCCTGGATGGGAGAAGCAAAATTGTTAAGAGGGAAAGCTGTCGGTCATAGACTGGGACTTCCCGTCGTCAAATATTTGTATTAGTACCCAGTTTCGTCCGGCGTTGGTCGGTCATTGGGAGGGCCCGGATCCGTTAAGTCAGTCCGTCTCGGATGGAAGTGGATTTCGGCGGTAAGGGCAGGTCGAGTGGCCGGTTTCAGCGGTCTGCCAGAGTCTCAAAAGACCCCGCGTTCGTGGTAGATTATGGCAAGTCTCAAGAACGAGTTGAATTTTGATCAAATGATCGTCTGATCGCCCGCTCACCTTGCGCTCACCGCTCATGGCGGGATCCAAATACGCATATGTCCGCAACTTTGAGCTCCCGGATCCTCTATTACCTGCAACCTTCATGGTTTTCCGTCTCGATGGGCACTCCTTCCACCGGTGGGCTCCCCCAACTCGAAATCCCGCCGCCAGATTCAACCTTCTTTCAGATTCTCCGATGAACACGATTTCACAAAGCCGAACGATATACGCGCTCTGCAACTCATGGACCACGCTGCGAGGGACCTCATGGAACAATACCCTGACCTCGTCCTCGCGTTTGGCGAATCCGATGAATTCAGGTTCTCTTGTGACTCGTCTCGCGAGATTTTTTGACTCCACTGAAATCTCGTCATCTGGGCGCCCTGCATACTTAGCTTCCTCATTCGCAAGTCGGCGACGCTGTATAACCGACGGCAGTCGAAGATCGTGTCCACACTGACTTCCCTGTTCACTTCCTCGTATGTCTTCCGATGGGGGACTTACTTTCCTGACCGCCCCTTAAAATACCCGCCGTCGTTCGACGGGAGGCTGGTGCTTTACCCAGGAGTGCAGGAAGTGCGTGACTATTTCGCGTGGCGGCAGACAGACAGTAGGTGAACGAGCCCGCGTGGAATTGCAGCGTTGAACATCGAACAAAACAGCTCACATAAATAACCTGTACAACACGACCTTCTGGGCCTTGGTACAACAAGGCGGCGAAACCACGACCCAGGCTCATACCACGTTAAAGGTAAGCGGTGAATTCCCGACTGATAACTGAGTAACCTCTTTCGTTAGGGTACATTCTCGAAGGAGAAAAACGAAATCCTCTTCTCTCGCTTTCAGATCAACTACAACACACTGGATGCGCAGTTCAGAAAAGGAAGCACCCTCGTCCGTGAAGAGGTCTGTCCCCCACCGCCCTAAATAGTATGTCAGATTCGGATATCCAGTAGATTCCGGAGGGACCCCCCGTCCTCGATACTCCGCCGACTGCATCAGCTGCACCCAAGATGCGCGGTAGAACCAAGCCCCGCACACGAGTCGTTGTGTTGCACTGCGATATCATCAAGGACGAATTTTGGGACGCCAGGCCCGAGATTTTGTCGGGTTGATTTCGGGACGGTGGTTCTGTTCTATGTTGGAGCTGGTTTCATGCGACTAGGTCTTTCTGGAATCCGAAATCGACATCTTGCTCGATCCTCGTTCACTTACTGACGTCTCCCAGTCCCAAATGTTCAGGGTTCGGTGGTGTTCAATTCTAAACCGAACTGAGCAACCACTGCCGCGGCCACAAAGCAAGCAACGAGCAATTTTCCCTCACGCCATTGCGCTCTGTATCCGACGGCGTCGCTGCTCTCCCAAATAAAGGACGTTTCTCCAGCGGTTCATTCGGATAGATAAACAGATCGAAAGGTTGCACACACGAGTTCAGAATGGCAAGCCTAGGAGAACTGTTCGGGTGGAAACATCTTTCCCAGAAAGAAAGCGACTCGACTTTGGTGAACCTCAAAATCGTTCATGAAGCCAAATGAATTTAATTAAAAGAGCGGACCGGGGTCGCTCCCGACCGCATGCACCATACTCATGTGTTCAGCGCTAAGCGAGATGACACGCGAAGAGGAAAAAGTTCAGAGCCAGGACTGAGCAGGATTCGTCGGAGGTGGATGTGAGCATTAGGCATCCGTCCCACGTGTATACAAGCAGGTTAAAAGCAACAAACGAGTCAATTGTAATACAAGGGCAAGCAAGAAATAATAGTAAGTGAGTGAAATTCCAGGGGTATCCTCCACCTGTCGAATAGATCAAGTTTCCTCCACTGGTGCAGCGACAGTGGGCTCTGCGGCGCTCTTGCGCTTTGCGCGCAACTTCTTGACCGGACGGTCGGAGGCGGGGGCCGGTGCTGACGCGGGGTCAGTAGCAATTGCGTCCATGTCGGGGGCATCGGTCGTGGTCGCCTTGGGGTCTGCGACGGCGGGGTCTGAGACAGCTTCCCCTGAAGCGGGCTCGGGGGCAGGGGTGACCTCGGAGCCAACGGCGGCGTCAGTGTCCTGTGTTTCCGAAGGTTCGCCGGTAGGCGGCGGGGTAGACGCGGTGGAAGACGCGTCCGCGTCCAACTCACCCGCCTTTTCTTCGGGCAGGGGCACGCTCTCCGGGACCGCCTGTAGCTTCGTCTCGAGCTCGACCTCCTTAACGCCCTGCGTCACCTCCTTGACGCCAGCGGTCTCGGGGGCCTGGGGCAGAGGCGTCGACGAGCTCTCACGCGTCGCGTCGGGGAGCGCCTCGTCGGTGGCACCGCGGACCTTTTTCTGGCGCGCCTGCTCCTCGTCGTCTTCGTCGCGGTCCTCGTCTGCCATGCGGCGCTTGTGGCCTACCCTAGGCGCGTTCGACGTGGCTAAAAGGGAGATTGTGAGTACATGAGGGCACGGAACGGGATGGGGGTGAAGTGCATGAAAGAGAGAGTATCGCGACGTAAAGCGCGCGTGAGTCGGGAATGAATTGAAGGCTCGCGGGAAAAGTCTAAGAGGTGGACGCACGGTCATCTGCCCAAGGCCGATCCGGGCGGGGGATCACAGAGCCAGAGAAGCGGCGGATGAGGCTGAACATGTCGCTGCGAGACGGTGAGTGGAGAGGGGATGCGGGTGAAAGGAGGGTGCTGGGGATCGGAGCAAACGCGACACGGACCTCGGTTGATCCCGTGCGCTGGTGTTTGGTTCAAACGCCTTTGTCGTCGGTAACAAAGCCTCTCTCTCTTTCGACGCTCACTCATTTCCGCCCTTTTGAATCCAAAATGAGCTTTAATCGGAGCTTTAAAACTCTTTCGACGTCAAAACCATATGTTGCCTCGACCCCCCTCAATGTTACCCGCTGTGAAGGACGAAGGACAGGATTCGATTAAGACCAGTCAGACCAATATGCATGGCCTCTCTGCTCGGAGTCCCATCCGTTGTTCGAGGGGTTGACTTTTGCTCGTTGACCTCGACTTTCCTCTTGTTATCTCTTGAAAATCTCGCGTCGTCTCGACTCCTGCAGTGTAAAAAGCGCCATCCCTTGACCAGACGATGATGATGCGCCAGGGGCTTGAAGATTAATTTGTGTGTGCCGGGCTTCAAACTCAATCTCCGAGTAACCTCGTCAAGTACTACAAGGACGACCGCCCCCCGTATGTTCGTCGCACACACCGCATGTCGCTCGTTCTCACTTCGCGTTGTGCAGGCTCTTTGAGACTTCACAGGCTCAGGATCGTGCAGGAACCTTCCGGATTATACCAGGAGCCGCGGGGTCTACCTTATGTTATGTCGCTCTCTATCAAAACCCGAGTAAATTTAGCTATATGGAAGTGCGCCAGGTACGCGTTCGTGTCTTCTTGCTCTTTCCCCCCTTCTCACTGTGTACAGTTCGTTGCAATGAAACTAGGGCGCGAATATCCGAAGAGCAGCTTTTATTGATCGCTGAAGTCGTGTTTATTGTCGAGTGCCCAGGAAGATTAAATTCGCACAGCTCAATGCGAGTCGTGCCCTCCGACTCCTCCCCAACGAGTACCATCCGTGATGCCACAACGCCGCTGTTGTAACACATATATCCCAGCGAAACGCCGTGTAAGTACTCTCTGACTCGAATTGACTTGAATAGAGGTTTGACTCGTTTTGCAGCTTATATAACACGGCGTTTAAAATGGCCAGTGCAACCACGACCTTCAATACCTTTCCCTGTACTCCTCGCGCACCTCAGCTCTCCAAACATGACCCTGGATATATTGCACTTCATCGACTCGAAAGGCGGCAACTCGGAGGAAATTCGCGACTCGCAGCGCAAACGCGGTCACTCGGTCGAACTGGTCGATGAGATTATCCAGATGTACGCAGAATGGGCGAAGAGTGCGTTGCGTCCCATCTCGGTGGTCGACCACTCCTAATCATTGCGTTGCAGTGGATTTTGATGCTGCGAGCACAAAGAGAGAAGTGCATCATCTCCAGAAAGACATCACGGCGAAGAAAAAGGTACAGTACCTTGATCGTCGTACTCGGCGTGGTACTCATGATCGCGCTTAAGCGAAAGAACCCGCAGACGATTTGCTTGCCACCAAGAAGGAATTGGATGCCAAAGTCGATGCGATTCGGAAGGAGGCAAAGCAATGCGAGACCAGGATGCGGCAAAAGGTCGGGATGGTCGGAAATATCGTCGGTCGAGCAGTCCCTATCAGCCAGACTGAGGTTTGGGCTCTATCTATATCGTCTACTCGAAGTCTTACGGCGCCACAGAATGATAATGCCACCCTTCGAACGTGGCACCCTCCACAAGAAACTGACGTGCCGCCGACGAGAACCGATATAATGCCACACCATGAAGTATTGCTCCGACTGGACGCCATTGACCTCGATAGAGGTTCGTTGTTCTGTTCGATATTGTAATGTACTGACCACCTGCCAGGTGCTAAAATCGCCGGGCACAGAGGTTACTTCCTCACGAATGACGGGATCGACCTCAACCACGCTCTCATCGCATACGGCCTCGAGTTTTTGCGCCAACGTGGATACAAGAAGATACAGCCGCCGTTCATGATGAACAAGGACCAGATGGCCAAGACAGCGCAATTGGACCAGTTCGACGAGGAACTCTACAAGGCGAGCCCTCTCCCCGCCAGACTGATTGCTTTTGTTAACGCGGCAGTCAGGTTATCGGCTCGGACGACGAAAAGTACCTCATCGCGACTTCGGAACAGCCCATCTCGGCCTACCACTCGGGGGAATGGTTCGAGCAGCCTAACGTACAGCTGCCCATAAAGTACGCGGGCTATTCGACGTGTTTCCGCAAAGAGGCGGGCTCGGCGGGGCGCGACATGTGGGGCATCTTCCGCGTGCACCAGTTCGAGAAGATTGAGCAGTTCTTGGTGACAGACCCGACCAAGAGCTGGGAGATGTTCGATACCATGGTCGCAAACAGTGAGGCGTTCTACCAGAGCCTGGGCCTGCGGTATCGGGTAGTCGGCATTGTCTCGGGCGCGCTCAATCTCGCGGCGGCGCAGAAATACGATCTCGAAGCGTGGTTCCCCTTTCAAAGGAATTACAAGGAGCTTGTGTCGTGCTCCAACTGCACAGATTACCGTAAGACCGACAGCTTAGCCTCTCACGCGTCCGCTCACGTTTTCCCAGAGAGCCGACGGCTTGAGGTACGGTGCGGAATCAAGACCAAGGAGCAGACGCGCAAAGTCTACGTTCACATGCTGAATGGGACTCTCTGTGCAACCGAGCGCGCGCTTTGCTGCCTTGTTGAAAACTACCAGACGCCTGACGTATGCCTGACTCACCGCAGCTCCTTCACGTATCTAACTCGTCTCTCAGGGTCTCATAATTCCCGAGGTCCTTCGGCCGTACATGCGAGGGCGAGACTTTTTGCCTTGGGTCAAAGAGCTGCCCAAGGGTTTACAGAAGAAGCAAGCCTGATAGTGATGTAGAAATACAGAGTGAATGCATTTATACGACTGCAGAACGGAGGAGCTGATGCGGTTTGTGTCGATATACAGAATGGCAGACGGGGAGAGTAGATACTAAAAAGACGTATGGTAACGTGTAGGATAAGCGTCCCTGTCATGGAGATTCAGATTTGTTCTTCGCTTTCCCAGCTATACGCGAACTCCTCCTGGGCGCCACATTCGGAGCGCGCCGTCTGTGGCTTCCAGATGAGCGAGTCGTCGGAGGGCTCGTGTTTGTTGGTACGATGCTTTTCAGTTTTTTTGAGGGCCGTTGAGCCAAAGGACCACTTGAAAGCTCGGCGGTCGGGGGCTGAATATCGTTCGAGGCTTTCCGTTTCTCTGTGAGACAATACTGAGGAGAGCTCGGGCGGATTCCCCGCGACTCTACCGCGGCCTTCTCGTAGACACTGGCTATCATCGGATGAAGTTGGACAAAGGCCCTATCTGTAACGACAACGGGATCGTCGAGAGCGAAATAGTGTTCATCAAAATCTTGAGCGAAAGCGCCATGGTTGATCAAGAGCTGCGCTCGCACAAGGTCCAAGGTTTTCGAAATAGGGGAAAGAGGGTCTGCCGTGGGCAAACGCAGGATGTTGGACCGAATGGCCAACAAGCGCATCGCAAAGGTGTGGCTGCTGAAGGAGTGAGGGAAGTATGTGTCCAATACTTTCTTCATTTGAGGTGTTGTGTGTCGAAAAAGGTAAGACATGGAAAATATAGCGATCCACATGACAGATTCGAGGTCATGGAGAGGGTTGAACCAGAAGGGCGGAGTCGAGATTAGGTCTTCTTCGGCGATGGCCTCCAGATCCCTCGTAAAAGGAGTAGCCGCCTGAGGCGATCTCTGCCGAAGTGTATTCTCGTGTGCCCTGGGGAGCGTCAACATCGAGCGCAATAAAGTTAGACAGGAACGTACGACGGTGCGCCACTCCCAAAATTCCGTGGGCGGCCGGGAGTGGAATGACTGCATGTATTCAAGATCCGATAGTTTTCCGACGCCGTCCACAAGCAGTATATTTCCAGCGCTAACATCGCGATGGACAAAACCAAGCTGGTGAAGGAGTCGTAAAGCTGACCAGGCTATTGAAATATGGTTTATGAAGGCGAGAAAAGACTAACCATAAGTGGCATCAGATAATGCCCCCATAATCTCAGACAGCGCCTTCAACGACTCGACCGCCGTCCCAACCTCTTTGAAAACGATCCGATAGTGTTTTCTTGGCCGGGAGGAAGTGATTTGGGGTGGCAATAGACCGCCGTGAAGTAAACTGGTCGTGCTATCATCCGTTCCTGCGGAAGTTTTCACAAACCCGTGAGCCAACACGGTCAGGAAATATTGGCCGGGGGGGCGCGGTGTATCAGAATTCGGAAGGGCTTGCAGCCGCTGGTGAAGATCCAAAAGCTGCTCGCCTTCCGGGACAGCGTCGGCCAGGGGCCAGAGGTCCTTGATTACGACAGGAATGCGCTCGGGGTCGTCATCTCGAAAAGCCTCCCAGACGCGAGTGACTCGGCCACAGCTAACGCCCGCGCGATTGTCGGATAATGTCTTCTTCGTCACATAACTTATCCCGTTTAATGTGAGTCGGTATTGGATGCATGCCCCATCGTCGATGACGCAGGACATGCTTGTGTCGTATCCAAGTTCCTCTGGACTCGCGAAAGCAAGGGAGAGGAACAAATGTACGATGTTGCGGGCGTCCTGTGTTTCGACCCGGTTAGGATGTTAGCCCAGGGATGTGATGATCGCTCACGGTTAAAAAGCTGAATCGCGGAGTCGCAAATTCGTGGCATCGAGAGAAGAACCAGATTCGCAGTGAATCGTCGTCGGCAGTGATACCAAAAGTGAATCGTCGACGCGCATCTTCACTCAAGATTCTGCGGCAGCTCAGGCTGATATCGCCTCCTTCCTGTGGAGTCCACGGTAAATAAGGGTCATCGACGATTATTGCGAGCATACCGAGCCGAAACCAGGCACGGCAGACAGCTGCCATGGAACAGCGCTGTTGAAGCCAGAGGGGAGGGTGACATTCGCATCCACCAATTGAAGGGCGGCCCTCGGGGAGGAGCAGGCTGTTGCCGTCGCTTTGCTGAGAGTGAAGTTGACTGTAGGAGTTCCACCAACTACGGGCTTCGAAAGGGTGGCGACATCTCTGAATATCTCGATGAAATCCTTCAGAAGATTTCGAGTCTGCTCATCGGTGTATTCCCGCTCAATGAACTGCTTCCAACGGCCTTGCACAATCTTCCCCTCTGCTGAAAGTAGCTGCTGAACTTCCCTCACATGGTGCGACACTTGCGGGAGCAGGGAGTTGAGGAAAAAGTCCAACGGAGCTTTAGTTACATCGGAGGCGTTCATGGCGACCCTATAAGAGCGGTAGGCGCGTCGGTGGCCAACTTGGCGCGTCGCGCGTCCGTTCAAGGGAGAGGTGACGGCATCATCCTGAATGTATGCCACCAATGAATCAATGATTGGATACATACATGCCGAAATTTCATGTCACGATGCCGGTGCACCGAAAGAAAATGCATCATAAATTCAATTAAGAACTTCAAGAGCATCTGCGACATTTATACGGAAAATGAACGTTCTCCAGGCATTGTGGAGCTCAATGGCAAAGTCCTGGTCGATCCCGAGCGAAATAACGAGCATTGGGATCAACACACCGCGCCAGAATACCAAACACATGTCGCGCTTCAGTCCTCGACAACAGCGGCAGGATTCAGTAGCGCCCACGAGTCGAGAATAAACTCGTCTTATATCTCAACGGTTTCGTGTGGACGAACAACCAACTTCACGCCGCTAACAAGGTCGTTCTGCAACCTCTCGCATCCCACCTTGACGCCATTCAGTCCCCCCGGTAAAACCTCGACGCGATTAGGCTGTTGCGCTTGATTAGCCACAAGAATAAAGAATGGGGGCATTATCTGACCTGAATGACACCGTCGGCGAGCCATTGCGACAAATGGGTGTAGAGTTCCTGGCCCGTTGCGTCGTGGCGTGGGGCGTAGACGGTCCCGTACACGCCAATAATCCTCTTGTCGCCGTGCTCTCCAGGTTGCACCGTGAGCAGCACTCCGTCTGGGGCGAGCAAGTCGAGCCCAGCCTTCCGAGTCGCGGGCGTCCAGATCGCGTCGTAGATGAGGGAGATCGGACTCGCGGTAATTTTCGCTACGGCCTCTGGCGAAAACGCATGGCGGTCGATGACATGCGTCGCGCCGTACCCCTTGAGCAGCTCCGTGTTGTGCAAGGACGCGGTAGTGATGATCGGTGAAAAGCCCGAGAGTTTCGCGAATTGAATAACTGCACGACTCTCGCCGTCAGCGATAACGTGGAGGCATAACGCAAAGCTCACCGAATTGGCCGACGGAAGTCGCACCGGCGAAGATGAGAATCGGCTTGTTGGCGGGCTTGAAATCCACGTCCCAGAACTTGGCCACTTTCACGTCGTCGTACAGCGGCAATGCTGCCGTGGAGAAAGTCGCGGGAATGCTCGCGGCTTCGTCCAAGGAGACATTCGAGGGTACCTAAGGCAATTAGCCGGGGGCTCTCGCGAGTAACGTTGAACTCTGACCTTGGCCACGAACTTTGCACGCGCAATCGCGTATTGCTGGAATCCTCCGCTCGTCAACGACCCCGGATAAATGCAAGGATAGAGACTGCTAGACCATGAACATATGCGAGGAGTTGGCAAGTGTCTGCTTACACGCGATCTCCCTTGACAAACGCGGTGACGCCCTCGCCCACCTGCTCTACGATCCCCGCCGCGTCGAAACCCAATACAGTCGGGAAGTCCTCGACGAGGATGCCGTAGGCCTGCATCTGCGAATCTGCGGGGTTGAGCGCGGCTGCCCGGACGCTGACGAGCAGCTCGCCGGGACCGGGAATAGGGATGGGCTGCTCGGCGAGTGCGAATGCGGCCTGCTTTGAAGGATACAAGAGGGATTTTTGGGACATGGGGAATGGTTGCGAGATGCGCATCGAAGCGTCTTTTATTGGTGTGCGATCTCACCCGGATATCCGAGTCTGACCGACTCAGGATTTTTAACTTGCTCGTGCGGCTCGATATCCGGGGGGTTGAGTAATTGAAGCTGAGTTATTCGGGGTTTTTTTTCGTAATTGTTCGTTGCAAAGTCGGGCAGTCCAGGCAGACGTATTCGTGAGCACTACTTTGCCAGGAGGTTTATTGAACTGTGGGGATTCTTCGAGGTCAATTTGGTTGGCCATTACTGCTTTACCAGCCTGGCAGACACCGCCAGCGAAGCTGGCCACTGCTGGACAATGTTGGATACCATGCTCGACAGCGCCGGATGCCATTCCGACATTGGGCATACGCGATTTGACGAAACTTGGAGCAACTGATGTAGAAGCAAAAAAAAAAAAAAAACGACAGTCATGAGGAGCAAGGGTTTGGCTTCAAATTCCATGTTAGAATTTTGCATGGCCAGTCGGTTTCGTGAAGACGAGTTCTGCCAGATGGCAGAGCGAGAAGGAGAGAGGCTGACATAAGCGGCCAGCGTGAGAACAACCAAGGCCACCGACAAACAACCGCTCCCGTCCCAAAGAGGAAGGTGGACTGTTTTTTTGCCGAAAAGAGCGCATTTTTGGGGGCCCAGCGCAGATAACATTTTCATGGAGTGTCCAAGAGTTCCTGTCAATCTTTATACGATACTGTAGCAAATGTGTACCGGTAGTACAGCGTAAATTCCAAATCAGAAACTGAGATCACACCTGCCCGCTTTGTCTACGAAACGTGCCCCAAAAGGACCTGATTCTGGGCTGGGCAAAAGCAAAATGACGAGTGCGGCAACAGTCTCCGATAGGATCTCAGCCACTTGGCGGACCTCAATGGTCCAGTCAAAGCCGGCGGGGCATGGTTTGACAGCACGCCATAGGACTCAGCCAACGCCAGGCGCACAGCCTGCGGAGTAACCCAAACCCCACGCTCCTCGAAAGTGGTGATAACGTCCCTAAGGGCATCTTCAAACGTCACAGCGGGCTCTAGCACACATCGAACCGCTCTGCGGCGATGGCATTTAACACCGGCTGGACGCCAGATGCCAGTGGGCATTTGGTGGGCGGAGGAGGGATAGAGGTAGACTGGGCTTTGGCTGTTTGTTTCGTTTTGGAATCGCAGTGGGAGAAAGGGAAGGTGGGGCTGCAGAGGGTGGGTAAACCCAAGAGTAACAAATATGATTTATGCACTTGCGGCACCTAAAGCGCTTCGGAGGTTGAAGGTGTTTTTCAATCGGGCAAGTTCCACCTCCAAAGTCATAACCTTGCACTTGAGAGATCTAGACGAGTCAGCCCTGGATCGAGGAAGTCCGGAGACAATCTGCAAGAACTACTTACGACCGACCCAGTGTGTCTGATAAGTAGCTCTGTCTTCTCCTTCTGGGCGACGGAAAGGTCAGTGAAGAGCTGGCGCTGCTCTTCTGCGACTTAACGCCGCTCTTTCGCGGCCAACGCGAATTCTGCTCGGGTGCGTTCGCGCTCCACGCGCATTCCGCGCCAGACTTGAAGAGATATCTTCGTGGAGTCAAAGAGCGATATTGCACCTGGCAGCACTGTGTTATGCGCATCTCTTCCTGCATTCTCGAAGCGCGAGGGAGCCCGGTAGTAAATGAGCGAGTGTTGGCAAGCCGGGGCATCATAAGCAAGTCGAAAGGAAGAGAACTTCGGGGCTTAAAACACTGATGCTAGCAGCTCCAACATTTCTCCAAGAGGAAGATGATTCTGTTTAACAGCCCTGAATGTTTGGCAAAGGTTTTGGGGGGGAATATCGACCGCGATGGTGTTGTTGGTTGCAGATAGGAGGCGGAGTGACCGTGACAGCATCACGCAACTCGGGAAATGTTCGTTCCAACCCCCGGGCCAAGTCCGACCTCTGGCGCTGCACAGGCCGATGGCTGCCACACCATCCACCATGCTTCACGATTCTCTCGCTCCACCGAGACTCGGAGGCCAGCCAGTGTCGGTCGGCCGGCCTGGGAGCGCCTCATGTCTTGGTGCTGGGTCGGAGTCGGACGCGCTGCCCATGCATGTTTCGCACGTATCCCGCAGTTGTTTAAATAACTCTGGAACTCCCCCATCTGGTCTATTGAATTTTCCCAAGTCCAAGGCGGTCGACCTCGGCGTAACCACCAAAAACCTTCCAGCGCAAAACGCTATGAAATTTGACTTATGGCGCGCAAGATGACCATCGAGCAGCAAGCGGCACGGATCATAGTCGACTGACTGCGCCTTTTCATACCTCGGACGCTGTGCTTTTCAGTCGCTTGCATGCCTGCTGAACGACCCTCAAGTATCGTGTATACATCCATCCCACAAGTCCGATCGACGAGATCAAGTTGACGCTTCATCAACTCAAGCCTATCGCACCTTTTGGATCGACGCCACTCTGAAGTGGTGCCGTATAAAATGCTGCTGCGTCTGCCTCTTCTTCTGATCCCACTTCCCTCTCCCTCCCTGTGTGGCGCCCAATAATGCTCGGATTCATCGCCTTCTGGCGCAGAGACGACGACGAAGCGGCGACCAAGGAGTATGAGGACTCGCGAACCCGACGGGTGGATAAAGCCTCCATCGGGAACCCCGTTCTGCGCTTCATCCCGCCTCGTTTCGAAATTTACGCAAAGGACTGCCCGCGGGACCCACTCATTCGCAGCATCTCGCTCCGATCCGGCCCTCCCCCGTCTCCAAACCCAAACCCAAATTCGCTTTCCCATCCCAGCCCGTCGTCACCACCATCAACTCCTCGATTTGCGCCACCACCTGGGAGCGACTCACACTCTCCCTACCCACTCATTCGCTCATACTCTCTACCTGCGCCAGTATGCCCGCCTCTCGTAACGCCGAGCGGAAGTACTAGCAGCGTAAACGCTCCTCCGGCAGCTCGCGCGAGCTCGTTTTCGCCCCTTCTCCAAGTCACCACCATCCACACACCACTGTCTCCTATAATGGAAACGTGTGCTTCCCCGGTGTCCCTGGACCTGAAGCCTACGACGAGTCCGAAGGATAGCGAGATATCGACGTTGGACCTGCCTAGTACGAATTTCATATATCATTTCCTGCTGTATGAATCTGCTCTCGCTAACGAAACGAATGTTTAGGACCCCTGGCTGCCCCTCCGCCACAATTCCTCTCAGCGGAACCGCCCAACCTCCCAGCACTCAGTTTTACGCCTTACTTCCCTGGCCCACATCCTAGTCGAGAAGAAGGAAACGGACCTCCACGGCGGCCCCCTCGGGCCTTGATCCTGCCTCAAATAATTCGAAGTTCCGTCTACAGCGAGGGCGCGGCCGCGCGCAGCAGCAGCGGCTCTCTACACGCGGAGAGCTTCGTCACCGCGACGTCAAACTCGCTGCATCTCCCCGCCGCCACCGCGCTTCAAGTCCCCAGCGACTCCGACGCCGGCAGCAGTGACACCGCCCCTATCTCGCACTCTCACTCCCCAGTGCACCTCCAGCGCACCGCCACGCCGTGCTCGGGCGGCAGTAGCAGCATGCGCCTCAAGCGGCGGCGACGCCGCCTCGCCTTCGCCACGCCCGCCTTCTGTGCGTTCTGCCTCGGCTTCCTCTTCCCGCCCCTGTGGTGGGTCGGCGGGTGGTACTTTACGCTCTTCGACGAGACGCCACCGGGGCGCACGCTCTGGGCGCACTACGTCGGCGACACGCGCTGGTGGGGCGTACTCGTCTGCCGGCGCACCAGGCCGGCTTCGCCGTCGGTGGATCTCAAGTCGAAGCCGCCGCAACAGCTGCTGCTCCCGCTCTGGGTCGGGCGGAACAACACGCGCCCATCGCTCAAGGGCATCTCGTACTACTACCCCTACGTCTCGCGCCCGCCGGGGCACGTCTCCACCCACACCCCCCCGCGCGGCTTCCGCGCCCTGCACGCGTTCTTCGACTGGGCGACGGGCTCGCGGCTCGCGAGGGTGAAGCGCGACTGGGAGTCGCCGCGCCGGATCATCGACCCGTGGATTCAGCGTTGTCGAAGGGCGCTGTGTTACTGGTTCTTGGCGCTCTTTTTGTTCGTACTTGGGATGATCGGGTGGAGCTTTGCTGTTGGGGCGGGGAAGGCGCGGTATTGAGCTGTGAAGACTTGAAGTGAAGCCCAACCATGTATTACTTATCATATATGTAGGACTAGTCTCCCTAGCCAGACCAAATGATCAGTAAACTTTTTCTGGAAAAAAAAAAAAAAGACGAAAAAGACCTGATATATGATGTAGGACGGCTTTTGTAGGGCCACGTTCATTCATTCATTTTTGAATGCGTCCCGTTCGCGTTGGCCGTGCCGATTGTATTCTTTTTCATGTCGAGTGTACGCTTGATGCAATTTATTTCTGGTCAATCCCTTGAGCTTTGAAGCTTACTTATTGCTGTTTTCAAATATAATGACACAACGTGAAAAAAAAAAAAAGTTTGGGTCGAGAGGTTGAGGGTTCGAGCCGAGATGCCGACATCACCTTTTGTTCACAACATCACCAAGCAACGCGTCTTCCCTCTCTCCACGTCTCCACTCTCCGCATCTCCGCTCCCGCATGGGCAATCGTAGTATCAGCGATGACCTCAAAGAGGCTATGTTGCGTCTTGAGGAGCGTGGGCGCGATAGCACAGCGGAAATCCTCAAAATAGCCCAGTTCTCTAGATCCACGCTGTACCGCGCGCGCCGCCGGCAGAGGGACACGGGCGGTGTGTCCAAGGCTCCTGCAAATGGACGGGGTCGCCCTCGCCTCCTCGCCGAACAGGATGCCCATTATCTCATTCAACTAGCCCGACACAAACCAACTATCTTTTTGGATGAATACCAGGAACGACTTGAACGCTATCGTCATCTTCCCGCATCCCTAGCGACTATCCACCGCACCTTCGCGAGAGCCCGCATGAGCCTGAAGCGTATCCAGAAGATGGCTATCGAGCGCTGCCCGCTCAAGCGGGCCAATTATTCCCGCCGCATCTCTATCTACCCCAGTCACTATCTGGTATCAATTGATGAAGTTTCGAAAGACGACCGGACCTATGCCCGTATCTTTGGTCGATCCGACATCGGCGCCCGCGCAGAAGACCACCAGCCCTTTGTCCGCAAGCGTCGTCTCACCGGAGTTGCGGCAATGGCGTTGGGGAAGGGCATCATTGGTGCAAAGGTTGTTGAGGGGTCACTGTGTCGAAAGAGCTATGTTGAATTTCTGCGGGACAGTGTGGTATGTGCTGTCATATGTCCATAGCTCCATCCTATTTACTCACAACATTCAGATGCCGTTAACGACACCGTACCCCGGTCCCCGAAGCGTTCTAATCATGGATAACGCCCGTATTCGCCACGGCCCCGAGGTGGAGGAATTGGCACAGGAATATGGTGCGCCTCGACATTACTGTCCAACTACATCAGCTCACCTTTGATCCAGGCGTCCGCATCGAGTACCTTCCCCCGTACTCACCCGATTTCAACCCAATCGAGCAGGCGTTCTCCGTAATCAAATCATATCTGCGTCGGAAAGGTATCCACTACTTTGACGAGCATGCCGCGTACTATGAGATGTATCGCGCGTTTCAACAGATCACCCCCGACATGACTTATGGCTTCTTTCGGCACTCGGGATATTTCCTTGAGTAAACACGTAGCATTCTTCTTTGTACAACAAGCGATATATGTTACAGCAATGCAATTATTCACCTTCACCCACCCCCCATCTGTCTTGCGCATCCCGCACATCCGCAATCTCTGCCGGATTCAAATTGGCCGCTTCGAGATGGTTATCCTTGAGATGGCGTAGCGTGTGAGGGCCCGTAACGGAGTATGCTTTGAGCTTCTCGTAAATGGCTCCGCCGAGGTTGAACCGACGGCAAAACACATCAAGGGTAAGCTGCGGAGCAATGCGGGGACGACGCTGCTGGGGCGGCGGGGCCTGCCCGGGAGGTGCGACAGGTCGATTGGCGGTGTTAGAGGGCTGAAGAGGAAGAGCGCCGTCAGGAAGGGTAAGATTGATGGTGATATTGGACTCGTTGGGTTTGTTGGTTGTGCGAGAGCGTAGGACAGCCAAGTCTGCGGGGTCAGGGTCATGATGGTCGAATAACTTCTCATCTGGGGGATTTTTGAGGTCGACACGTGTTCCGTCTTCATTAGTGACTTTTCCCTGCTGCATGAAGGTTAGAATCGAAGCCCGAGGTACTGCACCGACTCACAATCGCGGTCGCCCATGTTTGTAGGTGGAAGTGGGTCAATTGCACATGTTTTGCCGTTACGCGATCAGGGAAGCAAACAAAGCGCTTGCA
This sequence comes from Mycena filopes, assembly GCA_029281495.1. Classification (NCBI taxonomy): domain Eukaryota; kingdom Fungi; phylum Basidiomycota; class Agaricomycetes; order Agaricales; family Mycenaceae; genus Mycena; species Mycena filopes. The sequence continues at coordinate 1,177,197 of JARIHR010000009.1, read as the reverse complement.
GGTCCTGTCCTCGCACTTCCACTCGGCGGTCAGCTTCTTGATCAGCTCGTTTTGCTCGACCTCTTCATCAGTAGGCTCGAAAGACTGACAAGGGTGAGCAGATTTTTCTTATTTAGATGCTGCGGCGCACCTTGGATTTCTTCTTCTTCTTCTTGGGCGGTTCATCATCGTCCGAGTCCTTTTCAGAATCAGACGGGACAGCCTGAGAGACAGGTGTGAGTTTAGATCAGTATACAGGTCTTCATCGTACCGGTACCTTCAATTCCGACATAGTGATCTTGATTGTCTCCGGCTCGGCCTTCTTCGTCACTTCTTTCAGGAGAATTGCGTAGTCTTTATTGCAAGTAAGGCCCATGTCCTTGAAGGACGTCTTTGGAATGGTGTATGTAAGACTGTCCATGTCGATGTTGTTGCTGGTATATGTGTCGTTACGACGGATGTAGCAGAATGAAAGAGTATCTTGTCGTCCCAGCGCCTTTATAGCCTCGTTGAGCATGTTGTTGAGTTCCGATTTCTCGTGCACATAGAAGCTCTTCTTTATCGACTTTCGTTTCGCGTTACTTCTGCCGCCGGATGTCGCTGGTAGTATAAGCTCGACCGCAAATTGTAGTCCCTCGCCGTTGTTGTAGATTGATTCTGTACGGAATTTTGAGAGAACTGGAGGGTCCGGGGTGACTATCAGGACACCAACCATCGTCGTCTGGGGTTGGTTCGCGCGCCGCCATAGCTGGGGGCACGGCGGAGGTGGCAGAAGGGAAGCGAGCAAGAGCCGACGCGTTGCTTGGTGGTGTTGTGAACAAAAGGTGATGTCGGCACCTCGGCTCGAACGCTCAACCTCTCGACCCAAATTTTTTTTTTTTTTTCACGTTGTGTCATTATATTTGAAAACAGCAATAAAGCTTGAGCACGATATGGCTGGGTGCGAAAGGCTGCAATCACGCGAGAGAGTGTATAGAAAAGTCACGTTAGAGTGGGAACTATGTCGGGGGATAAGAGATGAGGCGCATGGGCGGGTGATTTTGGTTTTGATTTTTCATTGCGACCGACTCGGAAAACTTGATAAACCAGGGGAGGGGAGGGGAAAGAGGTTCAAAGTTACTGATATAACTGCGAGCACTGCGCGTCTGGATTCGGAGCATGCACAAGAACCATGAGGCGGGGCGCGCTAGTATCTTGGTGAGTCGGCTGAAAGAATGGTCATGGTGCTAGAGCCATGGGTGCGACCCTGCGCAAGCGAGAGCGAACGACGTTTTGGTCAGGAAAGAAAGCGATTTGCCGTGTGACGTCACTCAGCCACCTCCTATTCGTCGACTGACCGCAAGTTATTTACCACAACGGGAGCTCGCAACTAGCGCTGGAGTTCTGCTCCGCTGGAATGGATGGTATCATTGGAGACTAGGTATTATACAAGTCAACTTGTTATACAGTGGGGTTGTCCGTAACAGAGCAATGAGTGTAGTAGACTCGCATGAATGGGTCGTGAGTGGAATGAATCAATTCTTCTTGCTGCCGTCGACGTTCTCGACGAAGCGACTGTCGGTCGTGGACTGGGTCTGTGCCTTCCCCTTGCCCTTCGCGGCTGTCCCACTCCCACCACCGATCGACATCCACTTGCTCAAACTCCGCTTCCGCTTCTCGCCGGGGACGACCTCACCGGGCTCCTTGCCCGCACCAGGATGCAGCTGCTCGAGATCCTGGGGCGGCGCCACAGGGCCATCCTTCTTCTTCAGCGTCCCGTCCCTCTCCGCCTTGAGCTTCAAGAACTCCTCCCCGCGGATGCGCAAAAACTCCTCCAGCAGCGCGGCGTTGCGCGAGTTTGCCTTGAACGCCGCGAGCGCGACGTCGCCCGCGAACGGCACCAGGCCCATGAGCGCGCTCGCGGCGTTGTTCGTGAGCATCTTGCGCACGAGCCACGCGGGGAGGTCGGCTTTGCGGGCCTTGCGGACGACGAGGAGGTAGTTGAGGGAGACGTCGGCGACGTCGCCTGCGCCGGGGATGATGCCAATGATGAAGGTCCAGCCGAAGCGCATGCCGCAGAGGGAGAAGCCCTTGTCGAGGTAGTGCGCGCGCCGTTGGATAGACTTTAGAATTTTGGCGTCGCGGGCGGAGAGACCTGGGGGCACTTCGCGCTGGAAAGTAGTATGTTTAGCAGGAGTATTTGGGTTTAACGGGGCATAAACTCACTCTTCTCCTGCGCTTCTTGCCCTTTGTGTCTGTGTACTCTTCGTACATGGGGTCGGTGGGCGAATACTGCTCCAAGTGCTAAGGGCCCGGTTAAGCGTAAGAAAGTCGGAATCATTGGGCGGTCAACGAGTCTCACTTTTTCAAATAATGCTTTGCCTGCCTTGTTTAAAAGTGCGTTGCTCATCGTGGTGGGATGAGAGGTGTTTCGTGTGGATTGTTATGGGGAACGGGATGAAAAATGCTTTGCGAGGTTGATTGTTGTGGGGAAAGGGAAAAGACTGAGAAGGAGTCTGCTATTTGAGCGTGCCACAGCCGTGATGTCATGCAAGAAATCGCCGACGACACTGGCACAGCCCCACCCTGCCTTGCTTCCGCTCCGCTTTGGCTCCTCTGTCAAGTCTCCCGCGTTTCATGCAGCCCGTCCGTGCCTGCGCGAGCTCACCGAACAGAAGAAATCTGGCTCCAGCCTTCTGAAAGATACAGCAGTTTGAAATTAACTGCTATCTACGAGATGCTCAATGCGGTTCAAGTAAATCTATGTGTCGCGTAAGAACAGGCAAGAACCATTGAAAGACGGCGCTACGAGGCTCGCGATGGAACCAACAAGCCTCTGTCTGCTCCCCGTTTTTTTTTTCGAGCCCAGCAACGCAGTCGTGTCGACACGAATGACCTGCACGCGACCACCTCTTCGTCTTGAATGCGGGCTCTATCTGGTCGCTTTCCTGCTTGCCGGAGCCCTGAGTCTCAGTGCGTGTAGTTGACAACAATCGACCCTCCTGGCGGATAGCAAGTTGCTAGATGTCTTCTGGTCGCCTCGGTCAACGGCAAGGGCCGCAAGGCGTATGCGCTCAATCGCTCGAGAGGAATGTTGTCAAACATCGATCGGAACTGCGACTCGTTACTGCTCTCTTATCCTTCTCTTCATGTCGCTTTTCGCGCCACAATGCCAACTTCTGGCTGGTGGCTTACCCTTTCAATTCTCTCCTCGCATAGCAGGTGCATACGTTCCACTCAACACCTGAATTTTCACTAATATGTAACACACAAATTAGTTGAAAAATACGACGCCGACAAGCTCTTTTTGCCCGTCAACTCATCGCCCTTCCAATTGACCATCCCATTGGTTGTGCGATGTCTTGGTGTGTCGGACTTTCCCCTCTTCAAACAGTGAGGCTCATCCTTGAAGATTCCCAGCAATTATCCGTAGGAGGGTTCGAATTCGTCGGCGAGGACGCCGAGCTAGTCACCCGCTTCAGTCTCGTAAACCACTTTGTATGCTTTTTTGTGAAGACAAGCGTTCAGACTACTCTTCTCGACGATACTGGCCCCCTGATGTGTCCATGCACCGAGATATGTCGTGATTGCGTCGCCAGTTTGGAGCAAAAACCTCGATGAAAGCTTTCTGGGGCGGGCATGGACTACACCAATATTTCCCCAGGAGACTAGATTTGTTGCGAAGGAAATGAGTTCTGCAGAAAATCGGGGCCTCCCAAAAATATAATAACACCAATATCTCTTTCCTGAGAGCACCTTTGACCTTGGCAAAAACGGGTGCAATGCTCTATGTATTTCTCTTGATCCTTGAGGTTCCGTTTCAGAACAAGGCAAAATTCCTTGTTGCAACAAGGGCCGCAATGTAGTTCCCACATCGAGGTTCATGGCCATCAAATCGGCATCGGCGTCGCAATTCCTCGCGCTCACGAGATAGTCCGAAACCTCTACAGAATGGGTAGCTTTAGCCAAGGAATCGTGCCAGATAGTAGCCGAGGGACCTCAGCTAGCCCTTGCAGCAGAAATTGCTGTCCATCAAATCAGTGGACGCATCGGCCTAAAATAGTATAGCCACACTTGCCGCTTAAATTGAACCACCATGACCTCGCAGCTGCCCTCTCCCTTCGCGTCGAAACTAGGCACAAACTACTGTCCCTCGGATGCAGAGGTTCTGGATATCCAGCGCCTCCTCCTGGCGCCATTATCCCGCCTGAAACATCTCAACGATAGAATCGCAGAGCTGCAGAAGGCCATCGACCAGTCGTCCCAGGAACGCGACTCCGTCAGCACTCATGTCGAGACGCAAAGAGCACTACTTTCTCCCCTCCGGAGACTACCCTCCGAAATCGGTCAAGAAATATTCATGGCCTGCCTTCCGACCCGCAGAAACTGCGTTATGAGCGCGGCGGAGGCTCCGGTCCTCTTGGGTCGTATCTGCAGCTCATGGCGAGCCATATCCTTAGCGACTCCCCGCCTTTGGTCGCGGCTTCATATTGCTGAGCCTGGACGGATGACACCACTGGCCAAGCGGACCCAGCGGCTTGCAACCGCCAGCGCTTGGTTAGGGAGATCTGGGCAGTGTCCGTTATCCATCTCCTTGGAGGGCAGTGACGGCCATATATTACCTGGCCATCCAATACCCGGCGCCCGCCCCGACGTCAATTGTTTCTTGCAACTCATTCTCCGACATATTACTCGCTGCGAGCATATTACTGTCGCCGCGCCATCGTGGATGCTTGACGCCCTCCTCGACATTCCTGAGAAGGATGTGCCCATGCTGCAGTCGCTCGATATACGTAATCTAAAACTTGGCCCGACGAGGCGAAAACTGACCTACGGCCTCTTTCGTGCACCCAAACTTTCAGCTTTCGCTCTCACTACCCGTAGCGACCCCGTCGCTTTTCCCTTGCTATGGGAAAATCTGACTTCACTTTGCCTCATGAACCGCGGCCAAGACGTCACTCCAATTAGGAGTGCATTAGCTCTCCAGATTCTCTCCAAATGTACTCGGCTGCAGGCCTGTTCGTTGCGCGTTACGGACCCACATAATGCCGTGGCGCTGGAGGAAACCGTCCTCGAGCTTCCCCACTTGCATGCACTGGACATCGTCTGTGTCGGCTCTACAATCTTCAGCCCGGGACGCATCTTCAGCCGACTTTCGTTACCCGAGTTGCGATCCCTCACCGTCACCAGTCTCGGTGTGCAAACGTCCTCGCCAGTGGAACTTTCCTTCCCTTTCCATGCCTCGCCCCAGTTGGAGCGCCTTCACCTGGAGCTCCAACTGTTCAGCCGCCGGTCCCTGCTGCATCTCTTGTCGGTGTTGCCGCCGACGATTCGTCAGCTGCTGTTCGCTGGGGATGGCCATCCTCGCCGTCACGGATTCACTACTGCCCATGGCGGTCCCTTTGGCAACGAAGCGCTCGCGGTCCTGACGCCTTCTCCCGACAATCCTGCCCCCAGCTGCCCTATCCTGGAGGACCTCGAACTGGATTCCAGAGGAGGCTTTTCGGACTACGCCCTCCTGCAGTTCGTCAAAGCGCGCATGATGGCAGTTCCGGCGCCGACGCTTCGACGAGTCGCTGTACAGTTCAAGCGCGAGAAGGAGTTTGACATCCGCCCAGAAATTCAGTCTTTTTTGGATGCCGGCCTCGAGGTTTCCATTCGCTATATCCAACCACCGATCATTGGGCTTTCTCCTTGGCAGGGTCTAGCGGAAGGTTCAATCTGAGCAAGCCGCTGAGTTCACAGACACGAATATTGCTTTGGGCGGACAAGCAATGTGAAGCATTCTTCCGCCGTGTTGAAAATCAAACTCATTATTGCTTCATTTTCAGCCTCAACGCATGAATATATTGTTTTCCGGTCGTCCACCTCTTATTGTAAGAATAAAACTGGCCCGAATTTTGTCCTGGATCGTTCCTCTTGACGTCCGACTCGCGAGTCTACCAGCGTTGTCGTTGCATATCTGCAAAAAATACTTACCTTGGGCGGCAAACCAGCATTCTTCCACCGCGATGAAATCAAAATCACTCGCCCATTCAAGGTCATGCACCATATGCGGTGAGCGGCAAACATTGAAAACGAGCGCCTATGTAGGAATGTATTGCTCGCTGACAAGACTGGTATTACGCCGGCCTCTTCTTATAAGGCTGTTCTTCACTGTGCGAAATTGACACGTTATCGAGATGTGGCCCTCGCTTTATCTCGCCTTTCTGCTATCCACCCAGCTTCAAGTTCTTGCATCCAGCGGTGCTCAGTCACCCGTGGATGTGCTACGCGACTCTGAATTGCTGGATATCGTCCTCGTAGCGTCTGTCGATGGCGACTTCCACGTCCTCAACCGTTCCACGGGACATGTACAGCGGTCTCGGTGGTTGGAGTTGCTCAGCGACGATGTTACGAGCGCGGTCCACGGCCAGGTCCCGGCATTCACAGCGCCGCTCGTGCCCCTCGTTGACACGGGGTGCGCGGACAGTGCGGGCGAAGAGATATACATCATCGAGCCGCAGTCGGGCGCCATATACACCATGCCCGCTATCGGCGGCAGCGGCAGCCCGCTGCAGCGCTTCCCGTTCTCCGTGCCCGAGCTCGTCGAGATGTCGCCCTTCAGCTTCAACCCCACAGACTCCGCCACGGGCAACAAAATTTTCGTGGGCAGGAAGGAGACGAGGGTGTTGGGAGTAGACACTCAGACGGGGAAGGTGAGGAGTGTTACTGATGAGGAGGCCGGTACTATCCATGCACAAGCGAACGACGGGTTTTGGTCTGCTCAAGAGGTGTTGGACGCGAACCCGGAACAGAAGACGCGGAAGCTGACCGAGGTGTTCGTTGGCAGAACGGGTGCGTTCTTCATTTGTCTGAGAACGTGCACTAAAAAGAATGAAGATTATCATGTCACCATACACGCTGGCCCATCGAACAAAATATCGCAGACACTTTCCTTCTCCATGTACGGGCCAGATCAACACGATAACATTCTCCAAGTGGAGTATACGGACACGAAGGATCATAAATACATGCAGAGCGCGCCAAATGGCGCGGTTCTCGCTTTTGACAGTGCTGGGCGTGGATTCGGGGGATCAATTTTTATGAAGAGTCCAATGCAAGTATGAGACTCAAGCCACCGTGGCCATTTACTCATCTTCATTTAACATTCAGCGTTGCAATATTTGACGTCTTGAGGAAGCCGGACCAGGACCGTCCTTTCGTCCTGCTCCAGCCGCGGGCCCCATCCTCCGCACTAGGCACCTTTATGGACAGCGCTAACCTGACGAAGGTACCCTTCGTCGGCTTAGCCTACGTCGGCATCGTCGAGGAGCCAGAGACGCCGACGGGAAGTCTATTCGCCATGACCCCCGACGTATTTCCCTTGGGCGCAAAGCACGGCGGCGGGAGGAGGAGGAGGAAGCCCAAGCGGACGCGGCTCGTGCCACGACCAGGAGGAGGGCTGCTCCAGGTAGCCGAGGAGGAACCCGAGGAGGATTCGGATGAGCCACGGTGCGGCGAGCTTGAAATGGGCCAGACGTTCGCCGACAGGCGGTGCCTCGTGGGGATGCACCCGCTCGAAGGAACTGATGGAACCACAATGGGTGGGACTCCTGGTGCGTCGGACGAATGAAAGTCGGCCCAATGAGGACCTTCGCGTTGTGTAATTGATTACCGAGGCGACGCAGTGTACACTATTGTGGAGTTGACATGGAGTGGAAAGTTTTCGGCCCTTTTTCAACGCAGGTGACGCAGGAGGTCCTGCGTTTACCGGTTTCTAAGTTGGGCAGTTGAGAAACGACCGAGTTTTGACCGAGGGGTTGCGCTGGTGCATGTCTTGGAGGAATGAGGGCTCCCGAATGGAAAACGAAAGACCTAGATGAGATTTAGCAGCCTAGAAGAGGGCTAGAGTCTAAAGGTAAACTGGGCACGGAAGCGGGGAGAGCAAGGGAAATGCAACAAGTCAAAACACCGAGGTCTCGATTTTGCTCTGCTGTGCCCGCATTTCGATTTCAGTCACTCTCCAGCGCAACCCTCGCCGCAGTGCTTTGGATACAGCGTAGTCTGCCTTACACCCTTTCTGGTCCATCCACCCCGGTCCTTTCACTCGTCCTTTCTACTTGCCACACTCGCGGGAATGCCTGAATGGCGCCCTTGCTCTATATCACCGCTTTCCTCTTAACTATCCTCGTTGCCTGCTGCGCCGAAATCGTCAACTTGCGGACACCCCACCACAACAATGTCCAGGCCCTTTCGAATCCAAATCCTCGAGACGGTCCGAGTCCGGGTCCGCTAGGGGACTCGGAGTTGCTGGACATTGTGCTCGTCGCTTCCGTCGATGGCAAGTTCCATGCGCTCAATCGCTCCACCGGACGTGCGCTGTGGTCCATGGCTTCGTTCGCCTCGTCGAGCACCTCGCAGCTTTCCACGCTCGCGCCTCTGGTTCGGACGAGCCACATCGACCATGACCCCGACCTCACGGACGACACGGCGTATCAGGAGACGTACATCATAGAGCCGCAGTCGGGCGACATCTATGTTATGGCGACGCCATCGAGCCCACTCCAGCGCTTCCCCTTCACCATGTCTGAACTGATCGACATGTCACCATTCAGTTTCGCCGCCGCCGACGACCACCGGGTCTTTGTGGGGCGCAAGGAGACGTCCTTGCTACTGGTGGAGCTCGAAACAGGCAACATCAAGGCCACCATAAACTCGGCATGCCCTTGGGATCCCTTCGAGGACCTCCGCGACGAGGATGAGCTTGATTTGGACGAGCTCGACGGGAGCAAGCCGCCGATGTCAAAGCCGACCGAGGTTTTCATCGGCAGGACAGGTATGTCCGCTTCTCTGCTTGACCCAGGAAATTTCATGATCGGCTGCAGACTATCACATAACTATACACACCCGGCCCTCGAACAGACACCAAATCCCCGTCCAGAACCTCTCCTTTTCGACATACGGACCGAACAACCAAGACAACGTCATGCAGGCGGCGTACAAGCACACCAAGGACGACGCGTACATACAGAGTCTCCCAAACGGCGAAATCATTTCGTTCAAAGCGAAGCAGAATTCTGGCTCAGATTCCGTCCTCTGGGCCTCGAAATTCACCAATCCCATGTTTGTTAATTCGTGTATGTTTATTCCCCTCGCTGACCAATTGCAGTGTCGCGATATTCGACGTCTTGCGCTCTCCCACCCAACACCCGCCACACACATTCGTCCTCCTCCAACCCCGGCCACAGCTGTCTGCGATCCTCCCCAAGCTGAACCATGCGACCTCCGTAGACCAGCTTCCTCATCTCGATTCAGCGTACATCGGTATGGTCGAGGAAACGGGCAGTCTCTTCGCCATGAGTCCGGACCGGTTCCCTCTCGTCGTTTTCGGCGGCGGCGGCCCCAAGACGAAGATCCCAAGGATCGACTCTGGGTCGACGGGAGAGAGTTCACCAGGAGATCTGCCGACTGAGATTGAAAAGGTCACTGCTGCCCGCAAGGAGCGGGAGAAGGCGATGAAGGAGCGGGATTATGGGTTCGACGACGACAAGTGTTTGGATCGCACGTCGCTGTACACTGATCGGCGGTGTCTTGTTGGTATCCGCCCGCTCGAGGGCGGCGACGGGGATGGGCCCGAGATGCGCATGAAACGGCTTATCGAGGGCGCGCCGCATGTAAGCCCTCCGTGGGAGCTTGCGCCGGAGACTCCTCCCAACGCGACCCTTGGGGGCACCGTCGCTGGCGTAGCCAATGGGTCCACTGACCCGGAGCGGTTACTCGTGGGCAACTCGACGTACGTCACGGAGGAGGACGCAGTAGACGACCTTTTGGTGTGGAAGGGCGTCGCATTCGCGGTCGTGCTCGGCGCAATGGGACTATGGTTCGGCATGGGCAAGGTTCGCAGGCGAGCGAGTTTGGGGTCGCCGAAGGTGCTGATGTTGAACGTGGAGCCTGTTGAGGCGCTTAACTCGACCTCGTTGGTGGAATCTGGCGCGCCGACCCCGACGCTGCTCCGCCCATCACCGACGGAAGCGCCGGCGCCGCCTTCATCGCCTCAGGTGTCCGCGACCAAAAAGCTGCCACCGTTACCACCTGCTGCTATCGCCGATGACGGGGAGGATAGTGATCACGACGGGGACGGGGATGGGGAGGCAGAGGGGAGCGCGGTGACGGGCACGAAAAGAAAGGTCCGGAGAGGGAAGCGAGCGAAGAAAAAGAAGGCGGGCGCAGCCGCGGCGGATACCGCCGAGGCTAACGGGCAGGATTCGAGCGAGAAAGAAAATCAAAAGGAGAATGGTGGGGTGGAGAACGGTCTTGCTCCTCCAACACCGTCCGGTTTATCATTCACTACCGCCTCTGTTCCAGTGTCTGCGCCGCCAGTCGTGCAGTCGTTGGTCGTTTCTGATACTGTTCTTGGTATGTTTGTTCCCTTGCTCCGCTTTCGATTCCTCACAAACGTCCTTTAGGCTGGGGTTCACACGGAACCGTCGTTTACCGCGGGTCCCTTCAGGGCCGCCCGGTAGCCGTCAAGCGGCTTCTACAAGACTTTGTAACGCTTGCCTCGCGGGAAGTCAGCATTCTACAGGAGAGCGACGATCACCCCAACGTCATCCGCTACTACTACCAAGAGGCGCACTCAAACTTCCTCTACATCGCTCTCGAGCTCTGCCCTGCGACACTCGCCGACCTCATCGAGACACCCGACCGAGATGCGTGGCGCGACATCGCTGTCGCATTTGATCCCAAACGTGCTTTGCGGCAGATCGCGAGCGGCCTGCGGCATTTGCATGGGCTGAAGCTTGTGCACCGCGATATCAAGCCGCAGAACATTCTCGTCTCGGCGGGTACGGCGAGTCCGGGCCGTGGAGGCGTCAAATACCGGATGTTAATATCCGACTTTGGGCTGTGTAAAAAATTGGACATCGACCAGACGAGCTTTCTGCCGACGTCGCATGGGGCGATGGCGGCGGGGACAGTCGGGTGGCGCGCGCCCGAGATTCTGAGGGGGGAGGTGAAGCTTGACGTCGATGCCGGGGATGATACGTCGATGTCGTCGCAGGGGAGCGTGGCCTCTGGGGCGTCGGGCGCCACGGCGGGGAAGCCGACGAGGTTGACGAAGAGTGTGGACATCTTCGCGCTGGGATGCTTGTTCTTTTATACACTAACGAACGGGGGTCATCCGTTTGGGGATCGGTTTGACCGGGAGGCGAATATTATCAAGGACGCGAAGCACCTTCAGGGACTGGAGCGGTTTGGGGAAGAGGGTGAGGAGGCGGTGGATTTGATCACTGCGATGCTCCATCCAGATGCAAAACAACGGTATGTACCACTATCATTTCTTTCTTGCGTCGTCTAAGCCGTATAACCACACAGTCCCGACACAACAACATGTCTCCTGCATCCTTTCTTCTGGGACCCGGGTCGACGGCTGACCTTCTTGCAAGACGCGTCCGACCGATTCGAGATAATGTGCAGGGATCCCAAAGACCCGTACCTGCTCGTGCTAGAACGCGGCGCTCTTGGCATCGTTGGGAACGACTGGCTTTCGCGGCTTGACCGGCTGTTCATCGAGAATCTGGGAAAGTTTAGAAAATACGACGGCCGATCGGTACAAGATCTATTGCGTGCTCTCAGAAATAAGGTAGATGCCACTTTGACCTTTCTGTTCCGTATATTGACCTCGGTCCCCAGAAACATCACTACCAGGACTTGCCAGACAACGTAAAACGACATCTTGGGCCTATGCCCGAAGGTTTTTTGGCCTATTTCACCAGACGCTATCCACAACTATTCCTACACGTGCATTCCGTCATCGGGGATACCGCCCTGCGGTCCGAGTCGATGTTCAGGTCGTATTTTGAGCTGCATGACTGATTGCAGTTTGCATGCCTACTTGCTCTGCTGTCCTGCTATCGTTGCATGCACCCTCACTGATTGATCGCATTATCTTATCAATGTACTCATCCAACTGTATCGCTGTACCATGGTGAATCTCTCCCGCGTACGCCTAGTCACCGCGGATTATTACTTAGATTATCCCTGTATTTCTATGTACCATTTCTTGTGGATTCTCATTATTTTGGTTCCACCATCGACAACAAAAACGTTTTGGCAAAAAGTTGTGACGGCATCAATATTCGCGTTTTCCTGAACCGCCATGTCCGCGCCAAGCTCCATTGCAGGCTTCGCCGTTCTGCCCATCTCTTACACAGGAACGTCCACCCACTATCTATACGCTCGCTCCCATACCGGCTCCAAGAAAAATTTGTCGCCGACTTTGCCTGATGGTCGAACTTTATTTCTCGTGAATGTGCCCCCAGATGCAACAGAACGCGAGCTGGTTCTTCTCTTCAAGGGGTGTGGGACCGTCGAAAAGGTCATCTTCGACATGGACGCGCAGGAGGCACTCGTTGAGGCCGAGGACAGCGACGAGGAAGAGGAGGAGGAGGATGAAGCCGAGGAAGCGGAAGCGGTGGACGAGTCGGAGCAGCCGCGGAAACGGAGAAGACTCTTGAAAAATAAACCCCAGCCGCCCAAGCTCATTCCGCTACCCTCCAAACAGTCGCTGAGGCGGCTTCGGCCGACTGGGCGGTCAGCACATATTGTGTTCCTCGACGCATCGTCGCTGGAGCGCGCGCTGGCCCCACAGCCCAAAGCTCGTCCATGGCCCTCATCGGAGGAGCCTTCCGGTGTAGCCCATTACGCTGCCCTGTTCGATTCTCTCCGCCCCCCACTCGATGCGGTCCGAGCACACGCCGACTCGGCCATGGAACTGTTCGAGTTCGAGCTGAAGCAGACGAAACAGCAGTCCAAGTACCGCAAAGGCGAGGCGATCGTGGACGAGGAAGGGTTCACGCTGGTTACGCGCGGAGGTGCATACGGCCAGACGCTGGGGGGTGGGGTCGGTGTGGCGAGCAAGCAGTTTCAGGAGAGCGGGGAGACGCGGACGCGGAAAAAGAAGGAGCCGTTACAAAAGGCTGGCTTCTATGCGTTCCAAAAAGCTGAGAAGCAACGCAATGGTATGTCATTCGATTTTTTTCCCGAACGGGTTAACGAACGTCCCACAAGATTTGATGGAGCTGAAAAAGAATTGGGAGGCGGACAAGGCCAAAGTAGAAAAACTAAAAGCTTCAAGACGATTCAAACCGTATTAGGTTGTATCTATCTACACGTTGCCGTGATTCTGTTTGCTGTTAAAACTGCCTACCACGCGAGCAGGTCCAATGCGCGAGGTATCCGCCACCTCCTGAGTTCGACGCCAAGTTCATCGACCGTGCAAGTTGACTCCGTCTCAGATCCCTTCCGCCCCGAAGCAAAGCCGCCTGAAACCAGTGTACGTTCCGCTATGTCTAGGGCGGCCCGACGCAAAACAATAGAGTTCGCGGCGAGACCTGACCCAAGAATGGTTCATGTACTCCACCTTCCGCCCAGCTTCCGCGGGCGAAAATCTATAAGAGGGCTGCACTCGCCCTGAAATCTCTTCAGTCAACCCAGCTCGACTACCATCTCACGACCACTTTCACGACCACCCTTCACGAATACTCTCCAAGATGTTCACGAAATTCATCACCATCGCTGTCCTCTTTGGCGCACCTCTCCTCTCGGCCGCCGCCCCCGCTCCGGGCCTCTTCAACCCCGCTACCGTCACCATCTTCCGCTGCCCAGCGAGCGCGTCGGCGTCGGCGTCGGCCGTCAGCTCCGGCGCTGTCGTTGTTCCTTCGGCCACCGCCGCCCCCGTCGCTGGTGGGGGTGGTACCGTTGTCCCTGGCAACGTTGTTAGTCAGGCCGCCAACCTGCTGACTGCTCTGAGATCGATTGGCGATACGGTGAACGGCATTGCGAGCACCCTTACCGGGCTTGAGACCACAGTCAACGGTCTTCTCAACACCGTTGCTGCAGTCCTGAACGGAGTCGCTGGTCCAGTCACCAACCAGGTCACTTCGGTAAGCTTTCGCCGTCGCCCTCGAGATTTACTCACCCACACTCCTCTCAGGCCCAGAATCAAGCCAACAGCGCCGCCTCCCAGCTCAACACCGTCGCAAGTTCCATCGGAGCATTGACGTCGACGCTTGTATGTTTTTTTTTGTCGCCAGTCGTGTATGTACCCATTCTGATGTTGTACAGAACAACCTCGGCAATAACGGAGCCTCCAACACCAACGGAGGGGACATCTTCACCGCCGCTCAAAACTTTCTCAACAACCTCAGCAGCGCCACCACTCAGGTATGTCTCTTTCAAGGCTGTCCTTCCTTTCTTACGAGAGACATTTAGGTCACTAACGTCGTCAACGCTGCCGCCCAAGGCTCGGGGGTTGACCCGGACAACCTTCAGGACGCCATCCAATCCGTGCTCAACCAGTGCATAGTCAGTATCTTCCCTATATCGTCTGAATACATCTAATTCACTTTCTTCTCACAGATCGTCATGCCCGACCTCTCTAGCCAGTGTGCCACTGCGGCACAGAGACAGCTCATCGCCAATCTCTGGAACGTACTCCGCCCCCGCATGGCGGCCTGCGCCAACGGCAACTAATCGGCTCAACTGTATCGCCAACGAGTTCTACCTCCATTTTCGTATTCCAGCTTCGTATTGCAACTCTTCCTTCACCTTCGTATTCTAGATTGTACTTTATACTTGTCTGGCCGGAGAAAAATGTTATCAGTTCTTGCGTACGATTTACTCACAAAGGTTGTAAACTTCGCAACGCCTCTTGGCCGCTATCGCGTGTGAAACTTGCAAATCCGGTCAAGATCGTCCAGATTATCGCTGGAAAGATAGATATGTGGAATAAATTACGACGTTGTCAGTTGCCCGGTTTCTCTGAACCAGGGAATGTGGCACATCGGAGGTACTGTACATGTCGCGGATCCCAACGAGCTGGGTAAATGTTTTTCTGACTGCCTGTCGAAACGGGGTCGGCGCGCAGAAAAAGACGAGAGATGGGGGATGCTTGCTAGAGCGTCGGGGAAGTTGCTACATAGATAAACGGGTCGGTCAAACAGGAGGGAAACCGGACCATATTTCTGGGATTTTGGCGGACACTGAGATATCGAAATCGTTAATTCTGGAAATATCACTCCTGTGCCAGCTCGAGGTTGGCAATCAGGGTCAGCGAAAATATGTTGAGTGCATCGCGGCAATACTGGGAAGGATGCTTTTGCTCTCTTTGCCATCCAGCGGCGAAACACGGCGCAGAAGAAAGTGGCAGTTGGTCTCCCTTTTAAGTTTTTCTGGTAGGTAGGTATTATAGGTAGGTAGGATTACACGGCAAGGTCCCGCTCAGGAACGCCGGTTTCCAGGAATCATCCCGGTGTACACAAAAGAGGTCTCTCACAAGCTTCGAGAGATTTCGATTTCAACGATGCGGCAGTTGGAGAGCGGGGCCAGCCGAAAGTCGAGGAGCGTGGGGCGCAAACGTGGCACATGTCGAGATCGGAAGACAATTCCTAGCGCTCAACGCGCCGGTTTTCTGTCGATTTAAGAGCAGTCCTGTCCGAAGGCAGATATAAATTCGCCCGGATCCTTCTGATGCCGATGGCCTGGGCTCTGAATGGAACGGAAAGATTGGGACGAAGGAGCTTTTCCTGAACGCATACATAGGCTTTAAAAGGTTCATCATACACCACGGTTTGCACAGAGCGACATGGGATCCTGAGAATAAGCGAATATACAAAGCGGCACTATATTTATTGGGGCCCGAGACCGACCGGCTAAGCTGGATTCCGCCTGGCACATTGTGAGCATGGTCCAGGGGAGAGTGGGCAGGCGCACCATGCCAGCGGCGCATTGCGAGCGTCCAAGGGATCTTTTCTCGCCTGAAGATCCTGTTGAGTGCTGAATAAAGTGGGAAGTGAAACTTACAGGTATTAGCCAGAGGGACGTATCGATCCATTCGGGCTCCTTTCGCAAGTGCATGATGTCCATCAGCTTGCTGATCTTGGCCTTTGAAGGAATCTTGTCGCTGCCGAGGTGCGAGCGCACCGCACCACTATCCTTATCCATGCGGGCTTCAGCAAAATGTGCGATGCATGGCCCTTCCAAGGACGGCCTTCCAGTTAAGAGCGCATCGTGAATTTGCAGGCCGAATGACACAGAGTTGAAAATGACGGCGGCCTGTCCTACGGTGGTCGGAGGCGGGAATTCCAAGCGACTGCCATCTTCGTAGACTTGTACGATTGCTTTGGGTTCAAATAATGACGATTCCATGACCCATCCGTAAAGCATGCGGTAAGGTGGCTGAGGGAGTTTCGAGGGAGGCGGGAGCGTTTGTGCATCTGCTGGAATCCTGCGACAGGGTGAGGGGCTTAAAACGGACGTCGCGAAGGGTGCTTACATCTTAGCGGGTTGAGGACCGAACATGTCCTGAATGTTGACCATGTTGGTTGCAGTCAGTGAATGTCACGTAAAGGCTGTCAAAGTCATCACACCGCGACTCGAACTTCTCACGCCTCTCCCTCTCCTCCACACAGTCGATCTCAACGTCCTATTCTCGTGGACCATCCCGCTACTGTAATCGTCGTACCTCGGCCCCCTACCCCCACCATCCCACACACTATCTTCGAGTCAGCCGAACAGCGTCTTGCAAGCCCTCAACGTCCTTGAACGTGTCCCCCAATGCTACGACTCGTCCGGCTTTACTCCACTGCCGCACACGCACGACTCAAGAATTCCCGCTCCTTCCAATCCTAGCTTCTGCCAGCTGGGCTGGAACTTCTATCCCGTTGAAATTTCTCGCTTGCCACTTCGATAGATGTATGATTCACTCAATCGACTGCTGCACCAACGGAATGCTTTACATATAGAAGCAAACTCACTCTCCGATATTATCTGTACACGACAAACACAGTTGCGCGTGTCGTTCGTGACGGCAATGGCCCCGGAGAATATGATGAGCTTCTCTTTCGGCGAGGTGGCGCACTGGTTGGAAAGGTTGGGAATGGGGAGAGGAATATTACACATGTTTCAGAATATCGAGGGAGGATACTGACTGTGCACTGGCTGGTAACGGCTTGGAGAACCTGCTGAACAGTGTCTCATGATCTTCAGACAAGAAAAGATTCTTTGGACGCTCACAATGCGCCGCTGGAATGGTACATACGCGCGGAAGCACTCTTCCCCTGGACCATGCTCACAATTTGCCAGGCGGAGCCCAGCTTAGCTGGCGAGTCTCACCACGGTGCCAGTCGGTCTCAGGCCCCAGTAAAGATAGTGCCGCACTGTATATTCGCTTATATCCAGGATCTCGTGTCGCTCTGTGCAAACCGAGGTGTATGATAAAGCTTCTAGAGCCTATTCGCCAGGAAAAGCTCCTTCCCAAGCTCTCCGTTCTCTTCAGAGCCAAGGCAACTTGTTAAGAGAAACAAATATAATCAACGTCGCAATTCATTCCACATACCTGTCCTTCCAACAATTATCTGTACCAGATTTCAAAGTTTTCACACTCGATAGCGGTCAAGAGGCGTTGCGAAGTTTACAACCTTTGTGAGTAAATCGTACGCAACATTTTTTTCCGGCCAGACAAGTATAAAGTACACTCTAGAATACGAAGGTGAAGGAAGAGTTGCAATACGAAGCTGGAATACGAAAATGGAGGTAGAACTCGTTGGCGATACAGTTGAGCCGATTAGTTGCCGTTGGCGCAGGCCGCCATGCGGGGGCGGAGTACGTTCCAGAGATTGGCGATGAGCTGTCTCTGTGCCGCAGTGGCACACTGGCTAGAGAGGTCGGGCATGACGATCTGTGAGAAGAAAGTGAATTAGATGTATTCAGACGATATAGGGAAGATACTGACTATGCACTGGTTGAGCACGGATTGGATGGCGTCCTGAAGGTTGTCCGGGTCAACCCCCGAGCCTTGGGCGGCAGCGTTGACGACGTTAGTGACCTAAATGTCTCTCGTAAGAAAGGAAGGACAGCCTTGAAAGAGACATACCTGAGTGGTGGCGCTGCTGAGGTTGTTGAGAAAGTTTTGAGCGGCGGTGAAGATGTCCCCTCCGTTGGTGTTGGAGGCTCCGTTATTGCCGAGGTTGTTCTGTACAACATCAGAATGGGTACATACACGACTGGCGACAAAAAAAACATACAAGCGTCGACGTCAATGCTCCGATGGAACTTGCGACGGTGTTGAGCTGGGAGGCGGCGCTGTTGGCTTGATTCTGGGCCTGAGAGGAGTGTGGGTGAGTAAATCTCGAGGGCGACGGCGAAAGCTTACCGAAGTGACCTGGTTGGTGACTGGACCAGCGACTCCGTTCAGGACTGCAGCAACGGTGTTGAGAAGACCGTTGACTGTGGTCTCAAGCCCGGTAAGGGTGCTCGCAATGCCGTTCACCGTATCGCCAATCGATCTCAGAGCAGTCAGCAGGTTGGCGGCCTGACTAACAACGTTGCCAGGGACAACGGTACCACCCCCACCAGCGACGGGGGCGGCGGTGGCCGAAGGAACAACGACAGCGCCGGAGCTGACGGCCGACGCCGACGCCGACGCGCTCGCTGGGCAGCGGAAGATGGTGACGGTAGCGGGGTTGAAGAGGCCCGGAGCGGGGGCGGCGGCCGAGAGGAGAGGTGCGCCAAAGAGGACAGCGATGGTGATGAATTTCGTGAACATCTTGGAGAGTATTCGTGAAGGGTGGTCGTGAAAGTGGTCGTGAGATGGTAGTCGAGCTGGGTTGACTGAAGAGATTTCAGGGCGAGTGCAGCCCTCTTATAGATTTTCGCCCGCGGAAGCTGGGCGGAAGGTGGAGTACATGAACCATTCTTGGGTCAGGTCTCGCCGCGAACTCTATTGTTTTGCGTCGGGCCGCCCTAGACATAGCGGAACGTACACTGGTTTCAGGCGGCTTTGCTTCGGGGCGGAAGGGAGCTATCGTGCACAATCCATGAACCTTTGCTAGAGGCTGGTGCTTGGTACTCGCCGGACCTGCTTGCGTAGTAGTCAATGATTAATAGCGGACAGAATCATGGCCATGCATGGATATGCGACCTAACACCCGTTTGAATCGTCTTGAAGTTTAGACAGACCGGTTTCAGGCGGCTTCGGGCGGAAGTGAACCTTTCTCGATCATTGTCGCGGTCAGTCCTGATTCCAAGAAAAGGAAGATCCGAAATTATTAAGGCTTGTACAAACTACATTTTGCGTGCAGACATCTAGGTCACTCCCGCTGGATGAGAGCAAGTAATCCCAGCCCGCCCAATAGCGCATACTTGAGTTGAGGGAAGTCGTTCATGGCGATCGTTACATAGCCTATGTATGGCAAGAACCTGGCGGCCAATAAGGCACGGAGAGATGTTGAACCAGTGGTGCAGCTTACCCTCGAACCTTGCCAACGATGTGCTTTCGCTCCAGGTAATCGAGACCGCGGTAGAGCTCAATGTCGTTAACCTCGTTGTTGTCGCCCTTGGTCAATAACCGTTGATTATGTGCAGGAAGTGGCCCTCTGGAATGCAATCAGCTCGAACACTGCGCCTTCATGCGTTCGGCGCACCTGTACTTGGCGTCGTGGGTCTCGAGGACGCGGTGAACGATGGGGATATCCGCGCCAGGAATTTTGTAGACGGTAATGTCTCCAGTATGATAGCGCTCATGTACCGGATTGGTGAGGAACAGGAGATCTCCACGATAGAAGGCAGGCTCCATCGACCCACTGTCCAGCTGTTAGTTCGTCGGATGGAGCAGACGGTGGCCGAAATACCTCAGCACGACGACAATTGGCGATTCAGAGTTCGTGATGAGTCCCAGGCCTTTCCATATCATCAGGCCCGACGCAATGACGGAGGCAAAGTTGAGGGCTTGTAAGAGAAGCTGAAGACCATCCATATGAGCGTTCGAGCCCGAAAATATCAAGCGCTGCTCATACGTGGCGAAAGCCGAGTCTGCGGAACGCCTTGAGCTCCTCCGTGAACATGGTCGCAGATTGAAGGTACGATGGGCAGAAGGGAAAAGGATTGGGGTGGACGTTAAGATTGGGGACGGAGCAACGGGATGATTTCGGATTAGCGCCCATGGACAGTGACACGTCGCATCAGCGGCGCTAAACCGCGGCCACGTGAACAGTCGAGCACAGTCGTCGCGTTAATTTTCGTTATTAGCAAAACCACAGTAAAATGGACGCCCGTCTATGTACGCGATCCCGTCCCCCGTAGACCCACTTCCCCTGTGCCTCTCAAGGCCCTCCGGCAGTGTTCTTGCCGAGCTTCTTTGTTCAGCTCACTAATCGGTCCACAAGTTCCTTTGCGCCCTTATAAACCAGGTCCGCCAATGACGCACCGGTCACTAACTGCGATGGTACGACCGCTGAAGGTATTCCTCACCATCCAACTCTTCCTCTCCACCTTCGCGGCGGCCCGCAACCCCAAGCGCGGATTCCCGCTCGTGGCGGGGAGCGAATCGGACTTGGGCAGGGCAAGCAACGGCCAGTGCAGCTGGTTCTACAACTGGTCGCCGAGCCCATCGCCCGTGGTCAAAGTTCCTCCGGGGCTCACATTCGTGCCGATGCAATGGGGTCGCGATAATGTGGGGCAGTTTTTGGATTCGGTTCGCAGATCGGGTGCTCAAACGGTTCTGGTGCGTTCAGCTGCCGTAGTCACCTTGTGAGATCGATGTCGACGTTTTGCAGGGCTTTAACGAGCCGGAGCTAACAGGACAGTCGAACATCCCACCGGCGGAAGCAGCGCAGCTGTGGCAGCAGCACATCCAGCCGTTGAAGAATGGTGGAGTGCGCCTGGGCAGTCCGGCGGTGTCGAGTGCGCCGGGCGGACTCCCATGGCTTGCTTCATTTATTAACGCATGCACTGGGTGCACACTCGATTTCGTGGTCGTCCACTGGTATGCGCGCGCTTGGCTCTTGAAATCGGCTCTAGACAATCATTAGGTTCGGGGAAGGTGCAAACAATTTTATCGGGTACCTTGAGCGCGTACATGCGACGTTTCCGCAATATCCGGTTTGGATTACGGAGTTTGCATGTACTTCCGCAAACAGTGAAGGTATGTTGCCGCCTTTGGGGTTCTTGAGCTCACACACCCCGGTAGATATCACGACGTTCTTGGCCGCAGCGCTCAAGTTCCTCGATGATCCTGCTCAGGGATGGATCGAACGCTACAGCTGGTTCGCCTTTGCAGTGAGTGCTACTAAAAAAGTGCGCGCATTGACAACCTGATTAAATCTGCACATTCAGCGCAGCCTGGGCGGTTTGCAATCCAGTACGCACTTTCCTCCCTCCTCTGACCATGCTCATGCCCAAAACCTAGATTTATTGGACGGGAACGGCAACTTGAACGCGTTGGGAACGTCATACATTGCGGGCTCGCGAGCATTGCGGAGTCATGCCCGCAGAAGGCGGCGGACTATCGGTACATAGATGGTACATTTATCTGGGAGGCACGACGGTTGAATACGTCCTACGCCCGAATTCGACGATCCGCGAGAAACGACCTGAACACAGTTAGTAAAAGTGGAAGGACATGTAAAAAAAATGCTGGCGTGCCTCGGGCCTGAGCTTCTGGTGGTAGGAAATGGTGGTGTTTATCCACCATGCAGCGTCGATATGAAAACAATCTCATCGTTCTCCTTGAGACCATACTCCCCTTCGCCCTCCAACTCCCAATCCGTGTCGTTCACGAGCACAAGTATCCCAGGGCGGCTACAGGAACCTCAGTCACCCTAGCTGCACCCAAAGTATTTCACGCACACCGTACCGCTCTCCATGAACAGTTCTACACGCTCCTTGAGGAGGTTGTCGCGTAGATAATGTATGAGAAACGTGATGTCTGCTGGTTTTGTGCCGCTTGCCGCATCGCCATAGATCTTTGGGACTGTCGCTGGGACGCTGAGTTTGTGGGAGCGTTCATTTGAGAATAAGAGCTCGAGCCCGCCGCTGAATTCGACCTTGAGAGATATCGACTCGGAAGACATGGAATGCAGGAGAAAGAGGTTTGATGGTTTGATGGCGTTAACTCGACCAAACCTCGATGCCAACTCAGCACACTAGCTGCGGTACTCAGCCTCTGGGTCCCCGCCAATCCCCGCTCAATAGGAATATGAATAATGGCCAACGTTGCCCGGATTTCGGACTACAAACCTCGTCTGAGTGTTCGGCCAAATGGTTGTCCGCGAACCTTCGGCGGGTCGCCTTGGGCGATGTACAGACCTCTTCTCCTTCTGCGGCCTCCCAGCACCTCCAATCCGTCTATAATCCATTTGCGCGACCCTCTATCCTTCCTGGCGTCTTTTGGACACCTCAAAACCTCGAATTTTTGGATTAGAACCCCTCGCCGCCAGTTCGCCGCCGCGCTGATCGCGCTTCGATCGCGATTGGCGACAAAGCACAGCGCTGACGCCGAATTGAATTGAATATCAGACGCTGAGGTATATAAAGAGGAAACCTCGACCTCTAAATCTCATCCAAACATAACATGTCTCAAGAAGTCGCAATCATCGGCGCTGGGCTGTCTGGGCTGTCTCTCGCCCTCGCGCTCCACCAACAATCCATTCCATCCACCATCTACGAATCCCGTCCCGACGCGCCACTCAACATCGGTGGTGCCGTCATGCTGTCGCCCAACGCGCTCCGCATCCTCGACCGCCTCGGCGTGTATGACACGATGCGGACGCGCGGATACAACTTCACCAAGCTGGAGTACCGAAACGTCGGTGCGACCTCTGGCCCGGAGGACCTCGGCGTCGTGACTGAGACGCAAGAGTTCGGCGGCGCGGACAAGTACAAGTACGACGGCCTGCGCATCTACCGCAGCCAGATCATCGACACCTTCCTGGCCGTCCTCGCAGAGAAGGGCATCCCCATCAAATACGGCCACAAGTTCACCAAGGTCATCGAGGAGACGGCGGAGGGTGTTACCTGGGAGTGGGCGGACGGCACTACGGCCACGGCCGCAGTGCTGGTCGGCGCGGATGGGATCCATTCCACGGTTCGCCGTTTCCTCCACCCTAATGTGGAGACGAAATTTGTTGGTATGGCGGGCATCACCGCCGCCGTCCCCACCGCCCAGCTCGAGGCGCCCGCCGACCTCCACCTACCTGTAACCTTCGTCCTCCCGGGCAAGGGCGCCTTCGTCATCGCCCCGCAGCGCATCGACGGCTCCGAGCTCCTCATCGGCAAGCAGCAGCGCCTCGAGCGCGATCTCACGCGCGAGGAGTGGGCCGCGTTCACCGCCGACAAGGAGGGGCTCGTTAAATTCCTCCAGAGTAACAACGAGGGCTTCCCTGCCCTCGTCAGCCGCGCCACGTCCAACATCCCTCACGACCGCATCAACGTGTGGCCCTTCTACGTCGTGCCCAAGCTCGACACTTGGTCAAGCGCCACGCACCGGCGTGTGGTCATCCTGGGCGACGCGGCGCATGCGATTCCGCCCAGCGCGGGGCAAGGGATCAACCAGGCGTTCGAGGATGTGTACACCTTCGCGCTCTTGCTCGGTGGTGCGCGGCGCCACGAGAATCAAGGCCCCGCGTTGGTGCAGGAAGCGTTGAAGTTCTGGCAGGAGCACAGGCAGGGGCGGGTGGACCAGGTGTTGGAGCTCAACAAGCAGATTGATCTCAGGCGAGTGCCCGGGGGCGAGGAGGTCGAGCGGAAGGAATTCGATCTTACCTGGCTGTATACACTTGACCCTGAGCAGGTCGTGCAGGAGTGGTTTGATGGACAGAAGTAGATAGAAAGACGAATAAACTATACGCTTTCCCAACCTAATCTCAGAAAATATTGCTGGCGGGTAGGATCGAAAAGAACCGATAGCACTTTGACCCCGTGAAAGGTCCAGCTATCTACATTGTCAGGTCGCCCTAACTCCCCGTGTTATTGCGCGATAACCCAAATTGTCCGATAGTAAGTAAGTACATGTACAGCAAGCGAAATCGTCGTCCGTGATAAGTATACAATGAATGAAAAGGTCCGATTGTCCGTCCGTTAGTACAGCGTCCAACATTGTCGACTCTCCTACAAGATAAACCAAAGAGGTCCACCCAGTCCTCATTATGAACCCCTCAACTCTCCGACGAAATCAACTCAACTCCCGCCCCCAACCCCGCCCCCACCCTTCCCACAAACTCCCTCTTCTCCTCCAGCCCCACCCCATGATGAAGACACCCCTGCAGTCCCACCCGTCTTAGCGCAGGGAACAGCCCCACCCACCCCAAAATCGCCTCCGGCCGCACGAAATCCGTAAATCCCGACAGAATGACCGTGTCGACGCGATGCAGCTTTCGCACCACCTCCGCGTCCGCCTCGCCGAAATGGGGACTATCCATCCACGCGCCGGAGGCGACCTCCAGGATGAGCTTGTTAGCGCCGCCGTGGCGCGCGAGGAGGCGCAGGGCCGCGGTCATCGTCCTGCCGCCGGCATCGTCGTCGGGGCTGATGCTGATGCACACGATGAAGAGGCTCGGGAAGGCGTGCTCGGGCGCGCGGAAGAGGTGGAGGGCGCCGCGCGCTGTGGTGGTGATGTTGCGCATGCGCGGCAGGGACGCGTATGGGAATCGCATGGGATCCGAGTCGAGTGGAAGTGGAAGAGGCAGAGGCAGAGTGAGGGGGTCGGGGTAGTAGTACATGCGCGAGAGCGTGGGGTGCCGGGCGAGGAACGCGTCGAGGACTGGCGCGGGGACGTTCGGCAGCATTCCCGCCCCTTCGCGCGGGCGGTCCATGCGAATTAGAGGCAATTTCGGGAAGGTGAGTAGGGGGAGGATGGCGCCCCATTCCTCGGCCGCAAGGGGGGCCGAGAGGTTCAGCGCGGGAGGCCAGTGCGAGGAGCCGGCGTTGAGCACGACGAGGGTCCACCCGGAGATGTCGGCGGAAAAGGGACCGGAGAGACGTTGGATGTGCACCGAGGAGATGGAGATGAAGGGGAAGGCGGAGGCGTAGAGACCGTTGTGCTGCTTAACGGACGTCTTGGTCCGGAGTGGGTTTTTAACAGCTTGCGGACGGATGTAGGATAGTAGACTGAGGAGCCGCCCGCCGCCAGTGCCAGTGGGTGGTTCGGTGAACATGTACTTGTCGAGCTGCCAGCCTCGTATATCCTCAGCCCGAGAAGTGAATACTTCGGTCCCGACAAAGACGACGGGGTCATTTGGGGTGCTAGGAATGGCGGAAAGGAGGTCGCAGAACGACTCGGTCATGGCGCGCTGGGGGGTAAGTGGTGTGAGGTCAGATTTGTACGCTGAGAGCAGGTCCCTCGGAAAATTGAGCCACAGATCCACAAGGGACGGGAGTCGTCCTACAAGTGTCCGGAGGGCCAGCAGTTCCCCGGGTGCCTTAGAATCACCGTGGATGTCGAAGGTCAACGACAGCCGTTGAATGAATGGGAGCTGAATAGCCATGGTGAGCGCGGGCACCAAGTTGGAGTTCATGGTGATTTTGCCGGCGGCGAGGCTGGAGGGGCTTGTGTCCGTGAAGTCGTATAGAAGAACTGGAAGAGCCAGTGTGTTGAAATGGCGGCAGGACAGTGAAAGGGAATACAGATCCCGTTCACGGAGACAAGCCTCGTGGAATATGAGCGCCCATATTTCGTCTGGAAGGTCGAAAGAATGGCCCGCAGCCGCAGGGGGGTCAAAGGATGGGTCAGTGCTCTGAGGCTGAATCCATTTCCAGGAGAACATGAAAGTTCGTAACAGGCGCGCGTCGGGCGGCGAATGCCGAAACGAGATTGACCACCACCATGAGTTGGAACTTCGGGCTGAAACCAGTCCCCAAAGTCGCCCGCCCCTACGAGAATACGGGCGAAAAGTTCGGCAGAAAATGCAGGGAGAACCCCTACGTTCCCGTCGGTGGGTTTCATCCCTTTCAGCCCTGTTTTCCGACAATACAACTTGTCTGCAGGCGGCGCGCTCACTGTCGTGAACCTCGTCATGGCCATTTGGAACCACGCGCGGGGTGAATCCATGAAGATGAACTACTGGCTCCGCGGACGCGTCGCAATGCAGGGGCTGACCATCGTCGCGCTCCTCGTCGGCGCTTCGCGGATGGGCGAGTTGGACTGGGGCCCAGATCGGGCGCAGCGAACGGTGCACTGGGACCTGCGGCAGCTCCTTCTGCAGGAAGAAAAGGCGTTTCTGGCGCGCCCTAGCGCTGCGCAGCTCATGGATGAGACGGAGGGACGAATATACGGCAAGGGCGCCTTGGCCCGGCGGAGTGAAATACTCATGGGTCTGGGACGAGGGAGCGAGAGCGGAAAAGCGAGCAGGAGATGGCTGGGGCTGCTGTCCAAGGAGACACCGCCGACGGAGGCGCCAGACTCTAATGAGCCGACGAAATAAAGTGCGAAATATCATTGTTCTGTTCTTCTCTCTACTGGTCGTACAATATGGTTCCCGCCTCCAACTGTAATATTAACACTGCCCGCTCGCGTCGTGCATCGTCGTGTCAAGATAGTCGCAGTCCCGCGCGTCGATTATGGGCCTGTGGCGATCCACTTAATTGTCTCCTCGTTCCACGATGGTCTCCGGCTTCTCAGTATTCTCCACAGCAAGCCGCCATCCACCGTACATCTGGTTCACAATCGCGCTCCGCCGCAGCACGGCCAACTCTGCCACAGCGTCGGAATAAATCGACCTGATCTTCCCGGCGTCAGTTTCGTTCTGGACGGCGAAAATCAACATAGGTTCGGTCCGAGAGCATGAGTAGAGCGCACTTGGAGAGTCCGGAAGGTCTCTTGGGTTCGGCTAACAAAGTAGGTGCGAAAGTTGTATGAGCTGAAGGAGCGCGATGTCCTCAGCATGGCAGAGTACAAAGCAAGGATGGAACGGCGGCTGGGCATCGCTTCTCAGAAGAGCGTCAAGGTCGGCGAAGTAAGAAATACCTCGGAGGAGTGGCCATGGTTTTGGTCGTAAATTTGTGGAGAGAGAGCAAGCAGCTCGGCAGGATTAACGCGCGTGTGTCAGCGATCAGCGGCATCCTTTCGCGATCACCTGTCCTCATCTCAACCTCTCGAGTCTCCAGCTCGACGCTCCAACGCGTTCAGCGCCTTCAATCGCGCCTGTCTCAGGATTGCCCATGTACTCGTATCCAATTCTCCGGATTTCTTGCGCCTTCCTTGCCATGATTATCCCACAAAGTTCTGCGGAATTCGGCCAGCGGCAACTGTGTCTCGCGTCGATTAGGTTCCGCGGATGGACAGCCTGCAATCATCAGTACTTTTGGTTCCATCCATTGTGCGGTCCAACCGTGTTTCCTGAAGAGGAAATCAACCGCGTCTTTCCTTTGTTCTCTCAAAGCCATTCAAAGCGTGGCCACCTTGTTGAACCACTATAAGAGACCCTTCGCCATAATGCCACCTATTCGCACTTACTCCTCGACCATGCCTGTCACTCTCGACCACGTCAAAGGCTGCTCGCCCTCGACTCCAAAAGCATCATATGTCCCGCCGCTCCTCTCGACGGCGGTAGCATCCGCACGAAAACCCTCCTTTCAAAAGCACGGCAGCGAAAAACATGTTCTTTTCTGCATCACCAACGCGCCCGTGTTGATTCCTCCCCCAACGCCGGTGATCCTGAGGAAGCGTCGCGCTCCGTCGACAATGTTCAAAACGCCTCGAAGAGCAAGTGCTCCGCCGCCTCCAACCCTCCCCGTTCCCGGCCCGTTCCTCTTCCTCAACAAGGTGCAGTCGGGCTCGTACGGCGACGCGATTGCCGCGCGGGAGCTCGACAGCGCGTGGCTGCAAGGCGCACCGGGGCGCGTCGTGTGCATGAAGGTGTTCAACAAGGCCACCTGCCTCCAGCGCAACCTGGTACACGGCATCGCGGGAGAGGTCCTCGCGTATCGGCGCCTCGCAAACTCCCGGATAAGCGCGGGGGCGGCGTTTGTCATGGATTTGGACGCGGCGCTGCAGGATGAGCACAGGCTGTTTTTCGTCATGGTATCTTTACTTCGTTTTCGTCTACATACAACATCTCACTCTCGCGGATGTAGGAGCTGATGGACTGCGACCTCCTCGCGGTACTCAACGGCTACCGCTTTTCGCCCAAAGACAATGCACCGCGCTGGATATGCCAGATTGTCCGTCTTCTCCCTTCTCTTTTCTCGTTCCGCCGCTGATGCCTACCTCTACCTCCCAGGCTCTAGGACTGGCGCACATCCACGCCTGCGGCATCATCCACTGCGACATCAAGCCCGAGAACCTCCTCCTCGACGCCTCCGGCGCCATCCGCATCTCCGACTTTGGCTCCGCCCATACCCGCGCCCACGACGCCGCCCCGCTCGAGGGACACGCGGTGACCGGCACCTACGCCTACATGGCGCCCGAGATGCTCGCCAACCGGCGCAAGGCGCGGTTCCAGATGAAAAAGTACGGAGTCGAGGTGGATTGGTGGAGCTTGGGCTGTGTTGCGTTCGAGTTGGTGGCGGAGGAGGCTACGGTATGTTTCGTTTGCTTTCTTTTTGTTGGGGGCAGGTTCGGTTACTGATGTGGGATACGCAGACGCTCTTCGCTTGCGAGGACGAGCTCCGAAAATACCAGACTTGGCATGAGAGGGCGACCACAACGTCGTACCTCTCGTTCGCAGGCCTCAGCGAGGACGCCGAGTCGCTCGTCTCTGGCGTACGTCGCTCTCATCTTTTCCTTCTCTCTCAAAGCGACTGACCGAGGAGTGCTTCCAGCTGTTAGACCTCGACCCCCTCAAAAGATACACCCTCCCCGACCTGCGCGCGCATCCATACTTCTTCCAAAATACTCCCGGCATGAAATCCGAATTCGCGAACTGCTCTACCAACCCCATCTCCCGCGCGTGTCGTGCGTCTCCCCTCCCTCCTCCCTCATTCTCTTTCATTTCAACTGACGCGACGCAGAACGCCGGCAAAATCAGGTTGCAACTCCCCCCTCGACGCCCCCAGGTGCGGATTCGGATTCGGAGTCGTCGGAGCCCAGCAGTCTGTTCACCCTCTCCCTGGAGCCGCCGGAGCTGGGTACGACCGGGGACGACACGTTTCAGCATTTTGGGTGGATTAATCCAAGGGGCATTTGGGGCGAGGAGCAAAAGTAATTATTTTACAAATATTCAGTGTATAGCTATAGTTCTGGGTAATGATGAGTGGAATGTGTGCGCTGGACAAGGCCCATGTAATATCTGTGCCAGCGCTCGAGGAGCCGGTTTCGCGCGTCGGCGGTAATGCGCCGATATTACCGGATTGCGAGACATGTGATCGTGTCTCCGCCATTCAAACACGAGTACGCATCACCCCAAAGCCTTTCGAACTCCGGCCACTGCACCGACGACGACGCTGTAGTGGCTCAGGCACACCAACCCCTCCTTTATTTGACTAGGGTCAGGTCCTGACAGCATGAGCGGGATCTCATTCCCCGTCCTTTTTTTTCGCCGCCTCGTCAACGTCATATCCACCCTATCCGTGTCGAACCAGTATCTCTTGCACAAGCAGGCCAAGCAGGCGAGGGCGGGCGAGAGAAAACTTGAAGGCGATGGGAAGCAGAAGCGGAAGGAGCCGACGTGGACTGCGCTGAACTCGTTGAAGATCCCGGAATGGCGCTGGGTGTTGTGGAATTCCGCAACGTTGACTGGTGCGCAACGCGAGTCTCTCGAGTGCTTAAGTGCTTATATCACTGTAGCGGCCGCTCCCTCCCTCCCATGGCTGTCATGGCCCGCGTTCTCAATGTCGAATCAAAGCCAGAGAACATTCGAGCCCGCCGGGTCAGACAGCGCAGGCTCCACCCCGAACAATTCGCCCTCCACACGTCCGAGACCTCGCAAGCCGCACAAGAGCACTCCCCCCAATCCCCTACCCAATTCGCAGCCGCCGCTGGATCCCGATCCCATCCACCAGCTGCTCCTCCACCCCGCGCTCTTCGACCCGGTGCGCACCCCCCGATACCCCATCGTTCTGACCCACGGTGCGGAATTCCAACCTTCATTCCGTGGTTCAGTTGGTTGATGCGGGACAGGTCTCTACGGATTCGACTCGCGCGGGCCCAGCTCGTTCCCCAGCATGCGCATGCATTATTGGTCCAACGTGCTGAACATACTGCGGGACAAGGTCGGCGCTGAAGTGATCATTACTTCCGTTCCAGGGTATGTTCGGTCTACACCAACGGAAGTCGGGTTTAACATCGGCATTCGATAGGACTGGCTCGATTGTCGCGCGTTCAGAGGCTTTGGATCAGCAGTTGCGAGTCAAGGCTCTCGGACGCGGTGTCAACTTCCTCGCGCACTCGATGGGAGGCTTGGACTGCCGCCACTTGATATCGCACATTCGGCCCACTGACTATGTCCCGCTGTCGTTGACTAGCATCAGCACTCCGCACCGGGGCAGTCCTTTCATGGATTGGTGTGCCGTACGTGCTCCGTCCTCTCTCTCTCTCACGAAATTTCAATAGCGGTGCAGGATAATATTGGACTGGGTAAAATTAAGAGAGAAGAGTTCCTTTTGCGCTCAACGGCAAAGCAACTGGTCGATGAAAGTAAATCGCCAGCAACAACCGACTTGCCACCCTCGTCGTCGTCGGAGCCCGCCTCCAAGGCGAAGGTCTCGCTTTCACTCTCGCAGCTCCCCTCGTCCTTCGCGACACTCCTGCTGGGCATCGTCGACTCCCCGGCGTACGCAAATCTCACCTCGAACTACCTCAACACCGTGTTCAATCCCCAGACGCCGGACGATCCGCGCGTCAAGTACTTTAGCGTCGCAGGCCGCATGCCCGGGGTGAGCATATGGCACCCGTTCTGGCTGCCCAAGATGGTGCTCGACGGCGTGGAGGAAAAGGAACGAGACCGGCTCCGTGCGATTTGGGAGGAAGAGGGCGGGTCGGAGAAGGATCCGCTTTGGGCGCGCGAGCGCGAGTGGGGCAACGACGGGCTAGTGACCGTCCAGAGCGCCAAGTGGGGCGAGTTCTTGGGGATCATGGAGGGATGCGATCGTGGGTTTTCTGTTTGAGACTTTCGGTTCATCATTCTTACCCTGGTATAGATTGGGAGATGCGCGGCGCGCGGGGAATCGAATTCGGTGTCGATTTGCCGGCCCTGCCTGCGATCGGCCTCGGCGGGCCCAACACCACCTCCAACCCAAGCACCTCGGGCGACGGCTGGGGACTGATGGACTGGGGCCGGTTCGTGCGCGCGTGGAAGAAGGAGGAGAAGATCCAGCGCGATGCGGCGTCGGGTTCCTCTGGTCAGACGAAACAAACAACCTCCACCGCGCAGGAGGAGGAAGAGATCAAAAAGAACACGGACGACGCGCTGGTGAAAAACTCGACGGAGAAGATCGCGTCGGTGTTTGACTGGTTGGTGGAGCAGGTGCCCGTTGCGCCAAAGTTGGGGGCGAAGGACAAGGTTGTGGCGGAGGCGAAGGAGCGCACTGAGGGAGAGGTCGCGCAGATGCATGGGGATGCGACGGAGATGCAGAGGCATATGAAGGCGGAGGGGAAGGGCCGGAAGAGGTCGGAGTTGGCGAAGAAGGCGGACCTTGAGAGGTTTTATGTTGCGCTGACGAGGAAAATGTATGATGAGGGGCTGTGAGGAGGGGATGTATTTATCAGTACATAGAGCACATAATAGTTGTATCAATACACGATCTCGGGAGCGTCTAAAGGCTGCCCAGCGTCGAACTCAAAGGTGGCGCGGATACGCGGTTATTCCCATATTAGGGCGGAGAAGGTTTGGTGTTTGCTCAAGTTGGGTCGTGCTCGCTGGATGGAAATTCCCCCCTCGACTCTGCGTCTAGGCAGTGAAAGAAAGGAAGGAAGGAAGATGAGATGCTGACGTCGCCGGTGAAACAACACAAGGATTTGACTGACGACGGTGGAGTACAAGCTGGCTCAGACATCACTGAAATATAATGTGCCTTATGGTAACCGAGTTGAAATGGGTCCAAACAAGGCAGGAAATATTCCTTTTCTGGCTCTTTCAATTCGGCCGACCGGGATCTTCGTCAAGGTTCCCAGCACCATCAAACAAATGTTGTTCTCTGACCTTGTGTTCACATCACAAGGTGTGGCCACAGCGTCGTTTTCCCTTGATACGTGTATAACATAACATATAGCATATAAGGATGGGTACTCGGGATCTTATCTCCCTCTCCCGTTCCCGACGTCGACGCCGCCAACTTTAACCTTACTTGGCCAGTGCTGAATATCGCCTGTTTATGCCCCTCTTGTGCTTTGCCTGGTTTGCGACTCGGAGTACGAGGGATGACGCGAGTATCGTGGTCGACTTTGACGTCCTCGAGACCAGTAGCACCGCGCCGCGGCGGCATGCAGAAGAGCCCCCACATCTTGGGACGACCACGACGAATCTGTTTGATACGTTTCCGCGCGTTGGGTTCGGCGGGTATCGACGGTACTACGAAAGTCGCAGTCGTATGAAGGCGCCCGTTGTCGCCGTCGCCGTCACCACTAACGGTGTGTATCCCCCTCCATACTTGTGAACGTTACTTACGAACCGACAGCCCAAGCCTCCGCGATGGAGCGCTCCCCCACTTCCTTCTCATTCCAACCCTCCCTCTCTTCCATCGAAGAGGACTACCACGAATGGGGCTGGCAGGCCCTCCCAAAGTTCACCGGGCGCAAACCGCGCAGCAAACTGAGCTCGCGGAGGAGCGGTTCTCTGCGGAGCAACAACACCTGCCCACACCTCCAACTCCGCAAAAAGCCCCGCTTCCGCGCCTCGGCGCGCCCACTCGTCGATACGACATACGCATGGCCTGATTGGCTGGCCGTGCCGTACTCGCCCCGGGAGGCGAAGACGTTTGGGGAGAAGGACGATTCGGACGCGGAACGAAGTTCGAGCGACTCGTCGTCGTCGGCGGCGTCGTGATGATTTGATGATTTAATGATTTAACGCGGAGAAGGGGGACGCGAGGGCGCCTATGTATTCATCCTGGTGTATTCAAGCAAACTATCATTATTAATTTTAATCCTGTATCATGCGTGTAAACACAGACCGGACCGACTTTATCCTGCACCCATTGTGCACCCATGCATTTTAAATCGTTCAGGAAGGCTCCGCACCGGGAGAGAACCTCGATAGCCACCGGCGCCGGCTTCGCAGCGGCGTCTGCTTACCCTCTTTACCCTCCATGAGATACCTGAGCAGCGGCGCGGTAACCTTCCGCGTCGCGCGCGCATTCCCTTGCTTGTATGCTTTCGCACGCACACTCGCGGGAACGCCGTTCAGCTCCATCTTCTTATGCCTCGTCACCTGCAGCTCCTTGTTCGCCTCCAAGCCCGCCCACAGCCTTTCCGCGACCTCGTCCAACGGGAGCGTCTGTTCTTCCGTCCCGTCGCGCACGAACCACGCCATCTCCCGGTGATGTTTCCCGTTTCCACGCCTGCCCCCCAATGAGGCGTCACGGAAGGACGTGAGGACTCCGAGGATGGAGAGTCCTTGGTGAGCCATCCAGCGCTGCGCCGCGTCCTCGAGCCGCCCGTCGCTACCCCACGCCTTGAGCTTGACGGGGACCGTCGCGAGCCCTGCTTTCATCGACATCTCGGAGGGGTGCCATCCGAGCGTAAATGTGTACTCCTTGTAGTCGCGGCGCAAGAGGTCCCAGGCGTCGAGGTGGGAGACGTCCGATTTCTTGGCGTCGAGGGTGTCAGAGAGTTGTTTGATTTCTGGAATGAGGGCGAAGAGGCCAGGGGAGTCCGTGGTGAGGGAGGAGAGGACGGCGGAGTCGATGGTTCCGTGCAGGGACGAGCGGGGAATTAGCGCGGCTGCAGCACTGTAGTCGGGTGCGCGAGCCTTGCCGTCTGTGATGAGACCGTTTGTGTCGACTAGGATGGCGCATAAGAGAAGGTCTACGAGCTCCTTGGGCATTTCTGCTTCAGCGGGGTAAATATTCGCCATATGGGACGAACAACTCCCCGCAGGCTCGATTTGTCGAGGCAAGGCAGCCCTGTAGAGGCCCTCGTCCTCGTGGTGGTCGATAATAGCAACAACAGCGGCATTTTTATTCCCCGCAGCAAATGAGGCGGCCAGACGATTATGATCTACGAGCGCGAAGGTGTTGGATGGAAAGGGCTGGATGCCCTGAAGGTCCGTGGTGCTCAGTAACTGCTCGTGCGGCTTGTCGATACCTGCGAGGCCGAGTGCATATATATTCTCAGGGCGCAAGTTGAGATCGTCGCGGGCAATTTGAATCAACGGGATGCAACGCTTTTTCTGGATTTCCGAGTGGACCCAGGCGAAGGCGATGGAGCTGGCGACAGAGTCCAAGTCTAGAGGCGATGATGCGAGTCATGATGATACATGGATTGAAGGGTATACCTCCAGCCTCGTTCCCCATCACCACCGTCCATTCACCGCCTTTACTAGGCGACGCGTGGATGTCGCGCATATATTCCTCTTTGATTTTTGAAAGGAAAGTGGCCAGAGTCGAGGTAGCTGGCGCAGGCGGTTTCGGGGGTGTCTTGCCGATGCTCAGCACGGTAGAGAGGCGTCTGAGCGCGCTGGGCTTGAAAGTGGACATGGCGGTGTGTCGCAAGCCTCGAGTTCACGTGAGCGTGAGTCTTGCCATCAGCGCCCATTTATGACGTTGCGGCCCACTCCTGCGACCCAAAATACTACTTGAATGGCCGCTAAGCGTCCTTTACTCCCAACTACAATGTCCGACTCCAGTCCAGCTTCCAGCGCGCCGACAACTCCAGGCTCGAGCTCGCTCACAGTAACGGACCCTGTAACCCACTTGTCCTTGCGTCTGAAGCACAATACTGTCGATGAGCTCGAGGCAGTCTCCACGAAATCAACTCCCTCCTCTGAAGACCCACCCAACCCAGATGAATCACATATGAACGGCCTGGTTGCCGCTGAGTCGGGCAAGGACTCAGGAGCAGATGAAATGCGGCGAAACAAGATACAAACTGCCACCATCGCCGCTGTGGCGGCATTCGGGAGCTCGTCCCTGGTTCTCATCATCTCGCGCCTCTTGGCCGGCTGGGCCGGTTCACTGTTCGCAGGCGCCATGTGCTGTGTTCTGGGCTTGGTTGCCGCCGTAGGTGTATTACACTTCTGGAATCCCCAGGCCCCCAGAATACAGCTACGCGGAGAAGAAACACAGTTGCGCAAGGTCTGTCAGAGTCCATTCCACCATTGACCCACAATTTATCTTGCAGCCCGAGCCCGATTCAGCAGAAACCGCGAAATGGTTCAACTCGCTCCTCTATGCCTTGTGGCCTATTGTAAACCCGGCTCTATTCACATCAGTCGCAGACATGCTCGAAGATGCCCTGCAGGCCTCTCTCCCAAAGCTCATACAAGGTGTTCGGGTTGCTGACATTGGCCAAGGATCCGAAGCGCTTCGCATCCTCGGAATTCGCTCCTTGGAAGTCGGTGACACCAACAAACAATCCGAGGACGAAGGCGACTTTGTGAACCTCGAAGTGGCAGTCGCATACCGCGCGCGCCCCCACGGAAAGAGTCTCAAAGACCGCTCCGGAAACCCGCACATTTTGATGGAATTCATGGTCGCCGGCGGCGTCCTCATTCCCGTTTGGATCGAGCTCACGGGCATCATCGCGACAGCGCGCATGCGCATCCAGCTCATGCCAAACCCGCCCTTCCTCTCTGCCATGACCTTGACGCTCCTCGGGCAGCCCAAAATCACGCTCAAATGCACGCCGCTCGCCAAGAGCTTTCTGAACGTCATGGATGTGCCCGGGCTATCGAGCTGGCTGCAAAGCGCGATTGATGCGGCGGTGGCCGAGTACGTCGCGCCCCAGAGCCTGAACCTCGACTTGAAGACCATGCTCAGTGGCCGGGATCCGATGGACACCGAGACGATCGGGGTCGTCGTGGTCATCGTCAAGAGCGCTAAGGGATTCAAGGACGGCGACGGAGGCAAGTTCTGGGAATCTTCTTCAGAGAAGCGCGGCGATCCGTACGCGACTATTGGGTGGGGGAAGTGGGGCAAGCCGGTGTGGTCGAGCCGGTACGTGCCATCTGTAACGTTTAAACGATGATTCCAACCCTCTCAGGATCATCGAGAACGAAGGCGACCCCGTGTGGGAGGAAATCGCTGTCCTCCTCGTTGGTCCCTCTGAAATGAACGCAAAGGAGAAACTACGGCTTCAAGTTTGGGATTCAGGTACAGGAGATCGCTCTCCATCCTCGAATTTTCTCTCATTTCCATTCTAGACCGAGATGCGGCGGACGACCTGCTCGGAACGGTTGAAGTCAACCTTCACGACCTCATCAACGACGAGAAAACGCAGAACAAGATGACGTCCCGCACTGACCGCTTCACGGACCTCAACGGGAAGCCGTGGCCGGGAGAGCTCAAGTGGGACTGCGGATACTTCTCCAAGACGACGCTGGAGCAGCATCTCTCAGAGAGGGGCGAGGACGCTGCGGAGTTCAAACGCAACATCGAGCAGGAGACGGAGCGCGAGTTGCGGGAAACCGAGGCTGTGCGACACGACAACAAGGAGGAGATTGACAAGCAGAAGAAGGCGGACATGAAGGACCGGACGGACGAGATCATTGCGGGGGCACCTCCGACGGATGAGTGGCCATCGGGCATCCTCGCCATCCAGATCGAGCAGATTCGCGGATTGGTGGTGCAGAAGACGCGCGGGAGTGCGGTGCAAGAGGATGCAGACGATGAAGGGAACCAGGATCTGCCGAGCGCGTATTGCACCGTTATAGTCAATCACGCCCGTGTTTATAAAACGCGTACAAAACTCAAGACCAACAAGCCTTTCGTGCGTTCACTTCTCTCCTTTTCTTGTTCAGAGCCTAAACCGCCCAAAGTTCGCAGCAGGGACGGAGCGGTTCATCAAAGGTTATATTATTTGATCTATGACCACTTTTTTTCTTCTAACCATAACTGCTCTCCTTAGATTGGCGCACAGCGACGGTCATAATCGCTGTGCGAGATTCGCGGCAGCACGAACAGGACCCGCTCATCGGTGTAGTCGTCCTCCCCTTGCAAACACTCTTCAAAAAGCGCTCGCAAATTTCCGACTCCTTCCCCCTCGTCGGCGGTGTGGGCTTTGGGCGCCTGCAGCTCTCGCTCGTGTTCCGTACCGTCCAGGCGCGCCTTCCCAAGCCCCTGCTCGGCTGGGACATCACCACGCTCGACATCCAGCCGCGCGCGCACCCGAAGGGCGGCGACTTCCCCGCGGACCTCGCCGCATGCAAGCTCGTCCTCCGCACGTCAAACTCCAAGGGGAAGATGCGCGCGCACGCGGAGGGCGGGTGGGTCCAGAAACGTGACAAGCCCGTGCGGCTGGCGGTGAAGCGGCGCTTCGGCGAGTGTCTGCTCGTCGAGTTCCGCCAGTCGCATATGGGTAAGGACCAGACGGTGGCGTTTGGGACGCTGTGGTTCAAGGATATTGCGGACGACGAGGAGGTCAAGGTCAAGCTGCCGGTGTGGCGCAACGCGCACAAGGCGCTGGCGCGTGCGCGGGTGAATGCGGAGCAGCCGGAGGGGGTGGAAGGAGTGGAGCGGTGTGGGACGCTGGAGTTGACGGTCAAAATATGGCCTGGGTTGAGCGGGTACCACAAGGCGCTCGCGCAGAATGACCCGAATTTTGCGGACGTGATGGAGGTGCTGGACGCTGCGGAGGAGGTTGGGGGCGGGGATTCGGCGCATGATTCGCTGCACGACGATGATGCGTCGTCGTCTAGTGATTCCGAGGGCGAAGGGGCAGAGGAAGAGGGAGAAGAGGACAAGGATGGGGCGGGTAATGGCGGTCTGCGTTCCGAGCTCAAGAACTATAGGAAGAACCAGACGGAATTGCACCGAAAACATCGGGGCCTCATGCAGTGGGGAGGAATGCGCAAGCTGGCGTGGATCAGCCACAACGTGGAAGACGCGGCGAGTGGTGTGGAGCAGAAGGTCAAGGGCAAATTCAAGCATAACCAAACCGAGCAGGGAATGGACGTGGAGGCGTAAAGGACTGACGGACACGGAACTCAACTCAGGACTTGTATTACTACCACTCACATTGCTTTCTCATATTATCTAGGATCGTATATTCAAACGAACTCCCAATTACCTACTGATTAAATACCCGGATATCATACTATCTAGCGCCTATCCAACTGACAACAACATCCTTCCCTTCTGCTGGCCGTCCTCCACGATTTACGGTTCCCAGAGTAGTATACACCGCAAGAACTCGCTCCGTCGCCAACTCTTCGATAAGATTTAAACTCTTTGGCACAGGCGTATTCGACGCGGACTGGGAGGAGCTGATCATTAAGCGGCGCGACGACTACAAACGAGATGGTAAGCGCAGGATTCGTATTGAACACGAGGAAGAAAGGACGAACCAGCTTGATGCCCAACCATGCCCGAACGCTGATCCCGACTGCGGGCTTTTGCGATGGGGAGTCGAGATCGCGGTCGCACATGTCCACGACGACGAGGAAAGTTTTGAGGGCGAGGGGGAGGTCACCCGCAGTGTATGCCGTTTCCGCGAATTGCAGTACGTAGAAGGGATTCTGGGGTGAGAGGAGGAGGACGTGGGACAGGGCTTGGAGTGCGGGTGAATATCTGGTTTCTGACTTTAGATTTGTCGGAAGTTTAGTCAAGGCAAGAACCTACTGGTTGCAAGTGGTATACATGTCGGCCAGCTCTAACCAGCCGTCAACGTCGGTGTAGAACGTATCAAGTAGTTGGGAAAGTTCCTCGACGGCCTTTTCGATCTTCCCACTGCGACGGAGAACAGATATTTTCCGCTTCCATATTGGCTACGTGTAACGTGTTCAGTTGGTTCGGAGAATCATACGCGTGGTGGTATTGCCTACGGCATTCGCGGGGTCGAGATCTAGCTGTTCCGTGTAGTATTTCAGGACAACGTCTGGGGGTTGGGTAGCTTCCATGCGAATGCCGGTGAGGACATCTACGCGCGGTGAATCCGGGAAGCGTTCGCTGAGTTGTTTTAGACATTGCTATCGCGTTTATTGAGCATATTGCCAGAAACAATTGGTGCAACCCACGTCAGCAACGTCGAGTCTGCCTATGTCGACCGAAGCGAGAAAGAGTTGTTCCAGGACCGCCCATCCTGCTGAAGATAAGTTCCTGAGCAGAGTTGCATGGAAAGCAGCGGACCATCGTCCCCGAGCTGCTTGGCTGTTTTCAAGATGACAGACGCATTTTTGAATGTTTCCTGTGCGAATTTTGGCGACAATCCAGCTACAATGGCTGGAAGCTGACCTGGGATGCTCTTGTGTTGTTAGTCCGGAAAGTAGCAAGCTTCTCGAGGGCGGATGAAAGAGACATTGGGATCAGCTGATCAGAAACGCGCCGTCCGGATGCGAAGAACAAAACCAAACACAGGAACTTGCTCTCTCCTCTCACACTATTCTCCTTGGTCCGTCCCCTGACGGCTACATCGCTCGCGCTATCTGCTTCTTGTGCCTCCATTGCTTGCTGAAGCCTAGTCATCGCCCTCGTCGAATGAAAAGTGGCAGAGGGTCGGCGCCAAAGTCGAAATCTTGGTTCTCGACCCCCGGATTTCGCATTCAACAGCCAACATAATCCAAGTGGGAGATATCGTGGCTTTCGAGTTGTAATATCGTCTACACCGCTAGCATAACACCCCATATGTCTTTCGCGCCGCCGCCTTCTCTCTCCCATATAACGCACCCAGTCTCTCCGCTGCAACAGGACCACCCACCAGATTCACCTCTCCCTGAGAGTCCTCGTGGTCATGACATTGCCCAAATACGCGCTAGGGCTCTCGAACTGGCGTTGGCGACCGAAGGCTCCGACCCCACGTCCACTCCTCGTGAGCGTGAGCTCCTGGACATGGTATCCGTCTTTCGGACTCCCCGCGGAACTATCCTAATTCTTATTCCGCAGGTTCTCCGTCTTACCAACCCGGAACAGCCTTTATTAGATCCTACTCAGCTTTTACGCCAGGCGGACACCATTGCGGGCCTCATTCAACAGCGGGAGTACCTCGCCCGCAGGGTCGAGGAGGAAAAGTCCAGGTGGGAGAGTGAAAAGGAGGGATGGGACCGAATGTCGGAGGCCTTGCTCATCCATCGACATCGGAAAGTGGGAGGTCCAGATGACTCGGTACGTTCTTCTATCCCTCTGTCCACGATGGCTAATGTATATAATTGGACAGGAGCTCAAAAAGATTTCTACAAGTTTGGAATACGAGAACCTTGCATTAAAAGACCAGGCACGTTCACTTTTGATTTCGCAAACCCCTACTAATCGATGCATATATCGCAGCTCAATCAAACCCAAGGTCGCATCAATGCGCTCGAAAGCGAAATCTTCAAGCTCAAGCCCCATCTCCTCATGCAACCTTTTGTTCCTCGGCCTGTCGTAGTATCACCCGCCAACCCTTCCCCAGTGACTGCACCTGTAAATACTTCAGTTTCTGCCGATTCGGATACCCAAATAATCTTGGAAAACACACCAAATGTACCTTCCGAAGGGACCCCCACGTCAGTCCCGACAGTGCAGCCTCCCTCGCTCCATTCGTTGGCGCAAGCGTCCTCCTACTTCACGGCTCTCCCATTCCCGTCCATTGGAAACGTTGACACCACCGTAGCCCACAAGCGAAAGCTGACCGCTCAATTGAAGCGCTCGCTCCTTCCCAAGACCACTCCTGCTCCCCGAGACGATAACCTAGCTCAGGCGTTCCCAGCCCCGCCCCCCACCGCGCGCACAGTGCTAAACTCACCAACGAAGAAGCCTGGTCGTGCCGGAAAGTCGACGCGTCGCCTCGCTCCACCACAGCTACTGGCATCAGACGCCCGCGCAGAGCACCTTTTGATCGCTGCGCGTCGTTTGGGTCGCGAGCGCGCGGGGATTGTCGCCGGTGTCATCAGCGCTGAGCGGGAGCGCATGGAACACGAGAAGGCGGACCGTGACAAGGACCGCCTCGAACGCGAGAAGGAGCGTATTGAGCGAGAGAAGAAGAACCGCGGGGGCGGGGGGTATTATCGTGAGCGCCCTGAGCAGGGGACTAGTGGGCCGAAGGCGGGCGGGACACCGACCCCGGGAAGGCAGGAGAGTAGCAAGGCCCGATATGCGACTGCGATGGCGGGGTATGTGACTGCCGCTGGGACGCCTGCGAAGAGCGAGATTATGACGCCTGCAAAAGCCGATACCAAGGGGAAGGGGAAGAGTGTCCCCACGCCGTCCCCTTTGTCGACTACGACGCCGTTGGACTCGCTTCTGAGCGCGGCACGAAGCATGCAAGAGATCCCCAATGGCGCCAATGCGGAGGGTGCTAACGCTAGCGCAGCAAGTACGAGTGCGAGCACCGGGATGGTCACTCGGCGACGAGCAGCGAATTCGAGCGAGCAACCGGATTCTGCGTCCCCGCCCAAGCGCCGGAAGTTATCAACAGAAACGCGCAGTACACCCGCGCGAACTCGTACAGCACTGGAGGTGCTCGCTGACCAAGCCGCGGCCTCCGTAGGCTCTGACGCTCCGCCGGACAAGGGCAAGGGGAGAGGGAGAGGGAAAGGCAAGGCAAAAGCGGCGGCGGTGTCCACGGCGGACGAGGAGGTGATAGCTGCTACTACTGCTGTGCCGGCCGTGAGACGAAGACCTGGGCGTCCGTCGACCAAAGAGCGCAACAAGGGCGCAGGCGGTACCGCCGCGAATGCGCTCCCATCAATCGCTCCTACAGGAGGTGAGGCTGCGAACAACGGCGCCGGAAGCGCGAGTACGAGCGCTGCTGCAGGCGAAACCCCGACGGCCACGCGTCCCGTCACACGATGGGTGCAGCGCGGAAAGTTGGCGACTGGCGCGCGAGCTCCTCCTCGACAGAAAGATGATGTGGAATCTGAGGAGGAGGAGGAGGATCCAGTCGAGTCTTCGAAGGCCGGGAAGCGGCGGCGAGTCGAAACCCCTGCGCCAGAACCAGTAGCCGCCCCGGTGGTAGTCCCAGCTCCTGAAGAGCCGCGGCCGCAGCACGAAATGCAAGATGTTCAGCCTGCGATTGTTGCTACCCCTCCACCCGCCGAGTCGGAGCCGAAGCTGAAGCCAGAGTCGGCACGGCAATCGAACGAGGCTGCCTCGAGCTCTTCTCCCCTCATTCCCGAGTCTGTTAATGCAACGGCAGCTGTCGTATCTTCTCAACCAGTCCTGGAAATGGTCTCTGTCATTGTTGAAACCGCGCCTCCAGCTCCCGCCGAAATCCCCCCCGCCGCCGACGAAACACCAATGCTCTCCGCTACCGACAAAGACCCACCTCCCGCCGTCGATGAAGTGCTACCCACAACCGACGAAATTGACATCCCTCCCGTCGACGAGGTGCCTCCCGCAACCACTGCTGCGCTGGACGCCTTTGCCAACATTCGGGCCACAACAGTACCCGAGGACGCAGTTCTCGACGCTGACGCTGACGGCGAGAGCGATCCCGACGTCGACATGGACGCCAACACTCATATCTAAATCCTTTCTTGCGTAGTGCCGTTTCTTGTGTACTGACCTCAACTTGTAAAATACCGCTTGTAAGATACCGCAATTGTATATCCTGCTGTTGATTGTGTTTGGAAAAAATACAGATGCGCGAGATGGGTCATAAACGGTTTGGGGCATGTAATAGGGAGCATGTAGTGTGTATGCAAAGCGAGGAGAGATAACCCGACCATATCATGACCCGACAACGCCCACCCATCCCTCGCGCGGATGGGCCAAAACTCGTGGCGGATGAGAGGACCTGCCAACTCCAACGGCGAGGTCTTTACTTCTCGGGGTTGGGGTTCCTGTCGAAGAGATACGTCGTCAGTGTACTGTTCGAAAAGGGCGCCGGCGCAGAGGTAGAATGAGGAGGAAGGGATCAGATAGGAGCGAAAGACGTTAGATGCTTGTGTATCAACATGGTAGTTTCAGTGTGAACTATGCTTGATTCGGTGTATATCATCAGTTGGGAGGGGCACCAGTGTGCGGGAGCAGCGGAAGGTGCGAGAAGAGTCAGAAGGATTGTGAAAAAGACTAACATTCTCCGCTTGCCGCCCGGGAGTGTTGTTACATTGACGAAGCTGGGTGAACGTCAGTCGATGAGAGGTAGGAAAGGGAAGGAATGAGGACTGACCGGCGGTTGTACAAGATGCGCTTCTTTGCGCGGCCCTTGGGAGTCTTTTTCTTCTCCTGCTTTTCGACCTTTGGTGTTTGCGATTTAACTTTGCCGGCACGGGCGAGAGAGCCGTGGACTGGGCGAAGACATGGGGATGAGCGACGTCGACGATGGGGAGGGAGAGCAGCTCCTACCTTTTCCCATGTTGCTTGAGGTGGAGTGCGGAAGAAAGGGTCTGACAGCGAGTCACTACTTATGCAGTTCCACGTGACGTACAGCCACCGGGGCAGCGTCCTGAACGGGCCGGTCCGAGCTTGTACGGGGCAATTCTTCGTACAGTTCAAGTTCTCTACAACACAGTCTACATTCATGCGCAAATAAAAACGACGATAGACGTACAATATATACATACTTACAGTACACATGCAATAAAATAACGATAAGCAGGCGCAGCACGGAGTGCTACAAGTAGCAGCGTAGAGTACAGAGAGGCACACCCGGTCAGGGAATCAGTCGACGGAGTGATAAAGGTAGCGTAGGCGGGAGGGCGATCCGACCTTTCACGCGCGTCGTATGTATAGATCGATAGGTGGGATGGTAGGCGTGAGTCGTGCCCCTTCCTCGGAGCAGATTAAATGCGTGCGGGTCGTGCGGTGGGCCATTATACCCGTCGTGCAATGCCATGCCATCTGTCTGGCTTATGGGTATGTGTGGGCCCTCGTGGTGTATAGGATCGCTCTATTATACGAGATTTGACGTGACGAGATTCTCGCGCAGCACGCGATCGCGGACTAGGGAAGTCATTATCGAGAGGTTAGAAGAGGGATAAATTTACGCACTCGAATGCAGCGTCTTCGCTGTCGCAGTGGTGTCCTTTCCGATGAAATGAGTTGGCCACAGTCGCCTTAGGGTTTAAAAAATCACGCGCACCGTAACAGTCGTTGTGTAAATGTACGAGACCCGAGGCTCGGGCGAGTGCTGTTTCTGAATCTCCTTATATTTTTCTCGGAGATCTACACGGGGTTCCAGTTAGCACACGCCAGATACATGACTGACAAGGACTGACATTTAACGACGGGCATAACCTCGTTTGGGCGCTCGCCGTAGCTCGGCAGGTACGTCTTGAGCTGGATCCCGCGCTTTAGCTTGCGTTTGAGGAGGTCGCATTTATTCTGTGGCGGGCTAATGTCATTTCGGGCGGTGAGGCGATGCGCAAAGGACTGACCAGAAAAAGAATCAGCTGCGTTCGGGTGAGCAGCTTGGACGAGCAGATCGAACGCCAGAGGAGAGTCGAGTCCTCTAGACGATTGACCCGCGAGTCCTCGTCAAGCCGCTCATCAAAACATGACACCGGACATAGAAAAATGATCACATCTGTGTTCTCAAAGAATGGCAGCCAGGCGGCGCGCTAGGTCGGA
Source organism: Mycena filopes (assembly GCA_029281495.1). Taxonomy (NCBI): domain Eukaryota; kingdom Fungi; phylum Basidiomycota; class Agaricomycetes; order Agaricales; family Mycenaceae; genus Mycena; species Mycena filopes. Next base: position 1,132,908 of record JARIHR010000009.1, on the reverse strand, counting down.
TCTCATTAGGCCATAGCAGGGGAGGAGGAGGAGAGAAGGACGAGTACGGACCGCTGTGCGACACCCGCCAACGTCATATAGCCTCCATATCCAGGCGTTATCACCGCCTACTATGTAGTAAGTAAGCTAAATGAGATGTAGTGAAACAACGCCACGTACGGATAGGAAAAGCGCCGTCGGTGATGCGCAAGAGGTACTCTTGGATACCCACGGTGCGCAGGCGCGCGCGTACGATATCGTCGTCGGTAGCAATATAGGACCGCGTCGCGATACGGTCGAGGTCGTTGAGGAAAAATCCCGCCGTGTCCACGAGACGGACCTTGCGGCGGTCCAGCGCCAGTTGAACCGCGGGATCACTCCACAGCGCTTGCATATCCTCTTTGCACGTTATGAGGGTGATAGTAGATGAATCGAGGTCCGCGTGCGACGACAATCGGGGTGAATTAGATGGATCTATCGCGTCGGTCCAGCTGCGCACAGAAAATTCGCCCAGACGCTTGGTGGGGGGTATCGGGGCGGGGTCGTCAAAGGGGGTCGCGGCCATGGGCAGGGACGGGTGTATGGGCTCGGCGCCGGCGCCTAACCGACGCTTTAGCTCTGCTTCGACTCCGCGGAGGGGGGCAAGGCGGATCATAAGCAGGCGGTGCTTGTCCGTAAACACGTCTGCCGCCGAGTCGGAGAAGCGACGAGGGGCTTCGTCCTCTTCCAGGGGAACGTTCCCGCTCATCTCTGCCTCGATGATCTCAAGAATAAGAATGATCGAGCGGATGATGTTGAGCTGCACAACCGCGCGCCAGCCGCCGCGTTCCTTCTCCCAGGCGTCGCGGGCGTACTGCATTCGAAAGTCTGGTCACAAAATCAGCGCCAGATAGCGGGCAGAGACGAATTGATGGATGGTATTCACTCTTGAGGGTTGTGGATTTGCCTGCAAACGCATGAATATACTGCTGGGTAGAATGGGAGGGTGTGCGCACCGCTCTCTCCCTGGCCCAACAGCAATATGCGCAGCTCCTTGCGAGACTTGCGTTGCTGGGCGCGGTCGCGTTTGATGTCCTCGTCGATGTTGTCGCTGATGCGCTGTGCGTCTGCCTCCCGCTTGAGGCGCGCAGTCATCTGCGCGGGGGTCTCGTCGGGTGGGGGCCGCATTATTTCGTAGAACGGGTCTGACTCTGTCGGGGTAAAAGCCATCCTGGTTGTTGGACATCAACGCTGCGACGTAAAGGTCCAAACTCATCACCATCAATGGCAGATCATTCAAATTCTCACAGTTCCGTCTTCTCGTCTACTCCCTCGTCTCCGCTGCCCTCCCTTCCTGCTCAACAATGCATTATATTCCTTCAATTTTCCAGGTCGACCCGGCACTTGTATAAGCTGAAACGCAAAGAACCGTCGTCCACGAGGCCCTGGACCGCTATCAACAGTCGACGTACCAAATAGCCGTGATCTAGGCATAGTATGATACTCAGCCGCTCACCTAACGGGAAATGGATTCGCAGATCTACTGCAGTACCCACTGTAGATCCCGAGTTGCTGATTTTCTGGCTTCTGAAGAGTCGTGGAAGATTTGCGAGCCATCAGTTTGTTTTGCCGTCCTTGCTGGCTACATGGACGGTTACGACAGTCTCAGCCGATACGCGAATTTCAACACTCAAAAGCCAACTTGTTGTCAACCTGCGACACCTCGACGTCTGCGAACAAACCATTCAATTACTGGCGCTTAGTCGATACTCAACTTTCTCGCTGGAGCGTGTGTAGCCAAAGGAGGATTTTAGCAAGTGGTACTAGTATCGTAAAAGCCTGCGGGATAATAACAAAGGAATAACATACTCTCTCACAACAATCACGGCGCCCCAAGCTTCACCAATAGCTGCTCCAGCAATTTCTCCACCTTCTCCATCCTGCCATTAACAGAGACCTCCATCCGCCCCAGCCGCTCGTCCATCGCCTTCTCATGCTTCGAGAACCGCTGCTCCAATTCCCCGAGTCGCTCCTCGACCGACAAATCCTGGTCCTCCACCAGCTCCTGCACCCTCACCAGATCGTGGGTGTGGAAGTCGTGATCCGCAAACGTGACCTCGGGCCCCTTCAAGTCGCAATCCCAGCAGATAAAGCTCTCGCCCGCGCACTGGACGCAATACCAGCACGGTTGCACGACGGGCTTCGTGCAGATGCGACATGCGGGCCCACTGGGTGTAGAGTCCGGTATTTGGGAATGCGCGACTGAGACCGCCGACGCGAGTAATCCAGATTTGGGGCCTCGGGTTGGCTCGGGGATCGAGACGGCGAGAGCGGGGATGCGCGATAACCGTTTGGCTGAGGGCAACACCGATAACCGTTTGGCTGAAGGCAACGCGTGCCCCGTCTCGTCATCGGTGTCCACCTCGCTATCAGAGTCCTCTCCCTCGCCCTCTCCAGCTGCCGATTTAAAGAACGTCCGTGCGACCTTGAGCGCTTCTTTAGCGTCTCTGTACGTTTTGCCGAATTGACGAGTGTGGAGGACGCGTTGTAGTTTCATCAGGTCGTGGCTTGGTAGATGTGGCTTGGGCATGTCGTCCCGCATGCAGCGGTTATCGATGCAGCCTGGCGTCGAGCAAAAATCTACCGTGTTGAATGTCTCTTTTGTCTGTCAAGATTTTTTACGGTTAGGTACATTCCGGGTTTCAAGTTTTGTCTACATACCTGACACACAAGGCATGTGATGCGGGCTCCACCGATGCTGCCCTCACAGTTGTCGCAGGAAGCACTACGGGAGTCGATAAGTCGCCTTCAAGATGAGAAAAGTATTGACAGACTTATGGTCAGTTGTTGCCCGAATCTGTTTGTCAGCAAGGGAGTGATAGAAACGGCTTGAATGCTGGTCAGTGGAACGACTCATGAGTAATCTTAGGACGAACCTTTCCGCCGTCGTGAACGTCCTCTTAATGCGCGATAATTCCGCCCAGTCATCATTGGTCATCGGCGGTCCGAACTTGGTGCCACGAATCTGCAACTCCAAGAAGCGCTGCCGGTTATCCCGCCTCTCCTTGAAGAACGACCAAGACCACCGATTTCGGCGCAAGTCGTTCAGCACCGCACCGATCGCAAAGGCCCACAGCGCTCGGGACTTGTTCTCCTCGAGCTCCGCAGGGCTCGGTGTGAAGCGTGTATGCTCTGGCGTTAGACGTTTGAACACAAAGGCGCCTCCGTGAGTTGTTGGGTCTTCAGCGAGCCCGTATTTGCCGGTAAGGGTATCGGTCGCGGCGTTCCATGTACCAGCGAAGTACTGCGTTGCGAAGCGCACGGGGAACGAGCGCTGCCAGGTGAAGGAGACGGTGCCAGGCTCATCGCCTGCGCGGCACTGACCCGAAATTTTGAAATCGCTCCTGTTCGAGCGGCCGGACGCAGTGAAGAGCTGCACTTGGTCTTCCGTGGAGGAGGGCTGGAGATCCATCGAGATCATTCCCCCGGTCGTAGGCCAGAACAAGAAGCCATTCCAGCTCCCCAGCATGCCCGCTACAGCCTCCAGCGGCTTGGGAGCGTCACCGTCCAGTTCGGGGGTCTTCGGAAGGGCAAATGCTTCGTAATCGAGTGGCTCCTGGTCGAGAGGATAGTTGGTGATTTTTACCGCGTCGATATCTTGGGCTTCAACGCTGTCGTCGTAGTCATACTCCGGGAAAGTCCTACCGGAGGAATGTGAGCGAGATAGGTAATCTATGGTATCACTCACGCTTCCTGTACGAGCTTAGGTGCCCAGACGAGATTCGGTTCGTTCATGTATTCGTACTAAACGACAAGTAAGGATTCTGGACAACCAAGACGCAAGATGCAAAACACATACCATGCCAAACGCGAATCCCTTGAACTGTTGTTTCAAATCGAGTTTTTGTTGCTTGAAAATTGCTTGAGGAAAGGCGGGTGAGAATATACGAGGCAATAAATTAATGCAAACTGACACTGCAGCTCTTCCACCCGGACCAACACGGCGTCCCCTACCCATTGTAGCGTATCCACGGCATCAAACAGCTCGTCGGGATGTAAAGTTTTTGTTTGGCAGACACGGATAATTTCCCAGTGGCGTTCGAGAAGAAGATAGAGGATTTGGATCACATATCTGTCGATGCGGCCTGCCCCTGAGAGGAACACGGCTGAGAAGGGGACGAGCGATGTGATGGGAAGGACGAACCAGTGATCAAAGCCAGAGTATCGGCCGCGTCCAAGTCGTATTCGACCGCCTCCAGATTCGCTTTGTGAGGAATAAATAGCAAGTCAGAAAGGGTCAAAAGCGAATGAGGGGCGCCGGTATGCCCACCTCGAAGTCGCGCCTCCTCTGCTTCAACGTAAGGCCTGAATCTCTCCTAAACCAGTTATGGGTTAACGGGTCCAGCTTTGAGGAATCGAAGACTGACTTGAAGCCCCGTGTCTATGGCGCACCCGTTGACGGACCCCACCACAGTGTAAATTCCTTCGTAGATCTCACTCAAGTACGAATTGACAAGGGACTTGTTGACAGGGAGGATCTTCGGCAGTATCGCAAACATCTTCGAGAGCAGCTCCAGGATCTTGTTGACATACATTTGCAGTGCCTGGTGCTGCCCGACAGCCCAGTAAGCGATCCATCGGGGAAGACTACGCGAACGTCAGATCGCGAAAGACAAAGTTGGGTACAACCCATACCTCCAATCTAACGGCCTCATGGATGTGAACGCGTTCACCTCAGCTACGGTGACAAACCCCGACGCATCGTCGTCCCAGGCCTCTGAGATTGCCTGCAGCCGTACGATACTGGAAAGGAAACCGTGAGCGTACTGGGATTTCGCTTATCGGCAAGACGTACTTGATGTACTCCAGAGCCCACTCATCCTCCTTATCGATTCCAAGCTCGGGATGGTCGTGTTCCCCGCCCTCGGTTGGTGCGGGGTGTTCCTCCTGAAAGTAGTCTCGCAGCGCCATAACAAAATGCCGCGCCTTCACGCTCCCGCGCCAACCCATTTCTTTCCAGATGATGTGTACATTGGGGTCAATGATCTTGTCGTGCGGGCCTAGCGAGAAAAAAAAAGTAAATATAATGTCGATGGCGCAATCAAAACAAATGTTCCCACCGGCATTAACTGCAGAAATGATCCTGTCGCCTTGCCTTTCTACGACGCGACTCAGCTCGTCACTAGGATAATCATGAGCGTCCGCCGAATGATAAAAAAGAGCAAGACTCACATAATCTGGCGCTTTTGAACCTCAAATTTCCGGGTGAACACCGTCATGTTCTGCTCCATCGCCAGATCAGGGTCCGTGTGCAGGTCGGCCTTGAGGTCGTCCAAGTCCGATGCCTTGACCATCTTCCCCCCGTGGGTCGCCGTAGACCCCTGTGGGTTGGCCTTGTTCTCATAGTCGTTCAGCTCCTTGAGCGCTTTATCGTTGTTTAGGACGGCTAGCCCGCCGCGCTGCTGGATTTGCCTGGGCATAGTAAGTGCCTGGTACTAAGGAGAGTGCTGTATAAGACGACGACGAACCGTTCCATATCTTTTTGTTCCGGCGTCACAAACTGCTGGAAGAGCTTCATCATCATGTCCATCTTCGCATTCATCTCCTGGGTCGTTTGATCGACTACGCTCAACGTTCGGCCGACCGCGTCGACCCCGACGGCCGTGTGAATCGAGAGAGCAAACTCAAATTCCGAGCGTCGCTTCGTGAAAGTGCCCACAAACTTGACGAGCTTTCCTGTGGCCGGAAAACGTCAGAAATTACGAACGAGAGCGAAAAACGAAAGCTCACCCTCCCAAATCGGCCCTTTGAAGATCTTCACAACGAGCTTCTTTTTCGAATAAGTGTCGCAAGCTGAGAAGGTATGAGTTTGGTATACTTCAGCTCGTGCTTTATTCACCGTTCGCGCAAGCCTTGATGTCATCCGCTGTTGCCTTGGCCAATTCTTGCATGCGGCCTTTTATCGTGGTTCCGTCCGGCGCGGTCTCCTCAACGTCTTTAACATTTTTGAGCCTAGAAAGAACATTTAACGGTAATTCGGTCGTCCATAAGCGAGACAGACTGTGTGAGCACGCTCATGAGGTCTTTCATCTCCATGTGCAGCCTTGAAAAAAAGGTTAGTAGCGGCGCGGGAAGGAACGAGTCAGGTTTGACTCACGCCAGGATTTTCCGGTCGTTGTCGCGGCGTTTTTGCTCGAGGGCCCATACAGCTTTGAAGGCCATGACCGCGACCTAGCATCCTCTTTCAGTTATTGTTGAAGCGGGGATGAAGAAATACGGACGCCGATGAATCTAGGAACCTCAGTCAGTTCTTGTTAAAGCGCGAAAGAGATGAATACGGACGGATGGAGCTTGGCAACTAAGCCGCAGTTTCATGAGAAAAACACACACAACATGTCGTTCTTTGGAGCAAAAAACGCACCCTCGTCTAATGCGTTCATCAAAACCGGCATCCCGTCGATGAACGAGTTGATCCCTTTCTCAATGGCCTCCAAACCACCCACGGTATCCAACCCCGTCTTGATAGTGGCCATTATCGTCGCGCCTTTGGCTTGGTCCGCCATTGCGCCGGCGACGCCATTCTCTGCAAAGTCATCTGGCGTTTGCAGCGGGCGAATAACCAAGGCGGCTTACCCAGTTTCTGAAGAGCCTTGTCCACCTTGGTGACTTTGGGATCTGTGGTTGCAGAGGCCCAAGCTGCCTGCAAGTCTTTCGAAAAGTCATCTTGCGGGATGGGGTTCCCATTCGGCGCAGTCATCGGCATGGGAAGTTGTGGCGGAGGAAATTGAGGTGGGGGAAACGTTTTTACGACGTTTGGTACTGGTCCGCTGGGGGATCTGGGTGTTGGAGGCGATGGTTTATCCAAGTTCATATTTGGAAGAGTCCGAACGGACAAAGTCGAGCCGTTTGGCAACCCGATTGGGGGCGCATAGATGAACGCGTCGGACGTCGCCGACTTAGGGGGTAATGGCGGCACGTCGGGAACGTCGGTAGACGAGTCGCTGGTGGATTGAGTTCGTTTGCGAAGACTGTGTTTGCTTAGCCGCTTCAAGAGCTTGGGCATAGGCATGCTGGACGTGGGGTTTTCTCACCATGCAAAAGTCCCACTCGCCTTTAAGTATAGCGAAGTCGCGTCGCAGTGATCATCAAATCTCGGCGCTGTAATTTAGACGCCTATTACCCGACATGGACACGAGCGCGCCGACTGGGGACCCGCCGCCTGCGGGGCTGGGAATGTGAATTCGGGCTTCCCGTTCGTGGAATTGAGAAGAAATTCGTTGGATTCAAGGCGTAGAGGCCGCCGCAGGAAGGACGACAAAAAAAAGCCAAGTGGCCAGGGCAGGCAATGGGCAGGGCGGCGATCCGATGTCGTGGTTTCGAATTGGAACCGACGGTGGCTGTACGTTTCATCAAGAATGTCGATCCGGCGGCCGCGGCAGCCCGTAAATTCAGGTAAATTCGCGCCCAAAACACGCGTTGTACACTTGTCGCGTTCTCGTCGCGTTCTCACCGGCGTTCGCGGGAGCTCTTAAGGTCGACCTAGGTCGAGATACTTGGGTCGACCAGTGGTCCACGCCGTTTACCTCGGGAGACGAATGGGTGTGGAACAGGACCCAGGTAAGACCCAGATGAACCAAGACCACCGAATCAATACACTTCTCGGCAAGAACGGGAAAAAGGTTGTTGCTGGATGGACGTACCGTGAACGACGAGATCGACCTGAGTGAGCTCCAGAACTGCGATAGTTTGTATACTTGCTAGAATGGTATGGGTAAAGGAAAAAGGGTCTGAGACTGGCTCAATGCGATGGTATGCGTGGATAAATAGACAAAAGAGAGAAAAATGCGCAAAGGAGTGACAACAACGAAAACAATGCAATAGGAAGTGAAATAGCACGGTCCTTATTTGAAACGTGATTAGTGTATAAGTTAGTTAGTCGTCAAGCATTCCGAGGGTCGCCAGCATGGCATTCCGCTAAAGAAGAAACAAAGTCGTCGTCAGAAGCCGTGGTGAAAATAAATGGGGAAGGAAGGAGACGAACATCGGCGGTCATGGCACTCAATACTCCAGAGAGCGCAGAATTCCCAGGCAGGGATGATGGTCGGCTCGCGTCGGAGCGCCGTCGAGAAGACGGAAGTCGCGCAGACGCGAGCGATGAGAGGATCGGGTTTTCAGTATCGCTGCCAGCACTCATAATCACCGAATGCGACCTGCGAGAAAACCTCTCGGGCACGCTGATACCAAGCATGCTATAAAGCTCATCCTGCGCCCGGTCCAAAGCCCGCGTCTCCGAAGTGGGAGTGGTGGAGAACTGTCGGAAATCAAGTCAGTGAGAGAGAAAATTATATTCGGAAAGGAGACATACGACAGACGCCCGGCTCGCGAGGTCGGTCTTGATGTCCTCTGGCCGACGCCGCGGGATCGGAGGTACAGGAGGGATATCCTCGAAAGACGCAGACGGTAACCCAGAGGAGCTGGTGCGATTGCCGCCGATGCTGCTGACGGAGGACCGCCGACTGGAAGAACGAAGGCCAGCTTTCGAGACACGGATGCTCGATTTTTTAACGGCAAGCACCCGGCTCGACCGCTTGTTGTAGCTACTCGGCCCAGGCGAGTTCATCTCCATCCGCTCGTTAAGGTCGTCGTACTCATTCGCAACGTCAACAGCCTGCGACCACGCCTCGTCCCGCTCAGCCTGCAGCGTCTCCACCTGCTGCCGCAGCGCCTCCGTCTCCGCGATCTGCTTGAGGAAGCTCGCGTTCAGCTTACGCAGCGCCATCGCAAGCGCGCTGGCAGAGTGAACGTCCCGCAGCGAGCTCAGTTGGTCAATCTGCTCGTCCGCCGAATGCAGATCCTCCGCCAACCGGTCCAGCTCAATCGCAATCTCCTTGAGGTTCTCAACAATACGCAGCGCATACGTCGGGTCCTCCGCCTCCGTCCCATCGAGGGTCGAAGTCAGGGTCGCAAACAAATTCGCGCGCCGCCTCGTCAGCATTTTATACCGCGTCTTCACATCCGTGCGCTGCATCTCCAACCGATGAAGCTCATCCGGAATCTCCTTGTCCACCGTCTCCAGCCGCAAAAGCCGTATCGACGACGCCTCCGCGCTCTGCCTGATCGCGCGCGACACAATACCCTGCAGCTGCGCAGACGAGAACGTCCACTTTGCCGCATCCATCGTATACCCGCGCCACTTCAACGGCGGCGTCTGGAAGCGCGGCGACGCCCCCGACTGCAACCTCCGCCCCGTCGGCATATTACTCGCAATCGACGACACCGACCCGTTCCGATTCCGCCCCCCCACCGCCGGCGCCACCGTCGCGCTCGCGCTCGGCCGCCGCGGGCCAATGGGCAACGGCGGCCGCGCGCGCTGGCGGCGCCCAGGCGTCGGCGGTACACCGATGGACTGGAACGAGAGCCCACGTTGCTCGCGCAGCGGCATCGACGGCGTCATGGGTGAGAAGGCGTCCCGCTCGCCGTACCCGCCCGAGCCGCCCGTGCTAGGCGTCATGCGGTCGTGGTCGCGCGCGCCCTCGCGGTCATACATGACCGTGTAGTACGGTGGGGGCGAGCCGAGGCCGGGCTGGATCGGGCTGATGTCGCCCGCGCGCGGTGCGGGGGTGAGCACGGGGATGATGTGCGGCGAGCCGAGGGTGGAGTCTAACGGGAGTGTCGGGGGAGAGAGTGTCAGCGATGGGCGCGCAGGTGGCGGGGACGCAGGTGGCTCTGGCTCTGGAACGACTCGCGGCGGTGGGGGAGTTGGGGCGTGAGGTGGAGGTGGAGTCTCAATCTGACGCTCAGGGAGCGACGGGGAAGACGTAGACCTGTACGACGAGCGCCGCGAAAGGCTTATCGGTGGTGACGACCCCGAAGGCCGCGAAAGCGACGACGTTGACGCGGATTTCAACGACGCAATTTCGGGCTTGACCAACGGCACCGCCGGCATCGGCACCGGCGCCAGGACGGCAGGCTCCTCAGGCGACAAAGGCGACGTCGGCATGGGCGGCAGCGGTTTATCGTGGTCCGACATTGACGACGTCCCCGCTTCATACAGCGACGCCCAGTGCGACTCCTCCGATGCCACAGACGAACGGTGAAGTGAGCGGTCCCCGGCGCGCGGAGGAGAGGGAAACACCTGCACCGAATAAATCGAAGCCGAATCGGGCGGATCGCTGAGCGGCGGCTTCGCATCCTCGCCCTCCCGCTGTGTCCCCCCACGCGGCGTCAAATCCTCACCACCGTTCTCCTTCTCCTTCTCCACCTCCTGCGCCACCACCACCACCTCCTCAACAACCGCCGCCTCCTCCACAGGCGACTCCTCCACCGGCGACTCCCCAATCACCTCCTTCAACATACTCACCCCCGCACTCGAAAAAATCGCCGTACTCCGATTCCTTGCACGCGTCACACTCGCCTGCCTCGAATGCCGCGCCCCCCTCACCGTCGTCGCCGCCCTTGTCAACAGCACCTGCTGCGCCAAACTCGTATACCCCGCCCCCGGCGCACTCCCCGGCATCGGCGGCGGCTGCATCATCGAATTCCGCCCCTCCCCGCCATCCGACGGATTAGGCGAAAACGTCGGGCTAAACGCACTCGGCGTCTCCGGAAACGTCTGCTGACCCCTCCGCTCCCCACCAACCCCGTTGAGCGACTCGGGCGTACCCGGCTCCCCGCCGCCGCCCTCCGAGTACACGGACGACGACGGGGACCCGCGCAGGGGTCCGGGTGTGACCGTGATATTGTACGCCGTCGCATCGCGCGAGTCGCGCACGACCCGGATGGGGCTCGGCGCTGGTCCCGCGCGGTTTGCGCTGAAGAGGTTGGCGCGCGAGGGCGGGACGAGCGATTGGGGTTGTGTTTGGGCTTGGGTGTTGTCCCCCGAGAGGGATGAGAAGGAAGAGGAGCGGGCATGGATGGTGGGGATGTTGGGCGACGAGGCCGAGGCGAGGGCGGAGGCGAGGAGCGCGGACGGAACAGTGGGGAGGACGGGGTGCGAGTGATTGTTGAGGTTCGTGTTCAGGTATGGCGGGCCCGGGGGGATGATTAACGGTGGGGGCGCAATCTGTTTTTCGGTCGGTTATGGCAATTAGTTTGTAGTAAAAGACGCACAGAACCCGACCCCCGTCGGTCACCGCCAATCGGCAGTAGCGTCGCCGTTGCCGATTGTGGGTGCGGTGGCAGACTCCGAATCGTCTGACTCTCGCCCGGACGCCACTCCACTCTCCCTAAGTAAAGAAAAGCAATCAGTTCAAACTCCACGGCGTCCTCATCCCAAACGGTAAAACGCACCACTCCCCGTCGACGGACTGGGCGTAGACGCCAACGTGCCCACTCCACTCGGCGTCCTCCTCGAACGGAACGAATTGGGCGACAGCTGCGACCCGCTCTCCTCCGTGATCGGCGAGAATGCAGGGTGGTACCGCATTCCGTTCGCCATCGCGCCACCCATGCCGCCCTCCGCCCCTGGCTCGGGACTCGGCAAATCAAACATACTCTGCCCAGGCCCAGACGAATACGGGCTATTCTCGAAATTGTAGTAGTCGAGCACGTTGTCGAGGTCGCGGCTGCTGCGCGTGTCAGAGGTGGAAGATTGGCCGGGCGATGCGGGGAAGGCCGAGGGGGATGGGGCGGGGTGGTGAAAGTTTTGCGCCGTGGAGGCGGGGGTGACCGGCGGCTCGGGCGCGTGGGACGAGGAGGAAGCGGGGTCGGGGGATGTCTCGGCGGTGTCGGGTGGGTCGTTAGGTGTGAATGGAAGCGAGGATGTCGGGGTGGGCGCCTCGGAAATGCGGGAAATGCGTCGCGACGCGCGGTCTGCCCCGTCCTCGTCCTCGCCCTCGGCCCCGACTGCCGGGTCGGCGGAAAGTAATACGCGTCCGCTATTTGAGCGCACGAGCGGTGTCCCTGGCGAGGCCGACCCACCGTCGCTTCCCGCCCCGCTCCCGCTCCCACCCACCTTCAGCCGATCACGCGACTCCGCGATTAGCGCCCTCAGCTCCTCGGGCATCTGGGGCACGGGTGGTATGGGCTTGCCCATGCTGTCGATGGGCGTGAAGGCGCCACTCCTACGCGCGCTCCAGGCGGGTGAGAAAGGGTGCTCTCCGCGCGGAAGGGTGGCCGAGTCGGAGCGCGTAAGGACGGAGGCGCCGGAGCGGTAGCGCGAGGAACGGTCTGCGGAGAGGACGAAGGAGTCGCCAATGAGGGCGCGAGCGAGCGTGGTGCCCGAGACCGCAGAGGCGCCGTCGAGGGAGAACATGGACTCGGGGCGGGATTGGGCGGTGGCGGAGCGGACGAGTTGGACGCGCGGACCATGGAGAGAGGCGTTGGGTATTTTGATAGGTGTTGGAGCCGGCTTGCGGGCTGCGATCACGGAGGGGAGGGTCTAAAGCGCGGGGATGTCAGAGCATATTATTACCGGACAGGGTCGAGTGGAACGAACTGATGGGTCCGAGGGTGGGAGGGACAGAAAATTGGAGGCCTGTAAGCTAATGAGATGGTCCGACGGAAGAGTGAGCGGGACGCGTACATCCATCGACTCGAGGTTCGCAACAAACTCCTCGCCCGTGGAGATGGAAAGATCGTCGTCGTCCTCCTCCTCATCCTCCTCATCCTCTTCTCCCTCGCTCCCAGCGTCGTTGTCAAAGGTCTCGACGGACTTTGTTTTCGGAGTAGCAGCGGCAATAGTGTTGGCGGCTGCGGCGAGACTGCTAGGGCCTGCAATGGAGTCTGTTTTGAGGAAGTGGGACGGAAACCAGTCTGCCGGGGTCTGCTCGATGTCGACGTCGACTCTCGGTGAAACGACTGGTTCTGGCGGGAGGCTTTTCGGGACCTCGTATATGCGACCAACGGAGGAGGTTGGGTCGAGGTCGCGTTCCTCGTACGACGACTCGCCAATGTCGAATACCTGGCTGCCATACGCACTGGGAGAACCCGGGTCAGAGCGCTTCCCCAGGGAGAAAGGGGACTTTGAGGGAGTCTTTTTGCGGTTAGGACGGTAGTTTCTAAGGGAGGCCAACATGCCAGAGGCCATGCTGCAGTGTCGAGCGGGAAAGCAGGAAGGAGCGGGAGGTAACAGGCAATTTGATATTTCATCAACACTAGACACCGCCTCGATCGCGTTCGTCCTACCTCCATCCGTTTCACACTGCACCGACCTCTGCCCGACTCCCCCGTCGCCTACAGTGGCCCATGACCTCGATGTGGTACTTGGGTCGGGCTGCGAGCACGCGGGTATCCACCGGATATTCTCAGGCAAGTCTACTGAGGCGGCGCCGCTGTTCATGTCTGGCATGGGCGGCATAAAGCATCATCCGGCTGAGTGCCGCTCCCAGTCAGCACCACGCTGTAATTGCGAATTTCATGTTTCATTCCGCCTCGTTCCTAGCTAACGTTTCCTATGCACCACCCCAGCGGATCAGCTGTTTTGGCGCCCACAAGTTGCAACTCTGCGGCGTGCGTATATCAATCTCTTCCCCTTGTCCACAGTCGCCCTGGAGGACGAAGGTGAAATTTCGGCCAGTCCTCGTTCATGGTCGCCGATCGGGATCACCTTCTCAACGCACCGCCACTCTGTGCTTCGTTAATGATCGTCCTCGCCTTCCTTTCCCGCATGTTACATGTCAGACCTCGCATGTATCTGATCACCCTCACTTTCCAACCTGCAATACCTTTTGGACTCTGTCCGACTCCCCCCACTGCCCAGTCGACTTTCGCAAGCCGTCGCACGCCCTCCTTCTCCCGCGGAGTCGATGGTTTAATTCAACCTGTCGGTCGCTGGACATGTCGTGTCACCTGGCTTGAAAGTTGACACTGGAAACCGGGATACCCGACTCCACTCAAAAAGGCGCCCAAATGAAGTTGTCTCAGCCTTCTGTCTTCAACCCAACATATGTGCCTAGTACGCCGACGAGATTTCCCCTCGATGATCATTTTGGTTCCGATGGAATCCCGAATCAACTTCCGTATTATTTTGAGGCACCCAATCTGGTCCGTTGGAGCATCTCCTCCTTTAAAGCAGTGCATCGTCGACGAAAGTCGGATTTCCAATTCGTTGCAGCCAGTTCGCTGTTTGGCACAGATGCCCGAGATGTCCGATCGTTTTCAACCAACGCCAAATGGTGTTCAAGGGCGGTGCTCGAAAGCGTAAACAACATCTGGGAGTATATTCACTTATCGTACGTCCTACTCAAGCGTCCAGCCCCTTCAATTGATCAGAGGGTACCCCTTGTCGTTCAACTTCGTTTTTTTCTTTTTTTAAAAAAAGCCGTGGGACCTGGCTAGTTGAAGGTCGCTCATGAAATCTCAGTTAGGTCAAAACCCCATCGCAAGGTTGACGGAAAGTGTGCTGGCCCAGTCCGCGTTCCCTGTCTGCAGCCAAGTTCAAGTTCGATTTTCAGTGATTTGACCCCGTGGGAAAAGAAGCACTGTGGCGGTGCTCCTTGCTTGTTCGTGTCAAACTCGAACTGAACCTCCGACAAGCTCGACGAACCAGCCTACTTACTTCAGTCACAGTCCTCCTCTCTCTCTTTGCGTCCCCGAGATTTCCGTCGTGACTCCGGCGTCGTCTAGATCCTCGCATCGCTGGCCCAGGCCGCCTGGCGCGCTTCAACCGCGCTCATGACGACACGTCCAGCCTTCTCTGGACCTTTGACGCCGATGGATGCACTCTGGCCAATACATACCTCCAGAAACACAAAAATCTAAACGCTCTGTGTCCGACTGCCGGCAAGACCTACTTAGATTCAAGCACATACAGGCGGGATTCCGTCATTACGCGCTTCTTTTGCTCGAAACAAACTGCTCTTTCACCCCCTCTCTCACGACCTGCCGCCTGCCGTTACTCTGCGCCTTGTTGTTGCCTTGTATTGCGCTTGCTTCTTTGAACTTCAGCCAATCACCGCTCCAGATGTCCCGGTTTCTTTACCGCCCAATGGCTGCCTGGCGGACTTCCAACTTACCGTTATCGTTTCCTCAAGCTCTATTGTCGCTCTCGAACCGGCCGAAGGATGGAAGGACTACTCCCTGGGAACAAAAATTCGGGAACATTGAACGAGTTCAACTTGGGTTCATCATTGTCAAATGGGCTCATCCGATAATCATTCTGCAGGCATGTAAGTAATATCGGATTGCATACTAACCAATACAAGCCGCGTGCGCAAAAAGGCAGGCGGGGACGGGAAGAGCAGCTATCCGCCGCGGCCGGCGGCGCCCGACACGGGGGTGCGGAATTGGACTGCGGGCGGGCGGGGCGGACGCGGAGGTGGGTGGAGGGCACCCCGGACGGGGGCAACGGGGGCGAACGATACGCCGCTAGGGACGCCGACGCGCACGTCGCCCCTGCCCTCGCCGCTTGCCGCCGCGCCGACTCTCCCGGCTCTCGTGCTGCCCAAAAAGGTCGTCGTCGTCGAGACGCCCAAACCTGCTGCCCCGACGCCGGACAAGAAGGACAAGAAAGAGAAGAAGGCGGAGAAGGAGAAGGAAAAGAAAGAGAAGGAGAAGAAAAATGCGGCGGCAACCGCTGAATCGGTGCGGTTCCACAATATTTCCTTTTATCTTGCGCTCAACGTTTCTACATAGGCGCCTGCACCAGACGCCGAGTCAAGTACCGCCGCAGCCGAAGGCGACGCCAAGGCCCGGCGGAAACAGCTGCGGCAAGAGGCCACAGAACTCAAAAAATCGCAAAAGCACGCGGACAAGACCGCGAGCGTAGATGGAGTCGAACCGAGCTCGCCAGGCACACAGCGGAAACGCGACGACGGTGAAGCGATGGACGTCGACGCGCCGTCAATACCAGACGCGGAGCGTGCAGACAAGAAGCGCAAGAAGGAGAAAATGGACAAGAAGGCGAAGGCGGTTGAGGAGACGGCGGCGGGGGCCGGCGACGCGATAGAGGTCGATGCTGCTGCGCCGGAGAAGAAGCGGCGCTCAACTCCAGACTAGAGTCTAAGAGGTCAATCACGA
This sequence comes from Mycena filopes, assembly GCA_029281495.1. Classification (NCBI taxonomy): domain Eukaryota; kingdom Fungi; phylum Basidiomycota; class Agaricomycetes; order Agaricales; family Mycenaceae; genus Mycena; species Mycena filopes. The sequence continues at coordinate 1,116,993 of JARIHR010000009.1, read as the reverse complement.
TAGTAATCTTTCGGCTAAGCTTAAATCTGGCTATGGGTTCACTGAAGGTCTTCAAGGCCTTAGGTGTGTTCATCGAGGCGTCCTGTCGGTTTAAACGTCATTGAATCTCGCTGAGTGCTATCCTTTCTCTCTCGCTCTCTATACATTACATTTACTTAATATTTCTCTTTCTCTCTCTTTCTCTCTCACTCCTTTCGCATATCATTCAACAATTATACCACCAAGTCTGCATACCCTTAGAAATCATATCGAACGGACCCCCATACTCCCAACCGTGTTTCCCTCCCATATCGAATCAAGTCTCTTTCAATTTTCTTTCTCCCACTCTCTCATAAATACTTACTTATCCGACCACCACGACGACTACCGTCTTGAAAAACGATTACCGTACAACTAGTAGCTCCTAGAGCTGTATATATAGTTACAAAGCTGAAATTCAAAATCAAAATCAAATCAAAATCACGGTTCACTGAGCTCTCCTATGATTTGCCATGTTCAAAATTCATTGTAGGAGATGTAATCTAGGCTCAAGCACAGGGTTAGCAGGCTATAGGTCCTTGGAAACTCTGAGCGAACCTTTGGAGCCTGACTCGGACTCGATTTCCAGTGGTTTGACCTCGTGAGAAAAGAAGCATAGTGGCGGTGCTCCTTGCTAGTTCGTGTTGAACGAACTCGAACTCAACTCCAACAAGCTCGACGAATCAGCCTACTTCACCCACCGTCCTGCTCTGTTTGCGTCTCCGAGATTTCCGTCGTGACCCCATCGTCGTCTGTATCTTCGCATCGCTGGCCCAGGCCGCCTGGTGCGCTTCAACTGTGCTCATGGCGACACAGAATTCCTGTCCAGCCATCTCTCGACCTTTGACGCCGATGGACTCTGGCCAGTCTATGCCCAAAAACCTAAACGCTTTGTGTCCGGCTGCCGGCAAGACCTAGTTAGGTTCAAGTATGTATGTACGGGCGGGATTCCGTCATTACGGACTTCTTTTGCTCCAAACTGCTCTTTCACCTTGCTTTCACCCCCTCTCACGGCCTGACGTTACTCTGCGCGTTGTTGTTGCCTTGTATTTTGCTTCTCTGAACTTCAACCAAGCATCGCTCCAGATGCTTCGGTTTCTTTACCGCACCAATGAATGCCTGGCGGACTTCCAAACCGTTATCGTTTCCTCCAGCTCTATGTATTGTCGCTCTCGAACCGGCCGAAGGAAGGAAGGACTATTCCCTGGGAACAAAATTCGGGGACATTGCACGAGTCCAACTTGGGTTCATCATTGTCAAATGGGCTCATTCATCCGATAATCATTTCTGCAGGCATGTAAGTAATATCGGATTGCATAGTACTAATCAATACAAGCCAGGTACCAACGCATACCGCTCCGCGGCCCAATCCTCCCATTCTTTCCCAAACTCGGCCCTCAACGCGTCGTCCTCCTTCGGAATCCGCCCGCACAGCCCCGTCACGACGACAAACATCAAAAGCGCGTATAACACCGCAAACGCGCCGCCGACCGCGCTCCCCTTGATCACGCACTCCATAACCCACATCCCGGGGCTGGCGTAGTACAGCATGAGCCCGACGTACGCGAGCAGGGCGCCCGTATAGCTTGGATGGCGCACGATTCCGTACGGCCCGGTCGTGATTAGTTTGTGGTGGCTAAATATGCCGACCTGGAAGGTGAAGTGGCGGCCGAGCGCGTGGTAGCATTGAAGCCGCAGGAGGGCCCCACACGCGATAAGGAATGAGCCGAGCGCGATCGTCGGGCTCGCGGAGAGCGAGGTGTTGGAGTGCACGCGGGTGAGGCCGCCGCCGATGGCTAGGGTGCGGAGGATGTGTTGGGCCCAGGACGACGGGGTGGCCAGCTGTGCGGCTGTGATCGCGGTCTCTGCTATTCCGATGCCCCAATATATCGACTGCATTTATTAGGTCAGTTGCATTGCTGTCGGTCAGGTTGAAATATCGCTCACCCTCTGTACAATGCGTAGACGACGTGAGGCGATGAACTCCAAAGGGGACGTCGTGATGGGGCGGAGCTCTGACTCTGACTGGGGAGGAGTCGGCGACGTCGACGCCGTATGCAGACCAAGCGTCGCCGCGAATATGCACACTATCTTCAGGAGAGCCATATGCAGAGGGGCGGTCAAGGGGCGGTCAAAGGGAATCCGGGGTCATTCCCCATCGTTTAAATTTATGGCTCGCCGCAATGCAGGTGGCGTAACTGGGTTCGTTTGAGGGCTTCGCGGGAGAATTCCCTTGAAATCTGAGATCTCGGTGCGGGGAACGTCTTGCCTATTCCGATTAACTCGTGTTTTAATATTAGCAGGTATCGGCGCCGAGAACAACCAGAACGTTCCACATGTCAAGGCGGAAAACGCTGTAAAAAATCTCTGGGTCGTGATATCAATTTTTGCGCCCGCGGAGTTGGCGCACGGTCGGCCCGAACATGAGCGCAGTCTTTCTCATTTTCGTGAGGGCTGGCGACGAGTCGTTCCAAGCCCGTCCTGTTCGTACCCTCTCACTCGCGGGAGAACTCTCGGTGTGACAAAGAAGTCAGGTTGTGATTTCATCTTGTAGCTACAAAGACCCACATGTGACGAAAGGGACAGCAATAGAATCCGGCCCTCTCGCCCAAGATAAACAAAATGGACTTATCCGGCACCCTTAAAAGGCCCTCGTGTTTATCCATAATTTCATTCTGAACCGACTCAGAACTTATGGCGCTCAAAACCGACAAGGTTGAATATTTTCTCCGCTCTCTGCGCATTTTATTTGCGCCCCCCACCACCACTGAGCTCCAAGCGTGTTTTGAGCTGTGTCGGTTGGGCAATAATATTGGTTTTTGGGTGGTGTGGCTCCCCACAGGCAAGGCAGCCTCCCCCCTTCAACATCCGAATTTTAATCGTCCGTCCGTTAGCCTGGTCCATCGCAATGGCGTACAGGGCCCAGCCCGAAATATCGACGACGACTGCCCTTCTTCGCGCCGCCATCTATGTGCCTTTGTCGTTCGGGGTCAAGTCCCTCGTAGGCTATCCCATTTATTGTCCCCTCTCTCCGACTCATGGCCGCCGCAGATTATGACCATCGACGACTTGCTCGACCACAAATTCGACGCCATGGTCGAGAGAACCAAGGAACGCGCCATTCCAAGGGGCGCCATCTCCCTCAGCCGCGCCTGGCTTTTCTTCGCCCTCCAGGTTGTAGTCGGCGTCTCGCTCGCCCTCAAGATGTTGGACCGCACTTCGTGAGTCGTTCATTATTTTTTAACCCGCTCCGCAACTGAGCCGCTGTAGGCTATACACCGCCATGACCGTCTGGCCGCTCTATATCATTTATCCAACCTGCAAGGCACGAAGCATATTCTCTTTGACAGAATTGGCGGACTGACACGAACCCCCAGCGCTGGACGAACATTGCACCTATTCCTCTCGTCAGTAATTCCCTCTATTCAAGGCCACAAAACTTACATCCTCGCCAGGGCTTGATGTTTTCCGTCGGCATTTTTATGGGGTGGAGCGACGTCAGTGTCGATGGATCAGTCGCTTGGAACGTCCTCGCCCCCGTGTATCTCGCCGCCTGCTTCTGGACCTGGAGCTACGAGACGGTTTACCAGCACCAAGTACGCGTTACTCCCTCCCACCTACAACTGGCACTGCTGACATTCGTGGTGCCTATGTAGGACAAGGCCGACGACGTTAAAATCGGCATCAACTCAGCGGCTCTGCTCTGCGGCCAGCATACCGTTCGAATCTGCATTGCAACCGCGGTCGGGTTCATGTTGACGTTTGCCTACGGGGGCATGTTGAACGGCCAAGGAATCCTGTTCTACGTCGGTGTTGCAGCGGCTGGATTCGTCCTCATACAGGGACTGCTGCGCACCGATGTTGACTGTCCTGCTCAGTGCAAGGACTTTTTCCAAACCACACCACTGGTCGGTCAACTGGTTCTCGCCGGTTGTGTCGCCGACGCGGTCTTGCATCGGTACCTCGAAGGTCATATCTTGGCGTAAGGCCTAGAAAGGGTTTGGCAAAAGAGATGCGGAATGGAGAGTTGAGTTATGCGTCGCTATGATTTTCTTTTCCTCGTCTAGATAGTTGAACACAAATTTTACCTGTGCCCACGATTTCCGGTGCTCCGCAAATTGTGAACCGATCACACAGTGCACCGGCCCTGGTCAAGAACCGCTTTCGGTTCCCCTCCCGAAGAAAAAGTTATCAACTGAGTTTCGGCAGTTCGACGCCGATTTCTCCCCCGTGAGGATCTGAATCGCAAGGCACCCTCATTGCAGTTTTCCCTCTTCTGGACCCGCCATCCTATCGGATTTGTGCCTCGCGCGGTTCTCTCTTTTTTCAACACCTTCTTTCATTTCCCTTCCATCCGTCAGCGTGGTCAGATGCCCAGAGATAGCCACTTACATGGTGAGCGGAGTTCAAAAGTTTTTATTATCGTGGCAGCCACTATCACACGCGAGGAAGGAGCTGTGAGCGCGCCGTTCATTAGAGATATCACCACCCGCCAAGTCGGAATTTCCGACAAGAAAACGGACGACGCGCTGGCCATAGACCAAGGTCAAGGAGAAAAATTACATCTGATTGATGTACCGACGACTTCTCGAGATTTTGAACGTGGGCGAGAGAACTGCGCCAGTGGGGGCGTGAGAGTGGTCCGAATTTAACGTTTCGGTTGACGTCTCCGACTGGATGGCCGAAAAGTCCCGCCCTTCTTGCGCGACGTCGGCGCGAGGTGACCCTGCAAAGAGCCTCGCCCAAGAGAGAGATTGCGGTGGCTTGAGCGCATGGAGCGAACGGAGTTGCGCTGAGGACGTTGCACCGTCGGCGGTGGAATCATACCAGAGAGAGGCAGATCTGGCAGATGCACCAAACGCTAACTGAGCGCCGCGCACAGAACACAAGGCAAGTTTTGAAGTTCATGACGATCTATCGCTGGCAGGGAAAGAAGTCAGAAGTACAGAAGCGCCCAGTGACCTCGGGCCGCTAGGGAGAGTGGAGGCAAGAAGGCAAAATCCGTGGGAGTTGAAGCGTGCCGGCATCGCCGGGGAGACGTCGGAGGTTGAATTGGCTGAAACCTTGGAGAGTACTGGTGGTTCAACACCTTCCAGCGCAGAGATTCCTGCCTGGCCCTGCGTTCAGACTCTTGGTACACTGCTATTACTGAGCGTACTTAACATACATCGTAATGGACATTATACATTCGAGAGCAAATGCAAAGCGTGAGTCAGCGAAATAAATCTTAGGAATTAGAGGCAGTCATAAGTAAGTCGTACAGAGGAATTCCCCGAGAAAGTGAGTGGAAAGAGAGGTAGATATGAAAACCAGTCAGTGTCGAGCGCGTTTTCGGCGTATCTGCATGTCGCCCGCCGGTGTTGGCTCAGGAGCAGGGACGTCATCGTCAGCGGCTTCCGACCCATGAACGCTCCCTTGCTCCTCGTCCTCGTCGTCAACTGGCCGCGACCGTTTCCGCGATTTTTTGTTCACAGGCGTCACCAGTCCACCAGGATCGGAAAGGAGACTCCCTGCTCTGGCTGGCGACGCGTTACTCTGCGACGGTTTTGCGGGTGTCTTGGTCGGGGACTTTGTGGGGGACTTCGACGGAGATTTGCTTTGATATGTGGTCCGTGCGCGAGGGCGGGGTGTTGTGGGATCCGGGGAAGACGGCCCGGGCTGCGCATCATTCTCATCGTCGATCTCGGGAGCTGTCGGCTTGGTCGGCAAGCGTTTGGCGCGAGGGCGGGGACGCGGGCGGGGCGGAGGCGGGGTGTTGTCACGTTCTTCGACCAGCTTCTCCACCTCGCTCAAATCCGTCTCCTCCTCACTTGAGGTGTGCCCGTCGCCTTTGTTCACTTTGGCTTTCCGTCCCTTCGGTCCGGTAACTTGGACAAGTCAGCAAGGGTCTGATGTAACAGAAAGGGCAGGCAGTACCTTTGTCTTTAGACATGATAGTGGTAAGCCGTTTCTCATATGCCCGCTGTGGCTCCCACATCTTAGACGTAGAAACCTCAACCTTGGCCTGCGCCAACACTTGATCCATATGCGCCTTTCTGTTGGAGCCGTCAGTTCAACGCCCGGAAACATAGGAAGGAAACCGACATTTTCATCGCATCCCGATTTTGAATCACCGCCAGCAAAGGAATCAACGCCCTGAAGAACGTGATAGCGGTTCGTAGCGACTTCTTGTTGCCATTGGCCTCATAGCCCGCAATACGCTTGGCAATCCACGACAGCGCCGTCGTCTGGATCTGCACAATATATTGTGCGTCCAGCTTCTTGAGGACGGCGAGGTGCGCCCCACGAAGGATAAATGTCGGTGCGAGGTGTTTCGCAAGCTGTACCACGTTGGTCTCGTCAGACACTATGCCATCCAGGACCAAGGTGAACCCCTAGATTAAGTGCGATAAGCACACAGTTGCACCAGTCAGCAGAAAGGATCACTAACCTCCCGAAGCGCCTGGTTGATCACGACGACGACCACTTCACCGTTGTCGTTATCCATCCCCTCCTCACGCAGTATTTCCACGATGGACTTGGCGAACTGGTCGAAAATTTGCCCGAGGCGACCATAGTGGGAAAGCAGAATGGCGGTATGCCGGACATGGAGGACCCCTGCGCGAATGGCGCGCAGGAACGTGACTATGAGCTCAATAAACGAATACTCATTCAGCAACTGGGACGGTGAGTTCGGGTCAACTGTACGCCCAAGTCAGTCACTCGAATGAGAACCAAGGAATGGATCAACTGACCCTCCTTGACTGTTCGTTTCTTCCGCTTCGGTGCCGCCTTGCCCTTGCCCTTCGCTTTCTTCTTCTTTCCGTCATCCCCAGCATCGCTCCCCTCATCACCGCTGTCATTCTCCTTCTCCTCGTCTTCATCTTCCTCGTCGTCATCCTTCTCACCCTCGTCCGGTTCCACGAGCGTTTCAGCATACCGCTCGATCTCTGCCTGCACGTATCCTGCGCATCGGAACTGCACCTCATCGTCTAGTACGACGGCCATCTGGTTCGCTGGTCCGAAGAGGATGTGTACATTAACCAGAGACATGAACGCCTATCGAAAATCGTGTTAAACCTTGTAATTTGTATCAAGATCAAGAAGAGGACATACCGTGCGTGTAACAGCCTCCGAAGTGTTCGACTGCGTTCCGACGGCATATTCGACGCATTTCTCCAGCAGCGAATCGCGCTGCTCCTGGATCTTCTCACGGAAGCGCACGTCCTCTGGTGACGGCTCTTCCACCTCTTCCATCAACCTCAACTTCCTCACCTTCCACGTGAGATGCCGGCTCAAAACATCGAGTGCCTGGGTGATCATCTGGACAACGAGTCAGTTCGAGCGCAGAGAAGAAGATGAAGACACTGACAAAGGCCTCCTCTTTATACCCCAGCCGTCCCCGCTCCACCAGCGCGCTCACAATGTCCCAAGCGCAGCTCTGCTTACCCCCCTCATCTTCTTCCATCCACCCGCTCATGTCCCGCGCCGCACATAGCTCGGCGAGTCGTGCACACAGCGCACCAAGCGCAATCATCTCGTCCTCGTCAAACGCCGCGACCTCGATCTCGTCGCGTCCCGCAACCGCATCACGCAGCGCACTGGACAGCTCGTCCTCCAGCTCGAGTATCTTGGCGTTGTTCTGGTTCGCGAGGGAGGTGGCGGCAAGGAGGTGCATGAGTGCGCGTATGGCTGCACGGAGAACAGGCGGCGCAGATTGTGAAAGGAACTGCTTCGAGATGTCGTCCCACAGACTGGCGTAAGCCTACAGATTGTTGTGTTAAATGAGGGAGGGAAAAAGTCAAGAGAATACACACAGTCATCATGCGCATTTCGAGGTACAGATCCAGATTCATCAGCGTCGGTATAGCAAGGATGTTAGCGATTCGGTTTTGGTCGGTCTGGTATTTTATGAGAAGACGTGGCAGACCCTTCATCAGGGCCCGAGTAATGTCGTTCGTCACGGTTTCCTCCTCGCCCTGAGATAAATCGGTGAGATAAATGTATCTTGTACGAAAAGAGGAAACTCGCCTTCTTCGCAGTAACCTTGGCGTACCGCAGGCTCGCAACAAGAACCTCGATCAGCACCGTTTCCTCCTCCTCCTCGAGCCGCCACGCCTCGTCAACCAACCCCTCCTCGCTCGACTTGGCCGTCTTGCCATTTGGCTTGCCTCGACGCGCAGGCGCCGGGGCATCTTCTGCAGACGAGTGGTCTAGGAGCAGCACATCGAGTAGCGTGTCCCAGTCGCTCACAGCCTCGACATCATCCCACAAGGCCTCTACCACCAAACCGGCGCGTGTCATGCGCTCCGCCTGCGGCGTTCCCACCAGTGCGCTTGGTTCCTTCCGCTTGTTCGTGCGCGCTCCTTCGTCCCCTTCGCCTTCCTCGTCCTCGTCTATCTCGTTGGCTGCATCCAGGCGCGCGGCCCACCGTACAAGCACCGCTCCGAATGCTTTCACCCCGGCCCGCGAACGTTCTTCCTCGCTCACGGCGCCGGTGCGTCCAACTAGCCGCTCATCGACGAGTTCCTCCCAGCACGTATGCACAAACCCGCCGACCGCCTTCCTCACGCGCGGCTCGACATCAAACACACACAACGCAACCATCTCGCGCTCATCTTCTTCAAGCACAGTCGCGCCGAGGTGCTCAAGAACCCCCAGCACCGTTACGCGTACCGTCGGATCAGAGTCGCGCGCGGCCATCTCGAGCAACCTTCCCTTGAAGCGCTCCGTAAAGTGGTGCAGCTGCGGCGCATACGTCGGCTGTGCGTACACGCCATTCAGCGCGCGTAACGCGGCGAGACGTACGGGGCTCGCGGCGTCGGAGAGTACCCAACCGATATACCGCAAATATGTTGCGTCGAGGAAGAACGCGGGATGCTTCGTAAACCACGTGCCGAGGGCGAGGATACAGTCGGCGCGGATGATGGGATCGAGGTCGCGGTAGCGGTGCACGAAGAGCCCGTCGACGAAGTCCTGGAGGAACTCTTTAAGTTTATCGCGGCGGCTGCGGATTTCAGCGGCCTTGGCGTCGGAACCCTTGTCGCCGCGACCAGCGGTGGCGGACTTGCCACCACGACGTTTCTTCTCGCCCTCGCGCTGACGGGCACTAAGCTCGGCCTCCTTCTCGACAGCGGCGGCGACGTCGCAGAGGGCGCTTTCGAGTTCGAGGGCGACAACGGTTGCGGTGTGGCGGAAGCTACGGATCTGGGAGCTCGACATGGCGATGACCCATGCTTGTAACGTGGGGATGAGGTCGGAAGTGTACAGAGAGCCGAGGGACGCAGCGGCAGTGATAAGACGCTCGAAAAATTCGTGGAGCGACTTGCGGAATTTCTTGAAGAGGGGGAGCTTGGAGGTAAGAGGGTATGCAGTCGCGGCTTGTTCCTGAGGCGGCAATTAGAGCTCCTGTCCCACGAAAGACATGTAACATGCATACCTTCTTGAGGCCCTCTGTAAAATCATCCAACGCGTCGAGAACACCGTCGTAATCAACAACTTGGTCTGCATCGAGCGATTCGTTGCAGCCACAGGCGCGTAGGACGAGGTTGATGAGTTCTGCCAACGCGAGATTCGGTGATTGGTCCAATGACTCGAGAAAGTCCTCTGCGGTGGATTGCAGAGCAGCCGCTGGGTTCAAAATCGCGTCTGGTATCATGTGTGAGCGTATTTCGAGGGATATAAGGGCAACGACACGGACTGAAGAGGGGGTTGTCCGCATTGATCTTGGACTCCTTTGCAGCCTGCTGGGGGTCGAACGCGTCGTCCCCGTCCTTTGGCTTTCGCGTCTTTCGCGGTTTCTTTGCGGCGGGAGACTGCTTCGCCTTGCGCTTCGGCTTTGGGTCTTCATCGTCCTCGCTACCAGAATCTGCGCGTTTCCTTTTCCCCTTGGGTGGCGCGTCATCTGGGGCAAAATGAGCGCGAAACTCGATGAAAACACGATTGCAATGAAATACCTAGTGATTGGGCAGGCAGAGCCTTGCGTTCGCGGAGGGAGCGGCGGGGAGCGGGAGTCGTGCTCATCGCACACGAGAAAGGAGTGATAACAGCCGCAAACACAGACGCTTCTTGCCATTCTCATTTACGGTCTCTTGCAACCAGCTCTTGGAATCTTGACACGGGCTACAAAGCTCTCCAGGGCCAGAAAATGACCTCCGGAAAGATTCATGAAGCAATACAAATCTTCGACGGCGTCCAACTTGCGTCCATTCAGTATCAACCGACGGAGCGACCCATCGAAGACCGGTTCTCTGCCACAGCTTCCACCGACGGCGCCCGGTTGCTTCTTGGTGTATACGATGGTCAATCCGGTCTCGTTAACCCACCAACTGACTCAACTCAGTGCAGGTCACGGCGGTGCAGCCACTGCGGAACATATCAGCAAGATTCTTCCGCCAGCGCTACTTGCGTGCTCTCCGGAGGAGCACACGCAAGTCTTTGAGGCGACGGATAAAGCCATGCTCAATGCCTTCAAAACCGACCACCCACTTCTTAGTTTTTGTCGACGGGATCGCGAGTGGATCGACAATGCTCGGGTCCTGAGGTCGGGATGTACCGCCCTCGTTATAGATATCGACGTGCCTGGAATGCTACTGAATTATGCCAACGCGGGGGACTGTCGTTGTCTCGTCTTCGATAGACGAGATTCAGAGAATGAAAACTCGCTGCAGCAAACTTTCGACTTGAATGCGAAATCCCAGTCGGAGCAGGACCGACTGAAACACGAACATCCAGGCGAGGAATCTCTCGTTGTCTCAGGACGTCTGTTTGGGAAACTTATGAGCACTCGCGGTTCCTGATTTCACTTCGTCGATATCTTTCTACTGACTGCTGCTCAAAGGTTTTGGCGACGGATACTACAAGCTGCCACGGGGGATCAACAATTGGCAACACAAGAAATATGTCAACGCACTCTCCTCCCTCGATCAAAAGGCCGGCAAGGTTCCTCTCAGTGCACAATACGACTCTTACTTTTTCGGCTATCGTACGCCGCCGTACCTCGTCGCCACCCCGGATGTGGGTACGATGCGACTTTCCCGCGACAGCGTCGTCGTATGTGGATCCGATGGACTCTTCGACTTGGTAACGAGCGAGGTGGTGGCACAGACCGTCCGACTTGGGATCAGAGATGGTGTTGGCAATCTTGCAGCGCATTTATTAGAGAGGGTGATACCGCTAGGAATCGGGGACGATGTAACTATTCTTGTGCTCACATTCAGTTAGGTTTTGAGTCTATTCACTACGTCCCGAAGCAGTACTGTTTCCCGTCGATCGGCCATAGGCGGAGACGTGGAGCGGGACTTTGGTGTTTTTCATCTGTGTCATTTGTGAACGGCTTCACGCAAGTTTCGTGTCAAAACAAGAACCCGGTTCACATTCATTCTTGCATTGACCTCGTCCCTTTATATCTATGTCCCATAGCCGCACGCAGCCCTCGTGTACACGGAGCAAAAAAAATCCCGCGAATTTCTTACGCGCAACGCGTTTATTTTGAGAATTTCGGTCGACACATGACCGCGCGAAACGATCACCGCCTCCTTTCCTGAGCCTCTACACCTTCAACTGCGCATCCCTCCGCGCAGTCATTCAATTCTCTGCCATGGAGGCAGTTGCCTCGCACACTGGCAAGCAAGGAACCAAAGGGGCTGTGATATTTGACTTGATGGGCACTTGTACGGACTGGAAATCGTCGATCGTCGCAAGTCTGGTACAGCAACCCGCGGCAAACGTCGATCTACCTTCACTTGCTGCTGCGTGGCGTTCTGGCTTTTTCCAAGAGATCCACCGCAGATTCCAACTCGGTGAACCCGCGGAAGACATCGATCTTACACACAGAAGGTTACTGGATGCACTACTAGACGAGGCGGGGATCAGTTTCGAGACTTGGGGCGAAGATGTTAGGCAGAACCTCGTCAGTAGTTGGCACCACCAGACTGGTAAGTCGCGCAAGAACTTGGTGCAACTTTGCCTCAAGCGATTCAGCCTGGCCCGACTCCATGCCGGGCATCGAACTACTGAAACAAGACTATTTCGTGTACGCCTCTGAATCGTGATACTCCGCAGCTATCCAAATGGAACCGACCTGTGCAGCGTCGTTTTGGCCAACGGCACTACCCGACTGCAAATGGACATCGTGAAGTCAGCCGGGCTGCCCTTCCACAGCCTCTTCTCCTCGCAGTTGCTCAATCTGACCAAGGTAAGTCCGTTCTCACCCGACCCGCCATCTCCTGCGTATCCACTGAACAACGTCCGCAGCCAGATCCTCGAATGTATCTCAAAGCTGTAGAGCTTCTCGATTTGAGCCCATCCGATTGTATCATGGTTGCGGCCCATGCATACGATCTCCGAGCGGCAGCCAAAATGTTAGTCTCAGTCTGCGTCGTTAACTGTATTGTCTCGAGGAGAATACTGATGATTATGACAGTGGGATGAAGACGATCTACGTTCATCGAACGACAGAAGACTTAGACGAAGATATGGATCAAATCCGGACAGAATTTGACGCATTTGTGGATGGAACCACCCCTAGTCTGGCTGGAGGGATTGTTGGTGTGGCTGCGATCTTGAAACAAGGCATATGAAAACGATACAGCACGGGGATCTCGGGGAGGGCGTGTTGGTATGAATTTGTCCTCGAACCAATTTCCGCTTACTTATAGACTTCCAGGTCCGTTTATCCCCCGCTGTTGACGTAGCTCTGAATAATGTAAAACCTCTCGGTTGTCTCCACCACCCGCTGTACCCCAGGTAAAGGATTTGGGAGTTTTGCGGCCCGCACTCGACATTTTTCTTCTCATTACTAACGCGGCTCTGGTGACCGAGAATCGTGTTGGTGGGAGTCGATGTCAGCACTATGGTAACACTGCGAGGTGTACGGCGGTACACAGTACAGCATTAAGGTCCAAGTGAGTAGTGAGTCATTGCGGTGACTCGATATATTTTGACAGTCCAGCTCTGTTGATTGATTTTCGTTGGAACTGGGGAGCTTCCTTGGTACTGATCTTTCCAGCGTTCGGCAACTGGATCAAGCAAAACTGCCGCAATAAAGGTCCACGGGTTGGAGGTTGACCATGTCTCAAATTCGACCCCGATCCTCGCCGCCGGCTCCGTATATATACGATCTGCGGAACAGCGACGCCGCTGCTTCAGTGTCCAGGAAGGGGTAACTGGGAACGATCCGGTAGCTGACTTCTTCCCCGACATTTTCCTCCGTTCCCCTGTTGCGAAAAATCCTCCAAATTGGCCCGCATCTGTTCGAATCCACCACGTCAAGTCATATAAAGAACACCGAGGACCGAGCATATAAATTCAAGCCCCGAATCCGGTTCACAATCCTCATCCCATCTACCTCCCATGTCCTCTCAGAAGCCCACGCGCAGGCCTCTCTCTTACCTAGACGTCGTCCGCAGCCTCATCGATCTTGAACCCGACCTTAAAGACGCGTTCAAAAATTTGGCGCAGTCCACGGTTCGATTAAAACAAGGCTTTGACTCTATTGCAACCCAACTGCATAGCGTGGATATTCAAGCCATGATGCCTCCCCTGAAACCCCAGTGCGTTACCGATGTTGCTGTTACTCCAACGGTGTTGAAACTGAATGATCTCGGACGGCAGATGGAACTTGACACGCAGGGTAAATGATCGCTGCTCGCCGCGTTCTGGGCAAGTCGGGTAACAATGGCGCAGGAATACCTGGAACTTGTCGGACTTCTCCGCACGAACGCCTCAACCTGCTCGGCAAGAATAAAGAGTGACTCTGAACCAATTTTATACCGTGACTCAAATTGAACTTCCGTCCAGTGTTCTGCGGCGTCATCTTGCCTCTCGCTGTTCGGCCCTCAGCTGGCCAATCCTCGAGGTCGCATCGTGAAAAACGCCATGTTTTGGAATCCTTCATGACCGTAGGAATTCCTCCAGCACGGTTTTGTGTATAACAGTATCCATCAGATTTCTTCCGAGCAAGCCGCTCTGACTTTCCAACTGGTACAGAAGACTATAGGTCTCAACACCACGACAAGTAACTTCCACACAGAAATCGCGCGAGTTACTAGTCAAAGAGCCTCATCTGGTCAACGGGAACTACAGGATCTGTCACAAAAGATTTCGACGCTGCAAAGCAATGTTCAAAAGTATGTCCGCTCGTATCGAACTCCAGGGATATTTGTTTGATCGTCGCTTCAGTCTATATTCTGCGGTGTGTCTGCCTGACCCGTTGATTTCGAGGAATCGAGGTCTCATCTCATGCGAGCCAGAGTTTCAAGCTGGCGTGTCCTGATGTGATATACGTGGCGTTCACAACCTTCAGGTTGGTCGCGACTGCCGGAAGACAGTCCGCCAAGGCGAAACTGTCTCGATATCCTCTGGTTGGGGTTCCTGCACCACAAGCTCACCGTTTGAACTAAACTATTCCAAAGACGCTCGATAATGACCTTTCCGAAATGTCGAACCTCTTCCAGGAACTGGATGGTGCGTTGGTAACATCAAACCTTCGGGCTCTCTTCTCAAGTTGGGGACCAGGAACTCGGAACGAGGTTGCACACGCACAGTACACCGCTCAGATTTCTCATAGAAAATCGGATGTGCTGTCCAAAGCCCGAATCGCGACCTCGGATCTCGTCCCGAATCAAATATCGTTGCTAGAGCCCATCCTAAGTCTCATAACGGCGATTTGGCTGAGATTGCAAGGCGATAGTTCGGATGTTTTGCATTGGGTTCAGAATAATCGGGTAAGGGAGTTCAACCAGATGTCGAACAACAATTGAACCGCTCCAGGAACCCCCGCCTTGCGTCTCGGCATATTTACACGGCGGACACACAATTTATGCGACACTGGCCAACTGTTTAGACAGCTACGTGGAGGGAATCGACCTGCAACAGTTCGCAAGTTGAAAACCAGATTAATTACTTGATCACTGTATTCCGCTTGGAATATTTATTGCCCGTTGGCTCTGTGTGTATGACCTTGAAGCATTTCTCGAATACTAGTGTATCGTGGTTGAAACGTTGAAACTGTGACTGCTACACTGGCTTTACTCGATAAGTTGAAGCCCCTAAACGAGCACTGCCACGTGAAGCTGTGACTCATTCCAAAAGGAGGCAAATCAATGACCTCGACTTGAACAGCGATGAAGTACTTTTCGACTCGAGGCGGCGGCCAAAAACTCACCTTCGAAGAGGTCAATACATCCGCTGCTCATCGCTCCAAGTCAACCGACTTTTGACAGACAGTTCTCACTGGTCTAGCTCCCAATGGCGGCCTCTACATCCCTGAGACCATTCCGTCGCTCCCCGCCGATTGGAAGACGAAATGGAGGGCGTACTCATTCGTCGAGCTCTCCGTTGCCGTCCTCTCCTTATACATCTCCTCCGACGAGATATCTGAATCAGAGCTCCGCGGGCTGGTGCAAAAGTCGTACCAAAGTTTTCGGCACCCGGAAATAACCCCTCTGAAAAAGCTGGATGACAAGAGATATGTCCTTGAGCTTTTCCATGGTCCTACGTTCGCGTTCAAAGATGTCGCGTTGCAATTATTGGGAAACTTGTTCGAGTTTTTCCTGCTCCGCCGGAACGCACGCAAGGCGCCTGGAGAAAAACAAGAAAAGTTGACGGTCGTTGGCGCTACCAGCGGAGATACTGGGAGGTGTGTACTCATCGCATCTGAACATACTTCGTTCTTCATCTGCTTCCTAGTGCTGCGATTTATGGTCTACGAAACAAGGCCAATATCTCCATCTTCATTCTCCACCCCAAGGGTCGCGTTTCGCCAATCCAAGAGGCCCAGATGACGACGGTCACTGACTCGAACGTGCATAACATCGCTGTCGGAGGGACATTCGACGATTGCCAAGTGAGTGCAGAGTCTGCCACGATGTTGGTCTGCTGATCAGAGACGCCTCCGTAGGATATCGTGAAATCCCTTTTTGGCGACGCAGAGTTTAATGCGACTCATCGCCTCGGCGCTATAAACTCCATCAACTGGGCACGCATACTTGCGCAGACCGTTTATTACTTTCTTTCATATTTCCACATCCAAGCTCAGCTGGCTCCGGGCGTCGACGCCGAGATTCAGTACGTGGTTCCCACAGGAAACTTTGGGGATATACTGGCCGGCTACTACGCCAAACGGATGGGCCTCCCCATGAGCAAATTGGTCGTCGCGACCAACGCGAACGATATCTTGGCGAGATTCTGGAATACCGGCAAGTACGAGAAGGCCGACTCGGCGCTCGACCAGCCTACCACCGATGGCAAGCAGGGCACATCCTCGAGCGGCGTCAAAGAGACGTTGTCTCCAGCGATGGACATCCTCGTCTCAAGCAATTTTGAGCGCTTACTTTGGTATCTTGCATACGAGAATGCTGGTGCCGAAAGGGCCGGCGCAAAGGACGCTGCTTGCGAAACCCTGGCCGGCTGGATGAGCAAGATGAAAAGCGACGGTGAAGTTGCGATCCCTGTCAGTGTCATTGAGTCGGCACGGCGGGATTTCCTTGCAGAGCGAATTTCGGATGAGCAGGTGCGCGTCTTCCTACCATTCAGTTCGCGACACGGACATTAACGATCCCGTAGACTCTACAGACAATTCAGGCACATTTTGAAGCCACCCCATCCTATATAGTCGACCCTCATACGGCTGTCGGATTGGCTGCCGGTAAAATAATGGCTTCCAAGGAGTGCGTTATCATCTGTGGCTCTGAGCTCGACGCCATCTTACTAAAAGGTTACTAGATCCTCCGTTACGCATCAAATAATGCTGTCGACGGCCCACCCCGCCAAATTCTCGGAGGCCGTAACTCATGCCTTGCGCGGCAATCCTCACTTCAACTTTGAGCAAGACGTGCTTCCCGCCGAATTTGTGGGCTTGCTCGACAAGAAGAGGAATGTGATTGAGGTGCCGCGGCCCGATATCGACTTGGTGAAAGCCGTTATCGAAAGCTTTGTCGAGAAAGCGCCTTCGGACGACGCCATTGTTGGATTGTAGGGAAAATTAGACGTTAGAAATATCAATGTACCACTACTACTGAAAAACCGCACGGGATGGCTCTGTTTGGATTCAGTGCTATCGAAATGTTGGATCCTTCGCGCGACACAATTCGCATCAACGATCTCGTCCTCACCGTTCCTCTCTTGTCCGGCGCCGTATGGCCCAAGGCTTCCGGACATGCCGCTCTCCAGCCAGTGCTCATCTCACTATCGATACCACACGATATCTCCTCAACGGCATCCTCTGACGATCTCTCGCACTCTATCAACTACTCTCTCCTCTGTTCGCTCCTGCGGGACGCGCTCAATGATAAAATTCTTCCATTGGAAAATCTCGAAGTCCTCTCTTCCCGAATATTCGATGTATTGCTTTTACACCCAGGCTCGCATCCACCTCCAGTCAAGGCGGCTCACTTGAAGGTTGTCCAGACGAGAGCACCTCTGCATTGCAAAGCAGTCGGCGTGGAATCTGTAGCCACCGCGCTCCCCGGTCATACTTGGGCTACAGACTATGTGAAACATTTTTGCGAGGATCTCGAATGCTCGACGATCATCGGAGTCAATCCATGCGAGCGTGAGGAACGGCAAATTGTTCGAGTGAACGTTTCCATTGACCGTTCCGAATCCGATCTCCGACCACATAACTGGGTGGATTTTCGGTCCCTGACGCGGGCGCTGCACGAGGTAGAATTATACTGTCCGTTCATCCTCCTCTGTCTCAAACTGCCCAAAAGAAAATAGGGAAATCTTCGTATCAGACGCTCGAGGCTCTCGCTTCTTACATCGCTGAGGAGACACTACACTACCTTTGGAATACAAACCCCGATCCTTTCTTGAGGACTCCCTTCGTCTCAGTACGAGCGGCGAAGCCCTCAGCGATCGTTTTTGCAAGTTCTTCCGAAATCGAAATACGCCGGACGTACACGGATTACCCTGGATCGTTTACTCGGGAGATGCAGTCAGAGTCTGCGCATGCTGTACGGGTGTTATTCAACCTCTTTTTGTCTTGTCACCAACGATCCTTGCAGGATATGCCCACTCGGACGGCCTCATTAGCCCTCGGCTCGAATTTAGGCGATCGATTCTTTAACATCGAACTTGCGCTTCGTCTCCTGGAGGCTCCTCAGGCTGTTTCGAGCTTTGGCCAAGAGAGCACGGTCCATGTGGTCAACACCAGCTTCATGTATGAAAGCGTGCCCATGTATGTTACGGAACAGCCCTCCTTCATCAACTGTGCATGCATGGTAAGTCTCGTGCGATTCGACATGAAAGACTCTAACAATCTATATCAGATCGAAACCAACTTGACGCCGTTGGAGCTCCTGAAGCATCTGAAAACCATCGAGACTACAGTCGGACGTGTCCCTTCTATCCGCAATGGCCCTCGCGCGGTCGACCTTGATATTATATTCTACGCTGGCGCGGTTATCGACACTCGAGGAAGCCACCGCGTGGAACTCGACGATCTGGAGGGCGAATTGGTTGTTCCCCATCCGAGATTGGCGGAACGGGAGTTTGTCCTCAGGCCACTCAACGAGTGAGTGCGAGTGTCTTCGCGCTCTTCCTCCCAGCCTAACGGTAGAACGGTAGCATGACCCCAGACCTCATACACCCGGTGCTGCAGCAGAGTATCTCTAGGTTACTGGCTGCACTCGAGATCCCCGTAGGGACCTCGTCAATGCACAAAGTCATCCCGTTCCCGCAGTGCCCGCTTCCCACCAACTACGTGTTCCTGCACACCGCTGTTGACGCTGTCCCGCCGACCCTAACCCACTGGACATATCCCTCGGAACATCATCCTGCACACGCAAAGACAACCGCCCGCGGCGCCCGCCAAACCCGCGTAATGGCAACCCTAAACACGACCCCAGACTCCTTCTCCGATGGGGCGAGCCATAACACACTCCCAACGGCACTTCAATACGCTCAGGACGCCGTTGCCGCGGGAGTCGGTATCCTCGATGTCGGAGGGTACTCTACACGGCCGGGAGCTGCGTTCATCAGTCCCGAAGAAGAGATCTCGCGTATCGAGCCCTGCATCGCTGCGATTCATGCTGCACACCCAGAGCTCCTGATCAGCATAGACACATTCCGGCCCAAAGTCGCGCGTGCAGCTATTTCCGCCGGCGCGAATTGCATCAACGATGTGTATGCGTTCACTGGGCAAGGGTCGTACCCCTTCGAAGACGCGGGAGATGCTCAAAAGTGTATGGCCGAAATGAAGAAGATTGCGCGGGAGTTCGCCGTTCCCGTCGTCTTGATGCATTCGAGAGGTGATGTTGGGAGTAATAAGGACTACGGCGGATACGAATACGCGGGTCCGGGCGGGACAGTCTTGGAAGGTGTCCGAATCGAGCTAGGATGGAAAATCGACTTGATAGTCAAAGGTCGAGGCGGAGTGCGGCGGTGGTTCGTCATTGCCGATCCGGGGGTGGGATTCAGCAAGTCTTTGGATGGGAATTTAGAGGTTCTACGGGATGCTGCTGCCATCACGGCCGACATGTTGGTCGGTAGCGGTACGTTGTCCGAAATGAATGTGTTATCCATTCAACTTACGATTTTGTAGGTAAACCGCGACGAAACCCGCTGGTGGGATATCCGCAGCTCATCGGCGCTTCGAGAAAATCCTTCTTGGGGGTTATACTGGAGCAGGGTACGGGAAGAAAAACAGAACCCAAGCAGAGGAGCTGGGCGACCGCTGCGGCAGTTGCTTGCGCTGTTCAGCAGGGTGCATTGGTTGTCCGCGTTCACGATCTGCAGGAGATGGTTGATGTCGTTCATGTTGCAAATGCTCTCTGGTAATATGGAACTAGTATATTTCATAACTACCTATCGCCCCGAAAAGCGAATCAGTGAGACCATGAACATGAACAAGAATGTCACGACTAGTATGATCAACATCCGCATGCATGTCGAGGATCCAGTCTTCTCTCTGAGGTCTTTCATGCGCGTCTGTGTCTTCTGCATGTACCCAAAGTTGCCCTCCAGCTTGACATCCATCTCCTCGACGACTCTCTGGTCTTTGGCCATCAAGTCGGCGAAATGGAGAGCATTCCGCTTCAATTGCGTCGCCATCAGACTCATCTGCTCGCCCATCTCCCGTTGACGCGCAGTCGAACCTTGCATTCGCGGCTCGAGGGCAGTCGTAGTCGACTTTGTTGCAGGGGGGAATGAAGGGGGCAGGAGCGTCGTCAGCGGTGGGGAGACGCTGGACGAGAAGGACGAGCGTGCGACATCGGAGACCGAGAAGAGGAGGTTGTCCGTGGCGAGGGCCGCCGAGGCAGGGTCCTGGTCGTCACCTGGCACGGAAATAGCTTCGGGTGGAGACGCCCGGAGTGACTGCGTAGGGGCCGGTTCAGGTTCATCTGGAGGTGTGGGGATATGTGGAAGGAGAGGTGCAGGCCGGATTTGTTTAGGCGCCGTTCTCTGACAAAACGGCCAGTCAGAATTCATCTGAACGATAGCCCGTGTAGGTCAAGGACCGACCTTCTCTAGCTCCTGCATAAACGCGTCGACACGGTCGAGTTTCATCCGAAAGTCGTTGTACCGTTGTATGCTCTTCCTAACAAGAATGTTACTTCGCGTGTTGTAGATACAAGGTCATTGGACTAACGGAGTTGGATCCACATCCTCCAGTTCCACATTCGCAAGCAGCTTGCGCGCGTACTTTACTTTCTGGGCAGTTTGTCTTGAGCTGGGGTTCATTGGATAGCGCAGAAATTACCTGGAGGGTGCCTTGCACTTTGATCCAGGTATCATCGGACGCGACTGTCCATTGTGAATCCGACGCAGACTTGTCCAGTCGTCGCACAAGTCGTCCGAGGTTTATTTCGTCGTGGAGGTCCGTGGCCATGATGGGTGTGAGCCGCCATCATGCCGTGATGGCTTTTCTGCTTCAAAGAGAAAAGTCAAAAGCTCTGTTGAGTACTCTGTAATTGCTACAAGCAGGCGATAGCCAGGCGCTAAATACAGCTAATACTTACATTGTTATACACCCTACTCCTTCCTATCCCTCCACTCCGGGCCGTCGAGCGCAAACCGCGCCTCGTTGTCTCTCCGCTCTCGAAGTTTCTGTCGCACTATCGACACGGGCCAAAACAGTCGCATCCACAGCGTCGTATCTTGGCCCAGGAGATGCTTGCTTTGAAAGGTCATGACAACCCAGACGGTGAGGACCGTCAGCGGGAGGGCAGTTGCAAAATAATGCGCCAAAGAACCGAGGGTTTCGCTGGAGAACTCTCTAACGTTCATACCGAAGATCGCCTGACACTTTGGTCAGTGAAGGGGACATAATCGAGGTTGACCTGCGTACTGCGACAAAGGACGCTGGTAAGAAAACCATTGACAGATAGGCGATTTGCTTCATCTGGGACAGAGACCAAGTTAATAGTGAGATGGGCACTCAACCAAGTGAATCTTACAGCTACAGAAATATCAGCAGCTACCAGGCTCGTCCAAGTGAATATCACGCACCAGCACTATCGCGCACAGCCGCTTCCGTCAACTGCTGCATCCGCTTACTATCGCCGATATTTACTGAACTGAAAACCTAACAGCGTGGTTAGCACGATCTCGGGTGGGCCTGGATCACGCAACGAACCAGATTCATCACGTTCTTCAGCCGCTTGTCCTGCATACTCCTGCCTAGCTCGAGTCTGTCGATCTCGCCGAGAAGGTTATTGCACTCCCGCTCAAGCAGGCCCCGGCTGAACGCGCGCTCCTGCTCGGAGAGTGCATCCATCGCGGGATTGGGCGTATCGCGCACGAAGGCGACAGCCTTCCGGAAGTCTTCCAACAGGGCGGAGTAGTGCAAGTGGTGGGCGCGTATGATATGAAGTTCGCGGGTGAGGAGGAGGTCGGAGGTGTTGATCACTTGGGTTTCCTATCGGATGATGAGGAAAAGTAGTTATGCTGGGAAGAGGCGGCCCACTATGTAGCAGATATGGGAGTAGAGGAGCTCCAAGCTTTCATCCCATGCGTACATGCTGCGACGGAGATTAAAATGCATCTTGTCAAGCGGGTCGTCACTTACGCGTGCCAGATGAATGTCAAGAGCACAAAAGTCGGATCGGGCGACTTTTGAAAGATGCTTTGCCAGTAAACGCTTTGCCCTGGGGTGATTTAGAATAGATCGCGGGTCTCGGGTGTCGTCTTACCGGCGAAACGGATCCGCTCGTGGAGATAGGTAGCAGAGGTTGTGTCAGCGTCGGAGTTGTGGTATGATATTATGGTATTTCCGTCCACACCCCGGATGAGATGGACAGCCAGAAGGTCGAGGATGAGATAGTGATCGCCTGCAAACTTTGTGAGTTAATGTTCATGTATTAGAAAAGCAAAGCTTGCTGGAGTGAAGGAATAAAGGCGCTTGGGTATCGATCACTTGGTCCGCTGTTTCGAAAGTGAGCGAGGAGCAAGGGCGGAGGACCGGAACTTACCCAGCGGCTCATAATGAGACGTCATGGTACTGGAAGCCGAGTCGCTGGGGAATGTATGCAGGGATGACGCCCCAGGGTGGTCCATTGTCCGTAGGAAAGTCAGTGTAATAGTAATGTCTGTCGCATAAGATGTTTAATAGAAGAGAATAAAATGATAGGATCCTTACGGTCGCCCTGTTTTGGCCGAACTTCTTCCTCGTATCGCGAAGGTATCCAGCCCAGCGACGAGGAGAAAAAGAATGGTTCTATGTTGTATCTGACGGTCGGTGAGAAGCAAATACACCGTGAACAATGTTTAAACGCGTACTTTGCGCCGAGCATCATTAGGACGGGCCCGGTGAGATGCTCTATGAACAAAGCACGGACCCGAATATTATCGGGTCGCTTCTCGTTTATCAAGGTGTTCCAGAGTTCTTCCTTAGTGTTGTCGTGGGTCACAACTTTACCGGAGTCGGTGAAAAAGCCATTCAAGTCGACGTCGACATGGTGTATCGTGGATGGTTCAGCCTTGTTGTAGTCTGTGATAGCCCTGTGAATGCGGCTTCGTCGAACTTGGGCCGGGGTCCAATTAGGAAATCTTGACTGTGGATAGCCCTTCCAACAAGCGCCATCGCAAGTCTTGTGGTCGCAGGGGTCGGGCACCGGATTAGCGGGGGAAGCCAATTGCTCGGCGTCGATTGGATCATGAAGGTTTATCCACGGCCTGTAGGCAATGAGACTCCCGCAATGAATTCGAGGCTAAAAATCCCAGTACCACGGTGCGCTCGGGCCATTGTGTCTGTGAGAGGGGGGGTGGCGCCGCGGCGTCTCTCGGACCCTTCCAGGGGCGTCCACTGGTCGACGACGAAGGGAGGCCATCTGGTCTTGAAGAGACTAGATGGTGGGTGCTGCGACAGGCATTCTGAATCTTCCACGGTATGGCTGTAGACGCGGTGAATTAGGCGCGCATAACGTTGAACCGTTATGATCGGCGATGGCTGTGTCTTCACCACCTTCTTCAGGAATGGCCGCTATGACAAGGTGAGTTCGACAGTCCTTGTTCTCGTTTGTTGTCTCCGCTCAAGGCTTACTAGGTCTTGATACTAATAGGCGCCTCCCAACTGTTGGTGTACCCACTCTGTGGCCATATAAAAAGAAATAGACAAGACTGAATTTCCAAATTTCGACCTCTTCCTCCATGGCCACAATCACCCGTTTCTCAATCGTCACCCTAATAATCTTCTTCCTCTCAATCACATTCGTGATATACCCTGTTACAATCCGCATACGCCGCGCGCGTATTCCGATTAATCTCACCACTGCACCAATTTTGGCCATCGCCATTCTTTGGGCTTCTCAATGTCTCGGACCCACCCAGGTTGGCGCCCTCAAACTCGGGAACTAACAACACTGACCTCTCGATGCAGATACGAGACGGCATCGTCGGTACAGGTGTGTCGATCATAAGTACTTTGAACGCCACGGACTAACACGAACTCAGAGGGCGTGAAACCATACAATATCCTCATCTTGTTCTTCTCCCTGGCTTACATGGCGATCACACTTGATATCAGCGGTGTCCTCCAGGCAGCCGCGTTCTGGGTTTCGAACAAGGGTGGAACCAATGGCCGCAGATTATACTTCTACTTTTATGTTATGCTGACGCTCCTTAGCGTCTTGCTAGGAAACGACCCGGTTATACTTTCCGGGACGGTCTTTCTCGTCTACTACACCCGCGGAGTGGATCTAGAGCCATTGCCTTGGCTCATCGCAGAATTCGCCACTGCCAATACAGCGAGTATGGTCCTCGCTGTTGGCAATCCGACGAACGTGGTCGTATGCGAGGGATTTGGGATCAATTTCGCGGCCTTCACGCTGTATACGATCCTGGTGTTCCTCGCCTGCAACGTAGTTTGCTACTTTGCGCTGGCTCTCCAGTTTCGCGACGAGAAGCATCTTCCGAAACGGATGAAGCCTATTGAAAAGCTGGACGTCAGACAGGCGATTCGAGATCCCGTATCTGCCTGCGTTGGCTCATTCCTCCTCTTCTCCTGCATCGTGGTCATCATGGTCGTCAGTTTCTTCAAGGTGGACGTCTGGAAAATCAGTTTGCCCTTTGCTGCCGCAAAGTTCATCTTCGACCTGGTCTGGGACTATATCCATCCCAAGGTTCCCGTCGGAAAGCCTTCCGCATCCAGTGGAGGCTCCATTGCCGACGACGACATACCATTCAGTGTCCAGAGAGCGATGTCTTTACAGAGCACAATGGGCAGACAGACCACTCTCGCGTCCATCGACCCCTCCGCCATGACAGAGTCGCAGACACTTCACGAATCCCCTTCCGAGACAAGTCTTTCCCAGAAATTAAAAACCCGCCTAACCTCCACCCACACCGCACTGTCCCTCCGGTTCCCCACCTTCTTCACCGCCCTCCCACGCCTACCTTTCGCCCTAATCCCGTTCGCATTCTCCCAATTCATCCTCATCGAGGCTCTCACCCACCAAGGCTGGATCAACGTGTTCGGTCATTGGCTGGCCCGGGCCTCCAACGGCCAGATATACCCTGCCGTCTGGTTAGTCGGGGTCCTGGGCGTGATACTTTGCAACATTGCCGGCACCAACATCGGCGCGACGATCCTGCTCACCAAGATCGTGCGTGCGGCGGCGCTGTCGCCCAACACGACGCGCGCCGCGGGTGTGGCGCTCGCCGTCGCCAGCAACATAGGCGCTGTCTCCTTCACATTCTCCGCCAGCCTCGCGGGGCTGCTGTGGAAGACGATACTGAAGCAGAAGCAGGAGGAGATTGCGCAAGACGAGGCGGAGAAGCTTCTTCACGCCAAACGAGCACAGAAGGAGGTGCCGGCAGGGGCGTTTGAGTTTGCGAAGAGGCTCGAGATCACTCAGAGTGTTTTTGCGAGATGGAATTTGCTTCCGTTGGGAGTGATGACGGTGGTCGGGTTGGCTGTTGTCTCGGCGGAAATGGCGGTTTTGTATTAGATTGTATCCATAGTCCTAAGTTAAGATTCCCAATGCTACCTACATACCTATCTATCGACGACTGGTATGGGCGAACGGGGCATTCGGATATCACCGAGCCACGTGTTTGCGCATCAGCCTCACAACCAAACACAATCCTTTCCTTCAACCGACTGACTGGTTTTGTGAGTTTGCGCAGGGATTTGGGCGGCCATTCACTTGGTGAAGTGCCTATCCGAAGCCGTTTCCTATGCATGCTTTGCACCAAGAGATTTTGCCCCCCAATGGCGTCGAGTTTGTCACTAGCCTCAAATTAACACCGTCAACCCTACCCGTCCCTCCAACAGGCAAGCCTCCTTCTACAAGAACGCTATGCAATTTAGTAGTCGCGCGTTCAAATCTCCTGCGCATCTTCGAAGTATGCGAAGAGCAGGCCCCATTCGCGTCGCACGGAGAGGAGCAGGTTAGAAAGGGAACGGAAGCCGTGGAAGGAGAGGTTGATATGGACATGGGCGGAGAGGGTTTCGTTAATATTTCCAAGGTGACTCGAGTACTCGTGAATGGAATTGAATCATCGTTTATGCGCCTTCTTGACCCTTAGTCTGCAACCTTGAAAAGCGCCCCCACTGTCACTCGCATTTATTTTGTACGAGAGCATTCGCTCCATGGAATCGTCACCGGGATAGAAGGCATTCAGATCATGGCGTCCAGTGAAGATAAACTGGACCGCCTCCTCATCTCGTTCAAAGATGCGAAGGTTGCTGTTCAGAAATGAGTGTTTCGTTCAACTGACTCATTTTTTTTTGTCCATGCTTAGATTGCCCTCATGGAGTGGTCGGATGCCGTCCACGATCTCGTTACCGTCTCGATTCATACATATGAACGGGCCCCGCAGCTGGTAGGCGCCATGATTTCGAAACAAATCCAGTATCTAATGATACCCATAGATATCCATGGACTCGTCGTCTTTTCAGGCACTGCTGCGCGTAGATCCGGCTTCGCGTTGTGCCGCGCTTTCTCTCCCCAAGGACGCTATCGCTATTTTGCCCTTTTACCAGACTCAGGCCGACCTCGACGTCATGGAACAAGAACAGGCACTCACGAGGTACTTCCTGGAGCATAATATTCCTTCATCACACTAAATCTGTCCTAGAGACGTCCCCTACTCCCCCAGTTTTATCCTGGACCTCCCGGCCAGCGTGGAGGAAAACATGCGGAACGTTATCGATTTTGTGTTTCTCCCCGGATTCAACAACCCGACAATGGCCATCTTGTTCCAGACCCAGGAGACGTGGACGGGGTATGCATATTTTCCTTTTGCGAGTTCTTCTTTCTCGCTCACCAGCGTATTCAGACGCCTCAAGGAGTACAAAGATACCGTGAAACTCGCCATCTTCACGCTGGACGTGGTTAGCCAGCATTATCCGATCATAACGTCTGTCAGTGGACTCCCCTACGACTGTATCTCGATGCTACCGTGTTCTGCATCGCTGGGGGGTGTCGTTATTCTCACTACCAACTCGATAATCTACGTCGACCGTTCCTCCCGTCGCGTCGCGCTCCCACTCAACGGCTGGGCCGCACGGGTCACAGAAATGTCCATGCCACCGCTGGCGCCCGAGGAGCAGAGCCGCAACATCGCATTAGAGGGCTCGCGTGCCGTCTTCGCTGACGACAAGACCATCTTCGTGGTTCTCAAGGACGGTACTCTTCATCCCGTCGAGATCGTATCCGACGGCAAGCTGGTCTCCAAGCTGGTCATGGCGCCTCCGTTGGCGCAGACCACCATCCCCCAGGTTGCCCGCAAAGTGAACAACGATCTCATCTTCATTGGCAGCTCTGTGGGACCATCGGTATTATTCAGGGCCGCGCGGGTGGAGGAGGAGATTGAGCCTGATGGAGACGCTGACATGCACGCGGTCGCGCAGGTGGGCGAGCCCATGGATGTGTATGACGACGATGAAGGTGTGTTCTTCCGCAGCCGCCGCCCTCAAAATAATTGACCCTCGAGTAAAGACATTTATGGCCCCTCCAAGACCCCTGATCCAGCCGCTAATGGGCTGAAGAAGATTGCGAAGAAGACGCGAACCGTAACCCATTTATCGTTGTGCGACACGATAGAGGCGTACGGCTCAATAGCTGATATGGCATTCTCTGTGGCCTGGAATGGCGTATGACTTCCATTCCTTCTTCATTTGCCCTTATTGATTACTTTCGATTCGCAGGACCGTCCGGTTCCCGAGCTGGTCGCAGCCACTGGTACTGGGCCTCTCGGCGGCTTCACTCTGTTTCAGGTACACGCCCTTCGCTGACCCGGTAGTCCTGAGTTCACTTCTTACCGCAGCGTGATCTCCCCATCCACACGAAGCGTAAACTCCACGCCATCGGCGGCGCCCGGGGCATGTGGTCTCTCCCCATCCGGCAGCCACTGAAGGCGGGCGGGAGTTCCCTCGAACGACCTTTTGATCCGTTCCAGCCGGAAAATGACAGTCTCATCCTTAGCACGGATGTTAACCCTTCCCCGGGTTTGTCGCGGGTACTTGTCCACTTCCTCGTACTCAAACTCCCGACTGACGCACCTATCCAGTTGGCCCATCGTGGACCGAAGAACGACATCACCATATCCGTCCGGATTCCAGGGACCACGATTGGAGCTGGGTCGTTCTTCCAGAGAACCGCCATCCTGCATGTAACGACCAACTCTATTCGCGTTCTGGAACCAGGCAAGTCCTTCCTTCCGTGGGTTGTGTAGCGCTAACTGTCCCTCGTAGATGGTACTGAGCGGCAAAACATCAAGGATATGGACGGTAACATGCCTCGCCCGAAGATCAGAGCCTGTAGCATCTCCGATCCATATGTAATCGTCATCCGGGAGGACGACTCGATTGGAATGTTCATTGAAACAGATCGAGGGAGGATACGCCGGAAAGATATGTCGCCGATGGGCGACAAAGTGAGTTATCTGTCTCCGCTGGTCGGAGACGGGGATGTTGAAGAATTGCAGAGCTCTAGGTACTTGACTGGATGCTTCTTTTCTGACCTGAGCGGGCTTTTCGACGGGTGCCTCGAAGGTGCCACCGTCCCGGATAGTGCTGTGAGCGCGGACAAGAACCAGGGTCAGACTTCCACGTTATCTGGGATAGGCTCTGGCAATCGCAGCAAGTGGTTAGTCCTGGTTCGGCCACAGGGTGTGGTCGAGGTATGTTCAATCATGTTTGTGATGTTGACGGTCCCTAACATTGGATGTAGATCTGGACTCTTCCCAAACTATCTCTCGTTTTTTCCACCCCGGCACTGGCCGATTTGCAAAACGTGATATCCGATTCGCACCAACCTCCGACTCCCTCCCCAC
Source organism: Mycena filopes (assembly GCA_029281495.1). NCBI lineage: Eukaryota > Fungi > Basidiomycota > Agaricomycetes > Agaricales > Mycenaceae > Mycena > Mycena filopes. Next base: position 1,088,274 of record JARIHR010000009.1, on the reverse strand, counting down.
TGGAAGACCCTCCGCGTAAACCTCAAGATCTAGATATTGAACAAATTCTTATCGCCCCGCTCGGAGAATCCTCTCCGAAGCCCCATCTATTCGTGAGTCATGCGCGTTCAAATTGTGACCTGTCTCGAATTTTCTCCAGGTTTTCTTACGCTCGGGATCACTTGCGATATACGAGGCCGTCCCTGGGGGCATCTCGGAAGAGCGACCCTCATCCAAGAGGGACTCCACTCTCAACATAAAATTCGTCAAGGTCTTGTCCAAGTCGTTCGAGATCCAGCGCCCGGACGAAGCCGAGAAGAGCATCCTCGCGGAGCAAAAGCGAATATCTCGACAATTTATCCCCTTTGTTACCTCTCGCCCGGGCGGTCAGAGCATGACAGGGGTGTTCTTCACTGGCGACCGGCCAAGTTGGATCTTGGCAACGAATAAAAGCTGCGTCAAAATCCATCCCTCTGGACATTCCGTCGTACACGCCTTCACCGCATGTTCGTTATGGGATTCCAAGGGTGATTTCTTGCTATATTCAGAGGAGGTGGGCTCTCGCGATCTTGCCGCCCGACCAACACTAACGGATGATTAGGGTCCCAGTCTTTTGGAATGGCTTCCCAACTTCAACTTGGATAGCGCGCTGCCGTCCAAATCTGTTCCTCGCGGAAGATCGTACTCCAGCGTTGCCTTTGACCCCTCTACCTCACTCATCGTTGCGGCTTCGTCGCTGCAAGCCGCTTTCGCGTCCTTCGACGAAGACGGCAACAGGATGTGGGAACCCGACGGTCAGTGCTCCTTCGTTCTCGTTCATCCACTTTCATACTTACCCTCTTTTAGCCCCCAACGTCGCGGACCCGTTCTGCGATTGCTCATGCTTGGAGCTGATCTCTCCAGATCTATGGATTACAATGGATGGGTAAGTCCACGAATCGAAGGCCGAACCTCTCTGACCATCACGTCGTCTCAGTTTCGAGTTCGCGACAAACGAGTTCATCACCGCCGTGTCGTGCGTGACACTTGAGACTCCGAGCACAGAGTCGGGCAGCAAAGAGTTCATCGCCGTCGGAACAACTATCAACCGGGGCGAAGATCTAGCCGCCAAGGGATCCGTGCGTCGATCTTTTTTCCCCGTGGGGTTCGCGTAGCTGATCTCCGTTTGACAGACGTACGTCTTCGAAATTGTCGAGGTTGTCCCAGATCCAGCATTGGCTCCCAAACGGTGGTACAAGCTCCGCCTCCGGTTTAGAGACGACGCCAAAGGACCCGTCACCGCGGTTTGTGGTTTCAATGGCTATCTGGTGTCCTCTATGGGCCAGAAGGTAGTAGTAAACCTGCTCCATCATCAGCTTGATTGCTGACCCTTGGTCCAGATATTCGTCCGCGCGTTCGACGACGACCGACTTGTGGGCGTCGCCTTTTTGGATGTCGGCGTCTACGTCACCTCCCTCCGGACGTTGAAGAACTTGCTCTTAATCGGCGACGCTGTGAAGAGCATCACCTTCGTCGCGTTCCAGGTTCGTCGTTTCTTCGGTTGACTCGCCACAACGCTCATCGTTCCCAACAGGAGGATCCGTACAAGCTGGTCGTCCTCGCCAAAGACATCACCCGCGTCTGCGTCACGAGCGGGGACTTTTTCTTCGCGGACGGGGAGATGTCCATCGTCACCAGCGACGAGGAGGGCGTCATCCGCATGTATGAATACGATCCCAGGGGTAAGTCCATTCACGCAGTTGCCTCCCCTGACTGACCGGCTGCTTTGAGATTCCGAATCCAAGGACGGTCGCTTCACGTACCTAATCCTCCGAACCGAATTCCATGCGCAAACGGAATATCGCACCTCCACCCTGATCGCGCGGCGGACAAAGGAGGAGCTGGTCATACCGCAGGCCAAGCTCATATGTGGTATATATCATCGCCTTTGTCGAAAACGCGCGCCTCGAATAACCTCTCTTCCACTCCAGGTTCGACGGACGGCTCCCTCAGAGGATTGATACCGGTCGACGAAGCGACTGCTAAAAGACTCCAGCTTCTCCAGGGCCAACTCACGCGGAATATCCAGCATTTTGCCGGGTTGAATCCAAAGGCGCTCCGGTACGTTGTCCTAATCCCATTTCCAACCTGGATCCCGACCTCTTTTCTTTCAAGCATCGTCCGGAATGACTTTGTGTCAAAGCCCCTGTCAAAGGGAATCCTGGACGGCAATCTGTTAACACATTTCGAGACGCTACCTATAACGCGGCAGAACGAGATGACGCGACAGATTGGGACGGAACGGACACAGATCTTGAAGGATTGGATGGCGCTTGGGGGAGCATGGTAATTTTGTATAGTTTCTAGCTGTAAGATAAAAGTAAATCCGCGTGCTTCATTTGAGCTTTGAACAGGTAGTATTCTTTTCCAGGAACGTGAGCAAGGAGTCCGGGTGTGATAAGTTGATAAGTTATCGGGCGGGGAAGAATTGATTCCACGCATTGTTGGACCCTCCAACAACAACCGCCTTCTTCGGGCTCGTCTCTCCGCTCTGCTCCGCCACCGCCCGAACCAAACTCTTGAGAGCGAAGTTTTGGATCTAATGGGAGCGATTTAATAACTTGAGAGGCAGAACCTGATAGAAGGTCGTACCGGTTTGGAGCGCACTTTCTCGCGACATTTTGGGCAGGAGTACTTTCCATCCAGTTCAAAGTAAGAAGATGTGTGGTGAGATGCGGATGAATGGACGTACCGCAGGGAGGGGGAACTGCTGCTGCATCTGACCGTAAATATTGAGGACCGCCGGCGCGTTGACGTTGTAGTACGGATACGCGTTGCGGTGGACTTTCAGCGCCGCAGCGAACCAGTTCTCCAGATCCTGTGCAATTCAGTTCAACATAATCATTAGCTTGCTCAACTATGAAACGGGGGACTGGCTTACCGTTTGACAAAACGTGTGCCCGCAATCCGGGAGAATGAACGGCGACCACATCTTGCAGCTGCAGACTTCGCACGTAACCTGGTCCTCCAAATCGGCAGTCTGAGGCACCGAAGATAGAGTTATACTTGTATCAGATAAATCGTCTCGAAGCAGACAACTCACGACCATCTGTCGCTTCTTAATCTCCGCGTTCTCCTTCCTCACGCGTTCGTTTTCCTAAATTCCGCCAACCCAGCGCGTCAGTCCTGCAAGAGCTCGGAGAGCGAGGCAACGCAACGCACCTTCTCCAATTCCCTAATCCTCTCTTTCAGCTTGGAAGTTGCTGTTGCCACCGCTCTCGGAATGACGGGCTCGTCATCCTCGTCGGACGATATCTCAATAATCTCGCCCGAGTTTATGGTGGGGCGGTGGTTCTCCTTCCTCCCCTGCTGCTGTAAGTTGGGTTGAACGGGAACGGGTTTGGCGGCGCCGGCCTTGGGGAGCGGATCCTTTCTGCGTTTTGTAGGATCGGCCGGGCGTATAGCCACGGCGGTGGGTTGTGCTGTCGGCCTGGAAGAACGCGTATTCGACGGCATCGGGGCGGGAGAAAGGATAAATAGGAGGTTCCGGGCACGTGATCGTTCCCACGATGACCACACGCCTCCGGCCAACCTCCGGCTCCCCAAATCCTCTTGGACTTCCCATTGTTTCACAGGCCTCGTACTGGCTGGCTGGCTACTGGTCAATAACCGGTGCCTATAAAAAACCCCACCGCGCAGCCAAGTTGTTCAATATTCTCGCCATTTCCACAACACGACACTCAGCGTCCAGAGGGTCAGCGTTCGGCTCGCAACGCTGTTCAATGCCCTAGAGGACGCTTCCAAACTAAAACCTGAAAGAAACTGCCTCCGCAGGTTCCCACCTGACCCAACTTGAATTCTCTTGAATTGTCTCCTGATGATGAGCCACCTGATTCGACGACGCGAACTTTTGTCGGCTTTTCTCGTCGTGCGCTGTTTCCACTACCCGGAGTCCCTCCTTGTGACGTCCCAGCGGTCCGCTTCCCTCGATATAAGACTGCAACCAAGCCACCTCCCGGAGAATTCCTCCTTGTGACGTCCCAGCCGCGGTCCGCTTCCTTCGTTATAAAACTGCGACCCGAGGTATCGCGAGCCACTTCGCAGCCATCATGCGATTCTCCCTCTCCGCCATCTTGCTGGCCTTGGTACCGCATATAAGCGCTCTGACGTACCACGGTGCCGACTTTTCCTCTTTGGTCAATCTGGAAAACGCGGGACGCGTGTATCACGACTCTGCGACGAGCTCTACCAAGTTTGAGACCATCCTCGCCGCCCATGGCACGAATCTCGCCCGCATTCGCGTCTGGACGAGCACCAACAACGCCGACTACAGCTTGACCTATGGTCTGGCGCTCGCAAAGCGAGCTGTTGCCGCAGGGATGGTTTTGATGATTGACCTGCACTACAGCGATACATGTACGTTTATCGTCCCTCGTAGCATATCCTCCCGTTCTTAAACGTTGTCTCTTCTTCCAGGGGCCGATCCGGGGCACCAAGCTATTCCTGCTGGATGGTATGGCCTTTTCCAACACTTTGCCACGCGGAAACCTCCTCACGCACCTGCAGGCCAACCGACATCGCGGGCTTGAACACCAAAATTTTCACGTTCGTATTCTGCGTTTTTTTCTCTATGTTAAAAAAATGCTCAAAGACTTTCGCCAGCTACACCCAAAGTTTGGTCGCCGCGTTCTCAGCCCAGGGAACTCCCATCACATTCCTCCAGGTCAGATCCATCCGACGGGTAAATTCAATCTAAATTAACCCTCTCATTCAGATCGGGAACGAAATCAACGACGGTACGCTGCCTCCATCTCAATCCCCCCCTAACCGAGAAAAACCAACATCGTCAATGCAGGCATGCTCTGGCCAACGGGCCGCATATCAGTCAACGGCTACTCCCCGCTGTCGCAGCTGATGCACTCCGCGGTCAGCGGCGCGCGCTCGTCGTCATCCACCCTCAAGACCATAGTCCACCTCGCGAACGGCTGGGACGCCGGCGCCGTCAGCTCATTCTACCAGCAGATCTTCATCCCCGGGGAGTTTGCGCTCGCCGACGTCGACGTGATGGGATTCAGCTTCTACCCCTTCTACGGGACCGGCGCTAAGCTCAGCGCGCTGCAGTCGAGCTTGCAGGCTATGGTCACCAAGTACGCTAAGGTTTGTTCGTTTCAGTTATGTCAGTGTTGTGGCCCCGTTAATGGTGGATGGCTGGCAGAATGTGATGGTCGTGGAGACGGACTGGGCTGCTGTGTGCTCCGGCGTGACCATGAGCGAATCGTCCATCGCCATATCCGCGGCAGGCCAGCAGCAATGGGTGCTCGATATCAAGAACGTCGTCGCCGGGCTGAGCGGCTCCCACGGCATCGGGATCGTCTATTGGGAGCCGGGCTGGGTCAGTACCTGCGCCTCCTTACATCCAGTTTGCACTCACGTTCTTCACACACACAGATTGGCAACGCCGGTAAGCCTCGCCCGTCGTCGATTTGTCCAACACTGCTAACATGTACACCGACAACCGTCAAGGATTGGGCTCTCCCTGCGCGGTATGTCTTCATCGCGATTTTATACTACTGTTCATTCATCGGGGCCGCCTTCTTAGGATGCTCTCCTTGTGGATGGTTCCGGAAACACGCGCGCCTCGATTAATATGTTCTCTGCTGACATGTAGTTGTAGTTCTGTCGTACTATTAAATATATTCGCTGGTCGCGAGCGCAGGGGGGGGGGGGGGGGAGGAATCTCACGGAACCGGTCGCATTCGTTTTTATCTCGCGAACACCTCGCTTCCTCACAAGTCTTCCCGATTCATATTGCCAGAATCCCATCGAGTTCTTTTTTGTGAACTGTAGTACCCCAAGAACAACACGACTGTAGGAAAAAATGATTTAGAAAGAAGGCGCGTCTGTCTGAACCACATTTTTTTTCAGGCGCGTCTTTCGCGCCCGATTCGCGTCTTTTTGAACCGCGGTTACTGCGATTCAGTTTCTCACCTTTTCAGAGTGTGCTTTGTAACTGCGGTCCAAGATGCGATCCTACCTTTAATTTTTACCTTATCAGAGCTTCCTCAGCAGCGCCCATCTTGAACCGTTCCTCCCATCGAGGATAATCCGACTTGTAATGGGCTCATTCAAGTTGTCTGAATGGCCGCCTGCCCTGTCCGAGGCTCAGCTGGAGAGTCTCACTCTATACGCGACAACCTACGCCCTCTCGCACTCTCTGCTCTATCTCCCCGCCGTTACTCCCCAACCACCCCTCCCAAACTCTGCCATCCATGCCCCGCTCTCTCTCTTCCCATCTCCCTTCCCCCGGAGACTGTTTTCGCTGGCACGCCGCCTGCAGAGCACCTACAACATCCTCTATGCGCGCATCGCGATGGATGTCGACTTCCTCGATAAAGTCATGGGCTCGGTCGAGGGCGTCGGCAAAGTAGACGAGTTTGTCGGTCAGCTGTGGACGGGATGGAAGGGCCTGCGCGACGAGGGGCTGGTTCAGGTGCCGTATCTCTGTCTCCTCTATCGAGGCCCATCCGTTGGGTACCGATACCAATCCAGTAGCCCCTCCAACTCGGATTGTTTCGCTCAGACTATCTCCTCCACGCCGGCCCGAACGACGAGCCACTAACTCTGAAGCAAGTCGAATTCAACACGATCTCCTCGTCCTTTGGCGCGCTATCCGAGCGCACCGCCGCCCTGCATCGGTGAATACATTGTCAATCGCGGCGCAATCGCACGACTGATTATGAGCAGATATCTGCACGCCAGCACGTCATATTACAATGCCTACCCGGATATGAAGGCCGCCGACTTTCCCCCAAATGATACGACGGCGGGTCTCGTCGAGGGGCTCGCGGCGGCACACGCGGCGTACGGCGTGAAAGAGTAACTAACAACACTTTGTCCCTTCGTCTTGGCGTTATTAAACACCACGCAGGGCCAAAATCCTGTTCGTCGTCCAGGCCGGCGAACGCAACGTCTTCGACCAGCGACTGCTCGAATACGAGCTGCTCGAGAAGTACGGTCCTCGCCGTCGTTCATGATGGAATCTTAACGCGTTTTACAGACACTCCATCCACATAATCCGCCAAACCTTCGACCAGCTCGCCACCAGCGCGCTGCTTGACCCCACCACGCGCGCACTCTCCATCGCCGGCACGGGCACGGAGATCTCGACGGTGTACTTCCGCGCGGGGTACACGCCGACGGACTACCCCACTGCGGCGCACTACGCGACGCGCTTCCGCCTCGAGCGCTCGCTGGCGATCAAGTGCCCGAGCATCGCGCTGCAGCTGGCGGGCGGGAAGAAGGTGCAGGAGGTGCTCACGCAGCCGGGGGTGCTCGAGCGTTTCCTCGGGCCCTCCTCTTCCTCCTCCTCCACCACTCCAACGGTAAGCGCGGTGGAGATCGCGGAGCTGCGCGCGAGTTGGGTAGGCATGTGGGGGCTCGACTCCGAGGATGGGGCGGGGGTGCAGCGCGCGCATGAGGCGGCTGAGCGGCTGGTGCTCAAGCCCCAAAGGGAGGGCGGGGGGAACAACATCTACAAATCCGCGATACCGGCCTTCCTCGACGCGTTGCCGGAGCGCGAACGCGCCGCGTGGATCGCGATGGAGCTTATTGAGCCCCCGGGGGGCGTGGGTGGGTGGCTCGTGCGCGCAGGGGGTGAGGCGGTTAGGGCGGACGTGGTTAGCGAGCTGGGGATATTTGGGTGGGCGCTGTTTGGTGGGCCCGAGGGAGGCGTTGAGGAGAGGGAGGTGGGGTGGTTGGTAAGGACGAAGGGGAGGGAGAGCGATGAGGGCGGTGTGGCGACGGGGTTTTCGGTGCTGGATTCGGTGTTGCTCGTTGACGATTGAATAAATGTACAAGTTGTGGACTTTCGCATTGAGTTTTTTTTTGCCTCGCGTGATGCCGGCATCATTGGACAGACTACATACCAAGCTTTCCCTCAAACACCGCGCTTGCCCGATGCCAATCCACATATCTCGTTCAGAAAAGGTCTAATACGCGACTTGGGTGCATTCAACTAAAGACGGCGACGACCGGCGCGCAAAACTCCCCTATGGATCCCACCGCCAACTCGGAACTTTCTGAGCTGCGCCGTCGTCTCGCTGCCATTGAGAGCGACTTGCAGGTCGCTCAGCGAGCCAGAGAAGAGGCGGAAGCTGAACTAGAGAACCACCGCACCGAGGCCAAGAACGCATTGCATGCCCACCATGTATGTGCGGGTCAACCAGCCAAGTATTCTTCAAAGAGCACTAGTAACGATACCGACAGGCTGCCCGCAATCTGGCGTCGTACGGACACAGCGCGGCGGGGATCACGTTCGTGCGCCCCGAGGACCAGGACCAGGGCGTCATATACCGCCTCGCGAAGGGACAGGGGCCGCGAGCGTCTGCATGCCGCCTCATCGTGCGGTACAACCTCGACCAGTTCTTCCAGCGGCCGCGGCTCCACCAATGGCTGGCCGCTGGGAAACTCTACCGCGTACGCCTCCGCCTCTTCTCGCTCTCTCCTTGCATACGGTATTAATCTTTCGATCTGTTCGACAGGAAGCCGGCGAACAGCTCTCCTCGCGCTTCGAGCTCTTTTTCGACCTGCTCTTCGTCGGGCTGGTGCACCAGATCTCCGACGCCGCCGCGGAGCAGCCCACGGGGATCGGGTTCGCCAAGTACGTCCTGACCTTCGCGCCGGCGTTCAGCGTCTGGTCGGATGTGCGGGACATCGCGAACCAGTATGCGAACGACGACGTGACGCAGCGGGCGTATATCCTGTGGATTATGATGCTCCTTGTTGGGTACGCGAATAACGCGGGGGCGATTGAGTTTGGTGTGGCGGAAGGAGGAGGAGAGGAGGAGGGCGGGAGTTTGATAACGGAGGATAGCCTCACGTCCGTGCGATGGACGCTCGGGTTCTTCGTCGTCGCAAAACTTTCGAGAGGTAAGTTGCTCACCTCGCAAAGAAAAGACAATTTGTTCATACGCCAACAGTTATTATATCCCTAATCTACGCAGTCTTCCTCCCGCTGTCCCGGCGGCCACTCATCGTCAGCACATGCAACGCCCTCATCCTAGCAATCATCTTCACCATCGCGATATTCACCTCCCTGCACGTCACGATTGCGCTGGTCGCGCTCACCATCGTGCTCGACCACGCCCTGCGCGTCTTCGGCGTCCTGCTGTACAAAACCATGGAGATCCTCGGCCGGCGGTACGAAAAGCGGCGGCGACTGCACTCTCGTCAGAATTCTGGGCCGTGGACGCTCGAGGTGGACGATGGGGAGAAGAATGAGCAGCCTATCTCAGCTAATAGCTCGGTGACGGCGGTCAACGAGGACGCGCCACTTGGAGGGTTCAAGATGTGCCAGCGGACCGCTGCGCATAGAGAGCTGCGTTTTCCGGGTTCGTCAGAATTTATTTAAAATGCCGAATCGTGCGTGCAGTGATTGACGGTTCAAACAGCGATTAACATTGAGCACCACGTCGAGCGGCTGGGCGCGTTCGTGACTATCGTATTAGGTAGGCGATACTCCGAGCCTTTCTCAAGACGGATGTTGATTGCATGCACGCAGGCGAGATGGTCGTGAGCGTGTTCTTCAAAGCGTCGGGTACGGTGGGATTGAATAGGCAAGTCTTCTCTGTCGGTGCTCGCCTGCGAATCTTAGCGAGTGTAGGGAATCCGGACGCGCCTTCCTCAGCCTGATGATTGCGTTCAACTTGAACTGGCTGTAAATATTTTTCTTTCCTGCCATAATCCTGAACTGAGACTCTCCTAGGTATTTTGGCTCGCAGGCATGCAAGCACTTCGTACACGCCATCCGGCGGCACTGGCTCTCCGGATTCCTCTTCACCACCCTCCACCTTCCGCTCTGCCTCTCCCTCCTCCTCGCCTCGTCGGCCATCAACCGCCTCGTCACCTCCTCCACCATGGACTCCGAGCTCGGCGGTGGCCTGAAGTGGTTCTTCGGCGCAGGCCTCGGCGCGAGCGTGTGCATGATGGCGACCATCGGCGTGTTGCACAAGAACCTCGACGACATGGATGGGGTCGCCGAGCGGATTGATCGCAGTGCGAATGCTATTCGGCGCACGATCAGCAGGAGGGTCGTGCTTGGGATCCGATACTTGGCTGGGCTGGCCATGATTCTCGTCCCGATTGTTGACGATTTGACGTCTATCCAATTTCTGGGGATTTATGCGGCTATTACTGTGTTCTTAATCATTGAGGAGACCATCGCGCGGATTGAGAAGAGGGAGCAGCAGTTGGACGAGGCGGAGAGCTCGCGGAGCCAGGATGGCGTTGCGTAGTTGGGTCATTTTAGAGATACTTACGCGCGTGAATGGGACTGTAGTCCACTAGCCTGTTCAGTTACCTTGGGCTGCAGCTCTCAAGATGGAACTCTAAAACCCTCCTCCTCGCTTGGAGTTGAGACACGGGCGGCGCAGTAAGCTGCCTGAACACCAGTATAACGCACAATTACTGGCCCAGACGAAAGTTGAGATCTTGAGAACCCACAGCGTCGGAGCAACGTCGGAGAGCAAAAATATTATAACGCAGGTAGAAAGAGACCTCAAATGGTAGTAGGCAATGGCGACGACGTTGCGTGTGTGGGATTCGAGATCATAAGGAGCGGGAGGTAGGAGCCTACGAGCGCCATGAGACATAGTCTGATAAACAGCCAAGAGTCAATCCTCTGCGAGTGAAGGAAGGACACGACAACGCACACTAAACTGGACAGTTGTCCGGAACCCCCAGCGCCGTCCTTGGACCGCAGGGGGTGTACGTTTATTGCGCTGGTGATCCCGAAGGCGACCGAGGGCCAAGCGAGATAGCTGACGCATTTCGGTGAGCAGGGCGTTCGCCTCTACCGTACAAGAGAGCGAGCCACGCACCGATTGCGCGTTACCATGATGAGGCCAGAGAGGAACATGCCAGAGGTGCTCAGTCCATCTGTGAATGGGGAGAAATTAATGGCGAAGAAGGGGTCAGGTGAACGGGAAAGAGGTACCGAAGGACTCGCCGTACCAATTCGGCGGGAGGCAGAATTTTGTCTCGAGAGAGGCGTCTCTGGGGTCGTCGGTAACTTTCGACATGGTTGAGGGTTGGTTGAGGACGGCAGGAAATGATGTATGACTAAGCTCGTGGCGGAAAGAGAAAACAGACATGGGCAAAAAATATTGGTATGTAGCTCTAGATCTATTCCTTGCGTATGGTACAATGACTCTTGAAATGCGATAGTGGAATGCGCTTAAACTTCGTCTTCGTCTCCGACGATTACCACCTCTTCTTCTTCCTCCTCCTCCCTCTTCACGAACTCCGCCTCCAAATCGGCTTCTCTCCTCTCAATCTGGCCAATAGTCTCCTCGAGAATCAGGAACCCAGTTATACCCACATATATGGCAAGAAACTGAATAGAGCTCAAACCCTCCGCAAGCGGAACGAGTATCATTGCCACGCCCCCGAGATATCGCAGGGCAATAACGAACTTCCGGTTGATGGTGCGGCGGATGGCCGCGGCGCTGGGACTGCGTTCAGAGTCAGAGTCACCGAGCCCCTCGTCGTCGTCCAAGTTCTTGTGCAGCACGCCGAGGGTCGCCATCGTGCACATGCTCACGCCGAGCCCCGCGCCGAAGAACCACTTCAGGCCGCCGCCGCTGTCCGAGTCGATCGAGGGGGAGGCGACGAAGCGCGTGACGGCGGAGGAGGCGAGGAGGAGGGACATGCACAGCGGGAGGTGCAGGAATGTGAAGAGGAATTTCGAGAGCCAGCTCCGCCGGATGGCGTGTATGAAGTGCGTGCATGCATGCGAGCCAAAGTAAAGCCAATTGAAGTTGAACGCGATCATCAAGCCGAGGAAGGCGCGTCCGGATTCCCTGCGGTGGATGTGTTTAGCCAGCGGCCCGATCGAGGAGGAAAGGGAAGCCCTACCTGTTCAACCCCACCGGTCCTGAGGTCTTGAAGAACACGTTCACGACCATTTCGCCTATTGATGATAAGTTCACAACCTTCAGGTCGGGACGCGAGAGATCTCACCGAGGACAATGGTCACAAAGGCCTGCAACCGCTCGAGGTGGTGTTCGATGTTAGTTGCTGCAAGGCATTGAGCGAAGGACAGGCAAGCAAGTCAAGTTTCTGCCTACCAGGGAATCGGTATTTTGCTCTCTCAGCGGCGGCCTTCAACATGCGTATTGAGCCCAAATCCAGAGGAGTCCCCTCGTCCACCACCGTCGACGAAGAGCTGTGGGGTGCTCGATAAAACGGTGATCGCTCGTTGGGCTTGCCGGGCGTCACCAGAAATTCATCTTTATCGCGAGACCACGCAGCCGAATTCTGCCGGGACTGCTGTAGCCTCTTTTTCGCGTACCGCTTCCCGAGGATTTCCTACGGGACGAAGAGATTCACTTATCTTTCATGTAACAAGAAATCAGAAGGACGCACCATGGTTTTATAGAGGACCATACCCAGGAGGTTCAGCAGCTGGTCCTGGATGACTGCGATCACCACGAGTGCAATTGCAACATGTTGCGACGTGAATATCGCAATGAGGAACAGGATGGCCGAGATTATCGCGTTCGAGGTGGCTAGGAATAGGGGTTTCCGGGATAACGGCAGGAAAAGGCCATACACCAAGCCAAGCAATACTGCCAGAAAAAGGATGAGGAGCGCAGCTTCAATAATTGGAGGGAACTGACCTCTTGATGCCTTGGCCACGACGAAGAAGCCCAACATCCAGTGCATGGAAAAGAGCGAATCGTCAGTGAAGAGCACTCCGTCTTCCGCTTCCGGGCCGCCGAGCTCAATCGCGCTCGCGTTGTTCGAGTATCCGACAAGGAGCATCATAATCCACAGGATATAGCCTCGCTGCGTCACGTCGTCGTTCGAAAACTGATTCGCGATATCCCGAACGTCCCCCCAGATGCTGAACACGGGCACGAACGTCAGGATATATTTCGCGAAGCCGAGTCCCGTGGGCTGCTCGGCCGCAGCTTCGGAGATCTGGTGCACCATGCCGACGAATAATAGGTCGAAAAAGAGCTCGAAACGCGAGGATTGGCGTTCGCCCGCTTCCTGATAGTGTACAGTCAGCCCAAGGCGGGAGCGGTGGCGGAGGCGGATGGCAGCCATACGCGATATAGTTTACCGCAGCTCAGCCATTGGTGGAGCCGTGGCCGCTGGAGCAGGCGGTCGACGTTGTATTTTACGAGGAAGCGGCATGCAGAGGCGCGCGGCCCCTTTCCCCTCGCTATGCGGTATATAAGGCCTTGGTCGTAGTCTTCAGGCTCTACGAAGATGATCCTGTCGCTCGGGCCGTACAGGGCAAAATTCCGAGCGGCCTGCGGGTGAGGATCTGGTCAGGGCAGGTTGTACGCTGGGAATTGAACGTACATGGTGTTCGTTCTCCGCTTTCTTTGCCTTGGCGTCGGACTCCTCTCGCGCGGTTTGCGCCGCTTGCAAGTCGGTTTCGAGGGTGACGATCCGGCGTTGCAGTTCTTCGGGCGAAGGAGGAGGTGGTGGAAGGACGACTTCATCCATGAAGAGACAAAACAGGACTGCGGTTGGCTAGCCGCTCAGTGATCATGACATTTTTGCATCTCGCAATCAAGCGGCGATATCAGAGAGGTCTAATTCTTCGGGGGAACGGCGGCATCTTTGCCGTGCTCAAATCCATGGTGAGTCAAGAGCGTCAAGGGGAAGTAAGTACTTGAATCGAGATGGTGGAGTTTGTTGCGAGAGATGCGATTGGGTTAGGGTTAGACGGCTTTTCCGTCGGATCAGGATGCAAGGCGCTCCTGGCCATATTCATTTTGTACGGGGCGCATTGGTCGAAGGAGGGGCAATCAACAGCGGATTGTATGCTTCGAAGTCCCTGGTGATTGTTATTTTCACGCAGGCACAATCTATTCATGTACCGAGACTTCATACCTGGAGCGTCTTCAAGCCCAGCTCCAGACTGCCTCCTAGATACATCTGGTCACCGCCATTTGCAGTAACCTGAACTCACGCAGAAGAAGCGCCGAAATCCAGCGACGACGGCCTGCGTAGCGTATACAGTGTCAGATGAATGGAGCATCGGTGAAAAGAGTCCCACCGCCACGGCCTATGAGCAATTTCACTATGTCCGCCATTCAATGGTCTCGTGTAACGGCCAAGGACTACGCGCGGTCCACCGTTGAAACACGAGCGGTCGTAAATACCTCGGTGGCGGCTTTCTCTGGAGAGTCATTCAATGGCGAGGTTCACTGTTTTGACGGATCTGGTCATCGAATTTCCTCGGGCAGTCTGTAAGAGTTCGTCGCGGGAGTTTAGGTCCGAGCAAGGGCTTGTACGAGTATCAGAGTCACGGGAAAGACCCAGAAGACAAAAAGGTCTTTGCTGAGATCCACAACAGGTCCCGGAAAGCCTCCGTAATTGCGACGGCCATTTAATATCCAAAAGGGACGCGGATCACGGTTATTGAGGCCAGTTTGTGGCGTGCAGTCTGAACATGGAGGATACAGCGCTTCATACGTTGGAGGTTTTCTTGGAATCATGGATGAATTGAACTTGTGCAAGTGGAACAGCGATTCAGAGGATGAATGAAGTGGTGCGGTCACGGTGCGGGCATAGACCTGCTTGTTGGCGTTTGAAACAATTGAAGCAGCGCAGCACAAACGACTGGAGGAACACGAGGAGGCGACGTGTACGGTTCGCGGGAGGACAAGGATGAGATAAAGGGAGACAAGGAAATCGTGCTGGAAGGGGTTAGTACACCGCGTATAAGGGATCAGGTGGCAGTGATTCAACCGCTTTCTTCCTTCGTCGTCGCTGGGCGCCGCAATGAACTCCCAGTCTTTTTTCACGGCGACGTCGACGCCCCCATCGACCCCGACGAACCGCCTTCGTCGTCGCGGCTCCCCCGCTGTCACCCCCAATTCCACAGCCCGCTTCAGCCGCCTGCTCACCTCCGTCCTGGGCTCCCCCTTCCTCACAACCACCGACATCCCTTCCCTTCCTCCTCATCTCGACCTCATCGACGGCGACGACACCGCCGTCCTCCACGAGGAGACCGTGACAAGACCCCCCTCGCTCTACGGCTTCGAAGTCGTCCAGCGCGAAGACGGTGAAGACGACTGGCCCTTCAAGCGTTCTACCCCCTTCCGCTCGCTCCTCCCTCGCATTTGGGACGTTTTGTCCTCCTCACCGCCTCGCAGGCAGTCCCCGTTCGCCTACAACTACAGCAATAGTTCCATCTGGGCTCCCAAACAGATCGACTATGCCAAATTGGCGCCACTCGATGGCGAAGAGGGCGAACTTATCGATGACGAGGCGTGTTTCTTCTGTCCCCCAGTGAGGGCTGTTACCGGCATTGGTGAGTATTTTCGCAATATTGTCGGGCATTGTGCGGACGATCGGAGCAGCGCTCTTCCGGCTCTTAAAAAAATGCATTCCACTTTGGCTAACCTTCCTTCCCAGATATTCTGACTCTACTTCCTCCCGAACTTGCCCTGCACATCCTCTCGCTCCTCCTGTCACCCGTCCGACCAAGTCCCCAAGCCGCTGCCCCGACCATCCTCGCAGGCATCGCCGACCACGCCATCGAAACCACTACCGCCCTCCAGGCCCTCCTTGCGTGCCGCAGCGTCTCCCGCAAGTGGTTCCGCCTTGCCTCGGACAACGCCGTCTGGCGCGCGGCCTTCGTCGGCCGCTGGGGTGCGCCGCCGCAGCCCCCCTGCGGGCCAATATATGATCCGCCGCCGACGCCACGCAGCGTGATCGACCCCCGTATGAAGAAGCTGCCTGCACTCCCCCCGGATGAGGTCCCCTTGCCCGAAGGGACGACGCCTGCGCCGCTCACACTCGACTGGCGCGCCCTCTACCGCACGCGCCTCGAACTCGACCGCCGCTGGGAGGGTACGCCTGGGACCGAGAATGCGCAATGGGAACCGCGCGCGACGGCGCTTTCAGGACATGCCGATAGGTTCGTTTCCTGCTTGACATAAGAAACACGTCATCTAACACCAACACAGCGTCTACTGTCTCGAATTCTCGCGCACGCACATCATCACCGGCTCACGCGACCGCAGCGTCAAGGTCTGGGGCCTGCGCTCGGGGCGCCTCCTGGGCACCTTCGCCGGCCGCCACCGCGGGAGCGTCCTGTGCCTCAAGTTCGCGCTCGAGCCCGAGGCGGGGACGGGGCTGCTTCGTGGGTTCCTCGTCACCGGGAGCAGCGACTGCACCGTGCGCGTGTGGGATCTGTGGACGGAGCGCGCGGGGGAGGACGCGCCGGTGCACGCCGAGGTGCGCGCGGTGTTGCGCGGCCATGGGGGCGGGGTGCTGGATTTGCGTGTGGATGAGCGCTGGATTGTGAGCTGCTCAAAGGATGCGGCGATTAGGGTGTGGGCCCGGGATACGTTGACGCTACATCGGACGTTGAGGGGGCATGAAGGGCCGGTGAATGCGGTGGGGTTGCAGAGCGGGGATTATGTGGACTCGCAGGAGGGCGAGGGGTATGGACATAGTGGACGCGTGGTGAGCGCGAGTGGGGATGGGAAGATGATCTTGTGGGACATCGCGAGCGGGGAGCGGGTGCGGACGTTTGAGGGACATGATCGGGGTCTGGCGTGTATCGAGTTCAAGGTTTGTGGTCCCATTTTTTTCATGCGACAACTCCTCACTCTCTCGCAGGAGGACCTAATCATATCGGGCTCGAACGACTGCAAGATCAAGATCTGGAGCGCCTCCACGGGCGCGTGTCTCCGTACCCTTGTTGGTCACGAGGCGCTCGTACGTGCGCTTGCATTCGACGCGCAGTCGGGCCGCCTCGTGAGCGCGAGCTACGACAAGAGCGTGCGCGTGTGGGACCTCGGGACGGGGCGCGTCCTGCGCATCGTGCGCGATAGCCATACGAGCCATATATTTGATGTCAAGTTTGACGCCGGGCGGATCGTTAGGTGGGTTGTTGTCCCTTGCTTGTCCCTTTCAACTAACTGATTGTTTGACTTACAGCACGTCGCACGATCGCAAAGTCGTTGTGCTGGACTTTGCGGGCGGGTTGGGGGTTGATGCGGCGCTCTTTGTTTGATTGAGCGCAGGCAGGATTGGATATACGAAATGAAGAAGCACCACCGATGAAGCAAGCGGCCACCACCCTCCCTCACTTTCCCATTCACCCATCTTTCTCTCGCTCCCTCCGTCCCCTGCTCCCCATTCTCTCGCACTGGCGGACGGACTTAGGGACGAGAGCCCACGCTCTTTGTTTCGGTTTCGATCTCGGTTTCGGTTTCTTGGATTTCGTTTCGGTATGAATTGGAAAAAAAAGTGTAAGATTAAGATGGCAGCAGTAGCAATAAAAATGGACCTGTGTAATACCGTACTGTATGTATATTGTACTTTAGCCTTTAACTAGTTTCTTTTTTATCTCCCTCTTTCTTGAGCGCGGTGGGATCGATGGCTGTAACTAAGGAAGGACACGATCGCAGGACAAGCAGGGAACACTTTTTTTTCGCGAGATGAAGCAGCGCACGTACTACACTACTGGCTGTGATACGTATATGTGGGACGAGACTACAAGAAATGGATGGGCTACAGGCGCAAATTGCAAGGTACATGTGAGTTCATGAGAAACAGAGCACTGTCCAAATTTCGGAGTCAACGTCCGCCGCGAAGCCTGCCGACGGCGTCCTCGGGTAGGAAGAGTGTAACAACGTTGGGGCTCCCGTTCAGCTCTCCACCAATCTGCGCCTCCGCTTCCCACCACGGCCCTTCACTCCCCCCACCACTCCTGAACTTCGCGACAGGTTTCTTGAAGCCGATCGACTTCTTCACATCTTCTCCACAGACGACGCATTGGTGCTCGCCCATGATGAGCATCGCCCCGAAGCACTCTGTGCACATGGAATGGCCACAGGGTCGTGCAATACAGGCTCCTTTGCGCGCCGGGTGCTGCGAGCAGTTCGGTGGCGCCTCTGGATTGATTGGAGTGGAAGGAGCGGGCGCGTTGTCGAGTTCGGCAATGGGCTTGACTGCTTTAAAAGCGCCTTGGGGATCGACACCGGGAAGATGCTCGTCGTAGAGCGCGAACCAAGGATATTTGTACGCCCCGTAGACTAGACGACGTGTCTGAGTATATATATATGACTTCGAGCCGACAACGGTAAGCAACTCACGGTCTGGGGTTATTGGAGTTAACGGACAAACGACACCCGTGATCAACTGGGCAAGAGGCGTCAAGTTCTGAGAGGAGCGGTAGCGAACGCCCGAATGCTGATCACTGCTGAGGACTTGTCCTTGTAGACCCTTTGCGTGATCTTGCCTCCTGCCGCAATGCCCATGCAACCGATCGCCGAAACAGTATAACCTGCGTTGGGGGAGGGCGTCAGAGGTGAGCAGAAAGATATGGAAGAGCGCACCTCCGCGTAACCGAAGTACGAGGTGAAGCGTGCTCTCCTTTATGATGTTGTAATCTAGGTTCGGGGCCGTGAATAGATGACTTGGGAGAAAGCAGAGGATACATACAACCAATAGTCCGGTCGTCTTCGAGTTGTTTGCCCCCAAATATCAGAATCTGCTGATCAGAAGGGATTCCCAGCCTCATGCAAAGCATGTCCTTGACGTCGCCCATGTTGTAAGACCGCCCAACTTGCAAAGTCAGTGTTTTGCCGGTCAGCTCCCTGACAAAGATTTGTAGACGCCGTTCGAAATTTCTCGGAAGGACGTGCGAGGTTTGCGGGGATCCCAGAAAAACGATATTCAACACCGGCGTGGCCGTTACATATCGGCGGATGTCCCGGAGTGTCTTTTTCGGAGGTAACTCTCTGCGTGAATCCACTCTATGAGTTCCAACGGAGGGGATTTCGTTGAGAAGTCCTTACGTGCTGCTCATTTTGAGTTTTTCGCCCGCAACAATGCCCAAATCTTTGGGGGTCTTGTCCAGAGCCTGGCTTTCCGACCAAGCGTTATGAAACGAGACCGTTCCCTCCAAGGAGGGGAAAACGTCGATCTGGAGACCTCCGTTTGCCGTATTCGAAAGCTGTTCTTCGATGGTATAGCCATGACCGAGCTTCATTGCAACGAACTAGAAGCATTGAGGCGTGACACTGACGGCGACGAAGGGGTTCCCAGATACCTGGCGCACAACTCCTGGCTCAGTCGCAATTCCGTCAAGCCAAGGCTGCTCTCCTCCGACTAAATAATCTTGAACAGCGTCCCGGTTTGGTGGGCACATATCGCCTTTCTGGCCAGTGATGGCATTTATACCTTCGAATGCAATGTAAATGGATGAAATTCGCAACGAGACGCATGAACTCACCACCGACCGAAATCTTGATCGCACAGCTTCCCAGTAAAGATGAGTATGTTTCGGAGAAAGTTATTCATTGATTCACAGAAGACTTACCCCCACTAATCTCGATCCAAAGTGCTTCACGCTGAAAGAGTGGCTACGAAGACAAAGTTTGTCAGCCAGAGGTACGAACGGTGCGAGTAGAATACGGTACCATTATGCAGCCCCCACGGCGCTTAATGTAGTCCGGTAGATTGGGTGTGTGATCTTGAGCTCGCGCAATCGGGAAAGTACCGAGGCTCTGTGGGAGCTTAGGCTTGCCGAAGGATATGTAGCAATGCGCCGTACAGGAGGCAAGGCATATTTCTTGTCATTGTCGCGTACACGGAAAGTGCGGTGAAAGCGTAATTCTGTCGGGCCCACAGTGATGGTCGACTCGTTATCGTCGTCCAACTCAACCGTTGATTCGCTCGAGCGGACAATGGGCGCATGGCCTTGGTATCGTCGATACTTTTTGTAATACTCGGCAAGTGGCTCGTTTCTGAAAGAAAAGATATGGTGGAACATGTAGATGTTAGCCCGAGGTACGCACTCGTTGATCTTTAAGCCTCCAGCGAAAGTGGGCTCATAAACCGAGGGTCCTTGCGTCACTTTTAGCGCGACAACGGTGTCCGCTTTGACAGAATACGATCCTGTGCGCCGGAAAGCGTTAGGCCGAGTCGGAAGAGACAGAATTTGGCAATACCATGAGGAACTCTCGCCCAGACAAGTGGCTGGATGACCGCTTTCAGTTCTTCAAACGGTATGTCGACGGGAAGGTTGGCCATGATTCTGGTCGGGGAGAGACCAGAGCCAGTAGGGGGAAGAACATTAAGAATTATCGGTATCGTTTCCATGCCTGGCAGGAGCAGTATCGGTGAGCGTTGGAACAAAGAATAGAAGCAAATCGACGCGGGATCATTTGAATAATATTTGGTTCGTGCCTTGCCTCATACATGTTCAAGTCTTTGGTCAGATATTCAACCTAGTCTAGGGTCTGAATATCTGAATTCGCAACCGCTGTGATACATTCTGTCTGAACTGTGTCCCCGAGGAGCAATCGCAACTCCTCATTCTTTCTCGCCGATGTGAGGATAACTGCCGTATTCAGATCGTCCAAGCTTGAGTTGAAGCGCTGCAACCTAGTTGTAACCACCGAAGTCGGGACAACGAAGAACTTGAAGGACTCCGACAACGAGCTCTGCAGAATTTCAGTATACCCGCGGAGTGAAAACGCTTCCCGGGGCCGCTCCGCAGGCGTGGACTTTGAATGTTGGAAAGCACACGGTTCAGGCGCGTGCAAGTCCTCAGAGTTGTCGAGGCAGCGGTTATTCTAGTTTCCTGGCGAAACTGAGGACGTGGTTCAGGAAGAAAGCGGGAATAACAGAACCAAACCGGCCAGTCTCCAGAAATAACGCGAAATTGTAGCGACCTCTGCAACATTCTAAATTCCATACCAAACCAAGACGCTCCCTCTCTTAAAGTATGTGATATACGTACAAATAAACTACCCTAGCTACCACACCAGCCACTCCCCATACATATTAGCGCGCTCCCCCCGAATATACGACTCGAACGTCCTTTTCAGCACCGCCGCCCAGTCCAGATCGCGCTTGTCGTCCTCTACGCTCTCCGAGTCTTTCTCGTTCTCGTTCTCGTTCTCCCCCAAATCCGCATCCGCATGGTCCGTGGCGAGGATTATCGGCACCTGCCCACCAGCCTCACGGACGGCGCGCCGAGCAGCCATCTCGCCCGCGGCGAATCGGGGGCCGAGGTCGGGCCAGTTGCGCACTGGATCAAAGGGCTTCCACCTGACGGATGAAGTGAAGAATGAGCCGAAGCTGGCTTGAAATTGGAAGATGGAATACACGGACCAGAAATTATGAAAATGATAAGAATACGAGCCCTTGAAAAATCCGTCGAAACCGAGCGCTTGCGGGGCGGCGCTGCTCTGCTCTGGTGTGTCGAAGAAGTCCCCGAATCTGAGGTAGGGCATGTGAGGATAGCATAGCACAGTAGACACCACCAAAGAAGGAAGGAAGGGAGAACGCAACGCACTCGGTGAAATACGGCTGTGGCGGGCGGTCCCGTTGGTAAAACTCGGTATTGAGCCAAGCACCATCAAACAGGGCGTCGGGTAGACGAAGGAGCAGCCCCTCGAGGTGCGCATCCTTGGTGTATCGCGAGACCGTCATCTATCGAAGATAAATAAGCTAACCCTCAAAAGAGATACAAGAAAGCTCACAGGGTGGAAATCGAGCCCATTGCGGAGGGCAGTCCGGAAGAGAAAGCTCCCCAGTGCCGAGCCGCGGTTCATGCGCAGCACGGCCGTGTTGTACTTTTCGAGTCGCGACCAGCGATAAGCAAAGGCGCCCTTCCAGCCCCATAGCTCTTCCCAGTCTCTCAGCAAAATCGTGTCCGCTGAGAAGTGCGTGTCACAATCATGGGGGAGAAAACTACGCGGTGCTGCTCACCATCGAGATACACGCCGCCGAAACGATGGCAAAGCACGAACCGCGCCATGTCTGAGAGGATAACGGAAAGCCGGTCGTACTCTGTCGAAGACTTGGACCCCGTACGATGCAGAAGGTCATCCTTGTCGCCCTTTTTCGCGGGATGTGCGCCAGCGCTGGTGGTTTCCTCTCCCTCCTCAGCCGTCGTCGAATCTTCCTCCTCTCCCTCCGCCTCTGGGACACTGATGACGTGCCCGCCGGAGTTGAACAGCGAGTCACGTAGGTCCCGCCACTCATCCCGTATCTCAGGCACACCGTCCAGCTGCTCAGTCGTGTTCCACAAGCGGAAGCGGATCACGTCTTTGAAGCGCGGGTGGAGGAACGGCGCCGCCCAAGGACTCTGCTTCAGCTGTGCGAACATATCGTGCAAGGCACTCGGGTTGGGTACAGCGGCCGCGGGACCGGGGTTGATCCACATCCAGAACTGTGGGTGGCAGACGGATGCTGCGGGGGCGTCGTGCGACTCGTGCAGGCCCGTGTTTTGGGTGAAGAGGAAGGAGAGGAGGGCGAGATAAGGCTTGTCCGTGAAGGGCCCCGTCCAGAACATGTGGAAAACGCGCGGGTTCTCGGTGTCGCAGGGTTCAGGTAAAGATGCGGCGGGCCGATGGGTGAGTGTTGGGGGAAGTGACAAGGCAGACTCCCATTTGGCTCCTCGCTTTCGCGCAAGTCCGGCATTGGGGTCGTCTTCTTCCTCCTTGTGTTTGGCAGCAGCACGGGGCCGGTATATTGGGGGCTGGAGTGGATCATCTTGTTGGATGGCTTGTTTGGACGCCGTGGAATTAGCTTCTTCTGTGTAAATATACTTCCAGTCGTGGAAGGAACCTCGCCGCGTGCGCTTGTTGTTGTCGAGTCCGCCTCCCACCCGCAGCACTTCAAGACAATCGCGCACATACTAAGAAATGCGTATTGATTAGTCTCGTAAGGTGGTAACACAATTAACTGAGTTGCGGCACCTTTCCCTGTGAAAAGTCACAGTGCTTCATTACGACATCCAAATCCGCGACACTGCCAGGCACTGGTCGCGGTGGGTATGAGACATGGGGAGGAGAACTTTGAATGTCGATATAAGTCCGTTTTGGGCCCACACCCAGGGTATCTGTGTCTGCGCTGACGACCACAGTAGAGGGAGGCCTGTATCGTGATGGGCTTATCGTGCGCGATTTTGGAGGTAGTGCTGGATTCGCTGGAGGATCGGAGAGACCGATCTGCTTCGGAACTGGAAATCTATGGTCAGCTGCCGAAACGCTGTCTGTTGGCTACCACTACACGCACTGCTCTGTCCGCTGGGATAATGCCCGCTCGCAATTTCCCAGTTCCATATCCGTTTAAGGTCTTCACGGCGAAAGACGAGTGTTGGAGGCTCTTCGGACGAATCTTGGTCCCAGTGGCTTCTACCGATACCGCGGGAGACGAGAATCACGGTGACGACCACGGCGAGGCATGCAAAGCACACGAGCAGTGGCCCCCGTTGGCGGCGCAGACGCAGCGACGGAAAAAGTACGCGCAGTCGGCGGGACCTGACACCTGGAATTGGGACCAGGACAGGTTGAAACCAGCCGGGGTTTGTGTTTGAGAGCAGTTCCTCCTTCTCCCTGACCGCGGAAGACTGGTGGAGAGGAAGGGCGCCGCCTGGGCCAAGCATAGCCAGCAGGACTGAGGGGAACGCAAAATTGGGTCAAGCGAATGGCCGGGCACAGCCACATCGTTATAAAAAGATGTGCTAGCTATCGGTTCAGCTACGTGTAACTCGTATGTATTATTCTAATTAGATCCAGCGGAACTCTCTGTGAAGGAAAATGCGCGAGACTGTCCTCAAGAGCACGGAATACTCGCAGCAGTCCAGGATAAATGGATAAAATCGGCTGTCCCGTCAGCGCGGACACAACGGACCTGGGCGAATCGTATGGCGAAGGCAACTGCCAGTGAGCGTGTGATAAATATGGCGCAGTTTCTGGTCTGGGGAGAATAATCATGGGCGTTGGCTGGCCACTGCTGGACCACCGAAAATGTAGGAAAGCGCGCGGATTATTTGAGTTCCCGGCTGAGAACTCTGGCAGATCGGCATTTGCGCGCAGTGCGAGCTTGATAGGGCCGAGCCGGGATCCTTGGGAATATGTCGTACGATGCACCAACCGTCCAACGCACCATGCTCGCATCGCCCGAGTTCGCACTCGTCTAAGTATTCCTCGCGTCTTGATGCGTTCTCGCCGTATACCACAACTGAAGAAACAACCGCTCAAACCGGCAGCCTGCACGAACCAAGAGGTAAAGTAACTTAGCAGTCACAAGTCCACTGGCAGAAAGGAACAAGAGCCGATGAGTCGACGTGGAGGCAGCCAGCCTTCTGCGACGGCTCGGCTGTTGATATAAAGTTATTTGAACCGAGGAGTTCTGAACGTAAGAGACGCCAATACTGCGGGGCCACAGCGGTTGCGGGTCAGCTTGATGCGCAGCGAGATAGAAGCTCGATGAATGCCCGAATGAAGCCGTCCAAAACCGAGTTATACTTGCTGACGATGGACAAAGGATTCAGACTGGGCGAATGTACATAGCGATACATGCAAGAGGAATCTTGTTGGGCGAAATGTGGTGCTGGGACGATGCGCGGAACAGGCGAGAAGGACGAGGATGCGGATCCCTTCGGGGGTCGAGGTGAGCGTTCTGAACAGAATTTCAGAATGACAGCGAGCTTCACCGCCACTGATCGTGCCAATGCAAATCCGATCCGAAGGATAGGGGCTGCTTTTCAACCATTCAATTTGTAGATTACTTACTGAGACTTACTGGAACAGGCCAGGCAGATATCCTCAAGACATACAGACTCGAGGCATGCTATAAAGTACAGAGGATAACTTCTGTATTCGAGGGTTTACTTACTACTACCAGAGGCTTGACTTGTACTGGAAAGAACCAATCATGAGGCCCACGGAAGCGCAGAGAAATGTCTCCACTGTCGTGCTATGGGGCTTTAGGTAGTCGAACTATGATTAGAACACCATCCGCGATATCTTGCAAATGGCAGGGCCAGTGAAGGGTTTATTCAAAAAAAAATAGAACCGTGGCCACAACTTCTGGGGAGAACGGCTACTTGATGCCATGAATTTCCTTCGCCTATGGAAAAGTTGAGAGAATCCCCTACATGCGACACGACTCTCTTCTTGCAGTAGACTTTTCCTGCCCGGGCTGGCTAAGTACTGCCACAGTGCCAGCCTTTCTGAAGGAGGTACTAAATAATCCTGAGACAATCAAAGAAAGGACGCCCATCTGTCCAAGCCTGTGGCCGGCAACCGCGAGTAATATCGTGCAAAATTTTCGGTGGGGGCTCGCAGCCTGAACAAAAGCGTCGGGTCAAAGTTGAACCTCAACGCGCCGTGCGAATATCAATTTGCCGACTCGATCGGATTGCTCAGCTCAACTTTGTGTACCAATCATCATCCCGGTCTATCTATCCGAAGTGTATTATACAGCACAGATGGCGACAGTTTCCTCTCTTCCTACTTCCCACCGGCATGGCATGGTCATGGCTCCTCGGTCCTCTCCTCGGCGCGACTCTCCTCTTTCTATACATCCGTCTCAACGATCAACGCCTAACCAGCATCCCCGACGGCGCGTTGGCGTTCTCCCCGACGCGATGCACCGTAGAAGATATCCATGCAACCGCCGAAAGGCTCCAGCGAACCCCCATCTCCATCCTCGACCAAATACCCCCCAAAACCGGTCGTCGGTACATCGTAGTCGGTGGAGTAAACGAATTCAGCTTATTTCTCCTCGGATCGTGGGATTGACGGGGCGCAACGCAGGCCGGTTTCCTCGGTGGATGGATCGTGAAGCTTCTCCTAGATAGAGGAGAAGACCCCGGATGCATACGGGTCCTAGATATTCGCGCTCCGGCGCGTCGCGACCTGACCACTGGTCGCGCCAAGGATGTCCATTTTATTCTCGGTGACATCTCCGACTCTGCCGTCGTCGACGCCGCCTTCAACGCTCCCTGGCCGCTCGAGACTGACCCCCATGGTCCCCTACCCCCACTCACAGTCTTCCACACAGCAGCGACGATCCGCTTCTACGAGAAGAGCATTTCCTTGCTGTCCACTTCCGCGCGAGTGAATGTAAAGGGGACAGAAAACATTATCACCGCTTCCCGCGCCGTCGGGGCCACAATCATGGTGTACACATCGTCCGGTTCGGTTTCTGTCCGACGATCGCGGTTCTTGTTGTGGCCGTGGGAGAGGGAGCCACGGTCCTTCGTCCAAGCAATAAATGAGGACGAGGGCATTATCCCCAAGCACCATGATGATTTCTTTTCGAACTATGCGGTTTCCAAGATGTCTGCGGAACGACTGGTGAGAAAGGCGGATAAATCGACCTCGAATGCCGGGATTTTACGCACCGGGTGTATCCGCCCTGGGAATGGAGTCTTTGGTTAGTCCTGTCCTCCGTTTTCAGTTTATCATGTACCATTTGACTCTTAGGTCCCGGGGGCGACATGTTATGTGGTAGGTTTTCTGGTTTCCTGATATCTACCCCGATTAACAAATTCAACCATAGGCGCGTACCTGGTTCGAAAAGTCAACCCTTCATGGATGAACTCCGTGGTTCAAAACTTTGTTTATGTGGAGAACGCTGCTGTTGCCCATCTGCTGTACGAACAACGGCTCATCGAGTTCTCTGGCGGCAGCCAGAACCCTGATGTCGGCGGTCAATCGTTTGTAATCTCGGATCCTGGTCCCCCTCCGACGTACGGTGATGTCTACTTGGTGTTGTCGACATTATCAGACGGAGAAACAACGTTTCCCGCCCTGTCCCCCACACTGATGATCCTGATATCGGTGCGAACCATCCCTCCGCTCCCACTTGACGACTTCATTGATCAACCAACACATACCCCTCCAGCATCTAATCGAGTGCTATTATGTCTCTCGTCTATGGCTCCTCTCAGCGGGATACCGCATTGCGAAGAGGCTCCCAGCTCTCACGAGCGATATCGTGAACCTCCAACCAAGCCTGTTCAACCTGGTGAATGTCCACCTCATATTTGACGACTCGCACGCCCGCCTCCCACCAGAAAAGGGGGGTCTAGGCTACAAAGGCGCCTGGACCACCCTCGAGGCGCTGCACAAAACGGTCGAGGAGCACAAGTTGGGTGTGTTGCGTTCCGAACAGCGGTCGGACTTTGCTGGGATCAGCTTCGGGTGGGGGCTCGCGAAGGCGCAGAAGGGGATGGGCAAAGTAGGTGCGAAGGTTGAGCAAAAAATTGGGGTTGATCCAGTTCGTCTGCCACTTGAACTTCAAGTGCTGGCGTCGTAATTTTTTGGAGTTGTATTTGGTTCAAATTTGGTATATCTTCGTTATATGCTGTGTTTTATCTCCTATGTAATTGCAGGTGTCTCCTATTTAATTGCCGGGAACTCGTTTGCTCTATAGCCCACAAGTGCCTTTGAGCGTCAACCCAATGTTGAGGTGTCGAAGACGCAAATGCGGACCGAGTTCCGGACAGACCATCATGTGGCGCTGCAGCTGTCAATCACCTTCCCACGACTTTCAACCCTGGTTCAACCTCAACTCGCTCTCAACAGCTCTCTCTAGCTCTCTCGACTCGCATTCACATTCGTCAATGAATGAAAATCCAAAGATAGTGGCACTGGTGTCCAAACTTGCGTCCATGCTCACAAATTTCTGCAACTCGTTCTACTAATAAAGTTCTGATTCCAGACGTGCCTGGACCTGAACTGAGCAGAACGTTCTTGCTCTATCACTGTCAGAGGCCCAGGTACAGCTCGAAGCTGGAAGGTTATCACGGAACAGTGGAGTGGAGTCGATGTCGAGCCAAGCCCAACCGAGTCGTAGCAACGAATGATGCGATGGCGAGATCTGTTTCTGTTGGAATGATGCATTCCCACAAAACGTAATCCCGTTGCCCACTTGTTGAAACGACCAAGCCGCGGGATCTCCGATGGGTAGCGGGAAATTTGTTCAATTCAGTAGACTTGGCTGAGTTTGAATTACTTGGTGGAAATTCCTCCGCCGCTTGCGCTCACGACGCGAATTTTTACTGCGGTGTATTTTCATTGCAGCGGACTCGATGGGCAAGCAATGAGAACGACGGGTTACTATCCATGCTTTTCGGCGGAAAGCCAATGCCAGCGGATGTAACATTGAGCGAAAAGGATACTACTTATATATGTACATGTTTCGAGGCAGTTGGGTCAACGACGAGTGGGTCGAACAGGGTCCAAGTATATGTATAAGATGTGGGTCGAAGTATCATGTATGGCAGCAATTGAGGCAACAAAGGAAACCTGATGAGCAAGATTCGATTCTCTACCGTGTTCGTTAAAAAAAAACGCGTAGGCATCAAGCATACTACTAATACATAGCAGTTGCCATCGTGCTTTCATCTCACTACGCTTGGACGCAACGCTAGCGCTTCGCCACCAACTGCGGGGAAACGACCACCGGTGCCGCAGCGGCGCATGGCGTCCTGAATCGAATTCAACTGATGCAACACGGCCTTTTGAAGGTACCCTCAACGGTGATCATTCCAAGTATACTGTATAGATGCGATGGAGTCCAATGCTGAATTCAGAACTGATTCCGCCGATTGAAAGGGCGGGATTCCGCAAATTCCATTGTTGGACGTGTACAGCTTTCCGTGGACACAGGAGGGAGATTGAGTTGAGAGAACGACGACTCGAATTTGATCGCCGGGTCGCGTTCGCGGGACGTCGCCACGATGCACGTGACCGCGACGACCGCAAACGACGAGACGACGCGACAGCCGCATTCATGAGGGAGGTAGGCTCCATGATTATTGAGGCACTGTATACTGTCGAATTGACAGTGCCTCCCGACACAAGTTGAAGTTGAACCATTGTGGCTCAGCGTAATAATTTTAGGATCAACTGAGATAGATTTAGGACATCTCGACGACGACTCACCGCCAATTGCCAACAACATGTACATGTACTTGGTAGCAGTAGCTCCCGTCGCGCGTTCAATGCAGACATACATTTCAAGGTAATCGCATTGGTCAATTATGATACAGCTAGAAATAATAATAACGAAAAGCGAGCTAAACTACATCTACAATGCAAACGAGTATGCGTTTGTCATTCAATAAAGCCACACGGAAAAAGAAGTAGTAAAAAAACACAGCAAAGCGGGAGGGTCGAGGTGGTGGTATAAGACATGAAGAGGGGTAATCGTGGGCGGGCACTATGACTGCAGAGTCATATTCGCCTGAAGGGCCGCGCTACTAAGGACATCGAAGCCAGGTATCATGTGGTGACGCTTTCGCGGCGGCGGAAGACCAGACATATCCTAGGGAACGAGCGCCGCATATAAATAGTCTGAGTAGGAAAAAGGCAGAGGACGGACGTACCTGGCACGCATATTGCGCATCGCCATACTGGGCATCTGCCGAGTGATTCAGCGACAAGCCCGGGCCAGTATTGCTATCGCAATATTCACCTTGAAGCTGGCTGTGTTCCCAGGTGCGTTGGTGCTTCCGGGACTTTGACTGGTCCTGAATAATAATTGCCGGGATCAGCAGCGAGAATGGAAAAAATAGGCCACGGGACGTTACCTCAAGGTGCGATGGTGGCTCAGTCGAGTAGAGACCTTGCCCATCAACTGTTGACCAGTCCATTGTCTTCTGGGGCGGTAGCGCGGACCTCATGGGGTCGGTCGTCCGGAAATCCTACAGGAAAAACATATGAGAAAGGACCGACGAGAAATACAGAGATATTTACGTCGTATCGCGGACTAGGTTCATCACCAGACACTGATGAATGTCTCGACTGGCTGTCTGGGCAAAATAAATAACCGCAGCGGGCGATAGCGCGCGTAAAGAACATACCGACGGCTTGGTTCCGCGTAAGAAGGGCAGCCACTAGAAAAGCTGATTAGTGAGACGGCGCCAGAGGAATCAAGAGAGTAAATACACACTGATGTCATCTCTCCGTTTTTCCGCCGTGTTGACGGCGGCCCTTGCTATCCGCTCGGCCTCGAGACAGTTGGTGTACCGAAGAAGGGCGTCCTGGGTGTCCTTCTGTGCACGAGTGAAGGCATTACGAGCATTTTGTAAGGCTTGCTCTAGAACTCGATAAGCCATCACCCCGGACAAAAAAGATACAAGAAACGCACTGGACGTTGTAGCTTCTTGTGATAGAGACTCTGCGTTGCGCAAGGATGGAGAACCGGAATTCCGTGAAGAGTGGGGGATATTGTGGATGCTCGAGGCGTCGGAAATGTGGTCTGGGGTAGAATGGTGAGCACAAAATCAGGGCACAAATAGGGCTGGACTAACCCATAGGATTGCGGGGCAGCGCCGTCTTCTGTGGTTGTTGTTGTTGTTGCTGCTGCTGCTGCTCCATGAACCCCCGTTCCGACGGTTCCGGCGACAGTGATTCGACAGAGTGCTGCCGTATGGGGAAAGGGTGCTCGCCGTTGTTGCGCAGTCGAGGGTTGTGGGGAATGCCAGCCGTCTGGCGCTCGATGAATTTGCGGAGGAAGGAGAGCTCGATGTCCTCCGGCATCGCATACGGCGGGCCCTGGATGTCGCCCTTCTGCATGAGGAGTTCGAGATGGGACATGGTTTTGTCCTTTAATTGCTGAAGCCATTCATGGAGCTCCATGTGGTCCTGGTCGGCCCGCGCGTCGTAGTCCTGGCGCCTGCGGGCCTTGCGCCAGTAGGTCTTGGTGAGTTTCAGGGCGCGATTAACCTCGCTATCGAGAGTGCGGTACCAGTCGCTCGCCTGGCGATTGAGGCGAACGGCAAGAACTCCGGGCTGGACCCTGAGCTGGAGGATGCAGCGCCCCTCGCGGTCTGCGGGGCCTAGGACGCCCTTTTGGCCCTGGTTTCCGCGGGTGGCACCTCGCGAAACATTGCCTAGCTCAGGCCACGGGAGGTCGTCTGTTGCGGCCATAATTCAGAGAGGAAATTGCGGGATGGAAGGGGGAGAGCGGTCGGGATAGGTGGTGTTGACGCCGCAAAGAGCTGGGCGGAAATTCAAGCGACGTCTTGGGTGCCGTCGGGATTTAAAGGTTATCTTTAGTCGGTGGATCAGTTGGGAGGCTCGTAAGAGGCAATGCTCAACTGTTTGTGTGATCGATCATCGACATGTCGACAACATGTGGACTTGGTGCTGGTAACCACCCCTCACGTATGTCGCTCGCGTGTGTGATATGAACAGATGATGAACCCCCAAACCAGCCACAACACACCGAATATCAAACTACTACAAGGAGAATCGCTAAGCAACTTTGATATTCGACTGAGATCCGCACCGCACTGCCCCGAACTGAGCTCTCGGCGCTGCTCCCGACAGCTCACACAGAGAAATCAACGCCCTGCGCCAGCGGGGCCGCGTCCGAAAAATTCACTGTGGGTTTTCTTGTCAGAATATCTCTCTAGCAATATTCCAAGCACAACATACCAGTGCACGCACTCCAGCGCACATATTGTTTCCAGGCATCGCCTCCCGACTCACGTCCCCTAGATTGTATCATTGCAACAGTTCAGAAGAGTGATGCGAAGACTAACCAGCCCGTGCTCTGTGAGAAAAGCGGAACGTCGGCAAACTTCAAGGTGGATAATCGCTGCCTCGCACCTTGTTACCACCGAATGCTGCCCCGATTTCGGCGCCACTCGTTCCGACGTTGACCTATTCAGTTTTTTCAGTGGAAGCAAGGATTTTCTGAAACGCAGGTGGTTCAATACATTCACAATGCCGGCGTCCGAGCCAGTGGGTCCAATCCATGTGCCGACGTTCCTCAGATCACGCGTCCAAAGGCTTGAGGAGAGTCCCTGGGAAGCAGTAAAGAGAGTAGAAACCAACTGCACCCATGGAGCGCACCTGGGGCACCGCATTGTTCCACCGAATAGCTTCCTCGAGGTTGTCAAAGACCGCGCAATTGAGAATTGGAGCGAAGCACTCCGTTTGCCACAGCGCATCGGATGGATCGGTAGACTTGGGCATGGAGATTGTTGGCTGTACAAAGTTACCCGGGAGGCCCTCCAAATCGGCCGCGTTGAACTGCCCCCCGCCTGCGATGATCTTCGCGTCCGTATCCTTCAGGTACTGGATCCCTTTACGATAGGTGTCGACTCCCGCCGGACTGTGGACAGGCCCGAGAATTGTTGCATCATCGAGCGGGTCTCCGGGCTTTAAAGCGGAATAGAGTTTTTGGAGGCGATCAAGGAATTCGTCCGCAATTTCCCGATGCAGGTAGAGTCGCCGTGTCGAGGTACACCGTTGACCAGCCGTGCCAATGGCCCCGAAAAATACTGACGGTATCGCCATCGAAAGGTCGGCATCCGGCATGACAATCGCAGCTGGGTGAGTACATATTAGTTTTAGTATCGAATCAAAAGCGCCAAACTTTTTACCGTTGTTCCCACCGAGTTCCAGAATAACCTTCCCGAACCGCGATTGAACGGTCTTGCCTACGATCCGGCCAACGTGCTCGCTTCCAGTGAATGAAACTGGACATATTTAGGTCGCTGCAGATCGCTTGCAGAACCGCACACCCACCTAGATCCACATCACGACTTTCTGCAATGGCTTGAGAAGCATGCTGCCCCCCAGTAACGAGGCCGGCCACTGCGCCTGGGATACCTGTATTCGCATATTTTTAACCTGCGGTGGTGCAAGTGGGTTATGGCTTGCCATTCTTTTCGAGGACACGGGCGATTATGGTGGTTATGGCGATGGCGCACAGCGGGGTGGTAGGAGCCGGTTTCCAGACCGTGGCATTCCCTGCGGCAAACGAAAGCGCGAGATTCCTGATCCGAATTTAATAAAACATGGCAGAAGAAATGGAATGCGGTGAATTACCATCCAAAGACAGCCATAGGAAAATTTTGGGCGCTGATAACACCTACCACGCCGAGAGGGTTGGGAACTTGTGGCGATGTGAATTAGATACACATTATTATTGTCGAGCACCAAAAAATCACCTTCGAGGATCGAGTGGCCAGGACGTTCGGAGGCTACGAGGCGGCCGTTCATCATTCGCGAAAGACCGACAGCATAGTCGCACTAGAACAGCGCATCAGCGGATGTGGTATGGCGCCTAGCGGCCGTGCGTACAATATCAATGAATTCTTGAACTTCTCCGACTCCCTCGGTCTTGATCTTTCCCATCTCAAGTGAAATTATAGCTCCGAGTTCCGTACGCTTAAGATAGACATGATAGACGTTGGTGCGAGTCAATGCGTCTCGGGGGCACGGACCTTGGCAGCGAGCGCCTCTCTGATCTGTCGCAGGATCTCCCCGCGACGTGGCGCCGGAACATCTGATCGCTGTGGGTTGCAGTCTAGCAGGAGCAGAGGCAAGGGTACGTACTCCTGAAAAAAGTGTACGCCTCGCGGGACTTTGACAGAGCGGCATGGAGGTCCTCTGGGGACGCCTAGGCTGTGTTTTGAGGTGAATGGCGATCAGTTGGTGGCTTTGCGTACTGTTTTGACACGCGCAAGGACCTCGTTGGTGGTAGGGCAGATAGAGGAGACGAGGTCACCAGAGCCCTTCCATTCGCCGTCATAGACACCGCAGACATCACCAGAGGTCGGAATGTCCAGTGCAGTCAATATATTTGCGGCGCGAGTGGACAAGGAACGCGAGGACGTTGACCCCAATACGCCGCGTAGAACGCGTCTTGAGACGATCATGATATCTCTGTTACAGCTCTGAATCAGGCTTGGACTGGGGCAGGCTGGGTTAGACGGTGTGGTCGGGGTTTGAGCCGGGATGTGCGATCGATCAGATTTTCGTTGATCCGTCCCCGACTCGAGACTCGAACAAACCTCGAAAATGAACTTTTTTCGCTTTTTTCCTTGTACTCGACTCTCACCAAAGGTCAATCCATCCCAATCCACAGCTACCGGGGCGCGCAACACCGGGTAACTCTTTTTTTTCAGGCTCGGAAACCTGTCGGAAACTGAACGAGGTCCCGAAAACTTCCCATGCCATATCCATGGACTTGCCACCCGTTCTCACACAAATGCTTCTTTCAGAACACCGAAACAAACGCGCTCTGGCATGTGTTTATTGCCGAAGAACGATGATCCCCCATAAACGGCAGGCGCATCACCTCGACAATCTCAATTCTTTTGCGGGGTCGAAGCGGAGAGAGTAAATAATGCGGACCTCGTAGTGGCTCTAGGATCTTCCAGGATCGCATGGACGCATCACCCATATCGCTCCTGGTCGTCCTATGAGTCCTGTATCCGAAATTCCCAGTCCAGACATCTTCCACGCACTTTGAGCGTCCTCCAGCATGGATACCGCCTGGTCCACAATCATTGAATTGAACACTCTTCCAAGGCGCATGTGATCGCTGCCACTGCCAATTCAGTATTAAACCAACGAGCTCGATGATTATCCTTACACCGAGGTGGCCGCCAGCGGAGAGAGGATAAGCACGAAGTGATAACCACCGGCGACAAGACGTGGCGCATCCCTGACATTTCGCCATCGTCGCTGCGCGAGTGATATGCGGGGTAACTAACAACTTGCCACGCGAACGGACGGACGTCGTCACGTCGGACTGTCGGAGACCAACGCCATTCGTCGATTAACGGGATTACGCGACGCCTCATCGTTCGGCGGTTTCATGCCGCTTCATGCAGCTCGAAGCACGTTTCCCTGAATCCGGAGTTCGATTTTTGAAAACAAACGGCTAGCGAAAGACTTGAAACGAACGCGGGTCGGTCCGCTCGGAATCCAGAACGACGACGGCTCCAACACCCGGTCATTACAGGCCGTCGAAGAAGGCCCCTTGAACATCCACCTCGTTCTTTCCTTTCTTTCGGCGGACGACAAGTTGGTCCTTCTCCGGTTTTCGCTTCCGCTTCCTCGCCGCCGGCGCGTCGGAATCGTCGCCATCAGAGTCCTCCGCGGGCTCCTTTTCTCCTTCTTCGCCAGCCTCCTTGGTCTCGTCCTCATCCTCTTTAGCCTCGTTCTCATCCTCCTCGTCGTCGCCCCCTTCATCGTCCGTAGCCCCCTCCCCACCTTCCGAAGCGTCACCCTCCCCTTCTCCAGAGCTAGGGTTACGGAAAAACGCCTCGAGGTCCGTGAGCCGTAACACCTCGTCGTGCCCAGCGCTCCCGACCCACCATCGGCCTGCTCCTGTGTCTGCTGCCTCCTCCGCCTCTTCATCTTCGTCGTCGCTATCGGCTTTCGCCTTTCCCTTACCTTTGCCCCCTTTGGCTTTTTTGTCGTCCGTTTTGGTCTCGTCCCGTGGTGCCAGCACGCCGACGCCGCCCCCGATGGCGAGTCGCTCAACGGGGAGGTCTCCGTGATCAGCTAACACGCCGATGAGGCGGGTGGGCAGCACTTGCACTGCGCGCACGAGTCCGTCGGCGGAGCCTGTCAGAACAGTGTTCTCCATTCCTGGGAACGAGGCCGTCGTCGACTCTAGGAAGGCGGGCGGGAGTGCACACAGCGCATCGATGGAGGATGGGTGACTGGGTAGCGACATAAACAAGATGGCTAGCTGGAAAGATGGAGTTGTACGCACCCAGGAACCCGGTCGACGCAGTCACCATATCCACTAGAGCGGTTAAATATGGAAAGGATCCCAAGTTGCGTGCCTACGACGACTTTTGCGCCGCTGGAATGATGTTATTCACCTAATCGATCATAGAATATAATGAAAAGCCCACCCTTTTATTGTGGTCGCAGCCAGCAGTTCGTCCTCCTGGTCCTCCGACTGAGCGAACGGCGCGGCCTTCTTCGAGCGCACGTCCATCACGGAAAGTGTCCCGTCCCCACTGCGCTTCCTTAGCAGAGTCCACAAGTATTATGATTCTGCCCACCTCGTCGCGAGCAAGTGGTGCTTGTCCGGCAGCCACAAAAAGTCCGTTATGTAGTCGAAATGCTGTTTGTGTGTCCGAATAGATTCTTGCTGGCGGGGGTCCCAGAGCTACAGCCCAAATTCGTTATTCACTTTCAACAGCACTGGACGAAAGAGGTCCTGCCTTGATAACGCCATTGTCGTCCCCAGTAGCGAACAGCCAGGGCGTGAGATGATTGACGCGGTTTATGGGATCGCTGAGTGGCATGAATTAACCCCCCGTGAGACCCAGTACAGTCCAAGGCTCCTCACTCGTGCGCCGCCGCACGCGTCTCGACAATTTCTCCAGTCACCGTGTCGATCGTGCTGAAGTACAAGTTTGAGACACACACGCTGCAGCCAGGTGTCAAAGTGGGCGAACTGGATGGATTTGGCCTTGCCAGCGGCGTATAGACGGGAGCCATCTTCGTTGATAGTAAGTGCACGACAGGAGCGCTTGGAGGGCCGGACGGAGAAGGAGTCTTGGTGCGTAGCCGCGTCGTACGCGAAGGCCTTGACGTGGCCAGTTAGTAGAGCTGCATAAACGGTGGAGTGCTTGGGGTGGAAGACGAGGTCGAATATCTGCGCGCCGACTGGAATGTCGGGCATGACGGAGAGAGGAAAAATCTGGTTGATCGGATGGCTTCGGCCGAACCCGTTCTGTTCTGTCCGAGCGCGCAAAGCGCGAAATAAATACAAGTATGGGTACATAACACAAGGCGAGCAGATACTACTACTAGTCCCGGCTAACCAAGCTCGGTCGCGTTTGTTTGGGCTTCATCGAGCGTACAATACTCGTCCGTCTGGTATCTGGCTCACTCTGAATCGCACGGGCGTCACCGTTTCCGCTGCGACTGATTTTGTGAGGGCGATTGTCGTTGGCATGCTCGCGTTCGTCCTCCTCGTTGATTCGCGCAAGGTAATCAAACTTTGACCGCTTGCGCTTCTTCCCTTCAGGCACGGCGTATCCTTCAGGATCATCCTTTGCCGACCACTGCTCCGGATCTTCCAACGTCGAGAGGGCATCCTGTAGGACATTCAGGACCGCAGCGTGGTCGAGAGTGTCATTGGCAAACAGCTCTCTCCAAGCAGACGCGCAAGGCTTGAGGGGCTCGAAGTAGGGTGCGAAGCTGCGCAAAACATTTCTTTCCCAAAACTTGGGGGCGGACATGCTGGAGTACTTCGTCAGTCCAATGTCTTCATACGTAGGTCCCTCGACCCATCCCTTCAAAGGTGAATCGTGAATGTCGAAATTTTGCCGTTCGCTGTTATTCGGGCCCGCGTAATGAATGCAGATCCAGATAAAAACATAGAGCAGGGACTCGAGGTCGTGGTGCGGCTCGTGTGCGGATAGTTCGACGCCGTCGGTCAAGACGTCTATCGCCATGAAGGGGAGGGTGCCCGTTCGATGACCAGTTGCCGTGGGGCCACGACTGCCGTCGATGTTCAAGACAAGGGCGTAGTCCAGGTCGATCAACAGGCCACGGTGAATAGCGCGTGGCACACAATCCTCAGATGCGCGCGGCGGGGGCTTCGTAAGAGCGACGTCGAGGAAATGGGGGCCAGCGAGGGCTGCCACGGAGGAGGGTGTCGGGGGCAATTTGAACGACGTCCACGTCTTGGGGGACGGAACGAGCATGATGTTGTTTACACTGATATCCCTATGCAGCACTTTTGCCAGGTATAGATCTCGATGCGCTGCAAATCAAGGCTCGTCAGAAGAAACTAGAACAGTAATAGAGGTGACAGACCTGTAACCACGTCGATGAATATAGAAATGAGCTCCTTCCGACTCGCAAACTTGGAGAGCGGATGGCCAAAAGGTGTTAGAACAAGCCGGCGGTGGATCCTGGTTTCGATGAGGGAGCAAGCTTCCTTAAGCTCCGGCGATGTGATGAGGGAACGGAGGTTATGAGTGGAATCCTCCTTGTCATGGATCTTGACGACGACATCGGCGACGACCTTGGGAATACCGTTGACGCCTTTAGCCTGCTGGAGGATTTCACCCTCAGTGTATTCCCGGGAGGAATCAGCCCAGTTGTCTTTGATGACGAAGTCCTGGCCCTCGCGGCTGCGGACGTGCCAACAGACGGTCCCCCTCCCGCGGATCACATCGCTGATGAAAAGGGTCGCGTTGATGGTGTAAATCACGCCGTCCACTTCGATGGTGCGCAGGCCAGCCTTGGTCTCGCCGATCGAGGTGTCGTAGCCAAGGATAGCCGGGTCGTTTGTGAACATCAGCGCCGTGAAGACGCGGACAAATGTCTCCGGATGGTCGTGTATATCGAAAGGAGCGGCGGTGACGAGACCGGAGCGGTCGAAGATGAAGAGTCGAAGTTGATGACCCATGAAAGCTGGCGAGATGATGAAGCGGCGGTTATCCTGAGTGGAAAACATGAGATAGGCGCCATTGAGTAGCTGCTTCAAGGCGTGCGTCTGGAGAGAGGAAGAATCATTCGATTTTAGCTCTCCGTGGATCTGGACACTGAGCCAGGAATATTCTGGATCGTTCCCGCAAAGAAGATCGGGGAACCGGACGTTTGGAGCGTCTACCAACTGTTTGGTGGCAAACTTCGCCGTCCAGATCCTCTCCTTCGGTAGCGGCTTTCCAGCGTCACGGCAGATTTGAGCCACTCGTTCGGAAAAACTTCCGAGGAATACAGCCAGAGCCGTCTCCACGTCGCCATTGCGGGAGGCTTGGCTGAGATCGGGGCACCCAACCCACTTGGTCCCGTCGTGGAGCGGCGAGGGAGAAGCGGATAGCGCGGTTAGGATTGCTGACGGTGAGAGTGGCAAGCACTCGTCGGGAAACAGAAAGGGAATGAGACCCGATACGTCCTTGAGATGAGAGGTTTCGATTTCGTGCTGGAGCATTGGATCCACTGTTCTCTTGAACAGGAGTGGCTTGTCAAATTCACTGGCGAGCTTATGGCGAACGGGAGTAGTCGTTAAGCTGGGGCACGGGTTAGTTTTCAAAGACTAGACAGCGATTGAGCCTTGTACCTGCCAGTGTGGGGGCCAGCCTGGGGCCTTTTAGGGGTTCGGTGTAGGAGGACTGGAGCACTGTGATAAGTGGAAGGCATGGTGGCAAAAGGGAGAACACTGACTCGTCCAGCGCCTTTATACCTGCCTGTATTTGCGAGGTGGCCGCGATGTGGTTGAGATCAGACGCGTTGGACGCGTGACGTCACAATCGCGTGAAAGTTCCCACAGAACAATGAATTTTGGAACATCTCCTCAAAGCGGGGAGCTGAATATGTCGGTGGCCTGAGCCCATACAATGGATAGCCTGTAAGCCCAAATTAGCGTAAGTGCTGTTATGCCTCGGAAGCCGATTTTTTTGTCAGATTCGGTGACTCGGAATTGGGGAACCGGATTCTTGGTATCAGAAACGAGGATCATGGGAACTCTCTATGAGTGCTTGAGTTACGGCCGAGCTGACGCCGCTCCCGGATTGCAGGCCATACTTACAGATACTGTTTTTTTTTAATAAAAAAAACCCCCGGTTTTTGTGATTCGGGAGCCTTCTCCTTCACAGACCTCATGAATGGACCTCTCGGGTGCAACAGACCGTGGTGAAAGTTTATCTGTACCAAATTGCAAATTGATTTTTCGGTTGGTGTTTGGTTGGTGTGCATACTTGGGTTGTACTTGGGTGTGAAATTGAACCATTAAATAAACCTCAGTCCGTCTGGATACCAGCATTTGCGTCACAGCGACGCTGCTTCTAAGCAAACTACGATATCAGCGCTTCCTCGACAGGAATCCATTTTGGGCTTGATATTGATGATCCGCGCCCAAATCATGATTCGGAGGTATCGGCGTCTTCGGCCCAGCTTCTTCTCTGCCTCCTGCTACCGCCCCGAGTCCTTTATCCCGCGGTTTTTCTGTCCCGGACTCATATCTGTCGGCTCCCCATATCTGTCGACTCATTCCAATTCATCATCGGGCACAGCATCTCACAGCCCCTCAGCAGAGTATAAGTATCGATGGGCCCATCCTAACGAGCTCTTCAGTGACTGCCCGCGGGACAGAAAGAACCTCTATGTCTACCAAAACCGAGCGTAGTCAACTTGCCCGAAAAACCATCAACCAGCACATCCCCGAGGTCCTCCAAGCCTCTTCCCGCGCCAAAAGCGGAGTCCGTTCCTCCAAGGTCCTACGTGACCTGAAACCGGCGACGGGAACCTCACCAGTGCCCAAACATGTATCCGTGCCTCCGAAAATCACTGTGGTCGAGGGAGACACCCTCGAGGTCGCTTATCCCATGTGCGCCGGCGGCGGCTCTGTCGCGGTGCTCTCCATGGCATCCGAGCTTCGACCAGGGGGTGGCTTCCTATCTGGCGCAAACTCGCAGGAGGAGAGCCTCTGCATGCGGACAACCCTGTACGCGAGTCTGCAGGAAGGCTTCTACCGCCTCCCCGAGCTCGGGTGTGTCTACACTGAGGACATCTGCGTCTTCCGCGGCACCTATGGCAATATCCCGCACACGACGGCGCCATCACTCAACGTCAATCCGACTGCAGAGTGGTGGTTCGTCAACGTGATCTCGTGTGCAGCGGTGCGCGGGCCCGACGTCGATGAACACGGGCATTACACAGACGCAGCACAGCGAGACCTCATGCGCGAGAAGATTAAATGCGTCTTCCGCGCGGCGGTAGCACAAGGGTGTAGAAGACTAGTACTGGGTGCGTTTGGATGCGGTGCGTTCGGGAATCCGCCAACGGAGGTCGCGCAACTGTTTCGGCGCGTGCTGTTGGGTCGAGATGGGAGTGGGGTTGGAAGTAAAGGAGGGGAGTTCGTGGGCTACTTTGACGAGGTGACATTCGCTATCAAAGGCGGGAGACGAGATACGCTACCTGCTTTCAAGGAGGCATTCCCTAACGCGTGAGCTAGAAGCTTGCGGTGGCTGTAAGTAGTATACAAAGTAATGTACTTAGGACTTCCGAGCCAAAGCGCGCTCTCTCGCACCCTCCGCTAAGCTTCTAGGGTCCAGAATCCAGATAGCGGCTTCTTCGCGAGATTCCACCTCATCCTCTTGCGGCCCCTCCTCTGCTAATCGACCGGCGACACGCGCAGCCTTAACCTCCCTCAACAACGCCTTCACGCTTGTCTTGTTTGCCGTCAGCGTCGTCCACCCATGCTGTGCACCCCACAACATGCTCTGAACGGTGTGCGCGGTGAGCCGTGCATTTGCTCGCGTCACTGTCGCACGCTCGCTGTCAGGGTTGCGCCGGTAGCCGTTGTTGCTGTACAGCACCCTCTCTGCACCCTTTTGCGGTGCTGGAGTGGCTGGTGTCTCATGGGCCAGGATGTCTCGGCATGTCTTCTCCATCGCTCGAAAAAATGGGGCGCGCGTTGGCGCTCCGTCGAGCGGCGGGTGTTCCTCTGCATATATGCGGACCGGCGGCAGTGGAATGAAGCCTTGCGGATAGCGCGATCCCGCCCAGAATTGAGCCTGCGCGGCGTCAGGTGCGGTATTCGGGCATTCAAAGAGCACTTCCGCGCGCCGTTTTTCGCCAGGGCCACCAATCTTCGTGACGATCCGCACAAATCGTTCACGGGCCTCGGCGGTCGTCCAGAACTGAAGCGGTAGGTCATCTGCGAGGAACGGAAGTAGGCGCGCGTGCAACTCCTGGAATAGGCCCCCCTTTCCCATCTCTTGCAACATCTCCTGCATGACCTGGCTGGTGAGCGCGCGCGCCTCTTTCGTCGGGTCTCCGTCGTCGCGTTGTTCCTTATTCACATGCTTGGATGGAGGTGCGGCGAACCGAGAATGAGCTTCCTCGATAGATGTGGGGAGAGGTGCGTGCGTCAGGTCCGACACCAGTGCGATCAGCACAGACAAATCGAGGTTTATCCGGGTGGTAGGGACAGGCTGCGTCAACGTAGTGGGCTGTGGTGCAAGATATGGAGCGGGCGTCTCAACGTCTGCTCGTTCTCCGAGCTGAACGTCGATTCCCATTGCGCGAAGACATTCTATTGTTTGTTGTATTCGAGGATCATCCTCGCCAGGTTCGGAGGGGTTTAAACGCGTCAGACGCATCGTCACGTTGGGCGGCCGGGGTCCAGTCGCGGTATCAAACGGATTCGCTTTTGCTGCCGCCAAAAGGCCGCGGCCCATTCGCAGAACGGAGTTGTCGAACTCCGTCTGCGCAAGAGTAGGTCCTTGCTCATCGTCGTCGTCATCGTCCGAGTCGGTCAAGTACGAGTCAATTTCTCGAAATTCTGCTAAGATGCGGGTGTTTTTTATCCTGGCGGGATTTTGAGAATGTAATCGGGATATGGGACATGATGAAAACCCACGTATTGACCCTGATCCACTGCCGGCCGCTATCCGCCACAACGTCGACCTTGACAGGAATCGACTTTGGTCCCACAAGAGAGAAGGATTTTAAGATGGAGACTATTGATGGGGGTGCACACAGAACCTCATTCCAGACTGCCTACGAGGGGAATTAGGGAGAAACGATCAATCCATCTACTGGACGTACTATTAGATATGGAGCGTTCGTGGAAAGCGCCGGTAGATTGGCTGATTTGGGGTCATCAAGAAACTACTAGAGGTATTAGGTGAGAAAGGGAGGAGGTCGAACAGTTAGATTTGCGGACAAACCCTTTCTAAGACGTCGAGATCGATTCTGACAGAGTCCCTGAGCTGTTTGAGTCCCGGAATGGTTTCTTGTTGCAGCCATTGTGCATCGTCGGCCGAGTCAGGGTTTGTCAACGCGTCTGTCGAAGAATCTAGGATCGGTGGGCGGAGTGCTAGAGGCTGGAAATTGGCGAGGGAGTCGTGAATAGAGCGCAAAACTGTTCTGAGAAGGTGGAGTTCTGGGTGAATCGAGGACATTATTGCGTTGTGGTCAAAGCGCAAAGTTTGAGCGGTAAAACACGGCACAACAAGAACACGGCTTGTCTCCTACTCCCACCATCTCCGCAACCTATTCAGTCTTTATCGCCACTATGCACGCCTACAAACTCGCTCTTCCCCTCGCCCTCGCCTGGGGTGCAGCCCTTACTTGCGCCTATCCAGCGGCGTCGAAGAACGCAGAATCGCCCGCCCTCCTCGCCAGGGCCGAACACACGCTTCCATCTATGGCCATGTCCTATCCCGCCACGAACACGCCCAGCCACGATTCCCACTCGCTCAACGCGCCTCGCAGCATCGACGTCGCGCTCGCTCAAAAGCGCCAGATTCATAACGCAGACTATCACGCAGACGTTCCTCCGCCCAGCCCCAACCCCCCCTCGAATGAAGAGCCGTCCTCCCCCTCCTCTCCGGACTCGCCGGCCGCCC
Source organism: Mycena filopes (assembly GCA_029281495.1). Lineage (NCBI taxonomy): Eukaryota > Fungi > Basidiomycota > Agaricomycetes > Agaricales > Mycenaceae > Mycena > Mycena filopes. Next base: position 1,045,385 of record JARIHR010000009.1, on the reverse strand, counting down.
CGCCCTCTGAACCAGTTGCCGAAGATCAAGGATCCAAGCATGTTTCACCGCCGACAAATAGCGAGAATAAGGCATCGACTCCTGCAACCCATGGTGCTGAAGCGCAGGGCGACCAAAAGCGCCAGATCCACAACGCCGACTATTCCACTTCCAATGCCCCACCACCCAGCCCTAATCCTCCTGTCGATCAAGATTCATCCTCTTCTCCGCCCTCACCCGACACTGCGTCCTCGAACACCGCCGCCAACAACAAGCGCGCCACGACGCCCCTCGAGCACAGCGTCCCTCCCGTCGGCTCGGCTGGTGACAGTGGTAGCAAGGATCGCCCCGACGTCCACAGAAGCATTGTCGCGATGAAGAAGCGGTCGATTGACGGTCCTGTTACAGACGGACTCGGGGTCCATGCCATCAAGCCTCGCGCTTTCAACATCGTTTCGCGCGAACCCGAGTGGTATGGACGCACCAGGCGCAACGTTGAGGAGCTCACTCACATCAACAATCGCAACTTTGATCACAAGGCGGTTCTTCGCTGGAGCAGGGTTGAGGCCGAGAAGATGCGGGCGATGTGGAGGAACTTTGCGCACTCGAACATGTAATTTCTCCTTCTATATACCCTAGATTCGTTTTGTCGAGGAACTTTTGGGACCGTGGGAAACTGCTCTTTGTTACGCCTCAAACCTTCTCTCCTGCGTCGCGAAACAGCTGCGCCTGACCATGGCACGGTGCTCCGTGTGTAAGAAAGAGCCCGAAAAGCCGCTGCGCTGTTCGCAATGCCAAAAGACAATGTCAGTCTCAGACGCGTCGCTTTTTCGACTAATTAAACCGCGCATTTTTCTGGGACGCAGATATTGCTCGTAGGTCACCTACCTCTATAGTAGGCCTTCACTATATTCGGGACAGAACCGACTGTCAGAAGAAAGATTGGAAGGTCCACAAACGCAGCGTCTGCACCAAGCCAGCCGTCTTCCATAAAGTCGACAAACTCATGAAACAAAGTCCGGTCATGGCCGGCATCCGGTCAATGGAACAAGCTGCATGGGCGGACCGTGTCCAAAATCCTCGAGTTATCGGTGCATGCGATGGATGTTTCAGACGGTTCCGCGGTTTTCCTCCGCGCGAGGAGGAGGACGAGGATGAAAACACCCCGGATGCCGGAGACGCATTCAAACATTGCAAATCTTGTGACTGGACGGTATGTGAAGACTGCATGCATCCTCAGTCCCAAGGTAGGTTCCTGGACGTTCCCTTTGCTCGATTTCCTCCGTCTTCAACTTTCGCTGTGAATAAATCATGTTCAATCCACAACAGGCGTCCCTTACTTCGATCGACCGCCCGGTACCTGCCGCTGCCCGACTGCCAATTTCGGCGTGAGCTACTGTCTTTCTACACCCAGTTACCTGGACGGGGACGGTCGCAAGCCATATCACGGGGATAGACACCCGGCCGTGGCAGGAAGCGGATATTCCACCGCTTCATTCGAGGCCCAAGAGCGAGAGTGCAGGACCTGCGGCGTATCTGCGCGTCATCTAAAGAAAGAACATCTCAAGGACGCGCTGCCTGGTATAGTCTAGACCGCACGAGGGAGATTTCGACCCGATCTTGATGTACCTATCTACTCTGAAGAACTTTCCTCTCGTGTTACGCCGCCCGCGATCGTGGTGTGATTACATTGAACGTATGTATACAATAGTACAACTCGGTGAACAACCACTACATTGGGAATACAATTGTTTGAGTCCGTTCTGAATTGGGAGGAGGCGCCAGCGAAAGGAAGCGAATGCTCGAGGCATCGGACTCGGGTCTCGAACCATGCTGTGCGGGTAATACTCGAGAATCGGAGGCCAAGGAAGCAGCCTGGGATGGCGATAGTTGGGAGATTGAGCCACTGGACTGACTCTCCTGATATGAAGTCCGGTATGACCCAGAGCTCTGAAGCCCATAAGATACACGAGGATTGCCAGTGGGCCCATATGCTGGGTTCATGAACCACGTCGGAGTAGTTTCGCCGTTATTCACTAAGCCAAACAATAAGAGAGGGAGGAATGCCTCGTACACGCGCACGCACCGCCGAGTTCTTCGAGACCCGCGGCAGTGGACCTTCTGCGCCGCCGGAAGAGGAAGAAGAAGAAGAAACCCAGCACGAGTAAGCCAGGTATCAGGATGCCCACAATGAGTCCGGTCGGGCTCGATTTCTTGACACTCAAACCTTGTGCAGGTAGCGATGTTGAGTATGCCCCAATATCCGATCTGGAAGTGTCAGGATGAAATCAAAACCGTTTGTTGGAGATTTACTGTGTGGCACCAGCAGTTCCTGGGACAAGTGAGTAATTGAAGACGGGGATAGAAAGGGAGAATACCTGAGGCGATACTTGGCGTTACAATGATAGAGGTGGGAGCCGGGGAGGGTAGAGCGCCCGTGGCCTGAGGATTAACAGAACTGCTAGAGGACGGACCACGGTCAGCTCGGTAACAAGTGATTCAATGTACGCGTGGAATACCTCGAGCTCGAACTCGGCAGAGTCGCCGACTGGCTGGTAAAGGATGTCACAGCGCGCGATATGGAGGATGACCGAACTCTGAATTACACATTGTAGAGCCCAGAGTTTCTGCGAACATGTGAGACGTACAAAGTTCTCGACGCCGAAAACGTTATCGTTTCTATAGACGTTGTCGAAATCGTGGATGATTTCGTTCCTGTGAGTTTCGTTGAAGAAGGCGGCGGCGGCGACGGAGGGGGACCTGGCGGAGGAGAACCTGGCGGCGGCGGAGGAGGAGGCGGCGCCCGAGAAGTGAGTAGGGTCTTCAACGGGCAACTCGTGGCTGCGGAGATGAGTGCCCAACCTTTTCAGTAGATACATGTGCGAACTTACTTCCTGGGATGATCATCAATGGATTCGAGCTTGCTCGGGTTCCAGTCGAATCCTCGAGTTGTAACAAAACCGATGCACCTAGGCGACCGTCAGGTCCACCGATATGATTTACAACGAGAAAACTGTACCCGCCGCTAGGTCAACTTCCCACTCGAATGATGGGACAGTGAATGTCCCCAAATTCTCCAAGAGCGCAGCGGTGTTGGCTTCTATAACGCTTAAACAAATGTCAACGCCAGATTCTCCGTAGGACCTCACAAGTCCAACCTCTAGAAAAACGCATAGGTCACAGACGGTTCATTTATCAAGCTTGGAATTACACACCAATGTCCATGGCGCTTCAAGGATGTCCAAGCTGAGTTTATCCAGTCAGAAACAACTTGAAGGTCCCTCACCTATTCCCCCTTGCCACTGAATAAGGAACGACTCGCAAGTTAACGCAGGCTTGGTACTGCGAGATACACAGATTAATCCCGCGGACGCAAGGATTGGTGCGCAAGGACCCACAAATTCTCGACAATAAGAGCGGCCAGGGAGACCACCGGGAAAAATGCCAGATATACCAGCCAGCGGTACATGGCCATGGTGGCGAAACGAAGGTGGTCAATACACTACCCGGACCTAAGCGAGATCCTCATTAGCGAAACACCGAGCAACATCATAACATTTGCGTAACGACTGTCGTTCACTCGCAGAATTGGACCTGGCAAACTCTTCAACTTGAAAGTCTCTCCAGTTCGCGAGTTCAAACACGAGCGGAGGGAAAGGGAGGAGCAAAGGGTTTGAAATATGCATGCATACACATACGTCTAGCAATAAAAAAAACACATCGAAAATAATCTGTATGCGTCATGGTCTGACCAGACTGCAAAAGCCGCATAGCGACACCGCAGTAGGTACAGGAATATGACGCCGCGCAATACCCCACTCAAAGCCAGCCACCCAAAGTCAACGCCGAAACGGACTCGAAGCAAAAGGCGAACGTGGTACGCACTCGCTCTCGTGAGCACCCCGAGGGGCGCCTCGCTCTGTCAACTTGAAATAAAACGCCACCAGACGAGTAAACGTCTGCGCCGCGAAGGCTAGCGCTCCGTATGGATGAGCAGACACAAGAGTTTCATTTTTTGTTTTGCGCTGCTTATATAGGTTGGCGGAGTTTGAAATCTGGATGCACGTGATCTGATGCGAGAGGGAATTCACGAAAGGCGACGGTGAAGTTTGGACTGAATATAAGGGAGGCAGCTAGTGTATTGTCGAGCATTACAGCCGTTGCGTACATATACGTGGTATATCGATACGTGTTCCTCAATTCACATATGCGCCAACTCCACCGCCCGCTCACAAACAGTGTCTATATCCCACCGCTCGCTCCTTCGAATGCCATGCTTCAAATCCAAAACATCCCCCGCCTCGTCAATCGCGCGCAAAATCGTGTCAATATCCTCCTTCGTATGCGACGCACTCACACAAAGCCGCACCCTCGTCGTCATGAGCGCGCACGCCGGATACGCAACGACCACGACCACGATCGGCGTCTTGTTCTGCTTCATGAGGCGGTGGAACATGTTCATCTTGCCGGGGTTGAACAGCAGGAGGGGTATGACGGGCGACATGGGGTGCCCGTACGTGATGAACCCGAGCTTGATGAGGCCTTGGTGCAGGTATCGTGAGTTGAAGGTGAGGCGGCGGAGGCGCGTGCGGCCTTCAATGCCCGAGACGAGGCTGGGGTCGAGCGTGAGCCATGAGGGTACCAGTGACTGGGGCGCGGGACCGGGGTGGATTTCAGTAGTGAACTCGGGAGCAGCGGTGTTCCCGAGGCGCAGAGTAGACGAGGAGGAGTTGGAGGCGGTGGGAGCAGGGGCGATACCCATGATGCTCGCCATGCTCGATACGATCTGCATCAAGACCGGCGGGGACATTGCTTCTCCGTACGGGCCTAGGTAGCCCCGCACTCGTAAGCGGTCGATGAGAACCTTGCTCCCGGAGATGTACCCTAGGAATGTCAGAATACGATAGAAGGGTCATGAAAGGGACAGACCTCCTGCTGCGCCGAATCTTTTACTGACCGTCAGAATACGATAAAATGGCAACGAAAAAAAAAACTGACGATTTTGTGAAAGTACCCATGAGCACATCGATACTCTGCGGCGGAATCCCGAAGTAGTCCGCCACCCCGCGACCGTTGGGCCCTATCGCCCCAATGGAGTGCGCCTCGTCCACAAAGAGGTAGAACTGGGCCGATCCATCAGTTAGATGTCCGAGTAACAGACAATTCACTGACCTTGTATTTTTGTTTGAGCTCAATCACCCGCGGCAGGTCGACGATCGTCCCTTCCATGCTATACAACCCCTCGACAATCAGGAGGATTTTTTTCCAGGGTCGATGCGTCTTGGGCTGTCCCTGGCTGATCACCTCCCGCAGCAAGCTCTCAAGCGCATCCATGTCGTTGTGCTTGTACATCCGGACGTTGGCCCCGCTCAGGCGCACCCCGAACCGGATGCTGGCGTGGTTAAGCTCGTCGGAGATGACCAGGCAGCCCTTATTGACGAGGGCGGGGATGTACGCCGAATTGGTGGCGAAGCCCTGCGAGGCGTGCGTCAACGTGTATCCGTAGATAGGTAAAGGGATTCAGATACCATCGAACTAATCAAGCTGTCTTCCTGCCCGACGAACCGGGCGACGAGCGATTCCGCGAGGGTATGGAGGTCCGTCGAACCGCCCTCAAGACGCGATCCCGCGGACGAGACACCATAGCGCCGGATGCTCTCCTCGACGGCATCCGCACATCCCCCCTTGGCCTGCGCGAACCCGAGGTAGTTGTACGACGAGATATTGAGCGCGCGCGTCCGCGTGCCGGTGAATATCTGCGACGCGTTGTAGTCCGCGGAATATCGGTCCAGCAGCATGATAGTGCGCCCCGCCACACCAGTGACGGGCTGTCCGAAACATTCGTCCATACGGCGCTTCAGACGACGTGTGTAGAACGAGTCAAAGTCAGAGTTGAGCGGGGCGTAACCCTGCAGACGACGTCAGTCAGTCAGACTGCTGCTGCGTGATCACAATAAAGATGCCAATGCCAACTCACATCTCGCGGCATGAGATGGTAGTACGCGCTGGGGTGGAAGCGCTTGCCCAAAAAGTCCCGGATGTGGCCCATGCAGATCAGGATGAGATAGCTGGCAGCTAGCTGAGCATGGCGCACGGTCGCGAAAATCGGTCACCGAACAACAAACCTGATATAAGTCGAAATAACGATATAATACGGCGGGTCTTGCGCGACATGGACGAGAGACGTCCCAGGGACGTGCTCGCTCACATAGCGGTACTCCTCGTTCGCGCAGTGTCCAAACTCCGAGTGCACGGTGGTGAACACCTGCTCCGACGTCGGGGGGTACAGCGGGCTCTCGAGACCAGGCCGATTGAGGTTGTGTGAGTCCTCCGACGACTTCTCGTGCAAGACCGAGTCCTCCGAGTCGGCGGTGAAGGAGGAGGAGAGCGAGAGCGCGGGGGTCGCGGTGGGGCCAGCCGGGAGCTGGGCGCGCAGTCTGCGGGCGTCGGCCTCGGACAAGGCGGAGAGATACGAGGCCGCAGTCTTCGGCGCCAACGCCGCCGTGCTCCGCTTTTTGAAGATGGAGGAGGTCGGTGACATGTTGGGGAGGGCCATGGGAGAGGGCAGCGGCGAGGAAGGCATCCTTGGACCTCACAAACCAAGTCTAAGTAAGCCAACGTATGTAAGCTGGTCCGACCCTGGCCATCCGGAATAAATTTGAACGGCTGATGATGTTCTAAATGGAGCTATAGCTACTGCTTGGACCGACCAACGCATCTTTCAAGCTTGGGTGTGTGGTGGGAGGAGACTCAGGCGAGTGCAAGAACTCAAAGAAGAAAAACGCGATGGACGCTGTAACAAACGCGTCTGGTCACCGTGACATCGCCGCCGATCCTCGCGTCCTCGCATCGGGCAGGTCGGTAATAATAACATAGATTTGCGCGCCTAGTCCTACACATCGCCATTAAACGTTACCCCCGGCACTTGACCGTGCCCTGGATGCGGCAGCCCGGACTTGTTCTCGTACTCCCCCGCCACGACGAAATCCCCCGGCTGCAGCTCAAAGTCCTGCCGATCGCGAGTATCGCGCGATGATGGCAAGGCCTCACTGGGTAAACTTTGCCCATGTGCTCTTCGTCCGCCACTCAACGGGCGCGGACCCGAGTTGGAGTAGGAGTAGTCGTCGATGGAGGCGGTTTGGAACGGGTGTTGCGTGCTGAGGACGAGGTGCTGGGCGGCTGCGGGTCGGGGTTGGTTGAGATATGTTTCTATCTTTTTTGGAGCGGAGGGACGCACCGATGAGGACGATTGCAAGCGGCAGCGTTGAACCAACGCCCGTCTTCATTACTTCTTCAAATTCCAGCACAACCCAGCTGCGCGCTGTTAGTCGTCCTTGCTGCAACACATCGGGGGTGAGGGGACGCACAGATTCGAGAAGAACACGACGACAAAGTAGAGCAGGCCGTTTCGGAGTACGCGTCGCACGAAGGCTGTCATATTACTGAATTGAGATGAGGGTGAATGGGCGAGATAAAAGTGAGCGACAGACTACGCACAAGGTGCCTTGTATGGAGGGGGATACGAGAAAGAACGTGCCCGTTACACAGGCAATGAGATCGTAGGCCATGTGCGCGCTGTAATACCTGCATATCCCTGTTGGTTAATTGAAACTCATCTATTGACTGGGAGAAAGCGCACACTATATTCCAATCTGGCTTTTTGTTTCTCGGACGTTGGTCGCCAAGAAGAGATGGCGCGGTGAAGAACATACCTCGCCTCGCGCGAACACCTTTCCTTTACATCTAGAGTGAATTAGATGATCAACGCGAGCCAGCGGAAAAGAACTTGGACGCACTCTCCCTAAATAAGTGTCGGTTCAATCTCAGCACGTAAAATCGCAAGAGTTTGTCTTACACCGGTTGTTTCGGGCTGGAGGATATTCGGTTAAGATTTGAACGCGACAATTGTCGAGGAAGTTTAATAATCACCAATCTGTGGTACACGATCCCGAAAATTTGAACCTAAAGACTGGATCTCAGTACGAAGCCAGCGGTGGTGGTCAAAGCACAATCCACAAACCGGAAAGCCCAACAACAGAATCGCGCCCAGTCCAAAGTACACGAAAAGCGAGCGGCCCGATATCGCATACGTCCTGAAGGGTGTGAGATATAGAACTGCGAGATGCTGGACCCACCGACCGGATGAAGACGAGAGTCTGTACCGCCATTCCCGCGAGCACTGACACCCCACGCGTAAGCATGGCAAATGATAGACGCAGAACCGGTAGACTCACTTGCGGTTACGTTGGGCACCATGTAGAATGGCTTGCAAGTCTCCGGCGTAAAATGCGTCCCGTAGAAACCTAGTGTTTTCAAGTCCGCGGAATCAGAATTAGAAGAAGAAACACGAGCGGGGACGCGTCGGACCTATCCCGTTTGTCACGAGTGATATTATGGTCGTGTACCGCGCCATTGCGTAGAGGCAGGTTGTAGGGTTCAGCGACCGCTTCCGCCATGCTTTCCTGTAGAGCGCGATGGTGTCCGGGATGGTTTGTACGATGTCACCGCCCGCGAGAATGAAAGAACTGACAAGATCTTGAGTTTCTGTGGCAAGCGCGGCGGAAAGGGCGCACATTATCCTGATTATACTCGCCTTGGAACCTGAAGCGACCATGGCTGAAGGCAAACCCTGTGGGCGGTGGAAAAAGCAGGTCGAGTTTACATATGACCGGACAGCGGCCCAGCCTGCGTCGTCATGAGGTCTTCGAGGATGGGCGACTGATCGTGTGATGTTCGGTATCTCGTTCACAGAAACTCCAGTTGAGCAGTTTTACGGTGCCACGCGTACGCCGATTTGCGGTTTTCGTGATTGGCCAGGAACCCGAGCGAGAAATGCGATCCTTGGAGGACATGGATGTTGTGTTCAAGCGCAAGCCGAATTTGGACTGTTGTGATTGAATTTCGCCGAGAAAGCCTTCAGTGCGCATCAACGAGCGCGGGCTAGTTGACCTTTGTGGACGGTAAGGGGCCAGGGCAGCTAGTGGGCTAAGTACTATGGCCTACTAGGCCTACTACGACTGTAAACCAGGCACGACACGGGTAACATATGGTTCAAAGGGAGGTAATGAGGATATGGGATGTTCGTACCTGACAACTATTACCGAGTCTCTCTTTTTTCCGACGGCCCGGCCGCGCCTTAAAGCGTGCACTTGTGCTTTTGCCCGGTGCCCACTGCCCACTCCATCGCGTTCAAGTAGGACCCACGATGCTAATACTCCTCAACCAAGCCATCCTTCTCGCAGCCGCTCTTTTCTCCTCCTCCCCAGCCTACGCTAGCGAGGTTACCTCTTCTTCTACCGAAAGGGCTGCACGGGACGGTCTCGTTAGCACTCTATCCTCTAAATTGGGCCCTGTGGTGAACGTTGGGTAACAAAATTCACCCGCAAGTCTAGCTGCGACCTTACGACGCGTCTCTCTAGTTATGCCGCCTACGTCGGCAATTCTACCCTCCCGGACGTGACATTTTATGGCGGGATCCCTTACATCAAGCCCCCGGTTGGGAATCTTCGCTTTGCTCCCCCGCAACAGCTCGACGAGACTCCCAATTTTTTCTTGAACAACGATGACATCGTTGACGCGCGGAACTGGGGTCCACTCTGCATTCAACAGCCTGCTGTGATGGGAATCGGCAACGAAGGTACGCTGCTTGTTTTTTATTGTTCATTCGACTCCGTCGTGACCGCTTGTGCATAGACTGCGTTACTCTGAACATCTGGACGCCTTCGAACGCGACTTCGAAGAGCAAGCTTCCTGTTTATGTTTACATTGTGTGTCCTCTCCTCGAGGGTCATGAACCACGATGCTGACAATACACTAGCACGGAGGAGGCCATTATTATAACTCGTACGTCCAGCTCGATGAAAAATTCTCTTCATCTTCGCTGACGCGAGAAACATCACAGAGCTCAAGGTACTTCACCGCTCAATCTCGTCGCACTAACGCCTAACATCTGGCAGGGTTCCCGGCGAACGACTGGGTTGCCCGCTCAGGCGGTGGCCTCATCGCCGTAGCTTTACAATACCGCGTCAGTCAGCCTTATCCACTTGCTCCCCATATTACTCAACGAAACGGTTCTCCCCCCAGCTCGGCCTCCTCGGCTTCCTCTCCAGCGCCGAAATCTCCAACAACCCAACCTCAGGACCCAACAACGGGCTCTTCGACCAACGGGCCGGCCTCGAGTGGCTGCAGCGACACATCGCCGCGTTCGGCGGCGACCCGACCAAGATTACGATTGGCGGTAAGCAAGCGCGCGTCTGATCGCACTCCCGTTGTGCTCACTCTCGTTTTTTTAGGCGAGAGCAGCGTGCGCAGGGCTCCACATCATGATGCGCTAGATAGCTGATCCGTTCATTAGGGCGCCGGGTCGGTCGCGCTTCATTTGACTGCGTATGGAGGGGAGACGAACCCAGTAAGCGACTGCCCTTTTCTTTTATTCTACGGGTAAAATACTAATTGATGCTTAGCCATTCCGCGCTGCTGTGAGTGCTTCAAATACCTTGACTTGAAAATTTTCTGAACGTGCAGCAACTAGGTCATCGAGAGCTCTGGTTAGTTATTCAATACTGTGCCTCTGGTTCTTGTTGCTGAAAATTCTGTCGTTTAGGTCTGGACCCCTTCTATACAGCTGACCACGCCCAGCAATGCTTTGGCAATGTCACGAAGCAAGTTGGATGCGACGGGTCTTCCGACGTGGTTGCGTGCTTGCGCAAAGCCTCGAGTAAGTCTCTCGCCCGCCGTTTCTTCCACTTTTGACTGTGCGCCCACCAGTCGGCGCTATCGTCTCCGCGGTCAACAACAAACCCTCGACCTGCAAGTACGAGCCCGTCATCGACGGCGGCTACATCCCGGATATCACCTCCAAGATGTTCGCCCAGGGTAGATTCACCAAGGTACCTCCAATCCAATCCTCGCCGCCTTGAAGAAAAGTCGTGCTCAGGTTCTATCAACACAGGTCCCCATCCTTGCTGGGCACAATGCTCAGGATGGATCCATCTTCATTGGCGCGCCGCCCACGATAGTGACGGACACGGACATTATCAACACGATCCTCAAGCGGTATCCTTTAGTGGTACGCGGCCCCAGATATCTATTGGCCGCCGAGTTGTGTCTGACGACTACACCCCCCATCAGTCGTTGGCGACCATGAACGCCATGCTCGTTACATACCCGCCCGCCTCGGCGACCACCCCGTGGACAACGCAGTGGGAGCGCGCCATGTACGCGTACATGGAGAGCGAGGTTCGTTATTCCACCTCCCGCTTCATTAACTTAAACGGATGCTCATGATTTCTTCGCAGCTGGGGTGCTGGGACTACTTCATCGGCAACGTCAGCGGCAAGCCTGCGTTCAACTACCGTTGGGACGCACCCGATCCCAACCTCATTGCCGCTCGCGGCGCGTTTGTTGGCGCTGCCCACACGTGAGTCGCCCTTCCTCATTCTCCCTTCCCCCGTCGACACCGCGGTCTAATTGCATGCATTCTAGCGCCGAACTCTTCTACCTCTACGACGGCACGAACTCAGGCCCCAGCGCCTCCGTCGCGCAGCCCGTCTTCACCCCCTTCACCCCCGCCGAGGACGCCCTCGCGCGCCAAGCCGTCGCCTGGTGGTCGAGCTTCGCGCGCACCCTCGACCCAAACACCTTCGCCATCCCCGGGTCCCCCAAATGGGAGCCCGCCTCGCAGGGCGGCTTCATGGTCGCGGACCTGCCCGTGAACGGCACGGTCGCGCCTAACAGCGCGATGGCGGTGCGCACGGACGACTATCCCAAGCGCTGCGCGTGGTGGCGGAGTATTGGGACGGAGCTGCGTCTCTGAATCTGATTTACTTGGGTTTTGGGAGGAAGTAGTAGCCTGTACATATTCTGCAGCGGGAAGAAATACAAAGAACAAATTCGGATATGTCGCTTGCTCCCACCACCACCTTCTTCGCTGCGCCGTTTACGGTTCCGTAGTCTACTGAAGCGCTTATATAGCTGCGCGAAACTGACAACGCAGCCTCACTTTTGATCGCAGCATCTTCGGCCAAACGCCCGCAGTAAACGTGATTCAGCCAAATACTGCTCCTCAGTCCAGTCCACTGCGCCGCCGCCCACTTACTTACTGTGCTCTCTCATTCTGCGCCCGCAATGATCATCGACGAAAAGGTGCTCAGCCCCCCACCGCCCTACTCAAAGGCGAATGCAGCGGCCCCTGCCGCATGGCGGACCTTTGCCGCCCTTCCCCCACATCTACTCCTCCACATCGTCTACGCGACCTTCTCCGACGCGTATGAGATCGAGGATGCCAAAGAGCAGCGCAAAACGCTGTACTGGCTCTCCACGGGACTGAGGCTCGTCAACCGACTCTTCTACACTAGTCTGTATTTCCCTCGTCGACGCATAGTCTGAGACTAAACTCCGAAAACAAACAGCGTCCATGAATGTGCTGCGCTCAGTCTATCTTCCAGTGTACGACGGGCTCATCCGCGCCCCCTATACATCCGACCCGTTCCCGCACAACTCCCACTCGCAGTCCAGCCACACGTCCATCTCCTCCCTGCAGCGCGAGACGGCGACGCTCGACCTCTTCATCGCGCTCAAGGTCCGCGAGGACGTCTGGTCCGACGACTCGGAGCTGCACCTCGAGCGCGACGAGTCCTTCACGGACCTCTTCAACCTAATGCAGCCGCGCAGCCGGCTCGAGGACCTCGTGCGCGAATACGGGCTGGCGGAAGGCGTGGTATACATCGACCGCAGGCGAGCGCGCTCGCCCGCAGCGTCGTCCTCTTCCATCGACCTGCGCGCGTCGCAGTCGGCTGCTGCTGCTGCGGCGCCGACACAGACCATCCTGCGCTCCGCGGCGTCACACGCGTCATTAACCGCACGCCTATCTTCCGCCTCCGCCGCAAGCTCGAACTCAGGCAGCTCCTTCTGGCGGATGACCCTCGGGAAGGGAAAGGGCAAGGCCGTCGAGGCCATCCCAACCCCGTCAATGAAAGTGACCATCACCCCGCTTGCGTTTTCCGCGCTCTCCGTGTCGTTCTCGTCGCGACGAGTTGGTCTTGTCTTGACGACTCCCAACGCGCGGCGGTCGGCGGGGGGCAGGCGGACCTTGGTCGAGGTTGCGCGGACGCGGGACGAGCAGCTCGAGGTCGTTGCGCGACGACTGGTTTGGGAGCTGCGGGACTGGTTGGTGGATGGCGTTGATGGACTGTAGACTTGCGGACATTTAAATTATCATTATTCTTGTATCGGCCGTCGCGGGCGTTGTACTCAAAAGCACATGTACTTCTAGTATTCTACAGTAATTCCAAGACACGCACTAACCGCTCACTTGAGCAAATAACAACTATCCCTCTCGGTTCACAGACGGTCTTGTTTCCGCAAAGAGGAACCACAAAAGCCTCCTTGTTGTGACCGGGAACTGGTATATACTTGTAAGTATCACAAATAAATCTCTGGTCAAAGCTTGGTCAAAATCCGCTCCAGCAAATCCTCCATCTTCGCCATCCGCTCCTCGACTGTCGCCTCCAATTTCCCAATTCGCTCGTTCATGAGGTCTTCGTGCTTCGTCAACCGGTCGTCCATTCGCCCAAGTCTCTCCTCCATATTTTGCTCATGCTTGGAAGATCGCGTCTCCAACTCGGCGAAGCGCTCCTCCATGGTCAAATCCTTCTCCAACTTGAGCACCCGGACGAGATCATGAGTACGGAAATCGTGGTTCCCAAACTCAATGAAAGGCTTTGCGTCGCACTCCCAGCAGATGAAGGTGCCCTCTTGACACTGCACGCAATACCAACACGGTTGCGACACAGGCTTGCCACAAGCGCCGCATGATGGTGGCCCGGCCACTTGTATATCAGCAGTCGGTGCAACCGATGGCAGGCCCTGGGATAGAATGTGGGAGAGCCGTTTGGCTGACAAGGGCACACCACCGTCGCTCTCGACGGGGTTTGCTTGCCCCGTCTCAGCATATTCCTTGAACAATGCCCGCGCGCGTTTCAGCGCCTCTTTAGCATCTTGGTTAGTCTTCCCGAACTGGCGCCGATGCACCATCCGCCGGACCTTCAACAAGTCATGGTGCGGCTGATGGACTTTTTCCATATCGTCCAGCACGATCTGTTTAGTGATACACTCGGGTCTCGGGCAGAAATCCACCGTGTTGAAGAGATTCTTCCGCTTCATTAAGTTTGGTGAGCTCGAGTATACCGTCTTCAGCTTCGTACATACCTGGCAGATAAGGCACCTTGTGAGGGAACCGAGGATATTGCTGCTGCAGTTGTCGCAGGTGGAACTGCGTCGCATTTCAAGACGCGGTAAGGGTAAAAAGGGTTGAAACCACGCACACATGATCGGTTTTTGTGCGGAGCTGCTTCATTGCCAAGGAGCTATAGAACCGACTGGACAAAAATTATATCCAAGTGCAAAGATATCAGGGCGAAAACATACTAGTCTGCCGTCGTGAACTTTTTGTTCACGCGGCTTAACTGTTCTATGACATCCTCGTCGGGAAGAACGACGAGTTGCATAAAGAGTGAGATAAACCGTTCTCGGTCATCGCGCCGCTCCTTGAAGAACGACCAAGTCCATCGACTGCGACGGATATTAAACCGCACGGCATCGATCGCGAACGCCCATAAGGCTCGGGGCTTGTTGACTGCCAGCTCTACTGGTGCGGGTGTAAAGCACATGATCTCCGGCGCCAGACGTTTGACACGAATACCGCGTCGTGCGTGGCGGCGTCCGGGTCCATACCGAGTGTGCCAAGTAGCATGTCCGTGGCTTCACTCCACGTTCCGACGTAGTATTGTATATTCCGGTCAGCGGGGAACGAGCGCGTGAAAGTGAAGGCTACGGTCCCCGGCTCGTCACCGGCACGGCATTCGCCTACGACCTGGAATGCAGCCACATTCGCCTGAACGGTGGCGGTAAAGAGCTGTACATCATCAAGTGTTGAGGAGGGTCTGAGGTTCATGGAGAACATCCCCGAATCGGGCCCCGGTGATGTTGCAGGCGAGAAGTAAAAACCATGCCAGAGCCCGAGCATGCCTTCAACGGCCTTCAATGCAATGGGAACGGGAGTATCATCGGGCAAAACAGCTTTGTACGCATCGAAGTCGAGGAGATCTTGGTCGACAGGATGATTCAAAATGCTGATGTCGATATTCTCTGGCTCCAGGCTGTCATCATATTCCCTGATGAAGGAGATTAGGCTCATTTAATCTATTATCATCGGAGGAGTTACTTGCCCTTCCTCAAATATTTGAGTTGTAAATTCCTTCCAAAGTAAACTGGGGTCGTTCGAATATTCATACTGGGTAGTCTTGGCAGTGAGTATCAAATACCCTCGCTCAGGCAAGAGCACGGACCAATCCGAATGCGAATGTCGCCAATTGTTGCTTTACATCGAACTTCTGCTGCTTGAAGATCGCTGGCGGATTCTTAGTAAAGTGGACGAGATACACAGAAGGGGAGCTGACATTGAAGCAGTTCAAGTCGCGTATTGATCGCAAGAAATACCCATTCCATCGTATCCTCCGCATCTCCCAGTTCATCGAGGTGAACTGTTCGCGTTTGACAGATGCGGAATATTCGAAAGTGTTGTTCGAGTAGGAGGCAAATGACAACGAGCGCATACTGGCGGCGTTGCTTAGTGAACGGAGTAAGATCGTCAAACGGAGCAACATACTCTATCGATACGACCCTCCCCTGCGAAAATCGTTGAGGGACGGATATCGAGGAGATAGAATTGTAGCAAACCTGTGACGAGCTCCAGCGTGCCCAGGTCATCTATATTGAAGCGGATTGCCTGAAGATTACCTGGGCACGGTTATGTTTGACCGAACCATAGGGGTCAACACTTGCCTCTGATTCGTGCCTCTTCCTCTTCGACGTATGACCAAAATCTCTTCTGCAAGAAGAAAATCGTTCAGTCGCGATGCTGCCGTGACGAAATTCAATAAACACACCTGGAGGGCGTCGTTGGGAGGGCAAGGGATCAACGATCCTGTCAAAGTATAGACCTGTCGGGAAACCAATGCAAGATAGCCATTGGCAGAGTCCTGGTTGACTGGTGTAATTTTCGGCAATATGGCGAACATCTTGTCCAAAAGGTTGTGGATTTTGGTAACGTAATGCTGCATCGCTTGGTGATGCCCGATGGCCCAGTACGCTATCCACCGGGGAAGACTGGCTCCAAAATTAGATGGAAAGAAACAAGTACAATTCTGGGTCGAAGTACCTCCAGTCGAGTGGGCGTGTGCTGGTAAATCTATTAACTTCAGCCACGGTCACGAATCCCGAGGCGTCGTCATCCCATGCCTCTGAGATCGGTTGGAGGCGCGCAACACTGTAAGATCGGGTAGATGAGATTCAAGTCGTGCAGAGTCGACGGGCATACTTGATGTACTCCAAGGCCCACTCATCTGATTTATCGACAATGGCAGCTTCAGTAGGCCGTCCGTCCACACCCTTCTGTATGTGACTCTCTTGGAAGTGGTCGCGCAAGCCCATGACAAAGTGACGGGCCTTTACGCTAGCCCGCCAATTCTGTCAAAATCAGCCAAGAAAGGTGCAAAGTAACGTCGCCCTCACCATATCCTTCCAGAGGGCATGAACATTCTGGAACGGTGATAAAAAAACACGGCGAAGAGGTTCGACACGGGACTTACGGGGTCGATGATCCTCTCGTGCGGTCCTGCAGAGTAACATCAGCGCAATGCTCACTGAGGAGAACGTGGTACTTGCCCCCCGTGACTGCATCTATGATTCTGTCGCCCTGGTGTTCAACAACACGTCTCATCTCATCGCTTATTCGACGTTAGCATCGCAAGTCGGTAGATGGGACAGTTGACGAACGTAAGTTGCCTGCTTTGAACTTCAAACTTGCGCGAGAACACCACCATGTTCTGCTCCATCGCCGAATCTGGGTCGGTGCGCAGCTCATTCTTGAGGTCTATTATATCAGAGGGCATCGCGGTTCTGCTACCAGAGACTGCGCCCCTATTTTCGATGTCGTTGAGCTCCTTGAGAACCTTATCGTCGCGCAAGACTGTCTGCACCCCTCGTTGTCGGACCAGCCTTGGATAATGTGAAAATGCAAATCCGGGAGATGAAAAATGAACAAACAGATCCATCTCCTTCTGTTCTGGCGTCATGAACTGGCGGAACATCGTAAGCATCATTTCCATCTTCTCGTTCATCTCCTGGGTCGTCTGGTCAACGGTGCTCAAAGTCCTGTTTGCTGCGTCGACCCCGAGGGCGGTGTGGATAGACAAGGCGAACAAAAATTCTGAGCGCCGTCGCGTGAAAATTCCCACAAATTTCACCAATCTTTCTTCCCAAAAGGGTCCCTTGATGACCTTCACCAATGTCCGTTTCTTCGACCATGCATCACAACCTGGAAAGTAACCGTTGGTGTAGAATTTCAAGTGAATATTCAGGATTGCTCACAGTTGCCGCACGATTTGATGTCGTCTGCGGTAAACCGAGCCAACTCTTGTATCCGACCCTTGATCGTTGACCCGTCCGGCGCGATTGAGTTGACGTCTTTAACGTTTTTGAGCCAATGAGCAAAATAAGCGGCGAGCCAAACGAGAGGCGAGTGGTACACACTGTATCAGAACAGCCATAGTATCCGTCATCTCCGAGTGAAGTATCCGTATTCTCCCGTCGTTGTCTCTGCGTTTCTGCTCGAGTGCCCAGATTGCTTTGAAGGTTATGACGACAACTGAAACTTGATGAGCGAAGAGGGCCTCCCGAGAAAACAGAGACGTACTCCCAATGAATCTATGGAAAGCGCTGGATCAGTTTGAAGCACGGCAGCCGAGGGAGAGGATTACGGACGGATGAAGCTTGGCCACTTCATCTAGCGCTTTTAAGAGTATCGGTACTCCCTCCGCAAACGAGGCGAGCCTCTTTTCGACGGCCTCCACACCCCCCACATTGTTCACATTTGTTTCGATAGTCGGCAGAATGTCGACAGCGTTGGATTCTACCGCCGTGGCACTTGCAACGCTATCTTCTATTTCGGAAAGTTATAGTTTGTTACGATGTGGAGTTGAAATCTAGCGCACCCAATTTCTGGAGAGCCTTGTCCGCTTTGCTAGCCACAGGATCTGTCGTCGCGGAGGCCCAGGCTGGTTGTAGATCCTTCAAAAGAGGGTCGTGCACCACGGTCCCATTTCCTGCCACCGGCTCCGGCATTGGAGGAGCTACAGGCAAATTTACAGAACTTGTAGAGTGACTTTGACGGCGTTTGCGAAGGCTCTTGAGGCTCAGCTTTTCCAAGAGATGGGACATCGTGAGCGTTAAAGTTCATTCATTAATATTGGTAAGTCAGCCAGCCGTGCGAGACCGAGCCGGTGATGAACGCCGACGCGTCGGACGCGATGGGGTCGAAAAAAGACTGTGCGCACGGCTCATAGTGAGAGCTAATACTGAACAGTGAGCAACGGAATGGTGGTTTGTGGCTAAAGTGTACAGTGGCTGTGACATTGATCCAAAAATTCAAGACTCTGGTGTGGTACAAATGCGAGAGCAACCCTAAGTGGTTTACAGCGCTCCCGAAGAGAGAAACGAGGAGAAATAATTTTAGATCGAGCGAGAGGTGTATAGATTCAACTATCATTCAGTCCAAATATTCCGGAGGCCGTAGCTGGGCCGGCGGGGGAGCATGAGAGGCGCGGGGTTCGGGGTGGTTTCGGCCGCTGGGCGAGTGAGGACCGTGTCCGGAACGGCGTGATGTGCTTTGTCGACATGGAAAAAGAAGAAGGAACGGGCCTTGAAACGGGTGTCGGAGTTGCTTGGGCTCGAGGGAGCGATGCGTGGATGGAGCCAGGAGCGGAATGACGGGGAATTTCGGTAGTATGCGCTTCGGGATTGAGGACAGCACGAGAGGGAAAGCTTGTACGGGAATCGAGAATGGAGCAGACGCGGCGTTGGAGCTTGACTCGGCGCAGGGGTTCGTTGAGCTTGCGAGACCGGAACCACTTGGGGGCCGAGGCGCGGATGGTGTTCCCTGCTAGACGGATGACGGGGGAGATGGCCGCGCTCGTGAGTGTCGCCAGTTCCTTGCCCGCCGAGTTGGAAGCATTCCAGATAAGCTGTTTTGAGGGAATGAGGTCAGAGTAGATGCGGCAAGGAAACGAAACGTACCTCTTGAAGAGAGACCGACGGGGTCAGTCTGGCCAGGGTACCCTGACCATCGTTCCAAACTTGCCATTGAAACTGTACAGTCTTGATTTGAGCTAGAAGATCCAGGGCTGGTAGGGAAAATGAGCCGTGCAAGCACCAGTAAGCGCGAAACGCACCTGGTGCATACGTCTGAGGATTTCGTTCAGCGATACCGTCGTACATCTCCTCAACAACGTAAATAAGCGGAAGGAACGTTGCCCGAAACCAATCGAGGAAGTCGCGGTAGCTGAGCGTTGTGTGCAAGGCGGCGGCGAAGATCAAGAATGTATCGGCTGCAGGACGCATCGTAGCGCCTCGCCACTGCAGTCCGGCTTTGGTCACAAGTGCAGCATACACCGAACGAGAGAACCAGATTCCTGACAGTCTGCCCACCCGTCAGAGAAAATTGGGGGTGTAACGTGCTGAGATAGTTACAGCGAGAAAGCCATTTGGGCGAGAGACCTCGCGTTTGAGCATCACTGAGAGGAAGCAGGCACGTAGGGCGTGCTCTCCAACGAGAACGAATTCTTCACAGACAGAGTCAGGCGCGTCTTGGATGCTGGTCCAGACCTCTTCGGCGACGGCGGGCGAGCGGAAAGAGAACGTGGAGGAGTCGACTTTTACACGGAGGGCTTCGCAGATCGAGGGGTTCATGGCGGCGTGAAAGGAAAGGCGAAGATGTCGGCGGCTCCCAAATGCGGATGAGCGTGATTAGATCGCGATCACCTGACTTTGACTTGACTAAATGATGCAGAGACAGGCAGCGACGCGCTCAGGGCCCAGGAAAGAGACTTCAGAGGCAATATATATACATGTAGATAGACATTCCACAAATCCGACACAGCAAAACGATACCTAACGATACACTCATTCACAACTACTTACATCGCCAACGAGGCGAGCAGGCTTGGAGACCGCGGCACGATGCGACACCCAAAATTCGTCGCCATCCTACAAGGATTGAATGATCAGTGCAAGGTCGTCTGCACCGGAGAAAAAAAACCAACGTCACGATGGAAGTCCTCCACTCAACACACGGCTCGATCTCCTTCCCAGCTGCGTCCAAGGCCCGGGATACGGTGAACGCCGCGAGGATATTGGATATCGCGAGGAACAACGAGTCTTCAGCGAGCGCCGCGCCGGGGCAGACGCGACGTCCGTACCCAAAGACAAAACTGCGCGCATAAATATGTCAGGACTTGTTTTTTTTACCGCGCCGACGGTACACACTCGAATGGATCCGCCTGAGGTTTGTCGCCGAGATGCCGCGTCGGGTCGAAGACGGTCGGGTTTGGATATACGTCGCTGTCGTGTGTGATTGCCCTGCGGTGTCCCGGTCAGGTTCTTGGACTTGCGGGAGGAGTGACTGGGCCTGTACCAGATGTTCGCAATTACCGTCGTGCCCTTGGGGATACTACAACACAAACCCGGGTTTAAATTCCATTGGACCCACCCAAAGTTCAAAGTGCTCACAAATACCCCTCATATATATCATCCTTCGTTACGCGGTGTTTCAACCCTGTCGTAGCCGGTCAACGCGCAAGAAAAAAACCCCAGAAAGGGTTAAACGCGAACCTAGCGGCGCAACGGGCGCCCACCGCAAAACCTCCTTGAGGACAGCCGAAACGTACGGCAGCGCCTTCTGGTCCTCGAGCGTGAGCAGTCGCTGGTCCCGCCCTATTATGCGGTCAATTTCCTCTTGCGCCTCCTTCTGCACCTCAGGGTGAGTCGACATGAGGAGGAAGAAAGAGGCGATAGCGGAGGTCGTCTGAACGCTTTATTGATTAGAGCACTAGATATTATTCTGAACAACGCACGGTATGCGCGCCTCCAGAGTATATGGAGGCCGCGGTCCATTTCAGCATATCCTTATCCGCGCCATCGACAGCATGGCCGCCGTCCGGGTGGAAGTATTGGGAGAAGAAAGATTCCGCAAAATTACCGCTGTCCTATTCAGGGGGTTGAAAACGCGAACCGAAGTTGAATAAATGAACATGAACTGACGATGGCCTTCTCCGCCCACTGGATCGGCGCGTCCTCCAGGGAATCGAGCATTGGTCGATTCACCGACAGGACGCGCTTGAACTTGGCCAGTGGGAACCACGACGGGAGGAATCGCACTATAATAGATTTGGTTGACATTCTCAGTGGTTGGTTGAAATGGGTCTTACGAAATGGGAACGTCTCCACATAATAGAACGGTTGCCCTATCTCTGTCATTATCCGCGCGCCCTCGTCAACGAGCTTCACGAGGTAATCATCGTCAGTGGAAACGTTGTATCCGTATGCAATCTGATCTGGAATGAGTCGCCACACAAGTTGATATAATAATTTTACCTTGAGAGCAATAGCGGCGACGTAACTTGCACACCGCAGTCCTTAGATAGACTCACCCGAAACGATGATGATAAACTCACGTCTTGATATACACAACGAACCGTTCCGGACGCTCGGCAAGTCCCCTCAGCAGAACCCTTAACTGGTGATCCTGGGTGGGGCGATAAAGCTGCGTCGCGCGCCGATTAAGCCCGGAGTGCAACATCTTCCGATACTTGGGGAATCGCGCGTCCAAGGATGAGAGCTGGAACATCGTCTCATCGCGCCCCGCGAGATGCGCCATCCAGGACACCGGGCGGTCAGAGTACACGCCGGAGCGCCGTTCGAGGAGGTCCAGCGCGCTCTTGGCGGAGTTTAGGATTAGCTGCGTGTGGTGGAAAGTGCGGAGGGTGATGAGTGGGCCTGTCGCGGAAATAGACCTTGGCTAAGAAGTCGAGATGCAGAAGAAAGCAAAGATACGACGCGAACCGTATTCTTTCGACCAGTCAGCATACCGCAGCCACGGCTGTTTATCTGGGAGTTGGTGCAAGTTTCCTATCAAGAACTTGGTGGGTGGGCCTGGGGGGAGAGGTAGTTGCTTGGATGCTAGGAAACGGCGCCAGAGCAAGACTGAAATGACAACGAGGAGGGGGAGGTACGAGGTGCTTAGCATGGTGAAGATTGAGTCGGGAGTTGTGCAAGGGCGTGAAGAGTGGGACGAGGTGCAGGCGGATGTACACAGTGGATCCGTGGGATGGCATACCGGGCCGATTGGGAAGCATTCAAGAAGCGAGTTGCATCGACTAAGAATAAAAGGGAAATAGAGAGCCGCAGACCGATAGTATGCGGTGAGTCTGAGAGGAAGACACAAGGCAGGGATAATTGCAGAGTAAACAGCCTACCCCGAACCCAGTGAACATTATATTCAGCGAGTATTGAACAAGGGAGCTGTGACAGGAGGCTGCGGTTGAAAAAATTGGATAGCCAGCACCTACAAGATGATCTTTTCGCTTCGCAGAATTCGCCGCAGAAGGGTGCTAAGGGTTTCCGGCGGGGGCTCCTTGGGCGGCTCCTCTTCATTTCGAGGTCTTGATGGTGGTAAAATCGGGAACCAAGGACCGACGATTTGAAAACGTTGTCGGCCACGGCCACCACGTTGTCGACATCGTAACACCGAAGGCTGGTCCGAAGCATGGAGGAGTTTCGAACGATAGGGGTCAGCGGTAGTTGCTTGTCCATTCTCGCAGGGCGCACTACCAGGGCCTGGCGCTTGCCTCTTTCTTCAAGAGCGCACCTACATATGCCTGGAAGTGGGGCAGGGTCTGCCTACTTTGTGTTGGGCATAAAAGCCTCACCGCAGTGGAAAGCCAACGACCAGCTTCGGCCGAAACGGCTGCAGTTGGACAAAACGCGTTTGAGATTGATTAGAGCGTATTAGCAGCGCACTATTCGTGGGCTCTGGGCAAAAATTTGATGCTCCACAACCAAAATATGATGGACAGAGCTCTCGCTAGCGTTACCCAGCCGAGCCCGTAGAAGGGCTGTATAAATTGAAAGAGACTCGATTTTCCTCCTATAAAATTCCCTGTGGCATGTATGCGTCAACTGTTGCTTGCCATGATTTTTGCTCAGCTGCTCGGGCCCATACCTCGTCTTTGTGGCCAAGATACTGGTACGCCATCGCGGCTCCACTTGGGAGTAAACAAAGATTTGATGGTGGGGAACAAAAATTTGAAAGGCCCTGCTAATACGCTCTATTGTCGAGGAGGCAATTCCGATATGAGGTCCAGCGACATCGTGCCATTCCAACAACAGTGCAGCCGGAACAGCTACCGGAGCCCCCAAAAAATTACTTCCTAGCGGCACCCGATGGAGTATGCCCCTTTATCTCTGTTGGATTGTTGAGCGGCAAGTTGCGGTTAACGTTCCCATCGGTGTTTCCCGGACGCCTCTATCTTTCTCTTCGTGAAGCCCGATTCTATCATAAGTCAACGTCCTTCTGCGGGTTTTGCCTGGGATTTGGCCCATGTTTGCGAGCCCAGCGGTTTTTGTTCTGTTTGGGGTTGTCAAAGGAGGTAAACTGCAAACATCGCGATTCATCAAAACGGGTTGTACCGGTCTTCTGCATAACCTCGAGCCGGCGAGCTGTGGTCGAGATCTCGACGAATGTTCTTGTGGAAGTCGGTGTTCTCGGGGCCTAATTTTACAATCTCTCTTTGTCTGCTGAGAAGAAAGGCCAGCTGATTTTGTATGCCGCAATACGAATTTCTGTTGCGATTAAACTGGAAGGGGATGTGGGCCGGCTGCAAGGCCGGCTGAGATTCGAGATTGATGATGTTTGTACTTCGAGCAAACACCGCTCGCCTTGCTTTGCTCCTTCATGCCCTCGTCCTGAGCTCTTTCCCCTCCGCCTCTCCATCCCGCCCTAGCCCCCGCCATAAGGATACCGCTTGATGTATGTCCTCTGGCTCTCTCCTGACCCTAATCCTGTATTCATCCGCCTCCAGTTACTCGCGACCCTTATCGGTTTCTTCCTCCCGCCCTCCACACGCATCCCGCTGCACAATAACGCACGAGTACGCTCGAGAGTATTCTCGCGACTCCACTCCAGTCCTCCGCAGAGAAATCGCGTCGACTCAGAGTTCTAGACAGTCCCAATGGCCCTCACGATATCCCCCCCGTCCCCTGCAGCCTCCTCCGCTTCAGACGGCTCCTCAAACTCCACTTCAACCGGCCCACCCCGCACGCCCGTCACCTCCGACCTCCCTCTCCCCACGCCCACCGAGTCCAAACCAAGCACCAGCACGAGCACTGCCGCCCCCGGTGGAGTCAAGCGCACAACAAAGCCCAGCCGCCGCGCCAACACAGCCGAGCGCCGCGCAACACACAACGCCGTAGAACGCCAGCGGAGGGAGACCCTCAACGGCCGCTTTTTGGTGCGTTACTATGCTTACCTCCATTCGTTACTGAATTTGGCCCCAGGACCTCGCCGCCCTTCTCCCCAACCTCTCGCAAATCCGCCGCCCCTCCAAGTCCTCCATCGTCAACTCGAGCATTGCTCACATCAACGCCTCCCGCCGTCACCGCCTGCTCGCCGCCCAGCAGCTGCGTCTCGTCAAGAATGAGGCCGACGCCCTGCGGCACGAAGTCAACGAATGGCGCATGCGCGCGGGCGTCCCCGCCGTCGAGGAGCCTCGCCGCGCTGACGGCTTCGGCGTCATCCTCAGCGGCGAGCTCGAGTTTGAGGCGGGCGACATGATGGAGGGCGACGATGAAGAGGAGGACGACTACGGCAATGCTGTTGCCGGCGCTGCCTATGGCGAACGGCAATTCGTCAACGGGCACAGCTACACCGAAGAGCCGGAGGAGTTCATCCACGCCCAGCAGCAGCAGCAGCAGGTCGAACTGATGGCGCAGCAGCAGCAGCCCTTTGCTGCGCCGGAGATGCACGTCCCGCACCCGCACCCACATCCTCCCCCCATGACCATCGCCATCGGCGCGCCCCTCCCCCTGCAACGCACACACTCGCACTCGCCGCCCCACTACGCCGCCTCGCCCATGATCGCCAGTCCCACTATCGGCACGCCGCCCGACTGGAACCCCAACAACATGGTGGTGTACGACCAGCACGCGCGCCAACTGCACCAGCACCAGATGATGCTCCAGCACCACCAGCAGCAGCAGGAGGAGAACGACAAGTGGGCGTATCAGCAGCATCAGCAGCAGATGCGCGCCGCTGTCGTTGGGCGCCAGGCCTCGTGGTGAAAGCTTCCCTCGGCTTCCCACCTCTCATCCTGCCATAGATGCGCCGGCTTGTTTCTAAATTGTAATTCCCTCTTCTCCTCCTCCCCCAGCCTTTTTGCACGACCCGTGATGACACCCTCTTTATCCTTGCTTACTTGCTTTCCTTCCTTTCCCCTCCGAATACCTGCACGCCAGGTGCTCCTACATACTGCTGCTCCTTCTTGCTCGGGGCTTGCCCGACCGTCGTTCCTTGCTTGTTATACCCTCCCGCTTGTTCTTGAGGTAAATTGAATTGTGACTGAAAAAATATATAAAAGTGTAAAAAAAATAAAAAGCGTCTAAAATATTTTTGCGGGCTGATCGTTTTGGTTTCGCCGTCGTGTGAACTCCTCGGGTCGAGTGGATCGCGGAGATGCGAGCGCGAGAATAGAGTCGGGAAGTTCCTGGCGTTAGATAGCGTTAGGTGACCTCGTATTTCAACGGGCTCGATTATCATTGGACAGGGCGGAATAATAGACGAGGAACGTAAAACGATTACGGGGATCAGCTCATCCACCAAAGTAATATACATCGATTTCCTTCACTTGTCGTAATTCGTTCCTCTTGTGGTCAACGGGAATCAGTATGGACTGCGCTGGCAAAAATACGCAGGAACACATACCTTGAACGCAATGATGCGCTGATCGTCCATACTGACCCCGCTGTACGCAGAGGTCTTCTCCCTGGTCCTCGCGACATGTACGGGGAGCCGCGACCCCACCGGCTCGCCAAAGAGCCCATAGTCCACGAACGGGTCGTCCTCGGGGGGGATGCGGCTGGTCGACGCGCGCACGGTGTGGGGGTTAAAGTCGAACAGGATGAAGGACGTGGGTGCGTGGTGTATGGGGAGGATGACGCAGCGCTGCCCCGACGTCGTGGTGATCCAGTCCGTGACGACCCCCTCTGTGTTGATCCAGCGGCAAATGTCGGGCCCCCAGTCGGCGTAATTCACTTTTTCTTCCCCTTGATTCCCCGCCAAGAGCGCAAGCAGCGCGCGCCGGTGGACGAAGAATATGAACTCGGGCCGCAGGTGGCCAGGGGCGGCGGGGAAGATGAGATGGAAGAGGACGATGGAGTCTTCGGCGGAGGAGTGGAAGGGGACGTTGCGATTCCTGCGCCCGGAGACGGAGGGGTTGGGCTCGCCGCGCGCGGTCATGGTGCGAATCGTCATGCCGGGCACGAGTCGCGGCAGATGCAGCGTCAGCGCGGGGGCAGTCTGGCCCGCGGTCAGCAGCCATATCTCGAGCGTCGCTGTTGTGGTGTTGGGCAGCAGGAGCACGTCGGTGGAGAGAAAGACGGCGCCAAAGTAAGTCCAGCCCTCGGCGGTGGTCTCCCACAGGAGCGCCGAGGTTTTCCAATTGTAGACGTAGACATGGTCTTCCACCCGCGATTCGTATGGGGTCGACGCGTATGCGACCACGAAGACCAAGAAGTCGCCCACGCATTCGATGATAACGTTCGGCAAGCCCCATTGCGAGGTTCCCACTTCAATCGACCCTCGGGCTTGCGGATGTGGCACATGGGGAGAGGACACAGTGAGAAACTCCAACTTGACCAAACCGGATTCGACCAAGCCTCTTTTGAGCACCACAGGTGTTGGTTGTCTCGTCGGCGTGCTGTCAAGTAAAATAGTTAGAGGGTTGAGTTATACAAGGAGTCCACGATTTCAGACTCACAATGTGGCGAGTATAACCAGGTCGTGCTCATCGATTGCCAGCCCAAAGTCAATGATGACAGACCGCTCAGAAGCCAGCGCGATGCGTTCCCAAGGGATGGGTGGCGAACCTTTCGCAGCGGGCTCAGTCGGAAGCACCATGTATCGCAGCGCCTGCCTCTCAAACTCGCCCAGCCAAAGCTGACCACCCGACAGTTCGTACAACCCTGCGGCGAGGAACGGTACGGTCGTCGAACAAACCAAACTCGGCTGCATCTCCAAAAACGCTCTTGTTTGTGCGTTTAGCCTGGTAAGTGTACGTAGGCTGGTCAAACGACTGCAGAAAAGTTTTTTTGTCGACCAAATTCGGATTCACCTGGTGAGGCGCTCGGAGATGGGGACTGGTGAAGCGGGGTTGTCCGTAACATGCTCGACGCCGCGGGCCACTTGGTACCGTAGCTCGACAGAAGAGGCGATGAAATTAGAGAGATATCGAGAGGTTAGGCGGATAGAGCAGATGTCGTCGTTGGAAAGGAAAGAAAAAATGTGCACAAGGAGCTCAGGAAGGACATCGAGGAGCCTGAAGTGGTTGTCCATCTTCCAGGAGTGTAAGTTAGCAGTTCTTGACTGGGGAACGATGAAGGTTCGTGTTGGGACTCGGAGCTCAGCTGCTTACGGAAGCCTGGAGCGATTGTCAGAACGCGCCCACGTGAAACGCTTACGCCGTATATCCGGTCGTGGCTAGTCTCTCCAAGACAGACGCTATAACAGTTGAGCTCGTTCCTCGCTAGTTATATCGTGGCGTCCACCTTGCAAACGCATCTACCCAGTTCGAGCACAAAGGCTTATGTCGAGGTACTGTGTATTTTTATTCAAGCACTGCTAACGACACTACCGCCTCAATCACTGTTCCAAATCAAAGTGATCTTCCGTGCAGCCACGCCGATAACATCGCCAGCGCCTCCACCGGTTTATCGTGCGGCACGTAGAGGCAAGTCAGCCGAATTGTAGAGTGGCAAAAAAGACAAAGAAAAGAGACTTATCATATGGCCCGCCCCACGGATAGTCACGAACGAAAGCAGACTACCTTCCGCTTGCTTTATTTCTCCCGCAGGCTTTCCCTTCCAGTTCTTGCCGACACCCCAGTCAGCCCACTCGATCGCAGCATACGCCTCCTGCCCGCTCCACTCGAGCTTGTCGACCCACATGCGGTTCGCGACCCAATTGCACTGCCAGTCGTACGTCCCCGCGTAAATGAGCACGCGTATCCCGCGGTCAAGCAGCCCGGCGACGTAGTACTGCGTCGGTACGGCCCACTTGTCCAGCCGCGCGGAGAACTGGTTTCCGACCTCGTTAGAGCAGGACGTGAAGTTCGCCGCCGCCGGGTCCACACCGAGCATTTCGCGCAGGGCGGGGTCCGAGAGGTACTCGGTGATGACATCGTTCTCTGCATAGCAGAGGTTTCCGATACATGGCTTGGAGATGTCGTAGACGTTCCGGCCTACGGTGTATTAATGCGATAGGCAAGGGCGAAGATCAATAGACGCACCACTAGCTCTCATACCTGTCGAGAGCTCGTTTTCGCAGAAGTTGACGGCTGCACCGCAATTTATTGCGTCAAACTGGTCGATGCAGCTTGCCTTCATTGCCTTCTGGCAACGAGGGAGCTGTCAACACAGAGGTCAGGGATTCTATCGTGCGCGTAGCCGACAAGGACCGTACCGCCGCCTTCATACGGACGCAGGTGCTGATGGTCTGAAAAGGTACATCCAGCGCCGCGGTAGAACACTCAATGTCGTAACGGCCGGGGTATAACCTTGATACTTCAGCAGGAGCAGGGCAGGCATGGATCAAGACGGGAGAGTTACGTTGATATGTCGGTAATTCCGTTTCCAATTATCACAGACTGAAGGTTAATAGTCGGACGTCCCTTTGCAATCGCGAGCTGGTTCTGGTCGTAGATCTCACTGCCGAATACCGGGAGATACCGACCCTGCTTGCGATCAGCCTGGAGAAACGACCGGGATGAAAAGCGAAACAAACCGCGTAAGACTCGCCCGACAGGTGGAGGGCTCTGCCTGTGAATTGCGGGAACGACTCAAAAAACAGGGAGATGAAGGCGTAGACATTCTTGGCTGCATCCTCGGTGGTCTCTATCGTTTCACCAAAGTCGGCGTATGAGAAGCCTACGCCAACCCTGCAAGTTGCATTGGTTTGTCACAAAGTCAACGCCCGAAGGTCGAAACCCTCACGGTTGGTCCAAGAAGCTGTTGATGGATGAGGATCTGGATGCACGAGCGATTCACCTACTTACAAGATATTAGCCTCCGAGTTCCAAGAGTGCGGATTCCACGTCGTTCCGTTCGACGACGCGTTTTTGCTCATATCGATGCTGCATGGACCTGAAAGTGGATTAGATCCTGAGGAGTAGGCTCATGATTGCTTCATACCGAGCTCCATAAGCAAGCCCATCGCAGAGCTGCATCCAGGGCCGCCGTTTATCCACATTACCACGTCATCTATCCGCCCTGAGCCCAGAGCACACGGTGCACGCAATATCACACACCTTTGGCGGGGTCCCGTCTGCTCTCGAAGAAATAAAAGAACAGGTGCTTCGCGCCTTGGTCCACATCCAGATAGCCGGTGTAAACACTTGCGGA
This sequence comes from Mycena filopes, assembly GCA_029281495.1. NCBI lineage: Eukaryota > Fungi > Basidiomycota > Agaricomycetes > Agaricales > Mycenaceae > Mycena > Mycena filopes. The sequence continues at coordinate 1,015,841 of JARIHR010000009.1, read as the reverse complement.
AGAGGTTCAGAGGATGCAACAAAGTCCAAGAGACGAAGCTATGCACTTGACGGTGGAATCGCAGAAGCTGCTTTGCTTGATACGGACGCGGTGGTTAGGAAAGCGGGCGTGCGATAAGGTCGTAAATTCATTTGAGCCAAGGGAAGACAGATGCAATGGCAATGGCGGGGAGGACAGGGGGGTCTGTGTCGCGGCCACGAGCCCAACGGAAAGAGAGAAAGCTGCGAGTAAGAACGACCGCATGGTGGTTTCGGCCAAGTCGCGAGCCGCATTTGAGCCGGTCGGGAACGGAACACGGTCACGAGATCAATTCGTTTCTGAATGGCTTTGGCCGTTTGGCCCAGAAATCCGTATCGAAGGCAGAGACTCCTTGCAATTGGATTGGCGCGTAAGATACACATTTTCTCCTGATTATTTTGAGACAACCTCCGCAACTCTCCACAGTTATTATATGTAATAAAGCTAGGGATGGCACCCAACCTTTGAAGAGGATCCTCTTCAAAGTTTCAGCTCTGCACGAATGAGTTGCACGACAGTGTAGATAGCCGCAAGCAAGAGACCTAGAGGACGTCAGATGAAAGATTCTTCCGCTCTCAAATCTTACCGTAACCAGCGGGGTACTGCAAAACGCTAACGGCGTTGGTGCGCTGTCCACGGCGTGTCAACAATCACACTCCGAGAGCAGCTGCCGTTCGGGCAAACCTTCTTGGGGTTTCCGGTGGTATAGCCAACCGTATAGCCGACACGCGCGACCGACCAAACTGCCAGCGCAGCCGCGGCAGCATGAGGATACTTGAGGCTTACGATAAGCGTGCTAGAAGAAAGGTTTCAGCGAACGACGGGTACACGGAGCTATCTACGCACCCTATAACTAGCATGGGAAGGTTTTCGAGGGTCTGAAGGATTGGTGAGTGGTTGTAGGCGCAGATTTTCAGGGCCGAGAACAGACATTTTGGTGCGCGCCTGAGACGAGAGAGTCGGCATCACACGATGAATCACAGTGTGGGGGAGAAAACACGCACGTTGCGCGCAATTGAATAGAACAGCGTTTGGATTCGCTTTCATCTCTTCGTTGTCCGCGTAAGCTGCGGTGAAAGGTGAGTCCCGATGTCCGTGTTATGTATATTGCAGCTGGTCACCTCGGGGGTATTGAATTTTGGCAAGCGCACGATATTTTCCGACATTACGGGTCTGGTACAGCAGCACGAAGATCGTCGAGAGGAGGGCGCCTGCAACATAAGAACCGCTGCAACGGGATGGTCAACGCCACCGGCGAGACTACTCGTGGTCGCGGTACGTACCCGGGAGGTAGAACTATGGTGGTAGACATAGCGTCGAGGGAAGGAGAAAAGAGTGCGTGTCACGGAAGTCGAGTTCGAGCCGACGGAAAGACGGAAAGACGGAAGGCAGCACAGCCACCGATCAGCGCCGAAAACAACCCGGCTTTTGTTTTCAAGCTGAGCTTGCTTTTCTCGAGAAACGCGACATTTGTAAATTCGCTTTTGTAGCCTTCAGAGTCGACAAAGGCCACATTCCCAGTAATTGCGACTTCGCAGTCTTTTTATTACGCCTCATAACTTTCATTAACAAGCGACTCCCCTCAAAGGTTCAATTGGGCATAAATCAGCTTCCCAACAGTATACGTAGACGAAAGCAAAAGGCCTAGTCAGAACATCAGCCTCACGATGTGAGATTCAAGTCCCAGAAACATCAACTCACCGAATCCAATGGGATAATGGAAAGCGCTCAAAAAGTTGGTGCGCTGATCACGGCAGGTCAATATACACACATGCAAGACTAGCAAGCGAGGATGCGAACCTTCTTGGGATCGCCGGTGACATAGCCCATGGTATAGGCGACACGGGTGAGTGTCCAAGCTGCCAGCGCAGCTGCAGCGGCGTGCGGAAACTCGAGGCTTGTGATCAAGGTCCTAAAGTCACCTTTAGTCCATGCACGATAGCGACAGAGAAATCAGGGCATACGTGCTATACAGCATTGGGAGATTTTCAAGTGTCTAGATTGGTTAACGTGAGTAAACTTGAGGACGCGCAGGAAGACCAGAAGACGAACGTTTTGGTGTGCACCTGGTCCGAGGAGGAAGTAGTGTCAGCGTCACGCAAGACCAAGAACGGTGCACACACGCTGCGCGCAGTTGAATAGGACAGCATTTTGGTTGGCTTTCATCTCCTCCTTGTCCGCGTAGGCTGGAAAAGAATGAGTGGGCAAGTTTTCACGCGACGGGCGCAGCTATGTCGCAACACACCTCGGGGGTATTCAACGCCCGCAAGGCGACGATATTTTGAGACATTGCGGATTTGGTAGAAGAGCAGGTAGACAGTTGAAAGGACAGCGCCAGCGATATAGGGGGTTCTAAGATGAAACCGTGAATGGCAATAGTTTGTGGAGTTGTTCGCTCGTACCCAGCAGGGAGGACTAAAGTGGTCGACATGGTTTGAGAAAAGGGAGGGGGGAGAGATGAAAATCGCGTCGTTCTTAAATAAGGGCGACGCGTGTCCCGGCATTTGAGGGTGGCACCGGCAATGCCGACGGGACCTTAACGCGCGTCGGAACACCCAGAAAAAAACCCGCGCGTGCGACCAAGAGGCGCTGCACATACGTGTTCGCACACGGAACATGTTGTTAACGTCAGAGCAAAAAACATCAAGTAAAATATCGCATATGGTATCTCGGAATCGCCACAAGTCGCTCACCGCGCAGAACATACCACAGCAGACGCAGCGGGTTGTAATGCGCTGCCAGCCGGCTCCACAAGCGAACTACACAAGTTTCAGTCTCAGCGCGAAACATTTGCCGGGGATGATATAAAAACACTAACTATATTGTACGAAAATGACCGAAAAGGGGACCGGTTGGTTCTGCGTTGCTTGCATGAGCATCGTTTGGGAAGGGAGAAAGATGGCAGGAGGAAGGACCTTGATGACCAACACCGGCGCGGCACCCTCGCTGTATCCGGCTTCGAAGTAGATCCCGCCTCCATTTGGAATGTTAGTGATTTCAAGAAGAGGGGAATGGGCGAACAGCGCGCGCACCGGGTAACCGCCACGGATCCTTCGCGCGGAGCATAAGCGCGAACAGCGGAAAGTGGTTCATGAAGGCAAGCTGCGTCTCGAGGATCGCGTTCACCAGAATTGTGCTCAGGCGAAGCTGTACCGTCATCCTTAGCACACTGGCAGTAAGCTTGAGAGCACCGCGCACCATGGCAAAGAGCGCGTAATACGCGAGCACCGTGGGGAACAGAAACGCGAGTAGCGTGAAGAGGATGGTGCCGAAGAGCAGCTGGTCGGTGTCATACTCCCACGCGTCGGTGCGTTTGCGCAGCACGTTGTAGCGCTTGCCTGATACTTTATCAGAAACGGATTGTCGCAGAGGGAAGGCACCCACCGCGAAACAAGTTCCACAACGACCCGCCCGTCCTGAGAAGTCGCGCGTACAACACCCTGGCCACGAAATAACACACGTAGATGTGCGCCGTCCACAGGGCGAGCAAGTCCGAGGCCAGCGCGATGGCGGCGGTCATGCCTAACCCGCCCGCCGTGAGCGTGCCAAAGGCGAAGAGGAGGGCGGGGAGGTGGGGAGCGGTCAAGTGAAGGACGGCTGGTCGTTTTCAGTTATTTACCAGCGAGTAAAGATAAATCAAGAAACTTGCCTCCCCACATCCCCACCAGATCGCTGAAGGTATGGGAATAGAACCGGCTGAGCTCCGTGTTCAATTTCAACCCCGCAGGCCAGGAGTCGAGCCAGTGGAGTGCACCGCGCACCCAGTCGACGAGGTATATCTCATGGAAAGGCATCAGATTGGACGGGGAATGATGTATTCAGCGCGGTACCTCGACGAGATAGTTAAGCCAACGCGCCAAGATGACGTTGTTCTCGCATAAGAAGGACCCAAATGCGACCCCGATGGTGATGTCGTTCAGGCTTAACCACACCGTATTGAAGAAACTACAGTGATGCTCGTCAACTGGGGAAATGGTTTGAAGATGGCACAAACACGCACTTGGTGTATCGCGCAGAGTAAACGGATATGCTCGTTGAATCATGCCGCCGCAGCGGCGTAACCTCGCGCGAAAGGAAAGCAGCCTGTTCCGCCCGGATATCGAGCTGTTGGACTAGGAAAATCAACAAACACATAGACGTGTACTGGGAGGCTCGCACCCACTAGTTGAGGAAAAGTCCTTCAGATATGACAGCGATTCGGGCACTCTGAGCAGTGACAAAACGCGCTTCGGGATGTACAAAGACGCATCCATGATGTCGAAGAGATACTTGGACAACTCGGCCGGTAGGCGTTGGCGCGACGGTTTTCGTGTCATCAGGGTATCGACCGTTTTTGCTGCATTGAATTGGTTGATGACTATGGTGTTCAGGCCTCCGGTATTGGTTCGCGGCCGAGTGAAATCGTGGGCGTGTAACGTCGCGAAGGCAGCATTCCTGGCTTTTTGGCTTGCGGACAACTCCTCCGCGGCAGGGTCCAAGGTCTCGAGGGTGTAGAAGCGCAAAGACGCGGCGGCGTGCCTCCGGTAATATATTATCGTATAACTGCTGTATCTGGGGTCAGCGCCGTCGGTAGTGCAGTAAGACAGTAGCTTACTCAGTCTCCGTCAATTCCAGTATGGGATGGCGAGGTCCTCCGTGGCCAAAGGTGCATTTGCCGAGGATAACTGGATTTGCGCCGCAGGATTGGGAAAGACGCGTCCACTGGGGATTGCTGTCAAGAGCGGCTAACGCGTTCTCCGCCTCCTGAAGTACAAAATTGGCCCCGGTGTAGAAATTGCGTGGCTCGAACGCACTGAGATGTCGTCGAGGACGCCGGCGACGCACAAGGCCGGCTTGGACCACCCAAAGCAGAACCCCGACGTGTGCACATCGTCCGGCCAGAAAACAGTGGGTGGTGGCAGCATACAAGGAGGGTACGGAACAACCCGACGTGATCGAGTGATGCGCCAAAAAAGTTGTCTCTCCCTCCCAATGTCGACGATAATCGTGCCCACTGGGTACGCACTCGTTCAGCCCGCAGGCTTGGACTCACCAAAACTGGCTTCTAGCTTTTCCTATGTTGCCGCTGCAATGATGTCCACCATCTTCCTCCTCGGCGGCCAACTCGTTACGGTCAGCAAGCACCGCGCACTGGCCGGCATCGCGTATCCTCAGCGTAAATAACGAACCAAATCCATTCCTTAAGCCAATCGATACAATTGTACTCCGCAGTGTACGCCGACAAGGAGCAAGCGGCCGCCTCGCCTGCAGCTATGAAATTTAATCGGGCTCAGCGTACGTTCAAGTCGTTCTCCAAAGGGACTGTCTGACTCTCAACAGGTGTCCACCACAACGTCCGTGAACGCTCCGACTATCTTCCTTAAGGCTTACTTCAGTTCGAAGACGATGGAATATATCCCGGGCCTCTATTTGATGTCTGTTTCTTCTCATCCAGGCGTTTCTCATGGCGACTGACAGACGCGTAGGACTGTTGTCTTTGGTGTCAAGTACCCCGTTCTGGCGGCGTCGTCGCTCGGGCTATGGGTCCTCGGTCGCGTCGCCTACAGCATTGGATACATAACCGGTCCTCCTGACAATGTGCGTCCTTCTTGCGTTGCCTCCACAAGTTCTTACCCACCGTTTTTCGCAGCGCAACAACATCGTCACCGTCATCTGCGCGACTCCGAGCTTGTTGAGTTGCGACCAAGTCCTCTCCTAATTCCTCAGGCGCTGACGCGGTCCGACAGCTCTCATCGGTGGCGCGATGTACAGCACCTACCTTCTCGTCGCTGCCGGTATTTGAATAGATCACGGCGCTGCGCTCTTTCAAGGCGGAATCAGGGATTGATTTTCGCAACACGGTATCGGTAGCGTTTAAAGGCCCTCGGTCACAAATTGGAAGACAGTATACCCCGAACCGAAAAAGAGGGCTGAAATTCCATGAGCTCAGACCAAGAAAGATGTTGTATCTGAGACTTACTCAGTAACGCCGGAATGTATGTGAGACTGGTGATAATATTGTTGCGCTGGTCAACGTATCAGATACACGACACGCAAATGTGAAGTGCCCAAACCTTGGCAGGAACTCCCGACGAGTATCCAACGGTGTACGCGACGCGACTAATGACCCACGACCCGAGCGCCGCCGCGGCCAAAGTGGGGTGCCTCAAGCCGAGGATGACGGTCCTAGTCGCAGGGTTCAGAACTGGTTTGGGCAGAGAACGATATTTGCTCACATCAAATACATCGTCCCGACATTTTCCAAAGTCTATTGTTCGCGGTTGCGGTCAGCGGAAAAAAAATGTTGGAAGTCGTCATGGATAACGAACGTTTTGGTGCGCGCCTAGTGGTGCTTGGATGAGCAAATGAACGCAACAGTACGATCTGGGGGAGACTAACGCTGAGCGCAGTTGAAAGCCTGGGCCGCAGGTGAAGCCGCCATTTCTGCCTTGTCCGCATACACTGCAAGAGATGATACATCAGCAAAGGTCGACGGTAGGCGAAATACGCGTACACCGAGGGTACTCTATGCCGGCGCGTTTGCGGTGCCTGCTCACGGTGATCGCTTGCCCCTGGAGGAGGAGGATTGTGGAGAAAAGGGAGGCCGCGACATAAGAGAAGCTGGGGACGTTAGAGGGTAGGGGAACGCAGTCAAAGAGGGACTTACCCGGTGGGGACGATTAGGGTGCTGGGCATTTTGGGAGGAAGTGAGGGAGGGGATTTTGGTCGTGAGACTTTACAGAACAGGTTCTATTCGCCCATTGAAGCCGGTGGCCACGCAGGCGTTGTTGAATGATCCGGGCGCTCTTCACCACGCGTAATAATTATAATCCCCCGTCGGAAGACCCGAGCTGACGAGTGCCAGAGGCCGGCGGTGAGGAGGGCGTGGAGAGGTACGAGTATTGCCGTGGTGTTCCGTTCATGCTTAGCTTACGATGGCCTGCGAGATATTTCCGACAGACACGCGCGCAATATTCGTGCAAAAAATCGAAGTTCGACGAGGTAGTAAGACGAGGGAGGGAAGGAAGGAATGTAGAGGGATGGCGGGCCTTATATATCGGCGCCTGCGCAATAAGCTGATGAGGTTGCGCCATTCGAGCGGATAGAAGCGGACCAAGCCCCGGAAAGTCAAAGTTGGTTTTCGATTTGGTTGGAGGTGGGACTGGGCGCGCGCGATTCCAGAGTTGGATGTTAGCGCGACTGGGGTTGTCCAATTTCGTTGAGCTTCTAGTGGTAGCAGTTGAAAGTCAACCTCAGAGTGGCATTTTGATGGTGGCCAAACAAGGCACAAACCAAAAGCGCGCTTGGACCGCTACCACCACAATGAGCAGCGACCGAGCCTCGAGCTCACGAACCATGAAGCGCGATTCATTCACGGCGGAGCTTGAGCGAGGTAAGTTGCACTTTCCTCGGTTTCCCACTTGAGATGGTTCTAAGCAGTCGAATTCTGACCAGCGCCTTGAATTTATTTCTTGCTCTTGTTCTAGACCCCCATTTATCGTCCGCAAAGCGCCAGCAGCGAACGCAGGCCTTCACCTCGAACATGGCGCATTCCTCGCTCGAGAGGCAGCTCCTGGCAGCCCAAACTACAAAACTTGAGCTGGAAACAAAGCTGCGAGAGAAGGACATGCAAATTGAGAAGCTGGAACGAGACCGCAGGTGGTTTTCCGATCGGGAACAGGTCTGATACGTGCCCGTTTGCTGAACGAACTGTGCTTACTCCACTTTACCAGGAAGAGCGGGAAGAGAAGGAGCGGGAACGAAGAGAATACGAGGAACAAACGGTCAGTATACTGGTCCCATACCCCAACCATTACTGAAATCCTCCTCCCTCAAGGAAAAGAAAGACAGTGAACTTCGTACCCTCCGGACTTCCCTCACGGCCCTGCGGGAAGAGTTTGCGGACCTCCAAGACGCGCATTCGAGCTTGTCGCGGAATACCTCACAAACAATCGCGTCGCAAAAATCACAAATTACTACACTGACAAGACAAGCGTCGCTTCTCGAAGAAGAGGTCTCTCAATTCAAGCTTCTTGCTGAGGAACGAAGCCAGACCATCGACGAGATACAAGTACAGTTCCAGGAGCTCTCTACCTCGGGCGACAACCACGTTGCCGAGCAGGAGAACAACGACATGGCCGTGGTTCGGGACGAACTACATCGCCAGGCCGCGTACCTGCGTACTCTCGAATCAACGAACGCCAAGTTGAGCTCGGAGCTGGCTATTCTGCGCGAGCGACATACGAGCATCGAGGTACTGCGTGAGGAGAAGCGGGGGCTTGAGCGCAAGCTCCTACCCCTTGAGAGTCTACGAGAGCAGGTCGTCAAGCTGGAGGCTCAGGTGGAGGCCGGGAGACAAGAACGCGAAACTTGGTGCGTGGTGGTGTTCTTCATATTCTCGCTGGTGTTTTACGCTTGTTATGCAGGGCGCGAAATCAAGCCTTCTCCGACAATTCTACCTCCACCCCGTCGAAGACACCGGTCGGGATTACTCAAAGCCTTTCTGCCCTACGCCTCCAGCACGCGCAATTACTTGAAGACCACGGTGTAACACTCTCAATCTTGCGATCCAAAGAGGCCGAGCTCGCCAACACTGCACTTCGCGCCACAGAAGATTCGGAGACCATCGAGAAACTTCAAAACGAGGTTAATGTTCTGAAAGACAAGGCCTACCACTATGAGCAGCGAACCTCGCTCGCCGAGAGAGAGGTCGGGTTCACCAAGGCTCTGCTGGTGAGGCTTCTCTTGATATTCAGCACCTTCGCTGATGTGATGCATATAGGCGAGCTTTTCTTTGGAGGAATCCAACAAAGAAGGGACATCAATGGCAATAGACGGTGCACGAGCAGAGCAGTTGCAGCAACTCGAGAGGCTACTCGAGGACTACAAGGCGACGAACTCGCGGCTGACGGCGCAGCTTAACGAGGTCGTCGACCGAGAACCTACCTCCGTCGCCGAGCAGCGGAGGCAGGAACTCGAGTCGGAGCGTACGGGCAGAATCGAGGCGCAACAAGGTTCGTTTTATCTCCCTCGGCATCACGATCCGACATTCTTATTGGCCAACCGCAGCCCTGGACGAGGCACTCGCCGAGGTCAAGACTCAACTTGAGAAGATCGAACAGCTGGAACAAGAACTGTTCGAGCTGGGAGGAGAGATTGCCGGCGGGAGGCACGTCCCCCCCGGCATCCGGGTTTTGACGTTCAGAGATACGCCAGACATGGTCCTGCGGGACAGCCCCGAAGCACGGCAGATTGAGCTGGGTCGCCTCAAGCAGGAGAACGCGGCGCTGGTACACCAACTGGAGGGCCTCCAACACGATGGTGCACGCGCTGAGAATGTCAGTGCGGAAGGTGTCATCCCGAAAGAGACCTGGGACGCCATGTGCGTTGAGCACGCTAGACTGAAGGAGGAGGTGAACAACACCTTGAAGCGGCGAAACCGACTCCAGGAGGTATGTCGATGGCCGTTCGATCTTACACTTGGCGACTTACTCCGCACGCCCAGGTGTTCGCCTCCAAGGCGGAAGAATTCAAAGCATCCGTCGCGGCTCTGCTCGGTGTCAAACTTGGGTTCTTCCCGGGCGGCGATGTCCGCGTCACCTCGCTCTACGACCCGGACGCGACATTCGTGTTCAAGCCCTCTTCTACAGGGATGCAGCTTTATGCGCAGGGCGAGGGCGGGCCAGAGGATCTGCCAAATCTGATGGCCTATTGGGTCGGGACGGAGCAGTGCATCCCGGGTTTTCTGGCGAGTGTCACGCTGGAGTTGTACGAGAAGCAGAAAGCAGGAATTACGATGGTTGAATGAATTGTATTTTACAGGCCTGCACGAACCGTCGCCACGACCGCCGACTCGTTGAGCGAGGGAAGTATCGTATGAGACGTTGCGGCGGACGGAGTGTCGTCGTAGCATCGTGTTCTCCAGTTTCCGATCGAGTGAACCCGGTTCCTCGAACAAGGTGCACACTTGCATTCACGACACCGCCCGATCGACAGGCAACTTTGTTGACAGGGTGCCACTTGGGGGTACTACTCGCTGAAAGGGATTCCCTGGTCCAGTAGGCGATTGAGTTCTTCGCGGAACGAAAGACAGTACCATCTTCGGAGGTTCACGACGTTTTTTTTGTTAATTTTGAACCGCAAAAACCGCTGCTTCGGAGGAGACGAGCTTTTCTTTTGCGAGACTGCGCCAGAAGCGGTGAAACCCCTAACACTCACTGACTCAGCTCTCCACACTCCGTATCTGCAGGTCGGACGCGTTCCCTCGGCCCAAGACGAGGATGATAGGCAGATGAGATCCCGGTCGAAGGAAAAACATGATGAGCATCGAGTGCAAACGGACAGAATGGAATGGAAACTTACATACAGAGAAAGGACCATTGCCATCCATTAGATTGCCAGGTCTCGTTTCGGGAGGCGAAGGGGAAGCACGAAGGAGCAAGGTGATTTGAGAGTAGGGAGTAGGGGGAGTATGGCCGTAGACAAGCGCCTCCACATGCTTGCATCAGGAAAAACTGAATCCTATATAGTCAAGGGCAAATACCAGTAGCGCTCTAGAGTATCTGTAGTCACCCACTAGTGTAGGTTGTCGTATGTCGTGCCATGTAGCCGGCTGGTGGGAGATATAGCCACTGTAGTCAGTACTGAACTGATGTCGCCAATGTAGCTCACATAGTAAGATATAGGCAGGTCATTGTCTACAGAGGTGGTGAGCCCGGAAACAGAGGAACTACATAAACTGCAAATTTTGTGCATCTGTGATAAGCCGGGGAGGGTACAGATGGAAATGTTAAATTTTGGGAAATTCACTCCACTTTCTTGGCACTGTGCGCAGTTTTGGTCAACCACTTTTCATTTTTCCTGACCAGACTCCATGAATGACAAGTTGAAAACGGTTGAGAAGCCACACACGATTCAGATTTGTCCCGGTGGACCTGCCATGTCCCAGATCTATTCAAGGACTTTCTAACCAGTCTCTTAGTCTACATGTCTTTTCTCTGGTCTCAATTTCATTGTGTTCTCGCGAGGTCCCCAGTTCGAATCCGGTAGTCAGTGTTCTCTTCCATTCGAAGTTCATTCTCCCTTCGCCTGCAGCGAGACTTCAGCCCAGTACTAGGTGGTAGTTGAAAAACAGGGTCATAAAAGACCTTCAGAACATCCTTTTGTGTGTTGCCTGCCTCTAAAAAGGTAGCCCCACGGTTCGCTATGGAGGACTACAGACGGCTATAGAACTTTCGGGGTTGGCTATGGCGGCTATGTAAAGGGGGACCTAACGACAGGACGACACCGGCTATGTTGACTCCGTAGGGCACTATTGTGGTGGCGGTTTTTCCTGATGTGAGTTTCGTGGTTTTTGGCCGCTTGCGAAATGTTCGAGACGAGTTCACGAGCGTCAGCGGAGTGGTAGAGAAATCGCGTCTTGTATTCGGTCGGTCAGAATCACTATACTGCGAGGACAACTCGATGAAGATTGTGATTCGGGAAGCAGGAAGTGATCTTCGAGGCATCCATTTTTAGCCGACCAAATAACCCTTGCTTCGTGTAATATTATACATTGTATACACCGTATTACTCGCGAGGACAATTCGCGGACTTGATACAAATCGGGGAAGAAAAATCGAGTCCATGATAGAAAAAACCAAGTGGAGCAAATGTTGAAGCTCTAGAATTTGAAACCGCACTGCTGGTAGTGGATGTGGGGACGGCCGAGAAGTGGGGTCCTAGAGAGTTTTGAGTTGGCGGAAGTAGGATGTACGCTTGAATAGCGACGGCGCGGGTTCGATGCTGTAGCTTTACGCAAGTTTGAGGAAGAGATCTGTGTTGTGAGATGGTTGCTGGTCGAGGGCATGGACTGAGGTGGCCGGAACGAAAGCGGTGGTACACACAAGCGGCGGATCGGAAGGCGAGGTAAGACGACAGCCACGGGAGGGATCTCGAGAGTCGTTACGGGCGTTGAGAGCGGGGTGTCTTCGCGTTTGTAGGTGGAGAGGAAGCCGGCATAGAATGCGAGAGGAATCTCCAGAAGCTTGATGCTGTCAAAGGCCGTGCGCTTAAATTCTTTTACCTCCTGGTTGGCCAGGGTAACGACGGCGCCTACGACCTAGTAGAATTGTCTTAGCCTGAGGCTGTAGAAAAGAAAGTCGAAGGATGCCTACCTCACGCGCCGCACGACCATAATGGGCTGGCGTTCAGATCGAGGTAAGTATCACTTGTCGACGACGAGAATACGAGACACGAACCTAGACGGGCGGCTAGCGTAGGTTGGGGTAGGCTAACCAAGCGATACTTCGTGTCGGTGTCGAATTTAAACACCACACCGCCCGCGTTCAGCAACTTCGCCACCTCAAGCTCCTCGAGCGCCATCGGGTTCAGAGTTGGGAGTATCAGGAGTTCTTCGACCTCGAGTTCTTCCGCCGTGGATGAGGCCAAGGTAAACTCCTCCTCCGGAATCAGCAGCGCCGCTACCTCGAGGTCCTCGAACGTCATCGGGTCCACGGCCGGCGGTACCAAAAATCGCACCACGTCGCGTTCTTCCTGCATAGATTCGAAATCATCTTCTTCAGTCCAAGCTTTGGACAAGATCGCCTGCAGAAAGTTCAAGTTCGTGTAAAAAGCGATACAATCAACGCACCTGGGGCGGAGAATTGGCGGAACCGGGTGTAGGGAGTAAAGCGAGGTGGATGAGGGCCTGGGCCGCTGCAAGAGGTTAATGCATGATCCATCCAAGCGGGGGACCTCAAACCTAACGGGACGTTGAAGCCTTTCCGTTGGGGAGCACTGAATCGGACCCGTTTAGAGAGCGGTTCCTCCTCGCGTTCAAGATGTCTTTTGGGGACTCGCTCGCTGATGGACACACTCTCGCTGTAGATGCATGTCAGCCTTGTTTCAGTGCGTAGATAACGAGGATACCCACTCGGAAGCGATGTGAACCCTTGTTGCAGCATCGATGGGAGGCCCAAAAGTAGCCGAAAACCACGCATCCACCTCAGTCAGCTCCTTGCACGCAAGCAAGCTGGCAAAGAAGAGAAAGACAATATCGGCGGGGAGGGGCGTGTGGGAGGCGGCCAGGAGACTGTTCAGATCTCCAGCTTCTTGTGACACGATAAAGTCGTAGGTCGAGTGAGATAGAACTTGCGCCCCGATTGTCTGTGTTGCAGATGATCAGCACTTTCCCTGCGTAAAAAGGACGAAGGAAATTACAGGTCGATATGCGAAGGGGACTTGTGCCCTCATGAAGTACCGTAACATCATTTGCTTTAACCCGAGCTCGCCTATTGAGTGCATGTCTAGTATCGCGGTGACGGGGACATTCTTGAGGAAGGTGGCGAGGTCGCCAGTTTGGAGGTGATGATGGAAACACGGTCGAGAAAGGGTGAGGGCGACTTGAATGGCGTCCGCCATTTGAACGTCAAGTTTCGAGGGAGCCATGGAAGAAATGGAAGAAGAAAAGTTGGCGTTGAGCGCTGAGCGGGCGCTGTTGAACGGGCGCTGTTGAATGGGCGGCGTTGAGCGGGCGACTGTGGTGGTGGTGGAGGAGAGACTCAGAGAGGCGTGAGAAGTGTAAGTCGCGGTGTGATGACTTTGACAGCCTTTACGTGAATGACGGCATTCAACGGGTCCCATTATAGGTAGCATGCATCGAGATATGGAGCATTATGCGGCTGGAAAGTGTCGCAATTTGGTGAACCCGGTGTGCGGAACACAGTACACAACTCTATTGACCCCTTTCCAGCATGAAACTCATGTTTTAATGACGGGGGCCAGGATTTAAACTGCGCTACTGACCGAACACAGATTCCCCCCGTCCATGTAGGTCAATGAGTTCAACTGATCTTGCTCGCAGGGTCGTTGGACGGAAGATAGTACCACCTTCGGGAGGTTCACGACGTCTTTTTCATAGTCCATTTCAAAGTTTCTTGTGCCCTGCCAGTTGACGCGAATAATGGTCAATGACGGAATTGCAAGTATCGAAAGCATGCTACCCAGATCCCCTCATTTCTCGGGGTCTGACTTCGCCACGGGGACTGTTCCATGGCATGAGGCTCAAGGTCGCCGTGTTGTGTAGTGCGCAAGGAAAAATTAAATTCGGACAAGACTCACGCGTTGTCCGCAACCGTGTGCGTCAGGAACGATGATACCCGTGAGTCCTATTCAACAACACCGACCGTGGTGTCGTTAATGTGTGTACCAAGAGGAAGCGACGTGGCGCGTCGAGAGTGAAACGGGCAAAGTCGACGAGGCGCGGTGGCGTGCCGAAAAAACCGTTGCGCCAGTCTCAGAACACTGACTTACGTTTGTGTAGTCACCAGGAAAATCGGTTGAAAAGCTGGCATTTATTCCTCCAAGCGAGACAATACCCCTTTGCGAATTGGGTGGCTGTTAGCTGCTCATCGACGGTGTGCGACCAGTGCGCGACAATTTGCGCGGCGGGAATCCAAGACATTGTCCACGGGGGCGAATTGCTTCGGACTCAGCTATGTACTCGATGAAAGGGACTCCCCTGGTCCAGTAGTCGAATGAGCTCCATTGATATGCTTGCGGGGTCCTGGTACGGAAGAGAGTCAACCACTCGGATGTTCACGGCATCTTTTTCTTTGATTCGTTCAACCTTTGCTTGTGCCGGACTCGGACAAGTTGCTCGTTAAGATGGGAATCGAAAATATCCTAAAGATGGCCAGGCATCTTATCGTATCCAATCAACTGCGGCATTCTACCGTCTCGTCGCCCGCGCCAGTGAGCAGAACCGAGGGCATCGGCGGAAGTCAACCACGCACGGAACATTCCGAAGTGGTTCCCACGGTCCATTTTCTTCGCTTTCTCGGCCCGCCATCATCCTCGGCGATATCTTTCTCTTCTCCCGCCATATTATTCACTCGCATTCTCAGCACCTTGCACCAGTCCATTGGATGGCCCGTCCTGTAACAACCCTTCCTATTTGAAACCCTAGGACTTATCCTGATCGCGTCTCTTCTGCCTCCAATTCGACTCACAATCAAAGTCGCCGACCTCACAGCGCTTTGGTACGCAAGAGTGCCAGCTCAAATTAGCCTTGACGTTATCTTGAAGGCTGAAGTTAAATCAGCGGTTCAGTGGGGAGCTTATATTACTATTAGCTTCACAGCTATAGGGCCTGTCTCACGACAACATCACATTCAAGTCAACCTGCTGCCAGTTTACTTTGCACGGAATCTTCAACGCATTGACAGATTGCTGTTAAAATTTTCGAGGGGTCTGGCGACTTCCTCGACAGTCACTCAACGCGACATCGGCATCGGCATCGGCAAGTGACCATCTATCTCGCTCAACCACTCTATGTAATTGATACAGATCCTGTCGCCGGACTGAGCTCGTCCTTCTATCGCTGCGGCAGCACTGACATTCATCGGCCGAGCCGCGGCAGGCAACGACCATTTACCCGTCTCTGCCCTCGACGTGTTAAACTACTGCCGGGGGTTTGAGATTAACACATCTGTGTCAGGTTATGTACGAGCACATGAGCTTTACGAGGACGACCCACCCTGGAAGACGTCGAGCCATGCGCCTCAGTCACCAGTCAGTCCAGTGGTTTCCATTTTCTAGTAGACATATTCAAATAGGCCCCTCCGGCCTCTTCTGATTTATCTTGTTCTGTTTGATGAACAGAATCCATGCGCGAACCACGACCGTTCCATGCGCGTGCTAGATGGCCATCAAAGGAGGGCTGTAATTTAATGTGATTTATTTCTATGTACTCTTCACCATTCCGTTGAAATTACCAGATATTGACAGCTTCGCCATGGCGCGCAGTACCAAAACACGTCGAATACTCGAATGGAAATCACACGAAGTTCAAATTAAATTGAACTCCTTCCCGCCCTAAGCCCGCTGTTCCTATCCATTCGACCCTGTGGCCGCCTGCCTCTCAACGGCACTCGACGACATTCGGATGATTCTGAACCAACTTACCTCTTTCGGAGCGGAATTCAAAAATTCTCCCGCGCCTCTACTTCGGAGCGCCCCGACTGATCTGCGCTGGCAGTTCCAAATCGGGGTTGTCCTGGGCCTCCGCTTCTTGCTTCTTCTTCTTCTCACCTTCCATCTCAGGCTGCCGCGGCAGCGGGACTCCGGATCCTGATACTCACACAATCTGCATAGGACGACATGGAGGCAGTCCGGCAGTCCTATAAACAAAGACGGAGAGGGACGTCGACGCCACAAAATCTTCAATCACAACAGATGCACAAGCAATTCACTCACAAAATCCCGAGCAATTTAAATTCAACGCCTAATGGGTCTGCTAATCTTGTTATGCCAGGACAAGGTAGCAGTCGACCGGGCAGGCCTCGGGCACGTCAGCGACTCAACCCTTACGCTTACGGCCGCGGGCGCCCGTTATGGATGGTCTGAGAAGTCTCCGCTCCCTTAGGCTCTTTTTTGGCTCGCGTGCTTCTTGCTTCTCACCGTGTCTGGTAACTGGAAGTAACTCGAACCTTGGTTGATGCGCCACTCGCGCTCGCGTGGATTTGCTGCTCCGCGTTTTGCGCGCTGCGACTCGTAGCCTGCACGATTTTCCCCGCCGCGCAACGCAGTGGCTCGTCACCCCCGCGCCTATCTTTGGACAATTTGGCGGACCCGAACGCGGGGCATGCGCAAGACATATCACTCCGCTGGCAGTAAGCCCGCGCCGTGCGCTCACAAAACTCACACGGACTCGAGTAACTGTTCGGATAGACGGTTAAAGTACGGTGTCGTGACTTTGACACAGGATGACTGAGGATTCAATTGAATCAGAATAGGTGAGTAAGCTGCGCGTGCTGCGAATAATTGACTGAGGGCGAAATAGGGTTAGGCTGCTGGCTAGCGCGGAAGGTGTTCGTTCGCGAAACAAATCAGCGGGTTGACTGACGAGTTCAACCGATACTGCTTCAACGGGTACAGCTCGCTGGCCTCGGGCATATTGAATTGAAGTGACCGAACCCCACTCAGATGGCGGGAGAAGCGCCGCTTTTTGTTTTGTCGCCCAGGATGCGTATTCCATTTCCCTGCACCGCCCTCCGCTCCTTTCTGATTCGTAGAACGCACCCACAGAAGAGAGCGAATTCCATTCCACGGCTTTATCCCATCTGGGCACGGGTATACATAGCACCGCTTCCTCGGAAGTTCCTCCTTCCTTCATTCATTGCGTGCGGGGTCCGAAAATCATCGCGACGTCAGTCCGCCACCGCGGCGTCTTTCTGATGATTACCTTTATGCGAGTGCCATTGGCTTCCGCGCCGCGGCCAACGGGCTCCGCGATGGATGGATGGATGGATGGATAGAATCAAGTCATCAGCTCCACCCACCGACAATGGCTTCTGGAACAGAACGGAACAGAGATAAGTGGTGACAGGACGCCGCGTCGCCGCCCTTCGGAATTGTGTAGGGATCGATCTGACCTCAATGGCGGTGGACGGGATGGGATGCGATGGGATGATTTCTTTTTGTTCAACCTGGCTTGAACTCAACGGTATTTCGAGTTTCAACCCACTGTTGCCGACATCTCACATCGCAATGATACATAGATATGCCTGGTTGGGTAGATAAGGTGGTGTGCTTCCTCTTCCTCTTCCCAATCTGTGATTAGAATAGATGCAACCTTGGATCCTCAGTTGGCGTAGCCTCAGGTAGGCATGCGTAGTTGAGGAGGAGGCGGCGGCGCACTTCCTAGTCAGTCTCGTTAGGTGGGTACCAACAGAAAGTGTAAGTATTGCGGGACAGTCCCGCCAACATCGCCACAACAGAGCTGAGGGAATCGGCCAAAGTTCTACGCACCACGAGAGAGTTCCCACGGTTCATTTTCTTGGTTGAAAACTCGGACCGTCGGCCCGCCATCATTCTCGGCACAATTCGGGTTCTCCTCCTTTGTGCTCTCTCCCTCGGACGCTCCAGCTCCTGCGACAACCTCTTCCCATGACAAGGCCCTCGAGCCTAGACAGGAGCGATGCAAAGTCAAATCCAAGTTCACTCGTTCGTTACGGTCGACGGCTGGCAGGCTCTTCTGGCCTCATAATCACAGCCGCGGACCTTACAGCACTTTCATACTGTCTGCTTTCGGGTCCAGCAATCACTGTTGGTGCCACAAACGCAAGAGCCAGTCAAATTTAATCGCAATGCTCCGCGGTCACTCCGGGGAAGTCTACTCAAGATTACATTCGCTGAAACCACTCGGGGGAAATTACTGTCGGCTTTACAGTCTGTCTCGTGGCAACACATTCAAGTCGACCCTGTCGACCCCGTCGCCCCATTTTGCTCCATTCACGCTGTCCATGCTTCGTAATATCGCAATATCTTCAACACGGCATTGGCTGGCATTGGCAGATTGCTGTTAACGGCCGCTTTCTCGACAACCACCCACTGGCAGGAAGACAGACATCTGCGTCGGCAAGTGCGCCTCCGGTCGCTCGATTGTAAGACTATTGATATGTACATACAGATCCTGTCACTGGCCGTATCTCTGTCACCGCGGCAGCGCTACATTCATTGGACGAGCCGCGGCAGGTAACGACTGGGACGTGCCCATTTAATCGTCTTTGCGTTCCGCGTGTTACACCGCTGGGGTTGAGATCAACACGATAACGACCCACGCTAGAAGACGTAGAGCCATGCGCCGTATCCACAATCCACCCGGTCAGTCCAGTGGTTTCCATTCTTCAACAGACGTGTTTTAATATTTTCACTCCAGCATCTCTGAGTCGTATTTCATCTATTCTATTCGAAGGCCGGAGCTTAGAACGTCGGCATGCGGTGAACCACGACCTTCTCCCGTGGACACACATGCGCCTGGGGGTTGGGTGGACTTGAAATGAGGGTTGCAATCTGTGCGTCCATTCCGCTGCGCATTAATAACCCATCTTTATGCAATTCACCATTCCGTAGAAGCAAGTATCATGGACTGCAGCCACAGTACGTCAAATCTTCCAATTGAACTCACGCAATCACGCGTTCAAGTTGAAAATGGATAGGAACTCACTCCCTGTACGCTGTTCCTATCTATTCAACCCTGCCGCGCCGGCCGTCTGTTTTTCAACGGCACCCGCGGCGGTCCTTCCAACTTCAGTTCGAACCGACTTTCTTTCCAAACAGGTATTCTCCCGCGGCTCGGAGCGCCCCGGCTGATTTGCGCTGCCAGTACCCAATCGGGGTCCTCTTCGCCTTCTGAATCCCGCTTTCCTTCCCTTTCAAGTTGGACTACTTCCTGCCGCCACGGCTGCGGGCCCCGGATCCTGATGCCATCCTTAAGAGTTACGACCTCTTACGACCGTCGACGCGAGAATTCAATGGCAGGGCAGGGCGGGGCTATAATTAAAGAAGACCTGACGGACGCCACTACGCCGCGCAATTCAGTCACCAAATCCCGAACAAGTTACCTACTCAACTCGGATCCTGCCTAATGGATCTGCTAATCTTCTTGGGTCCGTACTCCTTGGCGAAGCGAGCGACAACGCAGCAGTTGGCCGGGGAGGGCTTCGGCCAGGCACGTCAGCGGCTCAGCGATTGAGCGGGGGCCGCGGCGGCCCTTGTGGGTTTTGTAGCCTGTTTGGGTGGATTCTGTTCAACCCGTTCTAAAACTTCTGTTTCAGTGTTGTCTTGTCTTGTCGACGTGGACCGTGGACGTGGGTGGGTCCGAGGAGTCTCCGCGCCCGCTCTTGGGCTCTTTTGGTGCTGGGCGCCCGCGTGTGGTAATTGGAGGTAACTGGACCTTCGCTACTCGAGTCCGCACCACTCATTAACAGGTTCCCCGGCGGCGCGCAACGCAGCGGCTCCGTCCTCATCCGTCCTCCATCCGGCACGCCTGGCGCAGTCTCGCGGGCCCGCAGAACAATCACATCACCCGCTGGCACTCCCGTCTGGTACTGGCAGTCGCCAAACGGAAAACAGTAAACCCGCGCCGTGTGCTCTCAACCCTTTCCACCCTTTCCAACCCACGCCTCCCTCCCGAATTCGGGTCGACGGCTAAAGTACGGTGTCGTGACTTTGACAGCAGGATGACTGAGGCGGGGGAGAATTGAATTGATTCTTGAACAAGTGAGTCAGCTCACGCGTGCTGTGAATATTGATTTCTTGCTGAGATTGGGGTTAGGCTCCTAACACGACTCGGATGATGTAGCTGGCTGGGTTCGACTGCGTTAGGGCGCATTGGGAAAGTAATTCGACTGGTGAGCGGATCCGTTCGCGAAACAAATCACTGAACTGCGGCAGTCGTTTCGGGGCGATGATCTGCAACGGGTATGTACCACCGCTCGCCCACTCGGCCGGGCATTGCATTAGAGCATATTTGCAAGGCCCTTCAGATTCTGGCGATCACTCCTCAGATTTTGGCGAACAAAGTGATTGATGTGACGAGACCGGCAAAACTCACCACATATCCTGTCCACAGGCTGCATTCCCACTCACAAAAAATATACACAATTCCTGCCACCCTCCCCGCTATACCCCTGCTATACCACGCTGCATTTCCAGGCGAATTGGACGAGAATTGAGTCTATCGAACGAACAAACTCGCGGCTTACCCCGTTCGGCCTGTCACAACTTTCTGGCGAACACTTTTCACTTTTGGGATCAAACATTTTTTTTGGGTGGTGCAAATATGCTCTATTGAATTGAATCGCAGCCCGACGTACGCCGTAGAGCAGCGGGAGAAGCGCTTTTGCTTGTGTTTTGGTGCGTCACTGCGCACTCGAACGAACCCCGCCCGACGTATGTACGCCGTCCACGCAAATACAGATAGAGTAGCGGGAGAAGCAGCCTGCGCTCTGTGTACTGTGTATTGTGTATTGTGTGCGTCTTCCATCTTCCATTATCTTCCATTATTTCTATTATTTCTATCTCCATTTTCCATTTCTGGAGTGCGCAACAATGCAATGCCTCCTCGGTGCGCGCCCTCAGATTCCATTCCATTCTGCGGCGCGGCGTTATCCTGTCCAGATTCTCTGCTTCTGCTTGTGCTTCCTTCCCAGATTCCAGCTTCCTTGATAATTTCGTGGGTACGAGCGAACGAGCGAGGGAGTCCGCTCCGAAAATCATCGCAACGGTCAGTCCGCGGCGTCTTTGCTTCGCTTTCTTTCGTGGTTATAATTATAATGAATGGCTTGCTTACCCCGCTCCGCTGAGGACGCCCCGGCCAACGCCAACAAGTTCCCCGCGTTGCCGAACAACTTTCATCACGGCTTCAGTGTCTCTTTCGTGGTAAAATTGGTATGTATGACTTGCTTACCCGCTCCGCGCTGGCAATACACAATAATACAACCCGGAATCGGCACCGCGCTGGCGCCGGCAGGATGGGATCGACTTGACTTACTTCACTCACTCATCATCACGGCCTCTTTAACGCGTTAACAAAGTTACTTCATCTCTGAAGCAATTTACCTGGCTCCCCGGGAACCCGCTCCCACCCCGCTCCCACCCGCTGCCGTCGCGAGCAGGTCACCGTGCCGCGGCCAACAAGCCTCGCACGTTCTGAACAGAAAAGAACGCTGGCAGAACAAGACAGAACAGTGATAAGTGGAGAGGAGAGGAGAGGGGGTGACAGGACGCCGGCGTGTGCGTGGGTTCGTGATTTAGAGCGTCGAGCCTGAAACTGAAAACTGAGTGGATTTTCTGTGGCTTGATGGACGGAGTGGGGTTTCAACTTGACTTGTTGAGTTTTTAACCCGGCCGCCCCAGCGATATGTATACCAGATGTGCCCCTGGTTGGGATGTTTGGGCTGAGGCTCATCTCATCTTCCCACCCCGAGCTTGAATCACTGATTGGGGCACATGTAACCTCCGCAGTTGAGCAGGCAGCGCACTTCGCCCTCAGTAACCTACAGCTATAATATTTATCGCTGGAGGTAAGTATCGCGGGAGTGGGAGTGATCTCGACAACGTGAACGATCGACCTGGACGGACACCGGTAATTTTACCGACCTTACGCGACAGACCGAGGCCAGGCCTCGCAAGGTACCAGGGCCGACGTGTACATATCTTCCGATTCTGCCAGCCGAGGTTGGACTCGATGAATTCAGGCTCGCCTGCCAGACTTGATTCTGCCAGGCTTCAAGCTCAAGTCGGGTTGAAACGGAAACGCACTGCGGGACACATAAGTATATCCCGCGCGGGAAAAAAATACTTCACCGCGGTGGTGGGAGCCCAAAGCTGAATTCGGTTCAGGGGCGCGTCGCGTGCCAGCGTCTCTGTTTTTCGTCTGTCCTTACCTACACACTTATTTACATGCCTCCCCGCCGAAAAACTCAATCCCGACCTCACCACGGAAGACCACGGACCCTCCTAAATAAAAACTCAAATACGGAATTTGCAAATACAATGAATTCGATGAGCGAATTACGCCGTGGATCCTCCTGAGTGAGTGAGTGAGTGATTGGCGGGCGGGGGCTGATTCGGAAGGGACGCGGGGGTATTGTGACTTGGGATAGGGGGTCGTCTCTTGTTCTGCTCTTAACTCGCGGTGTGGTTGTGGAATGCAAAATGCATTTGTGAATTTGCGATGAGACGAATTGGCGAATTTGCGAAGGAAGACGCGACGTCGCGTGCCTGGGGAGGAAGAGAGGAAGTCGGACTCGGAGAAGGGGGAGCGGCAGGATAGCGGCAGGCTTAGGGCTAGCGTGCGAAGGAAGGGAAGGGAAGGGAAGGGAAGGGCAGATGGGCTGCCAGGAAGCACTGGTACTGGCAGCGACGTCTAAATCCGATCGACGCGACGCGCTCGGACGCGTTGGGTTTTTGGTGTAGTATTAGCACATAGCATAGCGGCGCAGAAGGACAAAGCGGTTAACTGTGGGTGTCGGTGGGTGTGGGTGGGGATGGACAGATTGCGCCGAACGGCAGACGGATGGTTCGAAATCGAATTGGACGGGGATCAGTGGTGTATGTTATGCCATTGCCAGTTGGACGGGAACAGGTTGAATTCGAGTCGACTTGAACTTTTCCTGAACGGGTTAGTGAGGGTAGTGCGAGCGTAGTAAGGGTGCACGTGCGGGATTGTCAGCGGGGTCATTGCGGTGACATACGAACAAGGCGGGTGTGGGTCGGGGGGTGTTGACCGCGTCGGGGGAAGTAGAGCGAGTATAATGAGAGGATATACTTGGGTTGTTGTGCTATAGATGGAAGAGGGTTTGAGTCGCGGGAGTGGTTTACTTGGATGTTTCTGAATGGACCTAAGTTAAATCTGAGATTCACTCTCAGCCGCGGAATATTAGCGGACCGCGGTTACGTATAACGCCCCAATCTTTCTTTCTCTTTTTCCTCCCGCCACATACATACAACGACCACCACACCCCCACCGCCGACATGGACGGCGACGACAAGCACCATTCTGCACAGCCATCAGCGGCGAGCAGCAGCAGCCATCCGCCCCAGGTTCGCAGCAGGATCACCGTCGTGCGTACACAGTCCATTATAGCCCCGTCTTCCATCCCTGATGATTGGGTATAGGTCTGCGCAGAGTGCAAGCGCCTCAAGCTCAAATGCGACAGACGCACCCCCTGTGGCTCATGCGACAAGCGCGGTACAGTCGTCCGCTGCATATACTCACCCGCAGCAGCAGAGAAGGTCGACCTCCATTCACTCAATAACCGCCTCATCCAGGTCGAGCAGTGGATGCAGGCTCAGCAGGACAGCGGCGGCGCTGGGCCATCGTCGGTCCCGACCTCCTCTTCCTCCCATGCGCACAACAACAACACCAACTGCGCACCAGGCCCACCCCCGCCCGCAATGGGGCTCGCCATCCCCCTCGAGGCCCTCCACACCGCCTTCCTCGCCCCCCTCGCACTCCCCCTCCCCGCCATCCCCGCCCCGCGCCCCTCCTCCAGCGCCCGCTCGAGCGCCAGTGCGAACAACGTGGACCTCACACCCAGCCCCGCGCTCCTCGCACTCCTCCCCCCGCCCGCGCACCTCCCCGGTGCCCTCGCCGCGGGACACGCCGCCCTCTCCTCCGCTTCCACATTCGGGCAGGCGGGCCTCGGGGGCGTGCCGTTCCCATTCGCGTGGTTCGAGGGGCGGGTGTACGCCTTTGTCGCGGAGCTGCAGTCCGCCGCGTCGCAGTCGACCTTCCCGTCCTCGTCCCCCCAGCAGGCGGCGAAGAAAGACAAGGACGCCCGTCGACGGACGCGCGAGGAGAAGGAGCGCAACCGCGAGCGCGCGCGCGCGATCTTCTCTGGGGGAAACCATAACCTCGACCTGACGCTCGCGGGGTACAATGCGCGCTTTGGGGCTGCTGTTGCCTCCCCGGCGTCGGGTTCGTCGGGGTTGTACCACGACGAGGCGGGGCCCGTGCCCGGGTATGCGGAGGACGGCGACGACGGCTTCCCGCCTATACATACGCTGCCGCCGCTCAACAATAACGGCAACGCTGGTGGCGAGTCGGACGTCGAGGAGCACGAGCAGCTGTCGTTCACCCAGGAGGCGGAGGTGGACGAGCTGGCGATGGATGATGGGAGGGAGCCGGAGCAGCAGCTGCAGCAATTCCAATCCGGACGTGGGCCTCGGAAGGACGTGGCGAAGAGGGATGCGAGGGTGGCGTTCTTTGCGCTGCTTTGTGCGGTGTTGGCGCTCGCGCCGAGTGCGCAGGGTGGGGATGAGGAGACGAGGGAGACGATGCGGGCGCTGGCGAGGAGGGCGGCGGGGGTGTATCTTGGGGGTGCGTTGCTTTCCTCTCTTCATTCCCCATCATCCTCTTTACTCTCTATTCCGCTTTTGTTTCTTTGTTCTTTGTTCTTTGTTCGCCACCCCACCACTTTAACGACTAAATGCTAACTCTATTCTATTTACTACCCGCAGGTTCGCCCCAAGCCGAATCGGACGAGCAGCAGCAGCAGCAACAGCAGCAACAGGCCGACACGGACGCGCTGCTCGCGCTGTGGGTCGTCGCGCTCGGGATGGAGGGCGGGGATGCGTATTTGGTGGTGCGTTTGCTTCTTACTACCCTTTCTACTACTTTCCTTCGTCTTCCTTGGTCTCTACTATCAATGTCTGCGGATGCTAACTCACATCATCGCCCTCGCAGCTCGCACAAACGATCGCACACGCGCGCATGGCCGGGCTCGATTCTTGTGGGCTCTCACCAGCACCCTCCTCCTCCTTTTCTTTGCCAACGCACGCACCAGCGAAGCCGTCGTTGGGCAAGGGGAACGGCAAAGGCAAGGGGATCAAGACGGAGCTGGACGACGAGGGGGAGGGGTTTGGCTTCCTTCCACATCCCCAATCTGCTTTCGGGTTCGCCAATGGTGCCGAGGGGGTGAATGGTGGGCAGCGGGAACGGGGAGGAGCAGGGAGAGAGGAGTGGCAGTGGGTGCGCGCGCTGCGGGCGCGGGCGTGGTGGGCTGTTGTTGGGGGGGATTTGTGAGTTTGTCTTTCTCTCCATCTCGCTCGTAATAAAAGGGAACGAACGCTAACACACACACAACCGCAGGTTAATCGCAGACGCGCTCGGGCTCGCGCCGCACGTCCCGCTTGGCTCCCTCCCCATCTCCGCGCCATCCTCGTCACCAACATCACAGGAAGACGACAGCGACGCGCTCGCCAGCGCCTTTGACTGGCGCGCAGACCACGCCGACGACCACGCCGACGCTGCTGCAACGCCAACGGGCAGAGGCTTCGGCGCCCTGGTGCGCTTTGCGCGCGCGGTGCATGCTGTGCACTCCCATGCGCAACACGGGGGTGGGGGTGGAGGGTTGGAGGGCGCGTGTCGGGCGGAGGAGGGGGTGAGGGGGTGGGTTGGGCGGGAGGTGGCGCTCATTCCTTGTTCCTCCATCTCTGCCACCTCTTCTACAGCCGCGACGACGACGAATTCCGCGACGATGGGGACAACGGCGACGTCGACGTCGAATTTGGCGACGAGTTTCGTCAACGGCAATAGCCCCATGGAGGGGTTGGGGGGCGGGGAGTTTGACGCGTTCATTGGGGACCCGGCGGGGTTTGATTTCGTGGGTGCCGGGGCGGGGGTTGGGAGCACGTATGGGAGCGCGATGGATGTGGATTCGGGTGTGGGTGTGGGTGTGTATCCGCTCTCGAACGCAAACAACACGCTCTCGCTCTCCAACGCGAACAACTCACCCTCCTCGCTCTCCAATGGAGCAAAGTCGCAGTCACCTTCGAACGCGACCGGGGGCAAGGAGACGAAGGCAGGAAGAGAGAGGTTGGAGTTGGAGCAAGAGAAGGAGGGGAGAGAGCGGGAGCGGACGAGGCACGCGCTGGAGCTGCTTGCGAACCGGGTGGTGTTGGGGGTTTGGGTTGGGTGGTTGGTGAGTTTGCTTTCGTCTCTTCCCTGATTCCCTAATTCCCTTCCGTTCTTGCTTCCCTTCTCCCGACTCCCTTCCCTCCCGATTCCCTTCCCAATTCCCTTCCCCCTGCTTCTCTTCCCTAATTCCAATTGCCTTCCCTTCCTTCCCTCCTGTCCCTCGTGTCTTGCCGTCTCCGACAAACGCTAACCACGACGACGTGTAGGCTTGGTCCCCCGCCAACGGGAACGCGAACGCTGCGCCATCGGCGGCGGTGTACGGGGCGGTGAACGCGGCGCATGGGGTCGTGAGCGCAGCGAGCTCGTTGACCAACGGACTCCTCGCGAGCTCCTCAACCAACGGACTCCTCGCAAGCTCGTCAACCAACGGCAACGGACCCCTCGCAAGCTCATCCAACGGACTTCTCGCAAGCTCGTCGTCCCGCGCGCTCTTTGACGCGGGCGTGGTCTGCGCGTGGGCCGCGATCCGGCACCCGACCAGCGCGTTTGCGGCGGGCGCGCGTGAGGGGCTCGGGGTTTGTGTGCGGCTTTTTGGCGGGGGTGAGGATGTGTCTGCGTCTCCGGCGTCGGCCCACTCGCACTCGTCGGCCTCGGCGCCAGCACACCTCGGGGGCGAGGCGGTGCGCGTGCTGGAGGGGCTGGCGCGGCGGGCGGGGGTGTTGCCTGCGCTTCCTGCTGAGGTCAACAACGTGAACGTGAACGTCCACAATCAGGGGACGATCCGGATTAACGGGCATAACGAGTCGCCTTCCGTCCCGCAGCAGACGCTGAAGAGGAAGCATGAGGCGATGGCGGCTGGGTCTGCGAGACATCAGGAGATTGCGCTCGAGGCGCATCCGCAGCAGCAACAACCACAACAACCGCCGCCGCATCCCCACCCGCAGCATTCGCAGTCGTCGATGACGATGCAGATGCAGATGCAGCAGCAGAGCCCGCCGAAGCCGGACAAGGTCGCGCTGGCGATGGCGCTCAAGGAGAAGGAGCGCGAGAGGGAGCGGGAGCGCGAGATGGGGATGGTGAAGGAGAAGAAGAAAAGGACGGGGTATCCTTCTGTTGGGATTCGTGTTCGACCGGGGCAGATTGGCAAGGAGTCTGCGGCGGGGTCGCCGGTGTCGCCTGTTAGCGCCGGGGTGCAGGGCTCGAGGCGGGGGAGCGGGAAGGGCCCGTTGGCGTTGGGGAGGCAGGCTGAGGAGGGGTATTATCCTCATCAGCAACAGCAACCTCAGCATCAGCAGCACCAGGCGCAGATGCAGCAGCAACAACAACAACAACACCTGCAGCAGCATGCCCAGCGCCAACAGAGCCAGATGGAGGCGTATCGCTCGCGGTCGTCGTCGATCTCGCAGGACCCGCGCATGCAGCCGCCAAAGGACCAGCAGCAGCAGCAGCACGCCCCGCCGAACGACCAGCAGCACGTCGTCGCTATGGCGTTCACCATGCCCTTCTCCACCACCACCTCGTCCTCCTCCGTATCGGCGAATCCAAATGCCACCGATGGCGAGTATCGGCGGGCGTTTGTGGAGCCGCCGCCTGCGCCAATGCAGCAGATGGCACCGCCGCAACATCAGCAGCAGGGGTACGCGGGCGACAGCGCGTCGGCGGTGGTGTTTGACCTGCCGCGGGCGGGGTCGTACGAGGCCGAGGCTGCGTATGGCGCGGGCGGGGGGTCCGTGGGGAGCCCGTACGGCAACTCGTCGAGTGCCGGGGGCGCCATGTCCGCTGCCAGCTCGCCGTATACGAATACGAGCGGCGGGGTGTCGACGTCGACGTTTGGGGCCGGGAATGGCAATGGCAATAGCCACCCGAGTCCGCCGTATGCGGCGAGTCCGCGGTTCGCGCCCCAGCCTCCTGGGGGCGCGTATTACCATACGCCCGGGACGGGGTATGATGCGCCGCCGCCGCCGCAACAGCAGCAGCAGCAGTATGTTGTTGGGGATGCGATGGGGTACGACGTGAAGCCGCTCCCGCCGCAACATCAGCATCATGCGCATGCGCATGGGCAGTACGCCCAGCACGAGCCGCCGCGGCATGATATGGCCTGGTCCGCCGCCGAGCCCGTGCAGGCGCAACACCAGCCGCCGTATTGGCCGCCGCCCACCCAGGAATATATGGCTTATTCGCAATAAGTGCGGGCCGTTCCTTCCTTTCCCTTCCCTTCTCCTTATCTTCTCTCGACCTCGGTCTGCTCTTTTTCGATTTGTATCTATTGATTCGTCCCTTCGTTCGATTTACACTGCGCTACCCCCTGCCCCTCTACTCTCAATTTTGCGCGCCTCGGCTCCTTGAGCTGAGTTGCGACGACGGCCCTTACTCCCTATAACCGCGCGCCCTCACGACCCGATCTATGACTGCCCCTACTATCCTCCTTCGTTCGCTGTACACCTACATGTCTCCACTGCCCCTCCCTATAGCTGCTAGCCCTTCTTGTGTCATTGTTTTGTTTGTGCTTTTGTGTTTTCCCTCGTACTTATCTAAATACTTATTGCGGATGGATGGATGGATGGATGGACGGAGACGATTATTTATTCGATTGATTTATTGGACGGCCCTTAGAATTCGGTGCGTCTTCTTCCTCTCTCTCTCCGCTCCCTTCTGTTCGCTCATTTCTTTACAGGGCGATGATGCATTTTAGATTTCATGCTATAAATATTTACCTGTACCACCACCACCTTAGTATTGACGACGTACGACGACGACCACTCTCCCTCCCTCTGTTTCCTCGATGTGATGTGCGAAAAAGTAGATCTGGCGATGGATGGCTAGGTATACAATATAACCCGGAGAGATGAATGAATGAATCGGCTTGAAAGAATGGATGAATGATGAGATTGGGATCTTGAGAGGTTGCATGGTAAGTGTTGAGCGCTGCGATAGTGTCTGGACTTGAACTTAAAAATCTGCGGCCTCGCCAGGGTAAACAAAAAAAAAACAGTGCGTTGTATTAGTGTACACTAGCGAACTACTCCAGGACAACTTACACGCCCCCTACAGATAATGTCTATGAATACCAATATCAATTCCAATGAGTGCGGAGATCTTCCAAACATAACCTGAACCGGCCTCTTTGACTGAGGTCGATCGCAGTTTAATCGCTCATGCCTCATGCATAAGGAAATAGATGGTGAGCAGTAGGAGCACCACCATCGCTGTCCAGCTGCCAACCTGCAGCCGCTGCTCGAGCTTCGACCCGCGGTCGTGATAGCGCTCGTCCGCGTCCTTTTCAGTCGCCAATTGCACGCCCGCTGCGCCGCGACGGGAGAACCAGCGCCGATAGGCGGCGTAGATGCCGCGGCGGCTCGTCTTGCGCGCCGTGAGGTCAGGCACGTCCCCGTCGTTGTCGGGTACCAGGCAGCCTGCCTCCAGGTCCATCTCCGATGATGTGCTCTTTCGGCCGCTGTAGAAGGAGTCCTCCTCTTCCACGTGCATGTAGAACGGCGCGGTATCTGAGCGCCGGGCGGGGGTAGCGAACGTTGCCCGCGAGGGCGAGGAGGGGACTGAGGAGGTCATGGAAGCGAGTATGAGTGGTGGTGGTTTGATGAGGGTGGGGGAGGTCGATTTCCCGGAGTGAGGAGGCTCTAGAGTGCGTCGTGCTTCTTATATGGGGGTTAGGGGGGAAAGACGAGACAGGATAAAGAGAGGTTTCGGATGTATATTGCTCCTGTCCCTCCTGTCCCGCTCTAGCTCCAATATAAAAGCGGATGTAAATGTCTCGGCGTACCTCCCAGCGGTAAGGGCAAAAGCTTGCGCTGTCGGGGGCAGAGAGATAAGCAATTTTCGAGAACCCAGGTGGAAGCTCTTCGAACGGCTAAAAATCTGCAATCGAAGGAGTTGGAGCGATGGCCGCCAGTGAATGTAGTGGTCCGATTGATTGGGTCCGACCTTTCGAGGGGAGACCAGGGGAGACATGCCCGGAAGTGGTTCGGGAGGACTAGCGCCAACGCGCTAACAGGTGCCAAAAGTCGCCCAAGAGGAGCACACAGTACTGCGCAGGTGCCTTGAAACGTTAATGTCTGTCCAATAACTGAACCCAGGGTGCAAGTAGTAATATTCTTGCTCTTCAGACCGTCGCCCGCATTTTTTGACTGGGAAAAGAACTTGCGCGTCCGAGGCAACCAGAGTTTGACCAGAGTGCGACCGACAAAGATTTCAACTCCGCTCTGCAAGGCCTGCCAGCTGTGGGTTAATCCTGAGCCCATGGCCACCGAAAATTCTTGCCAAAGACGTTGAAAGCGTGGAGAGCGATGAGCGAGCTTGCTAAGCAGACTCGGAGGCATCAGTGGCACCGACTGTCGTCTTTTCACTTTTATGGCCTCCCGTTCAGGAGTGAGTGTGGTTACAAAAAAGAGTCGCGTTATTATGGATACAAAAATTCAGAAAGATACAAAAAGAGATATGCCAGAGTTCAAGATGTCGAATGAAATAGATAGTCCAGTTCCGCTTCGTGATCGTGAAAACCATTCCCAATCTGCAGGCGCGCCAGCTCGACGCAGTGAGGATCAAACCAGGGTAAGCGCTCCGTACGTTCCCGAATATAAGCCAGCAAGCTCGTGTCATCACCACCCAAGAAATACCCTTGGCCAGGAAACTCGAGCTCAGCAAGCGACTGCGGCTCTACTGGGTCGTCTGGCGGGGGCGTGACAAGGGGCATCACGAAGCGGGGCGTCGTTCCAGCCCAGTGGAAATCCCTGAAATGCGCGACACGAAGTGAGGGCGTAGCGAGCAACAGCGCGAGCAAGTCCGCGGTCGCGACATCCAGCCAGGCGCGAATGGCCAGCATCTCGAGGTGGCTCGACCGCGCGAGGAACGCGAAGAAGTCGGGATGGAGCCCGTTCATGTCGATGCTCAGCGAGACCATGTGCGGAAAGCTGTGGGCGATGACTGCTTCCTGACACGTCGCGCCCTGCAGAACGAGCTTGCGCAGCGGACTTTGCAACTCCGCCATGGGGACCCCCACTTCGCCTGGACGAGCGAGGATGGTGGCGTTGAAGTAGAGCAGCTCCGGGCAGTTGCGAAGGCACTCCGAGAACACGGAGAGTGAGACGGGGGCGAGGGTTAGTGAAGTGAGTTGTTCCCAAGGCAGGATGAAGCTGAACGGCCAAATGTGGCCGTCAACCACAGCAAGGACGACACGGCGGAGAGAGGGAGCGTTTTCGAACGCGTCGTTCGTCTGCCAACCACCACGCCCCGAAGTATTATAGATACAAAGCGAGTTGAGAAGAGGGACCTTGTCGCGGAAGACCCTGAGTTCCTCGAAGTCTTCATTCGGGATTGTAAGGGTCAACTTGTACAAGCGGACGCTCAGACGATTCAATTTTGTCAGCAACGTCCGGGACGGTAGCTTGCAGACCACAGAGAGTGGAGACCCCTTTGCATGAGACGAGTGGAAAGCCAGTTGAGCAAGACGCCGCTCGGGTTTGCGGTACCAGGAAGTTCGAAGGTAGATGGTGGCCCACAGCTTGCTCGTCTCCAAGGCCATCGTCCGCCAAAGACTGCATACGTGCGACAATTGTATCGCGGCCGTCGGCGTGGACGCTGGGCAAGGAATCGCGACGAGCGCAAAAATCATGTAAAGCAGTTCCGTCGGCAGGCGGCGAATGGGGGATAGCAAACAACGCTTGGCGTATAGATACTGCGAAAGTTCGCGAGCTCGGGACTGAAGATGCTGAATCACCCGGCGCAGTCGCAGCATTTCGGTCGACGCACGGGGAGGCCGGAGGCTTGAGTCGCAGCAGGCGTGTAAACAAGATTTCTGGGGTCCATTAGCTGCTGTGAAGGTGTCGATACGGGTTGACGAAGAGGAGAAGAGTCACTGACTGGACACGGTTGATGCCAGACGACCGGGGGGCGGGCAGGCCGCTAATAAACGTTTCAAGCGGGAGATTTCCTCCTGATAGACCTGGTGTTCAGCCTCAACGCGGGATAATTGCTTCGTGAGTTGAGTCGCCTCTTCCGCGTCTACTTGATGGTTCACGCGGAGTATTGCAATAGTCTTGGAATGATATTGGGCAAGATGTATATTGCGAGACGCGTAGTCGCAGCATATGTTGGAGCACTTTCTCGCAGATTCAGATAGTGCCGCTGCCTCTGGTTTTTGTTAACCGCGCGTTCTTGGAGAAACGAGTCGCCATACCGGAGTGCCTCTTTCGCAGAGGAATCGCGGGGGGTTTAGAATCGGTTGCCTTCACTGAAATATTTAAGGACCTCGACTGGTATAACACAGTCCATAAATCAGACCTACCCTCGCGATTTGGCCCGTTTAAGGGTCCAGGAACAAAAATAGCGGACTTGCCGTTAACACCAGTGGGTCCCGTAACGGAAGTACGCCGTCCGACTATGCACATAGGTTTCAGATTGAGGAAAGAGTGAGATACAAGCACCGTACCCGGCGCTAAAGACCGACGCGGTCGACTGGACGCATCGGTTGATCCAGCATTACTGCGACGGCAAGTACGAATAGGCCCGGTGCGCAGCGACTGGACCCATGGATCCGGCGCAACCATGGCATACCAGGTCAACGAGACGAGAGCTGACGAGAGTCAACAGGAATGGGCGCCGTGGCTGTGTTTAACTGTCCAGCCCAAATACAAAGTCCAAGTACATTTCAACCAGAAGGCAAACAGATATACAGGCTGTAACGAAGTAAGACCAAGGAGTCCACAAAAAATGTAACATGTGTAATTCGCGAGTCTCTGACTACAAGATAATTTATTAGCTTAACAATCGGTGATACCAGAAGATAGAGGGAGAAACACGCAGGCCATTCGTTTTAAGCTCGGCTTTTTTACCTATGCGCACGAAGATGGCGCCCCACTTAATACCGGCGCTCATCATACCCGCCCCGTCCACCACCACGACCCCCGCGGTCCCGATCATCATAGTCCCTCCCACCTCCACCGCCACCTCCGCCACGGTAGTCGTCCCGATAGTCGTCCCTGCCGCCACGACCTCCGCCTGAATTTGTGAGTTAGTAAAGTACTTTAATGAAAAGCTATAGACGTCAATCATACGATAGTCGTCCCGCCCACCACGGTAATCGTCGTATCTGCCCCGCCCGCCGCCACCACGGCCACCACGGTCATCATAGTCGCGCGAGTAACGCGAGTCATAGGGACGGGGGTCATAGGGACGTTCATCTACGAGGAGGGAGTTAATTAGCGTGCAGAGCGCAAATGCAAAAGTAACTCACTATCACCCCTCTTCGGCGGGCCGTAGTATCGTCCTGGAGTCGGGGTGCGTGCGCGACCACGGCGGGCCTGGGACAGTATCAAATGAGCATTTGGATTAGCGAAAGCAAACATTAGACACCGACCTTTTCGACATTAACCGCCTTGCCTCCGAGCTCCGTTCCGTTGAGCGCCGCAACCGCTGCATCTGCCTCCTCCGGAGACTCCATCTGTAGATAAGATGAGTTACGTGTCGTCAAGGACGCCGAAGAAAACAGACCGTAACGAAGCCAAACCCACGCGACTCGCGGGTGTGCGGGTCGTACATCACCGACGCCTTTTTGACCTTGTGTGAGGAGATAAAGTCAGGATGGAATAAACGCTGTTCGTTTGTGCACGCACCCGTCCAATCTTGGCGAACGCTGCCTCGAGGTCGCGCGTGTCGATCTTGTGGCTCAGACTCGAAACGTGCAAGTTGTTGCCCGGGTTAACGCTGGTGCCGTAGCTGTGTTAGCAGCGAGCAATGGGGGCAGTATGGAGCGTGGAGGGAGGTGGAGGGATGGGGGGCGATGAAGGGTGCAGAGCAAGGAGATGAGTGGGTGAGGATGGGACCGGGATGGAGATGAGCGCCATGGGCCGAGATGGGTTGCAGAACCGAGACGCAGGTGAAGGGGACACAACGCGCGACAGGCACAGCAGGCACGAGAGCACAAGCATGAACAGGGCAAAACGATGGTCAATACACTCGCACGACTGGCACAGAAAACGGAACCGAAATGGGAGCCCATCGAGAGCATTTGCTCCTGATGGGCGAGAGAACACAAAACATAACAATGACACTCACCCCCTCTCGCCCTCGCGTGCAGGGCTCCGACTGCGGCTGCGTCCTCTGCGGGCTCCACCGCCGCCGCCGCCGCCTCTTTCTCTATCTCCGCCTCGATCCCCTCCACTGGCTGCATCCCTGTCGCGGTCACGGTCGGCGTCCGCACCGTTTCCGGACCATGCATCACCGGCAGGTGCGGCCATAGAGTCTACAGGGATGTTGATCGCGCTGTTGTTGGGGGCGATGTCTTGGGATTGCCATGCTAGACAGCGGGTGAATGTGAGTAGGTGGTTGGAGACGGGCGAAAAGGGTGCGAAGGGGTGGAGGTTGTGAAGTGGTTGGTGGTGGTGGGGCGGAAAAAAGGCGGTGCGACGAGGCGAGGAAGAGGTGCGGTATGTTGGTCTCGGAAATGTCGGCAGTCGACCAGAATCATCGAGAATGATATAATGCCGCAGAAAGTACAGATATCATCTCGGCGCTGGTGAAAGTCGACGCTCAAGTCGAAATCGCCCAGAAACGGCGAATAAAATTGCAACGGAATGCATGTCCAAGCGCCAGCAGTCCGAAACGGCGGAAAGGTCCCCAAATCGAGTCGAAAAGGTGGTATCGAGTCGAACGGAGCGCCAAATCGAGTCGAAACCCGGAATATCGAGAAAACGGCGAAAAACGAGTCGAAAAAGGGTGGTGCGTAGCGAATATTACTGAGGTACTGCAGGCGAGGGGGCGGCGGCGAAGGCGAGGGCGAGACGCGTACCGTCTTCCATGGTGCTGGTTACTTGCTGAGTCGTTGCTGGTGTCGAGTGTCGAGGTTGGTGGTTGGTGTGCTGGCTGGTCGCACGGTCACACTGGTGATGGCTCAATAATTTGCCCTGTTTGGTTCAGGAAAATGTCGGAAATATTCGTTGCCTCTGCCTCGCAAACCCAATGGTCCTGGAATTCGTTTACAATTCAACTATTTCTCGTCTCTCAGGTCATAAACACATAACGCGGGTCCGAGTCCCAGATTTCCGTCGTCTCATAGAGCTTCTGCTTGTCCTCCTCGCCCAGCTCAGCCAGGTGCTTCGCATTCCGTTTATTGAGCATCGAAAGGCGTGTTCGCAGCGCAAACGCCGCCAGGAACGATAACGCCAGGGCGCTAAAACCAGCAGGTTAGCGGTACCGAGTCAAAGAACCACGAACGAAGACTCACCCTGCTGAGATGGCGTGGCTGCTCGCGGCTTGAGTGAGTTATATCCGAGCGGAGGTGGAGGACGAAACGCACCCTTTGCGATAAGAGTCTTCGGGGTCGAAGTATATCTGAGGAGACGCGCTGGAGGAGGACGACGATCAGCTGGTTTGCAGAAGAACGCTGATGAGGGGCCGCACATCGAAACACAGTTCGAGATCGACACGATGAACGCGGTGCCAACGCCTCGCTTCGACGTCGGTGAGAACGCGTTTGCGGCCCAGCTCCTACGAATCATGGCCCAATCAGCGACGAAATAGAAAAATTCTATGGGCACACTCACATAACGAGCGGGAAAAGGCTGTACAGCCCGCCAATGACGAGGAACATCGCAAAATACGCCGCGCCGGTGCTCTTCTGGACCGCAGTCGCAAGGATGATGTATCCGACGAACGATATGGCGCAGCTGAGCATGATGTGGAACCCGCGGTCGTGTGTGCGGTCGCTGTGCCACGCTTGTAACACCACCATACACCACCCGACGACATAAGGCGCGACCGTGAGGCCTTGCGCGTTTATCGCGGTGAAGCCAAGGTTCTTGATGAGCTGGTGTGGCGTAAAGTGAGAGGAGGAACACAAGGCGGAAAGAGGGGCTTGCCGTGGGGAGGAAGTACGAGATGGTTGCGACGCCAACGTTGACTGTGGGTCGTAAGCAAGGAAGCAGAAAAGAAAGAAAATGGAGTATAAACTCTTACAGCTTGCGTAAATCAGCATAAAGAGCCACGCATTCGGATCCGCGATGATGACTTTGAAGCCCTTCCAACCATTCATCCCACCGTGCGATTGAGGTTTGTGGTCGCGGTTGAGCCTCGCCTGGGCAATGGAACGCTCACGAGGGGTCAAGAAGGTCGCCGAGAAGGGGAATGAGGGCAGGAAGAGCAGGATTGCGAAGGCCATGATGATCTGAGATAAATCGTTTTAAGGGAGAGGAAATAATGTGGGATAGAGTTCGCACCGTCGGGATGGCTTCGATCTTGGAAGGCAATTAGGAATACGAATTAGACGGTGTATCAACGTACGAGGAAGAGGAACTGCCATCTAATAACGATTTCAGTGGACCAGCGAGGGAAAGCGAGAACGAACAGACCCGGTTAGAAGTGAGGTCTTGGCGCGGACCAGACCAAACG
Source organism: Mycena filopes (assembly GCA_029281495.1). NCBI lineage: Eukaryota > Fungi > Basidiomycota > Agaricomycetes > Agaricales > Mycenaceae > Mycena > Mycena filopes. The sequence goes on along the minus strand of JARIHR010000009.1, from coordinate 979,258 downwards.
CAAGGAGACCCTAAGGGGCGTCAGAGCCGATCTTGAGCGGAGTATAACAAGTTGTGCGCACCCCGATGGCACCAGGCAAAGTTCCGGTCATACACAAACTAATCCTCAATGCGAGTTCATGCTTCTTGTACCAGAAAGACAGGTAGTAAATCATTCCCGCCTATGGATGGTCAGTGGGGAAACGAGAAAAAGCGGACCAGGCACACATAATATCCAGCTTCGCCGATCCCGTTAAGGAGTCTGCCAGATATGAATGAGGAACCGATGTGGCGGTCGGGGAGCGGAACTAACCGTAAAACAAGTAGTCCAGCGTATCCTTTGGCGTACACGACAGAGAGGGACGCAATCCCCCACCATGTCAGCGAGAGGAAGAAGCTGTGCGCGATAGCTGAGCAAGAGTACACACGTGAAGTAAAGGACACTGCGTACAAACGATTGGCTCCGATATGCCGTTGCAGGACTGAATACAGTTAGAGGCTCGTCGACTCCATGTGAAGCTACACATACTATTGGCGGGCATCTCAAGGAGACCTGGCAAATTGTGAGGCTTCCGACGATGTTGCGCGCGAAAACTCACAATATCCTAGCGGGACATTTTTCTCGTAAGTCCAGGTTCAAGGCGTTGATCCCAAAAGGCTCACCGACGTAGAAAATGCTCAGTACGAGTGTGTATTTGTTGTTGGTCGTGCTGACGCCTAGGGTCAAAAAAGTGTCAAGGGCTACTATAAGCCACTTACATTCCCTGAAATTCGGTCAAGACTCCATTCACGGGGATAACCAGAGGGCTCACAAAGTGGTTGTTGAATTCCGGAAGAGTATGCGCGTTGCCGCTTCACAAAACTTCAGCATTCGAGCGAACCAACGGGATAGGATTTCCTACATATTCGTGCGGTCTAGACGGCAAATTAATTAAACAGCGAAGCAGATCTAGAGACAAATCCGCTAACCAAATTGATTGACTACAGCCGGCGAACGTCAATAGCGGAGCTCCGGGTTGTGTCCCCACTCACAAATGTAGCTGTGGGTCAAGCAGATTAAATTAGGGACTCGGACGGGAGGTGGAAGCGCACCTGCACACAATGAGGGGAAGAACTACGAAGTCGATCTTGCGCCGGACTGCCCGCTGCGAAGTTGGTCTGAGAACACTGGCTGGGTGGATGAGCGAGATGTACCTCATCTGCCTCAGTGAACTCGACCGCCTCAGCATCGCGATTTACAGCGTCGGCATAGGAAGGATCCAGCGGGGAGAAGAAGTGCTTGCGCGTCGGCTTGGGACCCAGTTGACTCTGGTGATACTCGCCGTCCTTGTTGGCGTGGGAGACGTCGCTTTCGCGTTCGATATCCTTGGTTTCGTGGTCCATGGGAGTCACCGCTGGGCGTATCAAGTGAAGCGCTCGCTTTTATAGAGTGGGCGCACACAAACCGCGGTTAGCGGCGTCACAGTTCAAGCGGGGGAAGAAGCACGACCACCTGACCGTGAGCAATGGAGTGCCGAGGAGGAGTGTAAGGAGAGGTGCAATTTTGGTACTCTTAACGGCGCGGCAGAAGCTTAAAAAAGATAGGACAAGTGCCGGATGGCAGGCTAAAACTCGAGAGCGGTTCATCCTGGTCCATCTTGCAAAGGAAATAAACGCAGACAGAGCTTAAGAAACTTGAACGGCCCGAGATCCGATGTTCTGTGTACCGGAATCGAAGAGAATTGGAGGAATATTAGCCGGAGGTCAAAAGAGCACCCTAGGAAAGCAGGGAAGAGCAATGTTAATGCAAGCCGAACAACACTGAAGTGCGAAGAGGAAGGCTAGCGCGACACAAGCCCAAACAACTTGCACTTGACCTCGACCTCGACCTCGATCGCGATGAGCGACGACGCCTCTGCCTCTCGAATATCCACCACGTCGAGTCCATCACAGGGTGAGTTTTACTTGCTCCCGTCCTCGCTTGAAGAATTCCAATTATTTCGGTAGCGCCCGACACAGTCACCTGCGGATTGTACGCGTTTCCTCTCAAGAGGCGGCCTGTGTGCTCAGTAATGGAACCATAGATGTCGTCGCCAATTCTCCAAATACACATGTCCAACGTGCAACGTCCCCTACTGTTCCCTCACCTGCTTCCGGTCCGAAGTGCGTTAAAGTAAGCGCTCGGGTTGGCGAAGATCGCTCAAGGGCGCCTGATAGGCTCATTCGCAATGCTCAGAGACATTTTACAAGAAAGAAGTCGAGTCGGATATCCGCGCGGAGCCTTCCAAGACTGCGGAGGAGCGACAGCGTATGCTGGGGCTCTTGAAGCGCTTCGAGGAAGATAGTGCCGCCCAGGGTGAATTCGGGTCACCAGAAGGCGAGGAGGAAGACGACGAAAACGACCTTGCGCATCGATTGCAGAGTGTCAATCTTGGTAGGCTGCGAATCCTTCACTCTATTCGCGGTGTGTTCATGCGTTCTCAGAATCAACATCTCCCGAGCACTTGTGGACTATCCTGACTCCGGCGGAACGTGAAAAGTTCCTCAAGGTGATGGAGGATCCTTCCAGCGACCTTGCGCTGCAGCTGCTCGCTAGCGAAGATCTCGAGGTCGAGAAACGGGAACCTTGGTGGGCTGCACCGACTATACCGACGGAAAATATCCACGGGCGCTCGCCAAAGCGATACGGTGTTCTACCAGAGCCCATCGGAATCCCTCCGTCTTTGACCTCGCCAAATCCAGCGGGTCCATCGCTGCTTTACAATATCTGCGCTGTATTGTAGATCCTCTTTACTTTCAATCTCCACCTCTCCTCTGACTCAGATATAGTATCGCATACGCGTACATCACCCGCCATCTCACTCTGTCCCCCCTCTCTGGTGCCTCCGAATCGGACTCGGAGGCAGCGCGGTCGCTCTTTTCCCAACTGACACCCTTCCTCACCTCCCGCACCTCCAAGACCCTCCACCCCACCCTCGACAGCGCGATCACCGACCTCCACTCGCGCCTCCCACCCGTCTGTCTCCCTTCCCTCCGCTATCTCTCTACTCGTTCACTCACCCGCTGATAGGACTCCGCCACCCCCCAACTATTCGCGCTCCTCCTCCGCGACGCCGCAGCCCTCCTCCGCCCCTCCCTCATCCTTGAAGAGCCCGACCTCGCTGCAGGTCCACACGCGCGCGCCCTACGCGCTCTAGGCGACCTTCATGTACTCTTCCGAGCGCGGGCGCACGTCGCGCACAAGATCACGTTCTACGCCGCGTCCGTACCGAATCCAGCGCGGAGTAGGACGGCCAGGGAGGCGGCCCTCGAGCTTGAGCGCGAGGCGGAGATGCGTGAGGTTGATTTGAAGGCGGAGAAGGTGGAATGGGAACGGGTGAGGGAGGCTGGCCCGGCGGGGCGGAAGATCGAGATTCTGGAGGAAAAGTAAAACTAAACCACCATGTGCTCGCGCTCGTTTTGATTGACACTTATACTTATCTCTTTGGATTAGTTCAGTCACCCACTTCCCTCGCGCCAACTGGCCATAACGGGCACGAAGCATGCAACACCAATGAAATGAAATGGATTAAAACCAAAAAAGACGTCGTGAACCTCCCGAAGGGTGGTACTATCTTCCGTCCAACGACCTCGCGAGCAAGATCAGTCGAACTCATTGACCTACTGCACCGGGGGAATGTTTGTTCAGTCAGTAGCGCAGGGAATGCCCTGGACCCCGTCGTCAAAATACGAGTTTCAGGATGGAAAGGGGTCTAGAAAGTTGTGTACCATGTTCCGCACACCGGGTTCGTCAACTCGCTGGTCAACATTTTCCAGCCGCATAACTCAATGGGTGCATACCTGTGTGTAATGGGCGGGGCAAGTCCTTTGAATACCGTCAATTTATCACACCGCGTTACAATTTTTTACGGCTCTCTTGTTCCACAAATGACTGTCCCAGCGCGGTACTCCATAAGGGCACGGACATCCAATCGTATTTATTTGGAGCAAAACGTATGATTTGAGCCAAGAAACTGGCAAAGCTAATATGTGCATATGTGTATACGAAGTTTTCGCTCATCCAAGTGTGAAGTTGGCGTTTTGGACAGTCTAAAGTGCAGAGGGTTTAGCACCAGGTTCATTTGGGGAAGGAAACACTCTTTACCGTTGAATTGTGGGCAGAGATTTTGGCGAGAAGGTCGTCTAAAACGAACTGCTTCAAGTCCGGAATTGCGCGTGCTGCACACTTGCCGCATGTCAGCTGGTACGTGGGCCCTCCTCTCATGTCGAGAAGAGTCGTCCTGGCTTGCTTTTGAGAAGGACAAACGTGTAATGCGGCGGCTACGTGAGCCATATGGTCGGAGAACCATTGCGCCGGTAAAAGCATGCCCGGCGCGTTAGGGTCTGGACTGGGATACTTGGACAGCGCTCCACATCCGTCGCTGTGACCCTGCGAGCCAATCCACCAAACAGCTTGTGGGTCAAGAAACTCCAAATCGTCGAGCAAGATCCAATCATTGAATCCCCTCGCACAATCATCTGCCCCCGTTGCGCATTCTGCACGGAACTCGTGAAGCTGAACGAGGGCATGTGCCGGCAAGGTAGCGATGTCGGAGCTCCTGGAGAGGAAAGGTTCCTCGAGAGTGGCAAGTGCTGCGGCATTGACGATGTTTCGCATCATGGCGGCATATTCGCTCTCTCCGAGGAGATTTCGGCGTAGGGCGATCCCAAAGACGGCGTACGGCTCAGTCTCCACAAAGCTCATGAGCGCTGAGCTGAGAGACTTCATGACGCCCTGCATCAGGTACTTCCCAGCCGTCACCAGAGCCGCTTCAAGGGCCTCAAGCGTAGGAGCGGGATGTTGAGGAAACCATGGAGGGTAACATAGGGGCAATATAACCTCGAATGCCGAGCTGGGATCATGGACTTCGACAATGTGCTTGCCGTCCTTGAACTCGTCTGACTTTCGTTTCTGGGGCGGTGGCATTGCGATCATGCCGTCAAAGACGACCGAAGAGAAGGCGAGGAATGCTGAATAGACGTGGAAATCCACCGAGGGGTGGCCGGGCATGATGCAACGAAGAATGAGGTCCGCTCGCCCACCATCGGCTTCCTGCCCCGAAAAAGGTGCGTGAGCATCGACGATAGCTTGGGGAGCAGGAGTAGGACTGTGGCGGAGGACTCGAAGAGAGTTGAGGCGTGGGAAGTTCGCATTCAAGTTCGCCTCAGATTATGCCAAATTGTAGGCTACGCTCGTTTTCAGGCTCTCTGCAGTGTAATCTTCATTCAACACAGGCCACCCTGCGACCAGGTCCACCGAGGTATAATGCGCTAGATATCCTTGACCTCCTCCGAGTCAGGATTTCGACACCAGGTTCATCGACTGTGCAAGCACCGAGTCTTGCTTCGAATTTCTTCCGCCCCGAAGCCGCCGACTGAAACCGGTGTACTTTCCGCGATGTCTGAGGCTGTCTAAGGTGTCCTTCCGCAATGTCTGAGGCGGCCCGACGCAAAACAATAGAGTTGGCGGTGAGACCTGACCCGACGATGGTTCATGTACTCCACCTTCCGCCCAGCTTCCGCGGGCGAAAATCTATAAGAGGGAGGCACTCGCCCCCAAATTTCTTCAGTCAACTCAGCTCGACTACCATCTCACGACCTCTTTTACGACTAACCTTCACGAATCTCCAACATGTTCACGAAATTCATCACCATCGCTGTCCTCTTCGCCGCACCTCTCCTCTCGGCCGCCGCCCCCGCCCCCGCGCCCTTTTGGAACCTTGGGGGCATTGGGGGCGCTGCGACCGTCACCATCTTCCGCTACCCCGCGAGCGCGTCGGCGTCCCCCTCGGCCGTCATCTCCTCTGCCGTCGTCATTCCGTCGCCCGCCGCTCCCGTTGCTGGTGGCGGTGGTGTCGCAGCTGTCGCTGTCCCTCCTGCTAGCCAGGTCACCGACGTGCTGACTGGTCTGAGGAACCTTAGCTCTTTGTTGGGCGGCCTCCCGAGCACTATCTCCGGGGTGACGAACACGGTTAACACGCTCACCAACCTCCTGAGCAGTGTTACTGGAGCCTTGACTGGGTTCACCGGCCAGATCAGCCAGGTAAGCTGTCGTCGTGGCCGTCCCGAGTTCAAGCTTACTCATCCATCCTCGCAGGTCCAAAACCAAGTTAACAGCCTCGGTCCCCAACTCATCAGCGTCGCATCCCAGCTCGCGGCATTGTCGACTGTGAGTGCTTTCCGTAGAATGAAATGCGACCCTATTCTGATGTTCCTTCAGGCCACCCCCAGCACTGGGTCGACAAACGGAGATCCTACCACAGCTATCCAGGGCCTTATAGCTACCGTCACCAACATCGTTGCCCCGGTTTGTCCCTCCCTTGACGATGTACAGCCGTTTCGTTAATCGACATTCAGCTCAACTCTCTCACCACCGCCGCCCAAAACGCAGGCTCGCCCATCGACATGGAGAATGTTCAACAAGCTCTCCAGACCTTGACCAGCCAGTGCCTAGTCAGTATTCTCGCTGTCTATTCTGACTGGTCTATTAATCTTCTTCCTTACCCAGGTTGACATTCCCAACCTTTCAAACCAGTGCGCTACCGCGGCGGGAAAGAAGCTGGTCAACGATGCTTTGAAGGTTCTTCAGGGACAGCTCACCAGCTGCTCTGACAACATGAACTAAGCGTTGGATGTATAACTGCTCTCGCCTTTTCGATTACTTTACCCCTTCACCCTCTATCGTCGTCGTCTCTCCTCTTGTATCATCTTTGTATCTTAGATTCTGGACGCTTTGTCTCCGGTGTATCTATTACGCGAATGAACTCTGTTCTAACTTGTCTTTCACATCCAACACCGACCTTGACAAGCAAACCTATCAATTTGTCAGTGGTAAGGTTTTGTAATCTATTCACCAGAATCTGTTTTTCGAAGCAATCTCCGTCACGAACGAGATGCATTCGTCATTTACACATTCGTGATAATAAGGTCAGGATTTCATATCCGGCGGCCCAAGCATTCCGTTGGTGCAGCAGTCGATTAGGCCGTGAATCATGCACATTCATTCAATTCAAGTAGCAAGCCTGAGATTCCTGCGGGATATAATAGAAGTTCGAGGCGACGGAAGGAGCATTCTTCGACGGAAGGAGCATTCTTGAGAGTGGCGCGTGTTTGCGAGGTCGAAACGTCGCATTGGGCTTGGGATCTGACGACGGCGCGTTCAAGGACGTACGCTCGCGTTGTGCGGATGTTCAGCTGACTCGACTGCCGTTTGGGGTCGGTTACTGGTAGCTTGAAAGGGGGGCCGCTGTGAGGAACATGGAGAGAGTGGTGGCGGGCACAAACGGCGGGTAGGGAACCGAGGCACGACGATCACAGTAACAGAATGGTCCGTGAGAAGGGGAGACAGCGCTGGTAGGCGCTGGTGTCGAGGAAAGTGCAGCTTGCGTTTGAAAACTGAGACGAAACCGTGTCAGGGCAAAGCTCGAGGGATTTCCGCCAAAGTGAGTCAAGTGACACCACTGTAGATATGAGTCCGATCCCATTGAAACTTGAAGCTTGAAGTCTTGCTGCAAAAATATTGGTGCGGGGTTGAACGGTGAACAAGAAGAGAGCGGAAGAGAGGCGTGAGAAGTTGAAATCGCGGTGTGATGACTTTGACAGCCTTCACGTTAGATTACGGCATTCAGCCTCGCGGGCATAGGGATAAGTAGCATGCATCGAGAAATGTAGCATCATGCCGCTGGAAACTGTCGGCCAGCGATTTGGCGAACCCGGTGTGCGGACCACGGTACATAATTACATTCACCTCTTTCCAACACGAAACTCAAACTTTGATGACGGGGTCCAGGGCACACCCTGCGCTACTGACCGAACACACATTGCCCCGGTGCAGTAGGTCATTGAGTTCAACTGATCTCGCTTGCGAGGTCGTTGAACGAAAGATAGTACCACCTTTGGGAGGTTCACGAAGTCTTTTTCGTTACACGCGATCAACACAGCTCAGTACATGGACGGGAATTTTCCTGTTATGCATTTTCTTACTATTCCGCCCAATTCAAGCTCGAGCACAGTTCAAATGAGACTAATGATTGAAGCAACCTGTATCATTCTTCGCTTGAAGTCTTGCCCTAGAGCAGAGCTACCGTTCAACAATCCTGGGTCAATGCCTTGAGGGATAGGAAGAAAGTCCGGATGCTGCCTGAGCTTACCACACCGTCCCAATGACTTAAGTAGCTCTCTCTATAAAGCCCACTTGAAGACCATCAACAACCAGGACCAGGCATTGAGACCGCCAGCCTACTCTGAGTACGATGGGACGCCAAAAAAACACCGTCAAGTCTTGAGCTTTCCGATGATGATCGGGACTCGGGCAGTTGGTATTTTGGGAGTGTGGGGAACGAACATTCAACATGACCTCGGGACCCACCGTTCCTGGGTCATTCATTCTTCACGCCGGATATTTTGGGCGGACGTCGATTATCGTAACGGTCCCGGGTGAATATGTCGGACCTTAACCGTTAACGGCTGTCTGGAAACTCAAGTTCTCATCTCAAGACATCCTGCGGGGGGGGCGGCCACGGAGGAGCTTCCTGAAGAGTCAAGAACGCCGTGCATTCGTAAGGCGTTGTGCTAAAAAAGACGACACCTGGCGACACCCGGCGCTTGACAGATACGACACAAGTTATTCAACAGCTAGCGCAGATTTTACCGGCTACTCACTTACTCCTAGAACGGCCAACTACTGTAAGAGCTTCGAAGATCGGAAGAAGATCACTGCTTGTGATGTCTTCCCACGGTTGTTTTTTTTGGTTGCGTTCTGCCGGCCGCCGAACTTAGCGCCTTGTTTGAGATTGAGAGCAAGAAGACAGCGAGTTCGAAGGGCAACGGCGTGATTCTGGAGGCAAGAACAGTGCGACTTTCGCTTGAAGATGTTGAGTATCTTCAATGATTCCGGGCTTGAATCCCAGCAGCCGGAGCGGGGTTCCTTCGTTTGGGCGGGGAGGACATTGGACGGAGCCGGTATCCCTCCGAGTCGGATCGCGAGAAGTGCATCCCTGCCGAATATCGGTCAATCAAACGCGTTCAACTCAGTTCAAAACAAAAATGCTATCTGAGATAGATAGATAACCTACAAGCCTAAACGAAATGGCGAAATCTCGGACCAGGGGCATGCGCAGCAGACGGCACTGGGAGGGGAACGAATTGAACTTTTCGGCCACGGTATTTCCCCGAGGTGCTAAGGTTGGCCCCTGCAGAAGTGCGGGAGAAGCGGGGGCGAATGTGAAGCGTACCTTCACATTTGCAGCTCCTTCAGAGGTCCAGTTCGATGCGGTCCCAAAAGCTGTTATCCCCGCGTTTCATCGAGACGGGAGAAGGGCGAGCATACCGTTCAAATTACATGAATGAAAGGGCGCCCGACGTCCAAGTTCAGTCTGACGCGCTCGACCTGGTGCCAAAAGCTGTTGTCTTCCCGTCCGGTCGAGGCAATTGGCAGCGTACGTACGGTCAAAGCTGTAAATATGAAGGACAGGCACCTGGTTGACGTTCGCGATTGACGCTGGTGGTACTGCTTTCAGGTGTCGGATAGCTGTAGATGGAGTAGCGTCGGGGGCACGACCTAGCGGCGATGGAGGAGGGGCGACACGACTCAATGCTCCCCATTTCCATCAGTGCGGGGAATTCGGCTGCTTGGGGAAACGGACGTACTGACACAGCATTCGCCATTCTATATGCGTACCTTTCCCGCCACCGGAGTTGCATTGGACGAAGAACGCCGAATAAGAGATGTGGGCGCGCCAAACCAAACTTGTCCTTGTCAGAGATGTGCCGCCCTTTAGCAGAGACTTAGATGTTAGCACAGGGATGATCAGAACAACCGCAGCGCATGGCTCGAAACAACCAAGGGGCCAGGGTTCAAGGTTGGGCCAGGGTGAAAAATTCAGCAGCCACGGCGGGCACGGAGCTCGGCGACTGCGGGGCGGGCGCGGTATTCCAGTTCCCTAAGCGATTAGGATCCCGAACAATCGAGGCAAGAGGCCGGCCCCCGCCGCATGGCAGATACATGTAAGTGACAGAGGGGTGCGGACCGGCGACCGCAGTGCGCTCGATTCCGGGCGCCGCGGGAATCGGCATCGGTGGTGAGGAACAACCGTGGCAGAGGACATGGCAGACGACTCCAGAGTCCAGAGTCTGATCGAATTCCAACCCGGACCAGAGCTGAAACAAAGTGTCGGACGCAAGGAGGCAAGAGCGGGAAGAATAACAACAGAAATCGTTTGGTACGAGTAGTTATTCATTCGAAAGCGTTTCGAATGGGTAGGTTGTGGTTGGCTGAAGGTATTATGTACGGGACGGGAAACGCCGTCGACAAACAGTCGGCTGCGCTTAGCAACCGCAATCGCTCGTGTGCCTTGGTCGATCCCGAGAAAGAGGAGCGTGATATCCATGTGCGTGGTTGACTTGGATCCCGTCGACACTCGTGGTGCGGAGGATGTGCCTTAATGAAGGTCGTGTGCCAGTAAATATATGCGTTGAGCTGTTGAGGGTGAAGAGGGAGGACTGGGAGGAGAGAAAGAGGCCGGAATCAAACTTGAAACTCTTCTCACGGTTGCGTTTTGCCGAATTGCCATAAGGGTGCCAAGATGTGAGTACTTCCTCTAAAGAATAGAAGCTCACTGGCATCTCCGAAGAGCAAGAATGTTCGGCGACTCGAATATCGCAATTTCGAAGCAGGTTGAGTCAGGTTGAATCAGTGAAGAGGAGTTTTGTCCAGCGTTGTACGAACGCTGGGCGCCGCAAACGACGCCAGGTGGCTTCGTGGACATCGGCTAGGTATCATGTTATCCGCAGGTGTGATTTCTCGCTTCGGTTTGTATTGAACACGGAACAGCTGTTGAATTCTAGAGCAACGAAATGGAGCGCTTTCAAGTCGTAATTCGTCGCTGTTGACCTACCTTGACCTGCCCACCTTGGCCTCAGCCTCCGAGCTCACCCACTCGTTCTCGTAGCTGGATGTTGGTTGCGAAAGTTGCGCAGAGCGGCAGAGGACAGGGACAATCAAGAGTCTTTGATGCGCTTGACACTGATCGAACCGGATTTGGAATTCAACGCTGCAACTCGCAGTCTCCAAAAATACTTTCCACATCCTTATCCCAGGCCCATGTCCCGATAATGGCTTGATGACCCTTGCTTCTGTGTCGCACACAAGCCTGGGATTAATTTTACAGCTATCTGGCCGTTAAACAGCTTCAAATCGATTATATTCCTGCGGCTCCAACACCGCATTTTGAGCCCAAAAAACTGGAATAATCGACACCGGGTAGGAACGCACCGACGATTTGAGTGATGTGCAGAAGATGTGCGCGAAACATGCGCGAGTTCTGAATATAATTGTTGTGGTTTCGGAAGCTTATCGGTGGCAGTGTTGCCGAATGGGGACTGGAGTGTGGTAACATGATGGGAACCGCATGTCAGCGTGGATAGAATCGGGACATCAGATCTTTCACGGGAGCCATAAAGAGGATATCCTGCGAACTAAATGGTTACTTCTCTTTCTCCCCCCCATCCTCGACCATGTCAGACTACGACATCGAGAAGAAAGCCACCCACTCCGGTGAGGTCGCCACGGAGGATGTCTTCCCCAATGAGCACGGCGGCGAAGAGAACGGCCACATGCACCGCTCCCTCAAAGGGAGGCAGGTATCCATGATTGCCATTGCTGGCACTATCGGGACTGGATGTACGCCCCATTTATCTCCTCTTGCCTCGATTCCGTGCTTATTTCTCTTCTTCAGTGTTTTTGGGTGTATGTCGTCTCCCCCCTCGTCATGGATAATTCTCAATTATTTTCTCAGTCAGGGAAAGCTCTTGCCAACGGTGGGCCCGTCGGCGCCTTCCTCGGTTACCTCTTCGTTGGTATGCTCGTCGGTTTAATGATGTAAGTCGGTTTTCAACCGTGGTATATTGATTCTGATTGCTTTCATCAGGTACTCCCTTGGAGAGATGATGGTCTGGGATCCCTCTGCCGGAGGGTTCATCGAGTTCTCTACCCGGTATATTGACCCCGCTATGGGCTTCGCCCTGGGCTGGCAATTCTGGTTCCAGGCGGTCATCTCCGCCCCCGTCGAAATCGTCGCTGCAGTGCGTCCATTCCTTTCATCGCTCCTCTTGTCAAGTACTGAGCGTTTCCCAGTCCATCGTCATCTCTTTCTGGGACAAGAACGACAGCCACAAGGCCATCTACATTACCGTCCTGTTAATTGGTATCATCGCCGTCAATCTTGCCGGTGTGAAGTACTTCGGTGAATTCGAGTTCGGTGCGTCCACTTTATCTATTACTGCGCGCCTTCATTGATTAACAATTCCTAGTCTTCGCCTTCATCAAGATCATCTCCGTCATTGGCTTGATCATTATGTGCCTTGTCGTTGACCTCGGTGGTGCTCCCGATCACGACCGCCGCGGCTTCCGTTACTGGAGAGATGACCCTTTCAACAACGACTTCGGCGGCGTCGTCCCTGCTTCCAAGGCTCGCTTCCTTGGTTTCTGGGCTGTCCTTACCCAGGCCGCCTTCTCTTACGGTGGAATGGAGGGTCTTGCCATGATCTGTCTTGAGGCCTCGAACCCCCGTGTCACCATGAAGACCGCCGTCCGCGCCATCTTCTACCGTGTCGTCGGCCTTTGTACGTTATTATTTTCCCCGTCTTTAGTCTCCATCCTAAGTCGTCTCACCTTAGACGTCTTCGCCGTCCTCCTCGTCGGCATGTGCATCAGCCGCAAGGAGCCCGCTCTCCTCCAGGCCAACGCCGAGGACACCGGTACCGCTGCTGAGGCGCCGTTCGTCATCATCATCCAGGTTGCTGGTATCAAGGTGCTGTCGCACATCGTCAGTAAGTCAATTCTTTCAGCGCTTCACTTGACCAGTGCTGAGTATTGTCCTCAGACGCCGTTATCCTTACCTCCGCCTTCTCTGCCGGCAACGAGTTCCTGTACTCTTCCTCGCGATCCCTCTTCATGCTTGCGCAGGAGGGCAAGGCTCCCCGCATCCTGTCCAAGGTCACGAAGAACGGTGTCCCCATCTACGCCCTTGCCGTCTGCTCTGCCTTCGCTTGCCTCGGATACCTCGCCTGCGGAAAGTCTGGTGCCAACGAGGCCTTCAACTGGCTCGCCAACATCACCACCCTCGGCTCCATGATCACTTGGTGCGGTATCGCCCTGTCTCACATCCGGTGGTGTATGTTTCTTTTCGCTTTGTCTTTGCGTTCTCGTCTAATTCCTGCGTCTAGACAAGGGTATGGCGGTCCAGGGTCTCAGCCGTGACGAACTGCCTTTCAAGTCATGGACGCAACCTTACGGCGCATGGGCCGTGCTCTGCTCTTTCAGCGTCATCATCTTCTTCAACGGTATGTCGCTCTTATCTGTCCTAACTGCGGTCGCTCATCTGTTTATTAGGCTACACGACCTTCATGGCCAAGCCCTTCGACTACCAATCCTTCATCTCAGACTACATTAACATCCCCTTCGTCATCATCCTCTACTTTGGCTACAAGTTTGCCAAGAAGACGAAGATTGTGAAGCTCGCAGAGATGGACTGCTCCACACATTACGTTGAGGACAGTGTTGTGGTATGTTCACCTTGCCGTCTTATCCGTTCGCGACTCACTCTTCCCTCCTCTCCTCAGTACTCCAAGTATTGATAGATCGATTCGCAAAACCTGTAGCACTATATGTCTGCAAGGGTACTAATGTTCACTCATGATCTGTGGGGGAAAGAGGCAAACTAGAGAACTTGCTGGCGTTGGTGCGCTCCAAGTATTAGATTACATAATCCCACCATCCTGCCTCGACACTACTCTGGCCTCGCTACCGGCCGCTCGCGGTCTAACCTGTCTTGTATTGTATAAGCTGCTTAATTTATACCTGGTCCGCTCGTTTTTTGGGGATGTGGAGGTGCCAAGTGACAGTTGAATTTAGTCGCGCATTCAATTCGTCCGTGAGCGCGTGGCAGCCATGTCCTGCTTTCCGGCTTTTGTTCCCGCGGTAGCCCCACTGTCCGGCCGAGGTCCGGGGGTGGGCGGAGCTGGAGCGCACAATACATCTGCGCGTGGCGCGTGGCGCGGGCTCCCCTGGCCGTGTCAGTGAACGGGACCAAACGCGGGCCCGGTGTACCCGCCGAGTATTTTTAGCCTGGAATCAATATCGCCTAATTAGTAACTTGGCGGTGAATCAAACAAACACCACACAACACGTTGAACTCTCTCTTTACCGCCGCGCCACCTCATTCCTGTTCCAATCCGTTCGTTACTACCGCCAAAATCAAAATGTCGACCAAACGGGTGCTCGCCCCGACCCAATCGCGTACCATTCAAAGCGACATCGATACTTTTGGGCCGCTCAAACTGAAGACGTCTCGCTCGCTCCTTCGGAATCTGCCCCTCTCCGAATCCGCCAACTTATCGCGAGCAGAAGAAGACGCGACCCTCTGCTACGTCCCCAAGTCCTCCGAAGGCGACCTCACCGCCTGCGCGTCCGCACCAAGCCCGTCTGGCTTTAAAACGAAGAACTTCTCGCTTCCCTCGTCGCTGGAGCTCTTCCTACCCTACCTGCCCGAGATTCCCGATTTGTATGAAGACCAAGAGCCGCAGCAAGGGGCCGAACCGGTCGTAGACATCCCTGCATTGCACACGCCTGTTTTGGACACGCCTCTTAGTGACTACCACTCGCTCGCCGACTACCACCCGACGTCTTTGTGCTGCCAGGATATCCTTGCCGATTTGGGGGCCGCGCAATGCAGCGATAACACCGCCTCGGTCCATGCCCATGTCTCTCCTGTGCTCCCGAATTCCAAGCACCAGTACTCTTCGTATACCACGCGCGCTCCATCCCAGCCACGACCTACAATGACACAGCCCCGACGCCGCTCGTACTCATTCGACTTAGACCGGCGTGGCGACCTTCCGTTTATGGTGAGTTTCGCGCCACTTCTCAAAGCACCCTGCCTCAACGCCGTCTTGAAGCTGCCATTTGAAGTCGGTCTGGGTTACGGACTCGGCTCGCCCTTCTCTCCCTCGCCCATCTCCTTCCCCTGCAACCCCGACGACTTCAAAGACATCAACATCCAGCCCGACGAGCTCGCGCCATTCGCGTCGCCCACCCTCTCTGTCTCTGCTCACCCGAATCTGTACCTCGATCCAAGTCCCCCTGGTGCCCGCCGCTACGACGCGCTGTCGGTCTGGCGCCCCAAGGCCCCGTCTCCGCCGCCGTGTCCGGAAACCCTCTCGGACTGGGACGATATCCGCAGTCTCGAGCAGCCCTTCCCGTCGACCGCGTCTATTTGGGTTCTGGATCCCCCGCCTGTCCCTGCGCCCGCCATGACGCAGTCCGCATCTTGGCCGGCTGCGCGCGAGCACCGTCGGACGGAGGTGTGGTCGATGGAGGAGCAGATTACGATCGCGGTGCTTCAGGCGATGGATTCGCGGGACTTGCGGTCGGGACCGGTGTCGTGTCCGAGTCGGAGGCTCGTTGTGCGGGGCGGCGGGAAGGGCAAGGTCAGGCGGTTGTTGGGCAGGCTCTGGGGGCGGGAGGGTGTCTGGTGATTCTTTCATTTATGTTTGCCTATCTAAGGACGAGTTTACACAGTCATTGTTCCGTCGCGATTAATAGCGTCTCTTCCTCTCTTAATTTTGTTTTGCATGCACGACGTATATTTGGAAGTGGTAGGATAATACATGTAGTAAAGAACCGTGGTATACCTGCGAAGATAAGAAATTAGCTGTGTCCGCGACAATGGAAAGGATTCGGCGAGGGACGAGGATGGGTCAGAAAGTAGAAGTAAAAAAGGTATCATCAAATGAACGTTTTTACGGTTCATAAGGCTGTTGAGCTTGATATGAATTTTATTCATCATGAAGGAGGCCAGAATGGCG
Organism: Mycena filopes; assembly: GCA_029281495.1. Classification (NCBI taxonomy): domain Eukaryota; kingdom Fungi; phylum Basidiomycota; class Agaricomycetes; order Agaricales; family Mycenaceae; genus Mycena; species Mycena filopes. The sequence continues at coordinate 963,398 of JARIHR010000009.1, read as the reverse complement.
GAGGTAAGAGAGCGTTTGGAAAGAAGGATGCTTACTATCTATCGCGTCTCGTCTTGAATCTCCTCAAGCTCCTGGCTCCCAAGTCCCCACTGCAACCTATCGAGGCGACGTTAGTAAAGGTCGTACGACGGAAGCGGGAGAAGAAGGAGGAGGAGGGTCAGGGAGGGTCAGAGAGTAGAAGTAAAAAGGTATCATCTAGTGGACCGAGGTCCATAAGGCTGTTGAGCTTGATATGTATTTTGTTCATCATGAAAAAACGGGTCGCAAGTTCGCGACGACGAGGGGCAGGATGGGAGTGCGAGGACGAGGACGAGGACTCACGGGTAGAGTCAGAGGCTTGTGTTGGCGCGAAGGTGCGAAACGAGACGGAGACGGGCAGGGGAAGGAAGAGGGAGGAGAGAGAACGAAAAAAGTTGGCGGTGGGCGGAGCTTTAAATACGAAGGGACTCGTCACTCGGATCAAATGGTGCCGCGCTCTGCACCTTCACCAACCGAACTTGACTTGAACCACACTCTGAACGCGGTCTTCAGCTCGGACAATGCTTCAACTGGAAATGGCAGCAATATCTCAAACCCAAACCCTCTGCGACGCCGACTTGAAGCTCGACAATGAACGTCACTAACCGCCCATTGAACCCCTCTTCTGCCAATTTCTGGAAGCCTATATTACCTCCTATATATCTACGGTTGCTGCCCTCCAAAACGCGCAAAATTGGCATTCTCTATGACGGATGGTATAAAGTAGCAAGCCTCCCTCGACTCCCTCGACTCCTCTACCCTATTCACTTCACCCTTCCTTCTCTTTCTCTTTCCTCCCTACTCACCATGTTCACCACTTCAACCCAACTATTCTCCACCGTGCTGGCAATGGTGGTCGTCCCCCTCGTTCACGTCCCCCCCGTCCTCTCCGCGCCCATAAACCCCGGCTCCTGCTCCACCTCCGCGACCGTCATGGACCTCCCGTCGGGCCAAACGGTCCTTGTGGCCCCGTCCACGGCCCCGACGTACGTGCTGCTCGGGGTGGGTGTGCAGAATTACACCTGCGCCTCCGGATCCTCTACCTATACGTAGGTCTCTTGCTACATACCTTGACGATTCCACATGATCGATCCTGACGAAAGAGGATTATCGATAGCTCGGCGGGCGCGGTGGCGAGCCTCTTCGACATCTCGTGTCTGCAGAACAACGCAGACTACGACACCCTCCCGGCGCGGGCGTTCGCATTCTGGAATGATGATGATGGTGCCCCCACGGTGACTCCGCTGAACGTCGCCAACGACGTCGGCGCGCCTCTGCTGCTCGGGGTACGTTCGTTCTCCATTCGATACACCACAATTCACCCCCTTACTAACTGCGCCGCTGCAATTATAAAGCAACACTACTTCATCCCCAACCCCAACGGCTTAGGCTCTTTGTCCCCCAAATGGGACTTCACCGCCCCGAGCGGGGACCCGACCGCGTTCGTCGTGGCGGCCAAGGTCGGGGACGTGCCTGCTCCCGCGAATCCCGCTACGAACGTCGATTGGCTCAGTTTGAACGCGGTTAGCGGGACGCTCGCGAAGCAGGTGTTCCGCGTCGATACGGTGGGCGGGCAGCCGCCTTCGTCTGTGAGTCAATTCATTGTCCCCCTCGTTTTGAATCCAACTGACCGTTGTTTTGATTTTCAGTGTACGCCGGGTTCGGGCGCGTTGTCGGTCAAGTATGTTTCGCGGTACTATCTTTATTGAACCTGGACGGACGTTTTGGTACCTCGTCCTTCCCCTTCATATGTGTACGCATGCATATTCATGGCTGCTTCCATTCAAACCCCTTTGAAAACTCTATGATGGACGCGCTATTCACTTCATCCAACCCCCTCGTCCTCCTCTCGTTCTCGTTCTTGCCGCCCTCACCGCATATCCCGGATCTTGCCCCAGTGCTCCTACTCTGCTCCACCTCCAATCCGACCCAAAACCATAGTATTCCTCCGGCCAACTCAATAACCCTCCTACTTCATGCCGCCCTCTTACTTACAGCATCCCTCCTGCTTGGAGTGGGTATAGGCGTATGCCAGAAACACCGATGCCCGACGAAAGAAAAATGGGTGGCTGGCAAGCCTTCTTCAATCGACGGATATCACGCCCGCTCGTGTCGAACAGGAAGACGCGAGCTAGGTACCGCCTTCCCGCCCGACGCGAACGTTCGACCGCATCCTACATCCTGCACTCTGTACTTACATTAGGATTTAGATTTGCCATTTGATTTCGGAACATGCCAATTCCCCTTTTTTGCTATAACTGAGTAGCTGTCTTTGGTGCTCCTGCTCCGGCTGACGCCGAAATACATATGTAACCCGCCCTCGTTCAATTGTGCGCGTCTTGTTCTCTTTCTCTCGCCGTTTGAAGCAGCACTACTGCACAGCCAATGGGCTCGATTCCTTCCTCGGCGAACTGCGGTAAACCCTACTGGCACTGCGTCGAGTCCGAATGGCGAGTGGCACGAGTGACCGGCTCAGCCTCGCGACGCACGCTTCTTTGTGTTCGTCCTTTGCGTTCTTACTTGCTAGATTCTGACAAGGCGGCGCGATTGTGCTGCGACGTGCGCACTCGCAGTACTCACTATCTATGGATCTTCACTGAACATTGCACTGTACATTCATTCTAGTATGCATGTACTTCTATCGGTATATATCCCAGGTATATAAGCTACCCGACCTTTTATAATCCACTCCTGCCATCCTTCGCCCGTCCCCCGTTATGTTCCACCCACCCTTTATAATTCCTCGCTCCCCTCCCCTCACACACACTCATAACTTCATCTGCGGCACCCCCACCTCCCCCTCCACGGGTGTCGCCGCGCCCGAATTCTCGGTGGACTCGGACGCGAGGAGGGACGGCGAGGGGACGTCGTTGCCCGGGTTCTGGATGTACGCGGCGAGGAACTTGCGCCAGGAGGTTTTTGAGGGGAGGAAGTGGCCTGTACACGCCACCGCCGATAAGTATTGAATGAAAGTAAAGAAAGAAAGAAAGAGAGTTATAAAAGAAAGAGAGCGAGAGAATTGGGCGGTTGGGCGACTAACCACCATCATGCTCCTCCACGCGCGCGTTCGTCGAGATCGCGACGAGCTTCCGCGAGCGCTCCTCGATGACGATGATGTCATTCCGGCCCATGATGTGCAGCGTCGGCGTCGCGTAGGGCGTGGTGTAGACTTTTGCGGCGATGGCGGTGTCGAAGAGGCGGAAGCCGGAGACGGAGATGCAGAAGGCGCTGGGTAAAGTACACATTCGACGCGTGAGTAACAAGGAAAGAAAGGAAGCAGGGAAGGGAGGAAGGAAGGAGAGGAGGAAGGACATACAAGGGCGGGTGGGGTGCTTTGCCGTCGACGAGGAAGGGGGGGTATACGTCCGGTTTTTCCAGCTGCATCCCGGTTTAACCAAAGCACAAAGCCGGCAGCAAGCAGCGGCGGCGACCCACCAGAGCAGAGATCAGCGCCGCGAAAGCAGCGCCCTGTGAGAACCCCAGCACACCGTCGAACGTCCGCGCCTTGAGGACGTCGCGGATGAAGGCGAGCGATTCGGGGAGGCCTATCGCCTCGGTCTTGTGGTCGCTCCAGGTCCACCACGCGCGGGCCTCGCTCCCTGGGAGGACGCCGCCCGCTTCCGAGGCGTCGAGGGCGGCGGGGGAGGACGCGCCGAAGAGGTCTGCGGGTTTGAGGATCATCGGCGCGTCGACGAATACTGCGGCGTCCAGTTAGCATGAAAGGTAGTTTTTATGTGGGGGATCGAGGGCACCGAAATCGACTGCGTTGCCGCACTGTTTCCTCAGCGCGCCGAGCTGGAGTGCAGGTTGGATTCTACCTATTCGATGGGGGCCGATTTACTCACGCGTTTGCTGAAAATTGAGGCATTCTGCGTGTGTCTGCTCACGACAATCCTCCATCAGCGCGCCGTGTTCAACAATGAAATGGTGTACTGACCCATGGAGGACTAGGACCGTTTTCTTCGCGGCGATGGCCATGCTCAATCTTTGGGGGAACAGTCAAAAGTCAGTCGAGATTCGTCATTCTTGATCGCCGCCGTCAGCACTTCACATCTAATCTTATCTCTTATCAAACCATCGTATCGAATCCAAGTCCATCGCAGTTCGTTCGCAAGAATACAGGGTACATTTCGTATCTTTTAGAGTCCAACGTCTAGTAATCGCCCGAGCTCGCAAGCTTGTGCTTGGCCTTCTCGTGCGCTACATACACAATCCTCGTTCAGCGACAATTCTTCAATTCGCAGCAATCGGCTTACCATCGTGCTTGGCCTTGGCCGCGTCGATGCCGTCGAGACCCTACCCAACTCTGTCAGCACTTGCGATGAAGGATGTGGGCAGTGAACGTACCTTGGTCTCGATCATGCGGTCGACGAATCCACCGGTGAGCCCGGCGAGGAGCGCCTTGGCCTCGTCGTGCGACGCGGGCTTGCCGCTGCGGATCGATTAGAATTCGATCTTGACCTGGGAACGACGTGGGGAAAAGCTCACTTCTTCTCGCAGTGCTTCTCATAAGCGCGCGCAGCCTGGAATGAGGATCGGAGAGAGCCATGGATGGATGCAGATCGTTTGTTCAGGGAACATCTAACGTACCTCGTACGAAGCGGCGGCAGCGATGAGCTCGTGCGTGAACTTGGCCTTGTGGGTCTCGGGCGCGCTCGCCGTGTTGTAGGCAGTAGCCTCCTCCGAATCGTGACTGAACCACTAGACCCCAAATTTGCGTCAAATTGGGGAGGAATATATGGAGAGGAAACACCTACACCCATTGTATAAAAAGTTTGAAGTGGTGGTGGTGGTGGTGGTAAGAGAACGAGATGTGGATGGAACCGAATTCAAATCTAGTCTTAAATAGGGAGGGTTGTGACGTCACTTTGGCCGGCTCCAGTTGAGGTCATTGACGGAAAAGGCGACCGCGCTCGAAGAAAGAAATGGCTAAGGATATGCGACGTTCGAGGCACAAGTTTCTTACACGCTCAACTTTACTTACATTCAACGCTACACATTACAGTAATTTCAGTCCGCCTCTCAGCTTGTGCAGCTGGCCCTAAAAACGCAAAACGAATGAACGACGAGTCGCCACGGTCTGAGCAGAGGAATAATTAACTTCACTTTACAAAAACCATGCGGCTTCCTTCCTCCAAGGTCGGCACAACGAATTACGCCTTCGAGAACGACGAATTCAGCCGTTCCTGCTAAAACGGAAGTAGATGTGAGACAGAGCTCGCAAAACTGTAAGGAAGGAATGAAGGAAGGACTCCGACTCACGCTATGTACAACCGGGATGTACAATTGGGCCCCGCGCAACTTGACCGGCAATAGGCCACCGACGCTCGCGATTGATTATGACGGGCAGGATGTACTTACATACACCCTCGCGTATTTCGTATTTGGTGGGGTCGGATGACGATGGGCAGCGTCGGCGGCCCACGCGCTCACATCCGTCGCGGGGAGCACTGTCGGCCGCGATGTATTACAGTCACTTCGCCAGGCTCTGGACTCTATTATTGCGGTCAGTATCGTGGTGCCAGACTTGAATAGCTGCGCGAGGTCGAGCATGCTCGTGAAGGCGCATTAGACGAGTAGATCTTCGACGTTGACCCGGACGTCGTCCGGAAGGCCTTCGAGCCTGCGCAGTGCGATTGGATTGGCCATAGCCGCCTTCCTTTCACCTTGAGGTCGAGCGTCTCCTGCAGTCTCCAAGCGATCGCGACACCGAGTTTCCATACGCGCCAAACGTTACTTACATTCATCCAACCCTATGCTACAGTTATTTCACTACAGCGCAAGATGAATGAGGAGGTGCTGTGTATAAGCAGTATTATAGAAATTACCTTTACTTTACAAAAACTTGGAAGGATGCAGCTTCTTCAAGTCTGCACAACGAATCTTCCCCTCGAGGACGAGCTCAGCCATCGCCTTGGCCGTGCCCGGCGCGTTGCTGATTCCCTGCGATGGTCGTCAGACGGAACTCGCAAAACTGTAAGCAGAGGAGGGGCCCACATACCCAACAAGTATGCCCAGTCGCCACATACAACCCCCTCGCAACACCCGCCGCTTCACCGACAATAGGACCCCCACCAACGCCGCTCACGACAGGCAAAAAGCACGCCTGGCGCGCCTCAACCGCGCCCGCGCCCAACTCGTCCGAGATCGCCGTAACATTCTGCAGCAGACTCTCGCACGCGCCTGCGTCGACGGCGACCTGATCCACGCTCCCCGGCAGCGCCGAGTCGTCGCCGGGCCCGCACGCGTAGACCGTCCCGTCCGGGCGCGCGTAGATCTCAGGGGTGACCACCCCGTTGGAGGTTGTGATTTCGGTGAAGAGGACGTACGGCGCGATGGGTGTGTTGGGTGTGGTGCGGATGACGACGCTGTGCGCGCGCGTGCCGGCGATGGGCAGCGATGGGAGGAGGGTCGGCGACCAGGCGCCCGCGCAGAGGATCACGTCCGTCGCGGGGATCGTCTGGCTCGTACTCGTATTCTGCCCCGCTTCAAGACTAGTATATTCGACCCCGGTCACCTTGCCTCCCGATTGTATGATCGCGGTGACGCTCGCGCCGGACTTGAACAGCGCGCCGCCCTCCTGCGCGAGGGCGAGCATGCTGGTGGTGAAGAGGTAGGGGTGTACCTGCGCCGTTGCGCCCGTGGGCGCCATAGACGCATACGACTCCGTCAGATCCTCTTGGACCCAGCGTAGATCGTCCGGGAGGCCTTTGTGTTTTCGACTCTTAGAGTTAGCACCAGTGCCGCCCGAGTCCAAGCCAAGAGTCTTCTGCAGGCTCTTCTCTCCAGGACGCGCCCCAGTCGATGCGTTCGAATCCCCGCGTCCCTCCCAGCTCCCAGTAGACACGAACCGCCATCCCCAGCGCTCCGCGCCGTTGTGCTCCTTCGCTAGCCGGACGTGCTCGTCGAAGGACACGTTGACGAGCTCTTTGGGATAAGCCCACTTCGCGACGAGCCCACCGGCCTTCCCTGACGCGCCCTGTGCCGCGCCGTGCGCCGAGGCCTCGAGGAGCGTTACCGTCGACTTGAAGCGCAGAAACGCGGGGTGGCGAGTGAGATAGTACGCAGTCGTGCAGCCTATTATCCCGGCGCCGATGACTACGATGTTGCGCGCAGGGTCGCCAGTAGACATGGAGGTTAAGTTTAAGATCAATGCCGGATTATGTTACAACACAACAATTCCTTTCGACCGCTCATCTATTAAAACAAGGCGAGACGTCTTTATAACCCGTATTTTAGCTCCTCCAGCCTCAAACGGCCACGCATCGAGGAGGTTCCGGATCTGCATCGAATGCGCCGCGTCGTGATAAACCTTGATGTGATCCATGAAGGTCAATGGATTCGCTGGGAAACGAGTGGAGGACACGATCGAAGTTGCTGCGCCTGTGTCTTGGGTGTACATTGGTTGTATTGGCTGCGCCCCCATCTCTGGATACGACGGTTGCGAGCTGTTGCTGGTGTTGCTGGGCGAGACGTACGGGGAGACGTGGAAGGAGAGCCCGAGGGGGCCGCCGGCGCCCTTGTCGCGGAGGAGCCGCAGGAAGGACCAGAGGGCGCGGAGGGAGGCGGTCGTCCATGCGATTTCGTTATTGTTAAGCGTGCTCGGGTCGGGCGGCACAGGGAGGGCGGTGGGGTCCAGGAGGACGACTGCAGAGGTGGCGTGCTGCCATGGCAGATGCCCGCGCACGGGGATGACCCAGCTTCGGCGGGTGTAGGGGAGGGGGTCGGGGAGAGGGAGGGTGTGCGGTGGAATTGGGATCGGTTTGGTGCGGGAGTAGGCAGCGATTGACGGCTTTTTCTTGGAGGCGGCCGACGGGAACATATGTGGCTGTTACAGGTGTGCCAATGAATAAATGAGTGGGAAATTGGATCGGAGGAACATCGACGACCACCTGAGGAATCGTATCGCGCAAAGACGCCACGTCCAGCTTCCGCCGTTTAGTTGGCGGCGGCTCCGACCAGAAAGATGCTTCTGAAAATGAGCGCTTGGGTGTGTTTCGGAGGGAGAGAAGGTTGTCCAAATCGGTGCTCTGAAACTCTTCCAAATCGTCTAAATTGAAGACCTCGTCGGTAGAATCGGCGTCGGCGTTCCAATCGCTGAGACGAGGCGGAGACCGCTTGGTGCTGTTCTCCGGGGGCTTCTGCGCGAATAGATAGTTGGCTAGAGGGTAGGTCAGACAAATAGACACGGATGAAGAGCCTGAGATGGTTACTTGAGGCCACAGGGAGACGAGGAGTTTCTCGGAGATTTATATTGACCCAGACCGTCTCATGCCCGGCAGCGAGGTGACCACGGTAAAGAAGATCATGCTCCGAGAAACTTTCAGTATCCAACGCGTAGTCGTTTACAATTATGGGCCTCGCAGCTGAGGATCCTGGTGGGAGCTGAGAACGCGTTCGAAACATGGTGATGGTTCAAAGTTTAGGAGAGGAGCCGCTGACTCAGCCACCATTTCGGCAAGTTTACGCGTCCTTTCTCCTGCCATTGCCTGAGTCTTCGTCGCAAACATGGCTGCTCGCTCAAAAGCATCCGCCTCTCCCGCGAAGAAAGTCACCGCATCCAGCTCGAAGCAAAAGAAAACGGGGAAGACGGCCAAGAAGGCACTAACCATAGACGATGAGTCTGCCAGTGCCAGTGAGACCGATGAATACAACAGCGACGCGCTCGACGACGACTCGGGGGACGAATCCAAGAGCAGCAAAAAAAGGAAAAGAAAGACGACTGAAAGTGTGAAGAAGACGCGGGCTCCCAAGAAGAAGAAGAAAACCAGCGACACAGACGAGGAGGATTTTGATCTCCAGGACGGTCAAGAAATCGTGGGGGTGGTTGTGAAGGCTCCCAAGACAGGATTAGGTTCGTTGCACGTCCCTCGCTTGACTGTGCCACTGACTCGTCGCAGTTCCCGCTGGACAGATCTCTCAGAATACGTTCGATTTCCTGACAAAGTTGAAGGATCCTAAATGCAACGACCGTGAATGGTAAGTGAACTCTGCCTAGCTAAATAGTTTACTGAATCTAATTCTCACAGGTTCAAACTACACGGTTGCTGCAACTCCTCTCAAACGCGCACCTCTTCTGATCATTCCGCAGACCCCGTTTACCGCCAGGCTGAGAAAGAGTGGAAAGATTTTATAGAGGTGTTCACGGACCTTCTTATCGAGGTGGACGAGCAAATCCCACCGCTTCCCCCCAAAGTACGTCCCCCCTCCCCCAGCGAAATCTTAGAGCTTAATTTATTGTCGGTTGTAAGGATGTTTTACACCGTATCTACCGAGACGTAGGTACCACTTACTCGAGACTGCAGTGCGATTTAACATTCTCTAGACCCGCTTCAGTAACGACAAGACTCCATACAAACAAAATTTCTCTGCAAGCTTCTCTCGAAGCGGCCGCAAAGGCATCTTCGCTTTCTGTGAGTTTTATTCCTAGAGTTCCCCCCTCGAGCCTGACCGTATCACTATAGATCATGTGTAAGTTGTACCCCAAACTCTCCTGTGGCCTCCTAATAATCTTGGTTCGTTCCCCAGGATGAGTGAGTTGTGTTCATTCTCACTTTTGTTGAAAAATGAACACACATCGTTTCTCCAGTTAAACCGGGAAATCAAAGCATGATCGCTGCCGGCGCTTGGTGTCCTGGCAAAAATGAACTAGACACGATGCGGTAACACTCCTCTTACCCAACAGTGTACGAAAAAAATCTAACTGTCATTCTCAGATCCAACATTCAGCGTGATTCGACTCGTCTGCGGCAGTTAATTTCAGATCCCGTTTTCATCAAATACTTCGGAGAACCGAAGCCTGGAGCGAGGCGTAGTATCTTTGGAAGAGACGATGAGCTCAAGGTCGCGCCGAAAGGCATACCCAAAACACACGAGTGCGTCACTTGACTGTATATCGTGGACTTCACTGAACTTCCTTCAGGGACATTGACCTTTTGAAGTGCCGTTCATTCTGTGTATCATATGTGTATGCCGTTTCGAGTTCTCTTTGCGGGATCAAACCATTGATCAATTTTCTCCAGGCTCAAGGACGCACAAGTACTTTCACCCGACTTCAAGAATACGCTCGTGGAGATGGTAACTCTTTTGATGCCTTTTGTTCATTGGTGTGTATTTTATTTCATGTGCGCTGACTCGCTAATCATCGATTCTGGTTGGGTGCAGCTTAAACGACATGCTGACTATACCGCCTGGTGACGAAGACGCTGAGGACGAAGAATGAAAGCGAAAACCGGATCTCAGCACGCGATTGATATTGGTTCAACATTTGTACTAGTTTTTAAAGATAAGGTGGTACGACTCAAATAAGCTTTGGCCATCCGAATAATTGTCATTCCGAGTACCCGTTCAATCTCCTGGTGCGTGGTCTGAATGTAGTCCATCCTCAGTCGGTTTCTACATCGAACGTGTGGTCCTGTATCGATATGACCTTCCATCCTACTGGCGCCGGGCATGAGCAAAACACGCGGATGACGTCCATTTAAACTCAAGAAGCGGTCTTTGCGGCGTTCATATCCCGCCTGCACTGCGTTGCCCAGCGTCGTATGTCCACCTTCCCCTCATTTCCCTTGATACCATAACGCTGATGATATCGCAATTGGTTTCGCCAACCACGACGAGGACGAGTGCTGACACGGCGCTTGCGGTTCCTGGGCTCCATCCCAGCACGTACAAGGTGTACGGGGCCATCCCTGCGCGTGTTTACCATGCGGCATTCGCAACGAAGCAGAGCGAGTGGTCATTTTCTGGACTCGCCGGAACCCTGGTGTTCGGGCGGGACCGAGGGCCCGTCGACGCCCAAACGTATTGGTTCCGCCTGCTGGACGACTCGGGCAAAACCATCTGGATTTTCAAAATCCCAGAGATAAGCTTCGAGTATCGCATCGACAAGCCTTTCTTCCACGTCTTCCGGGGTAGTGTAATTATCCTACCGTTGCGACCGTGTTTTCATGCAGGACTAACTAACTCCCGTCCATTCAGAGCCGGAGGTTCGGATTTTTGTATCAGGATGACAGCGAGGCGGCTGTTTTCGCCAAGAAGGTATTAGGTCGCGCCATGCCCCGCCAATGTAGGTGGTTCCGCCCAGTGCTGAAGTTGCAAATGCTCACCTGCTTTACTTCGCCAGCGGCGGAAAGCTCTCTCGTGGCCATGGCTGCTGAGTTCCCCCGCAGCATCCGAAGTCGACTCGCCTCGTCCGCTATGGGACGCCTGTCTCCCTCCATGATTTCTGCCCCAACGACGAGTTCTTTCGTGCACGTCGCGCATGTGGGAGCAAAGAAGACGGGGCCGTTGGTCGAGCCCGACTTGAATGAACTCGGCGGAGATCCGTCGTGGACGATGATACTCGCAGAGGGTCCGGACCAGGGAGCGCGCCCCGTCACAATACTCGAGCAGCACGACATCGCCGATGCGTATATGATGAATGAATCCCATCCTATCGTGGTGGAGGATAACAAGCAGAACTGTAAGTTGCAGTATACTGAGTGGCTCTCCTGATCAATCTCCAGTGCTGAAACCTCGGAAAGTTCGAAGAAAGCCCTCGCCAAAGATGCCACTATGAATTCCGCCGCCCTGCGGACGATTAAACAATATAATATCCTGAGTTATGGTAGTAATGTCTCTATGAATGTAACCCGTATCTATGTGTCCGTACATGCTATGTTGATTAAAACCGAGTGATGTCCCGGCCGAAAATCCCTGAAGGCGAGTCGTTAGCACTGTTCGACGAAGGATGCGCATGCCTACAGTTGAGGAACCTAGATGTTCCCAGAAGTCAGCGACAGGAAGTACAGAAGAAGAGTCACTGACCAGTACATAGGGACCAGGATTCTTTTTTAACCACGATTAGATCAGTTCTCAATTGTAAAACCGTAAAATGCCAGCTTACTTGTTCCTGTGGTTAGCGTTAGCGAAAATTGGGAGCAAACCGCAAATGCACTTACCGCCAAGAAAGTGTCATGGTAAAGTATGCAGATCTGAGGACGTTGTAAATATCATGGATCGCACTCCCACTAAACCGAACACACCTCCAAAGGAGCCACGCGACACGCCCTGATTCCTTACTTATAATCTTATCGTCCTTGCCCCCGGAATTGTCGTATATGGCTTTCCTGTTCACCTTCAGACTTTCATCCCGAACCAAAAGCTAGCCGACGGTCACATACCAATCCCCGATGTAAGCTAAACTTCCCTGGTTTTCAAATTTGAAAGGCGTCGGTGAATCCTGATCTTTCGCGAGTTTATTGAGCTTCTTGACCAAATATTGCGCCTTCTGATTGGCCACTGGATAGGAAAGTTAGCTCTGTCTGTGCAAATTGAATCAATCTACCTTGTGCGGTAGCCGGTAGGATGGCGCCCTCGACTTGCGCACAGTCGCCTATTCCCCAGACATCAGGATTGACCGTCCCGTCCGCGTGGGTTAGGTTTAGGTGTTCGTTGGTGAGGACGCTGACGGGAAAAATCAGCGGTGAGTCGGCGAGCTGTCTTCATTACTAGCCTGTTCGTTTTTTGATCCTTCTTGAATTCGGAAATCGAGTTGATGAGTGGATTCGGAGCCAGGCCGGTGCTCCACACCAACAAACCAAAAGGAACTGGCAGGGGTTAGACGCTATGTAAATGCGTCACCACAGAGAGCGGACATGCCTTCTCCCCGTTCTTTAACGAACATTCTGCCGTGTTCAACTTTTTCAACATGATGCGAGGTGAGGATGCTGATTCCCTCCCGAGAAAAGGACTTCTCCGCGTATCTAGATTATTTATCGTAAGTGTGCAGGCCAAGAAAAGTTCAACGGCTGCGTACTCGACCAGAGTTTTGTCAAAACTCCCAAGGATGTTCGGCGCGACGTCATATATTGTTATTTTCGCCATTTTTACGAGACTTGGGAAGTGGTCGGCGACTTCGGCATGGAGAAGATCGTGCAATTCCGACGCAAATTCGACGCCAGTTGGGCCACCGCCTGATAGCCTCGGTCAACGGGTATAAAACACGAAAACGGAAATGACCGACCAACGATGCAAAAGTTGAGGAGTTTGCGCCGATCCACATCGGATAGAGTGGGCTGCATGGCCTGCTCAAAGCCTCAAAAGAAGAATTCAAGCAAGTTGAATAATAAAACAAGTCTGGCTCACATTCAAGAATTCGCATTCTGATCATCCTGGCGTCTTTGACATCCTTCAAAAAGTGCGCGTGTTCCTTTACACCTGGGACTCCGAAGGCTGCACGATGTCATGTTAGAGGGCGCACAAAGCATGAATCGACACCTACTTTGTGAATATGCACCCGCTGCAAGGATTAGCTTGTCCCAGCGCAAGTTGAACGGTGTCCCTGGTTCAACCATAGCTCCATCGCCAGAATTCGTCGCGAATGGCGTGGGCGTCGCGGGCATCTGAGCGCAGGTTGGACAGGGAAAAGATCAAAAAGACCTCGACCCACACATTGCACCGTTTTACGTTTGAAGTCTGAAGCAAATTTTTGAAACCTGGTCGGCCATATAAGGTAACAAACTTACCGATTTTATCACACCACGCTTGATAGGCGACCTGTCCCGAATATCACCGACTTCGTTAGAAACACATCCCTCTTTTCACTCACCACTTGCGGAGTATAACGGCGGACCTGGTCGAGGTTTAGATGAAAGGTTGAGATAGTTTGAGTGAACTGTGAGACTGACCGGCTCGACCGCGCATCGAAACTCTAGCGTGCCTACAGCACAACTGGCCTGTAAATCGAGGTGAGGAGGGAATATTGCAGGCGCGACTACAACTGGCCAGCAGAGGAGTAAAATTGAAATAATTGGTGGGAGAAACGATGGTGACGTCTGGGAAATTGTCGGTAAGTTGCTCTTTCCGTGAGCAGGCGATGCAACTCACCCCATCGCTTTTTATCCACTCCGCGAAGTACGCCATATCCACCCCATCCAGAGCCAACCACCAGAAGACGCTGTTTCTGGCGAACCGCCGACGATGCAAATGTTCGCGTTCGGGACGCCCACAATGTTTGTGAGACAGGATGAACGCTTTTCGACAGAGCTCGGTCGAAGCCAAGACAAGGCAAAGGAACCTTTCCTTTCAAAAGCATGGTTGACGGTCAAGGAAGCGCGAGTGTACAGAGCGCCACTCTTTTTTTGTGCCATCCGAAAGTCGGCGCAGGTCGGAAAGCTGTCGGAGGTCGCGCCGCAAGCCGACTCTTGACGTACGTGACCTCAAATTCACGCGCCGGATTATCGACCTCTCCTCGCCACCGGAATATAGTGACCCTACCAGTCCAAGACTCCACTCGCTCAACCGATACTCAATAGCGCAAATTGAATGGCCGGAAGAAAACACTGACTAGATCTTTCCTAATCAAGACATTCGTGCCTCCAAACCCTCAGCGTCAATCATCCAGCCCATTAACAAGGGGCGAGGGATCGAACAGCTCTACATCCACCCCATTTCCCTGCCAAAAATCTCCCCCGCGCTGGTAGAGTTCCCGTGAGACCCGGAATTTAGGGACAGTCTGTCCGTTTTGACGCTTGGTGCGCACGGCGTTTCGTATAACGTCGAGCACCTCCTGTAGTGAATTACCCATCGGACACAACGTGACTGTTTGGAGAAGGGGCCACGGTTGAGACTCTGGTCCGATGAGATCCTCCACGAGCTGCACCGTGCAACACCGGTTGATGAGGGCCAAAGAGGTCAGGGCAGGGAAGAGATGGAGGGGGGGAGGCGTCGGTATCCCTAGGGGGCCACGCATGCTAGGCTTCACGTCGCACGGGCACTCCCTGCCACCGACGAACGTCAGGGAGGTCACAGCGGGAAACAGCGTGTCCGGGAGGCTGGCGGGGTCAAAGAGAACGGACACGTCGTCGTCGTGAGCATTACCGACGATTAAGTCGGTCACCGCGGGGGTATTGAACAAGGCAATAGTGTCCAGCAGACTGAGCATGTCGTCGAAATCATATTCGCACTCGACAGATAGCTGCAGTGTTTTGAGGCTTGGGATGTGAATCGCGCCAACCGGAATATGGGGTTGATGGGATAACGATAAAGTATCGATCTCCAAATGGATCAAGAGGGGGCACTGGGTCGCAATGGCGGTCAGACAGCTGTTGCCCGCTACGCTGGCCACATCTTCGCAGTACGATAATTTCAGGTGCGTCAGAGTGGTTGTCCATCGGGGTACCGGTAGGTGTGGGGTGAAGCGCGACAACTCCACAAACGTGAGTTTGGGGGTCCGCAAGGAGAAGATGTTCGCAGGACAATTGAAGCAGCCCGATGTTTGAGAATCATTTAAGTTTCCGGTGTGTAACTCCAGGTACTCCAACAAAGGAACCTCGTCGACGTCCTGAAATGGCGCCAACATTGCGACCATTGATTCCGGGTTGGACAAAATGCCTAGCCGCTGGACACGACCAAGCGCGGGGACGAGGTGCTCGAGCCGCTCCGCGATATCAGAATACCCGACGCGGGCCAGCGAGAACTCGCGCAAAGTCACCCATATTTTGCAGCCTCGTGAACGCGCCAGGTAGAGCTTGAAGAGTTCTACGAGGCCCTCGGAGATGAGGTCGACTTGTACGAGCGTCCAAAGGGATGGGGTACCGAGGGCGATGGCGCGGAAACGACGCGAGACTCGGGACATCGTCCATTCTGGTTGGTCACCATAGAAATGATGGGGAAAGTTCGACAAGTCGTCCTGACCAGCCGCAGCAATAATTGCTGCTAGAAGCTCGGCGGGCAGTGAGAAGATAGGTGCGTGGTCGTTCATTCTGAAGGTTGAGGAAGTGGTTGAGGAACAGTTTGAAAATGATGCCATCAATATAAACCTGATTCAACACCATCATGTCGACGTTTTTCTACGTTCTCCCACTCTTCAATCCGACGCGGCTCTTCACAACTTTTCGCAATCGATGGATTCTAAACGTCTCTTAACTAACCAAAGGTCCTTTGACGATCCTCTAGCAAATTATCAGCACATGAAGATCTTCACATTCCCCTTTCACTGTCCTGGCAGTCTCTGTCAGTGTCCTATTCAGTCTCGAACCAATCCTATTCTCAAGCTATTCTCTTCCTTGATAATGCTCTGTGGCCGAGCCCAGACTATCTGTCCTCTGTTCTTTCAATTTCGTTCTGCAAACTCACGCATTCTGTACTTTTTGAAGATAGTTCACAGACTCAGAACACATGAACCGTGGCCTGTAACTCTCGATGCCGAGACGAAGACGAGATCAAGACATAGTCTGGTCGAATAATGCAACCCGGGTCGCTCATAGGAATAGGCAGGCCCTGGATAAGTATATGCATAAACACGGCGCTGGCTGGCCAGCGCACCAGTCCCTCTCCCCGCCCCCTTATCGTCCTATCGCCCGGTATCTCATTAATTCATCGTACACCGGACCACTTCTCTCGTTCGCCGTTTTCCGTCAAGCTTCCAACCCAATGTGGGTTTGCCGCAGGGATCCGGCCGGTCTGCGACATACTACGATACTTCTCTGTCCCCGAAACCAGAACGGAACAGCACGTCATAATCATCCTGTGGTCGGACGCACGATCCTGCGGTCGGAGAGCGTCCGGTGCGTCAAAGCGACTGAGGGACATTCCTTCGACTTGTGGAGCAACTGTGTCTTGTTCTCCGTTCGTCTTTTTCGCTCCTTCGCGTATGTTGATACTCGCATGAATGGATACTGCATTATTTTGTACGCTTTCGCGATAAGTAGCACGGGAGGATCTTTACGCGTCGGACTGATCGGGCCAACTCCTCACCTTTCCCGCCTGTCGCACGTACCGTCATCTATATATTATGCGCGGCGAATGGTAGCTCCAGAAAACTCGCCTCTACACCCCGACAACTACGAAATGCGTGCCTCGGATCCCGGCGCCGTGTCTGAGCGCAGTTTGCTCAGAGAACCTTCCGATGACGGGTTTTTCGATGGAGACGCGGTCGCTGCCACGAAAGGTGAGCTCTCAAAGCTCGCTACTCGGCTGAACTGACTGGTACCTAGACCAGCGAAGGCTGATGCTTAAACTCGGGGCTTCCTTCTTTCTCTTTGGCCTCATAAATAACGGTACTTTACACCCCTTAGACTGACGACACATGAACTAAAATCCGCCTCTCTCAGTTCTCTATGTAATCATACTGTCCGCTGCCCTGGACTTGGTGCCGCCATCCACTCCCAAGGGCATAATCGCCTTCTGCAATATCGCCCCAGCCCTGGTCGCCAAGGTTGGATGGCCATACATCCTCAAGGGCAGAATACGATACGCGAAACGGCTAATGGGCTGCTGTCTATTGAGCGCGTTCGGTATGCTCGTGAGTGTAATCCTCGTCCTCACGCAAAGCAACCATAACTGAGACATGCAGGTCGTCGCGTCCTTCGAGAGCCTGTTCATGCGACTTTTGGGGATCGGTCTCGCGTCCTTTTCATCCGGTAAACCACGCTGTCTGCCCTGGCCCTGTTGCACCGTACTCACCGACAGTCAGGCCTCGGAGAATTGACCTTCTTACAGTTATCTACCACCTATGCCCCGCCATCGGTAGCCGGCCATAGCGTTGGGTACGTTCCACCCATCCTTATCATTATTTACCGTTTAACAAGCTGCCAGTTACTTTGCCTCTGGTACCGGCGCAGCGGGACTCGTCGGTGCTTTCCTGTGGTGGGAAGTCCGAGGCCTTGGCGTGCGCGTTGGTGTCGGACTGTCGTCCGTACGTCTTTCTTGCCAGAGTATACTTACCACGACACTGACTGTCCGTCCTTGTAGGCGATGCCCTTTATCATCCCACTCACGGCGGGTTCATCCCTATTTCTCGTTGCACGCTTCTTATGCACATGCACGCACAGTATTACTTCCTGCTTCCTCGGCCGCCGGCATTTTTGGCGGCTTCAGGCGCATACGAGGACGCCCAGTCCGCGGTGGCCAACATGCCTTATACCCCGCTTGCGACTGCCGATGACGATTTGGCCGGCGAGGAGGAGGGTAGCTTGGCATCGGGACCCAAGCACAATGTGTCCTTGTCCGCCGCCGATAAATGGCGTCTCGTGCGCCCGATGCTAGTTACATACATGCTGCCGCTTTGTGAGTATCAGCTTCTTCTGTGCAAGCCGCCCACTGATGTGATGAACAGTTTGTGTTTATACTGTAAGTGTTCCCTTGCACCTCTATTCACCATCTCACCCCCTGTACAGTTTGAATACACAATTAACCAGGTTTGCAATAATTCCAGAATGCTACCCTTGCCCTGTGCTCACTCCTTCGTCCTCAGGGAATCGCACCGACCTTATTATACCCAGTTCCTTTACCCGATGCGCACCCCTTCCTTAGCAAGATAATACACTCCGTGCGCGACTATTATCCACTCTGGCAGGTTCGTGGGGTTTTCATGTTCTTATCCTTCTCGCACTCAACGAACGAACCCAGCTCGTCTACCAAAGCACCGTCTTCGTCTCCCGCTCATCCATTTCCCTCGGCGTCCCGCCACTCCCCGCCCGCCTGCTCCCACTGCCTGCAGTCCTTCAAGCTGGCATCCTCCTCATCCTCGCCTTCGAGTCGGCCGTGGGAATCTTTCCGAGCGGGCAGGGTGCGAGCGACACGGAGGCGTGGAGCATCGCGACGGTGTTTCTGCTAATCAGCCTCGAGGGCATCTGCGGCGGCTCCGCGTAGTGCGTCTTCTCCTTCTGCCCTATATCCTATGCTTCCCTGACCAACGATTCTTTAAAACGCAGCGTGAACGTCTTCTACCGTATCAACCAGGACCCGCCATCGCCGGATACAGCGCACGACATCGAACGCACGCGCCAGGAGCGCGAATTCAAGATCGGCTCTGTTGGCTTCGCCGATTCGTCTGGAATCCTGTTCGCTAGTCTCCTTGCTGTGCCAACCGAGCTGGCGCTCTGCCGCCAGCAAGTCGGGCGAGGGAAGCTGCTTTGCAAGGGCCTCTAGCCATGCTTTCTGTACACAAGCGTCCTTTCCAAGGTCTATAAAGGCGCAATGTAGAACTACAAATAATGTACTTTATAGGCTGTAGTAATTACTAGAAAACTTCTTTTGTACAGATAGCCCGTGTGGTTGTTGGTCAAAGATACAAATGGTAGGTAGGATAGCGAAGCGGGGATAGGAAGTTGTGCGCAAAATTACGACATAAACAGCAGAGCAGGGTAGGGGGGTCAAGAGTGCGAGGAAAGCAAAAAAGGAAAGCAAGATGGTACATGGAGGACAGATCAAGCGAGTCCGGGTGTTCGATACATACATCTCAGGCATCTTGGATCATCCGGGGCGATCCAACCTAGAATAAAGAAGACACTAAGTAAGGTTTCCAGAATACCAGGGACATGGTGCGCACCTTTGACATGTAGACTTGCCAATGCTCCTGTAGGCGCGGGTCCTCGGCCGCGAGACCCCTCAACGCGGCGTCGGGCGTGTAGTGTTCCGACTGCGGTTGCCCGAGCTGCAGGTTGATTTGTCGTATTTGCTGGTCAAGTTGCGCACGATTCTGCCGCCGCGGGTCCTGGCCCTCATATCTCAGTGGTGGCTGCGGCTGCGGCGGTTGTGCTGGCAGCGCCCCCTCCGTCTGCGGATATCCGCCCGACCAATAATGCGGGTTGAGGCCCTGATACGGCGCGCGCGTCGGCGAGTCGTCCATATGGAAGCTTTCCGGGGTGGCCACCTGCGACGACGACGCCGACGAGCCGTTGTCCGCATGACGCTTGTAGCCCGCCGGAACGGCGTACTGGTCGTGATGCGTCCGTTGATCTTCCTGTCGCGGAGCGTCGTACGCCTGGCGGAGACTTCGGTGCGACTGTGAGTGCGACAGCGTCCGCGCCGGCATCTCTGGAGGCGTGGGGTGGTGAATATTCGTCTGAGAGTGTGAGTGCGACTGTGGTGGCGCCTGTTGATGGTACGCCTGCCGCATACTCCGATGCGAGCTGGAATGCACCAGTGTATGCTGCCCGGGGCCAACGGGTGAAATCGGGGCCGAAGAAGGCATACTATGGGGCTGCGAATATGCATCGAATGTCGACGTCTGGTACGGATATTCGCCCCGTTGCTGCTGTTGTTGCTGCTGCTGGCGGAATCGGAGTTCCTCATTTCGCTGACGGAGATATTCCTCTTCGCGCAGCTGATTCTCGTACTGCACCTGTCCCTGCATCCGATACTGGTCTTGCTCTTGTTGCGCCTGTATGATCATCGGCTGCGAGTAGACGCCATTCGGATAGTATCCGCTTTGTATTTGGGCATCGATGTGCCCGTCAAAGACGTTGAGCTCGTTGACCAAGCTGGGATGAACGCCGGCAAAGGAAGGATTGTCCGTAAATATCTGACTTGGGGAATCCGAAAGAGACCGATTCGACGCCGGCGACGACGTTGGTGGAGCGCTGGTGGCAGCAGGTCGAGGATTCTTGGCCTTGGTCGTCAAAGTGTGCGTCTTCCCACTGAAGATCGAGAGCTCGTCGTCCCGCACATCTGACCTGGACGGCTCGAAGATGTTGTTCGGTATTATCGCGGGCGCGCCGTTGCGGGCGTCTTCAAAGACTTGTACTGCGCGTTTCGACAACCGATGCAGAATGGGCACGAACTTGCCGGCCCGGGAGTTCGGACAAATCTTCTCGGCGGCCTCAAATAGCTCGCACGCCTTGCCCAACTCCAGGAGCGCGGCCGGCGCTACTTTTGACCTCGCCGCATGGGTCACGACGGAGGAAAGCATTATCTTGAAAATTTGTCAGGATCAAAAAACCGCGGCAATACCGACGGGCGGAGCTCACCGCCGACGAGAACGCGTGGGTCCACAGCACCCAGAACCTGGCTATTTCCGCGGGGAAGGCATTGAACTGCTGCCTCAGCGAGCCCAGCAGATCGCAGGCGCTCCGGTAGCCCGCGAGGAACGACGGAGCGTACGGACTCTTGATCGGATCGTTGGGGTGGTTTGAGATGGCGTGGGCGAAGAAGCACCGATGGATGTAGAGCAGAGCTACCGCGGTCCATCAAGTCAGTAACACTATCTTTGCAGCCCAATCAGACAGCGACCCACTCAGATGACGATAGTTGGTGGGCATGAAGTGGCTCATCGTCTGCGACAGACCCACGCCCTCCGGTGCGGACCCAATAGCGTATTTGGGCAGTTCCATGTCGCGGATTTTCCTGTCGAGCTCGAGAATAATCGAATATTTCGGGGCCCGCGACGTCAAGGTTCCCTGCACGACCGCGGACACGCACTCGGCCCCGAAACGGGCCTTCCAGTACGGGACTGTGACGAGTGTGACATTTTGTGACGAACAGTGCGGGAGAACGAACGTACAAGAGGATTGGGGAGTCCCATCTTCTGCAAAAGTCTGTCCTACGTCCTGCGGGAGCTCGCAATCGACGAATGGTAAGGAAAATGTGGCCAGACGCCCCGTCGCGAGCGCCTGTCGAGTGGAGTCAGACCCTTGGAACCATCTTGTCTGATGAGGTTACATTACCTGCCAGCAATCGGTAATGAACAATTCCCAGAAAAGCGCACGCCGTTTCTGCACCTCTGGGGCCTTTAAACCCCATCGAGCACAGTCACGATCTGTCAAAGATAAAATAAACATCAAATCAAGGAGCGCGCATCGCCGCTACTCACGGAGACCAATCTGTAAAAAGTAACCAACCAAGATAGATGAGCGGCGCGGCGCTGGGGTTAGTACCAAACTAGGGACGCACACTTTGGGCCAGTTTCGTCGAAAGGCCAAAAATTGCCCATGTACTCTCGATGCTATTTTCCCCCGCGCAAAGGCCCTCGTAGATGGCCATCAGCGCGAGCGTCTGCACCGTCGCGACACTCGGGGGGCCCTCCAGCACGGGCTCCAGCGTCAACGCGGCCTTTGTGAGGCGGTAGTAATATTCGCAGTCGTGCGGCCCAGTCGAATTCGCCTGCAGATCCTCGGCGACGGTGGTGGTGTTGTGCGACGTCGGGAACGGCAGCGCCGCGTCCCCTAGCGCGCCGAAGCAGAATATGACGTATAGAAGCGCGAGGTCGTGTGCGGAGCCGTTGGGCGGTGGGCTGCCCTCCCTGGCGGCGGCTTTCCGACTTGCGGGGACGTCATCTGGGAACCACAGCGGTAGGATTTCTTCGAGTACTTGGTCCTTGGTCACTGCACCGAAGAACCACGGGGCTTGCGTGAGGTAGAGCTCGCAGAGGCGTAGAGATTCGGCATAGGGCGGGAGCTTGCCGGTGAGAAAATCGAGGTCGACTCCAGCAACGGCGCTCGAGGAAAAGGGGAACGACGAGGTGAATGAAGCGATGGAGGTCGAGGCGGGGTATGCCTGGCTCTCCTGGCGCCGCAGCACAGATGGGCCGAGTGCTGTGGCCAGCGCATTACTGGAGTTGCTGTTTGACGAGATGACCGGTGATGGCGATGGCGAACCACCCTCGCCCTACACTCAAAAGTTTAACCCCAAGATTTGGGGACAATTGGAGAATCTTACCATAAGAATACTCTGCAACGCGAGATTAATTTCCGAGATCGAAGATTCAAAACGTGAAACGTACTTCTGAGCCGGCACTTCGCCCGTAAAACGTCGCCGCACCGTCCTCTCGGATGGCCAGTGTTCCAAACGCATCAATGTAATCATCGAAATCGTCGCTCTCCGCAGTGCCGTCCGCGGTGTTTCCACCATTCGCGTGGAACCCCTCCTCGCCCTCGACCGCGGAATGCAGCTCAATGCTGGATTTAATCTTGAGGAGCTCTCGATCGAGAAGGGGGTGGGGTTCGCTCGTAACGGTGCTCTGAAGAACTGCGAGCGCGTCTTCCAGATGCCGGATTCGGTCGCTCATGGTCGCAATCTTGGTGTGCAGCTTCTCCGTGTCCGCTAGAACGAACCTGCAGAGTAGATGAGATAAACGGCGGGGCATTGCTAATGAGCACGTACCGTGTCCCTTGACCTGGGTGGATGCTCAGTCCCCCATTGCTCTCTGAACAAAATCTAAATGTGGGCGCACCTGTTATGAGACTGCCGTTGGGGCAGATGGCAGAACAACCGCGGCGTTTACAACTGTTCAACAGATGAGCTCCGAGAAATATAGATAAAGGGAGCCGCGGGAGATCTGGATCCGGAGGGTTGTTCACAGGATGGAGTACACCAGGGAAGTCGGAGCACAAGGCAGGGTTACGGCAGCTACCCCAGCTCCTCGAGGACCCTCCAACGCGTTCGGTTCCCCTCCCGGGTGCCCCCTAGAGCTGAACGCGCGCACAAAGGATGGAATGGCAAGTACCTTGAGCAGGGTACTGTCTTGTCGCATTTCAGCTTGAGTCTGGCAACAGCTCGTTAGTTGATACAGCAGCATGAGTATTCTCCTGCTACCTCCTGCATTCAGCGCTAGAGGCAGAAACCGCATAAGCTCGAGAACTACCGGGGTCACGACGGAAGCACGCACCAAGATAATCGACCTTGGGACCGCGCAGATGAGGCGCAGAAACGCTCGGGGGAGAAAGAACGCACCAAGAGCCCGTTTCGACTCTTTTTCCTGGGCCCGTTGGGAGGAGATATCTTTCTTGACTGCCTGGGGCATGCGGGATGTGGATTGAACGTCAGACCTCCGCCAGACCTCGGGCAGGGAAAGGGAGATGCAAGATGGTGGTAGGAAGAAAGAGTAGAATGGCAGATGACTGTTATGCTCTTGTAAAAGGTTCTTTCGTTGTTGGTTCCGTTAGGATCCAAGCTGGAGATCTATCCCCTTCTACCCATCATCCAATTATGGTTCCGCGCCAACACATCCACAAACAAGGCTCTCTTTGGTCTTTTCCCCGTCCAACTCGGTGGCCTATATCCACAGTTCGCCACTGGGTTTCCCACAACCTTTGTCCATTATTTTGGCTGTTTTTTCGCCGTTATCGACCCCGCAAAAACGGCCGCAACAATCCGCATCTAGACACATACATCATCATTCAGTTCAGAACTTCTTTCGGAGACTGGTGTGGGTATAACTGCCCTCGAGTATCTTTGCTTTATCCATGGCGACTGTTGAGCATCACACAGCGCTCGCCGTAAACATACCAAGCCGAGCTACCCGCAACCCGCCCGAGAAACTCGCAATACGCTCAGAAGGGAACCTCTCGCGATTAGCCCCCGCTCGCATAGTAAGCTGCTCGGTGCGGCGCAACCTCTAAAGTAAGTGGCCCCAGGGGAACTCAATTAAACCGCACAACTACCTCAAGCCTCGCGAACGCCACGCCACAAGATACTTGAGCCACAAGGCGGCAGCCCAACCCTATTTTTGACGCGCCGTAGAAAATCCACAGGAATCTGCTGTTCCGCGCCTGTATTCTCGCAAGATAGGCGTGTATGTTGTTGTGTCAACTCCACGACGCGGAAGGCATGGTGGCGTTTTTCCACATCTCCATGTGCGCTGATAGCCAGCCTGCTTCCCTCCCATCGAATGCATCTGACGTGAAAATAAGCACCGCGAGGCCGTCAGGAAAAGTCCTCGAAAGGCACGACACGTCAACGCTTATTCAGATAAAATTCAACCTTGCGGTCGTTGACCGTCGCCGCGTATTTCGCCGACAGCAGAGTCTCAATAAACGGCAGCCCCGCGCACTGCGAGCTGGGAAGGCCGCCGCCGCAGAACGAGTGTGCCGTGAACTGCGACGTGATGAATTGAATTAAGAAGAAATCTTCGGCGAGCGCCTCGCATATATCCGCATGCCCCACCTTGGCCCACTCCGAAAAGCGCAGCCCTTGCTTAGTGCTTATATAACACGGGCATATCAAGGGACTGTCTCCGCAAAACCCCGCAACGATTCATTCATCATCACAAATCCATGATCACTGACTGGAGGGCCGGGAAGGAATCATCTCATCTGTTTCGCCCACAGAGACATGAACGGCGATCTATCGGTACTTCGACATCCCGCGATGCATTAGCAAGGCGAAAGTCGCGTACGTGTGCGGGACTGCGTAAGGCTATTGATTCCGGGACGCGACGCGACGCGTCGGTATCACGTGGACTAATTAGCGACGCGCGGCGGCATGTCCGCCGGCATAGACACGAGAGGCAGCGGAGGTAGGTCGAGTAAAGACACGCACCCGCACGGCACGCAGAAAACTCTTATCGGACGCGCGCCGTACTCGTCGCAATAACAGTACCAGTAGTGAATTACCACAATTACACACCTTTCCGCAATTTGGCAGACAGAATGGCAGCCTTCAGCGATCCAAACTCTCGAAAATCACAAAACACATTCATTACAGATTACAGTTACTGCGTGGAGCTCACGGTCGTACAAGGATGAGAAAAGTGGGTGTCGAGGGCCAGCGCCGTCAGTGGATGTTGGGTGGGTGTCCGTGTCAAAGAAAGACTGCTCAATCGGTCTTCACGCGGTCGTACCCCTGACCGCCACCACCGCCCCCACCCCACCCGAACCAGCTCCCCCGCGAGGCTGGAGCAGGCCTTCCATCGTGGTTGTCGCGAACGTCGTAGCCCTCCCCATCACTCGGGACCTCCACCTCCTCGAATCGTCCTCCAAAGCTGTCTCGACGCTCCCTGGGCGACGACCGGTTCGAGAGATCCTGTCCAGACGCGTTACGCGAGTACCCCGACGAGCCCGGCGGCGTCACCGGCACGCTCGGAAGGGACAAAGAGGAGAGGGAAGACGGGACGGGGGGCAGTGCCGCAAGCTCCGCTTCCAATTGCCGCCTGCGCTCCAGGATCGACTGCGTGGTCGCGCCACCCGCATCTGCGCCACGGTAGAACATCGACGATGGAGGTATGCCTGCAGGCGAGTTCATCGTGATGGGCGCCCTGTGCGGGCCCGTGGCGGGAACGGGGCGGAGGAATGCGGCCCCGTTCGCTAGGATCCCGGGTCCGTAGGAGCGCCACAGGCTGCCTACAACGCCGCCGAGGCCGTTGGGCGGCGGAGGGGGCGGTGCGGCACCGTCCGGGTAGGCACTCGCCTGCGAATCGAGCGGCTGCTGACCCATGGAAGCGCCGATGTGCTCCCAACCCAGCTTGATCCACCGCTGCAGCTGCTGGTAGATGTAGACGCGCAGCTGTGCAAGGAGCGAGTCGATCTGGGATTCATGGGTGCGGAAGAAGGGTTGGAGGTGATTAGTGTAGATGTAAGTAGATCCGCGTGTCTGCGGGAGGGCGAGATACAGCAGGAGGAGCGTCTTTATGGGATAGTAAAGTGGGATCCTGCGGAACCGTCGGTCAGAACTGCTGTGGATGATCCGCTACGATGGAATACACACCAAGATATCACCCATTCCGCGACATACTCGACTCCGACGATGCATCCCAGGACTGACCAGTACATGAGCCATCGCTCCAGATCTTCCTCGGATGCTGGGCGCTGGCTGAGTGTCTTGTACGACGCGTACCCCGGATAAAGGAATGCGGCCACGGAACTGCGAACGGTAAGACGAAGGCTACGCTTGTGTAGATGGGGGCTGACCTTACGAGTCTAGAGGTCAGATAGAACAACATGGTGGGAGAGAAAGAGGGGGGTTGTGGTTGTAAGCAGCAGGCTGTAGCACCGTGACCGCAGCCCGTTAAGCGGCTTCCCGTTTTGGACACATTCTGCCGGATCCACGATCACCTCTGCTCAGATGGCTGTTGAACTGACTTGGAAACTCTCAACTTAGGTGCATAAATATTACTACGAATCCAAGCAATGTGTACTTCGGTACCGCGAACACAAGTAAGCCCAGAAACAGAAACAAATTTTGAACGCCTATCTGCCTTCCCCTCTTTTCGGATCTGGAGCTCAGTATCGAGATCCAGCTGAAAGCGAAAAGAATCCAGATCTAACGAGTAATATTGCGCTCTGAAAGAAAGATCCTCTACGGTCCAGGCTGGTCTAGGCCCCACGAAAAGCAAAAAAAGCCAACTGAACTTGACAGAAAGCGCCAGATCCAAGCCGGCTATCTCCAAAGTGGCTGGAAGAACCATTATTGGCGCTGCCGTAGCAGACGGAGCGCCAGTTCCTCGTCGTCCTCGACAGCAGTACTCGTATGTGACGTCTTGGTACGTTTTGTCGGAGGAGGCGCCTCCCACGTCTCTCGTTCATCATCCGATCCCGAGGCCGATGGTATGTCGAAATCGGGCGAGACATATCCATCGTCGTCCGACATGGGCGCAGCCGCCATAGGACCTCCCGTTGCCCCCTCCGCCTAAGTAAAATTGTCAGTCCGGCAACTCACAATGCGAGCGAGAGCCCACAAACCTCCTTCTCGCGCTCCTTCCTCTTGCGCTTCTTTTCTCGCTTCTTGTCCCTCGCCTCCTCCTTGTCGAGCACATTTGTCACCCTCATCTTGCCGACCTCCTCCTCGGCGAACTTGCGCCCCTCCGCCGTGACGCCTTCGAGCCCACCCTTCTCCTTGATGAACTCACCCCCGTCCTCCATCTCGTACATCTCATGCGGATTCCCCTCCTCGTCGAAGATCAGCTTATGCCCCAGCCCGCCTGTCAACAGCGTCCGCTTCGCCTTCCCCATGCGCTGCTTGCGCTTCGAAATGTCCAACGCCTC
Organism: Mycena filopes; assembly: GCA_029281495.1. Lineage (NCBI taxonomy): Eukaryota > Fungi > Basidiomycota > Agaricomycetes > Agaricales > Mycenaceae > Mycena > Mycena filopes. The sequence goes on along the minus strand of JARIHR010000009.1, from coordinate 935,916 downwards.
GTCCGGTAGGTCGAGGCCCTCGAGATCGTGGTCCGCGCGCTTGAGCGTGATAAAGTCGTCCCCGTCGCCGTCGTCAGCGCCCGCCTCGATGAGCTTGCCGTAGTGCTCTGAAAGCACAGTCTGATTCTTGCGCTCGAACATGCGGTCGTATTTAGTGCGAGGCTACAGACGCCGCGGGTCAGCTTTCCGTGAGGGTCGAAAAGGAGGAACAGCTCACCTTGGCGGCCTTCACCGGTTCCTCGACAGCCTCCTCGGCTTCTTCGTCGCTGGAATCATGTACGTCGCCCTCATCGCCGCTGTCTTCCGAGTCCGGTTCCGCTTCGGCCTTCTCCTTCAGAATCTCAGCCTGCGCAGCCTCTACCGCTCGCGACTTGTTCTTCTTCTGTTTCGCCAGCTCCTTACTGAGGAACTTGATCTTCGGCGTACCCGGAAGCCCAAGCGACTCGGCGAACCGGTCGGCAGGTAGCTCAGCGACTTGGAATATCGACTTGTCTTTGTGGAGGTGTATGGAGCGCAGATACGAGACAAACGCCTATTACAAGCTCTTAGGCAAAGTTGACAACAACGAAAATAGAAGTACGCACCCGCTGCCCAAGATACTTGATCTCCGGGTCCTGAAATGCGAGGTTCTGCAGTTGATTCTCGATATTCTGCACCTTGCTCATCTTCGCCTTGATCTTCTGTACCTCGATCCCCTTCTTTGCCAGCGCGGCCTTCATACCCTCCTCCTCGCTCGGCATCAAGAGCAGCAGCGCCTTCCCCTTGCTCTGGTACCTAGCCGTCCGTCCCACGCGGTGAATGTACGTGTCCGCGTCCTCCGGCGCGTCGACCTGCACCACCCAGTCTACAGCGGGAAAGTCCAGTCCCCGGGCGGCGATGTCCGTGGCAAAGAGAATCGCGTGCGACGCCGCGGTGAACTTGGTGTACATCGTTAGCCGTGCAGATTGCTTCATCTTTCCATGTATGTTCAGGAGCGGGATGCCGGGGTGCATCTTGCAGAACGTCTCGAAGACGAAGCGCACCTGCTTGCAGCTCGAGAGGAATACAAGGACCTTCGACTGCAGATGCGTCTTGATGAAGCCCCACAGGACGGAGAGTTTTTGGTCCAGCGTACAGGACATATAGTGTTGCTCGAGAGTGGAGGGGATGGCTGAGCCCGAAGCAGCTGTCCCGGCTTCTTGAATTCCGATGGCTACAGGATCCTTCAGACTGAGCCGGGCCAGATCGCTAACGGATTCTGTTTGTGTGGCTGAGAAGAGGAGGGTCTGGCGGTTCTTGGGAAGATGGGAAAGGAGTGCGGAGAGGGTACGAGAGAAACCCATGTCCAGTATACGGTCGGCTTCGTCCAGAACTAGTTACAGACATGAGATGTAATAAAACAAGAGCCAAAATAGATGAACACACCCAGCACTTGTAGATTATCGGCCTCGAAGCCCACAGTCTGATCCATGTGCTGCAGTAATCTCCCCGGCGTTGCGACAAGAATATTCATTTTCGACAAACGGTCGCGTTCGTCCTTGAGGTTCTTGCCGCCAATAACCAAGCCAGCGGAGAAGGTGTGGAAACCACCAATCGAGCGCAGCACCTCGAATATTTGGATCGCCTGGAGGTACTCATTAGTTGTTATTATACCGAACGCGACTTGTCATGCGCACCAGTTCCCGTGTCGGTGATATTATCAGGGCACCCAATCCATCTGCGGGACCCCACTTTTGCCTGTAAAGAATCTCCAGCACAGGTACCAGGAACGAAAGCGTCTTCCCGCTCCCCGTCCGTGCCGCCCCAAGGACATCCTTGCCCTTGAGCGAAACCGGAAGGCTCTGTGTCTGAATCTCCGTCATGTCCAGGAAAAATGCCTTCTTGAGCCCTACACACGCTTCCTCAGCGCGAGGATTGGTTCGTTATGCCCGGAGTAACATACCACGCTTAGTCGCCTCCGAGATCGGTAATTCGGCGAAGGATTTCAGACCTTCTGGAGGCACCTATATGGACGCATTGAATACTGCTTCCCTCAACGGATGGGGTCTCCATACATATGCCTGCACTTCGTGTTCAAGCGCCTCGACCCGTTGTTTCTCGGACAACTTCTTTAGCTTTGCAGGCTTGGGGGGCGGGGCTCCCTTTTTCGACTTTTTGGGTGGGTATTGACGAGAAGGGCCGGCGGTGGGCATACCAGCAGTCATCGGGCTTGTCGTCGTGCAGAACAAAAAAGCTCACTTGCCTTATTGGGACGGTTCCGGCATCGGCAAGCATTCGCAAGTGGCATTGCACGTTTGTCTTTCACCACCAGTTATACATCCTCCTTTCTCAGAAGACTAGGCAACCTTTGAAGCATGTCTGGACTCTCCCAGTCCGATGCGCTGCCTGCAAAACGTCAACGCACGGTCCAAGACCTCAGCCGTTCAGATATTTGGCACGAAGATGGCAGCCTCGTCTTGCAGGCGGAGGCCGTGTTATTCCGCGTTCACTGGGGTGTTCTCTCCCTGCATTCCTCATTCTTTCGCGACATGCGAGATCTCCCCCAGCCACCGATGAACGACCAGTCCAACAACATCGAAGGGTGTCCTGTTGTTGAACTTCACGACTCGGCCGCGGATGTCAAGCATCTACTCAGTGCCTTGTATAACCCGTTAGTGCGGTTCTTGGTCGTGTTCTTGACCCCTCTTTCAATCGCGTCTACGCAGACTACTTTTTAGCGAAACGATTCTTCCCTTTCATCGCCGCAATTATTCGTCTCTCGAAGAAATACGCCTTCGAAAATTTACTCGTGGCGGCGGTAAAACGCCTCACCGACGAAAACCCGATGACATTGGAGAAATACGAATCCATGGTTCTGGAAAATGAAGATGCCGACGACTATATCTCGACACGTATCGAGCATTATCCTGGGATCGTCTTTGATACCATTTCGCTGGCCAGAGAACACAACTTGATCACTGTCCTTCCATGTGCATATTTCCGGGCAATCCTTTTGCACTCGCAGGTGATATCCTCCGTACCTTCCATGCTATGTAAACTGACCGATGCCTCAGGCAGGCATACTTCGAGGTATACCGCAAGACGATGGTTCTTCCATCCGTTTACCTTTGGAGGACTAACAGGTCTGCATTCTGGGAGCTAATAATGCGATACAGCGGTATCAGTGGAGGCTCTGGGAACGCTGGCGCTGGCTCAGCAGTACTTCACCATGTCCAGACGAGTGCACTAACACGGATTCCTGCACCGCGGCGAGGCGATTCGCGATGCGAGCTGCATTGGCGACAGACATAATCTGTTTGCCATTCAGCCATTGTCGCTTGACGGTCACCGCCTTTGCGAAGTGTGTCAACTTACTCAAGATAGACTCATGGTCAACGCTGCGAAAGAAAATCTGGGGAGAAATGCCGAGTTTGTTCAAGCTCCCACCGTGGGCAGAGTTGAAGAACGATATTTGAGTGCGTGTGTGTGTCCGACAAAGTGCAATGGCGCGAGGAGGTGCAAGATAACACAAACATCGTCAGTTCGCGAGCAAATTCGGCCATGCACCAAGTACGCTGTAGTAATTTCGAGCTTGCCGTAATTCCTGTGAAGCACTCCCATTCCAATAACGTCTCTGTTACTCCAGCCTCAGTACTCGAGGAAATCCGAGAATACTTAAAACACCCATCAGAGAGCGCGGGAATTGCTGAGTCAGCAACTGGAATCCAGATAAAAGGCGAATCGCATCATTTCTGTTTCTTCGAACAAACACTGAGGACGTTCGTGAAATCCCTTTCCTTTCCCCTTCCTTGACTGACCTTTCCCTTGCAGATAAAAGTTCGGACCTGGTATAAGCTCTTCCGCCTCCTCGTCCGCGTTCCCGTCCTCTACACTGTCGGCCGACGTGAAAGCACGTCGGGGCTGCCTGCTGCCATTCTACTCTCGTTGATGACCCCGGGATCGACGAGGCGCCGCTTCGGCTGGCTCTCATGACACGATTCAGTCGGAGGGAGAGGGTGGAGTGGTTGGTGGGCACCCTACATATTTTACTTGTATCTCTTTTTGAATGTCATGCTTTCTTCATCCACTCGATGCGCGAACTCTCAATGATCCATGAGTTGCCCTGTGAGGCACCGTGCCGACCTTGACGAGCTCAAGTACTCCCAGTTTATCTCAGTGTCTACTCAAATAGTCAATAAACCACCTCCGACGCGTCCAATAAATCGATACGAAGTTCTCGCCCTCGACCAAGCTTTTGGACAAGGGACCGGCGCTGTCGCCGTCTCCAACCTTGCTTTGTTTTATAAACACAACAGACAGAGTGGGCCCTGCACCGCCTTCTAGTATCCTTTCATGTGACTCAAACAGTAATAGTAGCACGATTAATTTTTTTTGGCACGCTGCTGAAAGCGGTGATTATTCAGTCAACTATTTACCCCGACGACCCGTTGAACCGTGCAGCGTCATCGCTCTCTGCGTCGTCGCCGTCTACTCGTTTCTGTTAGCAATGGCATGGCGGAGGTCGAAGTGACGAGCTTACTGGAGAAGGTGACACGACGCGCCCTGCCTACCCTGCTCATGTCGTGCTCGAACACGTCTGCTGCCTTGCGCTTCCCAAGCGCGTTACGCTGAACTTTCAGTCGCTCCAGCGCAGACATGGGCTCGTGGTCGTTTTCCGCTGAACCCGAGCCTTAAGTCAATCAGTATCGGCCGAGCCGCAAGACGAGATAGAACTGACCAGTCGTATCCCAACCCGTGAGGTCATCCCCAGAACCCTCGCTAGAGGTTGTTCCCGACGAGTCTGAGTCTGTCGCAACGACGAAGTCGTCGAGCTCGTAGCCGTTAGGATCGAGACGCGGGGCGTAACCTCCGTCGCCCATCGCTCCATCTCCGTAGACCCCATCCAGCCCGCTCGTTTCGGGCGTGCCTGGAAAGAACAAAGTGTTGCCCGTCGCGGGGGTGGGCGCCCGTGTATCGTTGAGGGATAAGTTAGAGCCCCATGCGGCGGCATCGAGCCTAAAGCCGCTGCTGTTGTCTTCTTCTCGAGTAGGAGGCGCGTTTGCGAGTGCCACCTCGAAGCGCCCGTCCCTATCCATCGGCGAAGGCGCAAGAAGCTGCCCTGCCACACCAAACTCGGGAGCGTGAGTGGAGTGGTCGTTGGAAAGCCTCGGTGTGGCTGGCTGATTCGGGCCCGTCGCGTGCCCGGCAGGAAACAGGATGCGGGATGGAGGGCGTCCTCTGTCAGGAGAAGCACCGCCAGTAGGCGTTGTCGACGTGCGAACGACATGGTTCTTGACGGGGGATCCGGTTCTATGGGGCGTAGATACGCGTTGTTGTGGTGATTCCGGCGGTCGAATTAAATCGGAGATGGGGGCGGAGACGGTGCTGGGCGCCGGACTGCGTATAGGTTCGACCGCGCCGTAAAAGGGACTGGGCTCCCTGACTTCACCGCGGGAGAGCGCTGTCGGGGGCGGTGCGGGCGGAGGATGCATAGCGGGATTATAGGCGTCGGGAGCGCGAACAAAGGTATGACGACCGTTCAGAGCACCTGATGAAGCAGCGTTCCATAAACGCAGTCGGCTATAGCTAACCCAGGCGTACCTTGGACAACACCACTATGCTCATCACCCCCCCCTTCGCCGTACACGGTGGTTGTGTACGGTGAATGAGCGCGCTGTAACCCAGGAGGCTGCTGCCGAGTTCAGTACGTAGTGCCAATGCAGGTGCTATACACATACCGTCCGTGGATTCGCAATATGCTCGCCGTGAGCCTGATGTCCTTGCGGCTGTTGATGCCCAGGTCCAACGTAGCCATACGCGTGCTCGCGATGCGCGCCGGCTCCATACGACGGCTGACCCGGGCCGGAAGATTGACCAACGGGAAACGAAGTCAACCCAGGAGACTGAATATCAATTGAGCATATCGTGTCACTGTATGTGAACTAGACCTACCGCCGGTGGGTTCGCCATCTGCGGCGCCATTTGCACGTTGGGCGCGTGCTGTGCTTGCATAGGTTGAGGTGCCCCACCGTAGCCATAAGGGTGACCCGTGTATGCGCCGGCTCCATACGACAGTTGACCGGGGGTGGAAGCGGGTCGAACGGGAAACGAAGCAGACCCAGAAGGCTGATGATAAATTAAGTATATTATGTCGGTGTATGAGAACGGGACCTACAACCTGTGGCCCCGCCATCGGCTGCGCCATCTGGTCACTGGGAGCTTGGTGTGCTGGCATGGGTTGAGGGGCCGCCCCAGGGCCGCCAGCATAGCCATAAGCGTGGGCCGGATACTCGCCGCTTCCATACGCAGGCTGAGCGGGCGTGGAAGGGATACGAATAGAAAACGACGATAACACAGGGGGCTATCGATAACGTCAGTACCTGGTGTTAATGCATGGGTTGTGGACGTACCGACTGTGGGTTAGGCGTTGGCGGCACCTGAGATCCTCGCAACGGCGTCCCGGGTCCGCGTGACGGCACAGGACTCAGTCCCGGTGGCTGAAAGTCAGATGAGCCCCAACCCAACGCACGGCTACGAAAAGACATACCGTCTGAGGATAATAGATAGGTTGCCCTTGTTCTCCCCGTGGGGTCATTGCCGATTGTGGATGCGATGCCATTCCAGATGACGAGCGAGGCATCTTTCAAACACTCCATCAGCCAAGTTCACGAAAGCACTTCAGAAACGCACATTCTGGGCGGCCGGAGCAGTGCGCTGGCCATTAGCGTGGCCAGGCCACTGCGTCGAATCCGCGGGTGAGCTATATCTCACCGTTTGTGCCGACCCCGTATGCTGTTCGAATTAATGAATAACAGCATGTGGCGATCGAAGAAGACCTACGTTGTCGCGGATCGTTCCGCCAGCGGGCGAGGGCGACCAAGGCAGTGGACCTGTAGGCTCCGCATAGTTCTCCGTTCTAGCCGGCGTAGCCGCCCGCGAGTTCGTTTGAACCTGCAAGCAATGGTAAGCCAGTAGATGGAGCGCGAATGTCGGTCTCACATTGTAATTTTGAGGGGCAGCGTGGCCGAAGCTAGGCTGATGTTGCTGGGAACCAACAGACGGAGGAGGCTGATGGTATGGAATGAGTCAACTCTCCTGTGTACCGTGAGATGGATGCTTACCATATTCGCGGGAATCATCGGACCGTTCGCGCCCGCCTGGGTGGTTCCGGGTTGTTCAACGCTGAAGGCGGGACTGCTGCTGCTCGGCCCCGCATGCGCATTTACAGGCGGATGCCCGAGGAAGAAAGGTTGGGCGCTCCCGAACGGTTCCGGCTGCTTGGGCCGGGCATTTTCGAGTATCCTGATTTCAACGATGTGGCCTGTAAAGAGAAGTAAATCGCTTTCTAAGACGGTGTCCATATAGACTAACCTGCAGCCGAGTGTTTGAAACCCCCGTCGGGCTTGTTGATATTCCAGACAATCACTTTGACTGTCACTAGGGCGAGCGACCCCGGGAGCTTGTGCGGGATTTCATGAGGGGGGATGAGCCTGTTCTCGGTGTCGAATACCCTTAGCGACCGAAGGTTGAATTCTTCAGCCGTCGACGAGAACGCGGGTTTGTGGGCGGTAGGTATTCTCCACTGCGCAACGTTGGTGACTTCGACTGCAACAGGTATTAGCGGTGCCACGATCGCACAATAAGTAAAGACCGACCTGGTCCGGTGCCTTTGGCCTCGAAGAGGGCGCGCGTTAGACGAAAGCCAGGTCGACCCTCATCTTCGCTCAAGAGATCAACGGAGTCGCCGTAGGCTCTGTTGAGAACAGTAAACATGTTCCTGTGGGCGACCTCAAACGCGGGCGTCCAGATAGGGTGCTCCGCTGGGGCAGCATGTCAAAACAACGCTATCAAGAAGGTACAAGCCGCTCACTGGGGCAGACCAGATTAAGGATATATTTGGCCTTCGAAGCTGGGTCCTTGAAGTTCGGGTTGTAGTTGCCGGCTGGGGTGAGGCGGTGGTCAAGGTCGGACACCACGCCCACCAAGGGGATCCATGCGAACTGTTCCAACGGCGAGGAGGAGTTGCTCCCGGGTGCAGGCAGGTCACGAAGGGCCATGCCGTTTCTCTGATAGCGGACAAAGTGCGAGGAGGAAGTGAACCTAGCCATGGAGGCGTAGTGTGGATGCCCGCACAGTTGGTTGAACAGACCCAAAGCGACCGCCTTGCTGGGGTCGGTGTAAGCTGAGGGGTGGATTATTGTGTCGGTCATTCGAGAACGTGGAGGGTTGGAAGGGAGGTAGCGCAGAGGGAGTTTGGCAAGAGAGAGTTTTTTTAGTTTTCCGAGCACAAAAGCCTGGGAGCAAGGTTTTAAAGGAATTCATCCTTACACATAGTTAGCCGCGCCGGTCGAACTGGTCGCAGCGCCGCCAATCGGAGATCTGAGTAGGTCGACCCTGGATTTTTTTCTTCACCCAGCCGCACGAACGGGAGACGCGCTTGATTCCGCACACGGGGTCGTGAAGCGTGCCATCTGTTCGGTGACAGTAGTCGACCCAAAAGCAGGTAAGTGTACGCGGCCTAAATCTGTTGTTTCAGTCAGATCTCTGTATCCCGATCTCGATCCCTCTGCTTACCCGGGCAGGACGCGTAATCAAGCTAATCGCTTTTCAAACGCCAAAGGCCCATGCCGTCCAAAGAATTGCGCCCTCATTGAGCACGTACGCACGTTTACGAGTTGAGAATCCGAGATGTCCTACGCGTTTGCTTGGGGACCCAAGATGGACTTGTGAGGTCACGCACTTTAATCACCTAGATCTGAGGCGAAGGAATCGGGCCTTGACGCTGCCACAAGAACAGGATTAATAGAGCAAACGCGCCAGATGGCAAGCATGGAATTCCCTCGCGCGCACCTCTACCAGTCCACTCTCCAAGCGTTCTTTGCTAAGACAACCACAAGCCCAGTCATTACGGTCGTCCATCCGTCCGCCCCGGTCTTGCCCTTCCCCGTCTTCACGTCAAATAGCTGCGAGCCGGACCAACAGACTGCGCCGAGCGCGGCTGGACGTACAGCTGGGGACCATGCCGCTTCACCAATAGATGTGGACGTATGGGTCGCGCAGCAACGCGTCCTGGCCGACCCGATCGACGTAGACGCTCTGCCTGGTGGGTCCCAGCGAATAGACCCGAGGTATGAAACCGAATAACCGCGTTGTGTAGATGTCCCGGCCCCGCACCAGGAGAGTCACTTAACAGTTCGTAGCGCGAGCCACTGTCTGTCCAAGTCAGGCATGTTTGCGTGCGGAATCTGTACGGACACTTTCAAGAACCCGGTCGTGTGAGTTCGAGTCATGTCTGAAATAAAGCGCTAATGCAGTGCGGCCTCAGAACATTGTGCATGCACATTTTCTGCGACGCGTGTCTCACCAGGAATTTCGGCTACTCCATGGTATGCCCGATGTGCCGAACGCCCATCGTAGACCCCCCCATGCGCGACAACATGTTCGAGAAGGAACTCGCCCGAGCTATCAAGAGAGGGAGAGTGGATGCGCACAGTGGTCCTGGTCGAAGGAACGCTTACAAGTGGCCGAGCACTTTATTCCCACCCATGTAGCAATTGTAATCAATTACATAGTTCTGGGACCCACAAAGGCTCTACCCCCGCGTCACCCGGTCCAAACGCCGTCGTATAATACGTACCTACGCGATCCCCGGCGTTTTTTCTCAGCCAGACGCTAAACGAATCGGATCACACAAACGCGTAAATCGGAAGCTGCTTCTCGCACCTTTGAAACCACTTCACCATTTTGGTTGCGTCTGCCTCCTCGAGGTGCTGCAGGACGCCGTCGTTCTCGAGCATGAGCAACACGTCCCCGTGTACCGCGCGAGGATCAGCGCTGGCGGTCAAGAGATCGTTCACGGGGCCCACGGGCTGCACAGACGCGGCGATGATCAAAAGATATTTGCCCTGTGAAAGCTCCTCCTTCCACGCAAGCGGACTGAAAATGGAAGTACCGCCAACCAAGAGCCCGGGAGGCAGGAACATAGAGGACGGTGGCATGCCCACTATCCTCGGCGTGATCCACGCACGAGTACAAAGGTCGTCCAGCGTGCGGTAAGTGTCGATGCCGTGGTCGAGGGCGACTGGGACGACTCGCGCCTGCGGGCAAGAAGTGGCGAACAACATCCCAGCATGTAGCACGGGATATCGCTACGAAATTAGTCGAGGATGTGCGGGAAGGACAAAATGAAGCACCGGTTTGCAGTTGAGAATAGCGCCCCGAATGCGTAGGATTCTCATATCCTTTGAACTTCGCGCGTTTCGTCCTTCCGGCGCCTCCGCAACCATGTCTCGAGGAAACAAGAACGTAGAGCACGCCGGGTTTTCACACTGCGCCCAAGTCCATCCAAAAGCATACTCCGACCCAGGAAACCCGGCATAGGCATCCCAGGCCAAGACGTCGCTAGAGCGACCTGCGCTCTCTTTAGGCCGAGGCGCCGCTACCGACGGCAGTTCGGATGGCTTCCAGGCCAGCAACCCGACAGCGGTCCCACCGCGGAGCCGTCTCAACAAGCCCACGCAGCGTTTTCCGCAGGGGTACCCACCCTGACCATCGTAATATTCCCCCGTGGCGCCGATGTCCATGAAGACCCGGTCGAACACCCACTCGTATTGTGGGTGATCTGTGTCCTCGCCCCCCCGCCATACACAGATCTTCCTCGCGCACTCGAAGCCGTGGAGCGAAATCAAACACGAATGCGTGAGCAGAGAAGAAGCCAGAGTCGAGCGGGCCCCCGCGAGATGGCGAAAAACGGCTCGGTCTGCAGTTTCGGTGAGTGTAATCGCAGGCCGATTGAGCGCGTCATATCGCCAAGTGCGGTCTGTATAGCGAGAAGATTCCTCGTGCGCGGGCAAAGTGAACCAGGAGTGTCTATCCTTCACCATAGGAACGCGCCTAGTCGGGGAGCCCTCGGTCCAACCGGCTGTATCGAGAAAGCAGCGGGCGCGATCGGCTCGCCCCCAGCCCACCACCATGTTGAGGTCGTGCACGCGCCACTCGGGACGAGCCTCCATTACCCAGAGGGGAGCGGATCCTGTTATTCCGCCTCTCCCGTAATCGAGGGCGGCCCACAATTCCTCCAGGAGATGCCACTCGAAGAAGTCCAGCAGCAGTCGATTAACCCGCATGCCCATTTCGGCCTGGACAATTCCTCTGGCCTGGCGACCGACGTGCGAATAAACAACGAGTGCGAGGAAGTCGGCGTCGGCCAAGAAGAAGCGCTCGATTTCGGCGGGGACGTTGGAATACATGGCAGAGAACCCAATCGAGTTTATTTACGCAGCGCACTGTTTGGACATCTACGATTAATACACGTCTTGCCGATCCGCCACAGAACCCTGGCCCTCGAAAATGGGATCTCGTCTTCAGTCTGACTCCAGACATAAACGCCGACTCCCTTCAACCCTTCCGTTCTCCTCCACACGCCGGGGCACGCCCATCCGCACCCCCTCTTGAACCTCGTTGTGTCGAACGCTAGTTTAGCGTATGGGTATAGAGGTGCAGGAGAGCCACCATATTCGCTGTAGTTGGTGACCCCCTCTACAACCGCAGACCACGCCATCAGACCCATACGACGAGTAGTCATATGAGGGTACATGGAAAGGACGCAACTGCGAGTTAGAACGTTCATTTGCGACGTCGTCCTTGCGGCTAGAACTGTTTCCAGGACACAGGCGGACATTGTACATGAAACCGTGATGCGAGCCACTTGCTGCATACACAGTTAGCCCGACACCGAGGGAGCAATGCTACTAACGCACAGGTCGCCCGCAATCGAATGTCACTGAAACTAAGCCCTCGTATTCGGGCCTCACCAAACCTACGGCGCTGTCGTACATGTGAGACGAAATTATTGCAGATATTGGAAATGAGACGCACCAATCCATGACGAACTCGTCTCGTAGTAGACACAGTACCTCAGGCAATTTCTGAGCGTTGACGAGGACGTTGACGTTGGTGATGGGGACGTAGTTGGATTGGAACTCTGTGGCAGAGCTGAATATAAGCAGGCTTTGGACCGTGGACCCGACAACGCAGGCGCCTTCTCCATCCATCAGGTCGAGGAGACGGTCAGCCCTCCGGCCAGATTCTGGCCAGACCCCCCCCATGTTTATTGCAATCCGTCTTCGGGCACGATTGGCGAATACTCGGCGCGCGCATGATCGCAGAAAACGGCAAGTATGCGATAGGGCGATAAACTCCTTGAATCGGCAGGTCTCGAGCAGGAGCAATGTTCTCTCGAGATTTAGAAACAGAGCGGCCATATGGGAGACGAAATGAGCTTATATTGCGGAGCATCGTACCTAAGCTACTAACCCTTCTTGAATCACACTCCACGCGAATCAGTCAACACCGTCAATCAGCGTATTTGCTAGCTCACCTTCTCACAACCGCGTCGGCGAGGTCAACGTCGTGCACGGTCATGTTCTCCGGTCGGCACGATCCACCCGCTTGTTTAACCACAACGACGTTCCCTCTAACGGCTGTGAGCGTTCCCTCACCCTCATGTCGGAATTGGTTGTTCCTTGGCGGTAGGTTGACCCGCGTGCGGTCCGTGACGAGGGCCGCTTGGGGATGGACGCAAATAGTGAAATGATTTTTAAGCGGTTCGGAAGAGGACAGAGGCCAATTTTCAACTGTGATGCGGTTCGCTTCGAGATTAACCGAGGCCGACGACCCCGGCGGGATCCACCAGCTCAGGTCTAAGTCGTCGACGCATTCAGCCGTCGAAATACCCAAGAGACTCGGAACTTGAACGAAGGAGGGCGTTTGAGCGCCAGCGGCGTACAGCAGGGCGACATAGGTCTCTGCGAAAGGCTGCAAGATAATATCAGACAAAAGAATCCTGTACTGGAATCAGAAGGCGCACTAACCGGGACGTGAAGACGAATAGAAGCATTCTGTCGCGCTTGGTATTCCTGCGTGTACATTGGCAAGTCCATGAGGGTTCAGACTGAAATTGGTAACAACTGATGCGATCGCAACTCTATTCAAGCGGTGGGAAAGCTAAGTGGAAAGTATATATTTAATTAGCTACAGCAGAGTTGTCCGAGAGTGTCGCTGGTAGAAAAACGGGCGTCTTTCGAATGATAGTATTAGGGCAGGTCGGATTCAGGCAGACAACCCCGAATCTAAAAACAAGGCGGCTCTCTCCGATCGCCACCAGGGCCGCGTCTTCGTTCCAATCCAACCCATCCATTCCACCCCATCCGACGCGCGCCCAGCCCTTCAGGCCCCGGGCACGGCGCCAAACGCCCGGGCAAGTAAGTCCGCAAGGCCGAGTCCATGTCTCCGTCGTCAGGTCCAACGTGGTGGCAGTGGGATGTGCGGGTGAAATACGATCGTATCCGGCTGGGAGCTGTATCCCAAGGCGTGCGTGGGAGCTCTTCCGCCAACCGACGATGTGCCGGTGCTCGGAGGTGTTGTGCAAGAGGGGTGTTATTAGCTGATACGCGGATATGGCAATTAGCTGGTCGGTATTGGGCGCTGCAAGGAAGAGGCTGCCGAGGTGAGATCCAGCCGCAGTAGTTACGGAGACGGATCCCTGTAAGATACGTTAGCTGGGGCAAGGGGTGTGGATAAAATTAATACGCTTATCAGGGGATGCTTGAAGGCGAACGCCAACCGTCCCGCAGTCGCGTACGGCCCGGTGCTCCAGTAGCGCCCTCGTACGAAAAATCCGCACTCGACGACCAAGAACTGCAGCCACACTTTGAGCTCCCCCTGCAACGTTATGATGTTGAGATTGTCGGGATGGGGCATGTCGGACAGCACCGACGCCGCAGCGAGGGCAACGGAGCCGACGATCCAACTTCCTGTGTCTTCGAGCACGTGGAACAGCCGTTTGAGCATCAAGTGCGTGTGGTCGGAAGCGTGCGACGAGATGCGTTTGGTGAAGAACGGGAATGTATAGCGAGTGATGCGGCCTTTGAGGTACCGTTTAGCGAGGTGTCCGCAGGCCGCGTCGATATGTCCGAAGTCCAGGACCTGAATCAAAGACATGAACCGGAGCAAATATAGCACCAGGTCAGCCGAAGACCAGAACGAGTGGGGGGAGGGGGATGCAACAGTTTTGAGTAGTTCGGGCGCCATATGAGATGTTTAAGACTCCGGAAACAACCACCAGAGCCTTTTATACAACACCGGGAAGAGATCGTTGGACACTGCGCACGCTTGAGACCGCCCAGATTCAATCGACATGAACAGTAAACCGAACGATGGATTATGCAAAGGACCCATGGTCAGCAAAGCTCTAAGGAGGCGTAAAAGGGACATAGCATCTTGGCCACCAGGGCACAAGATTCGGGCCAGCGAGATCATCGAGATCCGATCGGGACCAACGGTAAACGAAAAAGAAAAAAAGTACTTATGCAAACGAGCCATCGTCAGCGTGGACTATGGAGGTATCAAAAGGGTACACCGGTCACAATCTTTTCCCTGAAGACGCTGATGATGTTGTGGATGAGCAAAGGTGAAACGAGACAGTGGAAGCTTCCTCACGTTTTCAAAATCATCTCCACAGCGTTCCAATCCTTCCACTCCATAGGGATGACAGCCTGGCTGGGCGTCTTTGCGTGACGGAACACCAAAACATTGCCGCGCCAGGGTTCTTCCAGTCCAGGTACGAGCCCGTTAATAAGGTGATTGAGGGGATGAACGTGGGGCCCCACAGTATGCTGGGGCGCGACAACGACGGTGTAGGAATGCTCGAGATTCTCGGGTTCGTCTAGGGGATACCTGTCGATTTGGAAGCTCCGGCCCGTCAGATCGGAAGTGGCCTCGCCCGAGCCGCGCAAGCAGTCGATCCAAAGGTCGACGTTCAAGTCGTCCACATGGCGTGGTTGTCCGACTCCAGCCAGGCGAGGGACGCGGATCCAACACCATTTGCTCATTATGAGCCCATCGGGGATGAGGATAGCTTGAATTGTTTTGGCCTTCAGGTCCTCGTCTCCCTGTTCATGGTAAGCACAACATCGTCAGAAGGAAACCCAGGTGCTTACGCTCTCAATCGCGATCTGACTGCGTGTAGCGAAAAGCATGCCCCACGACATAGCTGGGAGATAACCAACGGCGGATTGGGTGATGTGTTCCGTAGGGTCAGGAGGCGGAAACATGGTAGTCGGAAAGAAGAAGGGTCGACTCGTCACAAGGATTTGTCGTCAATTGATGGGGCACGATATGTTTTAGGTGAATCTACGCAACACGATCTAATCGGGGAGAGGCCAGCCGCGTAATGCTTCCGACGCGACGGGATGGAAAATGGGTGAGTCGATGCATTGGGACGATCGAGAAGGGTATCCGCCTTGAATGTATGCGCCGAAGGATGGTATGTCGCAGAGCCTCGCAAAATAGGATGGCTTCCCGCAGGTCGAGCGGGTCGGGCAAGATGTAGTCCGCTACAATCCATGTTAGTGGCAATTAAAGGGCGCAAGACATGGCCGAACGCACCTGTTGCAGACTCGGCGCCTGTCGAGGGTTGAAGACCAAGTTGAGCTAGCGAGATATGCCTCGTTCCCAGCCCTTGCATCTCGATGACCAAGGCGCCAGAGGCCGCGACCATAGCGCGGATGGCGTACTCTCGCCCTCGAAGGTTTATTTGAATATGCATGAAAGTAGAGGGCGAAGTGTGATGGGTGACCAATTCGAAAGTGTAATGTTCAAACGTCGCCTATGTGGGCGTATATAAGACGACCTGCCATTTCGAGCGAGAGGACTTACCGATTGCCATATCGTTCCAATGGCCGTGGACCCAACCAAACTCAATACAATGCGCTCTCCTTTCGTTGTTCCCTCGTGGCCCGCGCGCGTCAACACATTCCTCGAGCTGTCCGACTTCATCGACCACCCCGACTCGGACTTCATCACGAATGCGGAGTACCACATCGACTTCCATCACCCGCGCCCCCCGTATCACGAGAGGGACGACTCGGCATATGTGGCAGCAGACCTCCACACGCCGTTTGCGTTCACATTGTTCGGGAAACTGCGGGAAGACGAAGTTAGTTTTGGCTTTAAAGACACGGCGTATTATCTCAACCAGTTCTTAGGGACCGCGGAAGCGGTTTTTCCTGGTTTGCCCGGACGACGCACCCCGTCATTTGCAGGTCGCATTTGGGGAACAGACTCAGGTCTTGACGCAACCGGTGATTCAAGACGACTGGGACATGACGGTGAGTTTCTGCATCGTTTGCGGCTATTGTAACTCACCTGGTTTAGAACACCACCGCTGCGACGTGTACCGACGCCCCCCGCGCGATCGGGAGCACCGGGACCTTCATCCAAGTCCAGCGAGGAGCGCGTTGCATCCTCCACACCGTGTTGCAAGGTTCCGTGGAGATGCGCCATATAACTCCGCAGGAGAGTGCTCAGCTGGTCGCGGGCGCTTGGGTGCTGCTCAAGTGCACCCTGCACCGGTACGACGGCTTAATGGCTGAAGAGGATCGGGTCAGTCGTCATGTACTGACGGAAACGCTCGCTCACTTCCAGACAGGATTACGAGGTGTGCGCTTGGCATGTCCGCGTCCTCCCCGACATCGAGGCCTCCAGCAAGAGCGAGGACAAAGGTGGGCATTTTATACGCGTCGACGCACTGTTCACGAGCCCTTTGTTTCCAACAGCGGTCCCGCTCGCCCCTGCTGCAGAGTCCGGCACGCCGCCGGTTGAGACGATGCCGGATGTGAGCACGCCCATGAAGCTCAGACCTAGGCCAGCGTCGACGTCCAGTCCCAAGGTCCAAGGGTCACCCCAGAAGCTCGCACCCCGGGCTATCAAGAACGCCAGCGCCGAAGGCGTCAGGACCAGGTCGATGACGGTAGGGAAAAGACACGCCGGCCGAGTGGTCAAAGCATCGCAAGCTGCGCGCAAAGTGAAGGCTGAGAGTAAAGGGCGTCGTTAAGTCCGCAGAGATAATCGGTGGTCTACATGCAGTGGTTGTCGGCGAGGTGCAGAGGGAAAGCGGGTTGGATAGATGTAGTCGACAGGGAGCCGGGTACCTTCAGTTGCCGGCAGTGTTAAGTATACGTACGCCGTGCAATTTGTTCCTCGTCCGCGCACCTATGGCTGGGATCAACTCACTGGCTCCGGAGGTTCTCACTCTCATATTGGCCGAAGCTCGTAATGAACTGCCTCGTATGGGAGTCGCGATTCTTCGCCTGCGCAGGGACGTGTGCATGGTGTGCAAAGATTGGCAACAAAACGCAGTCGCCGACCAGGATTGGTGGACCAGTGTCTGGCTTGCCCCGTTTCTGCTTCTACCTTTCATGCAATACGGACTTGGGGCCGCCCCAGACGACCGCCTCGACATCACAATCGACCTGGACCCCTATCAGCCGACTCTGCCCCGCACCGAAAAGTACATACACTTGCAGAGAACCAGTTTCCTCGCCGCAGTCGCCGCGTTCTTGAGGGCACACCTGCACAGGGTGCGCGGACTCCACGTCCTCGGCCTAACGCTCGCCGAGTGGAGGAGTATGGCGCCCCTCGTAGTCGGATGCACTGGGGCGAGCCTGCGGACGCTTGAAGTCGGCGCGCCCGCCTACTATGGTGGATGGCTCACGACGGAGGAAGTTGCAATGGCGGGCTGGGCCTCCCTGACCACTCTTGTTTTCAACGGCGTGGAGCCTCTCCCCACGGGACTGGGGATATACTCGACGCTTGACACGTTGAAGATGTCCCATATGCAGGTCATCGCCTTCCGCACAGACTTCATGCTATCCATCCTTCGTGAAGCGAGCGCGTTGACGCGACTGGATCTTGGCGATGTCGAGTGCATAGACCCCGGTGCTGGAACGTTCGCCGTCACAATGGCGACTCTGCGCCACCTCAGAATTGGATACCAGGAAGATCGGCAGTTGGACGTCCTCCGGCATATCTCAGCACCACACCTGCGATCGTTTTGCATCCAGGCTGGTCGAAAAGCCTCCCCGGGTTCCCTCGTTCACACGTGCGGAAGTCTCATCGAGCAGGCTGCGCACCTAGAGCTGGGAGTGACAGATGAAGGGGCGAGCCTACTGGGCGAGTTTTGGAACCGCGCATGCAGAGCAAGTAGCATATCTATCCGAACAAGTGGGCTGGACACTCTGCAGTCTATGCGGCAACATATACGCTCCACAGTCGGCGCGTTCCCCCAGTTGCGCTTCCTCAGGCTCGGCGACTACGTTGACCATTTCGACGTCCTTGATCTCGTGGAAACGGCCGACCCCTCCGCGAACCTGACGATCGTTTGTCCCATCAGGGCCCTCCGGCCGACCAATAAATACGTCGAGTGGACCATTCAGGCCAAGTCAATAACATCACAAGTATACGAGGGAACCGGGCACCAGTATATCGTTTGGGACGAAGTGGGCTACAGTCGACAGAAGTAGTTTGCTTAGGATTACTATACTTGATTTCCACGCGTGAATTCCATGCGACGAATTTTGCCCATAATAATCCAGGCTCACTCGGTTGGGCAGGCGGCCACGGACGAAAACTCTACGGATCCGAGTTGGCAAACAGCCGGTGATAGGGAACAGCCACCAGATCTAACCAGTACCATTCGAGGGCCGTGAACGTTGGGGATGACATTTTATGCAATACGTGGCTAAGGACAGCGTTGCGTACGCTATGTAACAAGGTTTACTCGGGCGGGGAGGGGGACGCTAACAAGTTATCCATCACCGTATACCACCCGTCGTCTGGGACGCGAGTTAGATAGCATCGTCGGTGGGATCGAAGAACGTACCTGCTACAGCTGACGCGCGCCGCAGAGGCCCCCCCGGTCGCAGGAGAATCCCTCGAGGACAACCTGTGCCCCGCATACTCCAACAAATCGGGGCAGGCGCTACAGCGTCAGACGAGTAATACCAGTCGGGAAAGGGTGTAAAGGAACACCCAGCGTCGTCACTAGTGCGCAGGGTAGCGGGGCACTCCACGTCCCAGCCACATCGGTGAGGGATCGGACACTCATTGAAGTGTAAACTGAACCCGCGGTCCTCGTACTTGTGCAGGACTGACCAGGCACTGCGGGAGCGAGCTGCGGTAGGCGGAGTGGGGAATTGAGAGGGAGTTGTAAACGCCACGCCGTTTGACGTTAAACCCGGATAAGCGTGCCATAGCCCAGCGGGGAGTAGAGCTCCGTGCACGCAAGACAGATGGAAGGAGGCGATGGTGTCGAGGGGATTGCTGGACAGGGATTCCAGGACGTTGATCTTGACGTCGAGGCGCAGGAGGAGGGTCCACATGCGGCCAATGCCAGGTAGGTCTTGATATTCCACCGAATCCTGCGTAAGCTCGTATTCAGCCAGCAGCATGAGGAAGTCAACGACCATCGCGCCGCGACCAACACCCGTGGCGAAGTCCAAGTCTCCGGGCACAAATGGATGGTGGGGGCGCGTTAGAGCCGTCACCATGGATCCGCAGATTACAGACTCAGTCGCTGTGAGCATGAGGCGTACGTCCACCAAGCGCAGATGGAATCTCAACAACAACCGAGCTGCAGCGGTGCGAAGACCCTCGGAGACCAGAGCAGCGGTGTTTCGACAAACACCGCGCAGGTTGGTGCGGGCCGCGTACGACAATTCCCCCAGTACAGTCAACCCGATTTCGGTGGGTAGATCGTTGATACCGGCGAGGTGGCCTGACGAAGGGTCAGCTAAGACAAGGGGAGAGGACGAACGCACGTACTGCCGGTCTCGCCTGAGGCAACGTTCTCCTGGGATTGCCATGCGACTGAAGACGCGGCCGTGTCAGTATCCGGATGGACGGACACTTCATGCTCTTCGGGGCCGTGGACGGCCAGGAACTCCAAGAAGTCGGAGACGATATGGCAATGCTGGTGCGACGCGAGAGCAGTCTCGAACAAGCGGATGGCGTCCATGGTATACAGAACCATACGCTTGGCTTTGGCGTCAACGCTTGAGGCCAGCACTTCGAGCTGACCCAGCCAGTCGTCACAGACGACGGTGTCGTTCGCCGCGGCTACAGGCGATGAGGGGCAGCGACACACAGACGGGCAGCGGCTCACTGAAATGCTGCTGATAAGTCATGAATACACGGAGCGGTGGGACAAAATTGGGGTAGGAGCCAGTTCTATGCGTAGTGCGACCATAAGTAGCGCCAGATGTCGGTGGACGCGATGGGGCAGGTCATGTCGATTTGTCGAGAGATGCATGGGGTTTGAGCCAGGTAAAACCGTCAAGTCAATAGAAGAACCGAATCGGGAGCACCAGATCTACATAACGGCACAGATCAATATGACACAAAACGTTTTACGGTGCCCACGCCTAAAGTCGAAAATAGGCAAAGGGTCACCGAAGTGTCTAGTATTCGAATACACGCTCGTCGAATCAGATACCTCTGTCGTACCGCCCTCCCAGTTCTGGCGTAGCCATCTATGGCGACCCCATCGCCGGCGCAATATCTGGACCAGACTATGGAGTCCTGTTTCCATTCGTTCACAGTGCCGCAAATTTTATCGGCAATAGGAGACTTGGTCAGGTTAACGTCCCTGGTGAAAAGAAAAAGGACGCTCATATTGGCGGAACTGGTCAAACTGCCCACCGAGACCCAAAATAGAGTGAAGCTGAGCGCAATGGGACGCGTAGGCACTAAACGAAAGGCTGGAACTAGCGTGAATGTGGCACGTAAAAGAGCACGCACGCAAGTCGATCCACCGGCTCCCGAAGTTGTGGATGTCGACGTCGACACGGAGCTTATGGATGGGCCCTTCTTTCAGCCTCCGACACAGGAGGTAACTGAGGGCGCGGTGGCCAAGTAAGCGTTTTTTATTCAACGGCGAGCAGCTTCTTACCGTCGCAGAATGATCGACAGGACTGGTAACTCAGCTCTAGCGAAGCAGATGTGCCTGGTCTGCGGCAGGCGCTTGTTCGAAGCAGACATGGAGGTTATGAGCGTGGCAGATGTTCCCAATAAAAGAAACCTTGTACCGCACCACCCCCACCCGGCACACAAGCTAGTTGGCGAATGGTTATTCCACGAGGAGGCTTTGGAAGAAGGCACGACTTACATCTGCCGCCAGTGCGAAGCAAAGTTGGTACAAGACGAGCGGCCACCCTTGGCGTTGTCCAACAACATGTGGATCGGCAAGGTGCCGTTCGAGCTGCGGGTGCTTACTCTATCCGAGCGCCTTCTCGTCGCGCTTTATTTTCCGGCCGTATACGTTGTGAAGCTTTTCGCCAAGAAAAAGGGCTCTCGTGCATGGCAGTCGGCTGGCAATGC
Organism: Mycena filopes; assembly: GCA_029281495.1. Taxonomy (NCBI): domain Eukaryota; kingdom Fungi; phylum Basidiomycota; class Agaricomycetes; order Agaricales; family Mycenaceae; genus Mycena; species Mycena filopes. The sequence continues at coordinate 914,742 of JARIHR010000009.1, read as the reverse complement.
TGAGGGTCTGAAGGGCAATGTGTCGACCTATCGGCTGAATACTGCACAAATCGCAGGGATGATATCCGGGAACACAATGCCACCATCGTCCCGAATTCTAGCAGCGACGATAGGCGTTACCTTCGTGGGAGCGCGCAACATTCCCCTACACGAGAATATAGTGCCGCACTTCCTGCGCGTTCGGCGACAAAGAGTATTCGACGCCCTTATCTGGCTCAAGGCCAACAATCCCCTGTACGCCAAGATCGAGATATCTGAAGAGCAGCTGCGAATGCTGCCGGTCAACGGAGTACCAGAGGAAATATTGAGGAACACACGTTATTCGAACGACGTGGCAGGCCTGGAGAGGGAGCAAGCCGGCTACATTCCACCCGATGCTGCAGACGAAGTAAACGAGGAGGAAGCCGCAGAGCTAGGTCCGTTAGGCGATCCGGCTGCAGATATAGGCTGACCAGCCTCTTGATAAGCTTCCGCCAACGCCGGCGGGAACCGTCGCAGCGCCGCAGAAACGTCCACGAATCTGCAACAGGAACAAGAAGGCGACGGAGAGGACTATGGTATGAGCATTGGTCCCGGTCTCGAAGGCAAAGACTCACACAATATCCAGAGGCGGACGTCTTCCCTTTACAGGCTCACGGCGTGGTGGACGTTGCCGGAGAGTCTGTACCCGACAGCGAGCTGGTCGCGCACGCACTGGCCAACGTCAGTGCCCCCGCCGTGCAGAAGGACTTTCTCATTCGCAAGAGTAGCGCGTTCGTCAACGAGTGGGCGAGACGGGATGACGACGGCAACAGATTTGATGGCGGTCCCGAGAACCCAAATCATGTACTGGGAGCATTCCCGGTCCTGTTTCCGTACGGACAAGGAGGACTGGAGGTCGACAGGGATGTAAACGTCTCATATGAGGCGCACGTGCGCTGGGCGCTGGAGTACTCGGATCGGCGGTTCAGATGCGACCTCCGCTTCATATTTCAAGTATTCGGGGTCATCCAGAAGAGGCAAGTATGTCGCTCCGCCGGGTTGCAAATCAAGCGTTCGGCGTTCATCGCCAACAAGGTGTCTTTTATGAAGCTGCGCCCAGCTGACCTGCTCAAAGCGAGCGCCGAAGAGACTAGGCGCGTGCCGATCAGCAACCCAGTAATACGGACTCTGCGGAAACAACTTACCTCGTTGCGTGCCAGAGTCTGCGCTACGGACGAATCACGCATATCTATCCGTGCGCAAGTGTGGGGCATGAACCTGGTCTTCAACCCACCCAGCATCTGGTGCACGCTCAGCTTTCCGGATACGTCGGACCCGGTGGCCCAGGTCCTGGCGGGCGCCGCTATTGACTTGGACAACTTCATCGAAACGGCTGGACCAGATAGCGCCAAGCGCTCTGCCACCATCGCGGGAGATCCGTTCGCCGCGGCGCAGTTTTTCCACTTGACTGTGCAAGCAATATTAGAGGACGTATTTGGAGTGAAAGTCAATCGCAAGAGCGCGCCGAAGAGAGCACCAGGTATCGTGGGCATTGTTAACGGCTACATCGGCACGGTCGAGGCGCAAGCTCGCGGTTCGCTGCATTTGCACATCCTGTTTTGGTTGCAAGGCGCCCCATCTTCTGCCGCAATGAAGGCGGCGCTGGAAACCGAGGCTTTCAGGCGCAAAGTTACGGCTTTCCTGAAGGAGACCATACGCGCAGACATTGCTGGAACCACTGCGGAGACGGTCATGCAGATTCCCAAGAAACCCTCCCTTGCGTACTCGAGGCCGGTCGATCCACGAGAGGGTGATTACGTGCGACGTCGAGCTGAAGCAGAGGCCACAATAGCAAGGGTCGTCCAAGTCCACTCCTGCGGTCCCAATACATGCGAACGAGTTCAGAACGGGCGCATCGTATGCAAAAGACGAGCGCCGTGGCCTCTAGCCTCTGACGACTGGATACACCCTTCCGGAGAATGGGGCCCTCGCCGCGTGTACGGACGCATGAACGCGTGGAACCCCCCCCTTCTGCAAATCACCAGGTCTAATCAAGACATGAAAATCGTCACGAACGGACAAGACACGAAAGACATTACCTTTTATATAACGATGTACATCGCGAAGAAACAAAACCAGGCCTCGAACGCTTCAGCACTTCTGGCGAAAAGCTATGCGTTCCAGAGAAAGAACGTAAACGACGAGGCCCAGGCGCGCGATTTGAACAGGCGAATGATCCAGCAGTGCGCGAACACCTTGAGCAGAGAGCAGGAGCTGAGCGGGGCGGAAGTGGTGAGTTACTTGATGGGATGGGGGGACCGTTTCATCTCGCATAATTTCTCCCCTATTTATTGGGACGAGGTCGCGAGTGCCCTTAAACGGATGTACCCTGCGTTGGAGGAAAGCAAGTAAGTCAAATTGCACGATCGAGTATGGCCTGAGCTAACCGGGTCACAGCGCACTCAAACGCACGGCCGCAGCGCTTCGGCAGGAGCCTCCAATTCAAGCACGCGAACCTACATATGTGAGTGAATATGAAATCCGTGGTGCTGGCGAAGCTGACTTGAATCAGGACCCCCCCGTACGGATAAGGGTCGAAGACGGGGCCTTCGTCCTTAAAGACCAGCTGAAAGAATACGTAGATCGCGGTGAAGAGCTCGAAGCAATGAGCTACTTCGACTACCACGTTGACACCTACGACGGAAAGCCGCTCCGCAAAAAACCTGGTATTGGTGAGGATCCGGAAGACGCGTACGAAGAAGGGGAGGCGCGCGAGCCCGATAGCGAGCGTCCGGGACCAGGACGTCCGGCCAGCAAACGTGTTCCGTATGCGCAAGCGTCCGCTCGCAAAGGATGTCGCGTAATTCGCAGCGAACAGATGGAAACGCTGCCGCACTTCATCGGGACGTGGTTTCCACATAGAGACAACACGGAGTACTACGCAGCGAACATGCTCGCCCTGCTGAAGCCGTGGCGCGATCTGGCCGACCTGCCTGCTGCCGACGGAACCTTCGACGGTGCTTTTCAGGACTTCATTTCGACAGCGTCATTCCGCGTCAAACGCATCGTCCAGAACATCAATTATTTCCACGAATGCTCGGAGGCGGCACGGCGCAATCGGGACACGCCCGTTGATATGGTGGCAGGCACAGTCGACTTGCACGACTCTGTGCGTCGAGACATTGAAATGCAGGAGCTGAACGAGGATGTCGACATGGACCTCAGCGAGGAGCACATCAAGGCTGCCCGTGATGGGCAATACGCCATGAGGGAGTACATTTATGGACAAGGGGCGCTGGCGGTGGCATACGCGTTGGGCGTCTTCGATCCCAACGACAGCCAACCAGTGGCGGGCCCGTTGAGCGAACGCGCGACGTGGGACCAAACGATGCTGTACGGGCAATGGGGCGAGAAGCTGAAGGCGATGTCGAAGGCAGAAGCGCTCGTGAACAGCAACAGGGTGGATATTCCTCTTCAGGACGCGTCCATATCGACTGGCCCACCTGGCCCACCTGCCGTATACCAAGAGGCAGTAAGCGAGGCCCCGGTCCCTCCCAGTCCTGCGGGGCGCAACGCGGCGCAACAAGCCGCGCTCGACATGCTGAATGTCGAACAACGCCGGGCGCACGACATCATAGAAGCGCACTTGCGCAATACTCTAGCCGGTATTCCGCAGGAGCAGCTGCTCATGATCGTCCGGGGAGAGGGGGGCACGGGCAAAACGGTGTTGCTTAACGCCATCGCGGACACATTTGCGTTGTACGAGGCGAGCGCAATATTGGCGAAGACGGCTACCACAGGTGTAGCGGCAAGCCTGGTGGCGGGGGTAACCGTTCACTCGTGGGCATCCATCCCTATCAACGCCGAGGACGCTCCTACATGGGTCGACAAGGCGTCAGCGGCGACGATTGAGAAGCGGAAACGAAATATTCTACCTACCAAATACCTCAACCTCGACGAGTGCTCGATGCTGACGAAACGCGTACTTGCACAGCTGTCCCAGATAATAGGCCAGGTGAGAGCGGCAGATGGCCAGGGACACCCGACCCAAGTGTTTGCCGGCATGAATCTTGTTCTGGTTGGAGATTTCCATCAGTTTCCGCCGGTTGGAGACCCAGCGAATGCCCTTTACTGCCCTCGGAACACACGAACGCAAAACGAGATAGGCGCCGCAATCTACGCGCAGTTCACTACCGTCGTGACGTTGACGGAGCAGAAACGGATAGTGGACTTACCGTGGAAGGAGTTACTGGGTCGTTTACGGACGGGCTCTTGCACGTTCGAAGACATGGGTATGCTTAACAGCATCTTGGTCGGGCATCCCAGCTGCCAACTTCCGGACGCGTCGTCGCCTCCTTGGGACCAGGCCGTCCTAGTGACGCCCAGACATGGCGCACGAGTCCGTTGGAACACGGCGGCGTTGATGAAGCATTGCCGAAAAACAGGACACCGAATGTACATTTGTCAAGCGGAGGATACAGCGGGTAGAAGCGAGGAGCCGCTTGACATGATGAAGCGTCTGGTGGTGGCCGGGAGGCCTATCAAGAAAACGGCGAAGTTGGCGGACAGAGTGGAGCTGGCTTTAGGAATGAGGGCGATGGTCATGATGAACATCGCTACAGAGGCAGACCTGGCTAACGGTACCAGGGGTGTGATAACGGATATCAAGCTCGACAGCAGGGAGCCTGAAGATCATGAGTTTGACGAGGAGACCGGAGCCACCGTCCTGCGCTATCCGCCCATCCTGGTCCTGTTCAAGCCCGACGACAGTAGTTATCCGGCCTTCGAGGGGTTACCGCAAGGAGTCCTACCCATCGTCCCTACGAAACTGGGTTTCAGCATTACTGTGAACGGTGCTAAATGCAAAATTAACCGAAGGCAACTCGCGATCACGCCAGCGTACGCGTTCACAGACTACAAGTCGCAAGGGCAAACTCTGCAGAACGTCTACATCGATCTAGAGAAACCTCCGTCTGGGAAGCTCACCCCGTTTAGTGCGTATGTGGCCTTGTCGAGGAGCAAAGGCCGCGACCGTATTCGATTACTCCGCGGGTTCGACCCCGAGCTGTTTACGACCCATCCGAGTCTGGATCTGGAAGCGGAGGACGAGCGGCTTGATGAGCTCACTCGCGCTACCAAGGACTTGCATCCTGTGCTCAGTCAACAGCAGGTACGTCCACCCAGATGTGGCGATGTTGTGTTGCTGACATGTCGGCCCAGATTATGGGATAACGCACTCGAAGCGCGGAGGGTAGAGCAGTCGAGACTGAGCGCGAAGTTCAAACTGAGCGCTGACAACGAGGGCGGCGTGACGTGTAATGTCCGCGCGCGTATTGCCGTAAATTGCACGTGGCTCGGTTTTTTTTTGGTTTTTGTTGAACCTGCATTTATATACCGCAACAAGTTAAGAACTACTAAGACGCGGTCCTCACTAGTGAGGGAATAAATAACGTGGTGCTCGAGTTCACCGGATTGAAGTTATTGTGGCGGCCGTCTCGACAACAATGTTCGGAGCACACATACTCAATTAAACATTCAGCGCAACCCCAGGACACGTCGGCATAGACGAGGTGTAATTAGGACAGTGGATAAAGCTGTATTGGCATGAACCGAGGTCCGTTTTGAACAGTCCACAAATGCAAAGCACGTAGTGAACGAGTAACTATAATCTACTCCAAAGGCGCTTCGCGAGCGTCCATGAAAACGCGCATACGCTCCACCCATGGCTGGTCTGCGACGACGGTAAGTTTAGCAAGACGGCGTATATTGAGAGTTGGACCTACTAAACGACGCAGTTGCGGATACTCCTCCTCCGTTCGATGGGGCGAGGATCCCTTTGGGACATCCGCTCCCGCCGAGCATCCACGACGTACGGGGAAGATCGGAGGCGTCGATAGTGTAATTCCAGGTAGGGAACGGATTGTAAGAGCACCCAGCATCGTCGGACACGCGCAGTGTGGCCGGACAGTTTACGCTAGAGCCGCAGATGTGCGGTTCGTCCAGAGAATCGAGGTGGATTGTGAAGCCACGTTCGATATGCGTGTGGAGGGTCTCCCATACCTTCGCCTGAGCGTGAACTCCCCTGCCGATTGGAAAACGCGACCGGTTTGTCAGAGCGCCGCCGCGAGTGGTAAGTCCAGGGTACCCGTGCCATACACCCTCGGCCACCCAGGCGCCATAGACGGACGTAAGATGGAAGAAGGTGATGGCGTCAAGCACACTGTCGGATAGGGCCTCCAGTACGTGGATGACGAGGTCCCCCAAAGTCATAGTCCAAACGCGATGGAGACCGTTCTTATTGACTTGTTCGACCGTCCCCCGCACGACATAGCCGGCGGCGAGAGCGAGGAAGTCGACAACGGTGACTCCGTGGCCCCACCCCACGACGAAGTCGAGGTTGGACGGGACGAAAGGGTCCTGCAGGCGCAGCAGCACGGAGACCGCTGATCCCGAAATTGCGCCCGCCGTCGCCGTGAGCAAGAGACGGATCATGGAGTACTGGAGCTGGAACTGGACGAGCAGCCGGATGGCGTCACACTGGATAGCGTCAGCGACGAGCGTCTGATTGAATCGGTTTGTCGTTCCCAGCGTCGATCTGGCACGGAACGGAAGCTCGTCCATGACAGCGAGGCCAATTTCGACGGGCAGCGAGCAGAAGCCCGTGTCTTCCATCACTAACGTGGTATGTAGCCAAGGGCCATGAACTTGAGACTCGAGCGACTCACCGGCTTCACTGCGCCCTTGCATGACTTCGAGCGCTCTATGTAGACCCTCAAGGCCGGACATCGCAGTAGGGACTGCTGGACGCAAGTCAGATCAGGTCAACGCGATACGACGCAGGTATACCTTCGACAGGCGTTTCCTCAGCGGGACCGGGAAAAGCCTCGAAATCCGGCACTGAGATCGGAAGACCTGTTTCGATGAGGACAGGAACTAGGCTCATGAATACCCCAACTCACGGGGTTCGTTTTCTATAATGCCATTGTCCATGTCGTCCTCATAATCCACGCAATCGGAGTCATCCTCCTCTGGCTCGTGGCAATCCAGCCATTGCAGGAAGCTGCTAACGGCAGAGTTGCAAAGAGGCGAAGCCAAAGCAGTGGCGAAGAGCCGTTCGGCATTCATGGTGTATAACACCATGCGTTTCCGCCGGTCGCTCGCACCAGAACGGAGAAAGTCGAGCTGTTCTCCCCAAGCTTCAGCATCGAGGTCGTCCATCGCCGTTACTGGTGGCCTTTTCAGCGGTAAACACGAAGACGGAGGAAACACAATACAGTATCCTAGAAGCCGAGTCGCCATTGGATATGAACGCGAGCGGAAGGTCTGCAGGCATTGGACAACGAGGGTCAGTTTTATAATACGAGGAGATGTTCTCAGACGAGATGGAGATGCGCAGAGGTAAGATTGTGATCTATTTCCAGTAGTCGAAACAGGTGAGTAATACACCCTGGGTAATGCGCTCGAGTAGAACATCGTAACATCGCGCTAAATGAGCATACCACCAGGCCGTTGGACGACAACACGCGATTGAGACGGCGTCAAGTTATCTGAGACGAAAGAACCAGTATAGGAAAGCCTTACATGGGATACACGTGTATATGCGGAAGTAAGTAGGTGAGGGTGAAACGCCTATCCACAAAACTGAAGTCTCTCTCGCCAGGCCGTGGCCGGATGCATTACGCGCATGGAACGAACCCAATGGGTACCGCACATTTTCCACCACACCCATTCGTCTAGAACCGCGGGGTTGAATGTGGGCAAAATAATGCTTGGACACCGTTCAGGACGGCTTAACCTTCTACCAAGGACAGCCACCTCAGTTTCGTCCAGCGCGAAGAAGCACCGCAGCGACTCCAGCTGCACCCAGTTAATGTCGCCATCCATGACCAACGCTTCGAGCCCAAGCCACACCTCCGGGGCGGACAAAGCCATATCGACATGTACCACGTCACGAAGGGCCCGCCAGAAAGAGGTCATCCCAGGTAACGCGTTCGACGTGACCTCCAACTGTAACACGGATACGGTGGGCAGTAAATGCGCGCACGCGGGCCATATTGCGCCCGTAGTTTGGTAGGGACGAGCGTGGACGCGCATGCTCTTCAGCGCAGGCATCGCGAGATGGGGTAGCAACTTGCAGCAATCGTCTTCTGTGTAGCAGAAGCGAAAGCGTTCCACGAAAGGCAAGGTGAGAACCTGCGAGCCCACGATATCCGTGCACTCCACCTCGTCCAAAGACAGCTAGAGCTAAATTAGAAGACGCCGTGTATGTGCCGTCGGACGAACCTCGACGAGAGAATGCGTTGAGTCCAACAGTCTGAGGAGTTCGTGCAAGGGCATCCTCAACATCCAGGCCTTACGGAGCGTCAGGACTGTGAGGCGGGTGATGCCTCCAATGCCCATCCCGAGAGGTGACAGGCCGTATGCGACCAAAACTTCCAGTGCGTTCCAAGCCGCGGTGTCGAACGCGAGGGCCCTAGAGGCTGGTTGAGGCGAAGAAATTCGGAACTCCGCGATTCTGAGGTTCGGGGCAGAGGAGCGCATCAAAGTAGACGCCAGTTGCGCCCAACTATCGAAGGACAAGGCTGAGATGCGCAACCTATTGGCCCGATATAGCGCGGGCGCGACCAGTTCGTCAACAAAACGCGCAAAGGCATCCGGGCTTTGGTTCGTCTTCGTTACTGTCGTGGTCCTAGAGGGGTTACCCCAGCAAGGCCTCTCCACGTTCAACTGGAGAGAGGCGTCGATGACGATCGAAAACCCGGCGAGCTGAGTCTGCGCAAGGCAAAACTCAAGGAAGGATTGGGGCAGGAATCGATGCAATGATACGAATTTCCACCAGACCGGATTGCTGTACAGGGCATTCCACCAAAATACGCAAACCATGGCGAGGATGCGCCTGCCATCGATGAAACCTAGCCACTCTCTAGTCCACGGCATCCACTCGACGTCGTTCGGCCTACCAAGGATGTGTACGAAGATAGTGTGGACGATCTCAATCGGTAGGTCGTTGAACATTGGGAGAAGTCTATCGGGTGATTTAAGAGGGTCTGTGACAAACGTGGTCGCAAGAATCAATTCGAATTCAACGACATCGAGTGTTAAAGTGAGGGAAAAGGCACAGTACACAGTAGTCTACGATGAGTAATAGTTCATTGGGATCTAAACAACGTTCAAGGCCGCACCGACACTGTCATGGTGGACCATCAAGTCAGCCGACCGAGAGTCGGTGAGAATACTCTCGCGAAAACCACGCAGAAGGAAGACGTCGGACTGCCTCCCCGCGCACGAAAGGGCCGTATACGCTTGGGCGGAGGTTACCACAGCACGCGCCGGATCCGCGAGGTCTACAATGACGCGAGGGAAGTAGAGTCCCTGCGAGTCGAAGATAGAGACAGCAAAGGCGGGTCGAAGAGAGTATTGGAGGCGTCTGACAAGGCCGCGCTGGTTGTCGATCCCGAGTCTAAAGCGGTATGGCGAAGGCTCGACGGAGAAGGGTGACATGCGGTGAGACGCAGGTTGGAGCTCGATGCGCACGGGGAGAAAGCGCAATACGATGTCCCCAGTGTCAAGATTGACAGCGGGGGCTGCAGGCTCGCGGGAGTCGAGGATGACGGCTACAATGTGAGCGTAGATGCGCTGGGATCCGACGAGGGCAAGCACGGGAGAACCAACGGCAACGCGCAAGACGTGCGGGTGCGTAGGCGCCTTCGAGTGCGCTATCATCAGCCGATGTTCCATAGTGGGCACCTCCCTGTTCACGGTGTCGTACGACGATATTTCATAGACAACGCAGTCATTTCTGAGGGCGCGTGAGTCAAAGCTGGTGGAGGCAAAAAGCTGCTTACCTGTGACGGAAACTGTCGATCGCAGCATCGTTCCAGCGGTCGATAATTGTATTCCGAGTGGCTAGAAGGGTCACGCCATCCCAGGATGCCTCATCTGGGGCGAAGGTCGGGTGCGACAGCGTTCGTCCGCGGAGGAGGGCAAGGTCGCTCTCGCTGCATCGCGCAATGCGCGCGCGAGCCAACAGCGACGCCCAGACCACGTCGGTGGAGCGATGGTTGATGGAGAGGACGTGGACGTTCTTGAAGGCCTCGTAAACGGAACGACCGTGGATAGCCATTGTCGAAATGCGGGGCGAGCGAGAAAAGAGTGCGCCAGAGACGCTTCCGATGGGACCGATCTGGTGCATGTCTTGAAACAACACAAAGTTTACGCCGCCAAAAGGGGCAGAGACCGTGGGTCGGACGGAGGATAAGACAAAGGAGAGGCGACCGAGGAAGTCGTCCGTAACTCGTGCGAAGTTGTCGAAAAAGACGTAGCTGGCGCCTTTGTAGAAACCGTCCACAACAAATTCGAGGGTGCGTTCGGTTTGGGGGATACCGTCGGTCGTCGATAGCCTTCCCCAAGCGTGGGCCGTGTACCCACCCACGAGGCCCGCTCCCATGGTAGTTGAGTCGATGCAAGCCAGCATGGACGCTGCGCCACGAATGCGGAAGGAAGCCTTGATGATATTCAGGAGCTCTGTCTTCCCAGCTCCAGACGCTCCGTCGACGACGAGTAGGAGCTGGTTGGGTGCCTCTCCGGCCAGGGTGCGAGTAAGGTGATTTGTGACGACGTCGTGTACACGCTGTTGGTTGGGATCCATGCCATCATGGCGAACGGTTTCGTATGCTGAGCGGCTGGAGCCATTGCTGCTCAACATCGAGGACACGAACGGCGCCAGGGCCGGCGCAGGGTGGCCCGCGGTAGAAAAAACGCCCGCAGCACGAGCCAAGACCATGGCTTCCCGAGCAAGCAGAACGTCTCTGAACGTGGACGTGGACCTGGACTCGCGGGCGGCACGTATATCATCCTCAGTTATTAGGCTGCTGAGATCTGCCACATAGTCAGCGAGGACCGACAGTGGAATTGGGAATAGAACTCGCCCTCTTGGTTAGACATGTCGTAAATTCTGGGGGCGGTAGGAAGACAAGTATGTTCGTTCACGTTCTGGATGGGAGGAGCTTTAAGTTGACTTACCGTATCGGCGATCCTTGAACGGTTGGCTGGAATGGTTGACATGTTCAACGCAGGTAGGCAGGATATGGTCAGCGAGCTGGACAAAGCATTGGGACGCAGGAGAAATGTGTGGTCGCGACTCGTGTGAAGGCAATCTACAGTCCGGTTGCGTGTCTTGCAATTGTCAGCAAGACGCAGGAGATCGCCGATCGATGATCGGCCCATGTAGTCGTGAAACCGAGACGCATGAGCGAGGAGGGAGGCGTCAGCACCAGCCCGTCAGCGCGTCAGCCCCGACAAGACTCAGTTACCGACAAGACTTACTGACTGGCGTGTTGGCCGACGGGGTTCCGTATTTCCCACGGCTATATATGCGTTGGGGCGGGAGCAGGGCGAGAAAGCGGCGCGAGAACACGACGCTGGCGGGACTTGAATAACGGCGTGAAACGTAGAGTAAGAATTTGATTATATTTTTCAGTGCTCGGTCCACATGTACGACATATCGAAGTAGCGGCTGGAAACTATGCGCCCATCGACCCGGCTCCATTCACTGTATTCCTTCCTGGGGTGAGACGAAGGGCCAAATACTATTGTGGTATTCAAGACGCCGAGACTCTCCAACAAGACAAGAATTTCGTCTGCTCCGTGGTCGGCGCACGCCCATGCTAAACGCAAATTGCGAAAACCAGCCCAACGGACGATGTGGTTGGTGAGAACGGGACGCAGGGAGGCCCAGACTTCGCGGGAACTGCCGCTGATATCCAGTGTAACCACGTCGCGCAACAACGCCCACGATGGGAGCAGTGAGGATGCTGCGGACGCAATAATCGCCACCTGCACGTTTCGAAGGCGGGGCGAAAATGGACAGGCAGCGGCGAGTTGGGGGCTGAGGGTGCCGTAGAGGGTCTGCAGACGGAATGTATGGAGTGCCGGCAAGCGTAGGCGCGTTAAAAGGTGGATGGGACTGTCCTCGTAGCTAGCGTATATAAGCTGCAAGTGGGTGAGGTGCAGAAGAGTTACAGGCAGCGCATCCGCGTCGTCCATGAAGTATTCGCTGTAACATAACTCGAGCATGCGGAGCGAACAAGTCGCTCGGAGGGCGTCGAGCACCGCGGTTATCTCGAGGTCGAAGTGCCACAGCCGGGTGATGCAGAGGGCGGTGAGGTGTCGGAAAATGTGAATTCCAGAGGGGAAAATGCAACTGAGCTCCAGTTTCTGCACCCCGGTCCACGATTCCACCGCTGTGTCCAGGAAGGCCCCACAGTCCAGGTCAGCGATACACGCCTGCAATCTGCGAATGCCGGTTCCGTCCAGCGCGAACACGATTGGGCCGAGCTCATCCCAATCCACCCAATCCATGCATTTGAGACGGAGGTGTTCGACTCGGGGAAAGTGAGGGGGGAGGGTTAGGGAGAGCATATCGCCGAACGCTGCCAAGGTCATACGGGGGGATGCGGCGTCGACAGGGTGGAATGGTCCGGGATCGATGAAGAGGCTGAAGTGGCGTGCATTGGTCTGGCGCAAACAGTAGGCGATGAAGTCGGCCGGAAGGTAACGATACATCCAAACGACGGACCACATCCTGGACATGGACTCCACACGAGATTTCCAAGCGCGGCAGACCATGTAAGCATTCATCCTGCGGAAGATGAACGCGACGACGGCGAAGTAGTCCACAGGATCAACAGGTTTGTCGAGGTACAGGGAAAGTATCTCGTCCACGAGTTCGGGGGGAAAGCGGTTGGCGCGCATTTGGGTTGGAATAAAGACAGCGAGGAGGCTGGAGGTCCATGCAGGTATGGGTTATTAGTATAAGCCATGAGCAGAGTCGTTACATCGCGGAAGCACAAGGAGGCGCATGGGAGGGACAGAACAAGATTGATGCGAGACGGGTTTAGATCCCGCCTATTGATTGAATCATTACACCATAGTTGGCGTCCCGTTTTCAGGCGCTCGCAAAGATTAGGCGCTCGCAAAGATTAATCTATCCACGTACGGACAGGCTGCAACACAGTTCGTCTCACGAAACAACAAGACGATAGTCCACATACGCAGAAATGACCAAGGATTGCGCGCGAACGCCTGACGGGCGGATAAGTTGTGGAGCCGGGGTAGGGGACCCGAGAACAGGCATGCCAGTGGTCAGAAAGGGCGGCTTGGGTGCATTAATCGCACACTCAGACGGTCAGCGAAAAGGCGAGTTCACGGGACAACACACAGTTCAAGTGATAATTGATGTACTGGCATTTTTAGCAGCTGGTGCGCTCCTCCTAGGATGGACGTTACACAGCTACATCACCACATACGTGTCGATTCGAGGCTTAAAAGCGCGCCCTCAGTTCTCGGCGAAACTGTGAAAGATCGAGGGGACAGGTGAGCCGTCCAGACCATGTTCGCGCTTCGTGGGCCCTTGTCTGATACGAACTGTCCCGACCAGGTTTCACGGTTTCTTGAGCTTTTGCAACGGGAAGCGGTTGGCGGTTTGCACAGCAACAAGGAATGCGCGTCCACTTCATACCCTAGTATATCCGCTTACGTGCACGAATGAAAAAGAGCTCTATAACATGTTGATTGAACGGAAGACAGCGGGATAATGTTAATGTGCTACAACGGGAACTCGTATCCCGCCTTTTATCGGTCCGGTAGGGAAGCGCCAAAATTAGGGAGGGGGCGCAGCGGCAGCCATTAATCTTTGCATGTCGCCCAGCCACAAGGCGTCTACTGGGCGGTAAGCGGAGGAGGGAACGACGGCGAATCACGTACTCGTCGAAGCGCTGGCAATCCAGACATTTTCCCCATTGACAGTCCTGATGCCCCTGGTGCATCCGGATCCACCCAGCATCCAGCACGTACGAGGCGGTTCGATGGTGTCCAGAGAGTAGTCCCAAGATGGAAACCGGCTGAATGCACAACCGGCGTCGTCGGAGAAGCGCAAGGCGCATGGGCAGTCAAGGTCGATACCGCACTCGTGGGGGGCGTCGAGTTCGTCTAGGTGGATGGCGAAGCCGCGGTCAACGTATTTGTGAAGCACCGTCCAAACGTTGCGTTGGCCGGTCAGGGTGGAGGGGACAGAGAGTCGAGTGGGATTGGTGAGCGCAATTCCGCGTGTGGTAAGGGAGGGGTATCCATGCCACAGCCCCTCGGCGAGCCAAGCTCCGTACACGCATGTGAGATTGAAATAAGTTATAGCGTCGAGGGGGTTGGCCGACATACACTCCATGACCTTGATCCTGAGCTGGCCGAGAACAAGGATCCAAATGCAGTATATGCCTTTAGCATTTATGATTTCTGCGTCGCCCTGAAGCCTGTACCGCGAACCCAGACTAAGGAAATCAACGACGGCAGGGCCTTGACCCGTTCCGACGACGAAGTCCAAATCGCCCGGCCAGAAAGCGTTTTGCACACGCATCAGCGCGGTCACAGCAGAGCCCGTTATGGCGGCGCCGGTTGCAGTCAGTAAGAGACGGACCATGGAGAACTGCAGATGGAAATGGAGAAGGATCCTTGTAGCAGTCGTTTGGAGAATGTCCTCCGACATTGTGCGGGTGAGGAAAGAGGCGGTGGACACGCGCGTCCTATCTGCAAACGGCAGGTCTTCGAGGACTGTAAGGCCCAGTTCGACGGGAAGGTCGCAGAATGCAGCCCCTGCGGGAGCGTGTGAGATGCGCGTCTGACTGGGTAGGCCACTTAGTACGTACTGGGTGCGAGAACCGGGTCGTCGTTGACGGGGGTGGTTGTGACTTTCGCCCGGTTCGCCTGCGTATAGTAAGTTTTGACAAATACGAAGAAGACAAAGACGGCGAGGTACCAGACAGAGATGTGGCCATAAAAAGAGATGGAATTACGGGGCTGAGAATAGGTAGAGCTGAGAGGCCAAAAAAAAAGGTTGAGCAGAATCGACATGGCGAAAAGGTGCTCACAAATGCCGGGAGTGCTATCGTCGAAGTCCATTTCACACTCGGACGAAGATTCCGTGTCAGTTTCGTTGTCCTCTTCCTCCTCGTGGTCGCAGGTCCAGTCGATGAAGCTTCGGACTTCCGAGTGCACTTTCTTCGAGGCGAGCGCGGTCTCGAACAAGCGCTCGGCGTTCATGGTGTGTAGGACGATGCGCTTGTTACGACTGCTGGCGTCCGAACGAAGAAAGGCGAGTTGTCCTCTCCAGGCGGAGGAGTCGATGTCGTCATACGCGATCACTGAGAACGGGAGAGGGTGGTTAGAACGATCATAGATAGGCCGCTCGGCCACTCACAGTGATCAAGGAGCCTGGGCATTATAGAGAGTTCGGTAGGCCAAAGCCAGCTATCGTGGCGTACGAGGTATTTATCACATAGGACGGTATTCGATGGCGCCGATTGTTGGTCAACCGATTGTGGGCGTCCGGATGGAGAAGGTCAACCGATTGTCGGCGTCCGGATGGAGAATGTGTTGAGGCAAGGGATTTGAATGCGAGGCATAGTCAAGGCATAGTCACTGCCAGTCGGTCAAGAGGGCAAGGTAGGCGAGATCGAGGGAGGGCGGGGATAGATGAAGCTGAGTAAGAGCTGGATCGTTTGTTTTGATATTACGGCATTCTGACAAGGAGGTCGGGTGCAACTGGTTGGGAGCTCCCATTGTCCCAACCCACGCTGGGCAACCTCGATGCGCATCATCAGCACGGAGAACATCATTCTGGACGCGTGCATTTTTTTACTGGTAGTGTAGGGTGTAACCCATCAGAATTGACAACGAAAAACTCAATACAAAGTCCCGGGTAAACTACACCGACAGTCGGGCCAGTCTGACTATACTCCTGGCGTTGAGCCCGTTGACCTGAGGTCAGAATGAGTCAACGTCAAGGAAGTTCTAGAGAGGTGAAAAGCACAAACCCGGGTGAATATCCGTTGTTCACGACCTTGGCGAGATGGCACGGGCAAGTCCACAGTGAAGAGGTCAACATCACAGACCACCAGTGCACCGGGTGCGAAGACAGCACGGTCGGCGCTGGTCACGAGCGGAATATCGTCGTTCAACACGGTCAAAATATCATCGGGCGCGGCGGATGATATGTCGGTAAAGGTCTGGAGCTCCTCAAATCAACGCCGATAAAAAATGCAAAAACTATACGCACAGAAGTGGCTTGTTGACCAACCCGGACGAAAATTAAACTGTCCGGACCGGCGGGAGGGCCCTGGCACCACAGGTGATGGTCAACGATGTACTTATCTTCTTTGAGACACGCGTAGACCAGACACTGCAAAGCGTACCATTGACACATCCGATGCGCGCTTGGCCGCCACAGACGATAGCAAGAGGTGCTGATCTTGAAACATAGTCCTGGTAATATCTGAAGAAGACGGAGGGCAACCGAGCACGAGTAGCTGGGCAAGGAAGTGAGAAGGAGGGGATGCATTGTAGATAAAAGAGCACCTGCAAACCGTCGTCAAGGTCTCCGGTGTAAAGGACGATGCCGACCAGCAAGGCATGACAAGGTGAACCGCCAGCATCAACGACATAACGGCTGAATATACGACCGGCATGATCGGTGGTCGAGTCACCGACGGACAAGTCATCGGCCTTGAGAGCGGCCAGAACGGTCGGCGTTGGCAAAACGGGTGGTGGCATTGGCGAGCTGCGAGATAAAGTTAGTGGAAGATAAAAGGGGAAAGTGTTACGACTGTTTGTTTCAGATCCCTCAGAGGCGCATTGGGAGGCGGACCGTACGAATCCACTGGACAGCGAAAACCGATTCCGGAAAGTAAGGCAAGGCAAAAATGTAGACATAAGGCGATAGAAGGACGTTACCGTCCTGGACGTGGAGGTGGTTAGGCCACTTAAGGTTCGGGACCGGACACATAGGATAGTGTCAAGGTTGGAATATATGCACCGGATGGAGCGCTAGATGGTTCTTGCAGAGTCCTGCTAGTTTCGACAAACGGAGACGCGATAGTATTTGATCAGGTTGTAGAGGGAGACTCGGGCGAAGGTGTTTGGATGATGTTTGGTTCTTGCAGATTTCGGCTAGTTTCGACGAACAGAGACGCGCTAGTATTTGTTCAGGTTGTAGACGGGAGACTCGGGCGAAGGTGTTTGGAAGATGTTTGGTTCTTGCAGATTTCGGCTAGTTTCGACGAACAGAGACGTGCTAGTGTTTGTTCAGGTTGTAGACGGGAGACTCGGGCGAAGGTGTTTGGATGATGTTTGGTTCTTGCAGATTTCGGCTAGTTTCGACGAACAGAGACGTGCTAGTATTTGTTCGGGTTATAAGCAGAGGGAACTCGGCATGATGGTATTTGGTATTAGCAGATTTCGGCTGGTTTAATTGTGACGGAGGGGGACCTAGCAAAGCAAGGTTAAGAGGTAGTTGACGAAAGCGAGAGAGGCGAGTCCGTCTTTATTCGCAACATTGGTACAATTCTATCTACATGCATCTAATACATATACTGCTTCAAGGTCCGAGAATGAAGAAACTAGAGTCGCAAGAGGGCGGTGGCAAGCGCGTCAACTGCTAACGGGGCGCGGGTCGTCCGTAACCACGGTCTGCTTGCGAAGCTCGGGAAATGCTATACGATCCTGCCCGGGAGAAAAAGGCACCATGAGGCGCGGAAAAATTACGCAAAGCGAGGGCGGCGGGGCTTGGTGTTGGTGCAGAGTTGGTTGCAGTCTCCGAGAGTGAAAGTGGGTACGAGGGACCGCTGGAGTGTCTGGCCCGACGTTTGAGGCGAGACGACGGAGGCATATCAGAGGTGGGGGATTGAGAGGAGGCCTCAACGGCAGAGAGTGAGCTTGAATGAGACGGAGGGCGGGAGGACGAGGCTGAGGATACTGGAGGAGAGGCACTATTAGTGGTGTTTGAAGAAGGGTCTGGATTGGATGGGGTCGTCGATTTGCGGAGCGTGGTGGGGGGCAAAAGGCGCTTTCTTCTAGCGCTTCCCGAGCGTCCGATTCCGTTTGAATTGTCATTGAGGGTCGATGGGTTTGCGGGCGAGACGTTGCGTTCGACATCCTCGATCTGTACATCGCTCAGCAGGTTGAGGATGAGCGGAAACCAAAGAAAACGCACCGCTCCCATCGGCGTCGGTGGAATGCTCAAAAAACTTTGTATTTCATCCTGGCTCGGGCTGGACGCGAAGGAAGAGGGAGCCGTCGTGGTGTCATCGTCGTCGTCGGTTTCAAGGAGTAACATATCGGCAATATTTTGCTCGCTGTGTTGGCTGCGGGAGAGTGGTGGCGAGGAAGAGGCATTCGAGGAGAAGAGCAAGGTATCAGCGAGATTCAGACGGCCCACAGTCGTTTCTGTATCGGTATCCTCGGCCCACATGAGTTCCGCGACTTCGCGTTCGCTCGGACTTGATGGAGTAGGATCCGCTGCGGTCTGGATGTCTGTCTTGAGGTCGGGATCGAGGCTGGAGTCAAGCGCAGCAAAGAATGATTCAACTATCGGGCTGTTGAATACGGTGAAAGCAAAAGGATGCCAGACACGAGACATACTATTGGCAGGAACGGACTTTGGATCGATTTTCTTTGAACGGATATTCTTGAGCTTTGAGGTCTTTCCTGGCGTGGCATCGGCAGTAAGGTCGAGTAAACTTTCTTCGCAAGCATATTCTCTGCGAGGTTGTCAGTATCGTGCATGTCAACCCACCACAGTAGAAACGAACTCCACGTAGTCGGTGTACGCAGCCGCCTCTGCGTCGAGGAGAGGTCCGTAGGTGGCCGTGAACCAGGCGAAGAAGTCGTCGGAGGAGAGGTGCTGGGTGATTGCTCCAACGAGAACGAGCCAGCAGTGGGCCAAAAAGACCGTCGAGTGCTTTTGTAGAAGTTTCGGATTCGCGGTGTTCATTAGAGAGGCGGAAATGTCTGTGCAAAAAGTGCGTGTCTTTATCGTCTGTGCGATCCCGCTTAGCGTCAAATTAGTCCCGCCATGAAATAGAAGACCTACATTGCAAAATGCGGTCCCGACGTTGAGTGGTCGCCGCTTCGCCAGCATGTATTCCACGAAAGAAGAATGGAGAGCGAGATCGCCAACCAAGTACAAGTTATCCCGCGTCGTATCGTCTAAGTCTCGAATGAATTGGGCGAGGCCGAGGGACACAAGATAGTAGTGGAGAGAAGGACGTGAACGCGGCGAGGCCTCGCACATGGCGTCTTGCAGCCGGCCGTCTAGAGTCATGGACATGGTACTATGTGAAGGGCGAGTTCAGCTGAAGGCGATTTTGAAGAAGTTGGCAAGCGAGGTCGAAGGACGTGGTGGTTTGGGAGAAGGTCAATTGTGAACTGCCGGCACATGTTCGCATCCGTCCATCAATTTCCCGCGCCGCTAACTTCAAGAGCGCGCAAAACATTGGCATCCTTGGATTACTCTGGGAGCTGCAGGACTTACCAGTCGTTGTTGCTTTTCAAACTAGAGCGGCCTCGGAAACCAGGGGACGAAGAAGGACTTGTCTCGGTGGGTCGGGATCGCAGTGAGACCGGCGTCTCGAACAAGGTGCACAACTGGATCCAAGTCACCGCATGTCTCACAGGGACTTTTGTTGACACGCTGCGCCAGGTGCGTACTACTCCAACGAAATGCATTGCGTCGGTGCAGTAGTGGATTGAGTTCAGTTGATCTTGCTTGCGAGGTCTCTGCACGGAAGATAGCACCACCCTCGGGAGGTTCGCGACGTCTTTTTGACCGTTTCCCATTACTCAACTCACTCATTGCAGCATTGTATGATACCCAAACACGACTTTCTTCTTCTTTGTTCCGTTCTCAAGCGAGCTCCCACGGTTGTGTTTTTATCCCCGAAGAGTCATCTGCGTTGTTGGGTATTTTCTGTTT
This sequence comes from Mycena filopes, assembly GCA_029281495.1. Lineage (NCBI taxonomy): Eukaryota > Fungi > Basidiomycota > Agaricomycetes > Agaricales > Mycenaceae > Mycena > Mycena filopes. Next base: position 894,980 of record JARIHR010000009.1, on the reverse strand, counting down.
CTTAACGGGAGTATGCCCACCTACCTCACCATGGACTGAGGCTACTGAGGTTGTCGTCAAGAATCTTCGTCAGCGCGTTCAACGCGTCCCCGTTGGCGGGCATGGGGCCGCCGCCGCAAGTCGGGAGTGATGTTCGAGGCTCCGCAAGGTGCTTCCAGCTCGGGGCAAGGATTCAGCGCCCGAGAATCCCGAATCAACTCGCAAAGGCGACCTGCGGGGGATGGCTAGCTGCTTGCCTAGCTTCGGAAACTTGGAGTACTTACCCTCATCGCCGTGTTGATTGAAGATTGAACCGAGATTCCATACCGTTGAAGAGACCGGGGGGACATTTGTTTCTGAACATGGGATCACCCTGGAGACAAAGGCGGGGTAAGGACGGATGATGGACAGATGAACGAGCAATGGCTAGAAAGAAGGAGTGAGGTCATAAATGGAGCAGCGATGTCAGTCGAACCAAGCAAGTCTCTTCCATGTTGAAAATGGCGCGAGCCGCCCTTGCGCAGATCGTGCGCGTAGGGGCCGGTGGTCGAAGAATGCGCCCTCGTCGTGAGGAAGGAAAGGAAGTAAAAGAATCGGGCGGTCGGTCGGTTGTAAACGAGGACAACATACGTCGATAGTACGCGAGAATCGAATCGAAAAAAACAATCGTTCAGAGATGAGTCCAGCTCGGGACAGTGGACGGTTTCGCTCCAGCGTCGCATCGTGTTTTTTTTTGCTTAGTACGCCGACGATACATTTTGTCTCCCAGAATCTACCACCCTGATCAACAACCACACAGATCTCGAATCGTCGTGCCCGCAGCTCACCTCGCAAAGTCGGAAGCGCGGGCTTGCCCAACGGCAACATGAATCCCCCCACCGAACATTCGTCGTCGGCCTGTGAAGCGGCAGCTCAATATCACAGTTAGCGGACTGGATGAAGATAAACTCAAGCACGAGGGTGGGGGAACACACGGTTGGAGAATGTTCGAGAAAGAGGGCGGCAATCCGATCCAACGCAGCGTGGACCAAATTAAGAGTTGTCGTTCCAGTGGGAATTTGCGGCGATGGCCAGTGGCGCCAGAAAACGCGTTTCCATGATATGTCTTGGAAGCTCGGTTTATTATCTACTCGTGCGCTTTTGGCGATGCCCTCCTTGTTGGATCGAAGACTACCAGCGAGTGCCAGGTGCAGCCAGGCGTTTTGCGGTAAGTTCGGACCAAGAGCATGCAAGGCCGTTAATTGTAAGCGTCAGACAAAGCCGGCGAGTGTTATGGAAATTTACGCCATACGGACTGTATTTGAACCTGATGTATCGACGCCGGAAAGACTTCTCCTGCAAGCCGCACGATCCCTGCCACACGAGAGCGAATTGCTATCGTCCCAGGTGAAGAGGCAATGGTCGTTTGCGCACTAATTAGATAAAATTAAAAATTAAAAAAGCAGACCGACACGACCAGGAGGGGAAAGCGACCGCCTGTGAGGTCCTTGGTGGAAGACTCACCGCCATGGCTTCTGTGGCGAGCGCAAGACCACCGGGCGCGGCGATGCATTTGTTTTCCTCAAGCAAAACTGCCGAACTTAGCCGCGACGACAATTCATCGTCGACCAAAATCATCCTCATTTGGGCTCCTCCCGGGTGTAATCTTTCAGAGTAGAGTCATGATTAACAAGTCTCCGGTTGCGAAATGACGGCGAGGTTGGTTATAGAGGAGGGGCGCAGAGCTACGACTGAGCTCGTAGTTGCGTTTCAGTCTTCGGCCTGGGCGGCGGCTTTTGAACTGCACGTCAGATTGAAATCGAGCAATGGCCGTCCGATGTGCTGGAGCCGTCACCTGGAAGGATATGTTTATTTCTCTAGTGGATTTCCAGGCGATACGGCGCTCAGTCGCACATGCAACGGCGCGAGACAGACAGGAATCATGGGAATTGACTCCAACAGACTTTTCTTTTACCCGGCACAAGTCGCAAGATCGACGGGTCCTGTGACCGAGTTTTTTGGAGTGGACTGTAGGCTGTCTGGCCGCTGAGCCGAAGCGTTGCGGTGAACATGGCTGTCGGGGCTGGAAAACGGATCCGGGATGATGCCGAGTTTTGTCAGTGATGGCTGTTCCGTAACGACAATCCTGAACCACCGTGTTGGCGGGCCGCCCACCCACCAGGAGAGCCGCAACAGAGTCTTTTTGCGCGCTCAGCCACTGGGACACGAAGATCTAAATGATCTTCCTTCACACCGACTGCCCGAGCAGTTGCTGCACATTCTCAAGACGGTGCCCGTTACGCTTCATTCTTACAACTCGGAATTTCGGCCTCTCCCACTTCCATGTCATTCTGTTTCGCCAGACCTACGACCGTGAATTGGAGCCTGAGGAACTTGAACTGAACATCGCAACATCGCGGAGTGCCCCGAAAGCTCCGTTCCGTTCCGCTCTGACGTCATGTTCAACTTTCTTTCGCGAACTCAAGCTTTACAACTTTACCGCCTTAGACCCGCTTTCACCGTTCATTCCGCTCTGCCCGTATCGAGCTCCGTGTCAAGCTCCTTCTTGGCCTTTTCTGCTGCGCAAACGCTGTGGAACTCGAATAAAAGAAAATTGCCGCAGTCAAGCCGCAGTTCAACAGCGCGAAAGCGGTGACGACTGCGAGCCCAGGCCTTCGCATGGCGTCGCATGGCAGTGGGAAACTGCGCTCGGCTGCTAATGGCCAGGTGGATTGCAAATGGGGATTGTGATTGGTGACGACGATCCTTGCGCGGCGTCATAGCCCAATTGTGGAGCGGGCAAGGAAAAATCCCTTATAAGCAGCTGCAAAATCACCAAGTTCTTCACTTCATCCCACCCACACTCACCTCCACTAAACAACTCAACCCACCCATCACACCTCTACAATGGTGCCTATTCCTTCACTTACGTCCTCACACCTTGCTGAACGTTTTGCAGGCATTCACCGCAAGCGACATCCTTAAGATCATTGCCGCCGTTATCCTGCCCCCCCTCGGCGTGTTCCTAGAGCGAGGTAAGCGCGTCCGCCGCCCCGGTTCCAGTTCCTCGACTTACAGAATATCAACCAGGATGCGGAACTGACTTCCTGATCAACATTCTGTTGACCATCCTTGGGTTCATCCCAGGCATTATCCATGGTATTTCCCTCCGCTTTTGCCGGTCTTCAATAACTCACGTCCGTGTTAGCTCTGTACATCATTCTCAAGTATTGAGAACGGATCATCGCTTTACACGACTGTTAATGAACCATTATGATACCCAACGCACTGTAATAATTCGCCTGTACAGACGGACACTACATTAAATGCATTCATATCGCGCCTATGCATTCATATCGCGCCTCCGCTCTAAGTTCCTCTTAGGTCTGACTTCAGAGCAATGCTGCCCTCCCGAAGTTGTAATCATCAATAATTGATGGCGGAGGCGGTCGCTTGTGCACCTTGTCTTCCTCATCCCACTCAGTGACTCACACCATGGCATGGCGCTGCGGTGGCAAAACCAACGCTGAACTCGTCTCGAACCTGATGAAATCCAACATCCTCCAAAACTCCACCGAAGTCCAACTCGAACGTATCTCTCTCGCAATGCAAGCTGTCGACCGGGCCCACTTCGTCAAAGACAAGCAGGCGGCCTATGCTGACTCGCCCCAGTTGCGTTGCGTCTCCGTACATACCCCACAGCCGGAATCGTCCTCCTTCTCAACGACTATGCAGGGGAATCGGCCACGGCGCGACCATCAGCGCACCGCACATGCACGCCTACGCTGCTGACCACCTCCTCCCGTTCCTCCGCCCCGGCTCCAAGGTGCTCGACGTCGGCAGCGGGAGCGGGTACCTCTGCTCGGTGCTGCACCATCTGGTGTCCTCGTACGCGGACGATGGGAGCGGCGACGTCGCAGTTGCGGGCAAGGTGATCGGCATTGAGCACATCCCGGAGCTCGTGGATTGGTCCCTGCAGAACCTGAAGCAAGACGAGCGCACCCGGCGCGCGGTGGAGGAGAAGCAGATCGAAGTCCATGCAGGCGACGGGCGACTGGGTAAGTCTCCACCACCTCTATTTTGCCAGATCCTGATACGATAGAAATAAGGATACCCGAGCGAGGGTGAGTGAGCTTCGGCCAGTGCCCGCCCAGTCGATAATATCAATATTACAGGCCCGTACGACGCGATCCACGTCGGCGCAGCGTCTCCCACAATCCCAGAGCCGCTCATCGAGCAATTGGCTCGTCCAGGACGCATGTTCATTCCCGTCGGCACTCTATCTCAGTATATCATGCAGGTCGACAAGGACGCGGAGGGTAATGTTACCAAGACCCGGATTATGTCTGTGAACGTGAGTGTTTCTTGTACCGCAGCTGTGCTTCGCGAGCTCATGACCATCGCAGTATGTCCCTTTGACCGACAGAGATAAGCAGAAGCCGTGGTAGAGCGTTACACCAAGGACGGACACCACAATTTAACCCATGTACTCACTCTTGTACCAATGTACAATCTTTTCTGTAACATCACAAGTTCTTACGCCTCCTTCATCTACAAACGCTTGATTTTGTGGTACTGTACAGTCATACAGAGTAGGCAATACAAAACGAAGCACGGTACACTACTATAGTGTGCACGAAGAAATAAACAAGAAATAGATCAAGTAAAATATGCATAAAGATGTCGTCTCGTTCACAGACTCACAGTTCAAGAAAAATATCGATGACCCCACTCACGAATCGACATTCATCGCGTCCGACTCGCCTCCTTCCGCCTCCTCTGGCACACCCAACCCAAGCCCAACCCGACTCTTCCGGCGCGCATAATACTCGCTCTGCCTCGCCCTCTTCTTCGCATCCAACACCCCCGCCCCACCCATAGCCAACCCCCGATTCTTAATCCCCCCCAAACTCCCCCTTTGCACCTTCGCCCCCAAGCTCGACCGTACGCGCGCAGCCCCCAGGCTCTTCCGCGCCACGCTGCTCCCCGCGCTCGACGCAGACGCGATGGAGGACCCCGACGCGACGCGCTGCGAGGCGAGCTTGGCGATGACGCGCGAGCGCGAGATGCGCGGCTTACGCGGTGGCGCCAGCCCCTTCTTGCCTCTCACAGATGGGCCCGGAGCGGGCGCGGGTGCGTTGGTGATAGCATCCAACGGCGCGGCCCCCTCGTCGGTGTCGGTCCTCTCCTTCTCCTGCACGGCAGCCAACGACCCGCCCGACGGCGACGCACTCATCTTGGCAAGCGAGCTCGCGGTGGGCGCGAGCAGCCTCGACGACGAAGCCGTCGAGGAGGACGAGGGCCTCTTGCGCGCCGAATCGACGGTAGAGCTCGGGGTAGTCGCCAACGACGACGACCGCGTGCCCATGGATCCTACGCGGAGCGACGACGTGCGCGTCCCCATCGAGCCCGCCGCAAGGGAAGACGTGCGCGTCCCGACCGACGACGCGCCGGCGATCGACGAGTTGCGCGTCCGCACGGAAGACGAGGCGGTGGAGCTCGTGGTCGCTTTGGAGGACGCAGTCCCCGCGAAGGAAGGCGGGATCGGAGAGCGCGAGCGTCCGGCGGCGGTGCTGCTTCGCGTACTCGCCATACTCTTCACGCTAGGCGCGCGCAGGTTTCTTGTGTTCGCGTTTGCGTTCGCGTTGGCCGTAGTAGGGATGGGTGGGACGGGGATTAATGAAGGCGGGCCCATCTTCCCCAGTCTGGTGGCGGGTTTAGCAGGAGCGGACTTCGGCTGTTTCGTCGCCGCCGGAGCGGGAGCAGGCGCGGGTTTGGGCACAGCAGGAGTCGCCTTCTTCCCCCACACCCCCTGCACCAGCTTCGCCGCACCCGCAAAGAAACCAAACCTGCCGGGCTTGGGCTTCGGCTTGATCAAAACCCCACTGACGCGTCCACTTGTCCGCCTTGCACCCCCGGCCGCAGCGCTACTCCGCCTCCGCGCGCGACTCGCTTCCAACTTCCTCCGTATCGCTTCCTTCTCCGCCTGTGTCCGCTCCTCCTGTTTGCGGGCATCGACCTCGGATTTATCAGCAGCCACACCCGCGCCGCCCTCCACCTTGACGCGCTTCCCCCGCTGCTCCTCTCCGCCAGCAAAGCCCACCCTCACACTCGCCACGCTCGACTTTCTCTTGAGCTCCTGCCTCCTCGCCGCCAAATCCGCGATGCTCTCCATCCGCCCAAACACCTGCTCGTGCGCCTTGTCGAATCGCCCAGGCTTGCTCTGGCCTTTCGTGGAGCCAAGACTCTTCTTCGCGCTCCCCAACGGCCGGATAACCCGCGCAGCTGGTGGCGGCGTGCCCTCGCCAAATACACGCCGATTCATCTCCTCCATCACCTCAGCCGCAAGGCGCGCCTTCTTGGCCGCTTCCGCCTCCGGGGACAAAGGGGTAGTGGCAGTGAAACTGAACGGTGCGGGCTGCGGGGAGGGCGAGCCAAAGACGAATTTGGGCTGAGCGAGTGGAGGTGGGGTGGAGAAGCCACCGGGCATGGGGACGTCCTCGTCCTCGTCTGCCACATTGCCGCTCGCCTCAAGGCTTATGCGGCGTGCGGTATCGTCCATGGGAGGCGAGGCTGGGAGGGCGGGGGTAGAGCGAAAGGGAACCAGAGGCGACGGGGCTGCCCAAATCAAGGTCGAACGTCGTCTCGAAGGGTTTGAGCTTCGGCGTGTCGCCTGGAGGTGGGAACATGGTTGCAGTACTAGTTTTCGCGTTAGTGCTAGTAGCATTGCCAAAGGAGACGAGTCGAATAGTGGTCGTCGGCCCTTGCTTGCTTGGTGTACGCGGGGCCAGCCCGAGACTCAAACGCGCGTTGACGGGCGCGGGGACGCCTGGGCGTAGGGTGTGGCCCGGCAGTGGCGCGGTGCCCAAGGTGGGATTCAGGTTCGCGGCTACCACGGCGGGGTCCGTGGTGTCGAAGGTAAAGTGGTCGGTCTGCAGGTCGGCGAGGGACGGTGGGGGAAGGGCGTCGTATGGCGTCGAGTTGCTTCGGAGCTCGTCTGTGGACGGAGGAGGAAGTGGGAAGGAGGAAAGGAGTTTGTTTGATGATGCTTTGGACGAGAGGGTGGATGAGGAATTCGTGGCATGGCGTTTGAGGCCAAAGGACGAGGCCAGTGCCCTGATTGACGAGCTGACCGTTGTTGTTGCTGTACAAAGGTTGTTAGAAGACAAAGAGGCGTTTTCGAAGAGACATACACTTTGAGCTGCCGGTCCCGAATTCACCGGTGAGAGTAGCCCGTGAGGACAGAGTCCCCTGGGACGAGCTCTCCTCTGCTTCCTCTACGATGGAGTCCATCACGATTTCCCACTGCGAGCTCGGGCGGGGCCGTGCAGCTTCCTGTATCTCCTCTTCATCCTGGGCCTCCTCGCTGCGGAATGCGACGCTGAGCGGGCTGTCCCGAGGGAGGTTTCTCGCGTGCGTCTTGAGCCGCTCGACGAGTTCGACGTTTTTCCCATTTGCCTTGATAGAGTGTATTTTGCAGAGTTTGACTAGCTGGTCTCGTTTGAGAGAATGTAGTGCCGGTGAGTTGAACAGAATCTGCGTCGTCGTCGACATTTCGCCGACGGTGGCACTGGCGGGAAGGAAATATCAACTAGTCACGTGCCCGTGAAACGCGTTTACCACTTCCCACGGTTGAAAGGTTCAACTTCAACCACGACGTTTGTTCCGACATATTTCGCCGAAAACTTCGCCAACTCAATGCTCATGAGCCGGTATGAAAATTGCGCTAAATAACTCGCTCGGTTTGGTTCAAGGCCGCTGTGTACCCGGCAATCAATCTCGAGTGACAGATCGCTCTCACTCAGCAGCATCGCCGAACCACCATTTCGATTCCTAGGGAGTACTAGAGCTACAAAACGACCACCTACATCTATGAATACACTCGAGCTCGGGGCGACACCCCCGACCGTTCCACTTCTGGTGTTCTCAAGCTACGTGTACCCCGGACGCTACACCGGCAATTGCGCAGTCGATGGACGCCCACTAGTCCACGGCCGACGCTGTGTTGAGGACTGCTGCCAGAGTGCTGCGATTTATACGATCAGTACTCGTGTGGGGTCGAACTCGTCGACTGACCTGCCGGGAACGCGCTAGCAAGGGTCGCCCTCCTATGGTCGATATCCTCCGTTAACCTCTGCTGGCGTGCACGTTCGAGCGCAAGCTGTGGTTATGGTCAGATGATTTGGCGGAACAGTGACCACGCTCACCAAGATGGACGACCGCAAGTCGTCCATGTCGCGCTGACATTCGTCGATGGCTCGGATAATGGTGATGAGGTGGTAAGGGCATTCCTTCCACGATATGTCCTTCCTGCTGATTGCTTTCGCGCGCAGGGTGGATAACTTGAGATTGACTCTGAAGAATACACCATCAACAACGACTGCGAAGCCGACGATGGGACTCACTCAGCCAACTCCAAGGACATTTCGTGTACGAAGAGCGGATCCCTGAAGCATTCGGCCACGGCCGTGGCTAACAAGGTCTTCAAGTCGGTTGCCGACACTTCCAGCCTCTCGAACCGACGATTGGGTGTGTTTTCGTGGACGAGATGAACGACGTAGGCGAGGGGCGCAAGTGCGAACATAATGTCGCGTAAGATATCATTCGGGATGAATGATATGAGGAGCACGGACGCGAGGGAGATCACTTGAGAGGTGGTATCTTTCATCGAGGAAAGCAAGTAAAGTACATGTCGGAAATAGCTCCTCTTTTATATTCCCGAATGTGGCAATGGCTGGCAGGAGAATGGGTTCTCCGCTGTTCTCCGCCAAGGTCAGTACACTGCCATAGCCCAGGTCAGTACACTGCCATATCCCATCAATTCCAGACAGAAATTCTATATTACCGATACGGCGTCGCACCAATGCTGCGTTGAATGCTATTACGGTGCTGTAACCTCTGACCTTCCTGCTCCAACAATATCCTTGTCGTCAATATAACAAAGACAACGAGGCCATACCCTATGGCCATATACCCACCCTGTCGTCTCCTCGTTTGGACCAGGAAAACAACTAACTGAGCGCTGCATCTTATATTGTTAGAAGGTCTTAAGAGCCAGTTCGCAAATGTGGCTTGCGGTCAACGCTGGGACTTGGCTCGCAAGAAATGCGTCAAATGCAGCTTGGTTTGAATCATACACATATTACACTTGGTTTGGCTCATACATATATCATAAAAATACGAAAAGAAATTGGTCACGAACAAGCCTGCATCGCAGCGATGGTGCTCTCCCACGACGTCTCGATAACATCGTACAAGGGCGCGTCAACCACGCCGAGCAGGCACGCGTTCCGCCACAGACCGCGGATTTTGTTGGCGTGCGCCGCGAGCTGGAGCAGGTCCGTCTCGCAGGGGCGCGCGAGGGACGCGAGCAGCATCGCGGGCTGTTGCGTGTAGAGATACGCGTGCAGCAGTGGGAACGTCTCGGGCGAGGGCAGGCGGAGGGGTACGACGGGGACGGTCGTGTGCGATGAGGAGGAGGGCTTCTGCGATGCGGGGAGCACGGGCAGGCTGGTGCAGTGCGTGCCGAAGACGAGGTCGTGGATGGGGAAGAGGCCAACTTGGCGCTTGTGGCCGAGGGGAAGGGGCGCGTCGTTGTAGACGGCGAACATGTGGGTGGGGCATGCGGAGGCTACGACGTCGTTCATAAGGATGTCGAGCTCTGTCGGTAGGCTGCTCCTGGAGATGGAGGTCTCGACGGCTTGTAAAGCTGCGCGCATTCTGAAAAGTAAATATATTAGCACTTGAACTTGAACTTGAAACGTGAAAGAAACTTACTTGGGTGTGCTAGAAGCCAAACGGTCGCGGATGTATTCCGCGGGGATCCCTTCCAAGTCGGGATACGCGCCAAGAAGCGAGGACGTGTCTACTTCACCCAGCACGGGTCGCGTGAGTGTGCGGGGAAGGGAGACTTTGGTGGATGCAGGGGTAGCGACATTGCTGTTCACGTTGTATTTGGTCGCAAGGGGAATACGACGCTTCTGTGCGAGGAGCTGCGCCTGAGCGGCACACTCGAATTTTGTGGCGGTCATGCGAGTTGACTGCGAACGGCGCAGAACGCGGGAGGCCTGGGACGAGCGGGGAATGGAAGGCATTTGTGGTAGAGTAGGCTGCGGGGTGAAGACTCTGGGTGTTGTTGTTCCTTCTGCATTTCTTTGGCGGTTTTATATACGGAGTCAAAGGTGATTGTTTGCCGTAAGAACACAATCCAAGCGATTGAGCGCCCACATCAGTCAATAGAGGTACACACAGTGGACTTCGACCTTGGTGGACCCATTTCGAGCATTTTGGCACCAAAAATTGCAAAGTGTATACCCCGCTACCGAGGTAATATGGCGCCAAATTTTGGGATTTTGTTGGACTGTGCAGAGCAGAGGAAAGCGAAATTAATCCAACCCGGCGGTAACAGTTACCTTTTCTGGTAATAAACACACGCGCTTTGAGTCAAAGCTCTTTAACCAAAGCACCGCGCGCTCTCAAAGTAGTAGTGGGGATAGCAATCTCGACAAAAAGAACAATGGACACCGGAGGTGAATGCTTTGGTGGAGATGCCTTGTTGGAAAGTCGTCCAATGGTGAGCGCACGCGTCCGTCAGCACGACGTGTGTTGAACACGGGACTGCAGTGAGAATAAGGTGAACTGTGGCCGGTACAACGGAGGACGGAGGATGAAGAGGGTGAATTCGTGATACGTGAAAGTCCTATTAGTGACATGATAGTAAAGGATACAGTTTCATGGTGGTCATAAATACGTGAGTGGTCCATAATATAGCGTATTAAATAGTATGACACAGCGTGCAATTCGAATGCAGCGACGATCGGAAGATGATGGCTGGGAAGGAAACATAAGAACGAGTGGGAGAATGTTGAAAAGGACCTCGACTCACGAAGCGCTATCAAAGCGACGAACAACACGATAGTCGACGCGTATATGATCCCGTACTTGATCATCTATTCCCAGCGTTAGCAGATGCGGGTAGAGAATAGGATCAGAGACACGTACGATCCATCGACGCTGTTTTTTCTGCTTGCTATAGTACACGGGCGCTCGAATTTGTTGCGAAGGTCGCAGCCAAACTAGACGTGAATTAGCCGGAATTTCTGGGGCACGAGAGGGAGAGACGTACACAAGCAGGTTGCGTGGATGCGATCAAAGTAGGGGATACACATCGGGAGGGTGAGCAAGAACAGCAGAATGTGGGCCAGGAGGAGGTCGGAGCTCCAGAGGGACAACTCGATGATCTTGACGATGAACTCGCGAGCCGGCTGCGACATGACGTGCGCGCCAAGTCCCCGACCATACCATTTACCCGTCCACCATGCTCTGTTCGTCTCGTCGTGCTTGAATTCTCTCGATAGGAACACGGAGACCAAGACTTTGTGAACGGCTCGTTGAATGGCGATGACGGTGATGAGCCCCAGAACCGCGTGTGATGTGTCCCAAAGCTCCAAGAACCACTGAAAGAAGGATGAGCATGCATGTTTAAAGATGATAAGGCGAGAGGCTCACGAGGAACTCGAAGAAGCCCAGCATCCCGATCAATCCGAGAGCGTGAGCGGTAGACGCAATAACCGAACCGAATTTCGGGAAGGTCGAATCAAGGATAGGGCCAAGGAACAACGACACAATGAACAGCGCCAGCAGAATCGCAGCATTCCACACGAGAGGTCCCAGTGAGATCAGCGCAATCCGGATGAGCGGGTTAGCAGGCAGCTTGCCGCTTGCATCCGGGAACGACTTGACAAACATGTACGCGATGATCATGATTGCCGCCAGGATGATGGGGAAGATGATTTCTGAAAAGAGGACGGCCCGCCAGCTGGCGCGAGGTACGTCGCCCGAGAGCTTTTCGGACGGATGTCCGAGTTTCTTCTTCTTGTACCCTGTGATGGTGGTACGCGAGAGACGACAGTAACCGATCCACGAATTAGCATGCGATCTAGAGTTGCCGCGCGACATCCACCGTAAAAATTCCCTGAGAAATTAGTGTAAGCTTCGTTACGTAATCGAGGGACCTTGTTTTCGAAACAAACCTGTAGTCGACCATGAAGTCCGAGATAACGAACTGATGCGGGTTGAACATGAAGGGGGCGAGACACAGCGCGGTAATCGAAAGCCAGAAGTAGATCAAGTACGGCGTCCACAGCGTCAAGGAGACATAAAGCAGCAGGATCAACGTCCGCATCCCGAGGTATATGCTGGGTCCAGCAAACCGCGAGAACAGGATATTGAAGTTGATCCTGGCCGTCGCAAATCCACGCCCGGTGGCAATGTACCGCGCGCCGCCAAAGGTCAAGTTGCTGAGGATGGAGTGGGTGTAGATCTGTGTGGAGAAGATCTCGAAAAAGGGCGAGAACGAGCCGAACTGCTTGGCTAGTCGGAGTATCGCCTTCCATGTTCCACGCTCAATGAGCTCTGCAAAAGTAACACGTTAGACCGGATAAGAGACAAAGAATGCGACTCGCCTTGTAGGAAAAGAGGCAAGAAGGCGATGAGGAACACGAGTAGCAAACTGAAGATACAGCGGTGTATCCAGTCGAACACGGGCGACAAGTTGTAGCACCCCGCCATGCCCTTTATGAGCTGGTTACTCGAATTGTATTTGCAGATCGTGACAGAGGAGTTCAAAGTGCCGAGGAACACCACTAGAAAGAGGAGAGGTCAGCGAGGCTCGAAACACGGTAACAGGAAGCCCTACTAGTGAGGATGAAGATCTGCACCGACAGGATGACGAGCATGTTGTTGATGTGGAACCCAGGATGGCCATAGTAGAACGTGAGGAAGCGGTCGATCGGGAGCTGCGTGCCCAGATAGTAGTACTCCCGGCTCAACATCTGCTCCCCCATCCCCGTCCCAATCTTCGTCGCAAAGTTCAGAATCGTCCCAAACCCAAGATCCCGTCCCTTTCCGCACTGGTAGTACTCCGTGTGCTTGATCCTCGCACCGCGCCCAAACGCATTCATCCCGGCGTAGATATCCTCGTTGAGATGCAGCCCCTTCTGCGCCTTGGACACCCCGCCGCGGGTATTCATATAGAGCGCGTTCAGGAAATCCGGGTGCCCATAGTGCAGCTTGCCGCCGATCCACGCCATCGACCGCGCCGACAGCGTTCCAAACGTCTGCTCCTTCCCGGCGGCCAGATCGCCCAAAATCCCAATGTTCTCCGAAAAGATGTACTCCCGCGCACCGACGATGGCGACGGGCGTGCGGTTAAACTCCTTCGCATTCCACTGGGCGTACGGGCTCTCGTTCGACACGTTGTACTCTTCAAACTCGCCGAGGATATTGCGAATCTTGAGACACTCCTCGAGGTAATTATCCTGATTCGCATCGATGAGCTGCAGGTACTCTCCGCGGTAGAAGATGATGGCGTGGTTCTGATTGTCCGATTTGCCGTCGCCGAGAATAGGATTCCCCGGCAGCTCGACGCGAAACTTGGGCTTCCTCCGCCCCGTCTCGGGCAGAAATTCGCTATGCCCGTCGATCAACGCCGAGAAAATCCTGGCATCGCCCCCCTCCTTGGTCGGCGCCTCCTCGTCCAGGTACGCAATCTGCAGATCCGGGTACGCGCGCAGCAAGAACTCCGCATTCTCGTGCTCCTCCTTGTTGAACTTGGAGTACCTTTGCATCGACACGACAAACTTGAACTTGCGCCGCGCCATGCTCTCGAGCTCGCGCTCCAGCCGGTCCGTATTCCCCCCGAACATCTGCACCACCTCGGGGTTCTCGACGCGGTATAGCAGCTTGATCGCCTTGGAGTAGTTCATCATGCCCGACACCGTGCGGTACAGCGTCTGCGCGCGCAGTGAGGCCCAGATACGGGTCCGCAGCGTGTACTCGGGCGCGGCGCTCTTGAAGCCGAGGAAGTAAAACGGCAGATCGTCCTGCTTGCCCTTCTCGCCCTCGGCCGCGCCCGCGAGCGGGTTCGGCCCGTTGAACATCTCGGTCTCCTCCGCGAGGATCTTGGTGTCCTTGACAAAGTTGTCCCACTCGATCGGGTGCAGCTGTTTCAGGTACTCGAGCAGCGTCACGCGCGTGTGCTGGTCCTCCTCGCGGATGATCTCACGCAGCGACAGCAGGATCTAGAAAAGAACATCAGAAACGAAACGGATGAAGGAAAGACGGAGGTGACGCACCTTTTCGCTGTAGTGCGGCGTCAGGACGGTAAATGTGGGCATAGCATCGACGGGAAGCGGCAGCGGAAGGGCGGTCGTAAGCGACTGCGCGAAGAAGGAGATCCTGCGCTCGGCCTCGCTCCCAGGCGGGAAGAACTCGCCCTTGAAGCCCTTGTCGGTCTGCGAGATGAAGAACGGCGGCGCCCGCAGACTGCGCTTCCCAGCGTCGCCCGTATCCACTTGGTGGTAGAGCAACTTCTGGACGTGGTCGATCGAGAGGAGGTGCTCGCGATACATCGAGATAATGATCGCGTTCCAGATTTGGGACACCAGGACCTACCAAGGACGATTAGAGTCGAGTCCACAGCAAGGAAAGCACAGAAACACACCTTGGGATGGTACTTGACCTGCATGTCGCTCGTCGCGAGAAGCTTGGAGTATATCCGCTTCGGTAGCCGTGTGTAAATGTCCGTCCACGGCGTCCAGATGGACAAGCCCAACGCAAACGACCGCCCAATACTGAAGATCGTGTTCCAGATGACATACCACAGGAATGTGTCGAGGAAGTAGAGCACCAAATCCATAATGTACATGATCGTGAGCGTGAGGGCGACATGATTCCTGCAGAGGGCGTTCCCAAAATACTTTGCGCTGCAGCTCTGGATCTTCATCCCCACCATGACGCGGATGGGGTCCCGGATGGAGAGCGTGAGGAAGAAGTACGACTCGACGAACTTGCACCCGAAGACCAAGACCCACAGCAGGACCGACGCCGCGCGCGCCTTCTTGCTCAGCGAGGGATAGCTGGCGGTGAAGGTCTGGCTCGCGAGGTATTTGCGCGACGTGCCCGCGACGCGGTCGCCGAACATGCGTCCCGAGGGCATGATCGCGAAGAGCAGCGTCGCGATGACGGAGATGAAGAACTGCGCGATGCCGAGGATGAGCGCGAGCTGCCCGGCGTTGCCCTGCGACTCGGCGATGGCGATGTAGAACGTCGGTCCGCATGTGAGGCCGAGGGTGACGAAGAGGAATAGGAGCCGGCGGGTCAGATGCGAGGTGTTGGTCCAAGTCGGCGGGATGTACCAGAACTCGGCGATCGTCGCGCAGATCATGATCAGGGTGGCGACCGCGCCGCCCAAGGCGACCGCACTCCAGGTCATTGCGCGGGAAGTGACGCCATTGAAGGCATACACGGTCGGGGAGTTGAAAGAAGTGTAAAAGTAGTACATCGAGATGTGGATGACCCAGACGCGATTAAAGTTGACGAGAAGATGGCCGAAGGACCGCTTTTCGTAGTAGGTCTTGAAGAAGACTCGGTTCCAGTCTATTCTTTCAAAGGCGAGGAAGCGCTGGGCAGGGGCGAGATCCACAAGGGGTCTCTGCATTTGGGTCAATATCGAGGTTTATCAGAGAAAGTGTTCTGCCCACCTTGTCGGTCGTGATAATCCGGGCGATGCCCTCGGGGTACCAGAAAAGCTGGTTCACGTCATCGTATCCGATAATATCTTCGTGGTCCCGCTCCCTTCGCACAAACTTGCCCTCGATGAGCTCATAGCCCTGGTCGCGGATGAATCGATACAGCGGTTTCACGACGATGCGCAGGAAAAGCCCCTCCGGCACGGGGTCGATGCGGTTCTGACACTCGGGCGACCGATAGTAGTCGTCCGCGCACTTGAAGATGAAGCAGAGGCACTCGGGCACGAAACGGATCTGCGCGCCCTCGCCCCAGCAAAGGAGATACAATGCAATCTGGCGTAGGCGGTCGTACTGGCTCATGTTGTGCATCGCCTGCCGCCAGCGCTCCATGGCGGTGTTGAGCGACTTCTCGTGCGCGAGGCGCTTGTTGGGCCCACGGGTGGATCGTAGGCGATTAATGCCCGGGTTCTGAGTCTTGCCGACAGCGTCGTCGAGATCGAGCTGGGCAGCAAAGTACCATTTGCGATAGTTGGCCTGCTGTCCCCCGATATAATCGGCGTGGAGAGTGAGCAAGGCTTGGTTTGGGGACATCCGCGATGCTCGGCTATCGAGCAGTTGCATTAGAAAGTCGAACTAGGACAAAATAAGTGTCCGAGTCTCCCAAGCTTGTTAAAACCCCACGCACCATGTTCCGCATAGAATCTTTCTGGAACCCAAACTTCTGAGTGAGGTCGAGAAAGACATCTTCAATTTCTTCCTTCGAGAGTGGAATCTGACGGTCGGCTGCCCAGGCCGGGTAGGCCTCGCGTATCTGGCCGGTTCCAGTGGGATAGTCGGCATAAGTGTGAGCGTAGGTGGAGGTTTGCTCCGGTGCCGCCGAGGATTCAGAATCGCTGTCGTGCTGGTCTTGGGGTGCTGTTGCAACGAGGTGAGCGAAGTAGTACGGATAAAATTGAATGAAAACGCACGATATGGGTCGTATTGGCTGCCCTGGTCGTAGAAGCCTTGGGCGTTGTATGCTCCGGGGGGACTACCAGAATCGGATCGGTAGGTATCCCTGTCCGAGTTGAAGTCGTAATTTGAGGGCGGAGGTTGCGGTGGATCGTAGGGGCGGTTCTGGTAGGGCTCCCGAGCGGGCATGGGTGAGGATTAAGGTGATACGGTTGTCGTCAGCGTAGAAAGTCGTTAATAGTCCCTAAACGTTGTTAACTGTCAGTAACAACAAATGAAAGGGCCAATCGATGTACAAAGGGTAAACAGACGTCGTAGAATGGACTGAGCCTGCGTTTCTGGTCGTACAGTCTTCGTGGACCCACGGGAGTGCTTGTGAGAGCGGAAAGGAACCAGCGGTCACGTGGATTCGCGGTCATTCCTTTGACGTCACGAACCCGACGGCGGTGTTGTATTTGCGCGTTCACTGGACCGAATCGCCTCCGAGGTGAATTGAATCCGACTCTAAAGTCAAGCGGAAAGGCCGCAGCAGCTTGGCGTATAATTGCGCTGGTAAAATTCTTTCAAAAAGAAAATTGGCTGCAATTGATTGTTGACCGCGGTGTGGCTTCAAACGGATGATTTGTTGCTACTGGTTGAAAACCTCTGAGCACACAGTCACTGCAGTCTGCAGATGAATTGCGTCGAGCGTCCTCGTTCGGGGAAGGCAGAATCGGCAGATCCGTTACGTACCGCTTTTTGATCCGCGCGCAACTCTCCACCGAACCACCACCGTCAACAAAATGTACACGACCGCCGCACCAGGAATTCTCATCTCGCAATCTAGCATCCAAGCTCTATGCATTTCTTGGTCCCCAACGAACCTATCGCGTTAGAGTATTCTCGCCTCCACGATATATCGTCGTCTAACGGCTTGAACCTGTAAGTGTGCTCGTCTGATAGGCAACCTCGTCGGAGCTGAAGCCCAAGGACCCGAACCTGCAAGGCAAATCCAAAGAAATGGGACAGACTCCCAGCCACGAGCACGACAAACCACGACTGGTTCGATTCTAGAGGAGAAGAACAACAAGAAAAGCTAACAATATGTACACTTGATAAATACAAATCTCGATCTTCAACCCGCACTCCCACTACACGCTACTGGTCGTCGTTATCTCAAGGTGATCTACGCAGCATAGGAACTTGCCTCAAGTATTGCTCGTCGCCGGAAGATCGTCTCATTCTTCTCCACGGCCGACGCTGCACCAAGGACCGCTCTTCCCCGAATGCTACAATGTCCCCTCCGGTCAGCAAACATGGGGAGGGTCGTCCAGTCTAATAAACTACCTGCGGGGAGGAACGCGCTGGCGAGGGTCGCTTTTCTGCGCCCGATATCCTCTCTGAACTTCTCTCGCCGTGCACGCTCTAGCGCAAGCTGCCAGCATCTACCGTCAAGCGTCGAACAGCAGTTACTGGCATGCTCACCAAGATGGACACTCGCAAGTCTTTTATATCTCGCCGACACGCGTCGATAGCGCGCACGATGTTGACGATACGGTACAGGCATTCCGTCCAGGGTATCTGCTTCATGCTGATTATGTTCGTGCGTAGGGTGGATAACGCGTAATCAAACCTGCAAGACCAATGAATGGCGAGAGAGGAGAAGACGCTGGAACCTACTCCGTTAACTTCAAGCCCGTTTCGCACACGAAGCGCGGATCCGACGAGCATTCATCCATGGCCGTGTTGAACAAACAGTTCGTGTCCGTTGCCGACACTTCCAGCGTCTCGACCCAGCGATGCGGCATGTTATGGTGGACGAGACGGGCGGCGAAGAAGAGTGGTATGAGTACGAACATGATGCCGCGCAGGACATCGTTGGGAATGAATGGGATGAGAATAATGGACGCCAGGGAGAGGACTTGGGAGGTGATATCTTTCATTGGAGACAACGAACTGCATCGAACTTGAATTGCGAAACTCTTATACCTCGCACCTCTGACAGCCTTCTTCAACGAGATCTCTTTACAAGATCCTCGTAAGCGCATCCGGGGAAGGCATCATCCCGGGGCGCCAAAGATTTTCGACCACTCTAGATCCCGCAATACTCAACCGCAGCTGAAAGCAATGCACGGAGCCGCTCGGGTAAACTAAAAGGACGAAGAAATCACCGGGAGGACCCATGCTATCATTAATAGTGGTGGTCAAGGTAAGCGCTTCGACCGCGCTTTAGAGGCGCTTTGCCATGTGCTTCAAGGGCGCTTCAAGAATTAATGTAGCATCTAAAGCGTGGGTAAAGCGAAAATCATTTTGACCGGGATGTTTTGAATTGCGCTGCAGAAACGCTACATGAGCACTTCAGGCAACGCGGCTTCATCACTCATATTCATCAACGTTAAAACGTTTCTCAGAACTGAAGCGCGTGAAGGGCTCTAGAGGTGCTTCGACGCATCATCAAAGCGCTTCTGAAGCGCCTACCTTGACCGCCATACGTCGCAGCTGAGTCCGTTGAACTTCGCATTGTGGCTGGCTTCCTCGAAGGGTCCGAATATTCATCTAGTGATGCCACGGCGTCGATGAATGGTTCTGAAAAGTCAACAGATCTTTCCAGAATTCTATCACGCCAAAAAATCAAGGACCAGAGAAGCATCATTCCAATTGTCTAGAGGCTTGCAAAAAAAAAGTCGGGGCAAAGTTGAGCGGAGAAGGGCTTTTTACTCCAATTCTGACGTACTCAAAAAGGGCGGTAAGGTGGTAGCTGCCAGCTGTGAGCTGACAAGCCGAAATGAATGTGTAAGGCACCGATAGCTGTACTCATCCCAAGACGACAAGTGAAATAGAGGATGCATCATGCGGAACGGCGGGCGACAAAAAATAATCAGAAAATAGCGTTGCACAAAGGTGGGACGAGGATTCAGAGCCCCCTGAACGCGAGAGACGTCCCAGTCTGTCCCAGTTGTGCAATATCCAGCGCTGCGCCGGGGTTTGTGGGGTTTGTGGGGGGGGGGGGACTCGGGATAGGTTGCATTGTATAGCTTTGCGTCGAAGGGGCGGACGCGAGTCGCAGATTCTGGCGGAGGAGACTGGAGTAACGTATGAGGGCAAGGAAGACGGCAAGGTTGAATCGGAAGCCTGTTGTTTACTTCGATCGTGATCGGCCAAGCTAATTGCCGGTTTGATGTCCGATCACACAGCCGCACTTCATCTCTCCACGCCTCTCCACGCTTCCTCTACTATCTAGGCTCTTCCTCAAGCTGAAGGGTTTCGGTACATTGATTCGAAGTATACAACAGAATAGTGTCCGTTTCACTGCCAACCCTCCTGCGCTTCTCCTACCATCTAGACGAGCGCGCCTTGGGAATTTTAGTCAGACTCGGCTCCTAGCGGCAAAACAAGGAACGTACTGGCCACTGGGCTCTTGAAAGCCGTATCAAGAGTCGTTCTTCTGTGAGCGATGTCCTCTGTATATCTTTGCTGACGGTTACATTCTAAAGCCATCTTCTCTCGGTATTTAGAGTCGCCGTGCTTTCAAAATACCCAACTTGCCTGGATGGTCGTTTGGATATCTCGTGCATCCCTGAAACACTGGCCGAGATTGCACGAGATTCCTCGGAAGTGATGAAAGCACCCTCTCCAGGTGACATTCCTGCTGCTGAACATTCTCGAGCGAAGGTTGGATTCCGATAATCTTAGTCTGTGCCCCAAAACTGGCCCACGCCTCCCCCACTCTGACATCCCTGATTTGGACGACGATAAGATGTCATCAAAGATAAGCCCGAAATGGAAGTCTCGGCCGGTGGGGGCGCATCTGGGCAGCGTGCATCTGCCTGCTTCCATCAGCTCACTCGGTGAGTGGTTATGCCTACCGACGTGCTTCCTGTTACATCATTTATCCTTTTGAGTCGCTTGAGTTCGACTCCGAGCGCACGCATTTAGCAACTAAAATTAGTTTTGCCTTGCGCTCCGTGCAGCGGGCCCAGCGGCGAGCGCAGCCCCACGCAGTGGGCCCCGCGGCGAGCACAAGGGGGGTCCACGGGGGTCTCCCCCGTGTAAGAGGTCTTTTATCCTCTCAATAAGCTCAAAAAAACCCCGCAACACACGAGAAAAAAATATTAAGAGCTCCACGCAGTGGGCCTCCGCGGCGAGCGGATGCACCACGCAGTGGGCCTCGCGGCGAGCGTTGGGGGGTCCGCGGGGGTCTCCCCCGTGCCTCAGAAACATTATTTTTTCTACTTATTCCTTATCTCTCGCACGCGTACGGCATCCTTCCCCTTTAGGATGTCAGAGTGGGGGAGGCCAAGGGGGGTTGTGCCCCAATACTTTTCAGCAACACACAGCTGCCAAGAATCTTACGACTTACTGCGCTAGCCTCAGGCTCGTCTCCGTCACGAAGCGCGGATGTTTCTCCAGTTCTTTGACAGCTACGACGTGAATCGCGGCGGTCTCTTCGATAAACTGCTCGAGCTTCTTCATCCTGACGTCGGGGAGGTTGGGTTGAACCACGAATGCACCAAAGGAAATCACCACAAGTGCCAAGATGATGTATCGCTGGACGCCGTTTGGAACCAGTGCTGCCAGAGGCGCGAGAACGAGTGGCAAGAATTGAAGGAGGAATTCCGACATGCTATGACTTTACGATGAGAGGTATGCAGTTTACGAACTCTTCTCCTCCCCCCGTTAAATAGGGACAGGGAAAACATTTATTTACCGGTTCTCCAGATGCATGTCCGAGAGGCCGGGTTGACAAAACGGTATAGCTATAGCCGGAAGTATAGCCTCCCGGCTATCATAGAGGCATTCAAGTGCGTATACTAGTACATCTCCATACGATACACAACTTGAAGCAGTACAGCCCGTATTCTGCATTTATACATTCCTCCATCTACCTCTACGGTGAGGTTTCGCCATCGTTGTCAACCCTCTTTGACTGTCATCTCTCCGAAATCGAACGTGGCCCCGGCAGAAACAGACCTACACCGATTCTCGGAGGTACCCCCGAGGCCACAAACAGCACAGTACCACTGCCTCGAATAACAGCCGTCTCCGCGCTGCGCACCTTTTATTTGGAATTCGACGGACGACGCCTTTCGGCACGACGCGCTGTATCGATCAATCGTAAGCACTCATTAGGAACTACAACATCCGAGGTACGAGGATCGAGTTGTAGCGTCTGTCTACGAGAGACTACTTAGGAACCACCGCAGTCTTCCAGACCTCTCTCGAAGTCTCTCAGACAAAACTGCGGTTTCCTCTCGTGGTGAACATTACCCTATTCTGTGCTGACGGCTTCTTTTGTTGGTGGTCAGTTTGGAAACGCATCCAGGCATCTTCACAAAAGCGTTGAATCACACGCCAATTGTTCTTCAACCAACCAGCGCAACTGCAATTTCTCTTCGCGCCATTCAAACACAATTCAACCTTACGCAACAACCTTCCAGTTAAAGACGCGAAACACGGTCTATAATCCCCCTCAAGTTCGGTCCAACAAAATCGTTTGGTTCACTCACCGCGGATCGGGTTGAGAAATGCTCAATCCAAAACGGTTCGCTTCTGCGCAATATCCTCTGTGTACTTCACTTGACCCTTCCGCTCCAAAGGCAGCTACCTAATTTCATCAGTATCGACTCTATTTGCGAGGCACGCAGCGCTACTTGTGGTACGTAGATTATGTATTCCCGCACTGAAGGAGGAGTGATGTCAAATCAGACCGAACGGAAAATATTATATAGATCTAAGGTCGTGTTCGCGTCAGACTGCTCGGTGCTCGAGGCTCTCGAAAACGGGACGAAGCAAGAATATCAGATGGATCTAAGGTCGCGTCGGCATGGGACGGTTCGGCGCTTGCTCTCGAAGGCGGTTCAACGGGGACAAATCATGAAGATCAGATGGATCTAAGGTCGCGTCGTGGGACTCGCTCTCGACAGCCGAGCCAGGTCTGATTAGGTTGTAAGTAATGTCGCGTTTCTGCCTACATCTCCGGAGTCTGGTTCCCGGTCTACTGAACAAGCGAAAATAGTCTCAAAACCCCTCTACAGTCCGCTGGAATTTAATTGCGAAAGGCCGGATTATTTGGCCCACCCCACTCTATCTTTTCCAACGCGTTTCGATGTTGGCCGGTAATCAGGTGACCGCGTCTCACACTCCTTCAGTACCTAACCTTTCAGCCTCCCTACAAATCACTCGTCAAATTGAGTGCCGTATCGACGATACTACGGACGGATTGGAGGTATCTCACCTCGTGCAGCGTACTGGCGGACGCGCCGACTTATTGTTTCCAACGAGTGTCTCCACCAAAGCATTTACCGCTGTGTCCATTGTCCTTTTTGTTTCGGGGATTACTACTTTGAAAGGGCGGGTGCTTTGGTTAAAGAGCTTTGGCTCAAAGCGCGCGTATTTATTACCAGAAAAGGTAACTGTTACCGCCGGGTTGGATTAATTTCGCTTTCCTCTGCTCTGCACAGTTCAACAAAATCTCCAAATTTGGCGCCATATTACCTCGGTATCGGGGTATGCACCTTGCAATTCTTGGCGCTAAAGGACTCGAAATGAGTCCACCAAGTCGAATTCCACTGTGTGTACCTCTATTGACCGATGTGGGCGCAATCGCTTTGGATTGTGTTCTTACGGCAAACAATCACCTTTGCAGACTCCGTATATAAAACCGCCAAAGGAATGCAGAAGGAACAACAACACTCAGAGCCTTCACCCCGCAGCCTACTCTACCACAGATGCCTTCCATTCCCCGCTCGTCCCAGGCCTCCCGCGTTCTGCGCCGTTCGCAGTCAACTCGCATGACCGCCACAAAATTCGAGTGTGCCGCTCAGGCGCAGCTCCTCGCACAGAAGCGTCGCATTCCTCTCGCGACCAAGTACAACGATATCGCTACCCCGGCTTCCACCAAAGTCTCCCTTCCCCGCACGCTCACACGACCGGTGCTGGGTGAAGTAGACACGTCCTCGCTTCTTGGCGCGTATCCCGACTTGGAAGGGATCCCCGCGGAATACATCCGCGACCGTTTGGCCTCTAGCACACCCAAGTACGTTCATTTCTCGCCTTTGAATATCAAGTTCGAAGTGCTAATCGATTCATCTTTCAGAATGCGCGCAGCTTTACAAGCCGTCGAGACCTCCATCCCCAGGAGCAGTCTCCCGACAGAGCTCGACATCCTCATGAACGATGTCGTCGCCTCCGCATGCCCCACCCACATGTTCGCCGTCTACAACGACGCGCCCCTTCCCCTCGGCCACAAGCGCCAAGTCGGCCTCTTCCCCATTCACGACCTCGTCTTCGGCACGCACTGCACCAGCCTGCCCGTGCTCCCCGCATCGCAGAAGCCCTCCTCCTCATCGCACACGACCGTCCCCGTCGTGCCCCTCCGCCTGCCCTCGCCCGAGACGTTCCCACTGCTGCACGCGTATCTCTACACGCAACAGCCCGCGACGCTGCTCGCGTCCCTCGCGCGCCCCTGCGAGACGGACCTGCTCCAGCTCGCCGCGCACGCCAACAAAATCCGCGGTCTGTGGCGGAACGCGTGCCTGCTCGGCGTCGTTGACGCGCCCTTGTACGATGTTATCGAGGCGTCGTGGGAGAGCACCATCGCTGCGATGCAGGCTTGTTCGTGAACGATTTCTCTTCGTATTTTTATGATTATGTATGAGCCAAAGCAAGTGTATTATGTGTATGATTCAACCAAGCTGCATTTGACGCGTTTCTTGCGAGCCAAGTCTGAGGCTGTTACATTTTCCCCGGCCTTGCCGTCGACGATAACGACAGAAAATTCAAGGCTCGTCGGTTTTGCTGAGGACAAGGAAGTTAGCATATCCCGGCGCTGTCCCGGGAAACAAGTATGGATCGCAGCCAAGTCTAGTTTCAGACGCTCCAAGTATACCTGACGACGCAGTTGGATATGCTCTCCAAATGCCAAGTGGCCGACAGGCTCGGTGTCGGCCAGGATGAGTGGGCCACGAGTGCATGGCGGTTCGGTCTCGTGCGCGCGGAATTGGCAGAGTATCTGCGCGGGCTTGTGAAGGATACCCTGCCTCAAACGAAGAAAGAGGTGCCACGGAGAAAATACGAGGTAGTTGAGGACGATATGATCAGCATTTTTTGACTCTTGAGACGTCTTGCCTGCGGAGGTGGTAGACGGTCGTCGTTTCGCCGTCTTTAAGTTATGAGAAATGCAGCAGATATAATACGAGTAATAACAAGCTACATGAACTGGAATACATTTCATTGCGTATGAGCCGAGGGAGAGTGTGATTAGGGTATACTACTGGTAGATGTGCAGGAGAAAGCGAGGAGGACGCATAAACATAGACCATAAGTATCATGTATCATAGACAAATCAAGCAGTTGGCGTCGACCCCGCCGAATCAGGGTCAGGGGCCGGAGACGGCGTCTCTACTTCGGGCGGAGGCGGCGGCGGGCTCGGACGCTTGAGCATGAGGTGCGGTGTGCCCGCCGAGATCGCCATGGCGGTGAGCAGGATCTCCCACGCGAGGTCGATCTGGTCCCACAGCTCGTCGACGTGCACCCCGAGCACGCAGGCGTTCTGCCACAGCCCGTGGACGCTGTTCACGTGCGTGAGTAGCGCTTGGAGGGTGTATGTGTCCGCAAGGCGCGCCGCGAAGGCGGGGAGCTGCGTGCGGTCGTCGTCAAGCGTGGGGGGCGGGGGGCAGGGAAGGAGCGATTTGAGGAGGTGGTCGGCGCGCTTAGTGTAGAGGAAGCTCGACAGGCGGAGGTATGTGGCGGGAGAGGGGAGGCAGAGCGGCTGGACTGGGACGACCAGCTGGGAGCGGTCTTCCGTCGTGTATGAGGGTGCGGGAGGCGATGCGGAAAGCTTGGGCAGGCGCGCACAGTGGAGGGCGAGGACGATGCTGTGCACCGGGACGAGCGTCACTTGACGGCGGGCGTTTCCTGGCGTCTCTTTTGGATATATCGCCAGCATGTGCGTGGGCGGGGGGTAGTCCGAATGGTCCCTAACAGTGATAGCTATTTCTCGCGGAAGCGCGTCTTTAGGTGGCGTCGCGTCAACGCTGACGGCGGCACGAAGCAGTCTGAGGAGGAGCGATGAGCAACATGCATAGCGGCGCGCAAGCTGACAACGAACCCTGGTCCAAGGTCTTCCATAGCGTCACGCATGTACTCGATCTCGGGCATGTCTTCACCCAACTCAGGCTCAACAGCGAGGAGAGTCTCGATAGAAATCTCCTGGAATGCTGGGCGCAGGAGTTCTCTGGGAAGGCGGTACGTCTTGGTGGTGCGAGACGGCTGCTGCAGTTCAACATCCTGCATTTCGACGTCCGCTACTGGAGGTGGCGCAGCTACGGACGTGACGTCGAACTGAAGTGTGGCGGGAGTCCGAGCTTTGCCTTTCGAGGCGTGTTTCGCGTTGGCTGTACGAGCACGTCGTCTACGGGCTGGATCCGCAATGCTGGAGCGGAGGCGCGTCCCGATGGACTTTAGAGAAGTTCCGCTGGGAGGCGCATTCTCGTTGAACCGTTTTACTTGCAGAACCATGTCGGCGGAGGACTGGCAGTGTGTTTGTGGATGTTGGAGAAGAGCAGAGGATGGTGGTGGAAGTTAAGGAGTCTAAACACAACAACGCCAAGTTTGGTAATTGAGCGCGGATTGCTGGATTGCTGTTGGACCCACAACGGTTTCGGCGAAAATGGGCGACTTTAGAGGAATCAGGGAGATAAAAACACAGGGAGTAACCGCAAGTCTAACGAAGGGGCCGCCAATCATCTGACCATCTGCGCAGCTTGCACTGGAGCGGGCACGCCAGCAGATTTTAACGGAGGATGGAGGGTGACCCTTGCTAGCGCGTTCCCGGCAGGTCAGTCGACGAGTTCAGCGCCCGCATAGTCATCGATCGTGGAAATCGCAGCACTCTGGCAGCAGTCCTCAACACAGCGTCGGCCGTGGAATGCGCAATCACCGGTGTAACGCCCAGGGTACACGTATTTGGTTGAGAATGACAAGTGCAACGGTCAGGAGTGTCGCCCAAGAGGCCCAAGTGTATTCGTAGATGCGGGTGAGCCGTGTTGTACCTTAAGTAGTCCCAGAAATCGAGATGGTGGGTTGTAGAGAAACCGGCGATGCTGTCACTCGAAATTGGTTGCCGGGTACACGAGCAAGAATGCGCCAGGCCTGCAAGGCATCTCGCGCTGAAAGAGCCCCACAACCACAAGTCGGGCGGAGAGCGCGCGAACGTCTAACCAAGATATAGCATGAACGCGATCTTCGCACACGAGTGGCAGCGGAATAATATATACCGCAGAACAAACCATACAAGGCTCGTGGGCGTTAGAATTACGAGTGGCGTCGCGCCATCCAGTGTCGGAACACAAAGTACGCCAAACCCGAGAGTGCGAACGCAAAGACAGCAAGGGTCTTCGACCCAATAACTGATGTCTCGTGCTCAACCTGAAGGAGAATGTGAGAACCGTCGAATAAGAGAATGAAAAACGCCGTCCTACCACAGATGTAAACGGCGAAAACACGGGGATAGTAAAGTGTGCAGGCGGCTTGCGGGAGGGCGAAACCGATACAGAAGTCCCAGCAAAACCGAGGAGAGCGAGCACAAGTAGCAGGAGCATCCCGAGAAGTATGAGCTAGATGAAAGTCGTGAAAGAAAGGAACTGCAAGTCGACCTAGAGAACTCACCACAAGCCTCTCCAGTTTTGCGTGCCGCGCATCGTGCATCGCATGCTCTTTCTGTCGTAGTCGTGAGCAAAATTCGATGAAATACGAATAGACTCACGGCACGCTTGGTCTCCTCGAGGTACGACAAACTACGGAGCTCCCGGTGGTGCTCAATTCGCGCTGCGAGCAGCGTCTCTGCCGAGAGCGCGCGCGCCGCCCAGTACTGCGCAGCACTAGAGCGCGGCTGAAGGACTGCCTTATACGTCTCCGAAAGTACCGGGCGATTGAATTGCAGCGGAGGTCGAACGACTACCGCATTACTGGCAGTGATAGGACTGGGAGGTGTGCCCGTGCCAGTTGTGGGTTTCTGGGGTGATTGGCCGGGTTTCTTCAGTCGGTTCATAAGGGTGTGCGATTGGACATGAAGCTGAGTTGAGACGCAGCCAGCCTTTGCAGGAACCTGGGATGAGGGGCGAGTCCAACCACAGCAGAAGGCTTTGAACAACACTACCACATCCGCAAGCACTGCTTGTTCCCAAACCTCTCGAGATTCCTACAAATCTCTCTTGCTGTTGCCTGAGCGAGCTCCTGCCAGCAACTCTCGTTGAGCTAGTCTGTTGTGATCCACTTTGGCATTTGTTCATCCCAGAATCCAGGCAGCTAGGGATGTCCGCCGACCGCGTTAGCTCCCCTGCCGCTCCGCGACCAATCGATGGTTACTACGTCCGAATTCAAAGGCATATCGATCTTCTCACCCGGGCCCACATAATCATTGAAGAAGACGTCGACGTTCTGAATTCATTCCGACATTTTAAATATCTCGCAATCGCGGTTCAACGAACCTTCAATCTACTAGTACACGGCTTCTAAGACTCTCAATCGCCGAACTAAGGTCCTGCCAGGACCCTCAGATACTTGAACTGCTTTTCCCTGCCAAGTCACCTGAACCTCGTCAATGTTTTCCCTTCTGGTCGGAGGCTTGAAAACTTCGTTTGAATTTCCACTTTGGTCGAAGACCGAAACACCGAACATCTCTCGCTAACCATTCTTCTCCCGCTTAATGTCATGCCTGTCATCCCTCCAAGTTCAAAACCGCAGCCTCGCCTGCGCCTGCGGAGATACCAGGCCTACCCCGATGCGAATATAGTCCAGCGGTCCTTCTTTCGACGTCACGTCGTTCCCTGAGCCCTCATAGATGTCAAAATTAGCGCCAGACTTGTCAACATTGTTGAAACACAACATTTCCTTGCGATATCCCACCGAACTTCAACAGCACCTATCAGGCTTCCATCTCCTTCCAGGAAGTTACCTTCGCGTCCGAAAAGCCGGACTGGCAATGTTGGATATGGATATCAGGCAATGACGGAAGAACCCTCCCTGTCATGGCCGTGGGCGGATGAGGGCCTGCGTGGGCGGCGCTACCGTGCAGATCCTGTACGTTATTCAGACTTACTCGCATATTTAGACGGCTCCTGAGGCTCGCCCCGATAAATTCACGCATCTGCCATCGGACGGCAGGACTGAATAGCAGACACGGCACGATACCTGTACTCAAGTCCAAGGAAGATCAGCGAACGGACCCCAGTTCCATTGGTGGTTAAAGTTATCTTTGTCGGCGGCGGCCCATCGATCACTGCAAGTGAATGAAGCAAGTTCCTGAAACCAGCTCTCACGGATTTTGGGTCCCTTCCACGTTTTTTTCCCTTTTTCCTTTCTGTTGCAATGTGTGTAATGGACCCCGAACTTGGGTTCTTGTTTCCATTCCCGACCAGAAGGGTGAGTATTTTCAACTGCAGACTATCCGCTTCGAGTCATACCCATTCTCATTTAAGGAGTCTCCAATAAAAGCAGGGTGAGTTGGTTTTTCTTCCTTTCGCCCACCATTGAAGTTGAACTCTACCCCATGTCTTCGCCGTACGCCTCTTACCCATATCGTCATTATACCTCCCAATCGAACCACCCGTTCTCCATGCTGCCCGTACGTGTCCTCTCTTCCGCCAACGTTGAAGTGCTTTCGTTATCCTAAAATTTGCCCCAGCCAATGGACAGCGTCGAGGACCAGATTCAGGATTTACTCCTGCTCTCCGAGTTCCAGAACGCCGCCACGGCTCAAATCGCAAAGCCCGGGATGATGTCGCGAATCTTTCTCGTTCGTTGTCTTGTTCTTACCTCCTTCACCGGCTAACTAACAATTCTTAGCGTCTCAAGAACGGGGCTCGTCGCGGTATCCGAAAGGTCAAAACTCTGGCCCGCCGCCGCCAGTAGTATGGTAAGCCACGTTGCCGGTTCAACCGTTATCCACTGTCATTAAGCTGGTACACAGAATCAAACATACAAAACCAAACCATAAGACTGTGTAGATTTGAGCCAATGAGAACGATCTTTGTTCCCTCTACTTCGACTTGACTGTGAAAGTTCAGCGTGGCCGAACCGCAACTCGAACGAACTCACAGAATACCATCAACTCGGGTTCGATATCGGCATACGACCCAACCTGGACGAAGGGCACCCGCTGGTCGTTGCACAGCGACTGCAGCGGCGTCAAGTCGCCCAGTTCCCATGGATCGTCGGGCACTGCGCCATATGTTTTGATCCCGGCGAACCCGACGAGGTGCGAGTTCGCAATCAAACAGTCGGCGACTGATCGCACGAACTCGCCCTTGCTCTCCGCCGACGTCTTTTTCGAATCCAGGGCGTAGTCGGAGAACGTGATGGAGCGCAGGTTGGGTGGGAGATAACTGAATGCGTCAGTGGGGAGTAAAAAAGGCCGTATAACGTGGAGATGGCGCAGCGCTCCCATCGCTGTGAGGGGTGAGTGAGATCCATCGCCGACTTCTACCTGGCCGAAAGGGTTGATGGTTTTGAGGCGTAGATGCTCGACGGACGTTCGCATTGAACGTGTTGGCGATGGGAAATTCACCAGCGCAACATTACTCTGTCGATGATGCCCTTCCAAATACAAGGTTCGCACCTCACTTTGTGTGACGGCGAATGCTAAGCTTAGCAGTCGCAGTTGTAGGTCCCGCTCCCCGACCACTCTCAGGTGAAGACGCGAGATGCGATGGTCAGGGATTGGGATTAACAGGGCGGGCTCGCCGTGGATGTGAAGATGGAGGTTCTCGAGGGCGGGAAACATGCGTATGATGCGTGGCAGATTCGCGGCCGGCGTCACTGCGGCAAATGAAGTGATTCGTAGTCTCAAGGATTCCAGCGGCTCGAGCAATGACTCCGGCATGGAGGAGAGCGATAAGCTCTGTAATCCAGGGCACAGCAGAAGGAATTGAAGCCGCTCTTGCACTGTCTTGGCTAGTAGTTCGTGCTCTGGCCACCGCAGAGTGACACTCCGAACGAAACGCGCGAGTTCGGGTCGCTCGTCGAGAGTACGCAGTAGAAGTCGCAGGCAGCCTGCCGGCCAGATGGGGTGCTTCTCGGTCTCGAAGCTCTGAATATGGCGCGTCCAGCCGGTTATATCGAGGTGGATGTCGCGATACAACAGGCGCTCGACTGCCAACCGAATAGATCTGGACACTTTGGAGAACGCGCTCAGATAGAAGCGGATGGTAGAGAATCTAGCAAGAACTGAGCACGACTAGTTAAGAAATACGAGAGGTTTAATCCGCACCCGCTATGACCTTCGACTAGAAACGCTTCCGTTGCGTCGAATGCTGGATAGATTGGATAGCGTAAGCATTCCGCGATGTTCTCGATGATTTCTTCGGGGAGTTCCCCCACAGTAGATCCATGACGGACGCCGATGTCATCTCGCAAGTCACCGTCAGAATCAAACGTGGCCTGCAGGCAGCAAAAACCACACCAGGTGGAGGAGTTGGGATCTGTAGATCCAAACCATCCGGTTCAGCAGAAGGAAGACCAGACATGTTTATTGGACTGGGAAGGTGCTCGTCGCAAGGCTCGTCGAGGTGCTGTCGCACAGCCATGTCATCAAGCAGGCCAGAGCGGTCAAAAGTCGCGCGGTAGTTTGGTCCCAGAGTGCCCAAGTCTGTTCAAAGTTCAAGCTTAAGCTCAAGTTGCATCCAAGGTGCCAGCGTCAAGTGGAAGCGGTGAGGAAGCACAATAAGTCGGAGTCGGAGTTGAACTGCGCGCGGCTTTAGCCACCGATTTTCCGATCAAATATAGGTTCTTCCTGAACCACCATTGTCGCGCATTCTCTAGTACCGTTCCAGGCCCGGATTCACGCCGTCCAGTTCGCGTCCGGGACTCTGTGATCCTCCCATTTGACTGGGCAGCACCGAGCTTCTAAGGCCATGGTCCACCTTTGTTACCCCGACTGGATCGATGGAATATCCTGTCTGGTTACATGCCATTTGGATAGGTTTGGATGCACTACGTCAGTCCGATTCTCGCATACCGTGTTTTCGTGTTGAACTCAAGTGGAACCGCTTCAGAAATCAGCACTCGTAAATCCCTTTGACGATTCCATCGTTCACCAGCAAGGTGGATTTAGAGACAGCCGGATAGGCAGGCATATTGTCCTGGATGTCGGTGGGTTCTTTCGAGCTAAGAGCCTCGTGTCGATCTTTCATTGAACTAACTTTGATACGCGAACCAAGTTCAAAAGCTAAAATCTTGTTCTCAACCTGCTCCGATGGCCCCACAATATCCCCCCGGCTCCTCCCCGTCATGAATATACCTCGCACTGGTCGCCGGATCCACACAAATTTCTTGTCCTCCAAATCTCGGAATCGACATGTAGAGCCATCATCTGCCGTAACCTGACTTTCAACAACAAGTTCAAGTTCCGCATTGTGTGTCTATTTTCTTCATCCGAACCGGCCATCTTCCTGGAGCTTCCATCCTATGGCGCTGTATGTCTATTTTCTTCATCCGAACCGGCCATCTTCCTGGCGCTGTACCATAATGGCACGCCTCCTCAAACTTTGGGACGATGGTCTTCTTCAAGTCCATGGCTTCCAGGGCAATCCACCGCGCATCTCTTCCACGCGGCCGCTAAACCACTCGCATCGGGTGAGGCTTGGACGCTTACTCCCACTCGTCCACCTCAAAACTCTCCGCAGGCCACGGCGGATTGGATCGACCCGGGACCTCTCAACATCGGGGGAGCAGAGGGGAAGCAGGTTAGCGAGCTAGAGACCGAACTCGAGCCCGTAACTGAGCAAGTACGCTGTTTCGTGCCTTTTCCCTTGCCATCTCCAACTTTTCTGTTCCAGTCGGCCGAAGCCCCGACATCGCAACTCCGATCGGCCCACACCGAACCAACGAAAACCTGCCAAATACGGCAATTTTTGACCATCGATTTTCTGCTGGACGCTGGTCTGCTCTGAATGGCCCCAAAAAGTAGCGACCCCTTCGTTAGACTTGCGGTTACTCCCTGTGTTTTTATCTCCCTGATTCCTCTAAAGTCGCCCATTTTCGCCGAAACCGTTGTGGGTCCAACAGCAATCCAGCAATCCGCGCTCAATTACCAAACTTGGCGTTGTTGTGTTTAGACTCCTTAACTTCCACCACCATCCTCTGCTCTTCTCCAACATCCACAAACACACTGCCAGTCCTCCGCCGACATGGTTCTGCAAGTAAAACGGTTCAACGAGAATGCGCCTCCCAGCGGAACTTCTCTAAAGTCCATCGGGACGCGCCTCCGCTCCAGCATTGCGGATCCAGCCCGTAGACGACGTGCTCGTACAGCCAACGCGAAACACGCCTCGAAAGGCAAAGCTCGGACTCCCGCCACACTTCAGTTCGACGTCACGTCCGTAGCTGCGCCACCTCCAGTAGCGGACGTCGAAATGCAGGATGTTGAACTGCAGCAGCCGTCTCGCACCACCAAGACGTACCGCCTTCCCAGAGAACTCCTGCGCCCAGCATTCCAGGAGATTTCTATCGAGACTCTCCTCGCTGTTGAGCCTGAGTTGGGTGAAGACATGCCCGAGATCGAGTACATGCGTGACGCTATGGAAGACCTTGGACCAGGGTTCGTTGTCAGCTTGCGCGCCGCTATGCATGTTGCTCATCGCTCCTCCTCAGACTGCTTCGTGCCGCCGTCAGCGTTGACGCGACGCCACCTAAAGACGCGCTTCCGCGAGAAATAGCTATCACTGTTAGGGACCATTCGGACTACCCCCCGCCCACGCACATGCTGGCGATATATCCAAAAGAGACGCCAGGAAACGCCCGCCGTCAAGTGACGCTCGTCCCGGTGCACAGCATCGTCCTCGCCCTCCACTGTGCGCGCCTGCCCAAGCTTTCCGCATCGCCTCCCGCACCCTCATACACGACGGAAGACCGCTCCCAGCTGGTCGTCCCAGTCCAGCCGCTCTGCCTCCCCTCTCCCGCCACATACCTCCGCCTGTCGAGCTTCCTCTACACTAAGCGCGCCGACCACCTCCTCAAATCGCTCCTTCCCTGCCCCCCGCCCCCCACGCTTGACGACGACCGCACGCAGCTCCCCGCCTTCGCGGCGCGCCTTGCGGACACATACACCCTCCAAGCGCTACTCACGCACGTGAACAGCGTCCACGGGCTGTGGCAGAACGCCTGCGTGCTCGGGGTGCACGTCGACGAGCTGTGGGACCAGATCGACCTCGCGTGGGAGATCCTGCTCACCGCCATGGCGATCTCGGCGGGCACACCGCACCTCATGCTCAAGCGTCCGAGCCCGCCGCCGCCTCCGCCCGAAGTAGAGACGCCGTCTCCGGCCCCTGACCCTGATTCGGCGGGGTCGACGCCAACTGCTTGATTTGTCTATGATACATGATACTTATGGTCTATGTTTATGCGTCCTCCTCGCTTTCTCCTGCACATCTACCAGTAGTATACCCTAATCACACTCTCCCTCGGCTCATACGCAATGAAATGTATTCCAGTTCATGTAGCTTGTTATTACTCGTATTATATCTGCTGCATTTCTCATAACTTAAAGACGGCGAAACGACGACCGTCTACCACCTCCGCAGGCAAGACGTCTCAAGAGTCAAAAAATGCTGATCATATCGTCCTCAACTACCTCGTATTTTCTCCGTGGCACATCTGTCTTCGTTTGAGGCAGGGTATCCTTCACAAGCCCGCGCAGATACTCTGCCAATTCCACGCGCACGAGACCGAACCGCCTATGCACTCGTGCCTGCTCAGCCAACGGCAAAAAGGTGTTGGAGGTCGTTATGAAATCTCTAATGTCGGGAAAGCGCCAGTTCGGATGCATGCGTCCGTCAGTCTCTGCGACCGAGAGCTGGACGGACAGCCCTGTTGCTTCGAGTGTATATCTGGCATCCACGAGGGGAGATTTGTGGAGTGCTCTGCAATCAAGCAAATCAGTTTTGAACTCGCGAAGGGCGCACAAAGCAAACCTGAGGACAAAATCGCATAGGCCGCAAGATGCGCGGGAGACGCCGATGTAATCGCCGATGGGGGAGGTATCTGGGTTCAGGGCGTAGAATGCCGCGAGCTGAACCTCGGCGTGATAGGATAGCGTATGTTCGTCCCGAGCCGTGGCCCACTCATGCTGGCCGACACCGAGCCTCTCAGCCACTTGACATTTGGAGAGCATATCCAACTGCGTCGTCAGGTACGAATCCAAGTTCTTGGGCTCCATCTCCTCGCCTGGCGACGCTCTTGGGGGCGGCGTCAAGGCCTCCACGCGGAAAATTGCCGCAACAGGGATTTTTCTTGACAGACTAGCGAAGCACCCGACGATGTTGAGGGCCGCCACGAAGTAGCGCCCCAGCTCGTCGATATACCGGAAGACCGCGGTGGGAATCAAGGGGAAGTCGTCGTCCTCCTGGGACGAACTCGAGTCTGCGTCGCGCAGCGGATCGTAGAGGTCGTACTTTTGGAAAACGGGGACAAGCCCAGCGACCGCCACGAGAACGTCGCGCATAACGTCGGGTTCCAGGGAAAGAGGAATGGGCCGCGACGCGAGTTGCAGGTCTGCAAACACATCTGCGCGGCGTTCGACGGGAATGCGCGTTAGCACAGCCGGGGTTCGATCCAATATCCACGCTTTGAGACTGCATCGGGCGCCTTCGAAACGGTGGGCGAGCGCGGCGATATTCGCGTAGCAGTGGTCTGCAACATCGACCAAGAATGAGTCGGTCACGTTGAACATCTTGCCACGGGCCACGCGAGAATCGACATTCCAGTCCACCTCGGCCACCGCTTTCTCTGCGCACCCAAGTAATTTCCGGATCCCTGCAAGCTGTTCTGGTCGAAATCCCTCGTCACGGGCAATGCGAATCGTGTATTCCGCGTCCGCTGCGGAGAATTCTAGTGTACAGGCGGTAGTTGAATTTGGGGTCGCACAGAAGAGTGTAATGCCGTCGGCGGCTTGTCGAAGACGATTGTTAGACTGTGGCCGATGCCAGTCGGGGTCTTGTAGGGCTAAAGGTTCGTGCTTGAGGGTGGTTGGCATTTTCCCGCGGCGAGTGAACTGCGCCCATTTATCGAGCACATAAAGATGCGCCCAAATCGGGGGTGGTGGGGGTGGAGAGGGAGAGGGAGAGGTGGAGGGCATTTGGAGATAACTCGTTTCCTGCTTTATGTGTTTGGATTCTGAAATTGGTTCTCTTCAAGCCCATCGATATCGCCGTCCTTGGCCGAGTTGGTCGTTGTGGAGTTCGTGGTCAAGACAAAGGGGTGGAACGGTCTCGTGACCCTATTTGATGTGCTTTATGACGCGTCGAAATTCGGCGCGTGAAATATGCGCCAGACTCCCGGCTTGTGGCCCCGGAGGCTGCAGAGACACAGGCGCCTGAATCAAATCACGAATGTCAGGGCGAAAATATCTACGGCGGAGCAGGATTCTGCAGTGAGGCAGGAAATTGACACGGCCTTGAAACTGTCGCTCGTACCATGCACAATAACCGAGTAAATCATAATTGGGGACAGTGGAGCAGTACGCCAATCCATAGGAGTGCGAAGAAAGAAGGGATGGCGGGGACGAACAGCGACGAGTTCTGAATCGGGTTCGACTGTGCACATTTCGTCTTCTTGTGGTACGCGAGTGACGCCTTCCTCGAATCTATCGGTTAGTGTATCGCCGTGGTCCTGATGAATTAATTACCTGGCCCGTTTGATACGCAGGTCTTGACACCAGAAGATAGCGTGGGTGCACAGACTTTCTACCCTAAAATGGATGCGCGTCGCGCTCAGGATGTGCCGGTTCCTTGTTATGGGCCAGAAAAGCTGCTTGGAGCTGCAGGAATTGTCACCAAGAGCGGAACACGGTGATCTCCGTTCCTATTCAACGCTCCGTCGCGTCGGTGCTGCAGGGTCCTCGTCCAATCCCGTCCAATCATGGGCCTGGTTCTACTTGAATCAGTCTAACTTCGCTCGAGAAGCGCAGAACTTTAATGATCGACAGATGAGAAGCCCAAGCTCGACCTCGAAGCAAACGAAGAAGATGCAAAATACCACAAAAATACCACAGTGAGAACGCGGTTCCCGGCATGGCAGTTCCGGACGGTGAGTCGGTGACTTGTGGCCCCATTGAATATTTGAATGCGAGTCCCTACGCTAGCGGTTACTCGAAAAAGAGGCTCTGGCGCAAAGGACAAACTTCGCTACTGGTTCTGCCGCGGATTCGCGCAGTGGAAACTTTTTCAATTTTGCCTAGACCAGGGGCTGCAAGTTGTGTTTCCGATTCCTCCGAGTCCCAAAGGAGATGCCAGTGCTATTTCGGACTTTTTACCCTTCAAACAATTTTTTCTCCGGCCTTTATATGGGGGCCGCCCTCCGCTAACCCTCATGGCCTTTTGGCTCCCAACCCCCACCATGAATCCCTCTAGTTGAATTCCCCCCGACCCCGTCCCTGCATATTGTACGCCTTCTTGGATGTAACTCCCACAAAACTAACTGTATGCAAGACGTGTAACACTCACTTCGACACGACCCTCGCTAAATTTTACCATGCAACATCTGGCCAAGACGGAACCTCTCGAGTGAGCGCGTCTCCATTACTTCCAAATTGCACTTATAACTTATATCTAGCGCTCTCTGCCGCCATTTCTCCTTGGCCAAGGCGGTGGTCCCACCTAACACGCCTCTGCAACCGACATTCGATATGCAAATAATAGCCCCCATATCACGAATGCCCACTCACGTTCTCGCCGTCCTCCCAGCGGACAATAATCCAAACATTCCCCCGCTGGTAGTTCCGGTCGACGCAGTCTTGTACCACCAGTGTTTCGGCAACGCGGACATCCTACCGCAGGTAGCCCCCGGCACCGCACCGCCCGCCCCCCACCTCGACCCTGGGGCCCAACTCCCCACCGTCACCCTCCCCGTCGTCCCTCTCAATGTCCCGCACGCACTCTCCATCGCGCTCCTCCTCCTCTTCGGCCTCGCCCTCGAGACCGACCGCAACCTCCTCGCCGCGCGCGTCCTCCCCTCTGTGGTGATCGAAGAATTTCCCAACGCCTTTGAAATGGCGCGGGTTATGAGTCGACTCCCGGAGCCCCAATTCGAATGGTACCTCCGGTACAACCAGGGCCTGTGGAAAAACATCCTGGCCTTTGCGCCGCGGGACACCGCGCTGGTGGAGCTTGTCCAGAGAACGCACAAAGTCGTGACCGATGCTCGACGAATGCGCGTCCGCCTCTGGTGAGGCGACTAATCATGAAATGAACGATCCCCATCGCAGACCCGAATCTCAAACGAACAACATTGAACTATAATGACCCACTCCTTCTGTATCTACTTTGCTAACCGCTGTCCGCCTTGCTCATCTTGTCTGCTCGTTGCTCGTTTACCTTACATTGCTTTCGCTTTAGTGTACCATTAAACTAGTCTTACCCGCTACGTAGGTAGCAGTTGCTAATGTCATTTCTTGGTGTACGTCCAGGTTCGCTACGAGTTGACGACTTCTCAAGAAAGTAAGATTTCCTATTCAATTGTATACAGTATTATCCAGATTAATCCGGCCCCGGGGAGGGCGTATGCGTATTCGCCAACATGCTATTTAAAGGACATCAGTCTTCGACGCTCAGACCAAACGAAAAGGTGTCTCACTTGGCGATGGCCGCGTCGTCTTCGGGCGGGTTGGCGCCAGACCCGATCATTACTTGTTGCGCCACCGAGGGGACCCCGTCAGCAAGAACCATTATCCAGCCCGGGCCCGGTGAGTAGACTGGTGGAACAGGTCATTTTTCGGGCATCTCGGGCAGTAAAGGGGCACGCACTGGGAGCGCTGGGAGGGCCGGTAACGGTTAGCTGGTTCCCCTGCCGCGTACTAACCAACTTGACGAGCTTCTGGTCCATGTGCACCGAGTGCGAAACAAAGCTACATCGGGTTAAGCCCGTTGCAAGTAGGCAGAGGGAGAAAAAGCGCGAACCCAAAGTCCATAAGGATGGCGTAGACGCTCTTTGCACCGGCGGGAACGGTGATGCTCAATGTGAATTGGACCCCGTACGCGATCTTCGCGGGAAGACCGCTGAATGTGGGGCGCATTTTGGTCATATATGCCTGGGAAGCGAGTCAGCGCCGAACGGTAACCTGTACGGTGACCAAGACGAACAGGATAGAGATATTCAACCCTGCCGAGAGTGAGCATTGAGCGGTCTCGCAAAAGCATGGGGACGATGATAGCACCTACCGCAATTCCGACTGATAACGAGTCGTCGAAAAGTCGTCGTTTGGATTCGAGCCTCCAATCATGACTGCACCGGACGGTAACAAGGTTCTACAATAACAGTCAGGGCTCTACTTCCGCAAGAGGGTAGTATAGACGACATACGCGACGGAATGGTACAAGCGAGGGATTTGGCTGGTCGGAAGACCGTCGCGAGTGAATCGGGAGCCCACAGGCGCGTTAGGGTCGTAGAGAAGCGGAGTATAGTTGGGACGGTCCGCATTGGAGTGGCCGACCACATTCTGCAAACTGTCGTATCCTGGAATTTATTATGTAAGCAATTTGTGTGTGCCTAATTCCGCTGGTGTGAAACGGATACCTGCAGTGCCCGTGCGACAACCGTTGATGATGAGGACCTTGCCATCGGGAAGTAGAGTGCCCTCCGACATAACTGAGGGAGAAAAGGAAACTCAATACGTGCGGAAGATCATGTCTTGAATGTGACGAGAAACTCACGCCGAGGCTCCGGCATCCACTCCGTTTTCCATCCACCAGCGATCCCAGCATCGTTAAGCACCATCCGCGAGCACTGTGCTGACCCATAGTCGTGTTGTGCGTCCAAATCTTGCGAAGCAATTTGATCTCTGAAATCAAAATCATCAGCATCATTTTCTTCAAGGTGGGGGCAAGGCGCACGAGATTTGAGAGCCTCCGCAAACGAGTATCTCGGGCGTGTAACTGTTCTCGGGGGTCAAAGGAAGAAGGACTGCGGCCGCGTTCAAAGGGTAGACGACCCTCTGCCCATTAGGAAAATTCGGGAGCCGGGTCTCGGTGTTGGTTATCCAGTCGAGGAGCACTATATGGCGTGAGCAAGATGCGCAAGGACGGATTGGATCACTCACTGGCTTGATTGTTCGCCGCGACGAACAACTTTTGGCTTGGCAGTGCGCTGCAAAAGGAATAAATGACTGGCGAACTTGAATCGGAGACGTTAGTAGTTACTAGACGTGAGGGAACTAGACGCGCGTCAGCGAGTAGCGACGTGACTGAGAACGATATACCCACCGTGTTATGCGGAAGGGTGTCCTTGAAGAACTTGGACGGCACAGGAAGTCCTATGGGACACTTGAGACGGCTTCCTTAACACTGAAAGCTTACAAACCATTGTAGCCATTTATATTTTTGGCCGGATAGAACTCATAAGTGGGGTTGTTCGTGGTCTCGCTGTTCGACCAGCCAGAATACAGCATTCCGCCGATGACGATCGCAGATCCATCCGGCAGACGCGCAGAAGTAGGGTACCATCTGTTCGAGCCCAAACGGATACGCTGTTCATCATGAGTTTGCGCGTCAACTTACATCGTGATTGATTGGGACGCACCGTCGAGTCTTCGTATATATCGCAATCCGCGGATGCGGCGCACGGAGTAAACAGGCGAACACCTAGAATGTCCTTTAGTGAAACGAAATGCTCTCGAAATCATTGGCCATACCCTGCTGCCCGTCTGGCGCGGCCTGCCCATCGCGGTCAATATACGGGTGCCCACCGAAATTGGCGAGGGTGCCATTCGAGAGGAAGGAGCCCGCCGAACAGAACGAATCCGTCTCCATATTTAGCGCGCGCATCGTGTTGGTCGCCAAATTCCAGACCCCGCCCCAAGCCGGGAAGTTTTGCGCGTTGAGGAGCGGGTTGTTCTCTTTGCGGTCAATGACAAGGATGGTTTCGTTGTTCACTACAGCCACATGTGTCATCACCCTGATAACGCGAGTTGTCAGCTGAGAATGGAAAGAGGGAGGAGCGCGTACAGGCCGCTGTTACCGCCCGCAGAGAGGGCCCATGCGTTCGGGCCCGACGGTGCCGCGGCAGCCTGTCGCATACTGCTTAGTCGCTCGCAAAGAATGACGCGGGAGCCGACTCGCCTTCTGGTAGATCAGCATCCGATACCCACCGCCACAGTTCTGCGAGGCATCTCCAGTGCAAGGCGTCCCGCACTGATCGTCCCGCGCCCCAATTGGGTTGTTCGTCAGAATATTCCCGCAGTAGCACTCGTTCCCATTTTCCAGCCCCGCGAGCACGAAGCCAAGCCCCGCACATTTGTTGATGCACGAAGTCGGGGTCAGTGCCGCGTCGGCGGAGCCCTGATACCCAGTGAGGATGCGGGAAGGGTTATCAATGGCGCACATGTCCAGCGACCACCCTGTGGGGAGCGTTGTCGTCGGGGCAGTACCCTTGGTATACAGCGTAAGTCTGAATCCGGCGCCGCATATTTCACTAGATTTTCCCGCGCACGGCATGTTACATTCACTATTGGAGCCCGCGGGTACACCGCCGCCGTTCGCGGTCGAGATGGTGTTGCCACAGTAGCATTCGTTCTGCCATACGGTGAGCATATGCGCATCGAAAACCAAAAGAGAGTTGAAGAGCATACTGCGTATTCCAGGCCCGCGTAAATATACCCATTGCTATCGCAGAGAGAAACACACTTCTCCACCGTCATGCTGCCGTCGATCAAGGAATTGCCGCCTAGGGTTCGGCCGGTAGACGCCTCAACGATGCAGCGCGAGGTCTTCGACCAGTAAGTCGGGAGGACGAGGGTGTTGGTGGATGAGACGGCCTCGCTGGAGTACACGGACAGTCGATACCCTGAGCCGCACATCTCAGTCGATTTGCCCGCGCAGGCCATAGAGCAGTCGCTCTCGGGCGCGGTGACCGGCGTGGTGGAGTATCCAGTGCCGCAGTAGCACTCGTTCGCGTATTCCATGCCCGCGTACGTGAATCCGCGAGCCTTGCAGGTCGAGATGCAGGATTCGACAGTGAGGGTGGTATTGGGGAAGTGATAGCCTGATGGCGGGTTACTTGATGTCTGGGCAAACGTGATAATTCATACCTGTGAGCAGACGGTTTGCGCCGTCTTGCTTGCACGAGATGTACGCCCAGCCGGAAGGGAGCGCCGGCCCTGTTGGGGCTGTCGTCGTCTGAGGGGTAGAATAGATCGATAATCTGTTGCCGGCCCCGCAGGTTTGCGTAGACTCGCCTATTGAGTGGTTAATCGTTTTCCACGATCAAAATGGATGGAATCGTACCAGCACAAGGCATGTTGCAGTCCGATGCAGGCGCCCCCAACCCCCCGCCGGTAGCCGTTCCCTGGAAGGCATCTCCACAATAACACTCGGCTGGGATTGATTAAGTGAGTGAGGGTGGAGAGAGGGAGGCAGATGCATACAGGAATATTCAGCGCCAGCAATGTGGAACCCCTTGCCACTGCAAGCTGCCACGCACTTGTCGACCGTCATCGCCGGGTCCGTAAACGAGTAATTCCCGAGTGTGCGCCCGGAGCTCGGCTCGCGCGCGCAGCCGGTGTAGTTCCATCCAGCAGGCAGGACAGGAGCGACGGTGGTGTTCGACTGGCGTTGGTAGCTCGAGAGCCTGAAGCCGGCGCCGCATATCTGCGTTGCGTCGCCTACATAACGAACGGTCGTCAGAACCACAACAAACCCGGGCCTGACGGAGGAAGGAAAGAACTCAACCGGAGCAATTCATTGTGCATTCGCCCGAAGCGATGGTGCCTCCGCCGGCGTCGCCGCCCTCGAAAGTATTGCCGCAGTAACATTCGTCTGTTCGGTCGTTCGGGTCAAAGTCACTTGGTAGGGCAGGAATACATACTTGCGTATTCGGCACCCGCATACTTGTACCCCAGGGAGTCGCATTTCGCCACGCAGGACGTGATCGTCAACGAGGCGGAGGTGAAGGAATAGCCTTGAAACCGCGTCCGTCAGGGCGAAACAAAGAGAAAAGCGTCCAGTACCAGTCGTACTTACCAGTCAAAGCGCGTCCACCGGTCGTCGGTTCACGCACACATCCGTGCGAGATCCTTCGAATGAGGGTTAGCACAGTACTAAACAACCCCGCGAACGAGTACAGACCATCCAGTGGGCAATACAATGGCGGCCCTAGAAGTAATACTGGTGTGAAAGGAATCAAGGAGGGACCCATGAAGCACTGAAGAAGCGTTGCAGAGAGAGGCGGATAGTATGAGCACGGAAAGACCGAGAGACACAAAGGACAGTGGGGAGCGAGTGGCCATTGAGTGGGGTCTGTCCAACAGGCAGGGCGTTCTCCTGCCACATATGCCAGACGTTTAAATACACCTTAGTGTCCTCTGATCAGGCACAAAGGAGTTTATTTAACTAGCATTCAGGATCTAATCGGTTGAGTTTGGCCATGGAAGCGAAGCGCGTGCGAGCAATCCGTGGAGGGTGGAGGCAGGATTCATTTGAGAACGACTCGGAGAGACATCCAGGCTTAGCGCGAATTGAGGTTCCCGTCAAACGATGGAACGCTTGGCTGAGAGTGTTCCCGATCAATACCGACGCGCTGCGATCCAAACACCT
Organism: Mycena filopes; assembly: GCA_029281495.1. Lineage (NCBI taxonomy): Eukaryota > Fungi > Basidiomycota > Agaricomycetes > Agaricales > Mycenaceae > Mycena > Mycena filopes. The sequence continues at coordinate 851,983 of JARIHR010000009.1, read as the reverse complement.
TCCGCTCCATTTTCGGTGAATTGGATGTAAGTACTCGTCTCGTCTCTCCAGATTGTCTGTTAGAGGTCGGCATCACACAACATAAAAGAAACTCCGGCCAGAAGCTGCCTTGCATTCGAAACAATCCGACAAGAATCCACAACCCCGCACCAGGCTTGCTCGTTAACGAATGAAGGAAAACATGCATCATAGGGCTTAACAGACTTGACATAGCGGTAGTAGCAGCATAACCGGACCACAACAGTGTATCTACAACAAGTCTGCGGCGGCGGGGACACCACAGGGCGATCAAGCGGTGGTGGGCCTGGGTAAATTCGTCAGTCGGAGGAACGAAGGAAGGAGGGACGTCGGGAAACTGACTTGTGGTGTGCGGCCTTGATAGCAGCGACCTTGGCCTTTTTTTCTGCGACGCGCTTGGAGATGAGGACGCTAAAAAGTACATTAGTTGGGTTGACGAAAGTGCAGAGAATGAACGGGCGACTTACTCGTACTCGGCCTTCTGCTCTTTCTGGTGCTCAGTTCTCCGACGGATGAGGGACTTGAGATGACGGCGGCGCTGGAGGCGCATGGGGGTGACCAGGCGCTGGATCTTGGGACTGGAGAAAAAAGTTAAATCGCACCAGGGCGGTTTAGTGTCGACAAAACACGCACGCCTTGGTATACGGCTTCGCGCCCTCCTTCTTCCCGGTGACCTCCCGACGGACGACGTACTTCCTGACGTCGTCGTCCTTGCTCAAGTTGAAGAAGCGCTTGATCTTGGTCGCGCGCTTGGGGCCGAGACGCTTGGGCAGCACGTTGTCGGTGAGCCCAGCGATCTCGCCATCACCCTGCTTGACGAGCACGACGCTCAGCACCGCGATGTCAGGCCCGACGATGCAGCCGCGGACGGACTTGCGCTTGCGCTCGCCAGTGCGGCGGGGGCGGTAGCACGAGTGGCCGTCGGCGAGCAGGAGCTTGACACGGTAGGGCAAGAGGACACCCTGCTTCATCGGGAAACCCTGCTTGTCGTTACCGCCGGTGACGCGGAGGATGTAGCCAGCCCATTCAGGCCCCAGGGAGTCTGCGGGTACCTCCTGCGCGATTTTTTTGTCGTAGAAGATCCGGCTGCGGGGCGGATCGTCAGAAAGTAGATACTGGGCGCAGAAGGGCAAAGACGCACTAGCGCCTCTCGTCGTCAATGTCGATGAGTTTTTGTTGCCCGGTTGCGGGGTCTGCGCTGAAATTTAGGACAAGGGTCGCAAACAACACACGGAGAACGCACTGGCGATGTTGATCTTCATGCTGGACGCGAGTCAGAAAATAATTAGCAGGCAGAAAGTTGTATCGCGGACCTGGGCGGAGTAAACAACGAGGGGGCTTTTCGAAAGCCTTTACAGTTTCACGTGGCTTTAACCCTAACCCTATATTTCACATGCACGTGAGATGGTCAAAGCAACCTTACTCTCGAACCACCATGGCGCTCTCGCGGGTAGATTGGTGGATAAGAACCACTCAACTGGCTGTTTGCACCTTCCGGTTCATGATATTACTGCTCGACAACCCAAAACCCGCGTCAAAACTGTACCATTCCTTCCTCAAATCCCTGCGAGCCTTCTTCGATCCCCTGGTGTACTGCTGCCTCGATATAATCACAATGTCATTTTGCGCCATCTTCTCCACCCTCGCCCTCGTTGCCGTATTCCTTGGCCTCACCCTCTACTCCAGTCTCTTCGCCGGACAAAAACCACAACTCGCGTCGAGCCCTTCACTCTTCTCAAAGCTCCTCAATATTCGCCGCCCGCAACCTATACCGGCCCCGCTTCCCCCACAAACTTTGGCGCAACGCTGGATATCACACACATGGGACGTCTTGCACCATACGCGTTTCCATTTCGGCGGCCTCTCCCCGCTCCTTCTGTTCGTATCCATCGTGGTCCCGACAGTCCTCGTATTGGTTCTCATCCGCCAGCACCACCAATACGACCTCGCTCTTGAGTCGGAGCTCCACAAGCGACGTTTGGTAGTTCTCCCCATTCCCTGTCATCCAAATCCCTTACCCTCGCCTTTAGATCGACGTGACCCTCATCCAGGTCCAGCGAATCCGCGATGAACGAATGCAGCCGGTCAAGGCCATCCACGCTGCCCTCATATGCACCCTCTGCAACAAAGGCTACACCCGTCCCTACATGTACGTTCCCCTTTCTTTCCTTTGCCCAACGCCAACGCGACGCTGACAATCCATCCAGCCTCGCCCCCTGCGGCCACACCTTCGACCTCCCCTGCCTCAAGCGCGTCTTCCGCACGCCTTCTTCCACGAAAACGAAATCATGCCCGACATGCCACGCCCCCATCCGCGCCCCGCCCGCCCTTTCCTGGACCGTGAAGACCGTCGCGGACGCTGTCGCCCAGGACGACGACGAGGAGCCCTACCCAGTGCCGACGCGGGATGTGTGGAAAGGCTTCGTGTTTGAGGTGCCGCCTCGGGTGCAGGGTAAGAGCGCGGTGGAGGTGGCGGCAAGGTGGGCGAAGGCGTGGGCGGGGAAGGCGCAGGTGTGGGTGGCGGCGGCGTGGGAGAATGCCCGGCGCCAGGTGCGGTATTTGCGCGGGCTGCCGTTGTAGGGTTATGGGGTCTGTTGCGTCGTATATATCTCACTCGAATTGTGAGAACACGTTATTACCGTTTATCCGAGCTTAGTATCACCACATAGGGAGGGCCGGCACTGTCAATGCAATGACCGCGTAGACCGGGTAGTCGGAGTTGTGGGCTGTTGTGGGCGCTGAATGTCTGACGGTCCGCATACTATGTACGTGCTTGACAGACGCGGCAAAACGGTTCGGAGCTGGCAGAACGGAGCCGGGGCCAACGGCGAAGGCCGCAGGCGCAAAGTCAGTTCCCCGTACACAGCAACTGGGAAGTTATCACAACAGCATTGCAGCAGCATAAAGTACTCAAAAAGGAAGTGGCTTTTGATGGAGCTCGAGTCAGCTCGAGTCGAGCTGAGCTGCCATCAGCTCGAGGTGCCCAGTATAGTAACGCACCGAGGCGAGCTGGTAATCACCTCGATCTACCTCCACCTCGCGGCAGCACTATCCATATGTCGCGCTTTTTCTCACAGTGACCGATGTAACTTTCCTGGAACCAAAGTGCTTACATGGGCAATCGCAAACTTGAAGAACGAGCCCAACCTCAATACCTTGAGCTTTGAAATTTGAAAGACTGCCTCGTCGAGCCTCAGAATTTCTCTCAATGCACCAAACGTCGTTTAAATAATTGAGGAAACCTGGCGTCAGATGGCGGGCCGGTTCGTCCTGCCAGCTATTACGCATTATGACACCGCAGCGTCTCAAAATGGCATTCAAGTCAAGAAGCGAGGTTGGTTCGCATTTTTTCGCAACGAGATGCATGTGCATTACGACAAGGCGATGGATGCGCATTACGACAGCACGCCTGAAGCAAGATATATAACCGAGATGCCATTCCATGCAGTTTGTTGTCTCCAATGAACGATCTCACCTCCCAAGTCCTCTCCCTCGCGTCCATGATCCTCATCCCATTCATCCCCAACGACATCCTGCGCGACATCATGCTCGTACTCGCACCCCTCTTCTTCGTCGCCCGTCTCGTCCACCATAATACGCCCCATCGCCAGGTCGAGAACTTAGACGCCTCGGCGACGGACTTGCAGACCTTGTTCAGCACGGCCGTGGACCAATGCGCCAGGGATCCGTGCTTCGTGCACGAAACAGGCTGGAAGTTGGCTGAGTGGGTTTCCATCGTCGGCTTCGCACTCGTCGTTGATCGTACATTCTTCAGGGTTAATATTACTGTATCCACCCTGCGCACAAGAACGATCAGTATGAAGTACATGTCGTGGACAGAATGCGCTTACCACCTCGTCGCCATTATGCGTGCAATCGGCAGATGTCGGCGCGACATGGAAGACCTGCGGTCGTCCATCTTAGTGAGCGTGGCGACTCTTCCGCCGAATCATCTGACCATAACCGCAGCTTGCGCTCGAGCGTGCACGAAGGGAGACGCTCAGAGAGGATATCGGGCGCAGGAGGGCAACCCTGGCCAGCGCGTTCCTCCCAGCAGGCAAGTCATCAAACTGGACGACTGAGACTGATCGTAATCCCAGTAGCGTTCGGACAGCAGCAGTCCTTGACGCAACGTCGGTCGAGGCGATATTCTAACGACGAGGGATACTTGAGGCAAGTTCCTGTGTCCGATGTCGCGTAGATCCACTTGAGATAACGACGAGTTTTAGCGTGTAGTGGTCGGATCGTAAAGGCTGAGACTTGTATTTGATGTTTCGTAGTGTGTTGTACCGTTGCGCATGTAGTCGTTGTATCTGTAGGAATCGAGCCAGTCGTGGTCAAGAAGAGAGTTTGATGGTGGTGACTAAGCTTGTGATTGCCCTGATTTGCCGAAGAAAATTGCCTAAATAAGCCGTTGGAGGTGACTGTTCCATTTCGGGTCTCGACGTCTCAACTTTGGTACCGAAGCTCAGCAGGGTCGAGATGCGCGAAAAGTACATGTACCAGCACTTCTAGGTCTTGACTCTGGTGAGATGTTTCTTGCAAGTGTGCCCTAGTGGCTGCGGCGTGACCCACTGCCCCAACCAGGTCTCGAGACGATGGTTGGGTTTCTCAGAGGCGCGATGAGAGCCACAACCATCGCAACAGACTACGAGTCGCTCCAATGCGGCCCCGAAGCTGGCAGGAGTTCCTCAGCGCAGAGTTTTGGAGATGGCCGAAGTTCAATTTGAACTTGAACTCAAGTTGGATGATGCACTGTAATTTCTTCCTTTTGGCCGAACGCTGGACCAGCCGGTCAATTGAGAAACCCTGCAGTGAATTTTGATACTCACCAGCAAAGAAGGGCGAGTTGATCACCGTTCCGCCAATCGCTTTGGTGGCATTGGCAAGCACCTCGTTCAGCTTCTTTACGTGCTCTGTCCTCCCGACGCCCAGGAACTGCAAATACGGCTTGTCGTTCTCGAGCGTGATAATAGCCTCGTTGCTATCGTGCGACATGATCAAATAGGTCTGCATGCGATTGACGCTGCCCCCCTTCGCGTACGGCCCGAGGAATCTGGACTTGGTACGAGAGAGTAGGTGCCGGAGGCGTTCAGCCGCGGTGAAAGGGTCGGGATGCTCTTTCCCGGGCAGCACCTCGAGCATGGCCTGGATCACGGGCGCAAGAGCCTGCGGAATCGCGCCTTCTTCGATCACGTAGCCGTCCAAAACATTCGGGGATGTATGGGGCCCGCGATTGTCTATTACCCCGGTGATCGTGGGTCCACAGGGTGCGTCGGCGGGAGGGTGTTCGCTGCCGATGCCGTTCACGATCTCGTCCGTGTCGTAGCCTTGCCGAAGGCATCAGCCCCTGAGCTTTCCGCTGAAAAATATGGCGTACCAAAGCTGAGAATATCACCATTCCCGGAGAGCTTCTGGCCGACAAATCGAGAGGTCTTCAACCCATGTGCTTTAGATCGGAGGAGAATCTCAGTGGTGCCCAGAGCGCCAGCTCCAAGGAAGCATAGCTCTTTCTGTGGGACAGTGAGTACGATTCAGGTTATGGACATATAAATAACGTACCGCTCGCACCCACATGAGTTCGTCGTAAAACTCCTCCTTGAACGCGTCCCGGCCATCTCCGTGCCAGGCGAAGAATATAATATATCCAGAACCGCTCGCATCCCGATGGACATACCGGACCTCGCACTCGCAAAAAATCTCCGCACCCCAGTTCCATGCATCGGGGAGGTAATTCATCAACACAGAGTGCTTTGATCCGTCGTTGACACCAGTGCAGTCTTGTCCAGACGCCGTCGAAGCCTTCATTTCGACACCGGCATTGTTGAGACCGTTGTGGAAGAAAGTCGTTTGCGGAACGCGGTAGAAGTTCTCTTCGTAACCAAGGGCTTTGGCTTGTTTCTCGAGGACACTCAGTTTATTGAGCAGCGGATAGTCTTGTGGGTAGGGTGTAGGTTGGAGCATTTCTGCAGCGCGTGCGTAGTCTGGGTGGGAATGGGATCGGGTGGATTGCACGGTGGCATAGAATGCTTACAAGGCTCGAGAGAGGTTGGGTCTGTCCGGATTTCGTCCGGCCAGGTGCTCAACTCTAGTGTACGCTTATCAGCTTCCAGAAATACATTGGCGTTGAGTAACGACGTCCCGCCGAGACCTGTGCTGATTAAAATATGCGGACTGAGCAGAAGTGCGAAACCTACCATGGCCGACAAACGCGTTCTGTCCCTCGCCGAGAATGAGATGATAAAGTCCAGTTGGCCCGCCCACCGCGACATCTATGAGTGGTCCGCTGAACTTTCCCGCATTCCCCGACACACCCACTTCAGGTATTGCTTCCGTCAAGTCGGCGGGGTATTCCCCAGCTGCGCAGGACCTTCAACAAGTGCATTAACATGGACACATGGGTCGACTCACGCCATTTCTCCTTCCCAAGCTCCAGAATTGCTACGCTCTTTCCTGCTCTTGCTAGTCGACTAGCGGCGACAGCACCACCATACCCGGAACCAACGACGACAACGTCGTACTCTGGGCGCATCATCGGGACCGGTCTACTCAGTCTCGGGAACTTGGCCTTTTGAGCCATCTCCTTCGACGAGGTTGTACGGTGGCTGTTGGTGCTCAACGGAACGCCTCCAGAGACGACGTCGGGCAGCTGTTCGCCGGTCGAATCCATAGGGCAAATATTTCGGATGAAGAAATGTGGAGGAGGGACGTTGAGATGAAGGCCAAAACATATTTCAACGCGAGTGTTTTGTAGGCTCCCGTTGACCGATCAGAACGCTACTTGTCGAGGCCGGGTGGTAAATTAAGGCGAACCAAGGTAGTGATAGAGACCTGAATAGATTGCATTAACACAGCTTGTCCCGGTCTTTTAAGGGGATTTTCGGGCTCATACCGGCGGGAATCTCAGGAGGACTGGTCGGGCGGGATATCATGATAATGCGCGCACTGGACGCGTCGTTGAATGCCCAGATATGCACGTCGGATGCCCAGATATGCACGTCGGATGCCGCCGGTGTGTCTTGGGTCTTCGAGGCGGACGCAGCTGTGGCGAATCTTCATTCTGTTGATGATATGCAGTCCGAAACACGACGGAGACGCCCAGGGCTATGCAGTCTGGTCCCGCTCGCAAACGACCCGCGGTCCACGGAGACTGACGCAGAATTCGGACGTCGGGATCGTCCAGACCACGATGGAAAGGGTAGGTATAAAGGGAGTTCGCAGCGGTCAGTCATTCGTTTGAGTTCAAGGTGGTGGTAAAGTTGGCATCATTGATCGCGTTCGGAGCGAATTTTTTTCTGGTTCGTTGTCTCCAAGCTTTCTCAAAAACCTTCGCCATTTGTCTAATAAATTCAGCTCCTTTCACTACCATATTCTACTAACTGAACATATCGACGAACATAGAAGGTGTTCCCCAGAAGTACTCCACCCGATGCGTCCTCAGATTCAGATAATGTGATAGTTGAACGTTGTTCGGGCACGCACGGTAATGGACGGTGTCACGGTGGAGATCCTGAGGGGGAATTCCTTGGCCTTTTCATTAGGGCTGCTGGGATCAGGGAAGAAAGTCGGACGGGGAAGAAGGTCGGAACCTGAGAGCAATGATAAGTTCCAGAACTGACACCGAGACGAAAGGACGAACCAATGAAAATACACTCAAATCGCTCCGCCTGCACTCGACACCCTCCTCAGGCAGGACCCTTCCCGAAATGTTGCAAGTACTCTTTCTCCCACCCCACAACCTCCCTGTTCGCCCACATCGTCCCCCAAAGCCAACCGTTGAAATACATGCGGGCCATCCACTCCTCCCACTCCCCCTCGACATACAAAAACTTCAGCTCCGGATGAGCCTGCGGAATGCCTTCGTGTACGACCTTCGTGTACGACAGGCGGAGAATACATCTGCGAATCCCCACAGCATGCACACAGAAAGTCCCACTGACTGTCGGTAGTCACAACGCACGTATGCCCGACATTGTCCATATAGAGGCCCCAGAACCCACAGCCCTGCTGATCGCAAAGAAAGCGGCAAACGTAGCCCCCCTTGCCACCATCCTGCTCCGGCGTGCACTTGTGGAGTTCGCCAAGACAGATTGTACTACCACCCAGATGCATGCGCTCGATGAGGTCCTGCGTCCCAACAAACGCCGCAAAACCAGGCGGTAGCGTCAAGCCCAAGTTTTCCGCATGCGCATTGAGCTTCCGCACTTCGTCCGCACTAGCGGCTACTCCCCTCGGCCAGCCATCGTGCTCCGCTGCGATCTCGGGGGGCTGCGCCCGCAGCCAGTGTAGGTCGCCGTCGAGCTGCAGATACTCGAGGTTTGGGTTCATGCCTTGCTCGATCAGTCCTTGTTTCATCAGTTTTTGACCAAGGTATTGCTCTGAGTAGTCGATGCGCTGGTCGTTTGGAAAAGGATTGGGAAAGCGCGCGCGCATGGCGGCGGCATTGTGCTTGCGCTTAAGATGTGCATGGAGCGCGGAGAGGGCGAGGGCGTGGCATTTGGCGTTTACTAGCGCGAAAGCTTCGATACTGGAGGGTGGAAGGTAGGTTATGATGATGAGAATGAGCTCGTTGGGGAGGAGGGACAAGGACATCGTGGTCGAAACGAAAGCGGCAGGTTTTCCGATCAACGCCGATATCCTTGGATTCAAACACCAGGCCACACCATTCTTTTTCTCGACAAACCTTCATCATGTTCATGCGCAAGATTCAGGCAAGATCGCACTCAAAAATTCAACCAATGGCCAGCGTCTTCTGAAACGCTGGCACCTCTCACAGCCATGGTCTCCTTTCCGCTCACTGTGAAAATGGCAAATGCTGGACCACCCGGCCGCAATGATTCCAGAATAGAGCATATTTGCAAGGCCCTTCAGATTCTGGCGATCACTCCTCAGATTTTGGCGAACAAAGTGATTGATGTGACGAGACCTGCAAAACTCACCACATATCCCGTCCACAGGCTGCATTCTCACTCACAAAAAATATACACAATTCCTGCCACCCTCCCCCGCTCTACCACGCTGCATTTCCCGGCGAATTGGACGAGAATTGAGCCTATCGAACGAACAAACTCGCGGCTTACCCCGTTCGGCCTGTCACAACTTTCTGGCGAACACTTTTCACTTTTGGGATCAAACATTTTTTTTGGGTGGTGCAAATATGCTCTAATCCGTGGACTTTGAAGTTCCCAATCCACCGACAGCCACCGACGCCCAAGCAAAATCTGGTCTTTTGCCTTCACTTGTGAGTAAATTTCGACCTGTAATCCCTTCTGTGATGAAAAAAATCAACTGCAAATTGTATTCGCGACGTGCCTCGGTGCTGTGGGCGGGTATTCCTTTGGGATCCATTCAAGTCTCTGAACTTCCTTTGCTTCTTGCCGACGTATACGAATGGCCGGCTAACTGCATCTTTTCTTTCCAGACGTAGCGCTTCAGTCCAACCCAGAAACCGGTATGTCTCTCTCATTCCAAGCCATAGCTCTTATCCTGATGAACGCCTACAGCTTCTGTGGCTCCTCTTATGAGCGCCGGAGGAGGAACGGCTATGTATTGCGCGAGAGGCATGATGCACAAACCCGTGCTTTCTTTCTACATAGCGACCCGCCTGTTTCTCGTTGATCTTCCCCTGTAACGTCTACTTAATTTATCCTACGCGAGACGCGGCCTACGGCCATTTACTACTTACATTTTACCTATGATTGAGCTACTGTTTGTACATATTATCTACGCGAGTCGCTGACTAATGATATCTAACTTTACTCTAACTTCGATGGCGTGAACGACGACTCTGAGGGACTCCCCTCTCCCGGACCCGCTGGATGCCTGAGCACGCGTATAAAGGCTCACCCTCCTCGGGGTCACCGAGGCATCGTGCGGGGACGGGGATCCCTCCTCGTCAGCCGTACAAGAGGATGAGCGCGACTCTAGTCGCGCCCTCCTATCCTTTCCCACCTACAGTTAGCGCCCTCCGAGGCAGCTCCTGTAGGTTCCCTTCAGCCCAAGGTTCGAAGCCCAAATCGAACCGAGACGCATCACAATGGAGCCCACCGCGAGGGCTTCGCCACGGGCTGAAGGAAGAGGAGGAAGATTCTTTACCTTTCCATTCTTCCTCCTTCATTCAAACTACTTCTCAGGACGCTGCGCGCGCTATAGTCGCTGCGCGCGTCCTACGAAACTTCTTGGCTACTGTCTCTCAGAAGATATTGAGGAGTGCTTCTTAGTGGAGTCCCGAGGTGCTGCGCGCGTTCCTCCACGCGGCGCGCACTCTCCAAGACCAGCCAACTCGATCAAGTGCTCCCGAGAACCGCTGCTTTCAGCTGTTCCACCCGGTATCTGGGACCCCTGTTTCAAATTGGTCGACTTGCGCAGATCCCTCATCAACACGAATCCAACCTTTCCGAATTGCAGAGATGGAATGGGGGGCAGATAGGGCGCGAGGCTCGACTCCTCCCTTTACGACGAGCGCTGGACCACGGCTATGCATGTAGGTCCTGCGCGGTCCTGCGCCACAAAGTGGAGGAGAAGCGCTGCGCGGAATGGGCGTATCGCGAGCTTTGTGCTCGCTCGATCGCCATCAGCGCGCCATCACCGCGCCCACGTTGGCCCCACGGGTTCCATGCGGCCCAGGTTGCTAAGGATGGTCCTTAAAAACCAGGGCTCGCAGGGAAAGTACTGCTCATGTCTTTTTCGGGCAAAGCGCCTACTATTGCGCGCAAAGAATCCTTGCGGTCGTATCCTGCCTCGCAATCCAATTCCTCCAAGTCTTCTAACGCGTCGTCTCGAGCGACCACCCCGACTGCGGCCTCTGCTTCTCGCAGCATCGTCGCACCCAAAATGGCTGCCCCTTCCTCAGGAAGTGGAGCGCCGCGCCTACCTTCGCATATGAAGGACTCCGGCCGCAGAGCGCCTTCAAGGGCTGCCACGGTTGTCGAGATGGCCGACGAGGGTGATTTGCGTCCTCAATCCTCCGCTACCTACGTATCGTCACGTCCCTCTCCTCCTTCATCGCCGAGCGCAGCGCCAGTCGCAGCGACCGTCGGTGGAGTCAGCAGTTCAGGCGATTCCTCCTTCGTCTCCTCGTACTCGGACCTCACGCCGGGGAGCTCGGCGGCCAGCCAGCATAGCTCCCCGTCCCCTCTGGCACTTGACAACGAGAGCGTCACTGCTGCTCTGCAGCAGCGCGCTGTTGTCAGCCCCGAGGGCGAGCGTTTCTTCCAAGGAGCGGGCAGATCTTTGCCTCTCTACAAGGAGACGCTCTCCGAGTCCGTCGAGCGTTATCACAACGTCTACGACTCTAAGTCCAAGACGGACGAGGACCCGCTGCTGTACTACGGCGCCGTTGGTGGCGAGCTACCCGGCTATGATTCCGCCGCATCGCTGTTGCTCCGCGAAGTCGTCATGCGGTACCAGTACCCGCACAAGAGCTTCGACTGGGAGCGCCTGTCCGACCTCATCGCGCATGTCGCAGCCCAGGACGCCTCAACTTCGGTTATCATGCCTACCGTCAGTATCCACGCGGACACCAATCCTGAAACGGTAGCGCGCGGGTTTGCGCTCAACCTCGCGGAGCTGTCGCAGGTCGCCCAAGCCGTAGTTGGTGTGCAGCAGACGCTGAGCGCCCTCAATGCGTTCCTCCTCAAAAACCCAAACCGCAGTTTCGACGTCGACCCCGGCTACGGGTTCCTCTACCTCCTGGAGTTTAGTGAAAACCCCAGTGAGCTGCGCTTCGCGTACACCAGCCTGCAGCTGCGGCTGCAGAGGGCGGATGTTCATATTCGCTCGTACCTCTCGAGCATTCGTCGCACTACCCTCGGGGACGACTTCAGCTCGCGCGTCAGCTCCACCGAGTCCACCCTCTCCGAAGTACGTGAGGAGTATGGAGACTCTCACCCGCGCAAGGACCTGTATCGTCTGATCGCGCGTCCTGACTACGGACGCCGCGCGGCGATTATCAGCAGCTACGCGCGCGAGCAGATGGTGGATGCGCTCGACGAGCCCCCGCGCGAGTACTACCGGAAGCGCGACCGCGGAGCGATCCCGACGTTGAAGGAGAAAGGGAAGGAGAGCGCAACTCCTATTGCTGCTCCCTCTAGCCTGCGCGATAGCGCGGCTCCGGCTGCTGCTTCCGCGGCCGCTAACCTAGGAGTCAGGTTCACGACTCCCAGCTCCCCCCCGTCCGTCACACGCATCTCCGCCGTCGGGTCGTTGCCAGGAGCAGGCGTGATCAGGGACACCCTCTCAGTTTCTACCGCTGGGGGGCCATCAGTGACGCGTCCAATTTCTACCAAAGGCATTTTACCGGCGGCTCGAACTGAGAAGGCGAGCTCCCTTCCACCCCCTGGTCAGTCGTGGACCACCTATGCGTACAAGACGTCTGAGGCAGGAGCGGCGTCCGTTGCCCCTCCGCCCGAGGACCCTCCTCGTCTCAATCGCGCCAACACAGATCTGCCTCCAGCTTGGAGGGGACTGCCGGCGGGGGGCCGCGACCCACCAATCGATGACGAGGGTGCGGGACTTCCTGAGGGATGGAATCCCGGACGAGGAAGCGGTGGAGGCGGGGGCAGCGGGAACGGAGGTGGGAGTGGAAACGGCGGGGGCGGGAACGACGGAGGAAACGGTGGACACGGAGGCGGCGGCGGAGGCGGCGATGGAAGCGGCGGTAACTGGCCTTGGACTGCGCCCGCTGGCGTATTCGACATGTGGCAGCTCAACCCCAAGCTCAATATCTCGGTCCTTCCTTCTTGGGATGGCAGAGGTTCGACTGTCATTGAGTACGTGGCGTCGATGTCGTACCTGGCCGCCCTCAGCTGGAAAATGGCAGAGGGAATCGCACAGATGGCGCCGTCCAAGTTCGAGTCTAGAGCTGCGCGGTGGTGGAATGCACTTCCCCCTACCATCCGCGCGCTGTACTCCAAGGACTGGGCGCATCTGCTCGACGCGATACGCCGCCAGTTTCTAACTGAAGCTTGGCTCATCGACCGCACGAAGGAGGTTGAGGAGATGTCGTTCAAGCAGAGAGGCCACGAGTCGGAGGACCCCCTGGACTTCTACCAGCGCCGCATTCAGCACCATTCCTTCATCTTCCCTGACGTCGATGGTCCCCTCGCTGTGGCGCGAATCATCCGGACGCAGCCTCGCGAGTGGGGATCCACGGTCAACTCTGTGAAATGCCAGTCTCTCGACACGCTTCAGACTACGGCGGAGCACGATCGTGACTCGCTGCTGGCTTCATGGCTGCAAGCGAAGGAGGTTCGCACCTTCTTGGCTGGCGCCTCTGGTAGCAGCAAGGTCAATGCGGGCGAGTCCCCCTCCAATGGATTCCGCCGTCGCCGTCGAGCGAACGCCGCTGACAAGCACGACAACAAGTCGAGCTCCAGCTCCTCCAGCTCCGGCTCGGAGGAAGGGCGAGGGAAGCACGCGCACGCGGCTGATCAGCGTCGAGGTGGAGCGCAACCTGCTGCTGCTCCCTCGGGTCCGAAGCCGCCTTGGCCGAAAGGCAAGACAGTAGAAGGACACGCGTTCACGCGGGACGACTCGGTGTCCAGCGTAAGACCGCCCAACGGCGAGTGCTTTATATGCACGAGCCCTAAGCACGTCGCGCTCGACTGTCCTCATCGCGGCCACTGGCAGGTGCTGAAGAAGGCGAATCTTATTCATGTAGACAGAGACGAAGCGGATGAAGCGGAGGAGGTCCGCGAGTATTTAGTTATGCTCGCCGAATACAGTGCTGCCCTCTACCCGAAGCGTGAACCTAAGTACCGCCCACCTCCCGCTCTTACGGAGTCAATGATAGCTGGTGCGCTAGGCCGTAAAGAAGCCATGGCTGCCCACGCTGCTCCAAGTCACTACTCAGGATCCAATCGTAATCAGAGACGGACAGCCGTTCTTGCGGAAGGAAGAGCGTGGGATAAGGGGAAAGCAGTGAAATGTGACGATCCCGACATCCCTCGCTCTCAGCTTCGTAAGCTAGCGGCCGCCGTTGAGCTGGCTACTAGGATCACGGAGGACGGGGTGAAGATCCATGCGGCGCGAAAGGGCAGAAACCTACCAGATGGCCTGGGTTCCCTCGGAGCGCGAGCACTACACGTCAAAGTCCGAGTGTTGTCCTTGCTGCTAGAGGAGATCAAGGCGCGGCTTGACTCAGGAGCGGACATTACGCTCATGTCTGAGGAGTTCTGGGAGGAGCTCAAAGTCGCGTTCCCTGACCTGCCCAGCCCGAAGGAGGGTATACGCATGAAGCTTTACCATCTTACGGGGCAGGCCAAGGTACTGGGCTACGTCAAAGTCCCGTTGTTCATGGCCTCCCAGGACGGGGAGATCATCAGCTTCGAGCTGGAGGCGTACGTTGTGCGGAACATGCGAGTTCCCCTGCTCCTCGGGGAGGACTTCCAGTCAGCCTACGAGCTGGGAATCGACCGTTGGGAATCAGGGAAGTCGCAGGTACGAGTAGGGAAGTCAAGCCACATCATACCTGCGTCCTCTGCCCATTCCGTAGACCTGGGGTTCGAAATAAGGCAGGCAAGCATGGCTAAGTCCATGAAGCGCCTATTACCCGGGGTCTGGCGGAAGACGTATCAGCGATCGAAGGCAAGGAAGAGGAGAGAAGGACAAACGGACTCGCCGCCCGTCCTCGCTGAGCGGGACACTCTCATCGCCGCCGGCTCGGTGCATAATGTCCGCATTACAGGGCCTTTTGACGGGCGCGACGAGTGGCTGGTGGAAAAAGTGGTCATCGCCACGGACGACGAGAGTGTTCTCGCCGCTCCGACCACTCTCATCCGATCCGACCATCCCTACCTCCCCATTGCTAACCCTAGCTCCCGCCCTTGGTACATACGCGCGGGCGATATCGTGGGAAAGCTACATGATCCGTCGACTTACGCCGATACTCCGAAGTCGCCCGAAGCCGCAGAAAAGATGGCTGCCTCCGCAGAAGCGCTAGCGCGCGTTATTCAAGAAACGCTGCGCGCGCAGGACCCAGACTCTCTTCCATCACAACCCGCCACGACGGAGGACCAGCTCGATGAAGACCCCAATTGGGGACCAAAGACCACCGCCTTGGCCGGAGAATTCGACGATGGGAAGGAGGGAGTAGACGTCACCCAGTTAGTCAACCTGGGAGAGGACATCCCTGCCTCAATCGTCCCCAAGCTGCACGACGTATTGCGCCGTAACGAGGCTGCATTCGGAGTGGGGGGCCGACTGGGTCACGTCAAGGATAAAGCAGCGATACCGGTGAAGCCCGGGACGCAGCCCGTATCCCTTCCTATGTACTCTGCTTCGCCCGCCAAACGAGACGTCATTGACAAGCAAATGGACGTTTGGTTCGAGCGCGGAGTCATAGAACCGTCGAATAGTCCGTGGGGAGCCCCTTGTGTTGTAGTCTTCCGCAACGGCAAACCACGTCTAGCCGTGGATTACCGCAGACTCAACGCTGACACGGTACCGGACGAATTCCCCATTCCCCGCCAATCTGAGATTATTCAGGCGCTCTCCGGCGCCCAAGTTCTCTCGTCCTTTGACGCGCTCGCCGGCTTCAATCAAGTCGAAATGGAGGAGAGCGACAAGGACAAGACGGCGTTTCGTTCGCACCGAGGGCTTTGGCAATTCCGTCGAATGCCCTTCGGGTTGAGAAACGGACCCTCGATCTTCCAGCGCATCATGCAGGGTGTCCTCGCGCCGTACCTATGGCTCTTCACTCTCGTATACATCGACGACATTGTCGTCTTCTCCAAGTCCTGGGAGGAACACTTAGTTCACCTCGATAAGGTCCTGAGCGCCATAGCGGCTGCTGGGATCACCTTGGAGCCCAAGAAATGCTTCGTGGGCTACTCCTCCATCCTCCTGCTGGGCCAGAAAGTCTCACGGCTGGGCCTTTCTACGCACAAGGAGAAAGTTGCTGCCATCCAAGAGATAGCGCGACCCACCTCCATCAACGACCTCCAGAAGTTTCTGGGCATGGTCAACTACTTCTCCTCGTATATCCCGTACTACGCGTTCATAGCGAAGCCGCTATTCTCGCTGTTGGGAAAGGGTATACGATGGGAGTGGCGTGCTGAGCATGAAATCGCGTTCCTTCAAGCGAAGGACGCGTTATCGGCTGCGCCGGTACTAGGGCACCCGATACAGGGTACGCCGTATAGGCTGTACACCGACGCATCAGATTACGCTCTCGGTTCGAGCCTGCAGCAGGTTCAGCCAATAAAAGTCGCTGACCTGAAAGGGACAGCGATCTATGACAGGTTGAAGGCGGCATGGGACGCAGGCCTACCTGTGCCGCAGCTTTTCGTTAACCTGGCGAAGGAGGTGAAGGAGATGGAGGGAGGAGACGTTTGGGCAGAGACGCTGGACGAAACGACGGTGCACGTTGAGCGTGTAATCTGCTATTGGAGCAGAAGCCTAAGGTCCGCAGAGCGGAACTATAGCGCGACTGAGCGCGAGGCGCTCGGCGCGAAGGAAGCGCTGGTGCGTTTCCAACCGTTCATTGAGGGCGAACAGGTCATTCTGGTCACGGACCACGCTGCGTTGCAGTGGGCGCGCGTTTACGAAAACGCGAACCGGCGACTAGCGGCGTGGGGGGCGGTCTTTGCGGCTTACCCGGGTTTGAAGATCGTTCATCGCCCGGGTCGCATCCACTCTAATGTGGACCCTTTATCGCGCTTGCCGCGTGTCCCGCCGCACGAGTCGCCCGTTCGGGACGATATCAAGACGATCGTGCCGGACGCAGATCGACAAGAGGAGGCGCAGCGTCTCGAAAACCAGAGCGCCTACGCGCCTGCCAAGAAGGCAGCGTTCGCGATATGGTGGTGGGAGGACGCGATCGACAAGTACGCGCTTCCCGTCCAGACGCGGCGTCAACGAGCCGAGGAGAGAGGAGAGGAGGAAGGGCTAGCAGCCCCACCACTGGCTCAGCTTGACCCAGAAGCAACTGAAGGGAAGTCGCACGTCGATGCTGAGGAGCGCGACCTTGCCGCTGCAAACTCAGACGACTTGCCCTTCCCGGAAGGCGACCACTGGACGTACCCAGCTGGGGTGAAACCTCATGAGGACGACGACTGGAACCAGCGAGCGCACCTGCTCGTCTCCGTGTCCGCTGAGGTTACCGATGAGCTGAGGCGGGGGTACAAAGAGGATCCCTACTTCCGTGATCGCTATGCGGTGGAAGCTCCCAGCCCCGACAAGGTGCTTACGCCATCCAGATTCCAGAAGGGCGCCGACGACCTGCTGTACTTCCTTGACGCCGACTGGAGGTCGCGTCTATGCATCCCGCGTTCCAAGGTGCGCTATATCATGCGGTGGATCCATGAATCCCCGCACGAGAGCGCACACGCGGGACCCTTCAAATTCCTGGCTCGTCTCCGCGAGTTATTCTTCTGGCCGTCGATGAAGAAAGATACCGACGAGTTCGCGACAACGTGCGACGTCTGCCAGAAGATCAAAGCCGACCATCGCGCTAAGATGGGTGGCTTGAGGCCCGCCCACGTTCCCATTAGACCGTTTGCAACGGTCTCAATGGACCTCATCACGGGCTTGCCCCCTTCCGGTCCGGAGAAGTTCACCGCTATCCTAGTGATAGTGGACAAACTGACACGGTTCGGAGTAATGATACCCACCCACACGACCCTCTCGCAAGAAGGGTTCGCGAAGTTCTTCGTAGACCGTATTGTTAACGTCTATGGAATGCCCGAGCGGATAATATCCGATCGGGATAAACGCTGGGCGACGGCCTTCTGGCGCTCTGTGGTTCTGCAATACGGCAGCGTTATGGCGCTGTCATCCGCACACCACCCGCAGACAGACGGGCAGACTGAAATCCTCAACGCTACCATAGAGCAGATGTTGCGCGCATACGTCGCTGCAGATCGCTCTAGCTGGGCCAAGTGGCTTGGGGAGATTGCTTTCGCATACAACTCGAACGTGCATTCCTCGACGGGATATACACCGAGTCGCCTCTTATTTGGGTACCAGCCGCAGGGAGCAGCAGGGCTGCTCAATCGCACCGGAGACCCAGTGGCGCGCCCCTTCCTGCCTAGTCAGAAAGGGGAGGACTTCATCGCCGCCATGGAGAGTCACCGACAGGCCGCGCGCGATGCCGTTATCCTCGCGCAGGAGCGGCAGGCGAAAGCCTACAACAAAGGCCGGCGCCCGGTGGAGAAGATCGAAGTAGGAGACTACGTCCTGGTGAATCCTCACACGTTGGAGCTGGTGGATGTGAAGGGTACCGGGCGGAAGCTGATACAGCGTACTATCGGTCCATTCGAAGTACTGGAGAAGATCAATCCGGTAGTCTACCGACTACGTCTTCCCGACACCTACCCCATGCACCCCGTCTTCAACCTCGACCACCTGCGCAAGTATAAGCTGCCGCAGGACGCTGAGGGGCGTACCAAGCTGCCCGACACGCGCAACTACCTCGTCGCGTCTGACGAGTACGTAGTGGAAGCCATCCTTGGCCATACCCTCCGCAAGCGCAAGAACGGGAACCAGCGGATGTATCGCATCCGCTGGGAAGGGTATGGACCCAACGACGACACCTGGGTCTCTGAACTCGACCTCAGGAATGCCCCCGCTCTCAAGCGCGAGTACCTGCGGCTGAACAAACTCTCTTGAGAGTTTGAGCGCCTTGGTCTCGCCGAGATGCCCGACCTAGGTCCGATAAGTCCGAGGTCTGGAACGTTCTACGCGGCCATCTCCGAGTGGCGTATGTTTGGCGCCTGCCACCGCTTAGCTCATCTTTTCTCATTCCCTTCTCTCTTCACCCCCAGACCAAGTTCGCGCAGAGTTCACCTCAGCGCGTCGGGTTAGCTCAAGAACCAGGCTACCTGCCCCTCCGCTCGCTATGACTGAATACGTGTCCTCCTCCCTGCTCTCTCCCCGGTACTCCCACAGTCGGGTGCTTTGCCTGACTGGGTATCGCGACTTCCCCGCCATCTATACGGCGATGATCTTTGACCTTCACCAAGTCCCCCTGCTCACCTCGCGAATTGTCAAACGCGACGACCACACCTTCGAACTCTGGTCCCCCAACTCCTCGCAACGTCCTTTTCTCCCCGGGAACATCCGGAACGACTACGTCCCTGCCCCCGCAATGCAGCGCGACCAGCGGCGGTACGACGGTCACAGCGGCAAGCACGACTGCCTCCACGTGCCACAATACTACCGGGAGCGCTGTTCCCACTGGCCGTTTCTGAGGCGCAGCTCCATGGTAGCAGCGACCGATCCGGCCTTCGTGGCATACGAGGTGCTCATTCCGCACTGGGAAGTCGAGAAGAGGGAGCCGCGGAGGGGACGCCTTACCTTGTCCTTCATGGCGAGATTGAGAGCGCTGAATAGCGAACTCGATCTGCGCATGGACGACTTCCGCACCACAATTGGGGTCGCGAGTCCTGCTTGGATAGGGCGCCCTCGTCTTCCCTCGCCCGCGCATCTCAACTCGCTCGCGGAATTGCGCAGCTGGGAAGCGACAGTGGATGCCGGCGTCGCCGTGCAACGTGGCCTTCGGGAGAAGGAGGCTTGGATTGCTTACGCGCAGTCGCGCATGGACATGGCGGGGCTGTCAGACTCCGCGCTGCTGTACGAGGTGATGCCGCCCGCTCGCGAGGACTACATCGGGCTGTGGATCAACGGGATGGAGGAACGTGTCGTCCTCCGGTACATGAAGTCAGGCGTGCCGTGCTTCATAGTCCACGAGTACCGACCCTCCGCGCTCACCCGGAATACAATGCACCCCGATTCCACTCCCGTGTACGACTCGTTCCTCGCTGGCACCGAGGTCGCTACTTCACTATGCGACGTCAACCCCTACCAGCAACTTGCTGCTTTGGACCCCACTCGCCTCCATGGTATAGTAGGAGGGGACGACGGCCGGGGTGCCTTCCGCGTCGCTCTCGCGAAAGACGAGGAGCGCTCCTCCTCCATTTACGTGGAGTCGCTACCTCCGCGGGCCCCTCCCTTGCTGCCTGCTACCCCTCGAATGCCGCAGCAGTCGGCGCCATCAACGGCGTCAGCGCCACCCCACTTCGTGTTCCCAAGCGTCAAGGCCGCTCCTCAGAACCGCCCCTCTTCCTCCTCGTCGGCGAAGCGAGCGCTTTCCAAAGCTGCTCCTTCCACCTACGCGTCGATTCCTCCACGGGTCGCTGTGCCCACGTACGGGCCCTCCGCGACGAATAGAGCGCCTCCATCGGCTGCACCTTCGTCTGCCCTCTTCGCCTCGCCCTCCTCAGCTGCAACCTCCAGCTCTGCGGCCGCTGCTGTTGACAAGTACGCGCCTCCTCCGTTGGAGACAAGGGAGGTCGACCCGGCTCGTGTGCCCTGGTACGTGTCCCCACGTATCGCCGTTACGGACGCCAAAGGGGCGTGGACGAAGTGGGAGTTGTCGGATCTGAACGGGCTTCCAGCGTTCATTTTCCGAGGGAAAACGTGGAAGGAAGGGGCGCGGTTCGAGCGCTTCGACCGCGACTGCAAGCGGCGTCTCTACATGCACGACTACGTCAACCTTCCAGGGGTTGTCAGGCCGCAGCATTACGGCGCTCCCGTGCCCCGAGTCCCGTTCTTCGTCGACGACAACGGGCGCGGCATCCCGCAGCCGGCATCGCACTGGATGTACGAGTCAATGACATCCTTGAAGCACGAAGTCGGGAAGCGGTGCCCTCAGCCACGCGCCGACGACCTTCCGCTGAAGGCGGAAGGAAAGGGTAAAGCGCGCCGAGCGCCGTCACCGGACGATGGGTCGGAAGATGAGAATGCCGGCGTCTCGGGAGGCGCGCCTCTGAGTCTAGATGGCGCGCCGATGATGGTCGATGAACCGGAGGAAGTCGACGCTTCCAACGTCGTGGTGGTTGAAGGAGTCGACTCGGAGACGAGCGCCCAAATGTTCAGGCTGCTGTCTACCGACGTTCTGAGTCGTGCGCGAGTCGCCCCTCTCGGCATTCTGCGCGCGCAGGGACTGATGTGGGTACACGTCGACTCCACCACCGCTGGGCGCAGGGCTTTTGGAGCGCTCGGAGTTCTGAGCTACGGGCTGACGCTGTCCTTTCGCCCGGAGGCAGAGTTCATGGAGGCTGCTCGGTACAGCCGTGACGTCTGGCTGCCAGAATCCACGGCTGCGCCTGAAGCGCCATCCGATGCGGACGAAGAAATGCCTGCTGTTAGCAGGGGCCGATCGCGGTCAAAATCTACGCGACCGGAAACGCTAGAGCGCGGATCAAGATCGCGCTCCAGTAGACGCCGCGCTTCCTCTTCTTCCTCCTCCTGCTCTTCCTCCTCCCGCTCGTCCTCGAGCAGCTCGTCTCCCTCTTCTCGAGCTCCTTCGCCACCGCCCTCGCCTACCCCTGGACGCAGATTCGTGCCGCAACCCAACGTCGGCCAGATCGCTCCTGCGGTTCCCGCCGCTCGGGGAGCTCCCCCTCGCGCCCCACGGGCGATGCTCGCCATGCCGCGACGAGACCTAAGTTCTCGGCTTTCAGACGCCCCTGCAATACAGCGTCTCCCTCTTTTAGAGAGGTTGAGCGCTAGCTCGTCGTCACTCGCTCCGGCCTCGCCGCCTCTGCCGCTTTCCTATCGTCTGGGTCCCCGTCCTCTCGCGTCGCGAATGGACAATACCGACGGGGAGGAGCCCCGGGCGGAACGGCTGAGGTCCTGGGCGGATCGCCTGCGCGCAGAAGGCGAAACTCCCAGGAATGATCCTCCACAGCCGTCGGAGACGAGTTTGGGAAAGAGACGCGCCGAGGACGACAGCGAGGAGCGCCCCAAGAAGAAAGTACGACGAGGGCGACGCTCAGGACGCGTTGTGAAGGAGATGGAAGCTCGCAAAGAGGAGAGGCGTCGGAGAGCCATTGAGCGCGAAGCAGAGGAGGCCGCCGCGGAGACCAGCGGGACCATAACGCTGACAATAGCTCCTGCCTCGGTTGCTTTGCAACCTCAGGCATCGACCTCTACGAGCGCCTCGACGACAGCTGAAGGAGCGGCTGAGCGGGAAGAAGGGGAAGTTGACGAAGATTTCGGTTTCGCGCCGTCCTGGCAGGCAGACGACGACGACGACGACGCCCAAGCGGCGAGCCTGTACCACCGATAGCATGGCCTAACCGCGTGAGGGGCACTGTAACGTCTACTTAATTTATCCTACGCGAGACGCGGCCTACGGCCATTTACTACTTACATTTTACCTATGATTGAGCTACTGTTTGTACATATTATCTACGCGAGTCGCTGACTAATGATATCTAACTTTACTCTAACTTCGATGGCGTGAACGACGACTCTGAGGGACTCCCCTCTCCCGGACCCGCTGGATGCCTGAGCACGCGTATAAAGGCTCACCCTCCTCGGGGTCACCGAGGCATCGTGCGGGGACGGGGATCCCTCCTCGTCAGCCGTACAAGAGGATGAGCGCGACTCTAGTCGCGCCCTCCTATCCTTTCCCACCTACAGTTAGCGCCCTCCGAGGCAGCTCCTGTAGGTTCCCTTCAGCCCAAGGTTCGAAGCCCAAATCGAACCGAGACGCATCACAATGGTTCCCCGAATCTTATTGGTAGTAACCGCGAAGTGTTGTACGGTCACCCTATGTACACTTCACTTGACCTTTGTGAATGCGGTTTTTTTTCCTCTTGACGCGACGCGCTTGGCACGTGCTGGGAATTGATCTAAGTTGAAGCTTTTTCCAGCTCCTCCATGACCTCCGCTCTCGCAACCTTCCGAGCCCGAGTTTTAACCAGTAACAGCCCCACCTACAGCCGGGAAAATGTCGTGCAAGCTCAAACCCGGTACGAGCCTCCCGAATCCTCTCGACGGCCTGGATTCCACGAACCTTGGAAACGACCGGCAGCCTCGCTTCCTCTGTCGAATATGCTCAATCCGATCTTATAAATTCAGCTACGGAACCAGGTGCAAGTCGACCGAGAGGCTCAGTCTTTAGACTGGACCTTAGTCTTCGCCTCAAAGATTCCGAGTACTCGAGCTCATGCCTTCGTTGCGTCTCGGAACTTCACGCGCACGATAGTCTCACAGTTCAGGTGTCGATTGAAAAGGTTCTCTCTCGCCGCCCATGAACTTCCCGCATGCCACCATTAGGTCTCAAGACAAATTGCGGAGCGATGATGCATGTGCTGGCCCCGCTTCAAGCCCTTGCGTTCTTTAAGCTTGAATCCATCGCATTCTACGATCGCAGAGCCCGCTGTGCTCGCTGCTCCTTGAAGGCAGACAAGTTCGATTCCCTCATGCCTAACTATCACCCTCTTTCAAGCGCAGTCTGCTGAGAATCCTGCACAAATCTCTTGGTGTGTTCGCATTCACAGAAGGTTCCCCATCTTCTGCCCTTCTTGAAGAACTCACATCCGTCAAACACAGAGATGCGTACCCCAGACACGGCTGGTTGCGCGTCTTGAGCACCATGACTTTTACAACACCGACCTTGATTGAAGTGCAATCGCCTCAGCTTAGGTCTTTCCCCGCGATTCTCCGTTCGCATCCCATCAGATCGGTGACCAGCTTGCTGCCCTGTCTACGTATCGCTGCCCACGCTGCATTCTTGAACGGCCCTCGGAAAACAAAAGCTTGTACGACGTGGTAATTCAGTCCACGGTGCTGTACCACATACCGATGAATGCGTGGCTCCACATAGAACCGGACCGTTTCCGAATGCCAGTGTATCGCGGGAGGGTCTCGCCTGGCTACCTGCGCCTGTAGCTAAATGACCGCCCACAGATTTACCGTCGGTTATAATGGGCGACCTTCACAGGTGGCCCGTCACGCACTATCCTCCCGACTAATGACACCCCGCATGGAACGCACGGGGAAAGTAGAAGCAGCCTGTTTTTGGGCCACTTTCCACATCGAGCGACTCAATCGGACGGGGACCAGGATCGGACCGACTCCGTCGAGAGTTGCAGAAAAGTATGAGTTTTGCGAATTCAATTTGTTAGTCCAAGGACGCGGTCTTTGCGGGTGGCGGCGTCGTTGGCGCTAGGATCGGCATTGATTTTCGTGGACGTCAAGTGGCGATGCAAAGGACTCGTTGCAACGTTTCGCGGCAAAGAAGAGTAATGGAAATCGTGGGTGTTTCCGGTTTTGTTTGGAAAAGTACTGCGATCTCAGAGAGCTGAACATGGTTATTTCCGTGTGCGATGCTTCGATCCAGGCTTTCGTGGTCGACGATCCTTTTAATTCTTTCTACGTAGTAAGCAAGGCACGACCAAGCCTTGAATGAGATTGGATTCCCTGATCAGACCTCAATCGAGAGAGACCGCCACAATTGAATAATAGGAGCGGGTCGAGTCCTGGTGGAAGCGCGCAACGGAAGCAAAATAAGCGAATATAGCCGGAGTTACCTTTTTGGACCTTGGCCCATGAAAGGTGGCAGTTGATACCTACAGGCTGTAGGTCTGCACCCGTGCTGATCGATTGATGCGATCCGTTCCGGGCGATCCGGAGACACGCGTTCGGCACGCGTTACACCCTTCTCTCGCGCTCCAATGGATTCTGCAGCCCCGAAGCCTAAAGGAACGCACGGTGGTGCACGGACCGGCTCTGGGCGCAAGAAGAAAGCTCCACCCTTGGCAAAGCCACCTGCAAACCCAAATTCACAACACAGAACTGCGGCGCACCGTCCCTCTGCACGCCCTGGACCCTCGCTCGTTCAGCCGGAGACGGCGGCCCCATTCTTTGGCCCTTATAATACTCATGAAGGAAGAGCTCTATCTAATTCAGCACCTGCCTCTGCGCCGATGGGCCAGCCGGCATTTTGGTCCAGTACTTGGCATAGCAGCCACGGCAATGCATCGTCCACGGCACAACCAGCACTTGTTCCAGCTAGCGGTATGCAGTTTCACTGTCTCTCAGCATGAAATTTAAATGACTTTCGCAGCGAATCGGCCCGACATTTCCTCTGCTGAATTTGCGCAACTCAATGAGCAACTCCAGTTCATCGACGAGAATGACGAGTGCGCGGACATCGCGTCCGGTGACAAGGTCATCAACGACAGTCTCGTTGACGCAATTCTCGAGGCCTCGGACACCAACCCGACCGCCGCAGAAACCGATAGCAGTTTTGTAGAGGCCGAGAATGACTCAGTTCTGCAAACCCAGCTCCTCGACCTCAAAGTCAAGCTCACACGTGAAATCAAGGAGTATGGACGTCCCTTGTGCTATCTTCGAGGCGACTTCTATGACCGCCCACCCCACCCTGTCTTCGCAATCCATCGTAGCACAGCGAGTAACTCTGGGCTCGATCCGACACACCTTTATGCACGAGATGTCTTCGTATGGATACCCTCCTTGCTTCCTGGTGCACCGGAGCGCTTCAAGTGCGATTGCGGGAAGCCCCTCTCTCGAAACGGTTTTTTCTCCTCGTTTATTTTGTATGGCATCATTCTGACCGACATTCCAGGCTTCAACGATAACCCGATTGCACGCCGTGTGCGTGCACTCCCCGCCGATTTCTTTCTGTTGACAAATCGATTTGTCTGTAATCCTCGACGTCCCACCAACCCTGGTTGCGGTAAAAGCTATCAAGGTACCGACCCACACATTATTGCGCAGCTCCCATCATTTGTCCAGCCCGCATTCCCTGGTATTGTTTTCCCCCTCTGCCTTGCGGGAAATGGCTCATATTACCCCAGCATACATATCCGCGCGAGGCGCAGTTTCCAAAACAATGATGCGTCTAATGTGCAACACATTCGCCACGCGATTCGGACCATCCCCCTTCTCCGAAATGGTCTCTGAGGTGCAGCACCGGCACCATGCGGACGGAGAGTTGATGTATCTTGCTGCGGTCATATTCTATGGCCAGCGCGGATGCAAACAGTTCTCCAGGTTCGAGGATCGGCAGGGATACGCTGGATCTCCTCCATCTGTAGGATATTTGAAAGGCTTGTTTACGGACTTCGTGTCTGCTCACCGCATTTATATTGAGCGCGATATTTCATCGCTACCGCTCACGGTCGCAAAGGCAGACCATACCTTCCATGTGTGTCGCAATCTACCTCCTCTGTAATTTTTAACTGAACCTCGCGGCCAGTATCTCAAGTTCATTGGACGTTTGAAGGGCGAACCAATCTTCTCTGCGGCGTACAATATTCTAAATGAATTCGAGGAGCTTCGAGGGCACTCGATGACCCAGAGCAAGTCACTTTCATTCGTTCAGGACCTCTGGGAGCGCATCCAAGGGGGTTTGAAAAATTCGAACCATCCGCCGACTCAGGTTCTTTATACTGATTCGCCGCAAAGTAAGCACCATAATTTTTCCTCAGTCACTATTACCAACCGTTCCTCTAGCTGAACGTTCGTTCCACGAATCGATCAACATCTCCCTCACCCAGAACGTGGTACCGGTGACGGAGTGGACAGATCTCCCTCCCGTGACCCGGTGTCTCGATACTCCCGCAATTCTCGTGTCAAATTCAATGGATATTGAGGAGACAGCAAATTCTCTGCTCGAAGAACTCGGCCATGTTCCATCCTCGTCATCTCAGCTTCATGTGGTCGCGCTCTCGATTAAAACCAAGCAACGACCCGGCGAGCCGCTTCGGCTCGATATGATTCAACTTCGAACTACAAATCAAATTTGTGTATTCAAGGTGCGCCGATTACTGTTCGGTTGGAGAATCAAACACTGAGCTTCCCTTAGGTTACAGATCTCACCGCGCGCAGTGATGTATTGCCATCGCTCCGAGCCATTTTGACCAACCCCGCCATTATAAAGATTGGCCACTCAATCCGTCACACACTCGAAATCATTTCTACCACCCTCTCTCTGCCAGAAATCAGCGAGGTCTTGAAACCCCGGAACCCGCCAATTATTGATCTCGGGAAATATGCGAAGCTGAAAGGGGTACTCGAGGATCCATCGGTCTCCCTTGTGGCCTTGGCGGGCACTGTTCTCAAGAAATCCTTTGTTGCGCCTCAATTCTTGCCCTACCCGTGGTCCGGCACCACCTCTTCACAGCAAAATGAATTTCTGTTCTCAGAAGTGGACTGCGTTTGGCAGATCTATCTCTCGCTTCTTACGCGGGACTCTGTTGGCCTGCCGCTCCAATCAACTCAGGCCGGAGCAGATGGCCAGCGCGTGACATTGGTTCAGGGCTGCAAGGCGGTGGCCGAGGGCTTCATTGTGGCACCGCACCCGGGTTTTTTGAACGCTGTAAAGGACGACCAAGCTCGTACGACAAAGATCAATATAACTCCCACCCGTTCCCTTATCCGAATCTCCAAGGTTCGTAGCTTTAACATTTGCTTTGCAGCTCGCGAGTCTCATCACATCATTGCAGGTTCTGGTCCCCGGCTCTGTTCACGCCCTCCACGGGCAAACCATGCAATGGATTTTTGAGCACGGTGCGCATGCTGTTGTCACAACCTCGCAACTCCACACTCGTGGTGAAACCACTCCTGTTACTGGCGGATCCCTCCGTATCTTCGCATTCCCAACCCCCCTGACACCTTCCGACGACGACAAGAATTTTTCTACAACTTACATCGAATCTGAACATGCAAATGGCCGTGGCCTTGCTGATGAGGATTCTGATGATTCCGATACCGACTCGGACGCTGGGCCTGATATATATAGTCAACAGATGGTTTTTGACATGGTTCGGCACAATTTATTCTGTTGATTCTTGAATATCTTTGTTCACATTGAACATTTTTAGGACTCAGATCCAACACAAATCCCAACCGACCCTCTTGCGTCCTACGGCAATGAACAGGTATGTTGTATTCACAACTGCCGTCCTTACCAATCCTCACCAGTGTCGTAGAATGTTCCCGTGGATGTCCTGATGGCAAATCTCAACAGCACTTTCGAACTACTACGACAATCCGAGACCCTGCCCTCTCGGGTGCTCGACGACGCATTCCACTACATGGACCGACTTCTCCGGCTCTTATCCAAGAAACACTCCGCCTTCAAAGCCTTTGCCCATGATTTCAGTGAGGCCATCTTCATTCGTGACAGATCGGATACCCTCGCCGTCCGCGCTGTACTCGAGAAAAATAATGTGCGCTGGGAGTACGCAATGCGTGCGAAAGGAGACGCACTCAACCACCGCATTCGACGCTATATCCCGGAGCGCAGCATTCTTTTGAAGCGCCTGGAGACCCTGTTCAACGCTTACGCAGACATTGAGTGCAGTGTCAAGAAGAGCCGGGGCATCTTCTTTTCCGACGAGGCCAGGGAAATGGTTCTACATTTGCTTGACACTGTGCGCAAGGGCTATCTCTCTGACCCTGTCGGAATCTCGCTCTATTATTTGATGGGGAAGGACCGCGACGGGTTGAACCTGTATCGCACTGTGCGCGGGACCAACTCTGTTGAAGGTGGTTTTCATATGGCGGTCCGTCGTATTTTTGGTTCGTTGCGCGCCTCTCCGGAGTTGGCGGAGTGCTTGATGATTAACTGGATTCTTCGTCGGAATAAGAGGGTAGCTACCTGTTCTATTCTGTTTGCTCTCAATTTCTGACGGCCCATTAGG
Source organism: Mycena filopes (assembly GCA_029281495.1). Lineage (NCBI taxonomy): Eukaryota > Fungi > Basidiomycota > Agaricomycetes > Agaricales > Mycenaceae > Mycena > Mycena filopes. The sequence goes on along the minus strand of JARIHR010000009.1, from coordinate 823,502 downwards.
TTGGTTTTCATAACCGAACTGGAGAAAAATTTCGTGGACACTTCGACATCTGGATTCGCGACTATATTGTTGAGCTTGCTGTGGCAGCAGAGGTCAAGCCCTCCTTCCCACTTCCCCGGGTGCTCTCTACACGCATTGCAACCTCGGAAAGCATTGGAGTTCTCCCCATTTCCAAAACCCTCGCAGGCAAGCTCAACATCACCACACTTCCAACGCCTCCCATCACCGGCATCCCTCACCATCGAGACACTCCGGTTCACACCCTCACCCGTCTTTCAACCAAACCAACCAGCACATATCAATATCTTCAGCGGCGCCAACGCGTGCTTACAGCTGTGGTTCCTGTGCATACGCACCAGGAATATATCACGTTCAAAGCCAACATCAACCGCCCAGAGTTCAGGAAAGGAGGCAAGAGCTATCCGCCCCATGAACGTTGGAAGAACATCGACTTCGGAGCACTCTGCCGCTGGTGGAACACACAGGTCAATTTTCAATCTCGCACAATCACCGACTCCAATTTGCGCCTCTACTACAAAATTCCTCAGCATCTCGAGGCGCACCATAAAAAGACCATCCTGTGGTCCTCGGAACGCTCCACACTTGCAACAGGCGCAAACTTCACTGCCCGCAAAGAGCTCCTCGAGATCCTCAATTCCGAGGACAATTTTGTAGATGCTCTCCCCGCCATTTCCTTCACCGCCGCTATTCCTGACGGAGAACAAGATCTTTCCGCTGCATGTGAGTCGTTTTTCTCCAGGTGTATCGCATGGGAGCCTGATACCTTCTCAGCACTCGATATTCCGATGTCGTTTGACCTGTTGAGCGGGCGCCAAGATGGGCCAGAAGAGCCGGACTCACCCTTCCCCGAATTTGAACCTCCTTCCGTCATTTTCACCCCCTTACCTCCTCCTGTCATTCCAGCTCCTTACAACCCAGGAGAGACTCCCCCTCCCCTCGATCCTGACGAGGAATTCGAGATATTTACCCTACCCCCGAACCAAGTTCAACGACAATTGTTGTTACCCGGGGCATCTGCACCGGCACCCACGACATCGAAATCCCGCAAACGGTGTGCTGTGTGCGTGAAGGCATTTTGCCTTGAACGACACAGCTGCCCAGGCAGGTCAAAGAAGAACCTGTGCTCATGCAAGCACCCCCGCATGGCATCAGGCGACAGGGCGCGGATTCCGGAGGAGACCATTCTTGGTTATTGGGCTCAGAGATTGCCGTCTTCGAGCCCTTTCCCGCGTTGTAAATGCTCTCACCATTACTAGAGTCTCGAAAATAAATATATTGCTTTGCTAACTCGGGTGCATCAACAGAAATGGCGCCGAGAAGGGAGATGGCGGCAGGAACGGATGCAGCGCGGAGGAGGACGAGATGCGACCGCGACTGCGGTGAGTTGGCGATGGCGGCGTGTGTATTCCAAGGAAGGCGACGCGCCGGCAACACCTCAATTGAGATGCCGCAGATGCGCGCTGTCGACGGTGCGGCGCGCCCCGTCATTTGAACGAACTTCAGAGGGGCGGGAAATGCAAGGGAGGGAGTGCAGGCAAGGGAAATGAAGCGAGTAGAATTTAGAACGACACACCATATCTTCCTGCTACAACAGCATGTCCCCATTGATATGGCAGCACGATCAAGTGGCGGCGCGGCGCGACATCGGATGAGCGTAGAGGAGAACGGGCACGGCGACGCCGAGGACGAGCGCAAGCCACGCGTCGCGCAGGGTGCAGAGGACGGCGGCGCTGGCGGACGCGCGAGGATATTGTTGATGGAGGCGGCGTTGACCTCGTTCTCGCACACGCACAGTGTGGCGGGTTGTTGCGTGGTAGCCGGTGAACCACAGGGGAAGTTGGTGGTGCAGCGTACATATTCCGAGGAAGGCAGTTCGTCGGCAACACCTCGATTGAGATGTTGTGGATGCGCACTGTCTACCAAGGAGCGCCACACCGCTGGAGAGGAGCGGTACATGGAAATCAGCGGCGGTGGCGGCAGGGAAGCGGCAATGGCCGGCGTCGTTTGTGTTGGTGTTGGTGAGGAGGCGAGGGAAGGGGAAGGGGGAGTGTACAGAATGGGGATTGGAGGTCAGTAATCAAGTTGAGTTGAATTTGTTAACTGCAACGCACCTTATTTTTTGTTCGACGTGGTTAATCTCCTCCCCGGACGCGGCGCGGTTGAAGAGAGCGATGGTGAGATGGAGGGAGTGGCATAGAGGTGTCGAATAGACTTAGCACGGCCGCGGGTGCAGGGTGCAGGATGGTATGAGGAAGGTGCAGCGCATACGCGCACTGCAGCGGCGCCGCCCCATCACTTGCACGAGATTCAAGGCGGCGGGTTGGGTAGGGAAACTAAAACGAAGAAGGGAAGGCATGCGGGGGATACAAATCGGAGTCAGTACCTGATTCGAGTCGAATTTACAGCGGCGCACCTCATTTCCTCGAAAACAACATCTCCCACCAAGACAGTGCAATCACGCGGCGCGGGTACGGGAGCTTGTGCTTTACCGGCGCCGCGGGTACAGGAGCCTGCATATCGAGGAGGACGGGCTCGGCGGCGGGTGGGCGACGACTTCGGACTCGCAGACGGGCGGTATGAGGAGGCGGGAGAAAGAAGAATGCCGTACAAATCTTTGAAAACCCATTGGCTGGGTCCCACAGACTTATCCCCGAAAGCTGTAGGTCTTGATAGCGCTGCAATCAGCGGAACGTCCCGGCATCCTGTAGGTCAATCAAGACGAAAAAATTCGTTTATACATGAGGAAAGGGTCTGAAGCTGTGTTTTGGGTGCAGATGGAACCTTCGGAGGTCTACTAATCTCTCCCTCTTTTCCCTCTTTTTTCTCTCTCTTTCAACTTGAAAAAACGCGTTTTTTCCGTCGGATCCACAGCAGTAATCCATAGGCCGACCTTGGCCCATGAAAGGTGGCAGTTGATACCTACAGGCTGTAGGTCTGCACCCGTGCTGATCGATTGATGCGATCCGTTCCGGGCGATCCGGAGACACGCGTTCGGCACGCGTTACACCCTTCTCTCGCGCTCCGATGGATTCTGCAGCCCCGAAGCCTAAAGGAACGCACGGTGGTGCACGGACCGGCTCTGGGCGCAAGAAGAAAGCTCCACCCTTGGCAAAGCCACCTGCAAACCCAAATTCACAACACAGAACTGCGGCGCACCGTCCCTCTGCACGCCCTGGACCCTCGCTCGTTCAGCCGGAGACGGCGGCCCCATTCTTTGGCCCTTATAATACTCATGAAGGAAGAGCTCTATCTAATTCAGCACCTGCCTCTGCGCCGATGGGCCAGCCGGCATTTTGGTCCAGTACTTGGCATAGCAGCCACGGCAATGCATCGTCCACGGCACAACCAGCACTTGTTCCAGCTAGCGGTATGCAGTTTCACTGTCTCTCAGCATGAAATTTAAATGACTTTCGCAGCGAATCGGCCCGACATTTCCTCTGCTGAATTTGCGCAACTCAATGAGCAACTCCAGTTCATCGACGAGAATGACGAGTACGCGGACATCGCGTCCGGTGACAAGGTCATCAACGACAGTCTCGTTGACGCAATTCTCGAGGCCTCGGACACCAACCCGACCGCCGCAGAAACCGATAGCAGTTTTGTAGAGGCCGAGAATGACTCAGTTCTGCAAACCCAGCTCCTCGACCTCAAAGTCAAGCTCACACGTGAAATCAAGGAGTATGGACGTCCCTTGTGCTATCTTCGAGGCGACTTCTATGACCGCCCACCCCACCCTGTCTTCGCAATCCATCGTAGCACAGCGAGTAACTCTGGGCTCGATCCGACACACCTTTATGCACGAGATGTCTTCGTATGGATACCCTCCTTGCTTCCTGGTGCACCGGAGCGCTTCAAGTGCGATTGCGGGAAGCCCCTCTCTCGAAACGGTTTTTTCTCCTCGTTTATTTTGTATGGCATCATTCTGACCGACATTCCAGGCTTCAACGATAACCCGATTGCACGCCGTGTGCGTGCACTCCCCGCCGATTTCTTTCTGTTGACAAATCGATTTGTCTGTAATCCTCGACGTCCCACCAACCCTGGTTGCGGTAAAAGCTATCAAGGTACCGACCCACACATTATTGCGCAGCTCCCATCATTTGTCCAGCCCGCATTCCCTGGTATTGTTTTCCCCCTCTGCCTTGCGGGAAATGGCTCATATTACCCCAGCATACATATCCGCGCGAGGCGCAGTTTCCAAAACAATGATGCGTCTAATGTGCAACACATTCGCCACGCGATTCGGACCATCCCCCTTCTCCGAAATGGTCTCTGAGGTGCAGCACCGGCACCATGCGGACGGAGAGTTGATGTATCTTGCTGCGGTCATATTCTATGGCCAGCGCGGATGCAAACAGTTCTCCAGGTTCGAGGATCGGCAGGGATACGCTGGATCTCCTCCATCTGTAGGATATTTGAAAGGCTTGTTTACGGACTTCGTGTCTGCTCACCGCATTTATATTGAGCGCGATATTTCATCGCTACCGCTCACGGTCGCAAAGGCAGACCATACCTTCCATGTGTGTCGCAATCTACCTCCTCTGTAATTTTTAACTGAACCTCGCGGCCAGTATCTCAAGTTCATTGGACGTTTGAAGGGCGAACCAATCTTCTCTGCGGCGTACAATATTCTAAATGAATTCGAGGAGCTTCGAGGGCACTCGATGACCCAGAACAAGTCACTTTCATTCGTTCAGGACCTCTGGGAGCGCATCCAAGGGGGTTTGAAAAATTCGAACCATCCGCCGACTCAGGTTCTTTATACTGATTCGCCGCAAAGTAAGCACCATAATTTTTCCTCAGTCACTATTACCAACCGTTCCTCTAGCTGAACGTTCGTTCCACGAATCGATCAACATCTCCCTCACCCAGAACGTGGGTACCGGTGACGGAGTGGACAGATCTCCCTCCCGTGACCCGGTGTCTCGATACTCCCGCAATTCTCGTGTCAAATTCAATGGATATTGAGGAGACAGCAAATTCTCTGCTCGAAGAACTCGGCCATGTTCCATCCTCGTCATCTCAGCTTCATGTGGTCGCGCTCTCGATTAAAACCAAGCAACGACCCGGCGAGCCGCTTCGGCTCGATATGATTCAACTTCGAACTACAAATCAAATTTGTGTATTCAAGGTGCGCCGATTACTGTTCGGTTGGAGAATCAAACACTGAGCTTCCCTTAGGTTACAGATCTCACCGCGCGCAGTGATGTATTGCCATCGCTCCGAGCCATTTTGACCAACCCCGCCATTATAAAGATTGGCCACTCAATCCGTCACACACTCGAAATCATTTCTACCACCCTCTCTCTGCCAGAAATCAGCGAGGTCTTGAAACCCCGGAACCCGCCAATTATTGATCTCGGGAAATATGCGAAGCTGAAAGGGGTACTCGAGGATCCATCGGTCTCCCTTGTGGCCTTGGCGGGCACTGTTCTCAAGAAATCCTTCGTTGCGCCTCAATTCTTGCCCTACCCGTGGTCCGGCACCACCTCTTCACAGCAAAATGAATTTCTGTTCTCAGAAGTGGACTGCGTTTGGCAGATCTATCTCTCGCTTCTTACGCGGGACTCTGTTGGCCTGCCGCTCCAATCAACTCAGGCCGGAGCAGATGGCCAGCGCGTGACATTGGTTCAGGGCTGCAAGGCGGTGGCCGAGGGCTTCATTGTGGCACCGCACCCGGGTTTTTTGAACGCTGTAAAGGACGACCAAGCTCGTACGACAAAGATCAATATAACTCCCACCCGTTCCCTTATCCGAATCTCCAAGGTTCGTAGCTTTAACATTTGCTTTGCAGCTCGCGAGTCTCATCACATCATTGCAGGTTCTGGTCCCCGGCTCTGTTCACGCCCTCCACGGGCAAACCATGCAATGGATTTTTGAGCACGGTGCGCATGCTGTTGTCACAACCTCGCAACTCCACACTCGTGGTGAAACCACTCCTGTTACTGGCGGATCCCTCCGTATCTTCGCATTCCCAACCCCCCTGACACCTTCCGACGACGACAAGAATTTTTCTACAACTTACATCGAATCTGAACATGCAAATGGCCGTGGCCTTGCTGATGAGGATTCTGATGATTCCGATACCGACTCGGACGCTGGGCCTGATATATATAGTCAACAGATGGTTTTTGACATGGTTCGGCACAATTTATTCTGTTGATTCTTGAATATCTTTGTTCACATTGAACATTTTTAGGACTCAGATCCAACACAAATCCCAACCGACCCTCTTGCGTCCTACGGCAATGAACAGGTATGTTGTATTCACAACTGCCGTCCTTACCAATCCTCACCAGTGTCGTAGAATGTTCCCGTGGATGTCCTGATGGCAAATCTCAACAGCACTTTCGAACTACTACGACAATCCGAGACCCTGCCCTCTCGGGTGCTCGACGACGCATTCCACTACATGGACCGACTTCTCCGGCTCTTATCCAAGAAACACTCCGCCTTCAAAGCCTTTGCCCATGATTTCAGTGAGGCCATCTTCATTCGTGACAGATCGGATACCCTCGCCGTCCGCGCTGTACTCGAGAAAAATAATGTGCGCTGGGAGTACGCAATGCGTGCGAAAGGAGACGCACTCAACCGCCGCATTCGACGCTATATCCCGGAGCGCAGCATTCTTTTGAAGCGCCTGGAGACCCTGTTCAACGCTTACGCAGACATTGAGTGCAGTGTCAAGAAGAGCCGGGGCATCTTCTTTTCCGACGAGGCCAGGGAAATGGTTCTACATTTGCTTGACACTGTGCGCAAGGGCTATCTCTCTGACCCTGTCGGAATCTCGCTCTATTATTTGATGGGGAAGGACCGCGACGGGTTGAACCTGTATCGCACTGTGCGCGGGACCAACTCTGTTGAAGGTGGTTTTCATATGGCGGTCCGTCGTATTTTTGGTTCGTTGCGCGCCTCTCCGGAGTTGGCGGAGTGCTTGATGATTAACTGGATTCTTCGTCGGAATAAGAGGGTAGCTACCTGTTCTATTCTGTTTGCTCTCAATTTCTGACGGCCCATTAGGTTGGTTTTCATAACCGAACTGGAGAAAAATTTCGTGGACACTTCGACATCTGGATTCGCGACTATATTGTTGAGCTTGCTGTGGCAGCAGAGGTCAAGCCCTCCTTCCCACTTCCCCGGGTGCTCTCTACACGCATTGCAACCTCGGAAAGCATTGGAGTTCTCCCCATTTCCAAAACCCTCGCAGGCGAGCTCAACATCACCACACTTCCAACGCCTCCCATCACCGGCATCCCTCACCATCGAGACACTCCGGTTCACACCCTCACCCGTCTTTCAACCAAACCAACCAGCACATATCAATATCTTCAGCGGCGCCAACGCGTGCTTACAGCTGTGGTTCCTGTGCATACGCACCAGGAATATATCACGTTCAAAGCCAACATCAACCGCCCAGAGTTCAGGAAAGGAGGCAAGAGCTATCCGCCCCATGAACGTTGGAAGAACATCGACTTCGGAGCACTCTGCCGCTGGTGGAACACACAGGTCAATTTTCAATCTCGCACAATCACCGACTCCAATTTGCGCCTCTACTACAAAATTCCTCAGCATCTCGAGGCGCACCATAAAAAGACCATCCTGTGGTCCTCGGAACGCTCCACACTTGCAACAGGCGCAAACTTCACTGCCCGCAAAGAGCTCCTCGAGATCCTCAATTCCGAGGACAATTTTGTAGATGCTCTCCCCGCCATTTCCTTCACCGCCGCTATTCCTGACGGAGAACAAGATCTTTCCGCTGCATGTGAGTCGTTTTTCTCCAGGTGTATCGCATGGGAGCCTGATACCTTCTCAGCACTCGATATTCCGATGTCGTTTGACCTGTTGAGCGGGCGCCAAGATGGGCCAGAAGAGCCGGACTCACCCTTCCCCGAATTTGAACCTCCTTCCGTCATTTTCACCCCCTTACCTCCTCCTGTCATTCCAGCTCCTTACAACCCAGGAGAGACTCCCCCTCCCCTCGATCCTGACGAGGAATTCGAGATATTTACCCTACCCCCGAACCAAGTTCAACGACAATTGTTGTTACCCGGGGCATCTGCACCGGCACCCACGACATCGAAATCCCGCAAACGGTGTGCTGTGTGCGTGAAGGCATTTTGCCTTGAACGACACAGCTGCCCAGGCAGGTCAAAGAAGAACCTGTGCTCATGCAAGCACCCCCGCATGGCATCAGGCGACAGGGCGCGGATTCCGGAGGAGACCATTCTTGGTTATTGGGCTCAGAGATTGCCGTCTTCGAGCCCTTTCCCGCGTTGTAAATGCTCTCACCATTACTAGAGTCTCGAAAATAAATATATTGCTTTGCTAACTCGGGTGCATCAACAGAAATGGCGCCGAGAAGGGAGATGGCGGCAGGAACGGATGCAGCGCGGAGGAGGACGAGATGCGACCGCGACTGCGGTGAGTTGGCGATGGCGGCGTGTGTATTCCAAGGAAGGCGACGCGCCGGCAACACCTCAATTGAGATGCCGCAGATGCGCGCTGTCGACGGTGCGGCGCGCCCCGTCATTTGAACGAACTTCAGAGGGGCGGGAAATGCAAGGGAGGGAGTGCAGGCAAGGGAAATGAAGCGAGTAGAATTTAGAACGACACACCATATCTTCCTGCTACAACAGCATGTCCCCATTGATATGGCAGCACGATCAAGTGGCGGCGCGGCGCGACATCGGATGAGCGTAGAGGAGAACGGGCACGGCGACGCCGAGGACGAGCGCAAGCCACGCGTCGCGCAGGGTGCAGAGGACGGCGGCGCTGGCGGACGCGCGAGGATATTGTTGATGGAGGCGGCGTTGACCTCGTTCTCGCACACGCACAGTGTGGCGGGTTGTTGCGTGGTAGCCGGTGAACCACAGGGGAAGTTGGTGGTGCAGCGTACATATTCCGAGGAAGGCAGTTCGTCGGCAACACCTCGATTGAGATGTTGTGGATGCGCACTGTCTACCAAGGAGCGCCACACCGCTGGAGAGGAGCGGTACATGGAAATCAGCGGCGGTGGCGGCAGGGAAGCGGCAATGGCCGGCGTCGTTTGTGTTGGTGTTGGTGAGGAGGCGAGGGAAGGGGAAGGGGGAGTGTACAGAATGGGGATTGGAGGTCAGTAATCAAGTTGAGTTGAATTTGTTAACTGCAACGCACCTTATTTTTTGTTCGACGTGGTTAATCTCCTCCCCGGACGCGGCGCGGTTGAAGAGAGCGATGGTGAGATGGAGGGAGTGGCATAGAGGTGTCGAATAGACTTAGCACGGCCGCGGGTGCAGGGTGCAGGATGGTATGAGGAAGGTGCAGCGCATACGCGCACTGCAGCGGCGCCGCCCCATCACTTGCACGAGATTCAAGGCGGCGGGTTGGGTAGGGAAACTAAAACGAAGAAGGGAAGGCATGCGGGGGATACAAATCGGAGTCAGTACCTGATTCGAGTCGAATTTACAGCGGCGCACCTCATTTCCTCGAAAACAACATCTCCCACCAAGACAGTGCAATCACGCGGCGCGGGTACGGGAGCTTGTGCTTTACCGGCGCCGCGGGTACAGGAGCCTGCATATCGAGGAGGACGGGCTCGGCGGCGGGTGGGCGACGACTTCGGACTCGCAGACGGGCGGTATGAGGAGGCGGGAGAAAGAAGAATGCCGTACAAATCTTTGAAAACCCATTGGCTGGGTCCCACAGACTTATCCCCGAAAGCTGTAGGTCTTGATAGCGCTGCAATCAGCGGAACGTCCCGGCATCCTGTAGGTCAATCAAGACGAAAAAATTCGTTTATACATGAGGAAAGGGTCTGAAGCTGTGTTTTGGGTGCAGATGGAACCTTCGGAGGTTTACTAATCTCTCCCTCTTTTCCCTCTTTTTTCTCTCTCTTTCAACTTGAAAAAACGCGTTTTTTCCGTCGGATCCACAGCAGTAATCCATAGGCCGACCTTGGCCCATGAAAGGTGGCAGTTGATACCTACAGGCTGTAGGTCTGCACCCGTGCTGATCGATTGATGCGATCCGTTCCGGGCGATCCGGAGACACGCGTTCGGCACGCGTTACACCCTTCTCTCGCGCTCCGATGGATTCTGCAGCCCCGAAGCCTAAAGGAACGCACGGTGGTGCACGGACCGGCTCTGGGCGCAAGAAGAAAGCTCCACCCTTGGCAAAGCCACCTGCAAACCCAAATTCACAACACAGAACTGCGGCGCACCGTCCCTCTGCACGCCCTGGACCCTCGCTCGTTCAGCCGGAGACGGCGGCCCCATTCTTTGGCCCTTATAATACTCATGAAGGAAGAGCTCTATCTAATTCAGCACCTGCCTCTGCGCCGATGGGCCAGCCGGCATTTTGGTCCAGTACTTGGCATAGCAGCCACGGCAATGCATCGTCCACGGCACAACCAGCACTTGTTCCAGCTAGCGGTATGCAGTTTCACTGTCTCTCAGCATGAAATTTAAATGACTTTCGCAGCGAATCGGCCCGACATTTCCTCTGCTGAATTTGCGCAACTCAATGAGCAACTCCAGTTCATCGACGAGAATGACGAGTACGCGGACATCGCGTCCGGTGACAAGGTCATCAACGACAGTCTCGTTGACGCAATTCTCGAGGCCTCGGACACCAACCCGACCGCCGCAGAAACCGATAGCAGTTTTGTAGAGGCCGAGAATGACTCAGTTCTGCAAACCCAGCTCCTCGACCTCAAAGTCAAGCTCACACGTGAAATCAAGGAGTATGGACGTCCCTTGTGCTATCTTCGAGGCGACTTCTATGACCGCCCACCCCACCCTGTCTTCGCAATCCATCGTAGCACAGCGAGTAACTCTGGGCTCGATCCGACACACCTTTATGCACGAGATGTCTTCGTATGGATACCCTCCTTGCTTCCTGGTGCACCGGAGCGCTTCAAGTGCGATTGCGGGAAGCCCCTCTCTCGAAACGGTTTTTTCTCCTCGTTTATTTTGTATGGCATCATTCTGACCGACATTCCAGGCTTCAACGATAATCCGATTGCACGCCGTGTGCGTGCACTCCCCGCCGATTTCTTTCTGTTGACAAATCGATTTGTCTGTAATCCTCGACGTCCCACCAACCCTGGTTGCGGTAAAAGCTATCAAGGTACCGACCCACACATTATTGCGCAGCTCCCATCATTTGTCCAGCCCGCATTCCCTGGTATTGTTTTCCCCCTCTGCCTTGCGGGAAATGGCTCATATTACCCCAGCATACATATCCGCGCGAGGCGCAGTTTCCAAAACAATGATGCGTCTAATGTGCAACACATTCGCCACGCGATTCGGACCATCCCCCTTCTCCGAAATGGTCTCTGAGGTGCAGCACCGGCACCATGCGGACGGAGAGTTGATGTATCTTGCTGCGGTCATATTCTATGGCCAGCGCGGATGCAAACAGTTCTCCAGGTTCGAGGATCGGCAGGGATACGCTGGATCTCCTCCATCTGTAGGATATTTGAAAGGCTTGTTTACGGACTTCGTGTCTGCTCACCGCATTTATATTGAGCGCGATATTTCATCGCTACCGCTCACGGTCGCAAAGGCAGACCATACCTTCCATGTGTGTCGCAATCTACCTCCTCTGTAATTTTTAACTGAACCTCGCGGCCAGTATCTCAAGTTCATTGGACGTTTGAAGGGCGAACCAATCTTCTCTGCGGCGTACAATATTCTAAATGAATTCGAGGAGCTTCGAGGGCACTCGATGACCCAGAGCAAGTCACTTTCATTCGTTCAGGACCTCTGGGAGCGCATCCAAGGGGGTTTGAAAAATTCGAACCATCCGCCGACTCAGGTTCTTTATACTGATTCGCCGCAAAGTAAGCACCATAATTTTTCCTCAGTCACTATTACCAACCGTTCCTCTAGCTGAACGTTCGTTCCACGAATCGATCAACATCTCCCTCACCCAGAACGTGGTACCGGTGACGGAGTGGACAGATCTCCCTCCCGTGACCCGGTGTCTCGATACTCCCGCAATTCTCGTGTCAAATTCAATGGATATTGAGGAGACAGCAAATTCTCTGCTCGAAGAACTCGGCCATGTTCCATCCTCGTCATCTCAGCTTCATGTGGTCGCGCTCTCGATTAAAACCAAGCAACGACCCGGCGAGCCGCTTCGGCTCGATATGATTCAACTTCGAACTACAAATCAAATTTGTGTATTCAAGGTGCGCCGATTACTGTTCGGTTGGAGAATCAAACACTGAGCTTCCCTTAGGTTACAGATCTCACCGCGCGCAGTGATGTATTGCCATCGCTCCGAGCCATTTTGACCAACCCCGCCATTATAAAGATTGGCCACTCAATCCGTCACACACTCGAAATCATTTCTACCACCCTCTCTCTGCCAGAAATCAGCGAGGTCTTGAAACCCCGGAACCCGCCAATTATTGATCTCGGGAAATATGCGAAGCTGAAAGGGGTACTCGAGGATCCATCGGTCTCCCTTGTGGCCTTGGCGGGCACTGTTCTCAAGAAATCCTTCGTTGCGCCTCAATTCTTGCCCTACCCGTGGTCCGGCACCACCTCTTCACAGCAAAATGAATTTCTGTTCTCAGAAGTGGACTGCGTTTGGCAGATCTATCTCTCGCTTCTTACGCGGGACTCTGTTGGCCTGCCGCTCCAATCAACTCAGGCCGGAGCAGATGGCCAGCGCGTGACATTGGTTCAGGGCTGCAAGGCGGTGGCCGAGGGCTTCATTGTGGCACCGCACCCGGGTTTTTTGAACGCTGTAAAGGACGACCAAGCTCGTACGACAAAGATCAATATAACTCCCACCCGTTCCCTTATCCGAATCTCCAAGGTTCGTAGCTTTAACATTTGCTTTGCAGCTCGCGAGTCTCATCACATCATTGCAGGTTCTGGTCCCCGGCTCTGTTCACGCCCTCCACGGGCAAACCATGCAATGGATTTTTGAGCACGGTGCGCATGCTGTTGTCACAACCTCGCAACTCCACACTCGTGGTGAAACCACTCCTGTTACTGGCGGATCCCTCCGTATCTTCGCATTCCCAACCCCCCTGACACCTTCCGACGACGACAAGAATTTTTCTACAACTTACATCGAATCTGAACATGCAAATGGCCGTGGCCTTGCTGATGAGGATTCTGATGATTCCGATACCGACTCGGACGCTGGGCCTGATATATATAGTCAACAGATGGTTTTTGACATGGTTCGGCACAATTTATTCTGTTGATTCTTGAATATCTTTGTTCACATTGAACATTTTTAGGACTCAGATCCAACACAAATCCCAACCGACCCTCTTGCGTCCTACGGCAATGAACAGGTATGTTGTATTCACAACTGCCGTCCTTACCAATCCTCACCAGTGTCGTAGAATGTTCCCGTGGATGTCCTGATGGCAAATCTCAACAGCACTTTCGAACTACTACGACAATCCGAGACCCTGCCCTCTCGGGTGCTCGACGACGCATTCCACTACATGGACCGACTTCTCCGGCTCTTATCCAAGAAACACTCCGCCTTCAAAGCCTTTGCCCATGATTTCAGTGAGGCCATCTTCATTCGTGACAGATCGGATACCCTCGCCGTCCGCGCTGTACTCGAGAAAAATAATGTGCGCTGGGAGTACGCAATGCGTGCGAAAGGAGACGCACTCAACCGCCGCATTCGACGCTATATCCCGGAGCGCAGCATTCTTTTGAAGCGCCTGGAGACCCTGTTCAACGCTTACGCAGACATTGAGTGCAGTGTCAAGAAGAGCCGGGGCATCTTCTTTTCCGACGAGGCCAGGGAAATGGTTCTACATTTGCTTGACACTGTGCGCAAGGGCTATCTCTCTGACCCTGTCGGAATCTCGCTCTATTATTTGATGGGGAAGGACCGCGACGGGTTGAACCTGTATCGCACTGTGCGCGGGACCAACTCTGTTGAAGGTGGTTTTCATATGGCGGTCCGTCGTATTTTTGGTTCGTTGCGCGCCTCTCCGGAGTTGGCGGAGTGCTTGATGATTAACTGGATTCTTCGTCGGAATAAGAGGGTAGCTACCTGTTCTATTCTGTTTGCTCTCAATTTCTGACGGCCCATTAGGTCGGTTTTCATAACCGAACTGGAGAAAAATTTCGTGGACACTTCGACATCTGGATTCGCGACTATATTGTTGAGCTTGCTGTGGCAGCAGAGGTCAAGCCCTCCTTCCCACTTCCCCGGGTGCTCTCTACACGCATTGCAACCTCGGAAAGCATTGGAGTTCTCCCCATTTCCAAAACCCTCGCAGGCGAGCTCAACATCACCACACTTCCAACGCCTCCCATCACCGGCATCCCTCACCATCGAGACACTCCGGTTCACACCCTCACCCGTCTTTCAACCAAACCAACCAGCACATATCAATATCTTCAGCGGCGCCAACGCGTGCTTACAGCTGTGGTTCCTGTGCATACGCACCAGGAATATATCACGTTCAAAGCCAACATCAACCGCCCAGAGTTCAGGAAAGGAGGCAAGAGCTATCCGCCCCATGAACGTTGGAAGAACATCGACTTCGGAGCACTCTGCCGCTGGTGGAACACACAGGTCAATTTTCAATCTCGCACAATCACCGACTCCAATTTGCGCCTCTACTACAAAATTCCTCAGCATCTCGAGGCGCACCATAAAAAGACCATCCTGTGGTCCTCGGAACGCTCCACACTTGCAACAGGCGCAAACTTCACTGCCCGCAAAGAGCTCCTCGAGATCCTCAATTCCGAGGACAATTTTGTAGATGCTCTCCCCGCCATTTCCTTCACCGCCGCTATTCCTGACGGAGAACAAGATCTTTCCGCTGCATGTGAGTCGTTTTTCTCCAGGTGTATCGCATGGGAGCCTGATACCTTCTCAGCACTCGATATTCCGATGTCGTTTGACCTGTTGAGCGGGCGCCAAGATGGGCCAGAAGAGCCGGACTCACCCTTCCCCGAATTTGAACCTCCTTCCGTCATTTTCACCCCCTTACCTCCTCCTGTCATTCCAGCTCCTTACAACCCAGGAGAGACTCCCCCTCCCCTCGATCCTGACGAGGAATTCGAGATATTTACCCTACCCCCGAACCAAGTTCAACGACAATTGTTGTTACCCGGGGCATCTGCACCGGCACCCACGACATCGAAATCCCGCAAACGGTGTGCTGTGTGCGTGAAGGCATTTTGCCTT
Organism: Mycena filopes; assembly: GCA_029281495.1. NCBI lineage: Eukaryota > Fungi > Basidiomycota > Agaricomycetes > Agaricales > Mycenaceae > Mycena > Mycena filopes. Next base: position 808,316 of record JARIHR010000009.1, on the reverse strand, counting down.
GAACGACACAGCTGCCCAGGCAGGTCAAAGAAGAACCTGTGCTCATGCAAGCACCCCCGCATGGCATCAGGCGACAGGGCGCGGATTCCGGAGGAGACCATTCTTGGTTATTGGGCTCAGAGATTGCCGTCTTCGAGCCCTTTCCCGCGTTGTAAATGCTCTCACCATTACTAGAGTCTCGAAAATAAATATATTGCTTTGCTAACTCGGGTGCATCAACAGAAATGGCGCTGAGAAGGGAGATGGCGGCAGGAACGGATGCAGCGCGGAGGAGGACGAGATGCGACCGCGACTGCGGTGAGTTGGCGATGGCGGCGTGTGTATTCCAAGGAAGGCGACGCGCCGGCAACACCTCAATTGAGATGCCGCAGATGCGCGCTGTCGACGGTGCGGCGCGCCCCGTCATTTGAACGAACTTCAGAGGGGCGGGAAATGCAAGGGAGGGAGTGCAGGCAAGGGAAATGAAGCGAGTAGAATTTAGAACGACACACCATATCTTCCTGCTACAACAGCATGTCCCCATTGATATGGCAGCACGATCAAGTGGCGGCGCGGCGCGACATCGGATGAGCGTAGAGGAGAACGGGCACGGCGACGCCGAGGACGAGCGCAAGCCACGCGTCGCGCAGGGTGCAGAGGACGGCGGCGCTGGCGGACGCGCGAGGATATTGTTGATGGAGGCGGCGTTGACCTCGTTCTCGCACACGCACAGTGTGGCGGGTTGTTGCGTGGTAGCCGGTGAACCACAGGGGAAGTTGGTGGTGCAGCGTACATATTCCGAGGAAGGCAGTTCGTCGGCAACACCTCGATTGAGATGTTGTGGATGCGCACTGTCTACCAAGGAGCGCCACACCGCTGGAGAGGAGCGGTACATGGAAATCAGCGGCGGTGGCGGCAGGGAAGCGGCAATGGCCGGCGTCGTTTGTGTTGGTGTTGGTGAGGAGGCGAGGGAAGGGGAAGGGGGAGTGTACAGAATGGGGATTGGAGGTCAGTAATCAAGTTGAGTTGAATTTGTTAACTGCAACGCACCTTATTTTTTGTTCGACGTGGTTAATCTCCTCCCCGGACGCGGCGCGGTTGAAGAGAGCGATGGTGAGATGGAGGGAGTGGCATAGAGGTGTCGAATAGACTTAGCACGGCCGCGGGTGCAGGGTGCAGGATGGTATGAGGAAGGTGCAGCGCATACGCGCACTGCAGCGGCGCCGCCCCATCACTTGCACGAGATTCAAGGCGGCGGGTTGGGTAGGGAAACTAAAACGAAGAAGGGAAGGCATGCGGGGGATACAAATCGGAGTCAGTACCTGATTCGAGTCGAATTTACAGCGGCGCACCTCATTTCCTCGAAAACAACATCTCCCACCAAGACAGTGCAATCACGCGGCGCGGGTACGGGAGCTTGTGCTTTACCGGCGCCGCGGGTACAGGAGCCTGCATATCGAGGAGGACGGGCTCGGCGGCGGGTGGGCGACGACTTCGGACTCGCAGACGGGCGGTATGAGGAGGCGGGAGAAAGAAGAATGCCGTACAAATCTTTGAAAACCCATTGGCTGGGTCCCACAGACTTATCCCCGAAAGCTGTAGGTCTTGATAGCGCTGCAATCAGCGGAACGTCCCGGCATCCTGTAGGTCAATCAAGACGAAAAAATTCGTTTATACATGAGGAAAGGGTCTGAAGCTGTGTTTTGGGTGCAGATGGAACCTTCGGAGGTCTACTAATCTCTCCCTCTTTTCCCTCTTTTTTCTCTCTCTTTCAACTTGAAAAAACGCGTTTTTTCCGTCGGATCCACAGCAGTAATCCATAGGCCTGGACCTTGGCCACAGCCTACTCACTGTACTCGGAACCAGCAGCCTGTGAGAAGCAGAAGGCACTGAGGGACGACACTTCCTTATCTGTGGGTTAGTGACCTCACCCCGGATTCGGCATTCCTCCTGCGCCCACTTCCCGGTCCCATTCAATTCCCAAGCTGTCGCATTACCGCGATCTACCTGCCTTTCTGTGCACGGAAATCGATCTTCGATTCATCGTTTTCAACGTACTACATATAAAAAGACAGAACCGAGCAGGCGAGGCTTTCGATAATCGATAACCGCAGCCGCCAGAGCTTTGTGCCACCACACTTATACCCTCGCTCTGTCGTCTCTGCGGGCCAGCATGTACTCCCAACAACAGTTCTCCGGCATGCATCAATATGCTCTGGCTGCACCACACTCCGGGGCCCCGTCTTTGATGATATCCGGCGGGCCATCCCAGCAGACTGGCGAGCTGCATCATCGCTATCAGCAGACGGGCAGTCTCGTCAATAGGCCCATCCACTTCACCGAGGGCCAGTTTGCCGGCAAGACAATCCGTGCGAAGTTGGAGGAGCTGCAAGCCGCAGCGTTTGGACGGAAGTAAGTGAATTACCGCGGAGCGAGTGCTACAATTAAAGAGCCGTTGAATGCGCCAGGTATGCAAAGGTCGACCGACGCCCGCTCGACCCCCCGCCAGGTACGCCGCCGTCGCGCTCTCTATCCCCTGACCTACGCTGACCTCAATAACTTATTTAGTCGCATGGCTTCGACTATTCGAGGTCTTCAACGCCGGGACCGACGCACAAACAGAACAGGAAATAGATTATGAGTTGGTCTTTCCATTCACCGCCCTTGATTAATTGTAATCGAGTCTCGTCTGACAGTACTATGCACATCCTTGGCCTTATGTGCACGGTGGACCTGCTTCCTGTGTCAGGCCCCGTCTCCCCGTCCTCCCCCACGACGAGCAGCTATGCGGATTCGCAGTACTCTCCACCCCCGCAGAGTCCAGACGGGACCTATGGGTTTGGATCTCCGATTTCGTCGCACAACTCATGCGTTCCTTCCTCCTCTTACTCCACGCCCAGTTCGCCTGGGATTCCGGTGGATTACGCGGCCGATGGAACCCCAGGCCCGCAGAAAGCGACTACAGCTCTCGCGGGGACCACGTTCGTACAGGTTGATAGTATTCCCTGGAAGGGGAAGACGTCCCTGCTCTTTACCTTTGCTGTAAGTGCATTATCCCCGGCGTCACTGCAGCCGACTGATTTTTTTACCAGGATTTGGCGGTGAAGACTGAGGGATACTTTATCCTCCAGTGAGTCCGATCAGCGCTTCTCACATCCTGGCCTAACCTTGGTTCCAGGTATCGTTTCTTCGACCTTTTCTCGCGGCCCACAGGGCACACCGAAAAGCCCATTCAAGCCGACTGCTGTGGGGTGCCATTCCGGATCTACTCCTCCAAGGAGGTCCCCCCGCTCGGCAAATCCACGGAACTTACCAAGGCCAGCATGATTCCCTCGGGTCCTACATTGTTTTGCCCTAACCCGCGTTTGTGTAACAGCATCTCGCGCGCTACGGTGTTCGCGTCAACGTGCGCGAACAAGAGCGCAAGCGCAAGAAGAAGGAGCGCGCGCCAAGCGTGACCTCTTCTCCATACACCATGCGGAAGGTTCACGATGCAGTCCCTTCCGACGGCAGTGACGACGACGATTGAGGCTGGAGTGGGTGTTTCTGATGACGGCTCAGGAGCCGTACTTTCCTTTTTTGTGTACAGTCTGCAGGTTTCTTACACTCAGGATTCGGACTCGTCCGAACGGTTATGGCCCGAATCACGCATAGTCATATATTCATAGCAATTCCATGTACTAAAATCCATGTATTTCGCCCTTGTCTCCTCAGGATTATTCCACACACACGAAGCCGGAATTAGTGTCTGAACAAAACCCGGGAACTGGCGCCGAGCGTGCAACAAAGTCCGGGGATTATTACAAGTCTGGGATTTAGGAAGATGACGTAGCAGCGAGGGAAAGAATTCATATTGGTGGGCATGTGTATTAATGTCCAACTATTCATTTTGCGACCTCGGCGAGACGCTGCTCCGCCTCCTTGAAGTTGATTACGTTCCATATGGCATTGAGGTACTGCGCGTCAATGTTAGTGATACCGCTCCGAGAAGGCAGGTGGAGAGCTTACATCGGGCTTGACGTTTTTGTACTGTAGGCGTTAGCAGATTAGCAAGAACACGAAGAAGTTTGAAGGATGATAATGATGAACTTGCCTGGAGGTAAAACGCCTGGATGCCAAAAAATTAGTCACGCTAGACGACGGGACACGAAAACAGAACGAACGTGCTCCCAGATATCGACACCGATAATGGGCGTGTGTGCTGCTCTCAGTAAGCAAAGGGTATATCGGGAGAAGAGCACTGACTGATAAGAGGATCCTGGTTCGCAGTGGTGACAATTTCAAGCTTCTTCGTCGTGGAATTGTATCCCTAAACAGTCTCTTCAGCTGAAAGCACACCGCAGTCGCGAATAAACCCACCAGCCATCCCCAGCCGCTCCCCTGGATCGCAGCAGTCTTGGTGTTGAAGCTCTTCTTGAAGTCCTCAACGGAGCCGAAGTCGCGCTCAATGGCACTCTTCAGAGGCCCATTGTCGAGCTTGCCCCCATCGTGCGCGGCCGGGGCAAGGTTCTTCCAAAAGAGGGAGTGGTTGATGTGGCCTAGGTTGCACAACGTCATAATCCACGTCTTTCTTGCATGGACTTCCCACACCTCCGCCGTTGAATTTCAGCGCCGCCTGAAGCGCAATTTTCTCCTTGGTCGAGCTGGATTTTGCGTACGATTCCTCCGCGGTGTTGAGACCTGTAACGTAGGTCTGGTGGTGCTTCTTGTGGTGCAAGGTCATAATTTCCTCCGAAATGTATGGCTCCAGCGCCTACTTGACGTTGGAAAAGCGGTCAAGGCTGTGGAAAACGATATTGACGCACATTGTACGCGTAAGGGAGGTCTGGGAGGGTATGCAAGGAAGCGCTTGCCCCCGGCGCGAACAGTGAGCGGGCCAAGGAGGGGCGGAGCGAGCGTCGCGCGATGGAGAGTATGGACATGGTGAATAATGAGAGCAAGTGCAAAGCCGGCAAGTGCCGATGACGCAATCTTTGTCATCCTGTCCGAAAAGCCGCCGCGGACCTTCTTGCTTGCTCTCTCCCATCTATGTGTTGCGCTCAACGCTATCCAGGAAGACAGAAGAATTCCCGGCCAAAATGCATATCCGCATCCAACTTTCTCTCGGCTTTCATACTTAGATTTGGTTCAACCCGACCTATCATAAAACATAGTCTCTCCTAGACAGACGCTACAACACCGGCACTTGTGCCTCGTTGTATTGTAGCACACATAAAAATCAAAAAACATCATCCAGAGTGTCACAATTGCGATTTTGGACCGCCTCTCTTTGAACGGCCAAGGGGATGTGATTTGAATACCGCGATAAGAAGAGAACCCCCAATGCTGTTCGATAATTCGCCGTTCAACCTCATTCAGTTTCAACTCTGAACGCCGTCTTCTTGAAGAATTATCCACCAGCTTGGCTTTCGGGGTATCTATCCTGGAAATTTACCAGTGCAAGTATGATCCATGACTCTCCGAGTTATGCAACTGTGACATGCTGCCGGTTCCGTTTCAAGAAATCCACGTTTCTGGCATCACACTTCAAGTTCACTTGCGACTGACTGAGACTCGGAGTAAGCCGATTCAAAGGCGAGCAAGTGCATTTTGGTCTTCGTCCTAGTTATCAGCGGCTTGTTGGCCTTCATGCAAGGCGATCCTTGACGTTATTTACCTTGGCGATAGGAGGAGGCGGCGAACGCACCCCGCATGCGGCACATGCTTGCCAGCTAGACCTTACTAGACCGGGGAAACCGGTCCTGATCGCCACCGATTATGTTGAATGACCAGGATACCTAACCAGTGGCGTTGGAGGCCGCGGCAGAGCCTGGATGAACGGACGCTCCCAGGGCTATGTAAACTCGCAAACAACCATCTTTTTTCTTTCGCACTGCGTGAATTTGAGTTAAGTTAGGCGGGAAATATAGAAGATGGTGAATGGAAGTACAGTGGCCGGAGGGGGCTGGAGTTTGTCGAAAAATACGATATGAATTGTGCCCTGTCCGAGCCCTGCCCGGCACGCGTCCGGCGGGTCGCTACGAGAGGGACGGAAGCTCAAATCAAAATGGACGCAGCCTGCCAGCGAGGCGCCTGATTGAGACCCGAGCAGGCGATAGGGCAGACCGGAATCTGCGATGGTTGAATCTATCATGTCGACCAACATAAAATTGTCAACTGAAATCAGACCAGAGTAGTCACCAGAAGTATCATCGGGAGAACATCCAGGCCCAAAGCTTCTCAGATGCGGTCAAGGACCTGCAGTGGGATCGCCACTGAGCAGTGAAATTGAACTGCCGCCAGAGTGGTTCCAATTGTCAATGCCATATTAGTGGCTCAGTCCCCGCCTCGAAGTATCCAGGAGCGAAATGAAGCCGCTTTATGCAGCGGTAGTCTCGGGCAGTTTTAAACGGGCGTCAATCTCCGTGGAAGTATATACTTACAGCTGTGGTATCTGCCAGTTGGCGACGATCAACGGAATATATAGACTTTCGCTGAGTAACTGAACCTCCCTTCAGTACTGGCAGTGGCGGAAGCGTAAGGAAAACAATAAGACCGTGGATCAGGACAGGGTTGACACTGGCCCTTGTGTGTACAACCCGAGACAGCGGAGGTGCGAGCTAAGGACGCCGCGACCTTCCGCGACTTCCTGTTGGAGATCACTGACAGAGTCTGATCGTATGTCCAAATTGGTCCCACCTGCGATGATCCCCGCCATATATAACTCGCCTTCGCCTTTTGTCTTGCTCCCGCACACGATACGCTCTGAAACGACCCAATATGAGCCAATTTGACTACGCAGAGGTGAGCGTCCCCGCAACACAGCTGTGGCCACCACGAACCTTTCCACAGGACTCCAATCGCCTCCCGGAAGGTATAAAGAGGATAGGCTACGACGCAGACACTGCTCGGTACACATTTTGTGACCGCGAAGGAAACACATACCTCGGCCCCCCGCACGAAGAGTACGGCACATTAACCCCCGTGGATCCGAGCGGTAGTGCAGATCGCCCCAGCGCGTTTGCCTCGGGTGAGTGCCATGGTTGCCACATTCTGGACGCGCTTTTGAATTAAAACAGGCAGTCCGAGACCCGACCGTTCTGTTAGCGCGCTGCCTCCGGGCTCTGGCGCCACCTTCCACGACTTCCTCCCGGCGCATCTCATCACCTCACCCTCTTCTGCTGAGAGCACACTCGCAAAATCGCCCCAGAGCGGTGACGCTTCAGCCGGATCTCGATTGCGCGACGCTGTGCGACGGACTGGGCTGCCGAAAATGCAGAATGTGGTGAAAAATGTCCGGCGTTCAACAACGTCTGTCCTGCGGAAGTCGACGCGCAATAATAATGATAACGAAACAACCGGCCTGTTGCAGAGTGGTTCCTCGAAACAGAAGCGGTCGATGACCTCGGCGACTGCGTCTACCTAGACTCGAACCAGCGCCCAAAGGTGTGACACTTCAAAGACGGTCGTTTGAGATCTACACCGGAGGGACTGGAAGCGAATCACCGGTGACACATAGACACGGGCTTTGCCGAGAGTCATTTATTGACTTCGCCGAAATTTCGAGAGCCGTCTGCACAAGTATTTTCTATCCCAAACTCAAAGAGACGATTTTGTAGCCATTGAAATTCTAAGCATCTCGACGAGTTCCGATTTTTAATAGTGAAAGAATTGAGCACTCGGCGAATAAATCTTTCGTGGGACATTGGCTCAGGGGCTGCCCGATGCCTTTCGCTCCCGTCACGACGCTCGACCCAGGGAGGCTCAAAAACGCTACCGAAAGCCTGTGCCATGTCTTTGGGGTCGACACTCTTCACCCTCACCAAGAGGAGGCCGGCCAGAATATCCTCCGAGGCATCACCACAATTCTAGATGTCCCGACTGGTGGAGGCAAGACTCTCGCATTCTGGTACCCACTGTTCTACTATTGGCAGCCAGGAATCGTCGAGCCAGCCTGCCAGAGGATCGTGCTGGTTGTAAGCCCACTTGTGGCGCTCATGGAGGCCCAGGCCAAGAGCTTGAGTGAGAAAGGTGTCCCCGCCGTAGCCATCACTGGTACCAGCCCCGATCTCGAGCAGCTGTTAACTGTGAGTGACGAAGCGTAAAGGAGACCTTCCTTGATGCTCACCACAGCGTTCCGACCAGGATCTGGGGCAGAATAAGTACCGTGTCGGGCTTGTAGGACCAGAAATGGCGCTCAGCACTCAATTTCACCAAAAAGTGTTAAATCAAGAAAAGTTCACTCGGAATATTATCTGCCTTGTCATCGACGAGCTTCACTGCATATGGGAGTGGGGAAACGACGACTTCCGCCCAGAGTATCGTCAAATTGTCCAGCTTGCGGCACGCTTGCCAACTGGACTCCCCATCCTCGGTGCCTCCGCGACCGCCCCATACCACGTATTGAACGACATTCTCGGCAATCTGGGCCTACCGCAAGACTGCGCGCGGGTTCAGGTCTCTAACGAGAAGTTAAACGTCTCGCTATCGGTGCGAATTCTGCAGCACGAACCGGATTCCTTTGCGGATCTTCTTCTGCTGTTTGACGATGAAACAAACGGACCGGAGGACTTCCTACAAAGCTTACTATATGCCAACGGGCGTCAGGTCGTCGAGAAGATACAGGACTTCCTTCGAGATCACGCACCAGACTCCATTGATCCCAAGAAAGCATTCGAGTTCTACCATCGAGACATCGACGAAGAGCGGAAAAAGAACATCCAGGAGCGCATCAACAGCGGGGAGCTGCGGGGGACGTCAGCTACAGACGCGTTAGGTCTCGTACGTCGGCCTAGAAAGAGCCATTGAACTGCAGGACTCACCTTTCACAGGGCATGGACTTCCAGACTATCATGCGCGTAATATTGTGGATGCGGCCGAGGTCCTTCCTGTCTCTCGTCCAGAAAATCGGACGGTGTGTGCGAAATAGAGCCTTGCGGGGTGAAGCCATCCTTTATATCACAAAGGCGATGTACACCCGCTGCTGCGTCGAGCTGGAGCTCATGGAGACAGAGCGGCAGGAGGCAGCATCATCAGATGAGGAAGATGATACCGAGGAACTGTTCGACCGAGAAGAGGCACTGGCTCTTCAGGACGCGTCCGAAGAGGAGGAGGACGCGCCAGCGGTACCTGCGAAGCGCCGTCGAAAGGGCAAGGCAAAAAAAAACGGTGTCTCCAATGGAATTGCGGGACCAGCGATATTATCTCGAGTACATCACAACGACGAAGTGCCGCCGAATCCCTTGGGATAAATACTTCGGAAACAAGCATAAAAGTCGGTAGGCATTCTTTCCTACCTGCTGCCAATGATGCTGACCAGTCCTTCAGAACACTTGAATTTTCCTGTACCCGAGGGACCCTGCTGCGACAATTGCGAGCCGGACGCGTTTAAAATTCAGAGAATAGTATTGCTCGGAGAGCAGAAGCTGAAGACTGGGCGCAAAGGAACGAGCTCCGCCGAGCTGGAGGCCGCAGTGAGAAAGAAGGTGGAGGAGGTCCGGGAAGAGATCGTGGCCACCAACTTCCCGAATCAGCACTTTCTCACCGGCAACGTAATCATCTCCGACGATATCCTCGACGTTCTGGCCAAGCGGGCCCGTCTCATCACTTCCGTCGACGCCCTGCTGCAGCAAACCAGGTGGATTCATGCTGAAAAGTATGGTGTTCAGCTGGTAAACGCTATCTGCCTTGTCGTGGCGGAATTTCCAGACCACGTCGGCGAAGCTCGAGAAACCCAAGCCGCAGAACGCACACAACGGATCCTCGACGCTGCTGCATTCAAGGAGCTTCGAGCGCGTCTTGTGATCGTTTTCAACGGCTGCTACGAGGCCGTATACTCGGAAATGGAGCTTGACGAGTCCGCGGAGCCTTCCACCTCTCGCAAACGCAAAAAAGTCGCCAAACCCCGCCGCCGGTGCCAACTTTTCCTGAAGCTCCCCAGGCGCGATGTGCGTATATGCCCTTGTTATATCTTTACATTTTTACCTGACAATTGTCCAGGCATGGGCCGACTACTACGAGTTAATCGAAGCACCCATCTCCATGTCCAGTATCAAGACTCTGTCGGCGAAGGTGTCCCACTATACCAGCATCGCCGAGTACCGTGCCGACTGGGTCCTCCTGTTCAGCAACGCGCGCCGCTACAACATCGAGGGTTCGCAGGTGTACGAAGACGCAGTGTATCTGCAGGATGTTTTTGATCGGAAATTGCTTCTGCTCAGCGCCGAGCTGAATCTTCCGGGTTACCAGCTGCTGCCAGGTGCGTCCTCCTCTGCTATTCAGCTCCTCGACATCTGACTCTTCATTGTTAGTGTACATACCCCCCGCAAGCACGGCGCGTACCCCACCACCTGTAGCAGAATTATCACAGTCTGCACATCAATGATATTTATTCCTCTACATCTGAATCTACAAGTGTGTCGTCGACAAGGTTCATAGCGGAGGAGAGCATCTCGTCGGGTTCCAGCAAGAACTCCTCGTCGTCCATCCGTAAGTCGTCCTCAGTTGGGTCGTAACTTTCCTCTTGTCCTTCGCCTCCACCATCCCCATCTGCGTCTTCGTCAACGTCATTGGCAGCGCCCCCCTCCTCTGTCTCAAACCCTCGCTTCTCCACTGTGCGCGTGTCGCGCGTGAAGCGGTGGAACGCCTTGCGGCCGTTGGCGTAGCGGGCACCTTCTTTGATGAGGTCTCGGACAGGGACTACGTGGTCGTTTGCGGGACGGTGCTCGCAATACATCTGAATCTTTTCGTCATGCAAGGCCTTGGCGATCAGGGCGACCTCGTCATGAATCGGCGGCGTCTTGTGCTTCTCGCCGTACGCGGGGATCTTGAATGCTGTTTGCACTGTCCGCATTGCCTCGCGCAACGTGAAGATGCAGACCGTGATCATCGCTAACCACTTCCAGCTCTTGTTTGACCCCTTCGCGTTATAGATGATCTTCGCCCAGAAGTTCTGGTGCTCTTGCAGAAGATCGACGGGCTTGAAGCGGAAGGGTAGACCAGTGAGATTCACCAGCCAGTTTGCAAGGTAGAGTTCCCTGCAAACCCATTTACGTCAACGCTGATAAAAAAACCAGTGGACGATGGACTCGCCTTAGCTTGGGAGGAAAACTCTTGATGCGGACGAGGCTCTCAAACATCGCGTCTGCATACCGAGGCATCGTCTTCGGGGAGCGCATCATTACCATCCAAACCGACAGCACATTCAGAACACGCCCGATGTCCCCCTTCTTGATCGCTTGCGTAAACTCGACATAGAACAACGCGTCGCGGTTGTACAAGATCGCATTCTCGAGGGTAATATCGCCGGTCTCGCGCGCGCGAACATCGTTGACGGCCTTTGTCGAAAACAACTTCTCGAAGACGGTTTGGGCTACCGCCTCGAACTCGCTAACTGTTGCAGACTTCGCCCACTGCGAGAGGCTCTCGCGCCCACAGTAGATCCGGAAGCCGTCAACGATGTGCGCGGGAAGGGAGATGTGGATAAGCTCGTGTGCTGGCTTCCACTCGGTCGCCTTTTTACCACCCCATCCAGCCATCAACGGTTTGCGCCCGAGCAACTTGTTATGCTCCCACCACAGACCACCTGGCCAAAGCGAGTTTGGGCTGCCCCAATGCTCGTTGATGGTCAACCGGCCGCCAGCCATCTGGCCGTGAAATAACCCCCATCGCCGACAGGAACCGCGCAGTCCGGCGACTGGTGTAGTACTGTTCCTGCGAGCGGATTCAAGCTGACATTCTGTCAGACAAGAAGATGGGAATCGAGACGTCGCAAGGCTCACCTTCTCCTTCAGCGCATCCGTGAGGAGGTCACCGTCATCAAACATCAAGCCGTGAGTTTCGAACTCCTTGTCGCCGATACCCAGCACCTTCAAGTTCTTGAAGTAAACTGTAAGTGTGCCCTCGAGAGTCGACTCGTCCTCTTTCATTGCCGGAAGTGGGTACTGTTCCCATTTGTGCAGCGGGATTTGATTCACCTCCGGACACTCCCCGAGGCTCTGCTTCAATGTGTCGGACACATCGGGAATGTGCTCCAGGGCCATGCGCTTGAGCTGCCAAAAGCAATTCGCGGAAAGCTGGGCTGCACACTCCGGCGAGGAAAGAACATCGTCCGGGGTCCAATCGAGAACGGGGAGGGTACGCTCCCGCTCGGGCTTCATGTGGAGTGGAAGGGTGCCGTGCACGGCCTGCCTGCCTGTCGCGGGGTCGAATACGGGGATCATCGTTGTTGTCGTTCCATTGTCGAAATGACTTTTAGCGTTTAGGCGTTGGGCGGCAACCTTGAACGCGATATTCAGATTGTCCCATACGATTTGGACCATCCCCGACTTCACGACTTCGTGAATCTTTACCAGCCCCTCTCTCGATAGCTGCTTGACATGCTCGGTAATTGATTTGTATGAGACGGACAACCCAGCATGCGCAAGAACCTCCATCTCGCGCTTCGAAGCGCCGGAGCCGAGGAGGAAGAGGCCGATAACCAGCTGGAAGTTATTCGCTTTCTGAGACCGCACCACACTGATTAATGCGCAGATGGTTGTGAAGACCTAATCCAGGACATGAGTGATGATAAACGAAAGCGGGCGAATAAACTCACCAGGCCCTTGTTTCGTCGCGGCTCCCCATCGGAATCCCTCCTCGTCGCCTGATCAGGTGTCGCGAGGACGGCGAGGGCGGCCCATAAATGGGGTGCCGCCTCTCGAATCTCGTCGGCAAGCACATCCATCGAAAAGTCTTTCAATAGCTCCATGACGGTCGTGGTAGAGTCTCGCGTCAATATTGCTTGGATGGCACGACCTTCCTGCTGGAAAATTTCGGCGAGTTCGGCGGAGATAAAGTCTTCTTTCGCCTCCTCAGAACGTGCAAACATTCCCCTGGCATGCTCCGCACCGTGCCTCTGGATGTACTTGGTGATGATCGAAGAAATATTGGCATCCCCGCCTCGGCGCCAAAGCGCATCGAAAAACTCCTCCAAATTGCGGAAGTTGAAGCCTCCGTCGGCGTCGCTAGCGGTAAGGAGTCGAATAACCTCTTGTGCACGTCTAGTATTGTCTGCATCGACTAGGGCCTGCTTCGCCGCGTCTTCCCTTGCCTTCTTTTCTGCTGCGAGGCTGTGCTGGTGCGCCCGGCGTTCCTCCTTCTCTGCAGTCCTCAAGGCAGCCTTCTCCTCCGCTTTCCTCTTCAACTCGGCCCTTGCTTCCTCGTGCTGCCGTTTGTCAGGACTGTTTCGGCTTCCAGCAAATTTCCGGACCGTCTTTTTTAGGTTCCGAGTCTGCGGAGTAAAGGCTGGTCTGCCTTGCCTCGTCTTTGGCCGAAGCGGTGTTACGTCGACGATGGACATGGGAGGCGATGGTCGTGGCTCCAGAGACTCCGCGCGCCGCTGGGGTGTTTGTGGTGGTGAATCATCGCCGCCAAGACCTGCAGCACTGGTTGAGGGGAAGTTGAAAAGGGCGGGGAGAGGCTGGAGGGTGTCAAAGTCCTCCACTGGTGCCTCGCTAGTCGGAGTGAAAGGCCCTGCATCCGGCGTTGTTGCGCTATAATTTTCTGGTGTTCCAGGGGGAGGCGGGGAGCTCGGGGGCAAGCTGCGGGGTAAACTGAGGGCTCGTTTAAGTCGTTTGGCGGGAGGCAGGAAGTCTCTGTCGTAGTCCGAGGAGGGGTGTGCGCGTTTGAAGACCATAGTTGCTTGCAAACTGGGTGCGGCCCCTATACGGGTGTGCGACAAATAAAGTCCTTTTAACAATTCACTTCTTCAGCTATTAAAATTCGGAGCTCGTCGAGATTCTTAGAATTGCAAGGGCTACAAAACTGTCTCTTGAAGTTTGCGAGAGAAAATACTTTTGCAGGGGGCTCTCGAGATTTGTGGCGAAGTCAATAAATGGTTCTCGGCAATCGCCGTGTCCGCAAGCCGACGGTGATTTGACTCCAGTCGTTATTTTGGTACCCTATTGATCGACCCCGTCGACGACAAAATAACTACTGGTTCGAGTCTAGCGTCTACCGTGGTGTCGTTCGATGTAAAGGATGACTGATGTCTTGTATGAACTGTACTAGTACTTATGAAAACCATTTTCCTTTTGTCTTGTCAGGGCAACCTCTTGAAACTGGGATTTGGCGTCCTGCGTCCTCCGGCTAGTGTTTGTTTCGTGTCGTAGGGTCCAATTGTTGAGCTGTCGGTGGGTGTTTCCGGTCGGGGTGAGTGTGATGATGGTTCAACTTGGTAAATTGGGTGGGAACATCAGCCTGTGGGGGCACTGTGAAGAGGAAGTGTCATGAACTTCATGATGTCGTTCACGATGGTTCACCGTGAAATTCATGATGTTTCAACAGGAAATTCCTTACCTTTCAACATCATTTCATAACGAAACATCATGAACGGGGGTATTGAACTTCATGACGAATATGGGAACATTCATGACGGGTATTTCATGATGTTTTGTTGTGAATTCAACACGATTCATCATGAATAATGGCTGGTCTAAAACCGAAAAAAAAGACAATAGGAATGGTACCAGTAGCATGCTATGTGCCACTGATACCACACACTCACAGAGGGACTTGAATGGGGAAGGTGTACATAGTTAGATAAGTAAGTATCAAAGTGCGTAGGGTAGATCAGTAGAGGAAACTTAATAGAAACTCGAAGTTGAAGTCGCGCATATACATAGGAGAAAATATTGGGAGGTCATCACCTGAGTTTTGCACCTTGCTCGAGACACATTCTGTCCTCTGACCATCATGTGCACTTTATGAGAAGACTGCCGACGCCGAGCCAAACTCCCGGCCTCCCGCGCAGTGAACTCGGCACTCACAATTCCATCCTCGCGGCCAGGCGCATAGCGCTAGACCTCCACGTCGCCGTCGATATCGACAAATAGGGGCTACGCCTTCTGTGTCGACATTTGGCCAATGAATGGGCAGCAGATGCTCGCGATAACGACTCAACCTGGTCAAGAGGTGCACAGTGCCTTTCCTCCTCTTGTTCCGAGCTCGAACGAACAACTTTGAAGATGCCTTGGCCATCCTCGGGACGTCTCGGACAACGAGCTGAAGGCCCCTAAATATTAAACACATGCGCGGAAGGGCCCCTATCCCTTGTCTCTGCTCGACCTCGGCCCATCGGACAATGCGAACCACAAGCTCTGGCCCCATATTTCCTCCAAAGCTCAGTTATTCCACGGGACACTGTAGCGCACGACATATTCCTTACGTCGAGGTGTCCTAAGGTACGGGCTCCCTGTATTCTCATTCATTTCGACTTCAAGCGTACCCCTCGGCGGCGAGTGGCGCGCTCTCGCTGGGAACCCCAAGGATGCTTCACTACTGTTCAGGACATCCAGTTTTTACCCATCTTCCAAGTTTTGTCGTGAGACGTGTAGGGACTATCATGGCCTTACGCGATCACAGCGACCGAGCCGTTGATGGCTGTAGCATACATAGGACGCGTGTATGTCGGTACAGCACCTGCTTGTTCCTTATCGGGACCTCTGCAGTAATACTATCTCCTCCTCCTCCTCCTCCTCCTCCGGGTTCAGGCTCCACCCAGCTCCACAGCCTGGGAAATCTGGGAGGACGATGAATTCATGTCGAAACATCAGGAATTCATGATGTGCAGAAAACAGCCAAAATTTGCCAAGTTCACCATCATGAATCCCGTCATGAAATTCAGCATTGCGTTCATGACAAACCACCATGAAACTTGAACTTCATGACGGGGCATCATGAAGTTCATGACGAATCCTTTTCACAGTGGGGGATCAGCCGAGGTTGCCGGTTATCGGTTACTTCCATCGCCGGCGGCCGAGTCCGTCCGTTCTTTCCTACAATCGTCTCAACTCGAGCAAGGAAAGCCCAGATGTAGTGGTCTCTTTTGTTGCGCAACGAAGCTCTCCACAAAATCCTACGGTGGTTATGAAAGAGCCTCAATGACCAGCTCAAATGTCACCAAAGTCGCAACGGTCTCGGATAATATTCGACGGATACAGTGGCTGCAGAAGTGAATCTCCTCGTGGGTGGATCGACAGGGTGTTTTCTGCCAAGATACCCGTAACCAAGTTGCCCGCACGAGCCCGCGCGAACCCACTTTCAGACACGGAAACAAATATATGAGCGAACTCGATGAAGCATCACTCAAGCATCACTCTCCGGGAATTCTTTTTCCGACCTTGTGGCCGAACTTAAAAGGACACACGTATTCTGAATTCAAGTTATTTCACTTTCCCCCTTCACAATGCGCGCCTCTTTCACTTCAATTTTCTTAGCCGCTTCTGCTGTCAGCGCAGCCAGTATCATCCCAAAAAAGTTGGCAGATCTCGCAACGCGCGGCCAGCCTGACCGAATTGCGATTCTCGGTGCTTTGCAAACCTTCATCACCGACTTCAGCTACCCTCGGTGCGCATGCTGCGCCTCCAACTATATCTGATACTTACATCAAACCCATAGCCTCGCCGACATTGCCAAAAACGTCACGTATTCTGGCTTTGCTGACACAATCAACGGTCGTCTCGACAGTATGTTGTCCCTTACCTTCACGTTCAAAACTCACAAGGCATTCTGTAGTTACCCAAGAGTACAACGGGAACGAACTCAATGTCGAGGTAGGTCACGAGTGTCGATAAAGGATGGCTAGCTCAGTCTTCCCAGTATATCTTTGGCTTCGCCGCTGCTTGCGCTGCCCTCAACACGACGCTCCTCCTCGGATACCCAGTAAACCAGACCGTATAGTGCGCTGATTTTCCTACCGCTCTTTCCCCCGTCGTTTCTGACCGGCCCCCAGCTCTCTGGCCATCGACCCTCCGGTCGTGTCTATCTCCGCAATCGCCAATTATGACTGGAAGGGCGATATCGGTGTGCAACCGCTTCAGGTAGACACCTGGTTCCGCTACGACGACGACCTCAAGCTCGTCGGGTACGACATCTCGATGCGCCGCTTCGCGTGGCTCTATGAGACAATCCGACCCAAAATCGCCGCCGGCATTGCGAAGGAGTTGAACGTCACTGGCGATGCTGCCCTCGACACCGACCGCCTCCTCCAGACTCGTGCGGCGCTCGACATATGTGCCGCCCATGATCAGTACTGCACCGGCGAGAACCAGCAGTATGCATCGCACGACGAGTGTATGGACACGCTGCTGAACAAGAAGCCTCTGGGTGAACCGTGGGCTATGGGGATCGACAATACGTGAGTGCGTATGAATATTTAGACCACTGTGATATTTACTTGTGCTGCAGCATGTGCCGGTGAGCATACATCCGTTTGACAATCCCCTCGACTTCCTGAACTCGTTCTAGCTGGGTCCACTTTGGCATGATCCAGTACCGCCCGGCAGTTCACTGTCCCCACGTTGGTCCCACAGGTGGCGATATGTATGTCTGGTTTTTCTTTCATTTATCGTACGTACTAACATCCTTCACCCAATAGGTGCAACGCTCGCACAGTAAGTATCCACTACATTGAGCTGCGCTTGAGCTGATCACGCTGCTTAGTACTACCAGGCCAGCCTGAACAACCCCTTCGCGCTTCCGTTTGTCGCTGCCACTTCATGATCTCGCCCCGCCGGTCCGCCGTCGAGAGAAGGAGATGCTGGCGGGTATAATTCCAAATAATGCATTTGGGGCCACCACGGCGAGAATCTTAATTCACTTACTTATCCTCGCTATGTAAACCCTGCTGCAATGACGCTCGTTTACCACAAGTCTTTTCATCGAGGAGCATGCTTTTGATTCGGTCTAGGTTGATGTGGTACAAAGGTCAAAAATTTCTCGAGTCGGTGGTGTTACATGATCGTGCGGAGGTCTGTGAGCATAGTATGAAGTATTATTATCGAGTGCGCGCAGTCCGTGAGCATGGTGCCGACTTTGGAGATCAGTGACCAGAGGGCAAAGAGGTTGGAGCGGCCTGAAGCAGACAACTCAGACGTATGAACATGCAGAGGGATGGCTTCTACTTACCTCCGTTTGACAGGAACGAAAGATAGAGCCAAGCACACAACGACATGGACCAATGG
Organism: Mycena filopes; assembly: GCA_029281495.1. Lineage (NCBI taxonomy): Eukaryota > Fungi > Basidiomycota > Agaricomycetes > Agaricales > Mycenaceae > Mycena > Mycena filopes. The sequence continues at coordinate 790,356 of JARIHR010000009.1, read as the reverse complement.
ATTCTATGAATAGTCGGGGATTTGACCAGCGCGGCAGCGCCGATGGCTCGGTAAATCTTCATGAGCAGGTCCGACCTCTGGATAAGTGCTGCGAGCTCGGGGTAGAAGGCGACCGACAAAAGAATGGCTTCGCAGAGGACTGCTTGGACTCGTGAGGAGAAAGACACCGCACACGAGGGGACGGCGTACGATGAAGTGGCTCAAGCTTCGGTTCAGGAATCCACTCCGGCAAAACTTGAAGGTCAGCCAAATGCTGGATGACAGGACGGAAGAGGAGCTGGACGGATCTGGGGAGCATGATCTTCGCGGCGTAGTAGATGGTAGATTTGTGAACACAGCGATTGGTCTGCTTCCAGGTGAGCTTGGATGTGCGCAACCCGCGAGCCACTCGTTGGGCGATGATAGCGCTTTCGTACTGTATTGACGGACCCATGTAGAAGACATCGCTCCAGAATGAGAAGGTGATGATGCTGAGGGTGCCGTGTGAAGGAATCTGACCGAGACGACGCGGCGGGCTTTGGACGTTCCGCAAAGCAAAGGCGAGGATGCCGCCGAAGAGCCAGAATAGCGCGACGGAGTCGAGAGGGACCAGGAACTTGGCGTAACCGATCTGGGCCAACACGAGAGGGAGTTTGGTGAAGACTTGGAACACCATTGTACGGCAAACGTCCAGTCGGCGTGGTTCGATCTTGAACATGAGAGCGCAGGAGAGTGTGGCCAACACGGCGGTCAGGATGAAGGCGCCTGCGAGGGTGGACGGGGAAAATTCACGTAATCCAGTGGGGGCGGCCTGTGGGAGCGTAGTGGCTTGGGGGAACGCAGGACCGTTTGAGGGGTCGGCCATTGTGGTCGTTGGGGACGACGTCGTTGGTGGAAGTCGGGGAGAGGTTTCGAATTCAACAAGTACACATTAACACATACGGGCGTTTGATTTTCAAACTTCGACTTTCCTGTAATTCCAAATGCCGCAGCTATCCATCGTCGCTCCAGCTAGAGTTATCAAAAATCCCCAGGAATCCCATACATGTGACGCGTGTATGTAGTACGGACCCCGGCTGTTTCTTAACGGGACCGCGCCGGAATATACCTACCTACCTACCATCTGGAGTCTGGACTAGTCTGGACCGCGACTCGGCTCTTAATTATTTTTCTTGGCGACTTCGACAACTCCGAGGCGGACGTATACGTACGTCCGCTGTGCGTATGTATCCAAGAAAAGAATCCCACAGTCTCGTACGTAGCAGTGATATAACACAATCACAATTTTACAAAACCGGCACCATTCTGCTTGTGTAACTCTCTAGATTTTGTTTCTTTGCAACTTGCGCCAGTCTGCCCTCCAAGTATAAGAAATTCTCTTCTCTGAGAAGTGCTCCAAACGGATCATCTTCCGGTTCTTGGTGGAGGACTTCAGGCTGGGCGGCGGCAATGATCCAAAAAATATCGCCCAGGACCTTGTGTATGACAAAAAAAATCATGTCCGGTTCGACAACGTCGGTAGGTGGGACAGCGCGGAGGCTCTCGCTATCAACAGCCAACGGTGGCTGACAATTTCGCCGGGGGGAAAGTATCATATCCAGGTACGGCAATGGGTGGGCGGCGGGTGGTTCTGTGCGGTATCTAAGAATGATTTCCTGTCATTGGATGAGTCAACGTCATCACCAATGTACATACACACCTCGTCGCCATTTGTTTCGAAGTAGACGCGAAAGTCGGTAAATACCTGGTGGATAGAGGAGTGGAGTAGCAGCGCATTTGTTTCATCGTCTGCCTTCCAGTTCGTGATGGAGACGCCAGAGATATTGGACAGCATGATCCACGCCTAGCCATACGGGCCGTCAGAAAGGACAATGCGGATGATATCGAGGTACGCACACCATCACTCGTACTATAAGGTAGGCCGTGCACAACTTCCAGGGGAGCAAAGTGCGTGCTTATATCATCCGACTCTGGCTGGATGTGTTCGTGGCTGGCCAAGGGGTTGGCTTGAAATCCTGATATCCGACACCGATAATTATCGCGCCTTCGCACCTGGCATCCTGTCAGCGAAGAGATAATAGAGCAAAATCCCGCTCACCCGCGAGACCACGCTTGGTATCCTCTTTCCCCCTGAAGTAAGCGGGCTGTTTTGAGCTGATGGTGTTCTTGTCCGCGAATGCACTGACAGCCTCGCTCAGTGTGATAAAGTAGATAACCGTGGGCTAAACTGACCTGGTTCGATCAACGACCAGTATCGAGAGGCCTGCTCTTCCAGTTCGCCCCGCTTGCCAAATATTTCTTGGCGGATGAAGTTCCGTTGGGCAGCGGCGGCATCGAGGTTTGAATCCAGTGAATTGAAAATGTTGCGGTCCATGGATACAAGGGCAGATAGAAGGAGGCGGGAGCGGGTCACGATGGCAGAGTCGGGCTTGTTGGAAGAATGTGTTGGAGTCAACAAGACGGGGTTGAAGGTCTGAATCTGTTTGAATTTCGTGAATGGATGCGAGGCCACGAGCGCGAGAGCGAGATTTTTGTATTCAAGAGCCGGAAGGTCCTCGACCGTCGGTGGAATCGCCGGTGCAGCCAGAGCGTCGAGCTGTTCGATTAGGAGTTCAATCGCCATCGGTCACCGGTGGTGGTGTGGAAAAGGAGGAGGTAAGAAAGGATTTCCAAACATCCACACACATCAGTCCCTTTGACTTCGACGTTGAAGTTCGACCAACCTTCGACTTTCCTGTTAGTAATTCCAAATGCTGCTGCTATCCTTTGCCTTCGCTCCAGCTAGAGTTATCCGAAATTTTGGTCCCCGGGAATCCCATCTGGACCGCGACTCAGCTCTTGATTTCTTTTTTGACGACTTCGACGACGCTGTGCGTATGAGAAAAGAATTCCACAATGTCGTACACTGGCAAGCTACCTAGCGGTGATATAACAGGCCTCCGTCAACCAACTGGTATCGTAACCGTATCGTTCGCAACGTCGTAAAGTTAAGAATGCAAGAAAGCGCCGCTACTCCCAGAGTAATTGCCAGAATTGGATGCGTACAATGTTCAGACTAGGGACGAGAAACCACGGCGCTATCATGACCACCAATTGTACTGCTCGATGTCGGTCAATCATACTCGGCGTGGAAGTTGTCACATACTCAGACTCGTGGACTTTCCCTGCACATCCTCTTCTCGATAGTGACGTTGGGAGCTGGGCCAGGTATACTGTTCATCAACTCAGCAAGTGGCAGTCAAGAATGAACGCGTCGACTAACGCAATGTCGCCTTTTGAATTTACCCAGCTCGTCGCCGAGCAGCAACTGAGCGTTCAAGCCGTGGAAGAAAGACAACAGAAAGTCGGGATGGCCCCATTGGGTGTGCATAGATATGACCACGATGTCGAAAACCAGCCCCGCGATATTCAGCAGCTGCTTGTCGGCTTGAAGCACAGATGAGCCGCTTTCTACGAAAACGCGTCGTTTTTGCTCACCAAATGGATTGGGTTCAGGCCATGGCGCGCAGGAGCTACTCCCGGGGACCACGCGGCACTTGACACCACCGGCGAGTTCCTTCACTACCCGCCAGCAATGGGAATGAGAGGTGCAGAGCGGCGGTGCGTTGAGCGATGCGAGGTAGCCTGGAGACGGCGTGGTGGGATGGAACTCGCGGTACACGACGAAGATGGGCAGGTACAAGATTGCTAGGAGGACCTTCAACATGGTGGTCGGGATGAAGAGAAACTTGCGGTAAGCCCCTTTTTGTATTGCTAGGAAGAAATCGCGGAAGGGGCTTCGGATTTCGCAGCTAACGCGATTATTGACGCGTCTTTTGTCCTTATCGAATCAGTCCCCTTGTAATTGAGCGTGTTTCACTACAATTTAGGTGCAGATACGCCAAAATGATTTCGGTCAAAGCGCATCATTGCGACGGGAAGTCGTCCCGAAAAGGCTAGCACGCGTCTCTCGCAAAGCTGGGTTTGTCGTACAAGTACAGGTACAAAGGTTAAATATACCCCCAAAGTGAAGTCCCAAAGTGAGAGCCCCGAGGAGTTACGAGTACAAGGCAGATACGTAGGCAGACGATGGAGTAGACGATGAAGCTGCGAAGAGATCGAGAGGCAATACTCGGAGAGCGGAATTGTGTGCTCAGGTCTTGTAGTGCGTTCGGGAGGGATGAATGAGTTTACTATGGGCACCGTTTCAGTGAGTGAACAGCGGCAGAAACAAAATGCGCACCACAGATGGAGAGTGGGACACGGCGACGGGAGCAGCAGGTATGGACTGCGTTGGAGGCGTGAGATTAGTATTGCGAGAAGAGGATAAGCGCACCAGGTTTCGCACGACGGGAAACTCGTCCTGCAAGGCCGATGAGACGAGTTTGGTGAATGGCTGCATCGCGGAGTGGATTTCGGGGATCAGCGCGCGCTGCTTGTAGCCCACACCGGCGAGGACAACACCTGCTACCGGCCACAGCATCCAGCGGAGTGCACCGAAGCGGTGGGTCTCACCGCTGCCGCGAGCCAAGGTTTTGTAGACGGCGGGAGGACCGATAAGAGCTAGCCGGGTGATGCCGGCGAATGCATAGAACGCTGACATCGCGGAGGAGGCAGTGAGGAAGGCAATGGAGCCGGGGATCCAGAGCGGCGTCTCGCCGCAGAGGTAGTCGACGACGAGGCCCGAAAGGACCGAGAGGACGACGGGATTGGCGAAAGATGAGAGTCCGCGGTTGACCGCGGCGGCAATGGCGGAATATATGCGTCTACGCTGCTCCGGTGTGAGGAACCAGGTGAAGAAGGACACTGCCTTGCGCCAGATGTACGCGGTGACCTCGCGCCCGTAGGAGTATACCAGTGCGGTGAGGACCATAATAATCCAAAAGAGCCATCCCCACCCGCCACGACGAGGTTGCACGACTGCGCCGGATGTTGGAGATGGGGACGGCTCCTCCCCGCCACCGGCAACATAATCGAATCCAGGTGCGTCCGCAAGTCCGAGATTCCCTTCATCGGACGCGTCTTCGCCAGGTTCTGGCGGTTCTTCTTCATCGGACGAGTCGCGCCGGTCGCCCTTGGATCGAACGAAGGATTGAGTGCTGGACTTGGTACCTCGTGTCGCCAAAACGGAAACGAGACATCCAGAGAGAGCTAAAATGCAGGCGAGAACCACGGGTAGTGATAAGGTTCCATCGTAGATTGGCTCTGTAGCGCGGGTGCCGGTATTAACGGTCTTTGAGGGCGACTCAATGGTGGATGTGTCGTGGCGATGGAAAGTGATGAACGACGCGATTCGGGAGTTCTCCACGATGCAACGGCTGAAGCCGGTCTTGCCAGCGATAGACGCGAAGACGGAGGACATGGCGGTGAGGACGCAACGGTTCTTTGAGCATGACGAGGCTGGCTCCAAGAGCGGTCACTGTGACATTCACGACTTGGACCCGACGCTTCAGGCTCCAAACCTCTCCAAACTCTATGCGTCTTCAGGGAGAATTCATTTGTTTAGCGGCCAGAGTTGCAGCGCCTCAAGTGTCAGAGGACGGAGAAAATATCAAGACGAACCCCTGCGTAAAACCAAGGGACTTGCCATCGAGCACATCTCGCTTTCTCGCCTGCCGCACTGGTTCTCGTCTCCCGTATCCTCGAAGTCACCTCCACTTTGTCCATCTCCTCGTCGACGCGTACATCAGACACTTGCGCTCTTCCCTTGAAGTATACTCGTCTCGCACATCGCTCTCGCCCTCATGAGCATCGTTCCTGACGGTTGACCTTGGGAGCAATCTTGTCTTTCGTGACGGGCCTTTTCTACATTCCTCCTCATGCTATGTAGGACATTTCCTTAACGTCTTCGACCCTCAAAATACCCTGAATACTGCGCAAACGGACCCTGCAGCTCAAGATGTCAAGACTATGCGCCTTCACCCATACATCCAGCACCCGCAGCTCAAGCTCCCGCGGCCCCTCACCTCATCTCGCATCTCCTTGTCACGGCTAACCCCCCTCATCCCACATCCACTCGTCGCGGCCAACCCGTTGGCACAACATTCGACAGACGCAGCAAACCCACCACCCACTCCTTCCGCTTCAACGCGCGCGGCGACCATCGCCACCAGCTCCTTCCACTTCGCATGCGACCAAGGCGCCACTGGTTCCCGCACGCGGAGAACGCCGGAGTACCACAGGCTCCTACCGACAAATAGCGCTCCGAGCATCAAGACGCTTCACGCCGGTCTTTTTGGTTTCAGGGGGAACAGCGGGTACGAGAGACGGCGCCGAGCGCTTTCGTAGTGGTTTCGGACTGGGACTTGATTTCTTTCTTTCTCGATTCGCCAAACGCCAAGACGAGGCAAAACAAAGGATACCAACTTGGATAGATGGCAAGCGTTCCTGTACTCATGTTCAACACCCGGAGCTGGAAACCTACAGCGACCCGTTGAATTGACAGTCGCTCAATGATAGCGCTTGAGGAGGGAGGAGGAGGTGAAGTACCAGGATCAAACTGATCATATCCATTCTAAACCTGTATTGCCTTCAGGTACCCTAAATTGGCAGGCGCCCAGAATGGTCAGGAGCTCGGGAATTAATCGCAGCGCTGGCCGCAGTGGTACCTATCTGACATATTGTCGTCGAGCATGCAACTCGATCGTGCTAGAGGCTTGGCGTAAATTTCACCCCAAGTATCAGCGAGTAAAGAGCTGGTTGGAAGTCGACGGGGGAAGATATTATTGGGTGTAAAAACGCCGACGAAAACGAGGCTGCGGCGAGGCATTGCGAAATATTGGGAGACCTGAAGTATGCGGGCTTGGAACGTGTATCGCATCGAGTCAAACGACAATCGAAAGCAGCTGGTTTCCGCCCTTCATGAGCTGAAGTTGGCCTAGCCTCCGCGCCGGTGGAAGAAATATATATGTGTTGGAACTGTCGACTCAAGCTACACCGCAAGCGTTGGAGATTGAAGCTTTGATTCTTGCCAAGACTCGGGATAAGAGGTTGAACTGGGGAGCTGAGCACGGTATTTTCTGACCGTGAACGGCGTTCAGACGCCGTGTCCGGATCTGGCCAAGAAAAATGCTTGAAAATGGCGATTTGTGGGGGATTTTCGTCGAGGAAAAACACGGAGAGGCCGAGAAGTTCAGCAGGTCGGAGGGTATTTTATGGGGAATAAAATGATTTTGCTGCGGATGGTGGGAGGAAGAAACCGGCAGTGCTTGCCACGCCTCGGGCATAGTCCCACGCGTCATGAATTTGGCCTTGTTCCCTCTTTCTTCCCGCCGTTATGTCTTCGCCGCCGCAGGGGAGCAGTCACGACGGCTACCCCTCCGACTCGACCCCGCCGTCCGTCGACGCCCACCCCAGTGACCCCTTCAGCACCGTCAACGGCGCTGGCCGGCGCTATTACGACAACGACGAGCTCGAATATCCCTCGGCTCCCCGGCGGGATTCCACACCCACCGAGCCCGGATTCTACGACCACAACAGCTCATACGACCCGTACGGTTCGTCTCGACTCTCCTCCTAATTTTCGCGCATTTTCTAATGGCGTTTCAGCTCCGCACGATACCGACTCGGACGGCGACGCTTACGCCCAGCGGTACACCACCTCCGCCGAGTCCCTGAATGCCCAGCGGCCAGGGTACCCATCGACCCCGCCGCTCAGCGAATACAACCCCGGCAGCACCCCCGATGCGTACCCCGCGTGGTCGGCGGATCGCCACATCCCACTCTCCAAGGAGGAGATTGAAGACATCTTTCTGGATCTCACACAGAAGTTCGGATTCCAACGCGACTCTATGCGGAACATGGTGAGTCCTCTCTCTCTTCTCCCTTTGCCGTTACACGGCGTGCGGTGGGCATAAGGAGGTAGCCGCTATCGTTACCTTTAACGGCACTTTTTGGCGGCGACCTTTGCTTTCCTGTTGTCGTTGTCACCTGCGCGGACGGCCTCGCCCGCCTGCACACCATGCACACCTTCATTCATCTCATTATGCTTTCGCTAATAACCATTTTAGTTCGACTTTACAATGCAACAACTCGACTCACGCGCCTCCCGCATGTCCCCTAGCCAGGCCCTACTAACCCTTCACGCCGATTATATTGGCGGCCAGCACGCAAACTACCGCAAGTGGTACTTTGCCGCCCAGCTCGACCTTGACGATGCCGTCGGCCAAACACAAAACCCCGGCCTCACACGCCTCAAGTCCCAGAACGGCAAGTTCTCCGGTCGCCAGCGTCCCCCGCGCGACAAGGCCCTCAACACCGCCCTCGAGCGGTGGCGCCTAGCCATGCACGGAATGAGCCAGTACGACCGCCTTCGCCAGATCGCGCTCTACCTTCTTTGTTGGGGCGAAGGCGCCCAGGTCCGCTTCTGCCCCGAGGCGTTGTGCTTCATCTTCAAATGCGCCGACGACTACTATCGGTCCCCCGAGTGCCAGAACCGGATCGAGCCCATTCCCGAGGGCATGTACCTCCGGTCTGTGGTGCGACCGCTGTACCGTTTCATCCGCGACCAAGGTTACGAGGTGGCCGATGGCAAGTTCGTGAGAAGGGAGCGGGACCATGAGGACATCATTGGGTACGACGACGTCAACCAGCTCTTCTGGTACCCCGAGGGCATCGCGCGGATCGTTCTGCAGGACAAGGTGCGCGTTCCCGCGACTGGTACTTTCTAATCATCCCTGACATATCTTGGTAGACCCGTCTCGTCGACATTGCGCCCGCCCAGCGCTTCATGCGTTTCGATCGCATCGACTGGAACCGCGCCTTTTTCAAGACGTACTACGAGAAGCGGTCGTTCGGACACTTGCTCGTCAACTTCAACCGTGTCTGGATCCTCCACATCTCCATCTACTTCTTCTATACGGCTTATCAGTCACCCGCCATCTACGCCATCCACAACAAGGTCGTCCCCGCGCTCCAGTGGAGCGCGGTCGCGTTGGGCGGTGCGGTCGCCACCCTGATTATGATCCTCGCCACAATCGCCGAGTTCTCGTACATCCCTACGACCTGGAACAACACCTCGCACCTCACACGCCGGCTTGTCTTCCTCCTCGTCATCCTCGCCATCACCGCCGGGCCGACGTTTTACATCTCCATCGCAGCGAGCAACGGCGACGCCGGCAAGGTCACGGAGATCATCGGGATTGTGCAGTTTGCTGTCAGCGTGGTGGCGACACTGGTCTTCGCGACAGTGCCGTCGGGGCGGATGTTCGGCGATCGGGTGGCGGGGAAGAACCGCAAGTACCTCGCGTCGCAGACCTTCACGGCGTCGTACCCCACCCTTACCGGCGCTCCTCGTATCGCCAGCATCACGCTCTGGCTGCTGGTCTTCGGGTGCAAGTTCGTCGAATCATACTTCTACCTGACGCTCGCGTTCCGCGCGCCCATTGCCGTCATGGTGGGCATGAAGATCCAGGGCTGCAACGACAAGTACTTTGGGAACAACCTCTGTCGCAATCAGGTCGCGTTCACGCTCACCATCATGTACATTATGGATTTGGTGCTGTTCTTCCTGGACACGTTCTTGTGGTATGTCATCTGGAATACGGTATTCAGTATCGGGCGGTCCTTCACGCTGGGACTGTCCATCTGGACGCCGTGGGTGGATATCTATCAGAGACTGCCGAAGCGCATCTATGCGAAGCTGCTGGCGACGACGGATATGGAGACGAAGTACAAGCCCAAGGTGCGTTTTCGTTTCCTGGTACCAGTACCGCTGACGAAGCCTGTTGCAGGTCCTCGTTTCGCAGATCTGGAACGCGATCATCATCTCGATGTACCGCGAGCACCTTTTGTCGATCGACCACGTGCAGAAGCTCCTGTACCACCAGGTCGACACCGCGAACGGGCGGCGGAGTCTCCGGGCGCCGCCGTTCTTCATCGCTGACGGCAATAAGGAGACGGGGGAGTTCTTCCCCGGCGGGAGCGAGGCGGAGCGCCGGATATCGTTCTTTGCGCAAAGTCTGACCACCGAGATCCCTGCGGCTATTCCGGTAGACGCAATGCCGACCTTCACGGTCCTGACGCCGCATTACAGCGAGAAGGTGCGTTGTATCGCGTGTTTGAAGGCCCATGCTAATTCGCTCTGTAGATCTTACTTTCGCTGCGCGAGATCATCCGCGAGGAGGACAAGAACACGCGTGTTACGCTGCTGGAGTACCTGAAGCAGCTGCACCCGGTCGAATGGGAGAATTTCGTCAAGGACACCAAGATCCTCGCCGAGGAGTCGGCCATGTTCAACGGCACGATTCCGTTTGGCGCCGCCGACGAAAAGGCCGCTGCCTCCAAGGCAGACGATCTGCCTTTCTACTTTATCGGCTTCAAGAGCGCCGCGCCCGAGTTTACCCTCCGCACGCGTATCTGGTCGTCGCTTCGCGCACAGACGCTTTATCGCACGGTGTCGGGCATCATGAACTACTCCAAAGCGATCAAGCTGCTGTACCGCGTCGAGAACCCTGAGGTCGTGCAACACTTTGGCGCAAATGCGGACAAGCTTGAGCGTGAGCTCGAGCGCATGGCGAGGCGGAAATTCAAATTTCTCGTGTCGATGCAGCGGTACTCCAAGTTTAACAAAGAGGAGCACGAGAACGCCGAGTTCTTACTGCGCGCATATCCCGATCTGCAGATTGCGTACCTCGAGGAGGAGCCGCCGCGCCGGGAGGGCGGGGAGCCGCGCATCTTCTCGGCGCTGATCGACGGGCACAGCGAGTTCATCCCTGAGACGGGGCGCCGACGGCCTAAATTCCGCGTCGAACTGCCGGGTAACCCTATCCTTGGGGACGGCAAGTCGGACAACCAGAACCACGCGATCATCTTCTATCGCGGGGAGTACCTGCAGCTCATCGACGCGAATCAGGACCACTATCTCGAAGAGTGTCTCAAGATCCGGAACGTACTCGGGGAGTTTGAGGAGCTGCAGGCGACTGAGACGAGCCCGTATGCGCGGTGGGACCCCAAGGAGTTCAAGAAGTCGCCCGTCGCCATCGTTGGTGCGCGGGAGTACATCTTCTCGGAGAACATCGGTATCTTGGGCGATCTCGCCGCCGGGAAGGAGCAGACATTCGGGACGCTGTCGGCGCGGTCGATGGCGTGGATCGGCGGCAAGCTGCACTACGGGCATCCGGATTTCCTGAACGCGCTCTACATGACGACCCGCGGCGGTGTGTCCAAAGCTCAGAAGGGCCTGCATCTCAACGAGGATATCTATGCCGGCATGAATGCCTTCGGGCGCGGTGGGCGAATCAAGCACACCGAGTACTTCCAGTGCGGGAAAGGTCGGGATCTTGGGTTTGGCACGATTCTCAACTTCCAGACGAAAATCGGCACCGGAATGGGAGAGCAGATGCTCAGTCGCGAGTACTACTACTTGGGGACGCAGCTTCCGATCGACCGCTTCCTCACGTTCTACTACAACCACCCCGGGTTCCAAATCAACAACATGCTAATTATCCTGTCGGTCCAGATCTTCATCGTTACCAGTAAGTATCTTCGGATGGTTTTTGTCTCAGTTCCTTGCTTATGGATGTAACAGTGGTTTTCATGGGTACTCTTCGCTCCTCCATCCATATCTGCGAGTACACCGCGGCTGGCCAGCTGAAGCCCAACTCAGCGGGATGCTACAACTTGGTCAATGTCTTCTCCTGGATCCAGCGCTGCATCATCAGCATCTTCTTGGTGTTCATGATCTCGTTTTTGCCCCTGTTCATGCAAGGTATGTGTCGTATCGTGCTCGAGGATTTCAAAGCTGACACTGACTTTGCGCGCAGAGCTTGTGGAGCGAGGGACATGGAAAGCGATTTTCCGTCTGGCCAAGCAGTTTGGTTCCTTGTCGCCGCTGTTCGAGGTCTTCTCCACCCAGATTTACACGCATTCCATCCTGAGCAACTTGACCTTCGGTGGCGCGCGGTACATCGCGACTGGCCGCGGCTTTGCGACGACTCGGATTCACTTCAGCACGCTCTTCTCCCGCTTCGCGGGGCCCAGCATCTACTTTGGGATGCGGACACTGATCATGCTGCTGTATGTAACCCTGTCGATGTGGACCCCGTACCTCATCTACTTCTGGATCTCCACCCTCTCCCTCTGCATCGCACCCTTCCTCTTCAATCCCCATCAATTCGTCTTCTCCGACTGGGTGGTCGACTACCGGGAGTTCTTGCGGTGGATGCAACGCGGAAACTCGCGCTCACACAACAACTCATGGATTGGGTACTGCCGTTTGTCGCGCACCATGATTACCGGTTACAAGAAGAAGAAGCTCGGGCACCCCTCGGAGAAGCTGTCCGGGGACGTCCCGCGCGCAGACTGGCGTGCAGTCATGTTCTCCGAGGTCATCTTCCCTCTCGTGATGGCGACGCTCTTCGTCATCGCATACATGTTCGTCAAGTCGTTCCCCATCGACGGCAAACTGCCCCCTAGTCCCCTCGTCCGCATTGCCGTCTTTTCGCTGGGACCTATCGCCCTGAATGCGGTGGTTCTATTGGTGCTCTTCCTGGTCTCCCTCTTCCTCGGACCGATGCTTGACCCCGTCTTCCCCCTCTTCGGGTCGGTGATGGCGTTCATCGCACACGCCCTTGGTACCGTGGGCATGATTGGTTTCTTCGAGTTCTTCGTGAGTTCTTCGGCGCCTTTCTCGCTTGACCTTCGCACTCACATCTTATGCAGTGGTTCCTTGAACTCTGGAACGTATCACATGCGGTTCTGGGTCTCATCGCCATCATCTCCATTCAGCGTGCAGTCCACAAAATCCTCATCGCAGTCTTCTTGTCCCGAGAATTCAAGCATGACGAGACGAATCGGGCATGGTGGACAGGTCGTTGGTATGGGCGAGGGCTTGGCTCCCACCTCATGTCCCAGCCCGCCCGAGAGTTCGTTGTGAAGATCATCGAGCTATCTCTTTGGAGCTCCGACCTCATCCTCGCGCACATCCTCCTGCTCATGCTGACGCCGCCCGTACTCATCCCGTACTTCGACCGATTCCATGCCACCATCCTTTGTACGTTGACCATATTCCCTCTTTGGATTCCGTAACTAATGTTTGCGTCTGTCTACTTCAGTCTGGTTACGACCCTCAAAACAAATCCGCGCGCCTCTGTACTCCATCAAGCAAAGGAGACAACGGCGCTGGATTGTGAGTTAAATCTCGCCTGTTTGTATCGGGATCCTGACATCGTTTCAGATAATCAAATATGGTGTAATATACATCCTTGTCGTTGCGCTCATCGTCTGCTTGATCGCTCTGCGTACGCCCTCTTTCCACTACTGTTTTATAATCTCCTCACTCTTGCGCTTTAGCTGTTCTTTTCCGAACTTCCCTCCATTTCGATTGTTCTATTTGTCAAAGTTTATAACGGACTATTACATATTTCATGACTACCTCATAGACTCCTCCGCACCTGCACGCATCTCTCTTTTCCGGTGCTGGATATTTCATGGACGCATCCCAGTAGTAGTAGGCTACATTTGGATCACTTATCTCTCGCACGAACGGACAATACATATTAATAACCAAATCTAGGATGTCGGGAATGTGTTGACCATTGAACGCTGTCGTGCTGGCGGTTGTGCGCCCGAGGCGTAAGTTTGGGGATACTGGTGAAGTAACGCAGGTCGAAGTTGAACGTCTGAGATAGTGACGATAAGCTGACTATGCATTCACTGCAATCCAAAGCAGACAACACGATTGTACATCAAAGATCGATACAAGACAAAGAGACAAGAAGACGATAGGACCGTGTGTGCGAGTTATATTCGTGGAGTCGCTACATTCCCCATCACGGGCAGAAGGTAATCGTGTAGACAGCGTTCTTTGAACTGGCACAGGTCCAGAGGGCCGTACCGCTGGGCTCGTCGAATGCGTACGCGTACGAGTTGGGGCAATTTCCCTCTGGAGGTGGGATGCATGCTTCAGTAAGTTAAGAGTAAGCGTAGCAAAAATACCGACTGAAATAGCTGTAGTCGAGGACACCTGATAGAATGTGAGAACCGCGGTTCAAAGGGATACATAAAAATCAAGCAAATCAATCACCTGAAGACGGGCACGTCGCGAGGGTGTTGTGCGTGCCACTGCAGCAGTTCGGCGAGTTAGCTAACAGAAGGTGGGTGAAAATATGACCGGGAGAGTTAAAGCCTCCATACCGGCATTGCCGTTCAAGGCGTCGACGTTGCACGCGCTCCTGCAGCCCACGGGGAATCCGGTGGAATCAAATGGACCCTTCAGCGCGGCAGGGCCTAGGGAGAAAGGTCAGTGGCTCGTTAGGCGAAAGGCGGGAGGTCGAACAGTTGGGACCGAGGTCCACCGGGCAGGAAGGGATTCCGCAGCCCACATTATTGTCAATGCGCATGGGCAAGTTGTAGCCGTCGACCAGAGAGACTGATGTTTGGTCAGTTTAACCAGAAGTAAGGAAAGACCGCCTCTTACCGTCGTAGAAATCAGTGCCTCCAGCGCCCAGGTTAAACTCCGCAAGAGTAGCAGGGGGAACTCCCTGCAGGGTATCAGAGTGAACCTCTATTTAGTTAATACGCCCTTACCGTTCCGGTCACTGGATCGCAGAGCTGGAAAGCCAATCTGAGCGGGTTGAACTGGGAAGTATTTCAGCCCGTACCAATCCTCCGTTGCAACCTCCATCAAGGCAGGAGTTCGGCCCCGGATTGGTCGCGAAATTGCAGTCGCGGCGTCCCTTGAGAATTTATTCCCAGGCTGGTCCGCGGTTTTCTGTTCGTGTACGTACCCAGATGCGGCCGTTCCAGTTGACGGGGACTGGGAAGGTCACTGAGGTAAACGATCCCGCAGACCATCTGACAATATATATCAGACTTCGATGATTTATGCTCGAGACAAGGGTACATACCCAGTTGCCTGGGCGGGCCGCCCACCGGCGGAGGTGAAAAGCTGCGGGACGGATCAGGCGGGGACTGGTTTATAATCGTGTTGACTATACCGCCGGCCTGAAATCCATAAATCATCACAAAGATAGCCAGATATTCAACTTGTAAGTCGCATACCAAATCGTGAAGGGACACGCGTTGAAAACCTATTCAGGGTCAGCCAGTCATTGACCCCAGTCATGAGGAACACCAACCGTCATAGTGCGCTGGGCCGCAGCCGTGGAAATCATAGCGAGGGCGAAGATGAACTTCATGGTGGACTGAGATACAAGCGGTTGGAAGGGAATTGAGTTCAACCCGAGGAGGCTCAAAGTCGCGGGGTCTTTTATACATTCTGCCTATACCCGTGCCACATATCCCATGATTTGCCAAGCGTCAGAAAGTGGCAGGGTTTCTGTTCAAATTGAAGTTCAATCTCTTCGAACCTTCCTGCCGGGAGCACCATCCCAGAAATAGCCGTTCCGCCTCGTGCTCATGCGTGAGTGTGTAAAAGATAAAACCAAAATGGGCTGCTCGAGGAGGAGAGTCCTCCGCCGCCTGGGAGAGAGTAGGTTGTATCAAAGAAGGTGTGTGACACTAGTACTGGCAGCGAGCGACGAGGAGCGAGAGAATTGAGGACACATAATAATTGAAGATTCGCTCCAGTCCACACGTCGCCTAAGGAGCCTACAGCCTCGAGTTTTGTGCTGGATAAAAAGCTTGAAGGCACCACTTCCGTTGAAGACTCGGAGAGCTTGCGTTTCGGTCGTTTGAATGTTGGCGAAGGCTGTTGTCAGTTGAGGGGCTGAGTCAACCAAGCTTTGGTGTTGTTGCTCGGCTCCTTCGAGTTGGCGCTTTCTTCCTCACCGCCATTGCTTTTGCGAACCAACTTCAACACCCCTTCGTCAAGTCGGATGTTTGCGACTTGTCCTCTCACCGACAAAATGCAATCGGGCGGCTGCAATAACGCGCGTGGTCCGTCGCCGCGCAACATTACTCACAGATCACTTTTACGGACCGTGGTGTTGTGCGCACTGCGCACTGCGCTAAGTAATGGCAATGCTCATGACTTGACGGCCCACGGGCCAAAACAAAAGCGGCTTCAGCCGAAGTTCCCGCTATCTCTCAGTGGGTTGGCCAAGTTGCGGAAGCGTCGACCAAAAGCGACGGATTCGTCCGGCTCATATCTTGATGGCGGTCAACACCAAAGCTTTAAATGTGATATGCGACGACGATCTACATGCTGGTTGAATCCCCCGGTGACCTGTGAGTATCAGTTTTTGTTTCACGTGGGTCTCCCGTGCCTCCTCCTTCAAAAGGTTCAATTCTTTCTTTTGAAGGTTCCTTAATGGCCTCCACCGAGAAACTCCTTCCATCGATTCCGCTGAATGTCTGTAATGGGCATGGTTGGAAACCGACATTTGCTGCTTTGCAGGTTGTTTACAGGGTTGAAACTGATTGACGTCATGCGAGTGGTCTGCCGGATTGAACACGGGTTCTGTATCCATGCCTATCCATGCTCGCAGCTGGTCACAACTCCGTTGAAACACGACGTAAACGAGGTCTTGTCGCCCAGACCGCGCGGAATTGTTCGTCATGGGATGCTACCCTCAGATATGAGCTGAGGGGGGTACGCGAGGCCGACGTATAAAAGACGCGCCAGGAGCCGAAGAAAACATTGGATTATCACCCTATCCAGTTACCCCACCATGAAGTCCTTTGTCGCTGTCTCTCTCGCCTTGGCTTCGACTGCGGTCGCCCAACGGACCATGACGGTCTATAACGCGTGCCCCTTCACCATTTGGTATGTTCATTTCTGACCATGCTGTTGATTTTTTTCTCAACTCGCGTTCTCTCAGGCCCGCGGTATGCATCCGACAGTTCCAACTCGGACAGCCACTCACTTGCTCCCTAGCTCTTCACCTCCGCCGGAGGACGTCCTTCGCAGCCGACTGGATGGGTCGCCAACTCCTTCACCAAGGTTGGTCCTACTCTTCCTACGCTCTTCAACTCTTAATAAATTATCCAGGTTACCTTCACGGTGCCCTCGGACTGGGACGGCCGTATCTGGGGACGTCGCAACTGCAACTTTGCGTCTAACCCGGGACCCAACTCGTGCCTTGATGGAGGATGCAACGGTGGCCTTGTACGTCGACTCTTGTGTTTATCTGCCAGTTGCCTGATCAAGCCCCGCAGCTCTGTGACGTCAACACCGGCACTGGTGTTCCCCCCGCCACCCTCGCCGAGTTCAACTTCAACGGCGGCGGAAATGACTGGCTGGATGGTATGTTAATTGTAATTCCCATCATGATCGCTCCTCATGCCTTCGCAGTGTCTCTGGTCGACGGCTACAACTTGCCCATGCGCATTGATAACAATGTCGGGTGCAGCATCCCTTCTTGCCCGGTGGACCTCGGCCCCAACTGTTCGTGTTCAACTTGACTGTTCTTCCCAATTCTCACCGTTACTGCAGGCCCTAGTGCGCTCAAGGGTCCCTTCGACGCCTCCGGTTTTCCCGTTGGCTGCCGGAGCGCGTGCAATGTCGATGCTTTGAACGGCAATGCTGGTATGTCTTTGCGATTGTCTTCACTGTTCCTGTTCCGACCTTTCGTCAGGCAACTCGCCCAACTGCTGCAGCGGCTCCCACGACACTGCGGCCACTTGCCCCCCTTCGGGCGTCACGGACTACAGCTACTTCAGTACGTATTCATCCCGCATCTCGGACATTCGACGTTCTTGACTGACCATTCGTCTTACTATAGAGGGAAACTGCCCCAACGCATATGCGTACGCTTACGACGAGTCGAGCGGGACCGCCCTCTGGACCTGCCCGACCAGCAAGAACGCTGCCTACACCATTACCTTCTGCCCTTAAATATTTCCACGACCTTTGGACAAACCACGAAACGTCTCGTTATGTAGTTCTTCTCTTTTGTTGTACACAATTTCTCCGGATTCCAATTGGCTCAGGATGCACTTGTTCACATTATCTTTCTGCGTGATTCTATGTCTCCTTTGAAACCGCCGAGAAAGTCGAACCAAAACTCGAAACTCAACATTGGTCGGTGATTGCCGGTCATTTTCACACAGTCCTATCGTCACCACCAAGTCACAACAAACCCTCGACTTAACCACTACGATTATCTTCATTGAATCGTTCATTCTCAACCCCGGCGCATCTTCGCCTGCTGACGATCCGGCTCTCGAGAGTCCACACCGGGAGCGAATCCGTTTCTCCGTCGCCCTCCATCCAGTGACAATCATGATGTTTTCAGCGATCTTGGAGACTGTTGGCTCGAAAGACAACTACTGCGACGACACCGAACGTTAACGGACTCTACGTCCGATCCCCTCTTCTGGCGATGGAACCGCGCCAGAACATACCACCTACATACCCGCCGTATTCTAGAACTGATTCCAGCATCGCTCGGCGGTCGAGACCCGAGTTCATCACATATGGCTTTGCGGAGAAACCCAGACATGCTAACAAGGACCGATTCACGGGGCAACGCGGACTTCAGGCAACGCGGACTTCACCCTTGTGCTTTCTTCAAAACGAGGTCTCTCAAGTTTGTGTTGCTATTCGATGGTGTTTCGGTGAGCGAATATCGTCGTTTGAATTTGGACTCTGGAGTGAACAATAACCACGTCTTCGTCAGTTTGTGTTGTGTTGCTCGTTCTTTGGGTATTCATGATCATGAGCCAGGTTGGCGATTCTTCACTTTTAGTGCTTGCTCGATTCAGTCTTAATTTAAGTCAAGCCCCCTTCCCTTCTCCCGCGACTCTCAGTTTCGTTCGCTTCTATACACTGGCTGCTGGGCACGCAAGATACTTGTTGTAAAACGCCGTGACTGCAGCCCGAATAGGCCCGAATTCATCACGCGTCGGAGGTTCAAAGGGTGTTCTTTATTCTTTTGACGCAGATTGGCTTTACTAGTATGGCTCACCTCTTCACGCACAGCGGCGTGTCCATCAATTTCGATGTTCAAGTTTAACCAGGGGACCGAACTGCATCATCCAGCATCGTCCCCGACCACAAAATACTAGGAAACAGAGTCGGTTAGGTTCTAATTCAACATTACTCGCCCAGGCTTCCATCCTCAGCCAGAGTCGGTCAGCCCAAGCCAAAGGTGAGGGCCAGCTGCGATTCTGGGAATATATTTTTCCGTGAACGAAAATGATGTCGGCTTTTGACTCCAGAAACAGTTCGATATGTGATGGGACCTATCTGAAATCATCGTTACTCAGCTCGGAGCAAGAGCAAATTCATACCGAACACCGCCAGTACAAGATAATCAAACAAGACTTGAAAATCAACCTCGTTTATCGCGGATGCCCGACTTTCCCCGGCGGTTGGAAGGGGCCGCGCGAGGTTGCGCACTTCGAGTCGGGCATTGCAATCGGTACTCAGATGCCCAGAAAGGTAAACGCCGTCTGTCGATCCCGACTGCTTTTGTTAATTATGAACAGCATGCGTATAATGGGTGCATATGACCTGTGCCTGGAGTTCTCGGGTTTGGCTGAGACGATACCTGACGAGGCTCATCAACCGAACTGGTTCAGCACCGGTTCGTTTCGGTGTTGTCATGACGGGAGACTGTCTAATGGATTTACATCAAACGTACCTGCTTTTTAAGCTTGCAATGTTGGTCCACCGGAACCAAAAATGGCCGCGCTCAGTTTCGACAGCGGGCGCGCCTCCAGGGTGAGCGACACGGTCCAGGTTCCTGGTGAAAACATGATTCACATGTCTCAAGCACTGAGGATGGGTTTCACTCTGTTTCACTGCTACCGTTTCAGTGTTGAAATAACAGTTTGATCGCAGCATGCATCGCATATCGCCATGCGAGACCTCCGACATATGGCCGTGCAACCCCGCCCATTGCCCAAGATAGACATTTGATCTGCTACCGCAGATCTACAAAATCACTCAAATTGATATCTCGATGGGGACTCGTCAACTCGCTCAGGCATGCGTATAACCTGTGAATCCGACCTACTCCGTCCGCCCACTATACTCTCCTTTCCCCCACTCTCTTTTCCGCATCATGGCAGCCGAATTATTGCAGGTACGGGTTGTTCTTGTGAGATGGAACTGCAGCCGATTCTAAAATTTGCAGCCTGAGCTCCACCATGAAATCCCTCCCGTCGTGCGTCCCTTCCTACTTGGGTTCCAGCAGTCTTTTGACCGTGTTCTCGCAGTTTACCACTGCGCCGCGACGCTCCAGACCAGCTCCAAGCTTCATCCCTCTGCATTTCGTGATTGTTGGGTGCGGCCTTGGTGGCCTCGCGGCCGCCCACTGTCTCGGACGCGTTGGCCATACTGTAACAGTCCTGGAGAGCGCAGCCGGTATTGCAGAGGTCGGCGCTGGGATACAGGTACGTTCGATTCATCTCGTTGGGCGTTTCCTTACCCATCCAATTGCAGATTAGCCCAAATCTCAGTCGGCTCCTCATCCGGTGGGGACTCGGTAACGACCTTCGGCGAGCCTCTGTAAAACCACAGTCCATTACATTCCGACGATGTACGCTTCTCATTTCTTTTGGCGGCGCATACTCACTGGCGATTTAGATAAAACTGGACACCGCGTTGGTTGGACGAAATGGGGCGAAAACATGGACAAAGATTATGGGGCGCCATATTGTCACGTCCATGTGCGTTTCTCAACTCTTCCCCGGCCTCCTCGTTCTAACGCGCCTCCCACCGGCTTGCAGAGAGCGGACTTGCTCAAAATGTTGTTCAAGCTCGCATCGCCCTATATGACGCTCTATCTGAACAGTCGAGTCGTTTCGCTGGACCCGGACCTTTGCCAGGTGACTCTGGAGTCCGGGCGAACGTTTCGGGGCGACGTTATCCTCGGCGCAGACGGCGTGAAGAGTATGATTCGGGAGGTGGTGGTTGGTCGTCCCGATAAACCCATGCCGACCGGGGATGCGGCATACCGTGCTATTATTCCAACGTCGGAGATGGCGAAGGATCCCGATCTCAAATTCCTCGTTGACCATCCAGAGATGACCGGCTGGATCGGTCCTGGGCGCCATATCATGGGCTACTGCATTCGCGATGCGCAAGAGTATAATCTGGTGATGCTGCATCCTGATCGAGGCGCCACGGAGGCGTATAATGTGCCGGGGAACGTGCAGCAGATGAGGGATGATTATGCTGGGTGGGAGCCGAGGTGCGTCTTGCGAACCGTCGATCATGTTTCCTTGACTCATTGAGCTTCGCCTCTCCAGGGTTGGAAAACTTCTGGCGCTCGTTACAGATACCCTGATATGGCCGCTCTTCGATCGGGATCCGCTCGACACCTGGATACATCCCCGCGGCAAAGTCGCATTGTTGGGCGACGCGTGTCACCCAATGCTGGTGCGTCTCATTCACATTCGCGATATACTCAATTCTTAACTTGATCCCAGCCATACCGCGCGCAAGGGTCTGCGATGGCCGTGAGTACCGTTTTTCAACATTGTTCGGTCGGGTTGAATAACGCCATTCCATTCCAGATCGAAGACGCCGCTGCTCTTGGGATTCTCTTTTCTCGCGTCACCTCCCGGAGACAAATCCGACCTCTACTCGACGCATATCAAACCCTCCGACACCCACGAACGACCGAAACCCAACTTGCGTCGCGATTGAACCAGAAAATTTTCCACCTCCCTGACGGCCCTGGTAGGACTCCTCCTCCCTTCCTTCGTTCACTCGAAAATCCCTGGCTCATTAAGTGCGTTCCACAGAACAAGAAGCTCGCGACCTTTCTATGCGGCAGGGTATGGAGGACTCGTTGCGCGAGGAACGCGGCGAGCCGGCTCTTTACGGTTCGGCTGGGAACGCCAACGTCTGGGCTGACCGCACCAAGAATCGGGTCCAATTCTGCTACGACGCAGAGGCTGAGGCGGAGCGATGGTGGAGCGCTCGTGCTGAGCGGGAGCACGTAGGCCAACCGCTCGAGTTCCACTTATAATTATAATTATCATACTTCCTTATATTTATTTTATTATGTACCATTGGTGTATAGATGAGGACCGCAGGGAATATAGATAGAAGATTCCGAACGTGTACATGGCTGTGATTCTTTGCAAGGATCGCTTCATGAGTTTCAACCTGCGGAAGTCTGCCGAGGATCGGCCTTCGATCCGATTGATTGTAAACGCGGCTGGGCGGCACAAATTGAACTTGGTTGACTCCATCTTCCGCCTTGACGTGCGTAGGCTCATTAAAAGCCCCTGGGTTAGCTGCTCAACTACTACCAGCTTGAGCTATGGCCTCAACCGACGGATCGAAAGGAGGCGCCCGCATCTATGTGCGGGATCTGGCAATTTGCAAACAGCTTGAGCATCGTCGCCATGAAAACCCGAGGAACGGGTCACCGCTCTGTCTCGGTGACCCAGACGTTCTCATCGCACTTCCGCCCGTGCCTGCGGCCCGGGATTGACCCTATTGATCCTTGCCACGCGAGGTCGGGTAAATTTGATGGACGCAAGTGCTCTGAGAACGTCTGGGGCAGTTGCGCTGCCCTACCCCCCATGCTGTCACACCCTTCCCCTGCTCCTCCTCCCCTCGGATTTGCCCCGGGCAATTTTCCTTCAGCCCTCTGAACATCCCGAAATGCTGCTCCCCATTTTTCCCGAATTTCTGCGTGCCTTTTTGACCTTCGGCGGAGGACGCAAAGTCGGTGTGTTTTGGCGGGCCTTCCAGCCATCCGAGAACACTTTTGGTGGGGAGCCCGAATCAAATCCTGAAAAAAATCCTTTGACTTCATAAACCATTTAAAAGTGTCTTTGGGTCACTAAATGAATATTAAACCAACTCGAGGACGCCTCAATGCGAAATTCGACGGGGGTGTGACGTGACAGCATGGGGGGTGTCGCTATACGAACTGCCCCAGACGTTCCGGTGATCTTTGCGTCCCCATCATTCTTACCAAAACGCTCGGATCACCGGGACGTCTGGGTTACCGAGACAGGTCACCGCTCAAATTTCAGATCTCAGACTTCCAAGCATTCGCACTGGCGAACGCCGTAACTGTTCCGCCGGAATCCACCGCCTAACTCGCGCGTACCTATCATGTTATACCCAAGGATGTAGTCGCCAATCTCAGCATCGACCAGTCGCGACTCGCGACCGGTACGAACAGTTGCGGTTGGGAGCTTTTCGGGCTGTGCCCAGTTCCGGACTTGGGCGGACACACGCGTCACCAACAGCTCGTAGGTGAATGAATACTAGGAATGAATGAATAGCAATTATACCGGTACTACATATTAAGTCGCAGAGCGGAACTTAAATCATACAATTATACGAGATTATACGAGTTTAGGCCCATCGCTCGGCAACAACGGATGCTCCTCATACACCGACCGAATGAGCGCAACAGCCTCCGCCGACCGCGGGGTGATACTGTATGCGAATGGTCCTGGATGACTGCGTTTCGGGTGAATAAACCTCAAGTTAGGCGAAGTAGAACATACCTAACAGTCCCCGTCCCCCACTTCACCTCCGGCTCAACCTCGCTCCCATCCTCGCGTTTGGCTTTTCGGACGTTGAACACCGAGAGCGTCATGACGATGGTCAGGTAGATGATGGCGTTGGCAAAGTCCTGCCCCGGGCACGCCCTGTTCAAAAAAAAAATTACTTTAATACTTAGGAGTTGGATTTGGAGTAGGACGGAGTTGGACGGGGAAGGAATTGGAATTGGAATGTGGACGCAAACGCAAACGCAAACGCACCGGCGCCCGAATCCGAACATATACGTGTTGGGGTCGAGCTCTGGCTCCTCTTGGAGGTAGCGCTCGGGGCGGAAGTCCTCCGGGTCGGTGTAATAGGTGGTGTCGCGCGACATGTGCCTGTTCAACAACGAGTTCAACAACGACTTAGTTGGTTCAACCCCGAAAGCAAAAAAGCAGAACCGGGTACTGAAAAGGAGGGGGAGGGGGAACGAACCACATATGAGGCAATATTATCGAGCCCTTGGGGATCAAGTACCCGTTGTAGATATCGTCCTCGAGCGCGCGATGCGGAATGCCTAAATAAAATTGATGATGAGTCGCGACCACGTGAACAATGTTGAAAAGTAGTTGAACTTGAACTCACAAAGCCGCCCAACAGGATGCCACCTCAGCACCTCCTTCATCAGCGCCTCCACATACGGAAGCTTCTCCCGATCTCCGAAAGTCGGGAGCCGATGCGTCTTCAGCGTCCCCACCACAGAATCGAGCTCCTTCTGCGCCTTATCGTGCGCGTCGGGGTAGAGGAGCATGATGAGGAAGAACGCGCCGAGGACGGCGGAGGAGGGGTCCGAGCCGCCGCCGTAGATCGCCGTTGCGGCCCATTTGAGCGCGTCTTCGGTTTCGGCGTCGGGTGAGCGGCGGAGGATTGTGGAGGTGAAGGAGGGGGCTGCAGTGCCTTCGGCCTGGGACAAGACAAGTTGCGTGAGGATATAGGATACGGATACAGCGCGGGAGGGACGAAAAGAGAGAGGAGAGCGTACGAGTTGGCGTTTCACGAACTCGTGCGGGCGGTCGACTTGGGCGTAATTGTGTTCCCGGTAGATTTCTGCCGTCTTTTTGAAGCCCATGCCGGGGAGCCAGGACGGGAGGTTTTTTACTGGTTCGAATGAAAACGAATGATGAATAATGAATAAATAATCAATCGCGAGGGCAGCGAGGGGCGGGAGGGGAGGCGTACGTACAGAAAGGAAGGGCGTCGACGAGCCACCGGCCGGGGTACGTCGCGATATAAAATTCCTTGGCCGCAGTTTCGACGAGGTCGATGAGGGGATCCATCTTCTCGGTTTCGATCCTGTAACCGTGCGACATTTGCAAGCTAAGCGCGCTAGCGGAGCTGAGAAAGAAAGAAAGAGAGTTGTTTGAGACGACGAACAAGATTAGAGAGAGTCAGTCAGAGGAAGGCTAATAATTACAGTCGAACATTGGCGATCAAATTTGTTGGGTCTTCGAGGAGACGGGCGAGGAAGTAGCGCGTCTCGATTTCTTGAGTTGCTTGGAAGGGAACGATGGCGGACTTTGAGCCGATGAAGCCCTTTAAAAGTAGGCGCATGGCGCGGAAGCGCGCGCCGTATTGCGACATGATCAGTTGCTGGTCCCATCCGATCCTGGCGCCGGAGGTGAGTCGTACGTAGTTGAAGGAGAAAAGAATGTATCATGGCGCACATGTCTCCAGCAAAGGTGAAAGTCGGGCGACCAGAATATATAGTGGAGCGCTTATCCAGCAACTCTATGCTGGTCTGCATATCGCTAATAATGATAAAATGGCGGCCTAACGCGGTGAGGGAGCTTATTGGGCCTTTGGAACGTGAGGCCAACTCAGGACGAGGTGGGGAGATAATCAATCACCATAAGTTTCCTTGTGGTGAAGCCAGTGAACCCAAGCATCCTCCTTGGGCATGTCGAGGAGGTTTCCGATGATAGGAAGGCCGCGCGGGCCTGGGGGCAACGGGGGTCGGCGGGGTCGAAACAAACGAATGAGGACGTAGGCGGTGAGTGGGACGGCGATTGCGGCGACGGTGGAGCGGGATAGATAGTCGGACATTGGCGTGGAGGGGAGACGGGGCGCGTCGGGGTCGACGGTGTCAAAAGAGTTTGAGGACAGGAGGGACCGTTTGGGGATAGGCGCCGGTCGATCCCATCAATGTTCACCGCTCAGATCTGGCCCACCATGGCCGCACTGAAAATAGCCAGGCCCGCGCTTGGTCGGTTACCTTTCTGTTACTTTTTTGTTACCTTTTTTTGTTTTGGAGGTAACCGCAGCTGCTGCGGTTACCTCAATCTCACAATACTGGCCTCAAGTCTCGTCAAATAGCAGCTCCCTTGCAGCAGAAACAGCCTAAAACGCCGTTGTCAAGAGAAAGAAAAGCCAGTTCCTGAACGCAGTGGGGGGTTGGCCAGTCTCCATGACCACTCCGCTGATGATCTCCGCGCAAGCAAATTCGGTTCCATTTCCTCCGCACCTCGCACAACATCCGACAAATCTCCTCCTTTCGCCGAAAGTTGCGGGCTTGGCTATCGTTGGAGTCGCCGTGTTCTGGTTGTAATTGGCGCGACGGCGTCATTGAAGAAAGGCAATGCCGCTCCTCCCCGCGCGAGCCCGTCCTGGCCAACGGTAAAGTCGGGCTTCCGAAGCTCGTCTCCTTCGGACTTGGCTATGATACACGCTAATCAAAACAATCTCGCATCAATTTCAAATCCTCTTCCTCGTGGACGTGAAATTGCTTGCTCCAAACGAACAACCCTCAAACGAACCGGTACCGTTTGCAATGGCCGTGGTAACGGCGTTTGGGTCTGTGATATCGCTCCAACCCATCATGTAATAAAACCGCCGTCCTCGCGGGTCCGCCGCACTTTTTGGTTCCATCGATGTCGAAATCTGCTCAGCCTCCTGTTCAAGTGGCGGCGTCCCCTCCTTCAAAGACCCCTTCCCCACCCTCCTTCACGCAGACCGTAGCTGCCACTCTCGAGCCATGGGTGCGTCACCCGCCCTCCCTCCCACCACGACTGCCTGATCTAAATTGGACTTGTTGCAGGTTAACCTCACCCGCGTCAGCCGCTTTGCGGGGTCGATGCTTGTCTTTTGGCCCTACGGTACGCGCGTTTCCCTCCCTCCTTTTCATCCAACTAACTTGCTAACGACGCTACCCCAAGCATGGGGCCTCACCATGGCCGCACGGACCGCGAACCTCCCCGTCCCCCGATTTCTTTACTTGCTCTTCTGCGGCTTCATCGGAGCCTCGCTATCGCATAGGTGCGTCCGCGCTTGTGTCCCGATTTATTATTCCCCAGACCGGCCTCTAACATACCACGCTTTCATCCAGTACGATTCCATCCCCCCCATGCTTGCTCATTATTTGTCGTTGACGAGAATTAATTCCAGGTGTGGGCTGCGTGTGGAACGACATCCTAGATCGTAACTTTGACCGCCAAGTCGGTGCGTCTGCCACCATCCCCCCCCCCCCCCCCCCCCCCCCCTCCAAACATCACCTCATTAATTGTGTGTGTGTATTGCAACTGTAGAGCGCACGAAAAAGCGCCCCATAGCGTCCGGAAAAATCTCCGTCCGCGGCGCGGTCGCCTTTCTATGGGCGCACCTCGCCATCATGCTGTGGATGATTCGTGATGTCAACGGCCTAGCGTGCGTCCCCTCCCCACCCCCATCCATGCTCGACTCAAGAAATTGTGTTGACTGAATGAATCTCCTTTCCCTCAGCTGGAAAATCGCCCTCATCACCATGTTCCCTTTGGCCGGCCTCTACCCCCTCATGAAGCGCATCACGTACTGGCCGCAGGCATGGCTCGGTGCGTTCAGTTTCCCTAGCAGTACCAACGCCGTGTCCTAACCTAATCGGGACTACTAGGTATCTCGATGAACGCGGGGGTCCTCATGGCGTGGGCCTTCATCACCGGGTCCGTCCCCCCCAGCGCGTTCGCGCTCTTCGGCGGTACATGGGCGTACGTCCGTCTCACCCTTTCCTCTCCCTTTCTCTCCCTCTCCCTCCTCCTCCCCCCTCCTCCTCCTCCTCCACATAATATACCTTGCGCTGCGCTCATTCCGTTATCCGTTATCCCGCCCAGCTGGACCATCTACTACGACACAATCTACGCCTGCCAAGACAAAAAAGACGACGTCGCCGCCGGCGTAAAGTCCACCGCCCTCCTCTTCGGCACCTTCATCAAACGCGTGCTCCTCCTCTTCGCCACACTCATGCTAATTGGGCTCGTGTGCGCGGGGATCCTCAACGCCCAGGGCCTAGGGTACTTCGTGCTGAGCGTGGGCGGCGGGGGGGCGTACCTGGGCGTGCAGCTGTGGGCTGTGGATACGGAGGTGCCGAGGAGTTGTTGGGATGCGGTAAGTGTTGTGTGCTTTGCTCTTCTCTCTGCTACGCTATTTGGGGGGTGAACGATGAACGACACTTACGCGAGCGTTTGTTGTAGTTCCACCGCAACGGGTTCAACCTAGGCGCGCTCATCTGGTCCGGCTTCCTCGCGGATTACCTATGGGCTGCGCAGGGCGCGGCGCTCTCCGAGTTCGCGGCGGGGATCATGTTGAAGGGCTTCTAACCAAACTAAATAAAATTCTCATTACTTACGCCGAGTGGATCCCGAGGACCCTGCTCTATACCTTCCTTGCCTATATGTATCATAATTCATCTAATTTTTCTGGGAATAACCTGACGCCGGCGCTGTATCGTCCCCATTACCTTGTTGTTCGGGTTTGAAGATCTTGACGATTGAGCGAAAATGGAAAAACGAACCAGGAACTTCGGACGACTGATTCATGCCGCGTTCTTCTCCTGGGACCGGAACAGACGGTGAACCCTGCCTGACCTTTCGGACGCCGAGCTACTTCCCATTTTCTTTCCGCGCATCTCAAAAGTGACGCCTCGCAACTTGATCAAAGTTGAAAAGGTCAAGTGATTCGAATTCGAAGCCAGGGAAGCAAGCGTCTGAGGAGTTTGACAATGACAGATACTGTCTTTGCCTTGACGGCTTCGAATCTCTAGCAGACCGGTTCATGTTGGGCGGAGGGGGATGCTAGCAGGCCGGTTCGGTTGAAGACTTCTTCTTCTCGGATTAAGTTTGTGTTAGGCAACCTGGATAACAGACGGAACGTGGGAGATCTGTAGAACCAGCGCAAGCTCGCTCAGACTCTTGCTCACAAAGTTCCCGGAGGTTGCCTAATTATTTGACAACTCAACCCTGGGAAACGGAAATGAACCGCATTTGGGTTCCTTCTCAGCGTTTAAATAAGCTGCTCAACAGCTGTTGATCATCGGGATTCGGGATTGCCGTACGTAGATTGTGTATTGTAGCTAGCTGCTATTCACAGTCGTTTGTGGGCGCGCAGGCCGCTTGCGGATCGTCTAAGTTTTGTTTGTATTGGTTCGGTAGGTTTGACAGATGCTGTCTGATACTTTACCTTGACGGCTTCGAATCTCTGGTTCGTGTTGGACGGAGGGGGATGCTAGCAGGCCGGTTCGGTTGAAGACTTCTTCAACTCGGATTGAGTGTTCAACTCGGATTGAGTGTGTGCCACGAGTCGCAGGTTAGGCAACCCATAATAGACGGAACGCGGGAGATCTGCACAACCAGCGCAAGGAGGCGCGCTTCAGGCGCTCAGACAGACTCTTGCTCAAAAAGTTCCCGGAGGTTGCCCAATTGTTCGCCAAGTTCCAACTCAACCCTGGGAAACGGAAATGAACCGCATTTGGGTTCCTTCTCAGAGGTTTAAGCTCACCTGTTGATCGGGGTTGCCGTAGCTAGCTGCTATTCATTCACAGTTTGTTTGTGGGCGCGCAGGCCGCTTGCGGATCGTCTTTTGTATTGGTTCGGTTCACAACATTCAATCGCGGGCGTGCCGGGTGGGAACCGGTCGGTCGGTTACTTCGGGTATCGGAGATCCCGACTACTACTATCTCCGACTGCCTTCCGAGCCAAACTAGGTTCCGAGCCATTTTGATAATATAGCCATTTAGCGTGCCTCATGGTGTGATACGAGGCTTGTAGGATGGAACAGGATGTATGAGGATGTTGTGGTTCAAATTTTAGCCCGGAGTGATGCGTTGATCAGAAGCTGTGCCCCGATTGTCTCCTTCGGGTGGGTGGGAATTGATGGTTTCTTATCTCCGGCGGGGACCCACGCTCTTCTGTCGCTCATTGCTTCCCCAATTCTTGGCCGATTCAGGAGTTTGAAGGCCCATTTTGTTCCTTCTACACAGGAGAATGCCCTCAACGCTCCATGGGCCTCAGGGGAGTCCGGAAATTCTTGATATACTGGCCAAGAACCACCGACCTGCATCTGGGAGAACTCTGTACGAATGAGTCTCTGGGGAGTTATCCAACGCTCGGGCGACCTTAGCATCCGGTATGTGCACTACTAGCACCGACCGCGAGATAAATGTGACGCCATCTGCTTCCACAGTTGATGTTTTCAGCTTGATTGTGGTCCACTTCCCTGGACGACTGATTTTCGTCGTCGTACATATATGGAATTTTTTCGTGGGGTTGTTGGTGGTAGGAGGGCATCTCATGTGTGTAGATGCGCGTTAGTGCATCTAATTTAACGATTTGAACGTTCATTTGGACTCAGCTGGCCCTCTATTCGTTGCAGCAGGCAGACCTTTGTCGCGACACAAATTTCACCCACCTTGCGCGGCCAAAAGTGCCATTAGTTGAACTGTTTATACCGCTTCAATTTGTGTTCTGAGTCAACATAGAGGTGCATTCGAGCTCCCTGAGTGACTATAAGGCCGCCCGGTGTCAAATTACCCTTGTGAAGCGGTAATTTTGCGAGGTGGCTCGGAAGGGCGTTGATTGCCATTTTGGGATAGCGCTGAAAATAAATTCGCCAGGTGCCAGAATCAAGCGCTAAAATTGCCAGAAAATATCCTATTCTACTCTTAGGATGCCTAATTTCATACTAGGGTACATATACCGCCCGTCGCCGCCGTCTAAGGGGGAGGCAGCTCGCAAAAGTGCTAAGGTGGCTCGATAGCCGGTTTCTGATAGTATCGATAATCGAACCGAGGATTCCTTTTTTGGATAGGGGGTGTGAGTGCCGCACAAGCTTGAGGCGTCGGGTGTTTCTCGAGGCTCAGAAAGAGACCCACGTTCCACTACATCGTGTAGATGATAAGAAAGGAACTTGGACTCGGAGTTCTCAAGTCTAAACCCAAACTTGAACTCAGGTCCCCCAAAGCCAGAGCGGAGGTATAGTTCCCGGCTAGGCAGCGGTGGGCTATAAAACAGCCAAGCGCTCAGAACTGGGCTATTTTATTGCTGTTCCAGTTCAGGCCGCAAAGAACTCATTGGCCGCGTTTGTGCAACCTAACAACTTCGGCTTTCGAAAGTGGCCAATGTGAAGCCCGTCAAACCTTCGGAAGAAAAGAACACTGTTAGAACACTCAATTGATATAGTCAAACCAAATCTCCTCAATTCCTACTGCGTTCTCGGCAGAGTCTAAGGTTTTCAACCTTGTACGGCGCATGTTCAACCTCCAAAAACCAACCTCCCACTGAATGACACTCAACGGCCTTCCACCAGGGTTTATTGCGAGGTGTCGCGCTCAAAGTATTTTACCTAGGTCCCAATTTGGTGGTGCAAGAGTGATACTATCCAAGGGACTGACCACGAGGCAATAAATGCGCGTTGGTACGGGAACTCAATCGTCACCGACTCGTCACTGGGAAAGGCCCAGACCGAAAAAAAATTGTATAGTTGAGCTTTTGGGAAGGATGTACTCACCAGCTTTCTATCTACTTACCCACCAGCACAAACCCTACTGCCCAAAAGGGTGATTCCGGTGAAATTAGCGAGGTGTCACATTTGTGACTTTACGTGTCGCTTGAGGCTCGCCGCGAGTTGCCGCGCCTACAGGCTCAACTTTTTCTTCTTGTCCCACCACCGCCATGGCTGACCTCCTCCTACTGGCCGCTCTCACTGTCATTGCAACAGCTTCCTTTGCCCCCGCGCCCGTCCTTTCTCGTGCCCTCCGACGCGTCGTCCAGCCCGCCCCAGCCGCCATCCCCCCAGAAGCCGGAAACGCGCCAGAGAAAGCAGGTAGGGCATCCGAATCAGCTGCAAAGGCTCACCGCTGAGAATACCCGCCAGACTCCCTTTGTGCACTGCTCCTACGCGCCTTGACCTTCGTGTTATCGTCACTCCGCGTCCAGTCCCCCGCGGTCGTCGTCCCTTCTGTATCCTCCCACACTCCCGACGCGGAAACCGCCCGCGTGGACGACGACGCGTCCAAGGTTGACGCCGTGGAATCGGCAGCCGTGGTGGTCGACGCGCCGGAGGGTAGCGCAGACGCGACCCCTCCTACCCTACCGCCTCCACATCCAACTCAATGCAAACCGGCGTTGCGTCGCACGTACGTGGACTTCACCATTGGGTGGGAGGACATCTGGCCTGAGCACCAACGCGCTATCCCCCGGAAATACGCGTACAATTCGTACTATAACGCGTACACGCTCGAGGTCGTCCCCCCGGAGCCCATCATCATGCATCCCTCCGGCGACCTCTCTCCTCACGGCGACGACGACGACGACGCGGACGCGGACGCTTCTAGCGACGGCGATGATACCGACTCGGAACTGGACGCGCTGGAGCTTGCGTCGCGCTCCGAGGACGAGGATCTCACATGGGCGTTCCACTCTCTTTCCATTTCCGAGGCCGCCTCGTCCCCAGCCTCTCCCCCGAAACCCACCGCGCCACTATACCCGCCCGCTGGCCTCTCACCTTTCTGTCCCCCACCGCCGCGACTGCCGCCGACGCCCAGCCCACCACAGCAGAGCACCGCGTGGCGCCTTGAGTGGTACTAGTTATCACTTGGGCTCCTGATTGGGCCCTCTGGCAGTCAGCGCGACCTGCCCGAGACAAACCCCGTCCTGGCCTCGTAACATCAAATCAAACCACCGCTTTCGTTCCACACTGAATTCCTACCGCATACATACATTGCATTTGCGTCGTCCCCATTGCATACTTTCGAAAAATCGGACGGTCGGCCTTCACATACTGTACGAGTGTTGTACATATATTCATTTGTTCTCTCTGCATACAGTGGCTATAGCTAGTACATAGACGTAGACGTAGACTATCATACCGTCCGTGCGTGTAATGCCTACATTATCATCCAATTCAAGTCGCTGAAGAGGATCTCGCAGCTGGCCCGTTTGAATATTACCTTGAATAAATATTGACTACACGATCCGCTAGTAGTGGTGAGCGTCCTCGTGCGTCGGCGCAGCTAGGATGATACATTAGTGAAGTAACTCGCTAGAAAGGGATTGAGACCCTACCAGTCGCCCCAGCATTTTCGAAATGGCAGAATGGTGTCAATTCAGTTGAAATCTCCTTCATCCGATCCTCGGTAAACCCCTGCTTT
Organism: Mycena filopes; assembly: GCA_029281495.1. NCBI lineage: Eukaryota > Fungi > Basidiomycota > Agaricomycetes > Agaricales > Mycenaceae > Mycena > Mycena filopes. The sequence continues at coordinate 757,642 of JARIHR010000009.1, read as the reverse complement.
CGCGCCTCCCGCTCAAAGTTGTCCAGAATCTGCGCAGCCCCACCGTCGTAGACCGACATGGACGTGTTGAAGAAGGGCAACACCATAACCTTCTTATTTAGTCGCTCCACGTCCACGCACACGTTCTTGTGATACCGCCACGCAGCCCGCTGGCAGGAGTTCGAGCAGTAGCGCATGACTTTGCAGCGCGCGCAGTAGCGCAGCTTCTGGGCACTCGACTCGCTAGTTTCGGTGCAGCTAGCGCTGCAACAGCGCACGACCGCCGTGAGGCGGCTGATAGCGGCGAACACCTCGGTGAAGGCCCACGCCCTGGGCCCGTTCCCGAGCCGCCCGTACAGCGCGATGACGGGGTGGATGCGACGTGGCCGCTGGTCGTGGGGGACGGCGTTCACGACGGTTGCTGCGACGCTGGCGACGAAGAGACAGAAGGTCTCCAGCTTCGCTTGCTTTGGGCTGCGCTTGGCCACGAGGAGAACTTTGAGCAGAAGATCGTAGATTTGGCGTCCGAAGGAAGACAGACAGGAGGACGTGGTCTTTTGGCGGATACCGTCGCTGAAGGTGGCTATAAACTCCTGGAGGAACATTGTGAAGGCTCGAATGGTGCCATGTGGCGTATCCTCGTCCTCCTCTTCTTCTTCGTCGCTGGGAACATGGTAGTTATGGACCGCGACCTGTAGTTCCTCCACTATGACCTCCCAGAATAGGGTGCAGTCAGAAATCGGTGTCGCGAATGATGGACAGTGGGGCAGGAGGGTCCGCGTGAAGTCCAAAATGGCGAGGGACTTGGTGCGCTTGAAGAGTCTGGCGAAGGATAGGACCGCTGCATCGGGTCCAGCAGGGAAAAGAGCCGCTGTAGTGGAGGGCCACTTCTTCGTGTAACCCGGGTCCGACGTCGACATGTGCGGTCCGACGACATGCCCAGCCTTGAGGCCGTTGCGCACCACACCGCCGAGGGTCGTGAATATGGAGGATATCACGCCGACGAACGACAACTTGTATGGTATATCCTCGCTGTCGTCGTGTATCAACTGTATCAGCGGGAGCGTCAAGTCGCAGCGGCACTCGTTGAGCGTAGTCTCGAGATGTTGGAGCTGCTCGTCCGTTCTGGGGATAGCGATGAAGCGAACGAGGCGGTCGAGGCTGATTTGGTTTTCCGTCCGCAGGAAACGAATGGCGAATTTGTATTGGTCTACATCGGGGGGAATGATATGGTTGACTGTCTTGACGACGGAGGCAGCACAGAGAGGGGAGTTGTCCGGGGATTTTAAGAATGTCGCCAGGATGAGGGTGCAGGTCCAGAGCCTGGCGCGAAGCGCTCGATACGGGCCAGTCAAGCCCAGGGCGGCATAGTCTTCTTCTGCGAGAGACATGGTGGTGCTGGAGGCTTTCATTGAGAAAAGGACAACCAAGCACTCTTTTTTATCCACCCACGATTGTATTTGTACTTTGCTGGATTTTGACGCGTCTGACGGTGATATTAGGGTATTGGACGCGTTTTAGACGCGTTTAATGAGGTTATGAGTAGGATGCGACTGAAAACGAGCGCGTTGACGCGTCGGTGCAGAGTCTGTGGCAGTGGAGTCCAAGGCACCGCAATTGATGAGATTGGTCATCGTCGGCCTTTGTAATTGTCTGAGTCAGTCTCCCCGTTCTTTCTCGAACTTGCTACCTTTTGCGACGCGCGTCTACTGCTTACGCGTCCCGACGCGCGGTCCTTCTGCAATGTCTATAAAAGCCGGTCAATGGGCGGGTTATTCCCTCACCAACAACTACTTTTCACCACAACCAATCCAAACCCAGCCATGTTCTCTACCCAGTCTTATCGGTCCCCCGTCCCAACTACTGCCGCTACCAATCCCCGCGAGAAGTACCTCGCAGCCGTCGCCGAAGCCAAAGCCGCCGAGGCAGAGTACCTCGCTGCGGAGCGCCTCCAGCAGGAGGAAGATGCTCTTCGCACCCGTCTTGACCAGATCCAGGCCTTGAAGGCGCCGCAGGCTCCTTCATTCCATTACCAGCCGGCTCCTTCCCCCTTCCACCAGCCATACTACCACCCCCAGCCTCAGGCCCAGGGCCCCTTTGCCGCCATCCCCATCCACGACAACAACCACTTCGACCTCGAGCAGCTCCGCAGCCAGATCGCAGCTCAGGAGCGTGTCAAGCTCGCCATTGAGCTGGAGGAGAAGCAGCAGCGCGCTCTCAGGCGCGACGAGGAGCAGCGCGCTATCCGCCGCCAGGAGGCGCAGCGGAAGGAGCGCGACTTGGCGCGTCGCGAGCGTGTGTACGCGCAGGACCTTGCGACGCAGCGCGCGCGGCTCGAAGCGCTGACGCAGTCGGTGTTGTACCCGCAGGCCCCGAAGGTCCGCTTCGCAGCTGAGGGGGCGCCCAGACGTCAGGTTCGTCCTTCTATCGTCGTTCGCAGCTTGCGAGGTCCTGACCGCGAGATGCTCCGTCAGTGTCGTCCTCACGTCCACGCCCATGCCCATGCGCGTCCCGACCAGGTTCAGTATCAGCAGAAAGTACGCTTCATCTCCGTTCACCGGCCTCTGAACAACAATGCTAATTGCAAACCACTCAAGCAGGAGGAGATCCAGCTCGAGGATCTTTTCGGGCAGCTGTTTGGGCGCCCCCAGCAGGAGAAACCCAAGAAGGCTGCTCCGGCGCCGGCCGCGCAACCCCTCGAACAGCTGCTTCAGCAGGTCTTCGGCGTCGAGCAGGTGAAGCAGGCGCCCCAACCTAAACCCAAGGTTGCCCAGTCCGCTCCGCAGGCCGTCGAACTCGGGGAGCTCCTTCAGCACGTCTTTGGCGCTAAGCAGGCCACACCTACCCCGCCTCCCCAGCCCAAAACCCAAGAGCCCGCCGCCCCACAATCGATCGACCTCGGCGAGCTCCTCCAGCGCGTCTTCGGCGCTCAGACCGAGCAGACCACTACCGCCACTGCTCCCAAGGTTGCGCCGACCCAACATCCTACCGCCGCGCACACCATAGACCTCGGCGAGCTCCTTCAGCACGTCTTTGGCGCCTCGGGGGCTGCTCAACAGCCTCAGGCCGGGCCTTCTGGGACCAAGCAGGGTCCTCCCGCCGCTTCCCAATCGGCTCCCGCACCCGCTGCCAAGCCCGCGCCGACCCCCGCTCCCGCCGCCCAGCCCTCGGCGTCCACTCAAGGCTGCGAGCACTTCCTCAATCACTTCCTCGGCGGTCATGCCGACAAGGCGTCTGCGCCCAACCAAGTCGACATGCAGCAGGTCATGAGCATGTTCCTCGGCGGACCTCGCGCGCACTCTCAAGCGCAACCGCAACAGCAGGCGTCTTCTTCGTCGAACGTTCCCGAGGTTCGTTTCACTGCTCTATCCTTTCCTCGTCAGCGCGTATCTGATCCAATTCGTTTTCGTGTCATTCAGACTTCTCCCACGTCGTGTGCCTGCACGACCAACTCGCCCTTGAAGACCGAGCTCGAAGCGCGCCGAACGCAATCCTCTGAGGAACGCGATTTGGAGGAGGCCATCCGGATGTCGCTCGCTGAGGCCGCAGCCGCGCCCCCTTCGCCCACGACCTCCAACAAAGGCAAGGCCCCCGCGCCCGCACCGGTCAAGGACGCCTCGACCTCGGCCGCCGAAGTGGCCGCCATCGACGCCGCCTTCAAAGTCCTCGCGGACGAGTTTGTGTTCCCCGCCGAGCTGGACTTCGGGTCCTCCCGGTCTGCGTCACCTGCCCGGTCCGCTTCCCCCACCACCAGCGACAGCACGTCGCCCATCGCGCGCCTGTCGTACTCCGCGCGCAACCAGCCTGTGCGGTTTTACCACCAGGCGCTGAACGGGCTTTTGGGGCGGCTGGACGCGGTGGAGAGAGCTTTGGGGATGAAGGGGTGAGGAAGGAGCGGAAGGAGGTCGTTGGGCGGGTTGAGGGGGCGTTGGATGAGGTTGAGAAGGTTGTTGAGGGGCGGTGGAGGAAGGTTGTGGGACGGGAGGAGCGGAGAGAGGCGGAGGTGGAGGATGAGGCGGTTGTGGTGAGCGCCGAGGATGCATCTGAGGTCGTTCCTGTCGTCGCTGCCGCCGAGCCCACTCCCGAGCCCGCTTTCATCCCGGAAGTCGAACCCGCCTCTGTCCCTGTTGCCGTCACCATCCCCGATCCCGAGCCAGTCGTCGTCGCTGAGGCTGAATCAACACCCGAGCCGTCATCCTATCCGCCTTCCGCCGCTGAGTCCGTCGAGACTCTTCGCGCCGTCTCATCCACACCCACCCCCGCCTCACCCGCACCATCCGACTCGGACCTCGACACCTTCCTCCTCCCCGCCACCGAAGCCCCGGTATTGAAGAAGCCCGCGTCCAAAGAGGATGAGGCGGAGGTGGGGAGTGACTGGTCCGAGGTCGATGCATAGATGGATCTTGTAACTTATCGCTCATTATGATTTTTTCTCTATTTCTCTCTCTCTCATAGTCTGTCATACTTAGTGTACTCTAGCAGCAAGTAGTTACTACTCGTACCAGCAGAATAACAATCAAACAACCACTTTCATTCACCTTTACTTCAAGATGTGAAAGCGGAGTTCAGCCGTTCGGTGTAACTTATGGCTTTGAAATATGTATTTATTCACGCAATTCCGTCTGAATCCAAGCAGGATGTGCGTTGCGCGGGACTCTCTGTTCTTTCTCTTGGCCCGTGCGCAGAAATGTGCCGCAAGATCGACGGATCACCGACACCGCCACCGACTATTTCCCAACTTGAACCAAATCGTCAACCGCGAGAACTGACTGGGAACAGCCCTGGAAGCCGTTCAAAATACTATGCAGTTACTGAGTTAGATCGACGACTTGGAAAACCCCCCACTCGGAGCACCTCGGAGCTTGCCAGCCAGCACGGCCCACATTTTTTTGGCCCTTCAACAACCCTGGCGAAAACATAAGTCAAATAAAGTTATGGAACTGATGGTCACCGCAGTGCCACTCGTTCGTCCTCCTCACCTCGTCGATGTATCCCGACGGTCGCACGAACCCAGCACCGAGTCACTTTGCGCGAAATATGTCGGTGGAACTGCATCCACCTGTGTCCCCGCGATTGCTGCAACAACGGTATGCTGCAGCTGTGTATCTCAACCGGCTTGACGAGTCACATCCACATCTACTACCAGATATCTGGATCGGGAAGGGCGGGCTATCTGCCGCATAGTATATTCGCATGGAATTGGCATCCAATTAATCGCCAGCGTATTCTGTGTCTCTGAGGACGCAGTTATTCAGGCGATCGCGAATAAACCAAGCCACGGTGAGCGCGACAAGGCGGAAAACGACTACTGGTACGAGAGACGGTCAAATACATTTATCTGCGCTCATTGCCCGTTAGGTATGTCAGTAACGAGTACCGGAACCAATATCCGTCCCATTCGCAAACTGGACCTGCATCGGTGGGTTTTAACTTCACGTCTCGGTTTACATCGCATTAATCTGGGGCAGCCCTCGACTTCTACCATCCAGGAAAAATACAAGAACCATTTGCAGCACTCCTCACAGATCACAACAAACCTCGACGACGGCCTGGTGCGTCAGGGATATGTTCCGTACGCCAGTCAGTTCAGTCTTGTCATAGGTGCAGAAAGAGTCTCCCTCCACTCCAAATTCTAGCAAAATCCAAGCTGTACGTCTTTTCCTCGTTCACGGTGAACTACGGCGGCTCATCATCTCCTCAGCCTGTCAAAAAGCCAATTCGGCCAGGCACCGGGCGAGGCCGAGGTCGAGCAGATGACGCTGGTTGGGTCAGCAACCCGACTGCCCGTCATTTTCTGGACGACACTCCTATCGTCAACCACCTTGGAAAGAACGGCAGAGTGGATCGCAAGGGGAGGGCGATCTGCAGGATAATGTATCCTCATATCGAGAACTACAGCCAAATCGCGAGGATATTCGGGATCGGGCACAATCGTGTCCGCAGGGCCGTCCTCAACGCCTACTCGCCGCCCGACGACGCCGCTCAGGACTATGCGCACGCTGGGCAGGATTTCAGGGACGAATACCCTCCTCTTTCCGAGTCGCAGGAACCGAATGCTGGGGACTCGGGCGAAAAGGTTACTTCGATCCTCCTTTATTACCACTTCGTTATTCTCATCATCTTCTCAGCGCAACAGAAGTCCCGAGTTAGACGAATTGTCGAACAAACGGCTCAAAACAGCCCAAGCCGCAACGAGGAGCTCGTCGGTGATCCCGAAGAAAATCGTCGTTGTGTGTGCATCCGCATTTCACTAGTCGCGGGACTGACACCCACCACTCAGGTCGAAATCCCTCTCCGCACCCGCAAAGACAGCAGTGAAGCAGTCAATGTCAAGTCCTTCCTCAAGAACATCGGCGGTTTCGATCTCTCTCATTGGCAGGAGACGTTTAAAGCAAAGGGCTTGACGAGCATGCAAGACCTCACAACCCTCGCGCGTCTCGAGGAGTCCCGTCTTGTGAAGACACTGACCAGATTGTTTGCGGGCCAAAATATGGCGGAAGTGCATATCTTGTTGTTGGTAGATGCGTTGGTAGATTTGGCGAAGGAGGGTGCTTGAGTGGAGCTCGTCGAAGACATGGACTACATTTCTTGGAAGCGCGTACTCACGAAACGTGCGCAGATTGGTAGGGACGTAAATACATATTGAAGTGGTGCGCGGATTGCGATGACGGGGAAAAGTATGCGAGGTGCAATAAATTGGTCCGTGTATGTGTAAGCAAGGGTCCAAGTCCAGCGAAGATACGAGCGACATGAACCGACGCAGTTCCAGGCGTGTCCTTGACTGGTCGTGGGCGCAAATGTCGAACGCCGCACGTACCTGCAGGGCCGCACGCAACGCTGTTTGACGAGCTTGAGGTCGTGACTGGGCATTCAGGACCATGAACATATTGAAAAACGTTTGAGTGGAGGTAGAGCAATCAAGAGAAGCAGGCCTGATCAACGCCCTACAAAACAAGGTCGTCAGTACAGTATCCACAAAATATCTGACACGTCGAGGAAAGGGAAGAATCAGAGACTTGAATGGATCCCGAAGGAATATCCGCCCACAGCGCCGAGGCACGTCGCGAATACAATTTGCAGTTGATTTTTTTTTTCATCAAGGAAGGAGGAACCGGGCAGTGGAGATTGAACGCACAGTGAAATGATACGCCGAAGGACCTGCGAGCATTCGTCGTGCGGCTTCGAGGTACTTCACTGTCCGAGGCTTGACACATCTCGGAGAGCGATGGTATGTTGCAGTGCGTTGACTCGGACTTTGAGGGACCTGGAAACTACTCGGAGTACAGTTTGCGGGTCGATGTTTCCGAGGTTGGGCCTGCGGCATGTTTTGTTATTCTAAAATAACAGGACGTCAGCAAGACGCCCGCCATGCACTTGAGAGGAATCAAAGAAAGTTCAGAGACTTGAATGGATCCCGAAGGAATACCCGCCCACCGCGCCGAAGCACGTCGCGAATGTAATTTTTGCAGTTGATTTGTTCATCAGGAGATGGGCGATGGAGGGAGACTCACAGTAATCTTAGATGCTTGAGACGCCGCTAGAATGTACCATCCACCTCGGTTTTTTCTTTTTCTTTTTAAGTTTTTCAGAAGGCTTGGGGCAACTTGCTTAGCGGACAAAACCACTTGGAGACCGTACGTGGAGGAGCAGACCGCGAAGAGAGCGAAGAGACGAGCGTCTGAACATCAGTAGCTGGGAACGGCGGGAAGGAGTTGTGGTGAAGGAAGAAGAGAAAAATGCAATTTGGCCCTGTTTTATCCGCAAGTGGGCGCGCTTTTCGCTGTTTATCCGCCGCGGCAAGTGGGCGCGGACGATAACTTGCTTTTGGTACATGACAGTAAATTCGTACTTCGAGGGAACAAGGTACGATTATAGGTATACATTTAATTGAGACGAGAAAATGGAGGACGGGAATAAATAGAAGAATTCAAGCAGGTACCCGAAGTTCTGTACACTGCCGGCGCAGTGTGGATTGCTGCACTTCTCGGCGCAGTCACAAAGGGCCCATTTGCGAGTCACCGTTGGCAGCGCCGCGGACGGGCATGGAACTGGTCATCTCCACCTCCGCTGTCTTGGCCCACGTCGACCAGGGCCGCCGCATTCGACTAGAGATCCAGGTCAGCGCCCCCGGTCGATTGGGCCGCTCGTAGAGTCCAAGGAATGGACGAGGATCCGAGTAGTCCTGTGTTTGGCCAGGCTCTTGGGATCACAATCGCGTAGGTGGGCCGTGGAGGTGGCGGCGAGGGCGGGGCGGTGGCAACCTCAGGGATGGGCGAGACTCGTTCAAGGGGACAGCAGGAGAACAAAATCAATCTCATCATCCTTCGACCCGTCATTTTCTGAACTTTCGAGGTGTTATTGGCGACCTTGAGCAGCCTTGACCTCGTCGGGATTTTGCGTCCACCCAGCTTGGGCCTCGGCACCCAGATTGTCGAAAAGTGTAAGCAAAAGAGGGTGGCGATGAGTGTCCCTAGGTATTGCAAAAACCTTGAGAACCGAGGATTCGGGAGGAGGAGTTGCTTGCAAACCGCGCACTTTACAACGATCGCGAGTCGGGAGCTCAGCGGGAGATTGGATGAATACGCCCGACCCGCGTGTTGTTGCATCAACGTTCCTCTAAGGCGCGGGCCCAAATTCGGCTTGCAGGAGCAGTTGGCAGAGTTGAGCTGTTCAGAGGCGAACTCTGGGAGGAAGTTCACCCATGAGCCAGTGGAGGAAGGTCAGAGACTCCAAGGTTTGCGCTTGCAGTTGGGCTCGACGGCGCCGGCGTGGTGAGGAAGTTCTTCGCCGTCTCTGCGATCGGGGTCTGCGTCGTTGTCGCTGGCATTGCTGGCGACGTTCAGTTCTTCATCGTTGTCTTCCTGGTCGGCGTCGCCGTCTTTGCGCTGCTTGTGCCCGCCCTCGGTGCTGCCTGCGCGTTCTGTATCGTCTTCGTGTGCCGGGCGCGTCGCGCTCCCGTTTTCGCCACCATCGCTGGACGTGTTTACTATGATGCGGAGGGTCGACTTGCTGGGACGACTTTTGAGCCGCAGGACTGCTACAGCGCCCCCAGACGGTGGAGACATATCCAGGGCGATGAAGGTAGGCGAATAGACCGTACACGGGATGGTGGAATGGCGCGTTGGACGACCGAGTTGGACTTGGTTTGTGGCTTGTAAGAAGAGTGTATTTCGTAAGCGGGTTTGTACCTTCTTTAAAACAAACCCAATACTCCCTCCTCCTCTTCCTCCTCCGAAGTCGTTCTTGAGCATGCCCTCTGCCCTTTCCAGTGTTTCTTCCGTCCTCGCCAGCAAGCACAACTCCCATCCCGCCTTCCGTTTTTTGGCTACGACTTTTTCCAACATGGTATCAGCCGTTCACCTCACCGCGTCGGGGACGAGCGGGGCCAACACCACCGATACGCTCAATGGCCCCTCGAACAAAGCCTCCTCCGTTCACATCCACGTCGTCGCCATCACCATCTGCATCGTCCTCACGGTAATCACCGCTGGGGTCATCCTATCCGGTATCCTCTCGCTTTCGCCCCGCGACGACCAGCCCGAGAACGACGAAGTCCCCGGAGGAACTGGAGCGATAGCCCCCACCGTCCAGGACAAGACCGATGACGACGGCGAAGCTCCTGACCCAGCCGATGAAGTGACGCAAAACGTGAAGCTCCCAGCAACTTCGAATCCTCACCACGCTATCGCTGGCCAGGGCGGGCAACCCGATCCAGTACCTGGTGCTGGCGCCGGAACTCCCCGCATCGGCTGCAACTTCCTCCTTCTGATTTTCATCCTCCTCCTCTTCATCTACGCTGCCCTCGCTGTTTGGTTCCACTCGCCCGGCATCAATGCACTGGTCCACAGCCATACTGCCTTCTTCCACGATTCGGAGCAGCGCAGGCGCCGGCTCATAAATGCCAGCTTTTACATTCTTTCCTTGGACCTTCCGACTCCCATTCTCAAGGCCCTTTCAAGATTTTCGCTTTGGATTCTCTTCAAGGAGACGCCCATTTATATTTCTGTTCTTTCCACCGCTGTCAGCCTCTACTGCATAGCATCCGTAACTTTCCACGCCATCGCCCTCCTCGCCTATTGGATACCATACGGGATTTATTCATCTTTTGCCGCCATCGAGTACCTGGCCCGCCCACTCGGTCACTTTCGCTGGTTGGTCTGCGCCCCCGTGTGGGTTCTCCTGACCACAATTTCCTTCGACATCGGTAGCGTGCTCCACATGCTCATCATGCGCTACTGGTCGTTTGGAGTCTGGCTTGGCGATGTAGCTTTGTCGATGGCGTGGCCGAGCAAGCTCTATCCTACGGAGAGCCTTGTGTGTCCCTTCAGTTATCTTCCAATGATATTTCTCTAACGACGCTACACAGGATGAGGTGCATGTTGGCGGTCGCGTGCGCGCCCTATCGATGCTCGTGGTGGTATCTGGGACGTCAGCCATTTTATATCTCGATCTACCGCCAGAAAATAGATATGGTTGTTTAGATTTTAGTATCCCGATGTTTTACTTATGAATAAAACTCCACTCTGCGGATCAAATGTGGGATATTCAGATTCGAAGTCCGACGAACCGAACGATCTCAAATTCCTTGCCTCCTCCTTCCATCTGGAAAATGGCCCTTGTCTTTATCTGCATATCCGCTCTCATTCAAGTTGTGGGCTTTGTTTACCTCAAGTCCAACGCAGACAACCCCTTCGACTTTGGCCAACAGACCCTCTCCAGTCTCCGGCGTGCGCCGGCGACATTGGCGGGTACCTTTCGACATTTTCTTCCCGCCGGCTCAAGTATCGTGGAAAATCCCGAGATTATCAGCACCGCCGGTAGGCCGTTCCCTAATAATGCTTTGCTCGCCGGCGTTTAACGTCTTCCAGCAATCTTACTCCAATTGTTCCTTTTGCCTTGTTTCGTCTCCCTCCTCTTCGTCTGCGTTTTGCGTCGGACCCCAATCACACTCGCTGTCTGCAGCACAACCTTGTCCTCCGCCGCCGCAACCCTTTGGATCATAGGCGTGCTGAAGGACAGCTATCTCAGCGAAGCTAATTGGCCAGTCACTCATGCCGGGTACCACGACGTCCTGGGCGATGTTTGGGAAAGGGCGAGCGCCAGGTTTCTCTTGCTCTTGCGTCAAGCTTGTTTTTCCTTATGGATCCAAAACCTTCCCGGTATGCGAATCTACGCGAGCCTGCCCGCCATTGCACCTGCCGAAAAATGCGACCCGCTGGGTGAGCGACAGTCCGAGTTGTTCTTGATCTTTCGGCTTGCTCAAGATCTCGAACAGCGATGTCGTTGTTATTTACTTTTGCCGTCGTATCTTCCATTATGGCCCCGCCGTTCCTCTACCCTATTGCCAAGACCGCGGCCCTTTTCTTATTCAAAATCCTCCAAATCCTCGTCGTGGTTCTTGCTGTATTGATCCCGACCCTCTTCTTTCGTTTTGGTGCCCTTCTCTGGGCTTTCGTTTCCACTTCATGCCTGGCGCTTGGCTTCTTCCTGCAACTGGTCCTCCGATCAGCAATTCAATCCGTCGGGTACTGCAGCGCCCAGCCAGCTCGATGGTCGGCGTCAATCTTCGCATACACGCGGAGCGGCCTTGCGTGCTTGACTTGGGGTTTTGGTCGCAAAATCGTTTCGGTCGCGGGGGCTGCATGGGTATGCTATCTCCAATATCAAGGTACGTGGTCGATCTCATCCGCCATCCTCCTCCCCTGACAGTCTGCAGTCTCATCGAAGGGCATGAGTCTCCAAGAGACTGAAATCTACGCGCTCCTTTTGGCGACTTTGGTCGCCGTTCATTTCGGCCCCACGATTATCCATTTCCTTCGACTTTCGATGACTAGTCGCACCCCCAGTCAGGCCTTCAAGCAGGTTCTGCAACCTCGTCCTCGCCTCATGGCCGAAGTGTACCCCAACAGACACCAGGAGGCAGTCGCATGCCGCGTACTCGAGCTCTCAGGCAACTGCACGTTTGGTGGCAGCTTTTTGTGGGCCCAAGACGGCACCGATCTCGTCCTCAAGATCGAAACCGGGGACTTCAATTTGTTGCGCTCCTCCTCGCTGTCCGCATCTCCAGGACTATCAAGCTCTACAGCCTATATGCAGCTGGATTCACTCCCTCCTCAAAGCCCAAGCCGCGACGAATCCGACTCCCAATCTTCAATGTCGGAAGACGAATCGGGCGAAGAGCTTGCATGGATGCACCTCCCCCGGCGGTCCCTCTCGCGAGTCTCCCTAGCGGCGCACCCCCTCAATCCCCGGCCGCTTACCCCGATTGCGGAGGTCTCCTCTCGGGCTTCAAGCGGACCCTCCTCACCGGTTGTGTCTTCGTCCACGACTCCGTTCGCATCACCCTTCCATCGCGGGGCGCCGGGTCCTGTTTTGTTGCTGCATGCCCACCCTGGCCTCTCGGATCTGCAAAGCAATGGTGCCGTGCGCCAGGCGACGAAAGATGGCGCCCCGGTGCCTGATGTCGTCGATGGGGCAAGAGCGCAGGCGGACTGGGGTGGTCGTGGTACCGACGCGATCCAGGATGTGTTTGGGGGTCCGGCGGTCAACGGAGACCAGGCAGCTCGTTGTCTGGGCTGCACCACGCGCGGGTGTATTGGCGATTGTTTGATCTTTCTCTGAATATTTTCCAATCCTTCTGCTTCTCTTGTCCTGTCCTTTCCCTATGATCCCACTTCCTTCTCCTTATTTTGTATCTTTTTCTCAAACATCGCATAGAATACTTTCAATCGATTGGGGGGCGCCGTCTCTATAGCTAGCTACAAGAATGAGTGCTAAACGATTATGATTCGATGACCCATCACTGAGCAAACTTGAACTGAAACCGTCATCTAGCCAGCCTCTCGAAAATTCGCGCTACTCGCTGGAACCCTTCAACGCTCCGGATCCGCGACCCGCTGGCTGAACAACTCCACCGGCTTGCGTGAAAATCAATATTGTACACGATGACCAGCCGCTATGGTGCTGCATGCGACGTGATCCTCTTCGGTGCGCCACCTTCTCATTCAATATTCTTCTCTGCGCTGAACTCCTTACAGTTGTGTTCCCTCTTGCTTTAAACTCGGCGCTGGCTGCATGTTGCAAAAACGTATCTGGCCTCGCCCAAACTCTCAAATGCACTGTCCGGTACCTGATCCTCCTTCTGCTCGCTCTGGGGGTCTCTGGGCTGTTTGACTACCATTGTCCCCGTCAACAACCTCCTCGCCCTCCCAATTCTACTCCAATCTCGCGCTGGCTCCGCAAGACACCGGTGGCTCTCTCCAGCCCAAAGCAAACGCGTTTCTGCGAACATACGTCCCCTCTCCTGACATGTATGGTTCATCCCTTGCTCTGAGAATGATACGCCCTGATGTATGTCGTCTCAAGTGACGATAGATGTCATAATGGTACACCTTGCTGCGATCGTCCTCACCGCAGCTATCCTTTTACTTCGGGTCTTGCAAGAATATGCCCTCAACGCCGTCAGCTATGTCAGCAAAGCCGCCTCTCGGCACTGGGCCGTTGTCGTCCGCTGGGTTGCCAAGCACGACCGGGAACGTTACGAGAAGCAAAGCGAGCAAGAGCGACGTCAATTGAAGCAAGAGTGGGACCGGGACCAGGCGCGATGGAAACGAGAAAAGGTGCGGAAGGACAACGAGCTGGCCAATGAGCAACTCAAGGTCTGCCTCACGCGCCCAGGCTCCCTACCCCTCTCATACATCTACAGTTCCAGTCCCTCAAAGACAGTTTGATATGCAGCGTGTGTCTAGACGTTCTCCATCGGCCATAGTACGTCCCCATCCGCCATACACGCTCGCGTTAAACTAACAGACTGAATATCAGCGTCACTTCCTGTGGTCACATCGTTGGTTTCTACTGTCTACGCAGCTGGTTCTGTTTCGCACCGCCGTCTGAAGACCCCGCCGAGGACCTCAACGTTGCTGGCCCAGACTACTGCTGGCTACGCTCCAAGGCCTGTCCCGTCTGCCGCGCCAGCATCAAGGATGCGCCGATCCCGGTTTACACCCTCAATCCCGCGCTTGCGATCATATGTGGAGACGTTGGAGGGGACGAAGTGTTGCTGGAGCCATGGAAGGGAATTTTCTATCCCTCCGACTGAACGAACTTGTCCTTTCCTCACGGTCTACTTTCATTTCTTCCTCGCTCAAATTTAATCAAAAAGAAAAATCAAGTAATCCTCTGCAACCCCAAATCAGGTCCGCACGAGAAGATTGAGCGGTTGCTTCGGAATAGGCAGGTGCATAATAAAAGAAAGATACAAGCAAAACTCGTACATATTATTCCGTCGAGAGATGAAAGAGGAAAAGGCGGTGTGTGCAAGTCTATAAGAATGTCCGGGTGACCTCATAAAAGATCCCCACCCACGGATCCCACGGGTTCACTGCAATTGCGCGCCCATTATCCTCATCGACAAGGCCCCCACGTAGAATGTCGAGCGTCGCATTCAAGGAATGGACCGGGATCGGGGCATCGAACACGGGCGCGCGACACACGGGGCACGACTTGGATCGTCTCGCGACGTAGTTGATGTCGTTCACGTCGAGGCGGGCTTCAGATCGGTCGTCGGGTCGTGGAGCACATCGAAACCACTGCTGCAAGCACCCGAGGTCCGATATGTGACCGCAAGATGCAACACTGAGATAACCAGGTAGGCGGGATGAGTTTTGAATCGGTTCGACCGAAGTGAGGACGTACTAAGGTCGCTGAAGCAAACCCAGACACACCGTGCAGGTCAGAGAATCCTTCAGAGACTCGATATGATCCAGAGAATCCTCCAGCTGCGAGGCCACTGAAGCAAACCCAGACACCGTGCACGTTAGAGAATCGTTCAGGGATACAACCTGAATCAAAGAATCCTCCATCTGGAATGAGTGAGAGGGGGTCGGACTTACTGCCACCGCAAACCGACCTTGGTGAGCGCTCGCGAGGATTCAAGCTTTGCCGTCGCCAGCTGGCCTTCGCTTCTCCTTTGCCGCTCTTCCCATTGGAGCCGTTCCCATTCCTGTTCCCCTCGTACTAGGCGCTCTAGGGAGCTCCGAGGGATGTAACCCGATTTATGCAGAAGGGAGCGCAGGAGGTACCGAAGGTACCGAATAAGCTTGAGGATGACCAGGACCGAGATGAAGAGGAGGGTAAGGGCAAATGCAAGAACAAAGAGCGCTAATCGGGCGTTAATGGTCAGATCATGGAGCCACACTAAAACTAAAAGTCAAAACACACCTAACCACAATGGCGGAAGGTAGCTGCACTGTGCTTGACGTGGACCACAGATATGGTCGCAAATCCACGAGTGTGGTCCGAGAACCGTGCACGTCGACACTCGGAGGATCTGGACGAGCAAAGATATAATAATGGACATGTGTCGAGGAGGACGTCTTTGCAGCGGTATCTGACGCGCAGATTATCTTGAGCTCTCTTGAGCTAGTGCTGGCCAAAGTGGTTGGAGAGAAGAATTTCGGGGACGACTGAGGTTTTTATACTCCGGAGAATAAAGGGCGCCACGTTCCAACAAAGGTCTTTCTCTTATCAATTCCCAGGGTAGATCTTTGTACGGTGGAAGCCGCCCGAGCCTAGTTCGATTGCTTGCAGAGAGCGCATAGGTAGTCGTGGTTGCTGGCTGGATGATGGTTGTTAGTCTCTTCAAGACAGATCTAGACGCTATCAACACTCGCTCGTTCCTCGTTGTCGGAGATCAAAATTCAAAGCTCAATTGCTAAGTACCTTTCAAGGGGAGTTATCCTTGGAGTCCCACTCTGCAACGACAAACCACGTCCGCGCGAGCGGTCGTTGTCGCGTTCGTGACCGCGCGATCAGTCTGATGTTGTCGCCGTCGAGGGCTTGAGTTCTCGCCGATCACTGTGCCAGGTTGTCCCGCAAATAATTTCATTCTATACAGTAGCAGGAAATGATACAAGTACATGCATGAAGCCAGGAGTAAGAGTGAAAAGGAGCAGATGATATATAGAAGAGGAAAAGAAGATGGCGACAATGCAGGAGGTATTTAAACAAAGGATTGCGTCCAATCTTCATCCGGTTCACGAGCGGGGGCACAATTCTGGAGGCATGGTTAATGAAGAAAGGCAGGAAAGGAAGAGGACGCACAGAAACTGTTGGGCGAGGACCAACGATGGGTTCAGGGCCCATACGAAGCAGAGGAAGTAACAGCGGAAGGTGGGTTCAGGGCCCATACGAATCGGAAGAAGCAACAGCGGAAGGTGGGTTCAGGGCCCATACGAATCGGAGGAAGCAACAATGGAAGGTAGGTTCTGGGCCCACATGGATCAAAGACGGAGCTGGTAGGGACCTGGCGATGCGGGGTGGCGGGTTGAGGGCCCACGCGGAACGGGATTGAAGGTCGCTCGGAGGCTGGAGGTCGCGCGGAGGTTGTCCGGGTTCAGGACCCACACGAGTCGGAGGCGGAGCGGGAGGCGGCGGTGGGTTGAGGACCCACATGAATCGGGATCAAAGGTAGGTCGGAGCTTGCATGGGTTGAGGGCCCATCATGAATCAGAGTACGCAGGTCGGAAGCAGAGGCTGGGTCACAGTCGGTCGGAGTTGGTGAGGTGTGTTCAGGGCTCATACGGATCTGGAGTGACGACGACGCGAGGGCTAGCGGTAGGGTGAAGACCGGAGCTGCAGGCTGATAAGTATACGTAACGACGAGAAAGGTTGAAGAGCAGCGACGTACCGAGCAAGAGGGTGAATAACTCGTCCCCTATAAAACTAGGAGCACTGGTACACACGACGAGGAGGGGTCTGGGAGAGAGGATGAGTTGAGAAGCGATGAAATAGATAGAGGACGACGCACATAGAACGCTGTTTGAGGTGCGGTGATCTCCTGTCGTGGCGGTAGTTTGTGCGGAATAGGATGGGTCTGGAAAGAACGTTAGTTGAAGGAAACGAGAAGACCACGGAGACGTACATAAAGCGACTGTGCGAGCACGAAGGTCACGGTGCGACCAAATCAAACTAGTTGTGCCTAAGAACGACGGGTCAGCGGTGGCGACGAAGGAGAAGGACGAGAGCTTACACAGAAAAGCCAAAAGGTATACGGCGTCCGACGAACCACCGGGGTATATCAGCGAGGTAGGAAATGTGCTGGAGGCGCGGGGTATATTGGGTATATCAGGTAGATGTTGGGTAGATTGGTGGTGGGGTGTAGTGTGTGCTTCGGATACTTGAGGTATTCAGGCAAAGGTACGGTAGATAAAGACCGCCGATGGGACGGAGATAATCGCCTGGGAAAGCAGGGTGAGCGACAAGGTAGAAGACAAAGCAAACGACATACAATGTTTTGCGCGGTTTCAAGTTCAGCAAACCAGAACATTGAAGGGACATTCTTCGCCAGCCAAAGCGCACACGGCCAGTAGCGGACGGAGATCTTGTAGAAGAAGAAGGCGATGTCGATGTAAAAAAGGGCGACGCCGACCCAGGGGACCATGCAAATGGAGTGTGTGAATGCACCGAAGATCGGCCGAGCCACTTTATTGAAAATGCCGAATGACCAGTAGACGGCGAAGCAGGCCCAATAGAGGACACGGGTGGCGATGAAGTAGACGCCGGTGGCGGTGGAGTACAGCGAAAGGACGACGCAGGGAATTGAGATCCAGATAGGGAGGCCGTCGCAAAGCAGGTCGATTACACAACCCGCGATCACCTCCACGATGGCGGTGGGTACGAAGTAGGAGAGGGCGTAGACGATGACCTGGGCGCCGCGGGTGTACATCCAGCGCTTGCGCTCATCCGCGTTGCAGAGGAAGAGGAGGTTGTGCTTGATGAACGTGGTGATGTCGTGGCGGTAGAGGTACCCGAGGGCGGCGCCGACGACGAGGAGGGCAAGGAGGATCCAAGCGAGCCAGTTGCGGCCCTTGGGGTGGGGTGCAGTTTCGGCGCCGGGTGAAGGGTCGGGGGGAGGACCTTGGCCGCCAGCGGCGCGGTTCGAGTCGCGAACGTCGTATGGACCAATCTTCTCGTCGGCTGTGGCGTCGTCGGGGTCGTCGCCGTTGTTGTCGTTGCCGTGAGCGTCGGAGTGAAGAG
The DNA here is from genome assembly GCA_029281495.1 of Mycena filopes. Lineage (NCBI taxonomy): Eukaryota > Fungi > Basidiomycota > Agaricomycetes > Agaricales > Mycenaceae > Mycena > Mycena filopes. The sequence goes on along the minus strand of JARIHR010000009.1, from coordinate 739,627 downwards.
AGTGGGAGGAGGAGGAGGAGGAGAGGAAGCCTTTGGCACCGAGGATGCCGACAAAGAGGCCGGCAAAAGCGACGGTAGTTGCGAGGACGATGGGAAGGGAGAGCGTCGCGTCGGGCTGGTAGATGCTCGTCCTGGTCGCGTCCAGGATACGTTCGTGTTCGATGCTGCATACAGTCGCCGATACGACAACCTTGGTCCTCAACGAGGCGACATGCTTTGCGACCTGGAGGCCGGCGACGAGGGAGGTGAGGATGGGGTGGAGGGTGGCCTTGGCCGAGATGGAGGAGGAGAGGAAGGCAAAGGCAAAGGAAGACATGGTGAGATGTCGAGATGATGGTAAGAAGCAAAGAGCTCTTGTCACGCCGTTACACTCACACTGAGCTTAAGTACCTCTACCTCGCACAGCTTCGCGGTTTCGACGATCCTGACCCAAGTCGACGCGCAATATCTACGCGTTTAAATCCTCCGCATTGAATTTTCTGCTAGGCGTTCTTTTTTCTGACTCAAACTGTCCCCGATCGCGGAATCAAAAATGTCAAGACGCGCCGTTGAAAGGTCAAGGGGCTGCCACCGCGCACCACTGGTCTTCATTTCCTCGCCATGGTCTTCGCTCCCCTCCTCGTCGTTATCCTCCTCGCCGCCCTCGCCGTCACCCCCGTTGTGATCATATATGGCCCGCCAGAATACCAGCTCACCTTGGACCACTTTCGCCGAGAAGCAGGAACGATTGCTGGAATCGCCCGCGACACTATATCGGCCGGTGGGACTGCCATCTATACCTCGCTTGTTGTCCCTCCCTTCGCGTATCTCGCTGGCATGCTCGGCGCGGTTCTGTCCAAGTGGGCGACCTCTCTGGTCGACGCAGTGGCAATATATTGCGAAGGTATGTGCCAATATACCAAGTTTCCCATGTAACCCTCCATCCAGAGGCTCTCGAGTTTCTGGCGTTCATAACGATATTCCCCGCTCTTTTCATCCTCGGCGATAGCGGCTTCATTGTCTTCTGCGCGCTCAACGGCATCGGCCTTCCGGGGGACGTTGTATCTGCCTTGATCCGTTATGGCGGCCACCTCACCGCTGCTTGGACTACGGTACTTTCTGTCTTCGAAGTCTTGTCTTTGTGGCACAGCAAGGCATGGTCGCGCACTGTCGAGAGCATTATATGGATGGGATATGGTCTGATGTGTATCCTGCGTTATCTAGGTGCAGGTAGGCCGTTTTTCCTCTCTCTGTGCCGTTGGCGTCATCTTACCTGGACAAACAGTTATGCTCCTCCTACTTCTCGTGCATGCATTGAGCGCAATCATTGTCGCCATCGTCCGCATATCCAGATGCCGAGTCGCGCAAGCTCCAAACGACGTGGTTCCGCCCGGCATTACTCGGCCAGCACCACCAGTTCGTGTCGTACAAGCGGAATACCACCATCCAGTCCCCCACCGCGTCCCGGATGTGCTTCTCCTTGAGTTTCCCCCCGCAGATCAAGACTTTCTGCAGGCGGATTTCCCTCAGCCTACCCTCGTTGCCCCACCTCGTCCGATATCGCCGGATGCTCTCCTCCAATCGTGGCCTCCGCTGGTCCCGCAACTCCTGGTCCCTGCTATCCGCCGTGCTGCCCAGCGTCCCTCAAGTTCTAACGCGCGCGCGGCTCTCCAAGAAGCAGACGCTGAAGTGGAATTCCAGGCCCGCGCGGCGCTCCCTTTAGCTTCCGGGTCATCACAGACAGTCGCATCAGGACCGAGTGGGGCGGGAGGAAATCCTTTGCGTTTCTGAGTTTCGGGGCTTCTGGGACTTTTTTTCATTTGTTTCTCCATCTTTCCTCTTTTTCTCTCTCTTTCACTGTAGAATTACAGCAACGCCTCCGTGTACAAGAGTAGTTTACAAAATAAGTTTTGAAGTCATTCACGATTCGACCCCGTTCGTACTCGTACCGAAGAACCCATAAACCCATAAACCAAGAAGGGCCGATAAATTGTGGAGGAATATACAGCACACATATGTGCGTGGGACCGGTGCATAAAAATGGAAAATCTTCGGTGCAGCGCACGCAGTTGCGGGTATATGTAAGAAACAAGCAAAAAAAAAAGTAGATTTCGGTGCGAGGGATGCAAAGTGCACACCTGCGGGTATCTACGGTGCGGTCCACTGGTATAATCGAGGCCAGCAAGATAAAAGAAGTGCGGTCCGCGGGTATAGCCGAGAAGTTGGTGCGTCGCATGTGCTCGCGGGTATATCAGGGGGTATATTCGGGTCGAGGAACAAAACGCGGGGTGTTCGGTGCAGCGGGCACAAGGCGTACGGCGGCGGGTATAACCTCAAACTCGGCGGTCGAAAAGCGGAAGGATGGACGGATAGACGAATTGGAGCACTAGAGTGCATGTGAGCAAGATGAAAAGATGGGTTATGAAGGATCAAAACACAACGCACAAAGTCACGAGAAACAGGCAGCTTTGGAAGTGGGCGAGCTTGGTGGTGGCGAGGAAGGTCGGGCGTCCCCGATGATCCTGTTTTGCACTGCGAGTTCGGTGTATGTCCCATTCTTCTTGCGCCCGGACGCGACGGCTCGAATCGTTGAATCGCCAAAGTGCTGTACCGCTAGTCGATTCTCAACCGAGTAATGTAGGTGAAAGGCATCTAGGAAGAAAAGGGTAAGAATCACGGATAACGTTCAAGAGATTCGCAAACGTACCATCCCTGGCGCAACCTCCGGATGGATGCCGGAAGTTTCTTAGCAGCGGGAATCTGCAGTCGTCTTTAGCTCAAAGCAGAAAGGGAACAGAAATGCGACCCACGATATAATAGTAACCGTAGAATAGGACAGCGGGAGCCACAATAAGCTGGATGATCAAGTCAGCGGGCGATGACTGGGAGGCGAGGAATCACTCACCATCTTCTGAGTATGATTCAGGGTCTGCCAGACTTCAAACACATTCCCCGCCATATTCCACAATGCTGGAATGAGATCTCGCCAATATTTGATGTCGACGTCGATCCAGCTATGGTAGAGAGCCCCGAAGATCCGTCTTATCCTTCGCACAGAAGCCCACCAGCGCGGAGAACATGGGGTGTGACACCACAGCATCTGGCTGTACTCGGGATTCAAGCCGTACACTGTCAGAATGGATCCTATCACCAGAGGCAGGGAACAAATGACAAGGGCGAGCGCCCCATAGAGGCAGTCCAACAGGAAGCAAGACAGGAGCGATGGGCGGCGGCGAAGGAGAACTGTCGACCGGTACAAGGCCCGGGCAGTGGCGGGGACCCCGTTGAAGAATAGAACTGAAAATGTGCTGAACATGACGACGGCAAGATGGAGAAGGATTGGACCAAGAATCATCTGAAAAGGATTATGAGAAACTTCGTGGGTAAGAGATTAGATCGAGAAACGAACCGCTCGCTGTTCTTGCGATTCGAAGTACCACATATCTAGCGCAATCTGATACACCGAAGCAAGACAGATGTGGTTCAAGAATATGCCCGTCGTCATGAGCAGAAGGAGCCCGTATGTGTATATCCCCCATAGCGCCCATCGTTGTTGTGCGACAAAGGCAAGCAAAGAGACGGAGCCCAGAAATACGCCCCAATGATAATAGTTCGAGGGATCGGTTATCCGGATGCAGACGATACGGCGAAGTCGAGAGGATTTCCGGTACAGGAAGAGACAGCCTGAATGACTGGCGAGGGCGAGGCAGAGGATCCTTGTGTATTGCAGGCCGTAGTACGCGGCGGAGTAGATGAGCGCCATGATCGTCGAGATGCAGGCCGAAATACGGGCAGTTGTGGCAACACGACCTCTGTGCAGATATCCCTCGATGAAAGGCAGGAAATCGCCCCCAAAACACACAAAGGCAGCTGCCGGGACTGTGCGACAGAGATAGAAGTAGGCGCCGATGCCACCGACAAGCAGCGCAAACAGGGCGAGAAGCCATAACCATCGACGGGGTCGCGGGGCCTGGTCTGCGGTGCCACTTGATCCTGGCTCGGGCGGAGGCGGCGAAGGTGCGGTGGTGAACCCTTTCGCGCGGAGGATGGAGAAGAGGATGGCGGAGATGACAATAGCGTAGCCCATTGCGGCGACGTAGTGGAAGGATGGAGTGCCGTTTGACGGGACACATTTTGTCGGCGAAAGGATTATGTTGGTGGTGCGAGTGGCAATGAGGCTGTTGCTGAGCTTGGGAACAGAGAGGCTGGAAAGAACAAGGCTGACGGCGACTTGAGCGCCGATGTAAAAGCCACCGAAAAGACCAGCAAGGCCTTTGGAGGAGAGCGCGAAAACGGAGGAGGGGATCTGAAGCATGTTGTGGTTCAGGTTCAAGAGTGAATGACCATGTCAGCCACGCACCAACTCATCAAAGCTGCAACCAAACATCCGCACAAACACGCATCGCCCGCGCCAGATTATCACGTGGCCGCGTTTCCTGTTTCTCCCCTCCTCCATCTTCACGCTTTCAAGCCCAACTACGTCCCCGCCTAGTTCGATTACCGCTTCTTGACAAAACCCTCTTAAGTCAGAATGCTACCTGTCCTTCTGGCCACTTTCGCTCTTCTTATCTCTTTGGCCAACTCGCCGCACCTCCAACCCTCAACGTCCAACGCGCTCGGCGTTCACATGGTTCATCTCCCCGCCAGAGCCTTCCCATCGCCGCCGCGAGTCATACGCATCGATCCCGCTCCCGAAGTTGACGCTGCGGACTCTCCGGCACATTTCGACTCAAGTCCGCGCTTGGTGGGGCCCGCCACAGGTTTGCTTCTCAATGGCCTCGCCTTGACGGCTTGTTTGACCTTTTCATAGATCCCACGCCAACTAGAGGGTCGCGATACCATGCTTGGTCCCAGGCGCTAGGAACAGTCATGATTCATGGGGTGGTTGCTTTGAGTCTCGTCCTCTTCGGCGTCGTCCTGGGACTCGCCTTAGCATCTTCGAGGCATGAAAGGCCTGCGTACATCGAACCCCAAAGCCAACTCGAAGACGGAACGGGACGGCCAACAACACTCACCCCTCAGCCACGAACACCATCCCCGACGCCGAGCCCATCGCCTCCAAGGACCCCTCAGCGGGAAAACGACGGGTTGTACGACGCTGTCGCGTCAGTTTTGACAACCCGAATGCGTCCCGCCCGTTCAATGAGGTCAATTTCATCGCCGATACCCTTCCGCGTCGATCCCGCCGACGCTGCCCTTCACCCCGTCGACTTCGACTTGCCTCCCCAAGGCGAAGAAGAAGCCATCCGCCACCTCGTATTCCAGGAGTTGGATAGGTTCGCGGAGACGGTGGTAACATCCAAGACCGTGGGCGAGGACATAGAGGACGATGCGGAAACTCCGAAGAGTTTGGGAACGACGGGGACGGCCCTCGGAGAAGCAAGTGGGACGGCGTCGCCATTGACAAGTGCGGCGGCTGGGTCCGAGGACGCGGAGCGACTTTCAGTCCTCGAGCGTGTTCGGTTGTGGGAGCGAACTACAGTGGTCGAGGGGAAGGGAAAGGAGAGGGCGGAGGAAAACGACCCCACCGTCCAGGGCTATGTGAAGACGGCGCTCAAGGCCTGGGCGCAAGGCCCCCCGGGCTTAGTTCCCGACGCGACATGGGCAGAGTTGCGCGGGCGGGAGGAGTTGGTCAGTGGGGCCGCGGTCGCAGAAAAACATAAAATAACGGATGAGGAGTGGAGGGTGTTGACGAGCGATGTCGACGTAGGAGCCTGCCCTGCGCTGGATTAGATGTGGGCTCGACTTTTCTTTCTTCTTGTATTTTGTTTCTCTATTTCACTGGCGTTGGCGACATGCAGAGAGAGCTTGAGCCCAGTTTTTATCTCAAGGAAATAATTCATTGTGTGAGCTACGAATTCGACCAACAGAACGGAGTGAATGCATGCATACGCTTTGCCTTACCGAACCGTAATGCGGGATATCAGGCCCGGCACCTGTATTATCGTCAAAACTTGAGATATCGGATTACAGTACGAATTCTCACCTCAGTCCAATCACTTGTATAGGCGGAGAATGAACCGGGCAGTGCGGTGCGAAGGATGTGAGGTGTCGAATCTCGCAGCGCCGCCATCGCACTTTAACGAACAAGCACAAGTAGATTACATCTTCAAGCGAGTTAGCGGGAGGATTCATTCCAAGCGAATATACGGCTTACTTGTGCATTCCGACTTCCCGAGCGCCTCGAGATCGACGTTCTCCAAAAACTTCGCAACGGCCATGAGGTTGACGAGGCAGAAGGCCTCCTCGCCCTGCGCGATGCCCGACGGCGTCACGCGGAAGCGTTGCGGGAATCGTACTTGGATGCGACGCGAGCCGCGGAGGGTTTGACTTGACCACCGCGAATACGATCAGCGGATGCAGCACGTCGGAGGACACTGACGTCGGGATCGGTATGGACGACGGAGGCGTCGTGGCACCACTTTGAGGAGCGGAAGGGGCGTCGACAGGGTCGGCGCTGTACGAAGGAGGCAGCGGGACGAGGTCAGGCCGCGCTGCAACAAGCCCTGAGTCCTCAGGCTCGAGCGCAGGGACGGTCACTTCAGAGCCAGTACCAGCGGGAGACGAGGGTTCGGCTGCAGCGACAGATGGAGGTGGTGTTAGCGGTAGGGGAGGCGGCCGTGGTTTCGTATCAGCCTCATTCGCAGGAGCTGCAGGGATAGACGACACAGCCGTCACGATCGCAGTAGGGGAGGCGACGAGATCAACGGCGTCCGGGAGTATGCTCGGGGGTTCCAAGTTTCCTGGACGATGCGCGGCCCGCTCCTCTTCTTTTGTCCGTAATCGGATGTGGAGGAGCCCTCTGTCTTGAAGTCAATCAGCCGCATCGTACGTGGAAAGACTGGACTTGCCTATGTGCTTGGACCATGACCGACGCCTTTTCGGCGGGGCTCTGATGTAGCTCTAGACTTGAGAGGACTGGCAGAAACAAATTTTCAACACTCGGCAAAAGCGAGAAGGAAATGGCAACATACTTTGACCGCATGCTTTGACCACACGCTCCAATCCCTCCGCTGCTGCAGGCGGCACGTCGACGCCCAGGTGTTCTAGGTTGAGATCGAACATATTAGCGCCGCGACTCGACCCTGGTCAGGCGATGGATTGTCCGACGACGATGGCGCGTCTAGACGAACGTAAGATTGAATGACCACGAAAGTAGAGAGACAGCATACAAATTGCGCGCTCCATAGCCCCCAGGCCCTCACACATTTGACCTTCTCCGTCGTGCACGGTTGATACTGCGTGCGGTGTCCTTACGCAGGATGCGGCGCACGAGGGCGCACGATTGTGAATGCGGGGACGTCAAGCGGTTGGTCGCCGCGGGGACCTCGTGTGTGGACGCAGGAGTGAGGTCTATTGCATTTGAACTGGGGCAAGTGCTGTTGCGGATGCTTCTCGTGGAACCGAAGAGGGAGGGAGGTGTACGAAGAGTTTCCCTATGTTAGATTTGCGATGAGCTGCGAGTTGATTGAAACAACACAAAAAGAGGGTGCGTACGGTGCTGGCAAGGAGAACGCGCTGCCACTGGTATCTGAGTGCGTCAACTCGCCCTTGGTTCACCGTGACCGACGACAAGCAGCAAAGTGCAGACCAGATCAGAGCATCAGCCAGGTACGTCCGCATTCGGCCGCTAGAGCTTTCTTTTGCGCGTCCATGTCCTGAAACTCGTTCAACGGCTACAAGACGCGAGACTGGCTTGAGGATTTGGTTCTGCAGTAGGTGGGCACAAGCACTTGCCACCGTCGCGTTTTCCGCACCTGCGACGTCGTGATCTCGGAATCAAATTTCGGCCTCCGCCCGCCAGCATATATAAACCTCGCCTTCTGTCCCTTCTCTCGCTCCAACCACCATGATCTTCATCCTGCCCCTCCTCGCCATTCTCCTCGCGTTCAACATCCTTGCTCCCGCCCTCACCTTTGCCCCGCCAAACCACGCGCCTGCGGTAGCTTCAAGCATGCCAAAGACCATCGACACTGTGTTGCTCGTCGTCGACGCTGCCAGTGGCTCTCTGCCTGGTATGTTTCTTCCACTTGGCGAGGTACCCGTTTAACTAACCACCGCAGGCGAACTCGCTGTGGGATCGGATTCTTCTCTCGAAGACGTCTGCTTGGCCGAGTTCTGGCGCCATGCGCGTGTCCTCGCCGGTAAACCACATTTTCAATCTCAACGGCCGTTATCTTACAAGCTCCCATCCTAGTTGTCCTCGTCCTCGTACTTGCCATAACCGCCGGTTTCCACCGCCGCCGCATGCGCAAAGGCACACCACTGCTGCCAAGCTCATTTCATCAAGTCTCTGCGGCCGCCCAGCAGAACATTCACAACCTCGCGCAACGTCACCTCCTTGGCCCAGTGGATCCGTTTAATCTCAAGATCCATCCCGGCCCAGTCCTCTCCGCACACACCTTCACTCCGGCAGCTACTCCGACCGATCCAGCCCCACCGTCAACTTTTCAAGTCGGCGCACCGCTTCCTCAGTCGGGTGGGAGGGCGATAAATCTTGCACGTTCCTACCAGGAATCCTAAAAGGTGTCAATCCCAGCGATCTTTCGTTTCTTCTTTTCTTTCTGAGCTTTACACCGGACGACTTAGAACTGTGTACATACAAAGTACCATATCATATCGTGTAGATTATTAGCCGTGTACTGTCGCTCTCAAATCAATCTTCATTGCAAGCCAAGTAAACGCAATCTGTATCGCAACAACAACGAATGGATAGAATATGACAAGGTGCACGAATGTTGAAGAGAATAGGGAGGGATTAAAGAATAGGTATGAATAAAGAATAGGTAAAGTCAAAGCGGTACGTCTCTTCCTTAGTCCCATTGTACATGCGGTCCACCCAAGAACACGGGTTCGGCGTCCGTCACAGTCCCAGTATCATGATCCCAGGCTGCGTACTCAGCAGGGCGACATATCTGAAGCCATGCCACGTAAACATGCTGGTAGCCTTCGGATAGACGGGCGACGAGTAGTGGGCAGCTCGCGGACCCGATGACTCCAAAATAAGGCCGGAAACTGCGTCGGAACGGCGGTGTGTTGCAGACGCGAGGGAGACGTAGTCGTCTTGGGCGTGCAAACCGCTCCCTGACGTCGACGTGCGGCATCCAGTTTTCGTACCCAAGAAAGATCGGCTTCTTCGTCCGCGTGCGACGAGCCACACCCATAATGATCGTCAGGGTGTTCTCGGTATGAGCACGGGGTTGGTCCTTGGGCGTCGTGCCGATGTAGGAGCGTAAGGCGAGTGCGACACTGAAGACCGAGGCTATAGTCATTCCAAGAAGCATAATGCGTTCCTTGGGACTCGTCTGCATGTAGGAAACTGGCTAAATGTCAGTACAGGACGGTTCGCGAGAGGGAGAGTTACTTACGGCGCATATATTGGATATGCCCAATCTTGACGAAGAAGCCTCCGACGAAGGTCTTGAGAATCGCCCAGCCGACCCACTTGAGTTTTCCGCAGTTATATCGGAGCCATCGCACAGACGCCTGGAGTACTTGGTATGTCCGAAGTAGTATGCAGTGGATGGCGCGGAGAAGATAGGACAGCGCGCCCGCCAGCGAAACCGCGATACGAAAGAGCATCTTGAAAAGGACACTGAGCAGTCGGATTGCTTTTACACATAATTTGGCCGCGCTCTTGGTGATGGAATAGACTGATATCGCGCCAAGAATGGAAAGGGCGAGTCCTAGGGCGAGGACGACCGACATGGCTGTCAGGCTTTCAGTGACAGTTCGTGGGACATGAGCGCATAACCTACCAAGGGGATCGCACTTGTCCGCCGGTACGGGAAGGGTAACGTATCGCGCCAGTACCGGGAACTTGCTTGTCCACAGAACGAGGCAAGTGCGTCGGAGGAAGGAGGCGAAGAGAGGCCGAGCCCAGAGGAGGAGCTGCGCGAGCCAGTCGTCATACCGGACGTTTTGTGCCAGCCACCAGGGCGTCCAGGTGTCCAAGTAGTGGTCTTTTGCCACACCGAGCCCCCAGAGAATGATAGCCGTGGAGAGGATGGTGTTGAAACAAGCAGAGATAGGTGTGGGGAGGCGAAGAAGAGCACGGATGAGGAAGATGAAAACAAGAGTGGGGAGAAAGAAAAGCTCTAACAAGAGACCTATTGAGGCATTAGATGTCGTCAACAATGCGGCGTGGAGACTCACACGACGTGCTCAGCACCGAGGTCTGTTCATCTGTTGTACCAAATATCCCGAGGGCAAAGTCGTGGGCTGCTCCGGAGGAGATGGCCTTGCGGGCAAAGCTAGCGATCATATATCCTTCACGCCGGAGGAAGTCGATGTCGGGGGGTCCAAAAACCAGCACGGCGGGGGTGGTGACAAGCGTGATAAAGGCGAGGACGATGATAATTTCTGCCATGGGGGTAGAGTGCAGACGAGTGGTGCGCGGTGGCAGCCCCTTGACCTTTCAACGGCGCGTCTTGACATTTTTGATTCCGCGATCGGGGACAGTTTGAGCCAGAAAAAAAACGCCTAGCAGAAAATTCAATGCGGAGGATTCAAACGCGTAGATATTGCGCGTCGATTTGGGTCAGGATCGTTGAAACCGCGAAGCTGTGCGGGGTAGAGGTACTTAAGCCCAGTGTGAGTGTAACGGTGTGACAAGAGCCCTTTGCTTCTTACCATCATCTCGACATCTCACCATGTCTTCCTTTGCCTTTGCCTTCCTCTCCTCCTCCATCTCGGCCAAGGCCACCCTCCACCCCATCCTCACCTCCCTCGTCGCTGGCCTCCAGGTCGCAAAGCACGTCGCCTCGTTGAGGACCAAGGTTGTTGTGTCGGCGACGGTATGCAGCATCGAACACGAACGTATCCTGGACGCGACTAGGACGAGCATCTACCAGCCCGACGCGACGCTCTCCCTTCCCATCGTCCTCGCAACTACCGTCGCTTTTGCCGGCCTCTTTTTCGGCATCCTCGGTGCCAAAGGCTTCCTCTCCTCCTCCTCCCCCCACTCTCTTCGCTCGGACGGCAACGACAACAACGGCGACGACCCCGACGACGGTGCCACAGGCGATGAAAATGTTGGTCCATACGACGTTCGCGACTCGAACCACGCCGCTGGCGGCCAAGATCCTCCCCCCGACCCTACACCCGGCGCCGAAGCTGCTCCCGACCGCAAGGGCCGCAATTGGCTCGCTTGGATCCTCCTTGTCCTCCTCGTCGTCGGCGCCGCCCTCGGGTACCTCTACCGCAACGACATCACCACGTTCATCGAGCACAACCTCCTCTTCCTCTGCAACGCGGAAGAGCGCAAGCGCTGGATGTACACCCGCGGCGCCCAGGTCATCGTCTACGCCCTCTCCTACTTCATCCCCACCGCCATCGTTGAGGTGATCGCGGGATGTGTCATCGGCCTGCTTTGCGACGGCCTACCTATCTGGGTCTCAATTCCCTGCGTCGTCCTCTCGCTGTACTCCACCATCACCGGCGTCTACTTCATCGCCCCCCGTGTCCTCTATTGGGCCTGCTTCGCCGTCTACTGGTCCTTCGGTATTTTCAATAAAGTGGCTCGCCCAATCTTTGGTGCATTCACACACTCCATTTGCATGGTCCCCTGGGTCGGCGTCGCCCTTTTTTACATCGACATTGCCTTCTTCTTCTACAAGATCTCCGTCCGCTACTGGCCGTGTGCGCTTTGGCTGGCGAAGAATGTCCCTTCAATGTTCTGGTTTGCTGAACTTGAAACCGCGCAAAACATTGTATTTCGTTTGCTTTGTCTTCTACCTTGTCGCTCACCCTGCTTTCCCAGGCGATTATCTCCGTCCCATCGGCGGTCTTTATCTACCGTACCTTTGCCTGAATACCTCAAGTATCACGCACACAACCAATCTACCCAACATCTACCTGATATACCCAATATACCCCGCGCCTCCAGCACATTTCCTACCTCGCTGATATACCCCGGTGGTTCGTCGGACGCCGTATACCCTTTGGCTTTTCTGTGTAAGCTCTCGTCCTTCTCCTTCGTCGCCACCACTGACCTGTCGTTCTTAGGCACAACTAGTTTGATTTGCTCGCACCGTGACCTTCGTGCTCGCAGTGCTCGCACAGTCTCTTTATGTACGTCTCAGCGGTCTTCTCGTTTTCTTTGACTAACGTTCTTTCCAGACCCATCCTATTCCGCACAAACTACCGCCACAACAGGAGATCACCGCACCTCAAACAGCGTTTTATGTGCGTCGTCTTTCTTTAATACATGGCTTCTCCACTAATCCTCTCTCTCAGACCCCTCCTCGTCGTGTGCATCAGTGCTCCTAGTTTCAGTGCCATAGGGGACGAGTTATTCACCCTCTTCCTCGGTACGTCGCTGCTCTCCAAACTATCTCGTCGTTACATGTACTAACAACAAGCCAGCAGTCCCGGTCTTGACCCTACCGCTAGCCCTCGCGTCGTCGTCACTCCCGATTCGCATGGGCCCTGAACCCCCAGCTCTCAATCCTCCGTCTCCGACCGACTCCGATTCAGCCTCTGCTTCCGACTTCCCTACTCTGCTCCATGATGGGCCTCCCGTTCCGCCGTCTCTCAAGCTGCGACTCATGTGGGCCCTCAACTCGCCGCCTCCCGCTCCGCCTCCGACTCATGTGGGCCCTCAACCCACCGCCGCCTCTCGCTCCGCCTCCGACTCGTCTGGTTCCTGAACCCAAGCAACCTCCGCGCGACCTTCAATGACCCGTTCCGCGTGGGCCCTGAACCCACAGCCGCTTCTCGCCTTGCACTGTGGGCCTTGAACCCACCACCCCGTTCTCGCATTGCCAAGTCATGTCGGCGCAGAAGCCACCCAATCAATACATTCATGGGGGCCCTGAACCCTCCGCTGGACCCCGCCTAAAGTTTTCCCCTACTTTTCTTTATGATCCGCGCCTCCAAGATTGTGCCTCTGCTCCTGCACCGAACGAAGATTGGACGCATTCTTTTGTTCGGATGCCTGGAGTATTGCCGTCCTTCTCTTCCTCTTCCGTATATATTATCTTCTCGTCGCTCTTAAGTTATCTATTCCGGCTTGATGCCTGTATCTACAGTCGCGGCGAGATCAAATGTCTTACCATATTTGGAAAATGCCATCAATTTTTCTTCCCCTCCGTCCTCGCGAGCGCTAGAGCCAAGAAAAATGCCATTGCAGCCATGGAAAATTTGTTTACATCAAATATGTACCTAATAGTTGATCCAGGAGAAATCATTGGCCTTCAGCTCGCGGAGACGGCGTGGAAATGACTGATATACGTGGCGAGCATATTCCTGGAAAGAAGGCGACTCCCAGATCTCTGAAAGTACTACAAAGAACTCCTCGGCAGAGGCGATCGTCGGGAAACGCGGGTGGCGTTTCACCCGGCGCTTCAACTCTGACCACGCGTTCTCGATTGGCGAGAGATCGGGAGACTTGGCTGGCCATTCAAAAAGATTAATGTCATGGTCTTGGAACCATTGCTTCGCGAGGCGCGACGTGTGTTTTGGGTCGTTGTCTTGTTGGAATACAAGGAAATCATGTCGACGGTTCTCGAGGTGGTCGTATACGGGAAGCATGGCGTGCTCGAGGATTTTGATGTACAACTCCGCGTCGAGCATGCCGTCGATGCGGACAAGTTTGGAAACGCCCATTGGGTGCAGCGCACCCCAAACATTGACCTTGATGTTTTTACGACCATGGGCCTCGGTGCGCTGAACACTACGCTCCGCGAGAGCGTCGTGTCCGCGTCGGCGCCGAACATACCGCCGCCCATCTGACACGCCAAGGACAAATTTGGACTCGTCAGAATTAATGAACACCCCCCGAAGGAAGGTATCATCATCGGTCCATGCCTGGCACCGCTCATACATCTGGCGACGTTGGTCGATGTGCCGCTGGAGGAGATTAGGCTTTTTTCGCTGCGCAAAACCCTTGAGTCCAAACTTGAAGAGATTGTCCCGAATCTGTGAACAGGAAGGTCAGGTGGGGAGGAGGAGGGTCACTGTGACGCACCGTTCGAGCTGGGACCTCAGGAAACATCTCACGTCTCACGTCCTCCCCGTCAATCAGCTCGCCAGACTCCAGCCTTCGCTCCGCCTCTTCCAACTGCTCCTTTGAGAAAGCGGGCTTTTGTCCTGACCTCCCTTTCTTCCCATTGTAATAGCAGTCCCCACCGTGGGCCTGCACGACGTTGTAATTGCGTGCGAGAGTTCTCGGCTGGATCTCTTTGAACGGGGAGCGCTGGCAGATCTGATCGAATGAGAGGTGCAGATCCTCGTGGAGAATTACTGCTTTAGCCCGCTTTGTTGGGGTGCATTTCGACTTGTTGAAGGCCCTAGAGGACCGCAGTGGTGTGTGGGGTGGTGAGCGGGCCATTGTAGTCGAGCAGAGCGAGATGGGTGGGGCAAACGACGTCAGCGGAAGGGAAAATGATGGCATTTCTAAATATGGTAAGACATTTGATCTCGCCGCGACTGTATCTGTACGATTTGCGACTGGATAGAATATAACTTTTTTCTCAGCCAAACCAGTCACAGATTCTCTTCGGAGTTGTTTCGGTCGAGCCATCAAACGGCCTGCGCTCGCCTCTAACCACAATGGCCACCAAGCAACGCGTGCGATTGCTGCATCCAGAGCAAAGTCCAGCAAGCTCAGAGCAATCTCCGAATTCCGTCAACTCACGGCGAAGGAATCGATGGCATTCACCCAAAAATTACGACCGCCGCTTTCGTTTTCCTGGCCACCCAAACCTCCCACCCACACGTCGAACTCTGGATAGGAGATGTTACGCTGCGTCTCAGTTCAACCGAAACGGGCGGCTGACAACCTTCTCCTTGCTTGCACCAGAACCCCCATCTGCGTCAAAAGCAAAAAGCACTCTCGAGTAACTCAGTAAGTCCTTTCTGTCGAAAACAACGGTACGTCCATGGCCATACCCATTCCATTCATCGCTGACCTGACCACAGATGAAGCTTACCAGCAGACCCATCGTCGTTCCCCGAGTTCCCCTGTTCCAGCGCAAGTCGCCCTCCCCCCTCAAGCCGCTACTGCTCGTCAACCGCATGCGCGAGATCGAACAACCGACCAGTCCCAAGAAACGCCGCGCGAACCCCGCCGTCAAAGTCCTGCGCTTGCTTGGGTTGAAGAAAAAGAAAGTCAAGGCGGACATCGACTCATGCGACGGATACGTTATCGTCGCTCCTACGTCGCCGACCACTCCCAAGGCCCCCTTCATCGTCCCCCGCAGTTGCGAGCCCTCGACGAGGCGCATACTCCCACGCCCCGCATCGGCATCGGCTATGTCTCGGGTTTCACCTCGCGGTGCAGTTCCTCAAGAAGCGTTACGATTCATCGCTCCTCCGCAGGCGGCATTTTCGAAGCCGGCGCTGTCCCATCCTGTTCTCGGGCGTCTCGACCGCAAAGAAGCAAGTACCCCCGTCAAGCTTGGATCCTATACAAAGGCAGCCCGCACGACCCCATTCGAGAAATCGGATGTCGTTGTACCTCCTGCCGGCCTTCGGCCCTTGCGTCTCCGCACCGACGCGATGCCCGTCCGTATACCGGTTCCCCTCGCCACCCTTTCGCCCATCTCGGTCGCGTCTTCCCCACCCACCAAGTTCAAGAGCACAAGCTCCTCAAGGATTCCCCGTTATGTCGCACGTAAAAGCACCGCGCTGCCTGTTCACCTTGACGATGCCTGTGTACTCTGCGGCGCGCTCAAAATCGCGGTCACCCCTACGAACACTGCAGATGCGGATAGAACAGCGCCAATTCCCGATCCCGCAACTCCGGCGATACGTCTCATGTCTGTTGCGACCGTACAAACGGAAACAGAAGAGCTCGCCGACCCCAAGACGACCTCCATCAACGTCCCCAACGTCGAGGGACCGCGGAAAATTAGCTCTGATATGGCCGTTCAAACAGAGGCGTCACCAAACGAGGCTCCGAAGATGGTATGGGCGGAGATGGGTATGCAAACGGAGCTGGAGACTGTGCCGCCCGTAGACGCAGAGGCGATCCCACCCGCACTCACCGCGACCTCCTCAGACGGCGCCGACACCAAGCCTGGCATCCTCGCCGCCCTCAAGGCCCTGCAGGGTCGCATGCTTGCTGAGAATCCAAGCCCTCCAAAGGCGGAGAAGGAGAATCAGGTCGCGAACTCGTGCACGCGAGCGAAGCGCGATTCGTCTTCGCTTCTCGACGAACTGAAGGAGCGCGTGTCGAGGCGTAAAGCGAACCCAACACCCTCGCCGACGCCGTCTACAAAGCTGCCGCGCGCACCCTCAAAGTCCGAATTCGCGGTACTCAAATCTCGCCGCGCTGCCGTGGCGGTCAGCAAGGAGAACACGGGGCAGGAGGAGGAGGGGGAGGAGGGGGAGTTGATGCAGTTATTCAGACGGCGCGGCGTTGACGGATCCAGGCGCATCCCACTCGGAGTGGTGGACCAGAACACCGACACACCCGCGCAGCAAACGCTACGCGACCCGCGCAAACTGCGGCGCATCATCGTACCGCCCGTGGTGGAGGGGTCCGTGCCCTCGCGCAACCCCCAAATCCAGTCCGAAATCAATCGCCTCCGCGCGCAAGGGAAGGTGGGCGGGAAGGCTGCCGCTGGGCAGGAGGGTTATTCGCAGAAAACACACAAAATAGGCGCGGCTCGAGTTGAGGTGGATGCGAGGAAGAGGGCGGTGGTGGCGTCAAAAGCGAAAACCGAGAAAACAGTATAGAAAATTAGTGTAGGAGAAAAACCCTAAAGAGCGCTTGTATTTTCGGAGAAAAACGGATTCGAAAACCCATGTTCCGTGCTGCGAAGTTCAAACCGAAAGCGCTAGGATTCAACGTCAACGCACATCCACACTATGGGCTTTGATCTTGGGGACCGTCCGTACGGCGTAGTGCTTGACTGACTGAATTTCGCAACACTATAACACTGTACATACGCTGAATATTCATTTCAAGTCCCGCTGGATTCGTTCTTTGGGCCGCCGAATTGCATGACGCTATGTATCCAAAAACATTTTAGTCGACACACAACTCAGCTGGGTAACAACTTGCCTGCGGAGGGCTGTGAAATCAAATTCAAGTCGCGACAACACCCAAAACTCCGTGAGGTAAGGGAACGAAAGCCTTCCAGGCGTCCTCGTTTGTTGTAGTGACAGAAGGGAACTGGAGCCATTCCGTCAACCTCTCGGCCGGGTTCTTGAATTCGTAGAAGGTCACTGGCAGAGTCTTTCCAGGGTCCAATACTTCGAGGCGATTAGTCGCCGCCATGCCCCCGTAAATGAGACTCGACTCACTTGCTTTTATGGCGGGGTAGTCTTTTATCCATGAGACCCTCTCAGCTGCGTGTCGTTTGATCGCCTCCACCGCCTCCTGGGGTTTTCTGTAAAACCTGTTGGATTGTACATACATGAGAACTCACAGCATAGCTGCCAGGCCTGTTGATTAAGTGTGCATGATTCCGAGGGTCAAGCCTGGACCAGGTTGTCAACCCGCCCTTCGTTTCGCCGAAGACAAGGTAGACTTGGCCGCCCCAAAACGGAGCATTGGAGTCCAGTGCACGGGGCTGCGCCTCAAACAAACCGACTTCAGAGCCCGGTGCCGCCACCAACAGCCAATTGCTCGGGTCGAAGTCGACCCAGATCCATTCTCCCTCCCGGTTCTTCGCTGATGATCTCAGAATCACTTGGTTCACACCCGGACTCAGGCCTGCGATGTATTTCCCGAGAAGTTTGAGAGCACTCGTTACCGCTTCCTGCGCTTGGTTCGTAAGGGGCACTGTCGGTGGGAAACCCATATTACCACGCACCTCGTAGGTTTGCGGGAACGGAACGATGGCGTAGCGGGTAGGAGTGGGCTCGTCCGCGTTTGGGGAGCGATATGACACAGTCAAGGTAGCGCCATGGGGTCCTGTTGCGACTGGCATTGCGCTTGGCTTGTCCATTGAGTTTAGTTCCTGGGAGAAGTTGGTCGGCGCAAACAGCGCTCCGCTGCCGCCAGTATGATCGCCGCCAAAGGATGTCGCACGAAACTCTCACACAATGCCAGAGATTGGGTGGTCCTTTTACTTCCTTCTACTGGGCGGAGGAGTTGTCAACAAAGTGGTTCAAGTTCAACCGGAGGTTCAGCTTTTGCCGAGCTCGACCCGCTTTGTTCCGAGTTGAACCGATCCTCACACGCAAACCTTTTCCAACATTTTACCCAAATGACTGGCCGACGGCGTTCTCGAGCAAAAAAATGGACCCACAAGAAGAGCAAAAGTGCGCACCTGCAGCTTGGAGAGCCTACGGCTCCAAAGGCGGCTGCGTGGGAGAGTCTCGAGCAGCATGGATCCTTTGTTGGTGAGTGAACGTTTGCTGAACAAATCCGCCTTGGCCCTTGGGTTCGATTCTAATAAATTCTAGTCACCGACGAACACGACCAGGAGCATGTCTTCACGGTTGAGGACGTGTAGGTTATCATAGAAATGCACCGGAACCACGCGAGATTAATCAACGTTTGCAACTCCAGTGCCGCAATTGTCCCCGCTGGGAAGCATTCAGAACGGAACCTACCGCTGGACCAGCATTGGATGGCAAGAATCAAGGACATTCGCTCAAAGGAAAACGGAGAGGTCCTTTTTTTGAGCCTCGAATGCATCGACCGGGAATTCACCGCTCCCTGCCACAGGTCTGGGTCAAAGTCAACTGGTTCTACTCGCCTCAAGAGACTAGCGAACAGGTGGCCACTTTGTGGGTACATCCTACGGATGGGATCCTCCTCCTTTTCTCTTACCAGAGATTTCCAGTGATCCAACCCAGTGCGCGAACAACGAGCGCATCTACTCTCATCATTCGGAAGTGGTGTCCGCTCTAACATTCGAAGGTACGCGACGCTTTACATTCTTGGTGTGAGTATTCAGTGTTTCTGTAGGTCTGGTGACGATGGTTCAGTTCTTCGAGGACGACCCAGACCAGGTTCGCATCCTGCCTGGACAATTCTTCTACCGCTACTATTTGGAAACCAACCGAGCGATTTTCAACATTTCTCGATACACCTGCGATGCCCTCGAATCACTCGGCTCGAACACATGCGGTTGCGGACGACCATACAACCCAGACGAGATGGCCTCGCACCTAGTAATGCACTGGTGCCCGCGGCCCAGCTGCCGCCGAGGGTATCATCGCGAATGCCTGATCGAAAATGCCTACCAAGTGTTACGGAAGGGGCGGTACAATCTCGTCTGCGCGCGGCTCTCCAGCTCACCCGACACCGACGAACCTGTCGTGATCCCCACCGAGGATAACATCCGCCGCGTGCCGGAACAGCTAGTCGCCCTCGCTGCTCAACCGATGGTGCGCGGGGGAAGACACGGCGTCGCAGGCAATGTCGCGATCGTTGTACGCGCACGTCGCGTGGTGTACCGCGCCTTGTTCATCCTTGCCAGAGACCAGTCGGTTTCTGGATCCAACTCGGATTCGGATTCAGAGTCGAGTAAAATCTTCGTTGTGGACGCGCAGCTGGACTTGGATTTGGATTTGGATTTTTGGTATGAGGACCCGGGGTTTGCGTCTTGGGAGGACGCAATTTTCGAGGCAGGACCTGCAACAAATGGCAATCGGTCGAACGAAGTGAATGGTTTATTTGTCTGCCCAGCTTGCGCAGGAGCGCTTTAGTACGTTTATTCGATGAAATCCATGAACTGAAATTGTCAGCCGTCCTCGAAAGAGAAAAAACGCCGTCTCGCAGTTATGTGCAAGCTTGAGTGCCACCCGAAAAGCGCCAAAGCAGGTGATGACTTACATTCGAGGTACGAGATTTTTTTGTTGTAGAGTCTGTTTAGAAGAGACTAGGTGATGACTCGAGTTCCAGGAAGATTGCGGTTTCATAGTAGAACAGACCAACGTTGACTAGCCTGGACCAGGTCGAGCTGGGGTGTTCGAGGTTCGATGTGTACGAGTCAGAGGGATAGAACAAGGCCGCAGTTGATCGAAATGACTATTTGCTGCGATGTTGCGATGTTACTCCCGCTCAAACCCGAGCTTGACATTGACCGAGCTGAACTTCTTGAGCGCCTGAGCTTGAGCGGATGTCGATGGGGAGGGAAAAGTATTTGAATACGCCCAAATGCGCTGTACCACGTCGTGGTTTTGAGGTTGAGTTGAGAGCTGTTGAGAGTTGAGGTTGAGCCGGCGCGGCTGCAATGGTCGGCAAACAATATATTGATGTGCGAAAATCGCATCGGCGCTTGCTTCAGGTCCACTGCCATGTCGGCCTCCCCACTCCGCAGGATTGTCGTCGACGACACTGATTTAGCTAGGATCCAGTACGGGGCCGGGTGGTCCATCGCCGACGCAAACAAGCTTAACGCGCTCGGGAACTATGGCCCAATTTACAATGGCACCTCACACAGCACAATCGTTGGCACAACCGCGACGCTCAGCTTCCCCTTCAACGGTGCGTGCCCTCTGCCCTTTCTCTCGTCTCCTATCTAATTTTTGGCATGTTCTAGGGACCTCAGTGACCGTTCTCGGGACCTTGGCTATCACTACTGCGAACAACGTCACCGACCCGACCTGGGATTGCTTCGTGGACGAGATAAAAATTACGAACCCCAACCCGACCTTCCAATTCGCGGAAAACAACTGGGACTTGTGCGACCAGTCACAGATTGCGTCGGGTTCGCATACCTTGACCCTTCAGGTTCAATCGAAGGGGAGTCCGTTTTATCTCGACAAAATAATATACACCCCGCTACCGACCGCGAATGAAGAAGTGGCCGTCCTGGAATACTCGAACGTGGACCCCGCCGTCAGCTTCGGATCCGGCTGGCGGATATGGGGGGCGCAGAACGTTACCCAAACCACCGGCGCACAAGTCGCCCTTAACTTTCACGGTAAGGCATTTTAGCCAGGTTTTTCTACTCATTCTGAGCGCTCTATCGTTTACTAGGCACTTCCGTCAGTCTGTTTGGCTACGTCCCGACGGAACTCCCGCACAACGCGACCACTGCAAGTTACACGATCGACGGGGGTAATCCGACCACGTTTACACTGCAAGGGCTGGCTGCCAGTGCGCAAAGCGCGACTTTGTACAACGCTTTGATATTTTCGACAGGCACACTTAGCCCGACGACACATAACCTCGTCGTTACCTATGGCGGAGATTCCGCCCACACTCCCCTCGTTGTCGGGTCGTTCTATGTCACTAACACGTCCACTCCCTCGACCACATCCAGTGCACCCGGGTCTACATCGTCCAACGATGCATCGACCGTCCCCGTGGTCGCTAAAACCACGAAGCACAGCTCGACAGGCGCTATCGTCGGCGGCATCCTCGGCTGTCTGGCCGTCCTCGCCTTGATCGTCGGCGTGGCCTTCTGGTGTCGTCGCCGTCGACGGCGCCAAATGACGAACCTTCAGGGCGCGGCCACGCAGCCGTACACCATGAGCATGGCCGACACCGCGCCCGCCAGTGCTGCTGGCGGCGCGCCGTACTCATACGCCGCCGTACCGGCAAACTACGGGCACTCGCAACCTGGCTCCCCCGACCCTGCTTCTGCGCGCCGACTACCTGCGGGCAGCGGCTTCGCGTACCCGTATGGGGCGTCCAGCCCCAGCGTCGCTGCCAGCTCTTCCGTGGGCATTTCGCATGTGCACAGCGCCAGCGCCAGCTCGGGCGGGCTCGTGCGCGACCTGGCTACGCACGTCAACGATATTCTGATGACGGGCGCAACTGCGTACCCCACGCCGGTGCCCTCAGACGCTTCGGGTGCGGGCCCGACGCGCAAGTACGAGCGCGAGGCGATGGCGTCGGCGACGATGGCGGCGCCTGCCATCACGGCGGACTCGGTGCTGCGTCCTCAGCGCGCGGGGCAGCTGCAGCAACGGCCAGTTGTACTGCAGCGGCATCAAGATAGTGGGGTGCGGTTAGACCCTGCGGCGCTGACTGAAGAGCCCGAGATCATCGA
Source organism: Mycena filopes (assembly GCA_029281495.1). Classification (NCBI taxonomy): domain Eukaryota; kingdom Fungi; phylum Basidiomycota; class Agaricomycetes; order Agaricales; family Mycenaceae; genus Mycena; species Mycena filopes. The sequence continues at coordinate 717,743 of JARIHR010000009.1, read as the reverse complement.
GCTGCCGCCGGACTACAGCAGGCATTAGGTTTTTTATTTTGTTGGGACGTTCTGTCGGACTGTGCTTTTATATATATATCATTCTTGTATTCCAATAATCACATATGCTATTGTAGCTTCACGGACTGGACTGCTACCTACATCATTCCTCATCTGGGGGCACCAAAAACTTGACGGCGGCAATGCGAGGGATGAACTCGAGCATCTAAAAAAAATTGGGAGTCAGCGAATATCCACAGCGAACGGAGACACAAGTGACTTACCCCGTGGGTCATTAAGCAATCTGGTTTCCGTGCCATCTCAGTCGCCACGATGTCCAGCGCCTCGTCTCCAAACGCGCCTCGCGGGAACGCCCTCTCGATCTCCTGCACCGTCTTTCTATTCTGCAGAAAATTGAGCGAGCCCGGGCCGAAGGCGTCGTAGCCCAGGCCATCGAAGCCCGTGCACATCTTGAGAAGGATCGCGACGGCGGAGCTCTTGCCAGAGTGGAACGACGACGTGTGCGTGATGATTCCCTGGACGATGTCGCCGACCTAGTAAGAAGTCGTTTCAGAGCTGATTCGAGCCAGGTGTAGCGACTACACATACCTGGACGGCGTCCAACGTGGGGTCCGTGACGTGCAGGTGCTCGTACGCCATGAACCCGCCGTGCAGCTCGAAGCTCATCGCGTTCGCCGGGTGTGCGAGTGCCTCCGCGTCCTTCGTCAAGCCCAGATCGTGCAGCATCGCGCAGTGGTACCACCGCCGCGTGAGCTCTTCCAAGCTGATCTGCGGGACATCGGGCGTTTCCGACGGAAAGCCGTTCGCGAGCATCGCGAGGCCGAAGTAGTAGACACGGCTACAGTGCGCGAATGTGGCGGGCGGGGTGATCTTTGCGGCCAGGGCGAAGGAGGCGCGGTGCGAGTCATCCAGAGTGAGGGCGGCTTCCAGCTCTGCGAGTGGGATATAGTTGGGCTTGAAGTTTGCTGCTGCAAAGAACTCCTTGCCGTCACTGGGGACGTATGCGTCGAACGTCTTGGGGAAGGGCATTGTGGGACGTGGGAGGCCGTGGTAGCATGGCTGAGTGCCTTAAGTAGGGATCGATTGGCGAGGATCTGTGGGTCCAAGAACAATAGGTGTGTCACGGAACTTCCCTCCGATCGCGAATCGCATCAAACCGTAGTCCTTCCTAAAACGGAAGCTGGCGGACGAGCGAGCTGGAAGACACAAGATGTACAAATGCGGGAGAAGTTACACCCTCAGGCTACGAGTGAGTCAGGAAAGAACAGAAAATTGAACATTGATCACAGCGTACGCGTGTGGTTCAATTTCATGTTTTTCAACCTCAACGGCGGTTCAGGTCGAAAGGTGGACTGGTAGTGAGGTCAAGCCGCCAGAGGCCAGGAGTTTCATAGACAGGACTTTCAAATCAACCCTAGGGACAACACACAAATTCGTAACTTTAAACAGAAGCAGTTCAACTCGCAACTTCATACCATTCCAGCCCACGCCAGCTGGTCCACCGCATCCCATACGCATAATCGCGCTCGCATTGGGTACCTGGAGCCAGATAGTTTGTCCAGCGTAACATTTCCTCACCCGGGACATTTGGCGTCGACTGCAGGCCATGAAATTCACCTCGAACATAAGAAATAAACACAAAACGCACCTCGAACCACTTCAACACGTCGTATATTTCGTTCTCAGTGGACAGACCATATTCGCTGTCGTCGCGCGGCACGAAGGTGCTGAGCTCCCGCAGGACCTCTGAGCTAGGAGGCGACGACCTAACGTAGCGGCCCCATTCCAGCCAGTAACTGGATTTTGTGTCAGCGCAGAGCATCTAAAGGACGATTTCCCCTACCCCATCAGCTCAATTGGGAGCGTCCTCGCATGTGTGCCTTTGGCTATACGAATGCTCTGATATGCCAGGTCCCGAAATATCGACGCCCAAGGAAACATGGTGCGTGCGAACCGCGGGTTGTGCAGAGATGTCCAGAGCTGAGTTAGTGCCGCACTATTCCTTCCGAACACGGGGCGAAGGACCAAGACGACACTTTGTCGGAGCTGATCCCACGACGCGCCGAGAAGGGTGCGAAACTGGAACAAAGGCGTCAACGCCGGCAACACCATCGAAAATCGTAAAAGTCGGATGAGCTCAGGTTGGCGGAGTAATATTTGCTGCTGTAGTGCGAGTTCGGAGTCGGTGAAGACGTCGGATTCCTCTTCGTCGAAATCGAAATCGGTGACGGTGGAATGGAAGAAAGCCATATAGGCATAATCCTCCCATGTTTCGACAACCTCAACCGGCCGGGGATGCATTTTCTGAAACGTTGTGAGGAGCAGAAGAGCAGATGTTGAAAAACGCACATTCAGCCACAACAACATCTTGCTGCCCAACTCGTCGAAAGTGGTGAGAGTGCCGAAGAAGAAATCGGGGTTGATGCGAAGGATTAAAGGAACGAAATCAGGAGATGGATATACAGAGGTTATAAAGTCAACCATCGTCCTCAAGTGGGTCCTACAATGGCTGGTGAGATGGGTGCAAGTGAATAAGGAAGAAAATTACCACGCGATGTGACCGGCACGGTTAATGTGCGGATCTTGGTGCTCATAAGCCAGCGACTTCAAAATACGGCGCACCAGTCGTACGGAGTGCTGGATCCCAACGACGCAGAATGGACCAGATCGTACGGGGTCCACAAGGAATTCAATAAATGAAGGATGGTGCACAGTGATGTGGCCACTGTCCGAGGTGGGTATGTTCAAAACGGCGCGAAGTCGCCGTAGGATCCGTCGGAGTCGGCCAGGCTTCGTGCGAAGAAGCTGTTCGAGGTGGTGGAGAGGTAAAGCGGCAAAAGCCTCCGTGGTAAGGACATGAAGGATCGCGAGTAACGGCTGGTGAGAAGCCATCGGGACGGCCATGAGAATCTGAACATAAAGTTTGTCGACGGAAGAGTTGAGATGAACCAGAGGAAAATTCTGGACAGCGCTAAGCCGCTTTGCTATGGCGAAGTCTGCGTCGCCGAGGAATTTGATGAGTGTGGACGCATATAAAAAGGAGCCAGCTGAAGCATCGACGAGGAAATCGAGAACATGCGGCGAAAACCATTGCGTGGTTGTGAAGTTGAATTCTTGAATGCGAGCCAGCTCGACCCACAAATACGATCGAACATCCTTGAACGACGCTTCAACATGGAGTGAGCACCAGGAACCGGGAAGGAGTTCCAATTGTCGAGTAGCAATGATAATTCGAAGGCGGGATGGGAGATTCTGGACAGCGTTCCCCAACAAGCGCAAGATGTCTCGCTGCTCATCGGATTTGAACTCGTCTATCCCGTCGATGACCAGAACCAATGGGTGCAGCAGAATTACTCGGCGGCACGGTTCGAGAATCAGCTCCTGCAGTTGGATGTCCATGGTGTCCCGAACGATACTGGTGTTCTTCCTGACGGCGCTCGAGATGGGCGCTCGGAGGGAGGGGATATTACTCGCGAGCTGATATGCCAGGGCGCAGAAGAGCGTGGTTGCGTTTCTTTCAGGTGAGGACTGGCGATCGAAGCAGAAAGCGGCCCCGAGGTGTCCAATCTGTTGCACGAGAGTGCGCAAAATCGCGGACTTTCCGACCCCCGCGGGACCCTGGAGCCAAAAGAGGCCGCCGGAACCAGTGGAGGTCTCGGAAGCCCATTCGTACAGGATCTTCAAAGACTCCTTGCGTGTTTCGGGATGACAACCTGCAGTCGGGTCGCGGGGAGTCTTTAACTGACACCTCCGGCGCAGTATATCAAGCCCTGCACTGAAGATCAAAACGGGCCTATTTCACGAATCACGAGAGGAAGCGCGACCTACCGATTTCGCTGCGCGGTCTTGCCCGGCTCGCATAGTGAGCCGAAAAGGATTCCCTGCAGTATGGGTTCGTGTTCGATGTCGATGGAGATGAAAACGGAACAGGAGCCCATTGCGTTAGGCCGATGAGAGGGTAGTTTGTGGGACGGAGAACCGAGGAAGGGGTGTCTGGAACGATGAGATGAGCGAGTTGAAAGACAGATACCGCGAGAAAACGCACCCGTTACTGCCGACCGGCAACAGCTTGCAGACTTGGAAGAACTTGGGACAAACTGCCGACGGGCGATCTGAAGTCGGTGGTCCCTCGCTTTCGCGTCAATGGGAAGCTCTTCAGGGTCGAGGCGCGTCATGGTATCGCGGAAGGGAGGACGGTGGGCGCAGAGGAGACCCTACAGCAGGAGACGAGTGCTCGTGCATCTCCTTATCTTCTCTATTGCGCGCTTATATTTCACAGGCGTTGCAGAGAATACGTATCCTCAGTGGTGCCAGATGGGATTCGCGAGGCGTCGAGTCATAGTGAAGAGTATTTCCTCGGATATGCGGTGGTGGAGGGGCCGGAAGGATCCTCCTCATTGCCAGTTGGCAAGCGCAGTTACAGTTGAAGTTCATTTACGGTTCGCCGCTCTTCTGCCACCAAGATTTGAGGAGTAATTTGAGGATTATGGGTTCAAAAAGTCTTGGATTTATGTGAAGCCAAAAGCAAAGCACCAGAACTGGCGCTGTAATTCCGTTTATTGGGGAGTGAGCTTGGTGCAAGCCGCCCGTTCTCGACATGTGGTCCTTCAGGTGCAATCCCGAAAGCTTAATGAAGCATAGGCCGAATCCCCGAAGCTCAGGAAATGCACCACGCCGTTTCCGCGTGAAGTCCGCGAGGTGAGCGCCGAGCCGCCATTCAACCGCAGTCTACATTCGCTTGTGCATCGCGAAAGAATGCACCACTAGTCTATACATACCGTTACATTATCCGAGTTTTCTAGTCGTCGCCAAAACCACCCACAGACCTGACACCGTCGACCAGCCGTCGATAGTCCTGCAACAGCTCCGCTACTTCGGCGAGCCGCAGGTCGTCCGCCGCGCAATCCAGGAAACGCGGGTTCGGCGGGGCAAGACGCAAGCCGATCCCTATCTGCGCGGGAGAGCTGGGCCGCGAGGAGACTGGTGTGTCGAAGCGGGTCGCGGTCAGGAGAGACTCACGACGCGGCGGCGGCGAGTCCTGTAAGAGTCATTAGAATGAATTAGAATGATGGACCGCAATGAAAGCATGCCTTAACCCCCGCAAGTCCCGACAGACGATCTGTAAGACTCTTACGCCCAGTGGAAGATCTGCGGCCCTTACTCCGCTCCCGATGCATCATGCTCTCGAACGACCGTATGCTCCGCGCATCCTGCGACCCAGGCCCATTCTCATGTGCATACTCCTCCTCCCCGTCCTCATCCACATCCTCGCTCCCGTCATCCGACTCCCACGCATCCGGCGCGCGATCGCTGACCCCACGCACACTCGACGGGCGGGACACCTCCCTCAGTTCCTCCTCCTTCCTTCGCTCTTCCGTCATCGGCCGGCCGCCAATGCTAATCCCCCCAATGGAGAACCCCGTCTCCCGCCGAAGGAGTCCGAACCCAGGCCGCGTCACGGCAACGTGCGGGAAGTTCCACGGCGCAGCGACCTGCGCGCTGTCAAGCGCGGGTGTCACGGGCATGGGACTCTGGCCCGGGAGGAACTGTCGCAGCATCCCAAAGGACGAGTCGACGACACCGGTGACGCCGTTGAGCACGCGCCCCGCACTGTCGGCGAGCGTGTCGACCTGCCGCCGCAGCGCGCCCGTGCTGTCTTCCACAAGAGTCATCGCCGGCGTCTTCGGGCTCGTGCGCGCGAGGGGGATCGGCGTGAGGTCCGCGGTGCTGCACAGACCTTAAGTATCGGAGACGGATATTAAAAGGCAGTGAAAAACACACCTGATACCGCCGTCGCCCAGCCCGAGCGCCTCAAGATCGACGTTCTCCAGAAACTCCGCAACGGCCATGAGGTTGACGAGGCAGAAGGCCTCCTCGCCCTGTGCGATGCCCGACGGGGTCACACGGAAGCGCTGGGTGAACAGGAGATGCGACACAAGTCGCGGCGGGTTTGACTTGACCACTGCGAAGATGATTAGCGGGAGCAGCACGTCAGAGGACACGGGCGTCGGGATCGGTATGGACGACGGAGGCGTCGTGGCACCACTTTGAGGAGCGGAAGGGGCGTCGACAGGGTCGGCGCTGTACGAAGGTGGCAGCGGGACGAGGTCAGGCCGCGCTGTGACAAGCCCTGAGTCCTCAGGCTCGAGCGCAGGGACGGTCACTTCAGAGCCAGTACCAGCGGGAGACGAGGGTTCGGCTGCAGCGACAGATGGAGGTGGTGTTAGCGGTAGGGGAGGCGGCCGTGGTTTCGCATCAGCCTCATTCGCAGGAGCTGCAGGGATAGACGACGCAGCCGTCACGATCGCAGTAGGGGAGGCGACGAGATCAACGGCGTCCGGTAGTATGCTCGGGGGTCCAAGTTTTCTGGACAATGCGCGGGCCCTCTCCTCTTCTTCTGTCAGTAATCGGATGCGAGGGAGCCTCGACAAGCCCTCTGTATTGAAGTCAATCAGCCGCATCGTACGTGAAAAGGCCGGACTTGCCTATGACTTCGCGGTGTGCTTGGACCATGACCGAGGCCTTCTCGGCGGGGCTCTGGTGTAGCTCTAGACTTGAGAGGACTAGTATAAACAAATTTTCAGCACTCGGCAAAACCAAGAAGGAAATGGCAAGATACTTTGACCGCATGCTTTGACCACACGCTCCAATCCCTCCGCCGCTTCAGGCGGCACGTCAACGCCCAGGTGCTCTAGGTTAAGATCAAGCATATTCAGCGCCGCGACTCGACTCGTTAATGCCTGGTCGTGCGATGAATCGTCCGAGGACGGTGGTGCGAACAGTCTGGCAAGGACGAGAAATTTGAATGACCAAACAATATGGAGAGAAATGTGAGGACCGACCTATCGAAAAACAGCGTACAAATCGCGCGCTCCACAGCTCCCAGGACCTCACGAACCCATTCGTCCTTGTCCTCCCTCCCCTTCTCGTCCTCGGCATCATGGTGGCTACTCTCACTCGGCTTCCGGCGTCCGCCGCCCACACGCAGGTCCTCCTCGAGCTTAGCATAGAACCCCTGCACCATCTCGCCAATCTCCTCCGGCAGCATTCCCGCGAGCGGGTCACCCACGACGTAATTGCTGCTGCTCCCCGCCTTCTCGTTGTTGCTGCTGCGCTTGAGGCGCGCGAATGGGTACCACGGCGCCACGAATGCATCGACACGCTCCGCGACCCACGGGGGCGCGCCGCCTACCCCGCAGAGCGTGTGTAGTTCGCCGCGTAGTGCACGGTCGATCGCGCCCGCGGTGTCCTTGCGCAGGATGCGGCGCGCGATGGTGAAGGCGGGGACGTCGAGCGGCTGGTCGGGCGCCGCGGGGACCTCGTGTATTGACGCAGGGGGCGAAGCCTGTTGCATCTGGGCCGGGGGGTGCTGTTGCGGATGCTTTCCGCTGGAGGAGCCGAAGAGGGAGGCGAAGGGGTTGGGGAGGCGGGAAGGAAGGGATTGGGCACTGGAAGTGAGGTGGGAACCGCGGGAAATGCTTGGCCGCGGGGGCAGAGGTGGTGGAGCGCGAGGTGGAAGGGGAAGGGAGGCGGTGTACGAAGGGACGCCGACCATGGGATAGGGCGTCGCGGTAGGCAGGTGGGGGAGGGGTGCAAGGGTGGCGAGCGTGGATGAGCGTGTCGCAGGAGAGAGCAGGTCCATGAAAGTCTTGGAGGAAGGATGTATCGTTGAGCGAAGGGTTAATGTGTTGCTACAGGGTAAAAATTATTAATTGAACGACGATTGCCACCGCTACACGCGCTTACCCATCCAAAGTACCCCGCAGGCCGGAGAGCGTTACAATATGCGCGTTCTTGCGGGATGGGCCGTCGCATAGAATGACATGGTCTCTGACGAAGTCGGCTGTAATTTTCTCGTTGTTGGCCGCCGGTTCCAGCGGGAGCAGCAAAGTAGCCTTTGGACAATGAGAGTCGAGCCTAGTAGAATCCGCCTCTTACGCACCTTCCCAACTGAAAGCGCGGCCCAGATATCGGTCCACTCCCCGCCGACTGTGGCCACGAGCTTTTCCAAAATTGCCCAGCCGACACTGCCAGTATCCAGTCCCACATTTTGAGCGGCCGACTTCAAATTGAGGAGCTGTAGTTTGCTAGTGGCGTCTCCCTGCTGGTGGTGGGATGCGGCGGCGACGACAGAGGGGTGAGTTGTCATGCCCGTGGTAGTTGCCGCGGTGGGTGTGCTCCGTTGACGCGGCGTATATGGCACATATTTGGTGGGCGCATTGCCGTTGGGACTGTGACTTCTCTGGATGTAATCTGGTGAATTCGGTGTCGTGGGCGTCGGCGAAAGCAGAGGATGGGCGGTCAATAATTCCGATGATGTGCTGTGGCCCTGGCTCCGTCCAATCGACACCGCGGGGAACAAATGGTCCCTGTTAGAGCTCATCGTAGGCCCAGTCAGTGTACAGCGCCAGCCAAGTCCGCGCAACAGTGGTCGAGGACGTGGTCGCGCGTCAAGCCTGATTTAGAGTCCGCTGATCTCGTGAACCCGCCTTTGCACCTGCCACCATCCGCGCCTCAGGCTACCACGACAAAACAATCGCAACTTTCATTGACTCTAACCAGGAAATCTCATGGCGAATCCCAAAGAGAGAATCCACTTTATTCCACTCGAATCCGACCCTTCAATCTTCACCGACTTGATTCGCAATCTCGGCGTCCATTCCCTTGAGTTCGAGGACGTACTCTCCCTGGACCCGTCCGACCTCGTTCCCACTGGCAGCCTCGCACTATCCGGCCCCGTTTACGCGCTAATCTTGATATTCCCCACCACTGAAACGTACGAGGCTGAGCTGAAAGCCGCAAAACGCCGTGCCCGCTCGGAAGGGACGCAATACGCAGGACACGGGGCAGACGAACCAGCCATCTGGTTCGACCAGACGATCCATAATGCCTGCGGGCTCTACGCAATCTTGCACGCAATTTCGAACCTCCCCGCAGGCGCGCGAGCATGCATCGGTGCGTCGAAAGCTCTATTATCTACACTGGCCATTCACGGCTAGGTACCCAGCACCGGACTCGCTTTTCGGGCGGTTCCTCGCATCGTGCGCTGACTTGGATCCCGAAAAACGCGCCAATGCCCTCGAAGCTTCGCTGGGCATTGCCGAAGCTTATCGCAAGGCGGCGACGCAGGGCAGCACCGCCGTTCCCAACGCAGAAGATGAGGTCGATTTCCACTACGTGTGCTTCGTCCAGTCGCCTCTGAACGGGCGTTTGTATGACCTCGACGGCGATAAGAATGGGCCTGCAGATCGAGATGGCGGTTTGGAGGGAGAACGTGATATCCTCAAAGGAGGTCTGAAGCTCGCCGAGTCGTACATCCAGAGCGGGAACTCGCAGTTTCAGTTGATGGCGTTGGTGAAGCCTGGGCAATGAACTGATTTTTCCTTCGCAACAAAGTCTTCACAGGACGATCCCGTACACCACGCCGGCCAATGAATTTCTTACTCGTGGTACCGAAGGCAGAACGTCATCAGCATCGCTAGCCTCCTAGCTCTTTGAGTTTTCTCGGCGCACACCATGGCCAGTGAACTCCCTCACCGTCTAACTTGAACAAGAGTCTAGACGTCTAAGACTGGAACGATGTGCAACTCAGCCATTCTCTCCGCTCGAACAGCTTGTATTCCTCCTTTACCTGGATTAATATCGACTGCCTACAGATAACCGCTCGGGTTACTGATCTTTACGCCATTGGAGGAACAACTTCAATGTCAGCGTCCTGGGCTGTCCTGGGTTCGACGTCAACGTGTTCGCTGAAGGCAAGTGGGTCCCAAGTTCTGAGTTTTCAGGAATATAACTACATCGATGGGCGCTGTCCGCCGGTACCTGTATTTTCTACTTGTGGGGAATTTTACATCGAGCGCCGAGCGGATCCTTGAAGCTCAATGGGGCAACGATTTGACAGCAGTGGCGATGTCGAGGATCAAGGATCCGGACTTGTTCCTGACCATGTTCATTTCCCAGCGGTCTTGGACCGGTGGCTGCAATGCTGGGCCATCCGGTTCAACCCACTCAACCGCCGCAAAGCATGTTTTGTCACCAATTCACTCCCACCACGAATTCTTGATGTCGATGTTGGGATTCCGCTTCCTTCCAACTGTTGTCCAACTGTCTATCTTACTGACCAGGCAGCTCACGAAGCCTCTTCAACTTCTCCAATTCTTGCGCATGTAACCATATCCGAGCTATCCAAGCCCACCGCATACCCAAGCGACACCGGATCCACCGCACTCCGAGTCCGAGTCTTCGCCCTGCCCAGTCTCAAACGAGAGGTCTCGTATGACCTGCCAATACCCAACAGCTGCTTGACACGCCGTACAGCGGCACCGTGCGTGCTATCTACGCTGCCCTCAGGACGGTACTTTCTGCCTCCTGGCCGTATCACCCGTTAATCTAGCCATTTTGGCGCTACTCCCACCGCCATCAGATTGCCTGGGTACTTTGCACCGAGAGCCGATGCCCTGCCAGCCATTATTTATACGAGCGTCCCACGGATGGCGGGTGACGCATATAAGCTTGACCTCGCTACGCACGGACAGCCAACGACCCAAAATGCCATCCTACGTCTTCAGGCAGCTGACCCTCGTCGCACTCGCTCTTTTCTCTCCAGGACCTGGGTGTTCAGCGCAAGTCAAGCTTGGCAGCACGACGCTTACTGGGGTCGCCCTTCCTGAGTCCCATGCAGAGTTCTTCGGGGGCGCGTATGGCCAATTTTTTTTTCCATGCAAGTGTTGACATACTTGACTGCAGGAATTCCGTACGCTGAACCGCCGGTCGGAAATCTGCGCTTGGCCCGCCCGGTTGCGAAGTTTTCTTTGGGAAATTCAACGGCGACCTTCGATGCGACGCAATTCGGGGATTCGTGCCCCCAGCCGCCGTCGCCGTTCACACCGGTATGTATTATTTACTCACGCATTCAAAAAGAAAAGTTGCGAGCGGCCTCGAATTGGACGCAGGCGAATCTCTCAATGTCCGAGGACTGTTTGAACATCAACGTATTCCGGCCGGCTGGCATGGCACCAGGCACGTCGGTGCCTGTCATGGTCTGGATATACGGCGGCTCTTTCTTCAGTGCGTTTCAACTTTGCTACATATACCGGGAGGTTTACGCTTATGTTTTCAACCATTCATCGCAGCCGGTACAGCGGAGGCTTTCAACGGATCCAGTCTCGTCGCCCGCTCCGTCGCCCGAGTGCGTAATATGTTTTCAGATGCGGTGCCCAGTATCCAGGCTCACACCTAGCTGGAACCTAGGGAACCCCCGTCATCTACGTCTCATTCAATTATCGCCTTGGGCCTTTGGGATTCCCGCAAGGCCCGGAAGCCACCAGCAAAGGTGTCCTCAACCTGGGTCTGCGCGACCAAGTCCTCGCTCTTCAATGGGTACAAGCAAACATTCGCGCCTTCGGCGGAGACAAGACCAAGGTCAACTCTCTCTTCGAGCGGCCGTGATGGATAAATTTACTGAAGGGTCGAATTCCTGTCATCCCCGTATCTAGGTGACTGTCTTTGGCCAAAGCGCCGGAGCGGTGTCCATCTCGTTACTCTGGCTTAACGACATTTTCCCCACTCTTGCCCGAGCAGCTGTGCGTTTATTTCCGTCCATTGCCATCTCGTCCCATTGAATTGCCATCAAAACACAGATATTCGAGTCCGGGGAGGCCGGCACGACAGGCATATTCGACGCTAATAAATCGCTCCCCCAATGGAGCGTCTTCGTGAACAGCACGCCGACGTGCGGTCCGGAAGCCAGCATCCATGACGCATTCACTTGCCTCCGCGCCGCGACCTCGGACCAGCTTCTCGCGGCGGGACTGGCCGGGTTGGGAGCGATGGTCGGGGAATTTCCGTTCTTCCCTGTGCTGGACGGGCCAGCGGGGCTCATCCCCGCGCTTCCCAGTAAATTACTAAGATCTGGGGCGGGGAACAACGTCCCTTTTTTGTCTGGTTCGGTTTTGGATGATGGTGTGTATGCCATGTTCGATTAAGATAACCTACTCACAACCATTCATTGCAGGCACCCTCTTCGTCGCCCTGTCCAGCGCCATCAACGCTACCTCTCAGATCACGGACCAGCTCAACTCGTCCTTCTTCCCTTGCGCCACTCAACCCACGCTGCGCAACACATTGGGAACGCTCTTAGAGCTGTATCCCGATGTCCCCGCGCTGGGGTGCCCGTTCAACACCGGTAACGACACATTCGGGATCAGCCCTGTTTTCAAGCAAGCTGCCGCGCTCAGTATGTACTTACTTCAGAGGATTGACCACCAGGCTGATTATAACTTTGAATTCTAGTCGGCGACCTGGTCATCCAAGCACCGAGGCGGTTCTGGTCGCAGACAGCATCCGAAAAGGGTACAAATGTGTATTCGTACCTCTTCACGGACCCGCAGCCACAGAATCCGCCGTTCCTCGGAGGTGCGTTGTGTGGTGGTTTTCAACCACGGTTAATCCCGAAATTTGACTAATGCTGTCGCACAGTGGCCCATTTATCGGAAATCCCGTACGTCTACGGCGACGTGTCTGTAGCCGCAAATGGTGCAGGGCCGAAGGCCCTGAGCGTCGCGATGCAGGATTACTGGATATCGTTCGCCGTGTCGTTGACCCCGAACGACGGCAAGGGCGTTGCGCGTATGTGATTCGCATTATCGTCCTGCGAAGCGTGCTTACCTTAAACCATCCAAGGACCGAACTGGGAGGCCTATTCCGTGAACCAAGTAAGTCGTTCCCTAAGTTGTGGTTGAATAAGGGACTAACTATTTCTCGCAGCGCGTGCTGCAGCTCAATAGTACCAACACCGGGATGATTGCGGACGACTTCCGCCGGGACCAGATGGTATATCTCATTGAAAATGCGGCGCTGTTTTGTCAATAGACGATTTCAACATGTGTAATTTTTGCATACCGAAATCTATTAAAAATCTCTCTCAGCTGCATTTTGTGAAAGACCTGGTTGCACGCCGGCAGTTCAAGTCACTTCTTTGAGTAGTCAACAGCGACGATTTACATAACATTCCGGCGTATCACCACATGAAAAGCCCTCCCTATCTTGCCCGACGTGGACGCGAAACGAACTTGTTTCCACCCACCTCCCTCTGCACCAACGTATTCTGTTTCCACGAGTCTTGCAGAAGAAACACAACCGATAACCAAACCCGTTCCATCCATCCACATGCTACATAGATACAACGCTCAAAAGCCCTTTTTAAACGGAACCTCACTAAAACCAAAACCAAAACCATGACGCGCGGCGGGTAGACTCATCATCACTCATACTGCGCCGTCGCTCCGCATCCCAACGTCCTTCTCCGAAGACGTCAGAACACTTTTCTTGAGCTCGCCGCTGCTCGCCCCTGAGCCCTGCATGACGCCCGCCGGACTCGTCAGTATACGTAGTCTGGACTCGGAGGAGGAGGAAGGGGAGTGAATCGAACGAAAAACGAACCTGAGACAAATACCCCGCCGTCGTCCCCAAACTCTCCGCATCCGGCGCGCCGCGCTGAACAAAATGAATCGACTCCAGCACCGTGCTGCGCGCATTCCGGTGAGTCCGACTCTCCGTGCCCGTGCCGCTCCCGCTCATATCCCGCAAATCCATGCTCTCGTTATTCCCGCTGATGAACTTGCGCGCATTGAGGTTGACGAGCAGCGTGCTCAGATAGAGGGAGCATATCGGCAGTTCGAACACAATGAATGTGAAGTCGACTGGGAGGGCTAGGATCTTCAAGTTCGTAGTCGGTTAGTACATAATGCTGTTGAAAAGCGGCGGAGCACTAACGCAGATGAAGTCCAGCACTGCCAAGATGGCCGTCCAAGCCCCGCTGTTAATGGACAGGATGAGAAGGCGGAAAACGAGCTTTTTCGTGCTGCAGAAGAATGAATAAATAAATAATCAGTTCAACTCCACGGACACCGACGCAACAACATACCTGGTGAATTGAACATCCGGTTTCAACAGCAGATAGAGCATAGAAGCCGTGATGATGATGTCCGTCGCCGCCCCCGCTGCCCGAAGCGATATCGCCACCGCCTGTGGGTCGCATCAGATTCACAGTCGGTATTGAATCGATTTCGCTTTCTGATAGAATAGGTACAGGTACGCACAGTGAGTTGTTGACTTTGTTTTCCCGCGGAAACAGCAGCGTGACCAAGTCTGAAATGAGATAGATCAGGCTTTAGCTCTTATTGATCCAGATCCTTTGCAACTCACGCGAGGAAATTATAGGCTGGGCGTGGAATCGCGTTAGGAGCGGGTATGAGATTCTTGTCGTTAGAGGAACTCACGCCCAAGGCCAACTACGAGTAGCGCTGTTAGTGAAGAGAACGGACATAAGGTTGACTCGGAAGCACTGACTGATTTGCCAGGCAATCAGAGGAATCTGTAGCATGTGCCTGGTTATGAGCCGACCCGACCAGTCCGATGCATCGAATGGCACGCACCAGGATGCAAGGAAGTAAACGTTTCCGGTCGCTGACTGGGATGGAGTTAGAGTGTGAGCAATGATGATTGGAGGGGAACGGAGGGAGGGAGTCTTACGGGTGTAGATCCTCCAAGTATAATATGATTGTACTCCGGCGGCGACGATTGCCTGCGAAGTGATCAATTAAGCAGCTCAGCCGGTAGAGTTTACGACTTACAGCGACCCAGACGTGGTGCTAGAGAAGATGGGCAGTACCAGTCAGTATTATTATACATCATCGCCGTCAAATTCCGTGAAGGATTGGGACTGACTATAAGCTCTCTGCGTGGTGAAAAAAAATTAGTATCGTATCGGAATGAGGGAAGCTCAGTCGGGCGGGCGCTGCTTACATCGTTCCCTCCGACTTGCCCAGAATATCCACTCGGCCCCAGTGTAAGATGAGCGCTGGCCATACTGAGAGGACATAAATTGTTAGGGGATTTGCGCCGAGCCCGTGAATATTTATTTGTTGCGCACCAGATTTCAGGACGAGGATTTCGTTTGCTGTATCGATAGTACTGTGATTATTTTCAACAAGAAACGGATGTTTTGAGAGAATGGTTGCGTACATCAAAAACAGGACCTGTAGGCAGATAGTGAGCAACAAAAGAAAGAAAGTCTTGGAGAGTAAATAGAATAATTCCGCACCAGGAGCTTCAGCTTCAGCGAGTCCCGGTCATATCTGGTTGAACAAAAGGCATCAGTGAAACGGTTGTGCGTCGAAGGCCAATTGCGATGTACATCATGAAATATAGGAACCTGGGCGTCGGTTAGTTAGTTGTTACCAGCGCCTATGATATGTGGAGGTAACGAAAGAAAAACTTGCGTTTGCACGAATGATACCCCCCAGACCGCAGCGGAGAGGAAGCATCCGATGAGTAGGGCGCCGTAGGTGCTCTGTAGGTTCAGGTCGAGGATCGCGGGCGCCGCAGTGGTGGCCATGGATAGAATGTTGTGTGGGTGGGACGTGCAGTCAAGACGGCGTTGCTGTAGGGTTATAAGCGGACGGGGTATCCATACTGATTAAGAGTGCTCGCCAAGCTTGGGACAACAGCAGCGCGCGGGGAAGTGTATCAGTAGTAAGAATAGGTGGCCATCTCTGTCGGGGGTCGAGGAGGAGGATGCAAAGTGCCGATGGCGTGGAACCTTAGGGGGTCGTGAGATGCAGATGCAGATGCGCTGGCCACTACTGGGAAGGAGGCTAATCTTCGGCGGCGCGGAGATAGTCAGGGAATAGCATATGCGAGGGGGGAGCGAGGGCGCGAGGAATCGATCGAGTTAAAAACGGCCTGACAAGACGCCTGTCGCTGCCTCGGTCAAACAGCTCGAAGTCGAACGAAACCAGATGATGATGGATGGTACCGGTCAGGCCCGTTGACACGTAGCCAGTAGGAGCCGGGCTAATTCGGCGATACTGAAGGCGAGGCTAGGCGATGTATGGTGCGTGTGAGACGCTCGCGCTGAATGGGCATTCCCAGAGTCGCCGATCTTTCCGAGACTGGGAGCCTGAGACCCAGGTAAGGTTCCAAATTTGAACGCTGTAGGTGGGTCGTTTTCCTTTCACTGAGTCCGAGCCGAGGAAGAAGGTTTTCAAGGAAGGAAGAAATCGTCAAGGTCGTCGAAGGGCATCTAGTTTGCATCCCTGACAGCAGCCAGATCGAAAAGCAGCTTTGGCTTGGAGGTGGCTTGGAGAAAGAAAGGTTTGGTCACGTAATGATCCTGGTCACGTAATGATCCGGGTCTCCCGGTTTCGAGTCCCCCACCAAAACCAACACATCGATCCACGGCGGTGGATTCATTCCAGCTGCTTGTATAAAGTGAGGAAGATCTGCCACCTACCCATCCAGTGGTAAAAGAATCCTGCGGTCGCGCTTCGGCTTCGATTCATAACTCGAACGCCTATTGTACTCGGCGCACGAATTTCTTAGGGTTCAATATCGCATCGCGCTTCCTCGGTTGTGATTGGGCGAGCGAAGCGACGAGAAAGTTGTCTCGTGAATTAATATAATCAACTCAGGCTTTTGTGAGTGGACTGGTCTCGGTAACGGGCCCTGGCAATATTCAACCCGGTCTGGGGACGGGGTACAGACCCGGGTGCCTGAAGAAGGTGGATCCGTTCATTCATGATGGTGTCACCACTTACTTAGACTGATGTGCCTTGGAAGAAGCACGAGTGGAAGATGAAGAAGTTGAAGAACATTTTGCGCCAGATAGCGTTTTTAACAGTCAAGGAAGATGATTATCAACGAGTCGTCCAAGCCGCGTCTCTGCCTTTCCTGAAATCTCTACGAAGCCGACTCTGGACTCGGCCAAAACAAAGAGTGAAGCTTGAAGCCCAGACCCGAGTTTTAAGTGTTGGTTTTGACAGTCGAGGGAGATGATTGTCAACGAGCCGTTCGAGCCGAACCTCTCCCTCTCCAAGAGGCTCCAGCCAGACCCTCTGACAATGGGTCCGGACTTTCCCAGAGATAGTACTGAAGCCCAGATGCGTTGCAATGACAATGACAATGAACCAGCCTGAGGACCGCCGTCGGTTGATTTTCTCGCTGCCTGGAGGGAGCTGCGAAGCCATATTCTTTCCCAATCGCACAGCAGCGTATTGGATAGTCGAATTGCCGCCGAGTATGTACGCGTATCCTCGAGATTGGTGAATTCAGCCGCTGAGTTGTGATCGAAATAAACATATTCCCACGGTTCAAATTTGCACCTGCGATCAAATTTGCACTACCTTCTTTCTTGCTGCTTGTACGCGGCGTGAAGAAACAGACAGACCACGAACACCTCTGGCCGGACGGAGGGGGGACTCCGTACAGACCGTGTTAATGGAAGCATTGAGTGAAAAGCAGTCCGCGCATTTTTGGATTTGGGAGACCTTGGCATAATGGCGGGCCAAGAAAGCAGCACCAACTCCGAGAGCGCCAGTCAGTTCCAGAGATGGTTTGGGTCGTGGAAATAATCTTGTGGACTCGGGAGTGAGTTTCAACGAGGCGACTTTATATCGGATATCGGCGGCGTACCGAATTACTTGAACCATCATTCGACGGGGCACTGACTGTCGACACCGTACTTAAGCCAGTTTGACGACCGCGTTCTTGGTGAAATCTCCGAGACCAGTTATAAGAAGATATTCCTTGTCGGGGTACCGGTTGGAGCCTCGAGGACTGCGAAGGATTCGGCTTGGATTCGGCCTAATGGCAGACTCGGAGTCAGGATTATTACCGGGAGGTGGGTGGAAGTTTACCGTCGCGTTTTTGACACAGTCAAGCACGTACGGCTTGCCCTGGCTATCCCTGTACGCGCCGACACTGAGGTTGATCTTGCGGGGGTCCTTCAAGTTTTCAGCCTCGGAAGCCGGGCCGGAGCTCGGAGACGCCTAGAATTGGGTCGGGACTCGGACCTGCGGGGATGGCAGCCCAGGCGGAAAGGGAGCGGAGGGCGCCGACACCTGCGCCAGCGGTTCGGATGAGTGACAGTCGTGGAAAACATGAAGGACTAGTCCGACTCGGAATGCCGTTACCGTGACATACCCGGCTATCACTCAGGCTCGGTTTGGGCTAGATGACTCTGGACTCGGACTGACTCTTGCAAACTGACCCTTGTTGAAGTTGTTCCCAACCACAACATGGCAGACACTCAGCAGCAGTAAGAATTCACACACTCCATGCGAATCGCGTCTTATCTGTCTTATAGACCAGCTGGAGACCCACCCGCCGAGGATCCAAACGCTGGACGATCCAAAAATGAATTGAAAAAGCGCGATAAGGGAGAGACGAAGGCCGCAGCAAAGGCCGCGAAGCAGCAAGAACTTGCCGCACAGCAAGCTGCCTCTGAAGTTGTCTGTCGCACGTCCTGCATTGAATTCCTTCGTCAATACTGATTCCCAGATCGATCTAGGATTATGCGACTCAGTTCTATGGTTCTTTGCCGCTCCACCAGTCGCAAACACGCCCTCGAATTCCCCGCGTTCAAATTTCATCTCTTCCCGCACGCGATAGCGAGACCGTTTTGTTCCGCGCGCGCGTACACACCTCGCGCGCACAGGGCAACATGGTCTTCCTCAATCTCCGTCAGCGCTCGGACTCGGTCCAAGCTCTACTTGTCGTGGCACCGGAAAAGGTCTCCAAACAGATGCTCAAATGGGCTGCCGGCCTGGGCGATGAAAGCATCGTACTGGTGCAGGGCATCATCAAGAAGAGTCCCGAGCCTATCAAAAGTGCGAGTGTCCAGGATGTGGAGGTTCACGTCACTCAGGTGAGAGAGTAATTTCGTTATGAGCTCTTTTAATGGTATTTCATCGCAGCTGTATCTCATTTCGGGAATCGACGGACGACTTCCATTCACGTTGGATGATGCGGCTCGTCCCGAGACCGACGAAGTGACGACCGACGCCGACGGTAAACCGCAACAATTCAATCGGGTTTTGTTGGACACACGACTCAATAACAGAGTCGTCGATCTCCGAGTATGGTTTTCATATCCTCTCAACTGCATCGACTTATTCGCAATCAGACACCGGCGAATCAGGCTGTCTTCAAACTTCAATCTGCCATTGGCGATCTTTTCCGACAATTTCTTAGCAGCAATGGGTTCATAGAAATCCACAGTCCCAAACTTCAAGGCGCGGCAACAGAATCGGGAGCATCTGTGTTCAAAGTGAGCTATTTCAAAGGTAGTGTCAGCAATCGTACACCTAGTCGTCAATGTTAACACCTCGGCAGGAAATGCTTTCCTTGCACAGTCTCCGCAACTGGGCAAGCAAATGGCCATTGCAGCGGACTTTGAGCGGGTGTATGAAATTGGGCCTGTATTTCGTGCTGAAGATTCGAACACCCATCGACATCTCACCGAGTTCATGGGACTCGATCTGGAAATGACGATCGAGGAACATTATCACGAAGTGATGGAGTTACTCGACAGTCTCTTCCTCCACATCTTTCGTGGTCTCCGAGAAAAATACCACAGTGAAATTGCGATCGTTGGGAAGCAATTCCCTGCTGACGAGTTCAAATGGAGGGAGGGTCCTGAAGGTACCCTGAAATTAAAGTTTCGGCAGGCCATCGACATGCTTGTCGAGGATGGGGTGCCCAGAGAAACACTGGACGATATCAAGTGCGTACCGAGGTTTTTTTTTTCGTCGAACTCTGGTTGCTCAATGGCGATTGCAGCACGGAGAACGAGAAAAGACTGGGACGCCTCGTCAAAGCGAAATATGACACCGATTATTTCATTATCGACAAGTTCCCGATGGAGCTTCGGCCTTTCTACACCATGCCTGACCCAGAGGACCCTGTAAGCCTTCGCCAATTGATTTGGTCCTCGAAACTGAAGTCCGTGACAGACGCTGTCGAATTCGTATGATTTCTTCATGCGCGGCGAAGAGATTCTTTCGGGGGCCCAGCGCATCCACGACCCTGTGGTCCTTGCGGAGAAAATGCGCGGCAAGGGCGTTGATCCCGACTCCATGAAAAGCTATCTCGATGCCTTCCGCATGGGCTGTGCACCTCATGGTGGAGGTGGAATCGGTCTGGAGCGGGTACTCATGCTTTTCTTGAAGCTTAACAACATCCGCCGAGCATCCATGTTCCCCAGAGACCCGAAGAGATTGGAACCCTGAGTTTGTAGAGCGTCCCTGTGTACAAGTTGCCCAAATTCCTTAGATTCGTTCATATTTTCAAACCTACTCCGCCTCGAATAGCGTTAGTTTGAAGCCATTCTCACTCCAATCCGGCTGCAGCTCGCAAGGTACTTATATCATGCCCTATAGGGCGATGTCGAAGTGCTCCTCGCCATGTTTATACCCAACTTGCGAGTGCACCGATTTCGCGAGGTATGCCAGCCGGACCAGCTGAATTGCGTCGATACCGCCTCTCACGGCTCCCAACGACGCAGAACATGACGCTGAACAGCAAGGCTGCAAACCGGCCAGCGGGAGCCGCGAGCGCCAGGAAAAGAATGTCCACCCCGAGCCCCGAGCCGCGGCAGCTTCGACGAAGGCGAGAAAAATAGGGAGGATGCCTCGGCCCTCGATGTCTGTCAGGAATGGGATGTTAGACGGGAAAAGTGGGGTCACTGAGTCCCTCCCAACAGATTGACTGACACTTGTAACCGCTAGTGGAGCGTGAGTGGTCGAGTTACGCCAAAAGCAACTTGATTCAGATTATATCAAAAAAAAAAAAAGAGTCGCGACATCCACTCCTCACGCACTGACCTCAGGATCCACGGAAACGAGCGCCATGAGATGAAAGTGCGGGTTCTCAGGATCCACCCTCCCCTCCACGAACTCGCGCACCAACTTCAGCCCCCCGCTCAACAGATCCCGATCCCCCTTCAAGAACGCATCCTGGTCCACGGGCCCATTCTTCCCGCCGTCGAGCTCGTAGATGTGCCCGTCCTTGGGGGAAGGGACGAAGCAGACGTAGTGCCCCGGGACGGTGTCGCCGGCGTGGAGCAGCTGGCTGGTTCCGCGCACTGCGACGCGATTATACACCTGTGCGATCCCTTCCGAGCTCTTGATCGCCGCAGCGCGCTCGTCCGGTCCAAGTGGGAGGGTCTCGCGGAGTAGCGATGCGAGGAGCGAATGGTTTTCTTCCCAAAAGGATCAACTGGTGCTGGGTTGCGCAAAACCATCGAGGCCCGCGACTTACCGATCAAGTCACGCCCATCTGCGCTGAGGTTCAGAACCGCATGCAGCATGGCGAACATCCCGCACGCATGCCGAATCGTCTGCTCGAACCACACCACCGGCTCTTTGTCCCCGCGCCCCGCATACCCGCGCCCCTCGTCGCGCGCCTTCTGACGCTCAGCGCGTATACCCGCCTCGTACTCCTCGGTAGCGGTGTAGACGAGGATCAGCGCGTGGACGGGGTGTGGGAGGGCGAGGGGTGCGCCGGGGACGAGGTCCTCGGGCTGGATGGACAGAACGTCGCGGAATTCGAGGGAGGGGCGCAGACCGACGGCGTGTACGAAGTCGGTGAATATTTCGGGGTCGGATTCGAGGGGGATTCCGCTGAAGTGGTCTGGTGCGGTTGGTGTAGTCATTGAGTGAGTCGCGAGCAAAGTGAAGGATATGGTCCTGGTTAAGCTGAAGCAAAGAAGGAGGACGCGTAAGCGCAGATCTACGGCCCGTTGTTCCGCTAGGTGATGACGAGAGTTTTGGTTGAGAAGTTCAATTTGACTTGGTAGAGGCCCGCAAAGGGAGCCCAATCGACGGCTTTACAGCCTATGGAATATTCCTCGAGTCTCTCCCTCAGAGATTTTACCTACCACACAATCCATCAAAGGTAGAAACGAACCGTGGGAAGTTGAATTGATGGTTTGATCGCGCGACAGGAGTGAAGCCCATGTCTCGAACAAAGTGCATGGCTGGATCCAGGTCGCCGCAGGTCTCACATGCATTTTTGTGGACCGGCTGCACCAAGTGATGCACTACTCCATGAAACGCATTGCCGTGGTGCAGTAGTGGATTGAGTTCAGCTGATCTCGCTTGCGAGGTCTCTGCACGGAGGATAGCACCACCCTCGGGAGGTTCGCGACGTCTTTTTGGCCATTTTCCATTGCTCTTCGCCTCATCACATTACCGTAAACATACATGACTTCCTGCAAAGGAACCCCGACGAGTCCCACGGTTGAATTCGGTCGACCCTGGCTTCCAAAATGTACCACTGGCACATGCAATACGTGTCCGTGCAAACCAATATTCAGAAGGGCGCTAAGCTGCTCGACACTATCCGAGTCGCAGGTGTGCATTAGCGGCCCACATTCGATCAATTAACCAGGCGCTCCAGGACCAGAGCGCGCCTCAATCCGCCGACTCAACTGCCTTCTGCCCTTTCAGCAAAAAGCCTACGAAGATTGCGCCCGCAGCGGTGTTCAAGAGCGTCGCCCAAATGACGATGGCGAATGGCTCCGAGTTTCTTTCACCGCCAAGCAGCGGCCGCGCGATCTCCGCCACGATAAGCGCGATCTCTCCACGCGTAATCATCGCAAGGCCGACGAGCACTGCGGACCGCCTCCGCGTCAAAGTAAATCCTACATAGTCCGGCTCTGGGACGCCAGATTCGCTTGGAGCAGATGGCACCACGTCTCTGTGCGTTTCTTCTTCCATTATTTCTGGCACAGCGACGACACGGCCGAACCAACCAAACCCCGAGGCTCGATCTGGCCAAATCACCATCCACACTCCGACGAGCATTTTTGCGACACCCATGAGCAGCGAGTAGACGATCCCCCGCCAAACGACGCGGGATGAACCATCCACGGAGCCCAGGGATCGTATCGGGAGGGCGCTGCCGATGGATGCGAAGAACAACGGAGAAAAGAAGACGTGGAGGATCGGCATGATATGCTTGTGGAACGCAAGAATGGGCGGCACCGCTATGCCTGGGCGGGCAGGGCGAAAGACATAGGCCAAATATGCGCCGGCTAGATAGGCGCCGAACAGCTCGCTGCTTCCTGCATATCTGGCGCCGGCCACGAAGCCTGAAAGGGTCCCAACCAGTATGAAGAGCTGCGAGTTCGGGGCAAAGAGCCCTCGCGTCTGTGTGAATTTGGCCCATTGCAGAAGGTACCGCGAAATGAACGCGAGGGATGGGACGCCGAAAGCGAAGCCGAACGAAACGAGGATGGGGCGGACAATGATGTACCACGGGATGGACGACGAAGAGGTCCCATACGACGCCAAGTGGGCCAATATCCCAGCGATCACCAGCCCGCCGATATCATCGAGCAGAGCGGCCGCCATCAACACCGTCCCCGTCCGCGTCTGCCGATACTCGGGCGTGAGCATTGTCAGCGTCGTCCCGAGTGAAGTGGAGCTCAGTGCGGCACCGGCCGCGAATGCCTGAAGTGGAGGGTACCCGAACCCGATGCAGAGCAGCAGTATTGAGAAAGCGACGGGGAGGATCATGCCCGAGATCGCGATGATGCAGGAGAGCAGGATGTTGTCGAAAAAGAGGGATATGTTGGTGGAAAGACCGGCCTCGAAGACGATTAGAACCAGGCCGATGTATCCCAGGGTGATAAAGGTGTTCTGGGCGTCTGCCGGGAGGATGTTGGCGACCTCAGGACCGAATAAAATTCCCATGCACAGGGATCCAAGGAGCCCAGCATTAATGAGCCGGGTGAAGAGAGTCTCAGCGACGTTGAGGAGATACAGAAACGAAGAAACTGTTAGGAGGGAGGGAGCGTCCGGCGTCGTGTAAGGAATCGACGACATCTCGGTTCAAGGACATGAAGGTGAACGAAGAGTGCCTTACACTGTCCACAGACTACAACAAAAACATTTTAGGTTGTCAACTCGAGCTAATTTGATACAAAAACGAGAGCTATGCGGCTAAGTACGGATTGCAGGGAGAAGAGAGAAAGATACAAATGACACGACCGGATAGCGAGAGAAGGTAACAACAGAAAAGAAAAGGCGAAATCAGAAAAGTACGATGATAAGAGCAGAGAAAAAATGAGCACGGAACTATCGGCCGTGTCTGGAGACGTCTAAGTCCGCATTGCGTGAAGCCCAAGGGAGAGGGCACTCACTGATTTGGCGCATACATGCCCGCAAAGTCGAAAATCTGGGGCTCCCCCTGCGCGACCAACGCGGGATCATGCAGCCCAGGATAACCGGGCGGCTGAAAGCCCGCATACTCGTTCCAGTACTGCTGCTGCTGGTGTTGCTGTTGCTGCTGCGGCGTCGCAAGCTGCCCAAACCGCGCCTGGGGCCCGCTGGCACTACTCTCATGCCGCCGGAGCCGCTCATCCACCAGCCCCGTGCTATACGCAGGCCCCATCACCGCCGTCGACAGCGTGCCCTGAAACGCCAATGCCCCCGCCCCAACACTCATTGCCCCACCCGCGCCCTCGACAGGCCACCGCTCATAGGCCGACGCCGGCGGAGGCGGGTAATACGCCGCCGGGTTACTCCGCGCCTCAATCCCACCATAGTGCGGCTGCTGTCCGTTCGCGGCGGCGTACATCGGCGGGAACGGCCGCGGCAGCAGGAAGTTGCTGTTGTTGCTATTGCTGTTTTCCGGCACGTTGGGCGCGGGAGGCGCGAAGGCATCCGAGTCATCGAGTGTGTTGGGTGCGGAGCGTTTGCGCGCGGATCGGCTCGTGCTGCTGGCGGGGCTGCTGACGTCCGAGTCGGTCTCGGAGAGCGAGGCTTGGGTGCCGCGCAGGAGGTCGAGCGCGCGCGCGGCGCCGGGCCAGACGATCTCCATCTCCTTGAGCGCGTCCATGCATTTGGTGAGCCCCATGCGGGCCTGTGGGTCGGTCGGGTACGCGGAGACTGCTCCAACCGTCAGGTTTCTCGCAGAGTCCAAAAAGATAGTGAACTCACGCGAGGTGACATGCATGATGCTGGCGGTGAAAATATAATAGCAGAGAAACACCGCACAGTGCTTCAGCGTGTATGTTTCGGAATACAGCGTAGCTGCCATCCACGCATAAGCTTCCTTCTGAAAACGAGACGACCAGAACGCACCAATAGTCGTAATATGGTTCGCCGCACCCGCACACAACTCATAGCTCTTCTCCGCGCTCCCCCGCACATCGCCCTCGTCCGGCGCGGGACTACTGCACAAACCATCATCAGCATGGACCCACATCCGAAACTAAACTAGTCTCGCCACGTACTGCTTATGCCCCTTGCCACCATGGCCATTCTGGCGAATACTGCACACGGACACACCTCAGCCAGCGACAAGGATGAAACAGAAGCGAGCGACGCACAACGGCCGATGCAACAACAACACTGCACACCAATACTGCATATGCAGCGTCAACACCTGCGGCAGCGGCACCACTGCGCCCGCGCCCCCGCGCACCGCGGGGTCGTGCTGCAGGTGCGCCGGCAGCCCGAGGCGCCACTTGTCGAGCTGCCCGTCGAGCACGACGAGCTCGGCGTGCCGGCTCGCGGCGGGGCGCAGCGCGTAGATCGATTGCACGATTTGAGAAAGGATGCCGGCTGTGCGTGCAGGGGTAAGTAAAAATCCAATCAATGGAAGAAGGGGAGGGATGCGGGGGAAGACGCACCGAGCCTGGCAGACGCGTTGAAGCACGAGATGACGCGCCCTGGCCGAGGTGCGGCGCTCAAGGGCGCGTCCTGCGGCGGGGCCCACTCCTCCATCTCTTCCGCCTGCAAAATCGCGTCAGCATCGCCAACAGAACAGGAAAAGCAGCAAAAGCAACGCACATCGCTCTCACTCGGCAGCGACGTGTCAAAATCGCGCTCAAATATCGCGAGGGGCCGGCCTTCGTCGTCATCTCGGTCAGTACTACATACAACAGGACAGGGACGAAAAAAAACTCACCAATATACGTGCTAACATACTTGTCCATGATAACACACGCATACCAAATCCTCCGCCTCTCCGCAATCTCCCACGCCCCAAACAGCTTCCCGTCCTCCGCCCGCCGCCCATCGCTCGCTCCCCCGACCGGCCGCTCCCCATCCCCATCCCCATCCCCATCAACAGCCATCCCCTCCTCCTCCCGGTCCGTCTCGCCCCCACCCCCGCTCCTCCCCTTCCCCTTCTGCGTCTGCTTGCCAGGGCCCGCACCCCCAACCCTTACCCCGACCCTAACCCACCCATCCGCATCCCTCTGCATCCCCAAATCCTGCGCCATCCTCACCGCCATCCCGATATATATCCACGCCTGCGCCATCGCGCCGATCCCGATCTCCCTAAACCCCATAAGGAGCAAGGCCTGGCACGTCGACGCGCGCGAGGACGCGTACGAGCTGTCCAGGAGCGCTTTGGCGCGGAAGAGGAACGCGTCGCCCGCGGGCCACATGTACCGCTGCGTCGATCGCGTGCGCGGCCCGTCCGGCGGCGGGGCGGGTTGAGGCGCATAGCGGGCTGCGAGGGCGTACATCGCGAGCAGCAGCAATGGTGGCGGTTGGCTAAACAAACAAATTCAGCATGAAGCAAGGAAAGAGAGAGCAGAGCAGCGCAAGCGCACCTGTCACCCCCCTTCGCCCACCCCTCCATCACCGCGCGCTTATGCACAACCGGAAAGCTCGGATGCACATGCGCGAAATACCGCGCCAACAGCGCCTCCTGCACCCCCCGCGGCGGCAGCCCGTCCCCGTCCCCGTCCCCAACCCCATCCACCGCGTCTGCGTCTTCGCCCCCCACCGACACCGCCGGCCACACGCGCGCTGGCGGGAATCGCCTGCCGCTCTCTCGTCAGCTTCCTGGTTCTACTTTTGAATTGAGGTTGAGGAGCAAGAGGACGCACCAAATCCCACCAACATTCCGCCCCACCTCCCCGTCCGCATCCTCGTCCCGATTCCTATCCCGATCCCCAAGCTGGGCCGCCTCTCGCTCCTCCCTCCCAACATCCATCTCCTCATTATTATTCTCCCCCTCCTTCCGCCTCGCCAACAAATGCAGCCCACTCGCCTTCCCATGATACCTCACCTGCTTCTCCTCATTCAAACTCAACTGCCCCACCGCCCCCGCGAGCCCCGCGTCCCGTTCCGCCCCTGCCCGCGTGGGGTCATACCGCTGCCGCTGCCGCTGTACCACCGCCGGCGCGCGCTCCCCCCGTCCCCTCTCGTTTCCATTGTCGTTGACGTCGTTTTGATTGCGAGACGAAGACGCCGGCGCGGCGCGGTCCACGTCCAGCTCGCCCTCACTCCCACTGCCCCCACTGCTGCTTGCACTCCTTCCTGCTCGCCCCCGCACGTTCGACTCGCGCTGGTACCCCCCGGCGTTGGTGTTGTTGCTGGGAACGGAATCCACCCGTCGTCGCAACCTTCTGCCCTCCGCCCCGCTCCCAATCCCCATCTCCATCTCGCCCTCCCCGGCCGACTGCTGCTGCTGGCGCTGCGGCGGGGGCTTGTTGTTGTTGGTCTTTTGCAGCGGCGCGTGGTACGAGCCGGTCGGCGGGGGATACGAGGGGGACGCCGAGTCGTTGCTGTCGTATCGCCGTCGAGCGTTATTGTCTTTGGTGTCGTGTGACGGGAAAGGGTGTTGAGAGGTGGATAAGGAGGACGAGGAGCGCGCCTCCCGCGCGCGGCGCAGGACGTGCATGGTGACGCGGTCCATCCATTCGTGTGAGGGACTGCAAGGAGTTGATGGTTAGAGCGTGGTTTGCAGTGAGGGATGAGGAGAAATTTGAAAGAAAAGAAAAGAAAGGGAAGGTGCGAAATAGAAATAGAGCGATCCCGTACAAGATAAAGAAATCGCAAGTGCGAATGAATGATAGGTCCGTAGAAAACAAAAGTCGCGTCTCGCCAGAAAGCACGCGCACGAGCGACGGGTGAAGATGAACGCGTCGAGGCGGCGCTGCGAGCGAACGCAAGCCCACCCAACTCGAAGCTAGCGCTGCGGCACATCCACAGAAAGAGGTCCATCGCAGTCACGAAACGAAGGAGCACGGCTGGTCGTGTGCCTCCCCAAGTCAACCTCTCGCCCCAAAATAAAGTTCCAAAACCAGAGAAAAGCAAGAAAGAGGACGAAAACGCAAGACAAGACTCACTGCGCACTCCCAACCTCTGCCTGCCCAACGCCCACGCCCACCCCAGTCTTCTTGTTCCCTTTCCCCGCACCACCCGGACTACCCTCCCTCCGCGTCCTCGACTCACTCCGCCTCCCACTAGAATCATCCCCGGCGGTCGAAGCCAACGCGGACGAGGCGGAAGCGGCGGCGCCCCGCCCGCCGGGCCCATACGGACTCGCCTCCACCCTCGCCAGAATCGCCCTTGCGAGCGGGTCCTCGCGCAGGTCGTGCAGCAGCGCGCGGGCGCGTTCGTCCCCCGCCCCCGTGTCGTTGTCGTTACTGCCACTTGCATTATTACTGGTAGAAGTGGAGTGGGGCGGGACGCGGGCAGCGGCGAGGAGTATGCCGACGAGGGCCTCGGTCTGGTGCAGGCGCGCCTCGATGGCGTCGATGTACCCTTTGGGGGGGCCGCGTTTGCGGGAGGGGCCGAGGAAGGTGCATTCTGGGGTCCGCGTTAGCGTTAGTGTGGTGTAGATGAGAAAGAGCACGGGAGACGCACCAGTCCCCAAGAGGACACAGCTGCGACACGGCTCGCCGGGCGTCGTGCGCTCGCACTTGCACTTGCTCTTCCTGCACTGGTCGCATGCTGCGCGGTGTTAGTTAGCCCACTACTCAGTGTAACGCGGATGGGCAAACGCACCCTTACTACTCCTCCTCCTCACAGTCTTCTCTCCCTTCCCACCACCCTCGGGCTCCTCATCCCCGTCCTGGTCCGGGTCGTCGTTATTGAATTCGGTGTATGGCAGGGTGTAGGCGGGTGTGTTGGGCGGCCAGGACATGCTCGTGTGGGTGGTCTGATACGGCGCTGCACCGAAACGAAACGGTGTTGTTGCAGTTGGAGTCGTGGCAGTCGTGGACTGGCGAGGAAACGCAAAGGTATGTTGCGGGTACTCGTGCTCTGTCTTGACTGGACTGTTGTTGTTGGTGTAGTACGGGTGTGCGGGTGAGGGCGGGCGGGGTGACATCGGAACAAAGTGAAAGCGAAGTGAAAGTGAAGAAAAAGGATAGAAAGATTGTTAGAGGGGTTCAATTTTCAGCGGAGGCCGCTCACCGCACTTTTGTGAATTGTTTGGATAAAGGCTAATGCGAAAGACGGTATTCCGCGCCGATGACAGCTGACGTCATCATACTGGCCAAGCTGACTCAACAACTTGAACCAAAACTTGAACTCACCTTTCATTAACACAACGACGAGACTGTCTTCGACCAGCACTTCTTGCCATAAACGTCCTCCTCGTACTCCCTCCCCAGCCCGTCGCGTATTACCCACGACCCCTCTCCGTCGTCCGACTCGAAACCGGACCTCGATCGCCTATCCTCCGCGATCGCATGGCTTCAAAGTTCAGCTATCAGCTAAAACTTGAGAGGCTTGAATGGGCTTTGAATCTGCGATAAAATAAAGCTAAAGGTTACCTGGAGGTCAGCATTCAC
The DNA here is from genome assembly GCA_029281495.1 of Mycena filopes. NCBI lineage: Eukaryota > Fungi > Basidiomycota > Agaricomycetes > Agaricales > Mycenaceae > Mycena > Mycena filopes. The sequence continues at coordinate 688,357 of JARIHR010000009.1, read as the reverse complement.
TCGCAATTATCCATTCCTCAGCACAACTGGACCCCGACGCCCAACACCCCCCGCGTCGAGCGACGAGAATCGAGTCCGCATGGCGCGGTACCGATGGCCCGCGATGGCGCTGGCACCTCGCCCCTCTCGGCCTTTTCCTCCGGTCCCCATCTGGTATGTAAATTCGCTCGGCTGTCGGCCTCAAATAAACACCGTCCACGCCACGAATACCAAGTACCAAGTACTCTAAAATTGAAATGGACATAAACACTCCCGCCCTCCTGCCATCGATTCCCCAGCCCAGCCGAATCTCCCTCCCTGCTTGACTCATGAATCAAATTTGGTGCCTTGTCTGTGCATTTTTCTGTCAGTAAAAAACGCGCGGAGGATTCTGGAGGGCTCACTGGCGTACCGTACCTTCAACGGCTCCGCGGGCTGAAGAAAGCGTTGCGTTGGCGCCGTCTGCGGAATCTCAAACCACCTGGATTTAGTATTCGGTCGAACAACTCGGTTGCAACGAAATTTAAACCTACCTAACCCAGTGGATTGGACTGGATGGGCTGTCTGCCGTCCCGTCGACGGGCACGGCCGTCATTTTTACGGGAGTCGAACGGGCAACCCCGCGCCGTCGCGAATATTCAAGCAAGTTCCAGGGAACGGGACGGCGTCACGGGCAACAGGATGGCTGCAGCCGTCACGGGCAGACGGGTGCCCAAGCATGCCAAAAATACTTGACCTCCATGCAAGTGAATGAACTACTGATCTCAGGCCACTCACCCCCATTTCAAGTGTCCCCAGCGGCCAACACACGCCGAGGCCCGACCCAAGTGAGTTTTGGAGTTTTGCGTGGATCCAGTACTTGATTTGACCGTCTCGAGCCTCCAGAATCGAATATGTGGTACTCAACAAGCATACTGGAGGATCCATGCTGAGATTTCTGGCAGGTTTCTGAGTCACCGGACCGTTGACTGAAGACGAGAGTGCGGGATGGGTTCAGTTCAGGTTCAGTTCAGGTTCGAACCTCAACGAACCTGTAATTTTTTTCTATACCCTCTGGCGGCTAAACAAGCATTGTGGTAAGTCGTACCCACCGTCTCAACCCACAATGTGTCATTGAAACGAACTTTTGTTCGTTTCGGGAGGTTGAGGGCTAGTTTTCTCGCAAAACATGTTACTTATCTGGTGCTTCAATATCGACATTGCAGACCAAATTTGCATTGCTACTGAGGTAAAAATGAGTTAGAGGCAATGGATCACCAATGTAAAAATCATTCAGCAGGTTAAAGCTGAGAGTTGCATGAGCTTTTGTGCCAAAGCTGCTTAAAAATGCCTTGAAATAGCCCTCAGAGAGCCCCGGGTTCGCACAGGTTTGCACCTGTGCACAAGGGTTCGGAAAAAATGAAGAATCTGCAAACCTCAAACCGGACCTGGGTTCGGTTCAGGTTCGGTTGGGGGTTCAGAATTGGTAACCCCGGGACACCGGCAACACTACGTGGTTTTGACAGCTGTCAGTTCAAAAACCCGTCCGACAACTGTTCCTTTGTAAAAAGATCTCGAGGCCCTACGGCACGGGTCAAGTACCCGTCATAGAACCGCCACGACGGGGGCGGCCAACAGCCCTAGATGGAGTTGAAGGAGGACTCGGGCAGTGTTGACTACATCAACCAGCTGACGAACTCAATCCCAGCACCATCGACAATATTCCCGACCTCGACGCTATGGCGGAGGACTCAGTCACTCAGGACGTAGGTTTGGGTTTGCTCTCTTTGGACGGTGCTGCGGAGACGCCCTGTCACAATCAAAGCCTTATCTCGTCCGACTATACAGAGATAGCGGATTGGGGAGTGAGATGTGCAGGACTTCGAGAAATGAATCGAATAAAAGACTAAGGAATACAAGAAACTAACTACTCTACTTATACTGTTCTGTGAACCGTGTGAATATGAATTGTGTATGTACTCGGTGCGTAAACCATCCTGCTGCAACATGTAGCGCCGGAATGTTCTGCAATGTTCTTTTACCATGTGTTTGCCAGGTGTTCAACTATCTAATCTAAGTCCATATCTAATCCCTTCGTTATCTCATCTGTGGGCGCTTTATTAGGCGCCTCCGAGATAGGCGTTGTCGCGATAAGATTGGAATCGAATCGTGACATTACCCCCCCTCTAGAATTGACGTCCTCGTCGATGGCGATGAAGGAGTTTGTTTCAGGAATAAATAACTTCTTCGTCGAGTATTGTTGCGACTCCTCGCGGCATTTGTATCTTTTAACTAAATAGTCCCAGTGGCCCTTCGGAAATATAGGCAAAGCACGGATAATGATTCCGTGATCCGTGTTATATTTGTCAAGCATCTTTTTTGCGTGTGTAAGATGCCGTCTAGGTTCCCAAGTCCGTTCCGCCAGCGGATAATTTTTCCACTTGATTAGATACTGGTAGCCCTTGCCGCGCTTGCGGTGCTTCAATATCTCCTCCACCTCGTACTCCTCGTGGCCGCTCACTATCTGGGGAGCGGGGCGATTCTCCTTTCGATGCGCCGGGGGCTCCACATACGGCGTCAAGAGCTTCTCGTTGAAGACCGGATGTGACTTGTCCGTCTCCGGAAGTCTCAACTTCCAGGCCGATGCCCCCACCTTCTCCATGACCTCATACGGCCCCAGCCGTAAGTCATCAAACTTCTTTGTTGGCCGGTCCGTGGTTATGTCCTTCCCCTCCAGCCAGACCTTGTCTCCAACTTTAAATACTGGCGCGTCACGCCGGTGAGCGTCATAATATTTTTTCATGCTTTTCTGGGTTTTCTCCAGCGCTGCTGTTGCCTCGTCACGAATCTTTTTCATTTTTCCGGCAAAGTCGTTCGCGGCCTCGTTGCGCGACTCGACTGCATTCTCTATCCCCTTCCAGGGGTGGAGTCCGGAATTTATAAAAAACGGTGACATGCTCGTCGACGAGCTTGTCTTGTCGTTGTGGGTGAACTCCGCCAGCGCGAGCCATTCCGCCCAGTCCGACTGGCGATAATTTACATAGATACGGAGATATTTCTCAATCTCCTGGTTCATGCGCTCGGTCTGGCCATCGGTGATTGGGTGGAATGCCGTGCTCGGGTTCATCTCAATGCCGAGGAGCCGGTTCAGCTCCTTCATGAATCCCGAGACATACCGCGGATCCCGATCCGAGACGATCTTGCGAGGAATTCCATGGTATCGAATCACTCGGTCCCGGGTCAACCGGGCAACACCTTCGGAAGACAAGTCCATATTGACTGGCTCGCAGTGGATCATCTTCGAGAACATGTCGACCCAGACTTGTATAGCATTAAAACCATTGCTGACCGGCAGTGGTCCGATCAGATCCATGGATATATTCTGCCAGGGTCCTGCCGCAATCTCGTGCGGGTTAAGCTTTCCCTGCTTATACCGATGAACCGTCGTTCGTTGGCACGGCTCGCATGCTTTTATATATCCACCAACTTGGTTTCCCAGCCGTGGCCACCAATAATTACGCTCAATCATCTCCTGTGTCCGATTTGGTCCTGGGTGACCAAGCAGAGCATTATCGTGGTGCAACCCGATAATCTTATCTCGCAACTCCGGGTTGTGCGGCACATAGATGAGTCCATTATAATAGATAAGGTCATCGATCCTCTCCCAGCCAGGGAGTTTTTGTTGGAGCGCCAGCTTCACGCTCTTGTCGACCTTCTTCTCCGCTTTGATCTGTGACATGATCTCGGCTTCGGGTCCCTCTAACACGATCTCCTGAGATCGGAAATATTCGGGCTTGAGAAGAACAATATTCTCGTTATCATTCTTCCCTTGGTCGTGGTCCGCCCGGCGGGATAGTAAATCAGCTTTCTTGTTCAGCGCTCCAGGCCGGTGAAAAAGCGTGAAGTCGTATTCGGACAGCTCAACTATCCATCGCGCTTGCCTCCGATTGACTTTCTGAGGACTTTTAAAATACTGCAGGTTTTGATGATCCGTCCAGATCTCAAATGTCTCTTGCGCTCCCATCAAGAGAGATCTCCACTCCTCCAACGCGAGCATGATTGCGAGCATCTCTTTGTCGTAGATCTCGTAGTTCCGCTCCGTCTCGTTCAGTCCATGGGACTGGAACGCCACCGGGCGCCACCCCCCCTCTTGCTCCTGCTCAAGCACCGCCCCAGTTGCTCCCTCCGATGCATCAGCCTCTATCCGGAACTTCCCGTGATCCGTGGGAAGTGCGAGCACCACGTCCTCCGCAATCCGGTCCTTCAACTTCTGGAAGGCCGCCTTCTGCTCTTCTCCCCAGGAGAAGCCCTCTTTCCCCGTCAACCTCGTGAGAGGTTTGGCCACCTCACTGTATCCCCGTACAAATCGCCGATAGAAATTGGTGAACCCCAAAAACGCCTGGACTTGTTTGAGGTTTCTCGGTTCCGGCCACTCGGTGATCCCCCGGATCTTCACAGGGTCCATTCTCATGGAGTTGTGACCAATAATTACTCCGAGGTACTCGACCTCACTGCGCTCAAACTCGCATTTCTGCGGCTTTAAATATAATTGATTTCTCTCGAGTATCTCCAACACCCGTTTTACAATAAGTCGGTGCTCTTCCAGAGTGTCCGTGAAAATAAGGATGTCGTCGAGGTAGACAATGACCTTTCCTTCGTTAATTAACTCGCGAAGGATGTCGTTCATCATTGTCTGGAAAGTGGCCGGCGAGTTTGTCAAGCCGAAGAACATCACGAGCGGCTCGAACAAGCCGCGGTTGGTTCGGAAAGCCGCCTTCCATTCATCTCCCTCTTTAATACGAATATTATTATATCCCCAGCGAATGTCCAGTTTCGTGAAGACCTTCGCTCCTCAGAGTTTATTGACAAGCTCCGAGATCAGCGGCAGTGGATAACGATTCTTGATCGTCATCTCGTTAAGCTTCCGGTAATCCTGCACCGGTCGAAGGCTTCCATCCTTCTTTTTAATAAAAAAGAACGCCGAAGCCATAGGTGATTTCGACGGTCTGATACGTCCACTCTTCAAGTTCTCCTCTAGGAACTTGGTCAACTCTCCCTGCTCCGTCTGGGACAACGGGTAGATCTTGCAATCAACTGCCTTGGAGTCCGGCTTTAGTTCGATCGCATGATCCCACGGCCTCTTTTCCGGAAGTCGGTCAAACGACTCTTTTGCAAACACCTTGATGTATTCGTGATACTGCTCTGGAACCGCGTCCTCCGTCATCTTTTCTCTGTCTCTATCTGCCTCCTCCGCCATCTGCTGTGCCTGAGTGGCCTTGACACGCAGGTCTATGTGCTCCGCAAAGTCGACCATCAAGATCGACTCACCCTCCTCAAGCGCTTCCTCCGGCTTCCAGCCCTCGGTTTCCTCGGTGCCTTGCATGTTGCACTCGGGCGGGCACCGACTGAAGGTAATTTTCTGAGACCTCCAGTCGATCTCGGGGTTGTGTTTAAATAACCAGTCGTATCCGATAAATACACGGGCCTTCCCGAGATTTGTAACCAAGAACTTTATTCGTTCCCGGTGGAGTCCAACTCCCATAATTAATTCTGCATAATGCGTAATCCATCCTCCAAGGTTCTCGGATCCGTCCGCATTCCGTGCGACAATTTTCTGGTCAAGCTCTCGGAGCTCAAAGTTTTCTGCTTTGGCGTACGCCCGATCAATGCACGTGGTAGTGCAGCCGTTGTCCAGCAGCGCCTTGATACGGCGTGTCTTCCCCGTGTCCGGAGACATCAGCTCCACTGACACCAGCATCTCATGCTGCTTCCGCTGCTTCTGGAACTCCCGGAGTTCCTGCGCTAATAGGTTGTCTGAGATACCCATCGCGCGTCGTGCAAGCCACCTGGCTGCCTCCTGCTTCTTGAGTCCAAAGGGGACTCGTGTGTGTTTTGGCGCTTCCCCCACAACTGTGGGTTGAGCCATCGCGGTAGCACCGCCCTTTTTATCCACACTATTTTTCTCACTGGTTTGGGTTCCAGGGGCCTTTTTAAATAAACTCCAACGCTTGTTCACTTCGTCCATTCTACGGTTTTTAATATTACGGATGCGATTCAGATTCTCTAAAATACGTATTTGTTTTTTGTCTTTTTCTACATCTACTCCTACTACTATATTGTCCTGTGTACGTAGAGCAGTGCGCTGTTTTATATAATTTACAAAAGAACTTCGGGTCTCGGTCGGTTCCACCTCAAGCGGAACATATTTATTTAAGGGAAAAGAAGCGGGGGGCGCCGATTCGGCCTTGATCGGGGCCCTCCTTAAAAATCCTGGCCATACATGGCCCGGGCCTGGTCAAAGAGGAATTTGAAATCCTCCTTCGACATCTCGTTCGTCCGCAGAGCGCGGACATTGATCTTTCCACGCTCCCGGCGTGGCTGTGGGCACTCGCGTGCCATGTGGCCTTCATCGCCACAGTTGTAACACTTGAAGGGTTTCCCCTTCGACTTCGAAGCATCCACATCCATAGGGGCTACTTCCCCCGGACCGAGCTTCTTCGCCAAATTTGGCGCAGTTCCCCGGTAATTACCGCTGGGTGCAGGTGGGGGAGGTTTGGCAGGGACCCAGAACGGAGTCCCGGCCGCCTTCGGCTGCTGCGCCTTGCGCAGTTTCTGCCGCTCTAGGATGCGACTGATCGTCATCATCCTGGCCTTCATCCCGGCATAATCCTCCGGGATCTCTACGCCCCCGGCATAGAGCTGCGTGCGAACCTCCTCGTTGACGAGGTTCTCTAGGTTCTCGCACAGGAACTGGTTGTGGTGCCCGTGCAAGTCGTCGTGCGGGTCGTATCCCGCCTCCTCTGCGTTCAACTCGAACGCCTGGATGAAGTCCGCCAAGGCGGTCTTCCCTTGCCTCGTGGTGGTAAGGCGAATGTACGCTGTCTGGCGCACATTGTGGTCCCTGAACGTCCTGCCAAGGTCGTCCAAAAAACCCTTGAAGGAATATCCTTCCGGTAGCTCGTCGTCCTCGTCGAGCACTCGCTTGCGCCAATTACGGACCCAGTTGGAAGCTGGGCTGGGCGCGCCGTCCTTGCTGCCGAGCAGCGAAATCGTGAAGGCAATTTTCGTCTTCGGAGTGCGAAACTCTGCTTCGTACGCCCAGATGTAATTTCCGAGCGCATCTTTCCAAGTGTCCCACTTGGACTTGTCGTTCCCGTCAAAGTGCGGCGGGAGAGAGGCGAGGGTGATCCGAGAGGATGAGATTCTCGGCGTGGGAGCAAGGGGTTCGGGGTCGTTCATCTGCACACTAGGCGCAGGGGATGGGGCACGGCTTGGCCCCTGGGATGCGGCGTGGTGAGACATGTCGGTGAGGGTCGGGAACGAGTGGTAAAGGTGTGTGGCGGGGGACGGTGAAGTGGGTGGCGCAGTAGGTGTGGGGAGTATCAAGGGAAGAGGCGGTAGATGTGTAGGTACGCCGTGAGGAGGAGGAGGAGGAGGTGGGTGCGCGGAGGAAAACGACGACGACGATGATGACTCCGAAGAGCCGGTGCTAGAGGGTGCGCGGAACAGCGCGACTGGTCTTCTTCCGCACTAAGCGGTTGGTGGGGTCCGTATCGGTCTTTTGCAAACAGAACTATCCCGGGTCTTCTACAACACCCCCGGCGATAGCGGGATGGGCCTCTCCGAGGATCTGCCCAGTACCCCTACGACTGCTATTGTACTTGGGACGGACTCAACGTTTCCCGTGGTACAGCGTCTGTCTGTTATAGTGGTCCGATACGGGTTGTCGGAAATGGAGGAAAGGGAAAGGAGGTTTGGAACGAGTGCGCGAGCGCGCGAGATGGTGAAATGGTAATGCTTACGCAAATAGTGCGTGGGTGGTGGTAAGGTGAAGTGGGGTGAGAGCGAGGTATGACGGTACGGGTGGTATGAAGGGGAGTCTTTTATTATGTCACAATCAAAGCCTTATCTCGTCCGACTATACAGAGATAGCGGATTGGGGAGTGAGATGTGCAGGACTTCGAGAAATGAATCGAATAAAAGACTAAGGAATACAAGAAACTAACTACTCTACTTATACTGTTCTGTGAACCGTGTGAATATGAATTGTGTATGTACTCGGTGCGTAAACCATCCTGCTGCAACATGTAGCGCCGGAATGTTCTGCAATGTTCTTTTACCATGTGTTTGCCAGGTGTTCAACTATCTAATCTAAGTCCATATCTAATCCCTTCGTTATCTCATCTGTGGGCGCTTTATTAGGCGCCTCCGAGATAGGCGTTGTCGCGATAAGATTGGAATCGAATCGTGACACGCCCGCTCTAGATGATATTCCGGATATGGAAGAGTCTGGAGGAGGAGGAGGATGAGGCTACTGCAAAGTTCAAGCCCGGTTTGAGCTCAACAGAAGGCCACCAAAACTGTAGTCCTGTTTTTATCAGGGGGCTCTGATGGGGTCAGAAAGTTGTTACATAATCATCGGAGTTTGAAATTCTGGGCGCGTCAAGCTTCTTCAAACCCGCGTCGTTCTACGTGGTGAAACTTCGCATGCATCCTTCCATGTCTCCTCAACAAGTCTGCCGTCTTAGGAATGCTGAATTCGGCCAAATCCATGTGTTTCGAACCGTGCGACCTTTCATCAAATGTGTCAGCAATTCCACAGGAAATTCATTTGCAGTGGACCTGACCGCCAGAAAAAATGCTGAACGGGTACAGAGTGGGTTTCAACCACATTCAACCACTTTGGGGGCACGTCTGAATGAAATATCTGACTCTCAACCTACGTGAATTTTTTTTAGCGCCGCATGATTACCTAACAACTTTCTGACCCGATCAGAGGGGCGCGCTTAATAACAGACTACAACACAACGAGGCACGAGTGCCCGTGTTGTAGCGTCTGTCTAGGAGAGACTACCAAAACTGAAAGCCTAGACTGCACAATTTGCGAGCATTTTCTGTGTTCACATGCATGAAGGAAGAGAAATTAGAAGATTGTCCTAAGTTTCCAGCTTGTATATCCACCATATAGTTTATTGGCATGAGACTTACTTAAACTTGGTGTACGCTTCACAGCCTTTTTTCCTCCCTGTTCATGGTGGCTTGGTTCAAGGATTTGAATGATTCAAAAGCAGGAATCAACTTTTACAGTGAGTTGAATCTCAGTGTGTATTGTACTAATTGTTCTGAGGTCTGAGAATTGGGATCAACCTACTTACTGGAACAAATGCAATAACTAAACTTCAACCAGATCAATACAAGTTCCAACAGCAGGTTCAATTCTTGAGAATTCAACCAGCAACCATCCTTTCCTTCACCTTGAGAGCCATACCCCCAGTCTCAGGGAGTTCAAGCTCTGTTCCCTCCACTTTTCCTTCAGGTGCAGTGAGCTGTGCCAGCTTCACCAACTTCATCTGGTCACCAAGCTCCATCTCACCAACTCTTTGGTCAACATCAGCAACCCGTTTTGTCTGGGATGAGCGTTCAAAGAGCGGTCTTGCCATTTTCCAGAGTTCCAAAGCCCTTGATGGATCTGCATTCCTCTTGGAAAGATCCCCAAGTCGGATGAGACATTCTGCCCTGCTACGGTGGACATCCATCTGGGTGAAACCATCCAAGGCAAGGGTCAACAGAGAAGTAGCTGTGACTTCATCCCCATCTTTGAGAAAAATGTCTCCAATAAATTGGAGAGCTTTATGGATTCCTAGCCTCTCTTTCTGCTTGAGAGAGTGGGCAAGAAATGTCATGCTCCAAACAGACCCATGGTGGAAACCTTCCCAACGACTGGTATTTCCAAGGCTCTCAAGACAGAAGGCTACAATCTCAGAGTTGTTGCCCCATCCCAACTTCAGACACTTGCAAAATAGTGATAAGGCCGCCATATCCCCTTCCCGAAGAATAAGCTCAGCCTGAATGCCTTTGGAAAGAGTTCTCAACCGTGTGTGCCCAGTTTTATCGGCAAAGGCTTGGACTGCATCAAGCTTTTGTTGTATCTCAGAATATGCAACACCCATTGAGACCTCAACCTCAGCCAGGTTGAGCAGGGCATAGCCATGTCGGCCTGGGTTGTGGACCAGTACTTCTTGGAGAATGTGGCTATGAATTTTGTGTGCTTCATCGTACTCCGATTTGAGTTTGTGAACTTCTCCCAGTATTTCCATGAGAGCATAGTCAAAATCGCTAGAGGCCATGCCACACAGAGGTAAAAGACTCCTGGCTCTGTCAATCAGTTTGAGGCACTCTGTGTAACTTCCTATTGATTGGCAGCATAAGCTCTCTTCATATAGTGCCCGTGCTTCTGTGTACAGATTCCCATGGATCCGGCTAATCTGTTGTGACTTTTGGGCATAGGCTTGACTGGCAGGATAGTCACCAATTAACCATTTCACATATGCCAGTTCTTCAAGGATGTCAGCTTGGTTTGTGGTATCTCCACCCAGCTCTGCCAGGTGGAGGGCTAGTCCACAGTACTCAAGAGCAGATGGGATGTCATGGTCGTATTCCGAGCAATAGATTCCAATAGCAAAATAAAAGCGGGCTGCAAAGTTCTCTTAGTGTCTATTCAACACCAACTTAGCAGAAACCTACTTTTGAGCATGGGATCATCACAGTGGTGAAGGTGACTTACGCCCTGAGCAATCAGGGCTTTTGCGTTGGAAATTGAACCAAATTTCCAGGACTTCAGTTTCTCCGTAATGAATGTGACATGTGAGTAGTGGTCAAACTTGGGAGCAAAACCACCGAGTTCTTCAAACAGAGATATTTTCCCTTGTGCCTCTATACGACTGAAGTGGTTCAGATCACATATTTCAGAAACAACATTGCTGAATTCAGCATGTTCAGAATACAGATCGTGTCGGAAGAGGTTTTGGATATTGGCAAAGTTTGATTTTACTTGGGTTACCAACATAGTACCAGACTTCTGACCCCGATGTATTCTGTGGACTTTAAGGAGCTCCTGGAAATGACAAAGAAGGGGTTTGATCATCTGATCCGTGGGAGGAAGGAGCTGCTGCATGTATTCTCGGATGGGTACGAGCACCTTGAGTCGTTTGTGCTCATCAATGTAGGCTAAAGCCGTGCGAACCAGTGCAGCCTTGCATCCTAAAATATTTTCCAGTGGAAACTTTGCTTGTTGAAGCTCAGCATCTGAGAGTCCATCAGGAAGGATGGCCATCAGGCTGAGGAGATCACGAGCGTGAGGGATGGAGGTGATCCTTGGGCTAGAGAGTGAGAGTGAGATCGACAACTCCATGTTTGATCTTTTATCATGGCCCTCTGAAATCACAGAAGTTTTCTCGGTCTGCCAACGTGACAAGACCATTGAGCAGCCTTCTAGATCAACCAAGTGAGCCAAAAGGCAGATTGCAAGAGGCACATTGTCTGCCAGTTGCAGAACTTGATTGATGTCTTCTAACAGATGACCATCATCTGCAATGTCTTGGAACACTTTTTGAGCAGCATCCTGAGCTAGGGGTCTCAAAGGCAGCAGAAAAGGTCGGGTCCACTGCACTTTGGATGGCCTTTCCACTCCCCGCATTGTAACCTGAGATCTGGTGAGTAACACAGTGCTGGAAATTAGGAGGCTGAAACAAACCATCAGAGACAGTGTAGTTATGTCTGTAAGCAGAGACAGGAAGTCCTCAATGTCATTGCGAAGCTCAACTGGCTCCCAAAGTGTTTCAAGGTTATCGAGAACCATTAGGCTGGGTGGACTATGACCAAGATGCTGCAGAACGGCCTGAGTCATATCCCTCCCTGGTTTCAGCCCGAGGTGTGCACCAATGAGAGCAGCAAGTTCCCCTTTGCTTCCAGCTTTATCGCAAGGGATAAAGAACCGATACTGGGTGTATCTGCCCGCAATTGTGTCATCATGCAGGACTGCTTTGGCCAAGCTTGTCTTTCCCATTCCACCTGCACCTAAGATGGCAATGCGCGAAGTTCCTTGATTGAAGAGTTTGAGGATATCTGCCAGCTCTAATTCACGTCCATAGAAGATTTGTGTGCTTGCTGGCAGCATTGAGATTGAGGTAGAGCTTTACTTCCAGTGAGCAAAAGACAAAAAACATATCCCAGAATGCTGACCTTGCAAAGGAACCAGAGTACATCTTGCTGATCTGGCAGAACGTCAGACTGATTGCCAACACAAATATCTCAAACATACAGAAGATGCTGAATCTGAGCTCGAAAGTGTTTCAATGATATTGAGGACTTCCTGGTGTTTTGCCTCCGCCTTTGCTTGCATATTGGCCATGATATTCATAGTTGTAATCTGCACTTTCATCTTAGCAGTTGGATTTTTCCAGAACGAGGATACTCACTGAGAAGAAGGCCAACTCATGCTGCAATTCTGCCTTGCAGCTCTTGAGCAAGGCCCCAAGTTCACCTTGTCGGAAAAAAATCTTGAATCTGCTGCCAGTTTGCTGAGCCTCAACAAACGTATGAATCTTGTGGAGAGTCCTGAATAATCAGTGAGTGGACCTCCAATTGCATCCCCACCCTCCAAGTTACCCTGTAAGGTTTCCAATCTGATTCAATACACTGGGGGCTAGGTCTTCCCCATTGTTTGACTCGAGGTAGACATCAATAATTGCAGTGAGTAACTGTGAAGTGTGCTCCATCAACTCAGCACAATCCTCCTTGTTTTGTTTGATAGTCTGGACATTGGGTAATGAGGGCTTTAAACTATGGTTTATTTGCTAGCATACCAAAATAAGTTTGGCCAGAGAGTGTGTGGTGTTTGAGATGGCTTCTAGACCAGAGACCTTGAGGCTTTCCACAAGAAGATCAAGGGTGTGGGTAGTAACAGTCAAAGACTTGGAGATATTGTTCAAGCGTGTTTCCGTGGTCGGTGGGTTCATTTTGATGGATGTTTGATTCATGCCATCTCCAAAACCATTGGAGCTTTATACAATTCGGACCTTCACTATTCTTGGTTGCTGTTCATCACCATGTGCATCATGTGGAACACCCGTTGGTGGGAGTGAATTCCATCGATATCTATCTGTGTAAGATTATCACACACAACTTGATAGTTCCTGTTTGGTTCCTGTTCACCTGGGCTGTGAATCAGATGTGATACTGCTTGATCACTTCTTGTGAGAATCCATGCCAGGACAACTTCTCCAACAAGGAAATGAGACCCATTCCGCAACCCTTCCACCAAAAGCATCAGTGTTTGGAAGTGTTGTAGCGGCCAAAATCCCAGCCAACATTTGAAGAACTAGATCTACTATTTCAGCCTCCAATGTGCCCACTGGCTCAATGGAAAGCAATTTCTGCTGAAAGAGCGTTCATTGGCCAGAACTACCCATCTTGTTAGGCTCGTTACCAGCCTGCCAATTACGGCATAACCAAGAGACAAGCTCTTTGCCATAGGCAGGCTGGTACAACTTGGGCTTGGCATGTGGGCTGGGCCGGTGATCAGCAGTTTTGGCTGAGCCATCAGTCTGATTGGAGATGCCGCTGCTGGTGATCACTTTCCGACCACTGGCATTTGTTGACACACCATCCGGAGTGAAATAGAATATTTAGGACAGCAAAAGTCAAGTTCAGGATAGTTAGATCCCAGAAAACTGATGGAACCCCCTGGAATTGAGTGAAATATAGCCCAGGGCAGATCTGGTTTGATGGCCCCGCCCAGGCCGCAAAATACCAGCCTGCCTACGGCACAAAACTTGCGTTGAAGAATTCCCGTAGTTGGCAGGCTGGTCACGAGCCCACCATCTTGTAGAGGTTCCGGAATAATTCGTGAGCGCGAGGAATTATGACGCCGTAAGGGCTGTGTTTGAACCTTGATGTGGAAACTACACTGCGGCCCTCGTTGCAGCCAGGAATTTTGCCTTGTTCTGAAACTAAGCATCAAAGATCAAGGGAAGTACACAGAGCATTGCCATCCTTTTTTCCTAACGTCAAGGGTGCTCTTAGTAAAGAGATATGGTAGAAGACTAACCTGAACGAACTTCCTTGAAGTTCAACATCGTTCATTTGATTGAATGAGAGACAACATAGGGAGGCTCAAGAGGAAGACCCACATATCTATATGTACCTACATATTCTGCATCGAACAGATGTTTTTGGAGGTCGTCGATAGACCAACAGCACTTTGGATAACCCTGCGAGAATAAACACAACCGCGGGAACTGCCTTTGGAATGAAACTGATAATAAAGGAAGGAAGTTGTGCATTTGTACAGGAATAGAGCAATGTAAAATGGTCTAAAAGACGTTGCAAACCTCCCGAGGGTGGTGCTATCTTCCGTGCAGAGACCTCGCAAGCAAGATCAGCTGAACTCAATCCACTACTGCACCACGGCAATGTGTTTAACAATTTAACAATGTAATATTCAACTACGTATAGAATACGTAGGTACGAATACCTCGATGAACCCATATGGAAGAAGCATATCACAACGGTCATAAAAATTGTAAGGTATCGTAAAGGCCTCAAAGTCACTTGAACCCCTTCACACCCTAATCAGCGGGAGGTTCCAGCGACAACCTGGAGTTTAAAGGAGTGTTCGAGGGATGTGTTTCATGGAGTAGTGCAACACTTGACGCAGCCGGTCAACAAAAGTTGATGTGAGACCTGTGGGGACAGTTATGTGCCTTGTTCGAGACATAGGCTTCACTCCTGTCGCGCGATCAAACCATCGATTCAACTTCCCACGGTTCGTTTCTGAACTTTCTACCTTTGATTGGGTGGTAGGCACAAATTGTGAGGGATAGAGTCGAGCGATATTCCATAGGCTGTAGATACCGTCAATTTGTCCTTTGCGAGCCTCTACCAAATCAAATTGAACTTCTCAACCAAAGCTCTCGTCATCACCTAGCGGAACAACGGGCCGCAGATCTGCACTTACGCGTCCTCCTTCTTTGCTTCAGCTCAACCAGGACGATATCCTTTACTTTGCTTACGACTCACGCAATGGCTACATCAGCCGTCTCAGACCACTTCAGCGGAATCCCCCTCGAATCCGACCCCGAAATATTCACCGACTTCGTACACGCCGTCGGTCTGCGCCCCTCCCTCGAATTCCGCGACGTTCTGTCCATCCAGCCGGAGGACCTGCTCCCCGGCGCACCCCTCGCCCTCCCGCACCCCGTACACGCGCTAATCCTCGTCTACAACACCACCAGGGAGTACGAGGCTGGTATACGCGCCGAGCGCCAGAAGGCGCGCGACGAGGGTCGCGGATATGCGGGGCGCGGGGACAAAGAACCGACGATCTGGTTCGAACAGACGGTTCGGAACGCGTGCGGGATGTTCGCGATGCTGCATGCCGTCTTGAACCTCAGCGCAGATGGGCGTGACTTCATCGGTAAGTCGCGGGCCTTGATCGTGTTCATGAGTTAATTCTTCTGGAAAGAAAACGATTCGCTCCTGGCATCGCTGCTCCGCGAGGCCACCCCACTTGGACCGGACGAGCGCGCTGCCGCGATCAAGAGCTCGGAAGGGATCGCACAGGCGTACAACCGCGCCGCAGTGCGCGGAACCAGCCAGCTGCTCCACGCCGGGGACACCGTCCCGGGGCACTATGTCTGCTTCGTCCCCTCCCCCAAGGACGGGCACATCTACGAGCTCGATGGCGGAAAAAATGGGCCCGTGGACCAGGATGCGTTCCTCAAGGGGGATCAAGACATGTTGAGCGGAGGCCTCAAGCTGGTGCGCGAGTTCGTGGAGGGGAGGGTGGATCCTAAGAATCCGCACTTTCATCTCATGGCGCTTGTTTCCGCCGAGGACCAGGCCAGTGCGTAAAGGGGGAGAACTGAATGTGGTGTGTATTTCTTGTAATCTCAATCAAGTTGGTTTGGCTTTATTCGACCATTACACGGCGGAAGACCTCGTTCCACGACGGGACAGGGACTTTCCAACGAAATCGTACCCTATCACACTCAACTCTTGCGATACCTGACTTAGCAAGCGCTCAACAAGCGTTCCCAATTTCCAAATTCAAGTCGACGTCCAATTCCGCAAAATTGCTCGATAACCATATGAAGTCTTGGAATCCATTTAAGCTGCTCGTGCAGATATGCCAGGACCCATTCTTCTTCATTCCCTTCCCCTCCCGAGCGCTCGCGTTCGCGCTCACATGGTCTGTCTTGTGACCTCGCAACTTTGATCACCGCTCGACCTTCTCCGTCTGGGTTGCTCTCTTGGGTTGCTCTCTTCCGCGTTTTGCAGCAGATTTGGGTGCTTGTTGACGCGCCGGCGTTCAACTTCGTGTCTCACCATCGCTCTCGAGACCGGAGAGCACACTTTGCCTATGTACCGGCGCTCATTCGATGTCCATCTGTCGAGATCAATATTCGGACCTTCAAGCTTCAAGCTGCAACCATTCAAACTCCACAAGCGAGTACGTAAAGCGTACATCTCTTGCTCTCGACCGCCAGCACGATGGTCAACCTGAGCTCTGGGATCCTGGGAGCCGTGGTTTTCGCCCGCCATGCCGACCGCATCGAAAGCTTTGCCAGTCCAACAACATGGGCGGCGTTCGACACCTTCATTACGCCCCTCGGGACCGTGCGTCATTCCTCCCTCCCTCCCTACGGTTTGGCGGGACGCGTCACTGACGAGTGCTGCTGCTGCTGTAGAATCAAGCCTTCCAATCGGGCACGTTCCTGCGGTCCGAATACCTCAACTCCCGCTCCCCGTCGTTCATCGCCGGCATAAGCCCCGAGATCGTGAACATACACGAGGTGCTCGTGCGGGCGGATTCGTCTGGTGACGGGACAATCTTCCAGCAGTCTGTGAGCGCGGTAATCCAAGGGTTGTATCCCCCGACCACCGACTATAAAATTACGCTGGGGAATGGAAGCACTGTCGTCGGTGCGCTCGGCGGGTTCCAATATATTCCCAGTGAGTGTATAGAACTCAATGGTTACGACTTGTTATCTTAACGGTCATCCGACTTGAAGTTGAATCCGTCGAGATGAACGAGGATGTGTCTCTCAACGGCCTCTTGTCCTGCCCGGTGAGTTATTCAAACGCGACCGAGGTCCATTTTCGCTCACTCCTTCCGATTCTGCAGAACTTTGAGCAACATGTCGCAAATCTAGAACAGTCGCCTCTCTTCGTCTCGAAAGGCAAGGAAGCGACGCCCTTCCTCAAGAAACTACAGCCGTTTTTGGGCAGTCGTCCCATCGACTTTTCGTTCATGGTCCGTCCCTCCATATTACATTATGTATAACGTCGAGTGCCTAACCTCCTTGCTTCAGTTCAATGTGCGTCCCGCATACTCTTTGACGCCGTACATCCATTCAATGCTTATCGCGGGTAGATGTGGGACTTTGTCGACGTTCAAATGCAACACAACGCGACCTTCCTCCACGAGATTCCCCGCGGGTTTGTCAACCAAGCCCGAGTGCTCGCCGATTTCCACGACGGCAACGCGTTTTCAGACCCTAAACCGGACGGGATCGGAAACGGTGCGTGGTTGAACCTCTGTCTGTCCAGTTCGCAATAATAATTACAACGATATCATCCCAGTCGCGACCCGCGTGATGCTGCCGTCCATCTTCTCGGCCTTGACGCGCATCGCAAATGGCACCGACCCTCTGAAGCTCGCGCTCAATGGGATCAGTTACAAGCCGTTCATTAGTCTGTTCAACCTCACCGAGGCCACCAGGACGAATCCTGAGATTGCGGGTATTGGTGGGTTCATCTTTTATACATATCTTACGAGTCATCTATCGAACACCGATTCGTTTCCTTCCAGAAAATTACAACTCCCTGGCTGCGCTTGAGCTCCGCAACTCGTCCTCCGGAGAGCCGACCCTGCGGTTGAAATTCAAGAATGGGACGGACGAGCACGAGTTTAGGACGCTCAAGATGTTCGGGAAGACGGATGTCCCTCTCTCGGAGTTTATCAGTCGGCTCGCGGTACGTATATACATCAGTATCCCTCACGTTTGGCGCTGACTTCATCTTGGTTGCACAGCCGGTGGCGATAAACAGCACGGCGCAGTGGTGTGCCGCCTGCAATCAGACGGTTTTGCGCGGCTGTGGCAGCGGTCCGTGAAAAGCTCGAGCTTCCGCCGCCAGATACGGAGGACAATAATTATGGCTCGGGCTCGGAGTTGGTCAATGTCCGATGTATTGTAATGCGAACCTGTGCTGACGATAACTGCTGTTGAGTGTATATAATCCGAGCGCTCTCCAAGTTTTCCTCGAGCGCGTCAACCCTCAGTACTCGAAGCAATATGTCGTTGGCGTCCTTTATGGAGGAAAAGAGAAAGACTATCCTTAGGGCCCGACGAAAGGGGACGGCATGCGCCCTCTGTCGCATGAAGGGTCTTCGTGTGAGTGTTTAGCCTGGTTAAATTGGCGATCCCACATACTGAGCCGGTTCACAACTCAGTGTGAATATCCGGATCTAGACGATGATTGCGGGGAGTGTCAGAAGCAGGGGACGGGGTGCAGATACTTTCAGTCTGCTGAGGCGGAGTCGGAGTCCGAATCCGAGCCAAACGAGGTGGGTTTACGACTTGATTTCCTGCGTCCCTCTGGGATACTCACCCAATACCTCCTCAATCGTGCAGAGCCTGCCCTCGACCGAGGATGCACAGTCCACTGGGATTGAATCAAGTGTTCAAGTTCGACTCTCGAATCACGGGCGACTGTGGTTGCGACACCTCGGTTCGAGAATACTGGCCGCGGGTACAAAACACCCCGCACTCCAGGGCGCAGTTACGGAGGCGCAACGTGAGGAAGTCGTGGAGGGACTGAAGACGGAATGGTCCAGTGTTGGTCGTTGGGTAAGTGCTGACCTTCGACCGCTTACCATGCGAGATAATTCCGTCTCAAATAATCCCCACAATTCCCCGGAAGTTGCTCGCCCTGGCAGCGTGAGCAGCGCTTGCCTTCATACCATCATAGAGCCTGCCCACTAACAGGCTTCGCTCTCAGTGCCGACCTGTCCCTTTTCACAGTCGATTCGCAGTCGCTGTTCAAAATTGACGGGGCTTCCAAAAATGCGGTCGCTGCAAGCAGCGTGTCCACGGCCCTCGGCCTCGTGTCCGCAGGGTGGTTTTACAGCCGGTACTCCCACCTTCGGCCAGAGATATTCATGGTATGTCTGTCTGTTTCCTCACCTCAACAACAGCCATCAATCTTGGTTGAACCACTATATCTAGACTCGCGCGCGCGACATCTACGGCTCCTACCTATTCTTCTCACTCTCGTCGAAGCTGCCGATGCTGGGGATGCTCGTGTCTTCGCTGGCCTTAACAATTTTTGCCAGCCGGATCGCGTGGTACACCCTCGGACCAGCCTTCGTTGTTGGGCTGGGGGTCGTTTTCTGCGTCGTGGGGGGCCTGCAGTTCATTTGTCGGGCTGCGGAGCTCGTTTACTCGGCTGCTACCGTGTTGGGCGCGTGGCTGAAATATAGAGTCGTTGTTGGTCTCGTACATGCCGTGCAGGATTCGGGCGGCGTCGAGGGGAATTCTGGTAGCTCTGCGCCAGTATGATATTGAATGGATACTGAGGGGAAATTAGTTCGAGCACAGGCTATCGGACCCAGCTGCTCGTGTCGGGAATTTCGAATATTGGCGTGTATGTATTACAATGGTACAATGCTTGTTGGTTCAAGAGCGTTCAAGAGTATTATATATCAATCAGGACTCCTCTGTCGCCTCCTTCATCTCCTCAGTGGGGAACTTTGCGAATGCGTCCTTGAGTTTATCGATGGGCGCGAGGAGGAATCCGGCGAGCGTTTCAAAAGGCGGCTGATTGGGGGCTCCGGGATGAGCGCTGGTGGGCGAGTGAGCAATTGAACAATGTAGGCTTGGAACCGAAGAGCCAACGCACCGAGTCGGGACGAATTTCTTGGTCAAGGAGAACTGGGAGGCAGCATGTTTGCTGGCGTCTGTACCGAGCTGGGGCTCGAGGAGTGGCAGGTCCTGTTATGACGGTGAGATTGGGGTGAGGGTGAATCGGCAATGAAGGCTGGTAACCTTGACCTCCTCGTCGTCGTTGTGGCTCCGCAGACTGGCCATCATCCTCTCAATTATATTGTCGTACTCGGTCGTTCCGGGGGTAAGGGACTCCAATTTGTTGAGCATCTCCTTTACATGCTGCGCGTTTCAAACTGCGTGAGTTGTATGCCACATATTCAAGAGCAAGTTCGACACACCTGGTGCTCCTCACGGTCGTGGTCAGTCAACTTGAGGCCTTCGGCTCCGAGGTGCTTTTCCATGAGCGGGTAGACGATGATCTCTTCGGCGACGGCATGGCGCGCGATTTCCCAGGTGAGCTGGCGGGCCCAGCGGGCTTGGGTATCGAGGTCGCCAGCGGCTTTCGTGTAATACTCGTAGTATTCATACATCTGTAAGATGAGCCTGCGATTCGACTGGGTACATTGTGCAAATTTACCTCTTGGTGGTCCTCCTTTACTGCTTCTGTCAATTTCTGCTTGCTCGACATGGCTCTGATCGCTACGAGGGGTGCTCGGTGGAGGAATGTGCGAGTGGTGGGGAGGAGAGCGCGAGAGAAGAGCATGTAGGCGCCCAAGCGGCAATCCGCCCGGATGACGCGTCGACGTCATCACCGTTCACACACCCAAAACCCCGCTCTAATGCAGCTTCCATTTTTTTTTCTTAACATCTGGCCGTGTCTCTTCATCCAAGCGAGACTTCGTTCGGGCTCGACATGGCTCTCAAGGAAACCTCTCTTGATGTTTGCGGTGAATTCAACCATTTGCAAACTGAACCAAACAAAGGTTGAAAAATAGCGACCGTTCGGAGTGCGAAAGAAACGAATGGGGTTTTTGCTTTTAACCCGACGAGGATCATAATATACAGGTCCGGTTCAGCTACGGTGTAACAAGCGAAGTAATCACAAAGTCCGGCGGAAACTAAAGGAATCGAATAGAACGAATGGATGGATGGATGGATGCAGCAGTCGCACCATAAGCTCATAAAAAAGGGTCGTAAAATGTCAAGGAGGAGCTGCACCGTCCTCACGTGCCACAGCGGCACCTGAATCCCCTGACACCGCAGTGGAACTGGCGCTCGACGTTGATGAACGCCCGGACGAATCATCATCGGAGCTGATGGTGGTCCAGGTCGATATGGACAGGCGGAGGGCCTCTGGGTCGACTTCGGTGACGTCCACTAGCCCAGAAAAGGGTTCGTCTTTGCGCTCGATTTCGGGTATGGCGTGGGCGGAGGCTGCCTGCGGGCCGACGTCAGAAAGGTAGTTGCACGAGAAGGAGAGATAACTGCGTACTGGGTCGTCCACGAGATGGCGCGTGACTACGGCCGTTCGAGTGATATCTGGTGCCGGACGAGGCGTCAAGGCAGTTTCGAGCGACGAGGTAAATAGGATGCGCACATATTCCTCCAATGTTGAATGTCGTGGCGAGCCCGACCTCCATCGTGCCGTCGGCCATTTCACCGCGCATTTTGGAACGGTTGTTGAGGAGATAGAGCATCGTGCACGAGTACACCCGTCCCAAGATGAAGGTGACGCTAATGGCGACTAAATTGAGATATGAGCTATAGTCTGCGGCGGAGAGATGTAGCTAGCTACGTACCGTTGCTCGCAGGCTCGTGGAAGTACGCAAAAACAGCAATGATGGCAATGAGCGACGTCGAGGAGCCCGTGGAGATAGCTGAGGTTATCAGCCGGCGGAGGAGGCTGAAATATCGTCAGGTGTGCTCGGGTAACCGGGGTGGGGGTGAAGCACCTTTCGGCGGGCTGGTCTTCAGTTTTGACGCGGTGCAGGCGCCAGACGAGGGACGCAGCGATACCCACATCCGCAATCATACCGGCTATAAGCCATATTCTACGACGCCTTCAGCGCTGAGTACGAGAGGAGCAGGAGGGGATGGACGCACGTTACAAAGAGAGTGGCGTCGCCTCGTTCAGAAAAATAGACGTTGACAGACGTCCTGACCGCTGTACCGATTGAGCCGGCGAACGAGGCAGCAGAAAAGAGCGACAAGATCACAACGGTGATGGAATGTTTCGTCCTGCGCTCGGTTTCGTTGGGTCTAAGCAAAAACGCGGTTGGAAAACAACTCACATCCTCCAGAATCGGTACAACATAAATCCTTGGACGAGGGCGCCGACAACTCCAGTGGCCACGAAGTGCACGACGATAGGCCAGTTTGGATCGTCAGATAGTGTTCATCTCCCCAATGAGTGACTCCGTACTGGAAATCGCATTATGGGCCGACTCCGAGTTTCAAAGGAGAAGAAACGCACCAGATAAACGGAGGTGTACCCAGCCAAACTGTCTATTCCATTGACAATCGCAGCAAAGATAACGACGCATTGCATTATCCAGCTGTCGACCTTCACGTTGTGGAAGTAATTCTTTAGTTGAAAGAGTTCGATGACCAGAAGATAGCTACGGAATCGCAAATCGTCGTCAACAAAGGGGCCTTTAGACTGGCAGAGCAGTGTAGTACTACCTGTTCAAGAAGGCGCCGAGGAGGAGAGAGCTGGAGAGGTTGTAGTCGTGGTGTCGTCACTGGTGGGCATGGAAAGAAGGACTTACCCAACGGCCTTGTCCAAGGAAACCATCGCTCCCAGCGGGGGGATTAGAGGGAAAGGGGCCACAAGAGGCGACTGTGCAGTTTTATACAATCGGAGCTCAGTCGTCCCTTTCTGTCAGGTCAGGGCAAAGTCGAGGCCTCAGGAGGTCAAATTGATACTTGCGCCGTCCATGGCATTGAATTTGGTGCGCTGGGTGTCTCGGAGACAGACGCTGCAACGAAATTCGTGACTCGTACCTCGCAATATTGGTGCTCATGCTGTTGCCTGCCTGGACAGACTCTGACAGACTGGATCCGGGTGGCTGGCAGTTCAATTCCTGGATCGCAGGGAGACCAGTTGACTTCGCGCGAGCTGAATTCGAGTCAATGTCTTCATTCAGGAGCCCCAGTAGACTTCTTGGCCATGGCGGTGGGACAGTGAGGGTTGCGGCGAACGCTCGGCAGAGTTGGATCCATCATTGATCCAATGGATCATCAAATCGTTACGGCTTTTGTGTGTCACACGCCTTTCCTCCTACCCTCACCGTGCTCGCGCGATGGCCAGGAGTAAAAGCAAGTGGACCGTGAAAAAGAAGACCAGCCAACCCCGGATCACATTAGGGCGCGAGCAGAACGCCCCCACTGCCCAAGAATGGCCCACGATGCGCCAGTACAACACCTTCCAAGGTACGCCCACTCCACACCCTTGGACCTCAATCTCACCCCAAAAAAGTGTCCGACGATCAGGACGTGGGACACGACTTCTCGATAGGCGATGTGTAAGACTGCTACCCTTATCTTCTCCTCCAAAAGGCCCAACCGAAATATCTAGTGTGTCCATCCTGCCAAACGGACGCAGGGTCGGTGCGCCGATCCAAGAACACGAATACTGGACGTGCAGGATTCTCGACGTCCGTGCTCGCAACGAGACAGATGTCTGTTGAGTCGTTTCGGATCGACAGATTAGATTCCGAACGTTTTCACAGGTGTGGATTCGAATTGAATGGTTTTATTCCGCTCAAGATGCTGCCAATGAAAACTCGGAATTGTGAGTTCTTTTTTTTTCCTTTTGAATTTGTTGATTAACCATACGTCAGTAACCCAGGCCACTGCGGTCAATACGAACGGCTTAAGTCGAACCACACCGACTGCGTATCATCCTCGGTTTTCAATGGTGAATTCCTGTTCTTCTTACTGCTCAAAAGGTCGGGTACAATTCCGTTTCCCAGGAATCAAAACCATGAAACATTACGACGAGACAAATCTCGATCAAGCACCCATCTTCACCGATGAATTCTATTATCGTTACACCATAAGCCTCCCTGACCACTCCATCTCCGTACGTTTGGGAGCTTTTCTGATCCTTTAATAAATGCCACTGAACTCGCTCGCAGCCCGCCCCCACTGCGACATGCATTTGCGGCTGCCTCTACGATCCCTCCGACGCTGCCGCGGGATCCGTGATGCATCTCTGCCCTCGGCCAAACTGCCGCAAGTACTATCACGCGGGGTGTATCTCCCCATCCAAGGGCAAGCGCAAAAGCACCCCCACCGCCCCGCACCAGCGCGTCGACTTCCTCCTCACGGACCCCGACACCGGTGCCGCGCTGGAACTCCCCCTCAACGAAAGCGCGTCCGCCGAACCCCCACAAAAGCGGCGCCGTGCGAGCCCTGTAGCGGATCCCGCAGCGTTCAGCGCGCCTATCGCGGGGCTGCCCCAGCAGCTGGTGCGTGCCGCAGCCCAGCCACTCGTACGCGGCGGAAAGCTGGGTGTTGCGGGGAACGTCGCAGCCGTGGTGGCCGCGCGACGGCTCGTATGCGGCGCGTTGCGGGATGGGGACAGCACCGATACGTGGACGGAGAGGATGCCGAAGGACTGGGAGCGGACGATGCCGGCCGGGTGGGATGCGGAGGCGCTTGAGGTTCAAGTTGACGGGGCCGGAGCTGAAGCGGGAGCGGATGTTGTCCCGGCGGAGGGGGAGACGCAAAATTCGAACTCGACTGTTTATGTGAGTACGAAACCGGGCAGGGGGAAAGGGGCGAAGGGGAAGGGAAAAGGCAAGGGGAAGGCCGTCGCTTCAACGAGCAAGATACTGTCTTGTCCGGGGTGCGGTGGGGCGATATGATGTCGAAGGTACGTTGTATGTTCTATCTTTTTGTCGGTGCCTCACTCCTTCCCAGTGTCTGGTGCAGTTCTGTTCATAATGTTATGCCTTTTTTGCCGTGATGGAAACAAGAATCTTTCCGTATGGCCGGAGTATTTTCTGTATCTGGTGGCCAGCAAATCTAACAGGAGATCCGATGGTCGATGGCTGTTCAGTTTAATCAAAGGCAGCTCACAATTGGCAACCATTACGTGGACCGGCCGGTTACAAGGGCGCGAGGCACCCCCACAGTTCAACCAACTGTCAACCCGACCTTTTCTATGGCACTGAAGCCTGACAGCCACAGCCATACGGCAAAAATGGCCACCACCGAACCGCCACTCAGGCACAAAATATGATCATGCCCGCACCCAATTTCACTGTCAGCATCTGGTTTTACTTGCCGTATTCCGTTGTTCGCGGCTCAGTTCTGGTCGCTCGTGATTGTCTTTTTTCAACCTGTGGGGACGATCGAGGATGAGGGACATCGTCCGCTTGGCGCTCAGTTCGAGGTCTCACGGCGTTCCCATTAGAAAGAGAAGGCATATCCGTCCCTACCGCGCGCAAACTTCGGCTCAGGGCGGGAAGCGGCCATGATGCGGGGAACCAGTAGCGTCTCAGGGAACAGTGGGCAGCCGGCCAACGTTGGCCGCGACGCAAGTTGGTTGTTCAACTTGTTGTGATCTCCGCAGTCCATCCGCAGTCGCTTTCACCGATCCGGATCTACCCGGGTCTGGTTCAACTTTTCGATTTGTGCCTCTGGGGCAACACAATTTCGTTTCGTGCGTCTGCCAGTGCACTTATTCTGACCTCTCTCTTAAAAAACTCTTATCTATATAAGAATCCACCTGGGTTTGACTCTGGCCACACAAACCGGACCGGAACTCCACTGACGTCACCGCGGGCCTCGCAGCCAAACACGGTCCACCACGAACACAGCCCTGTCTTGCTTCTTCCCATCGCCACTGGCAGCTCCACTCCACTCCACCCGTCCTGTGTATTATGCCGCGCCGAATATATGTGCCTTCAGTGAACCCGCGTGAACCAACCAGCAACTTGAAACCTTCGTGTCGTACGCTGCTTTACTGGATGTTTCTGTCTATTGGACGCTCATTTGTCGCAGAACCGAAATGCAAACCCCACCGACTTCGCCCCAACGCCATCAAGACCGAACGCGACAGATCTTGCGCGACATTCGCATCTCTCAAGATCGCAGTCCCCAGCGCCGCCGCTTGCCGCGAAATTCGGCTACATATTTCGATGAGAACACCCCTCCGTCGGCGAGAGCATCGAGTCCGACGCCGGCACCACATTTAAGTGCGCGCTCTTTGGGTCAATTAGACCGCCATCGACGTGTTCGTGAGGAACGTGAACGCGCGGGGAATCCTCCGCCACGTAGAAAGCGCAAACGGGCGCCTGACCCCGTTCCTGAAGGTCAATTGACAGCTCGCCAGCTTGCGCAACGACGACGCCGAGATCGTGAACGCGCCGAGCAGCAGAATAATATGGACATTGACGATCCCCGTGCGTTGCCATCCGTGCTTTTCCTGAACGCGCTAAAATTCTGGATCTAGCTCCTCCCCCCTCAACAAGATCACATCCGCGTGCCGCGCAGTCACGCATACTGCAGGTACGTCTCTCGCTATCGTTCGTGCTCACATTTGAGGGCTGATTGTCCTCAAGGCATTGCCAAATGGGCTCTTGACGCCGCCTGCAACACAGGCCCGCGCACCTACTCGATCTGTGGCCCGCCGTGAGTTTGATACCTCGGTATTAACTCATCATGTGTGGCTAAATTCTGGGCAGGTGAAGACACGCGTCCCGCAGTTCAGCGGCAACAAGGGGGTCCGGTTAATGCAGGTGCGTTTATTGAATACATCGCCTCGCCTTGCATACTCAAACTTCCTCTCGCTTAGCGGGCGAAACTCTCATGGCTGCGCGTCGTGAATATCGCGACCCTCCACACCGCCATGATCTCGGGCCCATGAATATAGAATGCCCGCATTGCGGTGCACTTCACTGGGTCGACGAACGCGTCGCCGGATCATCTAAACACGCGCCTAAGTTTGGAATCTGCTGTAATCACGGCAAGGTTCAACTCGAACGACTCCGGGAGCCGCCGGAGCCGCTGCGTCGGTTGTTAATGGGACAGGACGCACAGGCGCAAGAATTCCGGAACCATATTACACAATATAACGCGGCGCTGGCATTCACATCACTCGGTGTGTCCGACGACAAACACATTAACCGGTATGGCCCAAACGCCTGGGTGTTTCGAATTCAGGGCAACCTCCGACATCTTTCCGGTGCTCTGACTGCCCCAGCCGGTCGCGCGCCGTCATATGCTCAGCTATACCTGTACGATCCAAGTGTGGCTCTGCAGCAGCGCATGAATCGTAACAGCAACTTGCGGAACGATACCATGCAGGGTCTGCAAGCCATGCTGACGGACACCCATCCGTACGCCGCCATTTACAAACAGGCCTACGAGATTCTGGAGGAAATGGGTGACATCGAGGAGGCCGAGGTGCGACTTCGCGTCATGCCGGGCCAGGATCGCCGCCGTTATAATCTCCCAACGGCAGAGGAGGTCGCCGTCATTCTTCCTGGCGATGGGTCCGCCGGGGATGGCCGCGACATAATCCTCCGCAATCGCGAGCCCGCAGATACACCCATGCGGCGCATTTCCGATAATCATCCTGCGTACGCCCCCCTCTATTTTGTTCTTCTCTTTCCTCGAGGGGAGCACGGCTGGCATCCAGATCTCTACCTGGATGAGCCTGAAAAAGATAGGCCCGGGCGCCTTACTCAGACTCGCTATCACGCGTTCCGTTTATTCGACCGCCGAGGCGAATTTTCCACTATTCTCCGGGGCGGACGGTTGCTGCAGCAGTACATGGTGGACGCGTTCGCGTCCGCTGATCAGAACCGTCTCAGTTTCCTCCGCCATAATCAAAAGAAACTCCGCGCGTCTTTATATAACGGTTTAGAGGATGCGATCTCGAACCGCGACGACAACGTCGACCTTGACGAACTAGGGAAACAGTTCATCCTTCCCTCATCCTATATCGGTGGGCCACGCCATATGCAGCAGCGGTATCAGGACGCCATGGCAATAGCCCGATACTTCCGCAAGGTACAGACATCTTCGTCGTTCATGTTCGTTGAACTGAGATGTGTTCTTTCAGGTCGATTTATTCATCACGGTCACCGCCAATCCCCAGTGGGTTGAAATAACCCGTGCTCTTCTCTACGGCCAAACTTCGTACGACCGTCCTGATTTGGTTGCGCGGGTCTTCGAGTTGAAGAAACAGGAAATCATCAAGGAAATATACAAGGACGGGATTTTTGGCCACTGTGCAGCTTACGTTTACACCATCGAGTTCCAGAAGCGGGGTCTTCCGCACATGCACATGCTCATATTCCTCAAGGCGCCGTTCAAACTCCTCAATCCGGATGATATCGACTCAATCATCTGGGCGAAGTGGCCAGATCCCGACACGCAGCCGATGCTCTTCGAGACCGTGCAGCGATGCATGGTCCACGGTCCGTGCGGCGTATTGAACCCGAGAGCGCCCTGCATGGAGAACAGAAAGTGCACCAAGTATTTTCCCAAGCCTTTCCAGGCTGCGACGTCGATGGATACCGATGGGTATCCGCTTTACCACCGTCCCGAGGATGGCCGCTCATACCAGGTGGGCCGTCATATGGTCGACAACTCCTGGATCGTCCCATACTCCCCCTACCTCTCCGCGAAGTACGACTGTCATATCAACGTCGAATGCGCGGCAACCGTGAAATCCATCAAATATCCGTTCAAGTACATTCATAAAGGCGGTGACCGTGCGACTCTCGAGATCGACCGCGATGAAATCAAGCTCTATATCGACGGCCGGTATATTGGCCCCCCCGAGAGCGCGTGGCGCCTCTTCCACTTCGATCCTCACACGCAGATTCCCAACGTCGTTCGACTGCCGGTTCATCTCGCGGGGCAACACATGGTCACTTTTGACGCCGGTGAAGATCCCGAGGAAGTCCTCGAACGGGCTGCCAACGAGACGAGCAAGCTGCAGGCTTTCTTTGCGGCCAATCGCGACCAGGGCGCAGTTGGCGAGAAAGCAAGGCAGCATACGTACCAAGAGTTCCCGCAGTATTTTACGTGGAAAGAGACAGCCAAGCCACCGCGCTGGGCCTTGCGGCGCCGGGGTTGGGCATTGGGACGGATGTATTTCGTCTCTCCTTCGGGCGGGGAGCGATTTTACCTTCGAACGCTCCTGACGATGGTGAAAGGCGCGCGCTCCCATGAAGATTTGTACCACTACGACGGTGAAGATTCTCTCATCGTCTCCAGGCCTGTCTAATATTTTTGTTTTGACCCAGGTGTGCGTTACGACACATACCGTCAGGCATGTCTCGCTCGCGGTATCCTCCAGGATGATGGAGAATGGCGTCAATGCCTTGCAGAAGCAGCCGAAATGCAAACGGGCACTCGACTCCGCCGCCTCTTCGTCACTCTCTTATTGTTTTGCAACCCGTCCGAACCACGGCGGCTATGGGACGACTTCCGCATTCATATTTGCGACGATCTTGCGCATCGACTCCGTGCCATGGGGTTCGAGGATCCCCCTGACGAGGACATTTTTGACTATGGCCTATTCCTGCTGCAGAAATTGCTGCATGAGGCTGGCCGCTCTCTCGAAGATTTTGAAATGCCGACTCCACAGCGGGACTGGACCGCGGCGGTTGATAACCCCTTGATCGCTGAGCAATTGGCGTACAACCAGGCAGAGGAGCGCGAACAGGCTGCGGTAAACATCGAGAAGATGAATCCGGAGCAGAAATATGCGTTTCAACAAGTGGTCGAGTCGGTCGAGAACAAACTCGGGAAAGTCTTCTTCCTGAGTGGGGCAGGCGGCACCGGGAAAACCTTTGTCTACAACACCCTCGCTCATCATCTCCGCGGCGACTTCTGTATCGTCCTGTGCGTCGCTTCATCAGGTATTGCCGCGTTGCTACTCCGCGGTGGCCGTACCGCGCACTCCGTCTTCAAAATCCCCATTGATGGCCTAAATGACGAGTCAACATGCTCCATTCCCAAGGAGAGCCTCCGCGCTGCTATGATCCGGGCAACGAAGCTGTGCATCTGGGACGAAGCTCCTATGCACGACCGCAAATGTCATGAAGCGGTGGACAGAACGCTCCGTGATCTCTGTGGGAATGACCGTCTGTTTGGCGGAATCACCATGGTACTCGGCGGCGATCCAAAACAGATCCTTCCTGTTGTGCCAAAAGGGACCCAGGAGGAGATTCTTGACGCATCCATCTTCCGCTCATATTTGTGGCAGGATATCGTTGTCCTCTCCCTCACGCAAAATATGCGACTTGACGTCGGGCCAGAGGAGTCCGAATTTGCAAAATGGCTCCTTGACGTCGGCCACGGTAACCTGAACGACGACGATGGTGCACTGGAGCTACCCGAGGATATGCTCACCGAGGATAGTACGGCGCTGATTGATAACATCTTTCCCGGCATACATGGGCCAACCCCGCCTCCCAATTATTTCCTCGAGCGCTCCATCCTTGCAGCCCGGAATGGCGACGTCGATGGCCTCAATGACGACATCCTCAACCGAATGTCGGGAGAGCGCCGTACCTTCATCAGTGCCGATAAAATCACAAACGAAGCGGGGGCGGACGATATTCAGGTGAACGATGCAGTACCTCCAGAATATCTCCGGTCTTTGGACGCATCCGGCCTGGCCCCAGGCGAACTTTCTATGAAAGTTGGCTGCCCCATCATTCTCCTCCGTAATCTTGCGCCATCTGCGGGCCTTTGTAATGGCACTCGCCTGGTGGTTCGCCGGATGTCGGATCGTGTTCTCGAGGCCGAAATTTTGGGTGGGGAACACAACGGAGAGATCGCGTTCATTCCCCGCATCATAATGACCCCGTCCGGCAACACCAGTGAGTATGCCTTCATGATCTCCCGCCTCCAATTTCCGGTCCGTCTGGCTTTTGCAATCTCCATCAACAAAGCGCAAGGCCAGTCGATTAAATTCGTTGGGGTTGATCTCCGGATGCCTGTCTTCACGCACGGCCAGTTGTATGTTGCTTTGTCGCGTGCAACTTCCCGGCATCGCGTCAAGGTTCTCTTACCCGAGAGAAGTCGACTTGGCCCAAACCGCACGCCAAATGTAGTGTTCCCCCAAATATTCCAGTAGATCTCCAGGCCGTACCATATTCTTCAGCGAATATTCATTGATTTTTGAGCTTCCTCCCCAAACTCAACCTTCAACCTGCCGTTGATAGACACTAGCTCAAATAATAGTGATACGGAATTCCGAGCGACTGAAAATGGTCTCCAGACATTTACAAGACTCCCCCGAGAGATGTAGAGCATTTGGCAAGCAACTCTTCGTTCACCAACACCAACAAACAGATGCCTATTTACGCCTCACTGACTCGGAGCGCTCACGTTCCCATCGCAGAAAATGGATATGGCCGCCGCCCCGCTTTTGTGACTCAACGAACTAGGCTTGCTCAGATGGGCTACTGGACAGAGGACTCAACAGCGTACTGGTCTGGGGGGTCTTGAAGGACTTGACTGCTCCGCACTTGGAGTTTGCGCCATAGCGACCACGGAAGAGAGCTGATTTGTCCCACTGGGTATTTGAGCCTACGAGAACGTTCAGATAATTCCAAGTTCTTTCACTGCTACGCACCTGTGTGTTGTTCATAACGCTGAGTGATTTCCCGAATATTTCTGAGGTATTCCGTCGCTGTAGCTTGCTCTTTATTAAAGACGACGGAAATCCGCGAATGTATGACGTTTTCCCAACGTCATTGCTGCGGAACCCACCCGAAGCCCGCGCTCCACTTCACGGTAAGGTGATCTTTTCAAACACGGCACGGTAACATGACCGAATTCCTCCGCGCTTGGCCGCAACAGATTCACTTTTGTCGGACTTTAGCGAGCTTTGTATTGGCGCGTCTCCACCCGTCTCCACTCTACGTATACTCTGACGTACCGCGTGGCAGGGCATAAAGGCAGCTGCCTCTGTGCCCGCCCCGACATTCACTCATCTCTCAAACTCACACCCATCATGTCGTCCTCTGCTTCCATCATCGGCGTCGCCGTCCTCGAGAACCCCCGACTCATTCCGAAGTCCAAATTCGTCGTGTTCGATGCCCAAATCTTTCTCGGGTCGTCAGAACCCGCCTTAATCACATCCCTCCGCTACTTCAACACCAAGAACATCGAGTTCGCAGATGTCAGCGCTTATTCTGTGGTCATCCATGTGCGTTCCGCATTGCCGTTCCCACTTTCAACTCTGATTGCACTTCCAGCCGGCACGTACCTCACCCACCATCGAGGTTTACTCGCAAGAGCTTACACCGCTGGATTACCACGTCTTTGGAGATATAGTTTGGGTGTGTCTGGTCATCTACGATGTCCCCACTGTCCGTTCTGACGCTTCACCGGTAGCTGGTACCTCTTGGGTCGCCCGAGAACTTGGATATGCGGCACCACGCGGTTGTTCATGTCGCTGGGGCGGCCCTCAACATCAACAACGACGATTCAACCTTCGAGATCCACCCGGTACAGTACGTTTCAGCAACTCGGACCACCGACAACGTCTTCCCCGTCCGGTGCCTCTTCCCCGACACAAAACGCTGGGAGAAGTACAAGCCCGTCCCGTCCAAGGGAAAGTCTGTCTTGATCGAAGGGCTTTTAACGGGTCTCGAGCGCAATGACGATCGAAGTGTCAAGTATTTCGTGGTTGACCTGGAGAAGGTTACGTTCCTCGCTCCCGCTGCCCCCCCAAAGGCTGAGGAGAGTCCAACCAAGATTGGTGCGTCTCCTCTCCTTTTCCTATTCCAAATTTTACTAACAATCATCCTCAGTCACCCAGGGCACCCCTGCGCGCTTGAAGTTCACCGGCTTCTTCGGAAGTCAAGGCTCAGACGAAGGTTCGGATACGAAACCCGATGACCATGAGCCCAGCCGCAAGAAGCGCAAGACAGCAGACGATCGGGCGGTCGAAGAATCCGAAGACAAGGGTGAGGGGACATCTACTGGGCCGGGCACGCGCAATCGGCGTTAGTTCCTTAGCTAGATCCCAACTAGATCCCGTATGAACTCAAATGTATTGTTGAATGTACAACTACAGTTTTCGTGTCTGACATGCCATGAGATTCTCCGTGGCGTAGCACGGGCACACTGCTAGTAAGCTTCTATTTCTACCTCCTGGTTGTGGAATCCCGTTACAAAAGGAGGAGAAGCAAGTTGATGTCGTTGTTTCGGCGCGTATATATCCTTGACACATGGCTGATGTGTCGCGTCTCTTAGATGGTGTTGGGCCTAGCCGGTTCGGCCGGCGTGACGTTGTGGCTGTGCTCGGCACGGTTAATTCCATTTTTTTCCTGGCACATACCTCACCCTGTACACCACACTTTCAGTTCTTCACCGTTTAATCCTCAATTTTTTGGGTGGCTTCCTGGGATGTATATTGACTGTCTCCTGCAGTGAGAGAGCTTCCTGTTCCTGTGCAATCATTTTTTGCATTTTGATTGGATATACTTACCAGCTCAACTCGGTGAAAACTTCATTTGCAGGAGAACTGTCTGACACGTGAGGGCCTTGGATGCATTGGAGAAGAATTGTCTATTAGGATTTTACTCTAAATATCTGGTGAAGAGGTTAATTGCAAGTTCAACTCCCCTGCCAAATTTGGCGGATGAAATCTTGTCTGGCTCGTAGTTTAGGCTCAAATTCAATAAGGGTGATTCTGTCTTAACGATCCCTCACAATAGCATCCTAGACCATACAAGTGTTCTCACATTGGGTAAATCGTCCAAATTGAAGGAATAATCTTGTAAATGGTTTCGCCCTGCCAAATTTAGCAGGGGAAATCTTGCCTAGGCCGTAGTCTAGGTTCAAATTCGCTTAGAGCAATTCTGTCTTAACAATCCCTCGAAATGGCGCTCTAGACCACACAAATGTGTTCACATTGGGTAAACCTTCCAAATTGAAGGCATAATCTTGTAAATGGTGCCGCCCTGCCAAATTTGGCGGAGGAAATGTTGCCAGGGCTGTAGTTTGGCTTACAGGGAGATTAGTGCAATTCTGTCTTAACAATCAGTAGTGGTAGTCTACTAGATCATATATACCGCTTCACATTGTAAAAACCTTCAAAGTTCAAGGAATAATCTTGTAAATGGTGCTGCCTGCCAAAAGTGGCCCGGTTTATAGTTTGTCCGATATTTCGTTCAAAACAGGGTATCAATTGAAATAAGCCGAGAGATTGGCTAAGTAATGAGTTTAGAAAAGGATGGGTGGTTCAGATTTGCGCTCCTGGCTCTAGGCATGGGTGAATAGCGATGTGTTGTCGTGGTTCAATTTTTTGGCGTGCCGAGCACAGCCACAACGTCACGCCGGCCGAACCGGCTAGGCCCAACACCAGGACTCTCTACTATTTAAACGGGAGGAAGACGCGGAAGTCCATCACGAACCAATATGCCCGAAGTCCTCGCCGTTGCAGTCTGCCTCTCGGACGGAGTCACTCTCTCCGACTTTATTCCCCCGACTGAGATCCTTTCGCACCTCAACTTGGCCGACCATCCTGTCTATGGCGCTGCTATGGGAGAGGTTCCTTACAGGGTCACAATAGACTACCTCGCGCCGACGATGGAGAGAGTGGTACCCTTGTTGGGAGCGACCGGCGCGACGGTGAACCCTACTCTCACGTACGCCGACGCCCTGGCCTCTGGACGGCAATTCGATATCATTTGGGTCCCCGCAGGTATGCGTCGGTCGTTCTGTGTGTGCCACCCTTAATCAACGGGTTACCACAGGCCCACTGGATTATGTGACGGGGGAGAAGCAGACCCCGCAAGTCGAGATCGACTTCCTCGTCAAGCAGGCGCCGAAGGCGAAGTACCTGATGTCCGTGTGTGGCGGGGCGTATCAGCTGGCGCTTGCGGGG
Source organism: Mycena filopes (assembly GCA_029281495.1). NCBI lineage: Eukaryota > Fungi > Basidiomycota > Agaricomycetes > Agaricales > Mycenaceae > Mycena > Mycena filopes. Next base: position 653,854 of record JARIHR010000009.1, on the reverse strand, counting down.
ATTCTCTCCGGGAAGCGCGCGACCACGAATAAATCGGTGTACAACACCATTGTGGTATGTGAACTACAATTCAAACATACTCCCTCGCCCTCGTACCTGTATCTGATGAATGCGTGCGTGTTTGCTCCAGGCGGCGACGCCGAAGGATATCGAGTGGGTGGCTAAGGCGCGCTGGGTTGTCGACGGAAATGTCTGGACGAGCTCTGGGGTATCGGCAGGTAAGCGCGCTGCACAGTGTAACATTCATCATTCTTCATTGCTGACGTGCGGCAAGGTGCCGATATGGCCCTGGCGTTTGTTGAGCATCTCACAGACGCAAAGATTGCACGCTTTGTCCGTGGCGGTATAGAGATTCCTGAAGTGACCGACCAGGACGATCCTTTTGCCGCATTCCATGGCCTCGTTTGAACTGTTATTGGCGTTCGAGGTTGAACTTTGTAAAACAACTTGTTGAAAAATTGCTTGAACGGAAGGGGGATTTCGATCACTCAAACCGCCGAAGCCACGAGGAAAATTCTGACTGTGAGGATAGAGAACATATGCTGAACCCGTTAAATTAGAGTCAACCACCAACAGGGTGCCGCGAAGTATCAACTATTCGGCATGCGGTCGCCTAGATTCCTCTTGAGCCTCGCATTCCGCCTTCCATTCCGAAGCAGAAACGACTCTGCAGATTGTGCAACCACGACGTTAAGACACCTGAACATACTTTGCTGGCGTGCAAATCTTTGGATGCACTTCCGCGACTGCGGCAAAAAAATCTGGTTCAGCTTCTCGCAACTCTCCCAATCTGCAGGTCAACATGGATTTTTTTTCGGACATTGAGACCGTGACCCCAAAAGCCATGATTTATTCCAGACCCACCATTGCACTAGTGGCTAAGTATGCATTCGAGCTGTTCTATGCCGTCCCTGTTTTTCGTTTACGAGCTTGAGGTACCCCGGCCCGTACCCGTTTCATCTGCTTAACTTATTTTTCTGCATTCTTCTGGCTCTACAGTGGCGGGTCGAGATACTGCGGCCGTGAGCTTGGCTAGGAGGGTGTAGAGGACCGTAATATACAAATAGTGCCATGTATATATACAATTGAGATACTTCCTCAGCCCCGGCGTTCCTAACCGGGACCGTGCCGTGTAATGCTGCCTACCTGCCTACCTACCTACCGCTGGTGTTTTGGTGTCAAACTCTCATGCTGGGAGTCAGAATGAGAGCAGCCGGTGGATTATACCGACGCGGAAGCGGCCGAACCCACTTCAACGCGTGTTCGCCGATCCAACCAAGCGAAAGGATTGATCGCCTGGCCAGGCCGACGTTGCTCACGTCCCTCCTCGCGCGCAAACGGGCTCAAGGCGGGAAGCGGCCTTGATGCCTAGGGAACAGAATGTGGTTGTTGTTGCCTCCGCAGTCCATCTAAGATGGACTCTACAGTCGTTCTCACCTCCAAGAACCTGATCCGGATTATCCGAGTCTGGTTCAACTTGTTGAAACTTGATTTGTGCGTCTGCCAACACATTTTCGTTTCGTGTCGCCCACCGATGCAATTTATTCCAGTCTCCTCACGCCGAAACTTTTACAACCTTCGATTTCTTGCCTCCTGGTTGTGAAATCCCCGCTACAAAAGGAGGAGAAGCAAGTTGAACAGTAATCGATGTCGTTGTTTCGCGTATATAGCTTTGACACATCGCTGATGTGTCGCGTCTCTTCTATTTAAACAGGAAGACGACTCAGACAATGCATCACGAACCAGTATGCCCGAAGTCCTCGCCGTTGCAGTCTGCCTCTCGGACGGAGTCACTCTCTCCGACTTTATCCCCCCGACTGAGATCCTTTCTAACCTCAACTTGGCCGACCATCCCGTCTATGGCGCGGCCATGGGAGAGATTCCTTACAGGGTCACAATTGACTACCTCGCGCCGACGATGGACAGAGTGGTGCCCCTGCTGGGAGCGACCGCCGCGACGGTGAACCCTACTCTCACTTACGCCGACGCCCTGGCCTCTGGACGACAGTTCGATATAATTTGGGTCCCCGCAGGTATGTATTGGTCGTGGTGCCAAGAGCTCTTGATTACCATGTTATTCCAGGTCCGATGGACTATGTGACGGGGGAGAAGCAGACCCCGCAAGTCGAGATCGACTTCCTCGTCAAGCAGGCGCCGAAGGCGAAGTACCTGATGTCCGTGTGTGCCGGGGCGTATCAGCTTGCACTTGCGGGGATTCTCTCCGGGAAGCGCGCGACCACGAACAAGTCGGTGTACAACGCCATTGTGGTAAGTCAACCACGGTTTAACCATACTCCCTCGTACCTGATGAATGCGTGTGTGCTCCAGGCGGCGACGCCGAAGGATATCGAGTGGGTGGCTAAAGCGCGCTGGGTTGTCGACGGGAATGTCTGGACGAGCTCTGGGGTGTCTGCAGGTAAGCGCGCTGTAGCCTTCATCCTCCATTGCTGACGTGCGGCAAGGTGCCGATATGGCCCTGGCGTTTGTTGAGCATCTCACAGACGCAAAATTTGCACGCTTAGTCCGTGGCGGTATGGAAATTCCTGAAGTAACCGACCAGGACGATCCTTTCGCGGCGTTCCATGGCCTCGTTTAAATGTAATTGGCGTTCGGGGTTGATATTTTGTTGAAAAATGACTTGCACAGAACGGATCCCGCCACTGCAAACCAGCCGAGTCCATGAGGAAAATTCTGATTGTGAGAGAACATATGCTGAACTACAAACAGGGTGGAGAATCAACGACCAGGCATGGTTCAATCATGTAACGGTAGAGAAATTCTCCTTGAGCCTCGCACTCCCTGGTGTTTTGGTAAAATGTTCTCATGCTAGGAGCCAGGATATGCACCGGCGGTAGTTTGCAGTGTGCACTGACGCGGAAGCGGCCGAACCCATTTCAACGAAGGCAAACAGAGTCAAAGTGTACTAGAAGTAGTTCCGCCATCATCCTTGCCTCCCCTCGCCCTCTCTTGTCCCCGACACTCATTCACGACAAACGTCGATGCCCTCCCTCTTCTTCCTGCTCCTCGCTCTCCCCCTCGCCTCCGCCGCCCAGGCACCCGACCACCGTGGCCTCGCCAAGCGAGCAAAAGGCGACGTTGTAAAGCGTACGGCGGGCGCGAGCAATGCCCGATGGACCTTCTACTCCACCGGCTTGTCCGTATCTTTCGTCCTCTCCCTCCTTTGTCTAACCCCCATGTAGCGGTGCTTGTGGTGGCTACAATTCGGACTCGGACTTTGTGAGCATGCATCCGACCGGACATGCTGTTCCGAGCCTCATGTTTTCTCTTTCCAGATTGTGGCACTCAACCAGCAGGCAAATATACTGCCTTCCCCACCTGCCTTGTTCCTGACCCCCTCCCAAGACCTTTGGATATCCCTACCCAAGCCCGTTCTGTGGAAAGAAGATCACCATGTCGTACGGCGGAAAGACCACCACGGCTACAATCGTTGACTGTGTTAGTACTCGTGTATGTCTATCGTCCACTACTCATCGTATCTCAGTGCCCTGGGTGCCCTGTGGGAGGTCTCGATCTCTCGCCTGGTCTTTTCTCCTTCTTTGCAAGCCAGGATATGGGCGTCATCTACGGCGATTGGTCGATACTGGACAACAGCGATCACACCACCACCAAGAAGACGACCACCCACGAGACCACCTCGACGACGCACACCGCCCCCCACACCACCTCGACCACACACACGATTACGAAGACTACTTCCAGCACTACCTCCACCACGTCGACGACGACCAGTGCAGCGGAACCGACCTCATCCAGCTCCAGTTCCAGCGCTACCTCGTTGTCGCACTTGCCCTCGTCGACTGCCTCTAACAATCTGGCGGCGCAGTCTGGCACGGTCGCAGCGGACTCGGATGCGCAGCCCCAAAACCTCCGCGATTCTTCGCAAGTTCTGCTTAACCTGCTGGGCCTCCTCGCTGCTGCCAGAGCAAACGCAGATTAAATTTATTATACGGACATGGTGTCGGGCGTCCCATATTTTTCAGATTCCTCAGAGGCCAGCTAGCTAAACCCCACCTTGTCTACATATCGTCTTGAATTTTGCATCACAACAACGAGATTACACAGGAAAGCAAGGCACCGCGCCAAAAATCGATTTCAAGATTGTATTACGAGACAAGAGGGCAGGTATGGAGATTATAGCAATATGAAAACAACAGCTGGCGAAATTACCTCCCGACGGTATCGAAAATTGGATGGTAAAAGCGCATCAATCGCGCCATAACAATAATTTCCTTGTCATTCCAACACCTCTAAAATCGGAATGCAGTGGTTTCTTGTCGGTCTTCGGAAAGTGGGGGACAGGAGAAGGGCATTCCTATCTCGACCTCGAACGGATGGGTTTTGTTCGCGACAGACTTTAGTATGATGTGTTTCCCGTCGGAAACACGTTCAGCGTCCATAATCTGAGGCTTCTGGCGATGAGACCTGGAACAAAAGTCGAAGAATTAAACATGCGGGGTGGGTCGATGTGTATTCATGGCGAATACCGGGTGGGGGCTCAACTTGGTCGCCACAAAGTCCGGTTGAAATTTCGGGCAGTTTCCAGAAAGGCCCACTGTTGAAACCAGGGCGATATAGAGACTCCTGAAGTGACCGACCAGGACGATCCTTTTGCGGCATTCCATGGCCTCGTTTGAACTGTTATTGGCGTTCGAGGTTAAACTGTGTAAAACATCTTGTTGAAAAAAAAATTACTTGAACGGAACGGGGATCGACCACTCAAACCGCCGAAGCCATGAGGAAAATCCTGACTGATGTGAGGATAGAGAACATATACTGAACCCGTTAAATTAGAGTCAACTACCAACACGGTGCCGCGATCCGGCATGGTTCAATTAACGGTCGCCTAGAGTTCCCCTTGAGCCTCGCATTCTGCCTTCCATTCCGCTGGTGTTTTGGTGTAGAACGCTCTCATCCTAAGAGTCAGGATGAGCGCTGGCGGTGGTTTGTACTGACGCGGAAGCGGCCGAACCCACTTCAACGCGTTTCTTAACTGTCGAAAGCGCTGATTCACCCAAGAGAAAGGATCAATCGCCTGGCCAGGCCGACGTAGCTCGCAGTTGCTTAAACGTCGACATGAATCATCGAACCGCTGAATGACCTCGCTGATGGTCGGCCGCAGTGCGGGATTTGACTGGGTCATTTCGTCGACCAGCGCCTCAGAAAGTGAAGCGGCTTGTGGTTCCCATCGCCACTCTTGGATAATGATGAGCAGTGTGGCCTTTGTCTTTGTTCTCAGTCGGACTGGACGTACCAACTTTAGTGCGTCCGAGTGGATAAACTCCTTCTTCAATAAATTCCCCAAAAAGTAGACGTCCGTGGGGAAAGGATTACACCGATCCTCTCTGTGCTCTGGGGGACTTTTGTCGCCACCAAGTACTACGTCTTCCAGCGGCGGGCCACTCTCGGGATTATAGCGGCGGGAGAGTCCGAAGTCGATGATATAATAACGCGGCCAACATTGGGTGCGAGGTATTGTATGCGCCATGTTGTAATTGTCGGTATCCCTCCAAAAATTCACAGGGTGGAAGCCGTGTGGAAATAGCTCTGAGGGGTCCACGACAATGTTGAGGAGCCCACAATCACTAATATGGGTGAGAGAAGCCTTGTAGCCGTGTGAGACGTCCTACCGATGCGCCACATGATTCTCGTGCATGAATTGAATGCCCTGCGATCATTCAGTATACCATCAGACCTAACAGCTGCAGCACTGGCCTCGAATACTTGACGAAAACAATCAATCACCTCCCCGACGGTGTCGAAAATTGGATGGTAAAAGCGCATCAATCGCGGCATAACAATAATTTGCTTGTCGTTGTCCTCGGGATCCTGTAACACCTCTAAAATCGGAATGCAGTGGTTTCTTGGGTCTTCGGAAAGTGGGGGACAGGAGAAGAGCATTCCTAGTTCGACCTCGAACGGATGGGTTTTGTTTGAAACAGACTTTAGTATGATGTGTTTCCCGTCGGAAACACGTTCAGCGTCCATAATCTGAGGCTTCTGGATTCGATGAGATCTGGAACAGAAGTCGAGGAATTAAACATACGGGGTGGGTCGATGTGTATTCATGGCGAATACCGGATGGGGGGCTCGACTTGGTCGCCACAAAGTCCGGTTGAAATTTCGGACGAAGGCGGTATCCGGCAGTTTCCAAGAACGCTCGCCGTTGAAACCAGTAGTTTTCCGTCCGGTGAATGAAAGGATTCATGTCCAAGGTAGAGGTCGCTGGCGAGCCCTCGGCCGCCTCGTGGTTCGCGTACCTTTTGATGTATTGATTTTGTTTACGTTCCAATCGGGTTCTCCCGGGCCTCCTTTCAACCTCATGTCCTCCCTCTCAAATATGCTCAACGGCCAGTCCACAGCGCGACAATTCTTCCAGAGACCCTCGTGCCACCTGGAAAGCTGCACGCACCTTTCTTTCCCCCGCCAGGGTGGAATTTATCCCGTGCCGTTACCTCGATGGACCGCGTTGTGGATGAATTTGACACCTTTGGACCCAGCTGGACTGCGGAGGATAAGGAAGCGGTCTGAGAATCCTATGCTACTGAGTAAGTGCGTCCCTGAATCTTGTCTTGACAGGATCTCACGACGAAAGACTCCTTGGCGAACGCAACGAATTGGCAGCAGAAATCATCGGCAACCCACTCAAGTCCTGGAAAAATAAAGATGTGCGACGCCGGTCAAACGATTTGAAGGTAGCGGCCAGCCAAACCCTCACTCGCGCCATAAGTGTCCGTGACACTCCCGCACTTTCAGTATTCACTCCTGACCTCAACACCTACTTAGTCTTCCGAGAACGCTCGAGAAAGAGGCGAAACTCTGAATCCGCAAGAGAAAAACTCAGCAGGTGCGAATTTCGACACCGGCAGAACTCAAAAGCTCACTCAAACTAAACACTTCCATCATATATCAGTGTGTTCCGTTCGCTGTTCTTTGCTTCATAAGAATCATAACAAACGAAACCTAGGGTCAGGGACATCGTTGGGGCGACATTCGACTTGGGGTATCGGTATTTGCCGCATAATTCTATCCTCTTTGACTCACCTACCGTCCAGATCGAAGATGGAGGCGCTCGTCAGTTCACTCTCATTCATATCTCACGAGTAGTAACTTTACTGAATGGACTAGAGGCTCAAGGAAGGGCCAATCGTTTGCGAGGCTTCAGCAGCCACTCCCTATCCTTTGAAGACCGAGGCACCATCCGTGCCTGCGACTCGACCACCGACCTATTACCCGGAAGATCCAGCAAGTCACGCCCAACCTGTCTGCCCATTCTACCAGTGGAATTTATATTAGTAGACTGATCGCCGATCGCGAGCAGACGCAGAATTCCGTGGACCTTGAAGGAGCCGCAACGGAAATGGATCATCAAGATCCTCGTCGAGGTTTTTTGAACCTTCCTGCAACCCTCCAAGCGAATGTGAGTCCAACCGTTCCGAGTTTCTTCCCTCCATTTGTTTACGGAATTCCACCCTAGCACGCCGAATCCCCCCATGGTCCTAAACGCCGGCATCGAAACGAGTTGCATGCTGCGAACCCTAACCGCGTCTCTACGATGTCAATGTTACCCCCATACTCGGAAAGCGATTCGCGCGCTGTGAGAATCCAGTGCAACTTCGTTTTCGACCCTCCGCTCAATATGGTTCCGTGTGTAGATTCGCAACTCAGGGGCCGTTCAGCAAACCTCGCCCCATCCAGGGACGAATGCGAGCTCGGTTGGAACCTCGTGAGTTTCTCTGCCTTCTCCTCAGGTGTATGAGTTGACTCTTTCACAGGTCGTCAAAGTCCCTTCCGCCCATCCCTTCAGAGGAATCGGAGGCGGAGGGGCTAGATTCTAGCACAATCTCACTCGATTTGTACATGAACGCGAGAGAGGACCCGGATGCCTCGACGGTGGAATCGTATGTCTGCACTTGATATTCTTCTGCGCCTGTTCCCTCCATATCAGCAGCTCCGTATCCTCTCTCCGTTGTAGCGTCTAGTCTGTCAGGAACCGGTTGAGCCGGTTGTATCATGGTAGCCGTGAACATATTTCCACTTCATGGAGAGGTCGGTTACGTTAAGCATAAGCACCGATTTTAAAACGTTCAGGCAACGGCGTCGGATGGTTTCGGATGGTTCAAACACTTCGCGGTCACGTGCATCGTGCCCACTTTTTATGGGGCGTGTTAAAGTCCCCTCGTCTCAGTCGTCGTTCCTTATATTGAGCTGCAGTGACACGACAGGCTGGTGGGGTGCAGGCGGGTGTTATTGGGCAGGACAACGGTGGGCGGAAGTGTGTATGAGATGTATCGTCCGTTTAGAGGTCCCAAGCTGTGTATTTATTTCTGATTTAAGTACCTCTATGCAACCCACTGGGTATGAATATGCAACGAATGTAACAATAAATCGTGTCACTTTCAGGCGCCCGAAACAACGCACCATTTTGGGTCCGGAGACGACATCCACTCTTATTTCCGGCGCTAAGGATGCCAGCAACATTGATAGATATTGAGTCTAAACGAATTTGTCTTTTCCGTCCCACGGTTTATGTGGCGAAAATTGCGTTGTTCATGGACTCGCGGGGTAATTGTCCGATTTTTTTGGCCCCTTTGCGCCTTGTAGTTCTAATGGTTGAAAATGACAAGGTGAGATTGTCGCTGGCGGGACCGACCGGAAGCTTCGCGGGGATCACGATTGCTGTGCAGGTAGATTTGATGCACGGCGAAAACGGCCGGATAAAAACGCGCGCCTTGCTTCCTCCCAATTCAACCATGTCCGACATCCTCACCGTCGCCGTCTGCATCTCGGACGAAGTCACCCTCTCAGAGTCCGTCCCCCCTTCTCTTCTTTTCGTCGACTGATCCTGTCTGCCTGTCACCCACTCAAGCTTCGTTCAACCGATCGAGATCCTCGCCGCCATAAACGACGCAGATAAGCCTGCGCCGGGCATGGACGCCGTCGATGTGCCCTTCAAAGTCGTTTTCGAGTACCTGGCCCCGACCATGGCACCTGTCGTGTCCGCGACGGGCATGGCTTCCGCGACGCTGAACCCGACAAAGACCTACGCGGAGGTCGAGGCCAGCGGGCAACAATTCGATATCCTCTGGGTTCCCGCAGGTGCGTGGGGTTCAACTGAATCACATATGAGTGGTTTTGTACTCATGCACGAACAGGCCCTCGCCCAAACGCCTTCACAGGCTTAGGTCGGTTGCATCTATCCTCGAATATCAGTGCCCCGAAGATTGAACTCAAACTCCTGGATAGACCGCACCCCTCCTGAAGAAATAGCCTTCATCCGCGCCCAAGCCCCCAGAGCCAAGTACATCCTCTCCGTCTGCAGCGGCGCCCTCCAGCTAGCGCTCGCGGGCGTCCTCTCCGGCAAGCGCGCCACCACCAACAAGGCATTCTATCACATTATCACCGTGAGTCCCTCGTCCGTCTTGATCGCCCGTCCTTTTCTCGGAAGGTGTGATATCTATCCATTTAACTGGAAACCCGGGGTCGTCGCAGGAAAAGGCCTCCACGGCCACGGACATTGATTGGGTGCCGAAGGCACGGTGGGTCGTCGACGGGAATGTGTGGACGAGTTCGGGGGTGGCTGCAGGTGCGCGGTTCCAATTGTCTGAGAACGAAGCTCAAGTCACTATTCTTGGTCTGCATAGGCAGCGACATGGCGCTGGCGTTTCTAGAGCACCTCGCAGGCGCCAAACTCGCGCGCCAGACCCGGAGTATCGTCGAGATCCCTGAGGTGTCGAGCGGGGACGACCCGTTCGCGAGCTGGCATGGGCTCGCTTGATTGTTTGTTGCTCGCTGAGATTTTATTCTTATATCTGGGATTTGTCCTTGGAGGTATCGGTTTCAATAGATGGTTTTCAGCCGAGCGCCGACCTGGAGGAACTCACGCGAGCTTTGAGTCATTATTAGCCACAACTGTGGCGCAAGTTCTGGAAACAGATTCTTCGAGACGGTGGATTTTGTGGGACCGATAGAGACCTGGGACCCCAAAAAAATCGGGTAAATGTTAGTGTAACAGGACCAGTGGAATATCTGCGGAAGAGGTTCAACTGGAAAATGGCTTATACATAGTCTTCCTTGTGTGCTTAGTCCACCACGGAATTGTCAGTCGAAATCACTCGCCCGGGTACATTTATTGGACTGAGTTATGTCCGTTCCGCGCATTGCCTTGAACCAGTTATCGTCTTCGCAGTGGATTCACGTATCTCGGATAGACGTCTGAGGTTACTTCGCCGGCTCTTGGTTTGTCGTGGTCACTAGAGATAAGCGGGAAAATAAGCCATAATCTCAAGGGATAATTCCTTGAAATGGAGGTCGATGATATAAATACATGTTAGGTGGTGGAAGCAGGTATCTCTAGGATAAATCAGCACACGGAAGTAAAACGTCGATGAACGCGAACTAACAAATAAACAGAATTCACTCAATCATCCCCCCTCTCCAAAAACCCCACCCCGCCATTCCGCACCTTGCCCACAAAGTTCTCGTACCACTTGACGATCAGCCCCATCGGCACCGCGACGTCCGGCCCCACGCCCACGCCCCCGCCGCCCGTGAACCCCGACACATAATTGAACAGATTCTTCACCACGCGCTCTGCCAGCAGCGTCGGGTCCGCCGCGGGCGGCTGCGCCTTCGTGACGGCGGTCATATTCAGCGCCGCGAGCTGCGTGGCGATGTCCGCGAGGGGCTCGACCGAGAGCCCGAGGATGGCGGTGATCTGCTCCGCTTGCGCCTGCGGGTCCTGCTGGATCTGCATCGCGGAGGACGAGCCGGAGAAGGCAGAGTGCGTGTTTGAGGAGGCGGAGGCGGGGGTGAAGGTCCCCCGGAGGCGGAATATCGCGGAGGGCTTGTCGTTGGAAAGCCTTTAGGTCGAGATCGTTAGGTTCCCGAACGGAGAACACAAGGGAAGTATATACGCACATGCCCAAGAGCTGGAACCCACGTCCCGGCCAGTAAAAGTGCACCGTGCAGCCATAGCCGTCTGGGAACGGAACTATACTCAAGGCACGTCAATTCAGCATTTTAGAGCGAAGACAAGAAGCGAAAGACACACCTGTCCCCAATAAGAACACGCAGACGTGGTTGATCGTCCCCGCGGCAGGGAGCTCGAACAGCGCGTGCGTCTCGTCGACCTGCTGCAGATTCGTCTGGAGGAGGCGCCCGGCGACACAACATCCGAACATCGTCGCGTTGTTTCACAGTAATACACCAGAGTAGCGTCAGGGATCGGCTCGCAGAAACTTGGGATATCTAGAAGATCGTCAGTTGTTCTTCCACGATTGTCTTCGCGGCCCTGGGGTGTCGATGGATGCCCGAGTACTTGATCACAGTCTCAGCCCGACAAGGAAAGCAGGCGATGAAGATGAAAGCGAGAGGTGAGAGCTGCGAGGCATGATGTCAAATCGCCCAAAAAGGAAACGCCTAGAAGAACCTCCAAAAATCCGGGCAGGCAATTTTCATTGAGCTCTGCGAACTGACTACAACATGCGTCGTACGCTACGCTATGTACGCTATATACTTACTACCGCATCCACTCGTCGCACCGTGAGGGCTGACAGCGAAATATAAAATTAAAATGCTAGAAAATAATGCGAAGCATGATACATGCAGAGTCTAAGTCCCTCGAGAATTCTCGAGCCCATCTCTCATTCTCCCTTCGCCCCACGAGTAACACGCCTAAGACCAACGCGTATTCGGAAGGCCCATGATCAAAAGTCGCCCAAATCAACCTCAATCGACTCGATAATTTTCGTCTCAAAGGTCGCTGCATTGATTGCGTTGGCGAGCTTCGACGTCGGCGCAGGACTCACGCCCTTTAGCGGCGTGGCGGTCCCCGTGCCCAATGTCGCGGGATTCGGCGTCCCAGGCCTACACAAGAAAGAAAAAGCACGATCAGCATCATCGTCAAAGGCAATCAAAGGAAAGGAAACACACCTCGACCCGGGCGTCGCACTCTCCCACACCCTTGGCACAGTCCTCAACCTCGCACTCGGATCCAATATCCTCATATCCACGCCGCCCTCTGCCAGCTGCTGCTTCTGCATCTTCCTGTCCCGTCTCTTCCTCTCCGCATCCGCCAACTCCGCCTTTCGTATCGCCTCCGCATTCGCCTTGCGATTCCGCTCATTCACCTTCGCCAGCCTATCTGGCTCTGCCGCCCGCCTGTCCGGCGCGGCGCCATTCACAACCCCGTCTTTCGCGCCCTCCCCGCCCTCGCCCTCAGGCCCAGGTGTCCCGCGCGCAGAATCCGAGCCCTCGGGAGCCATCCCGAGCATCTTCTCCACCCGCCGCACCTCGTCCCAATCCTGCCGCCGCATCGCCAGCGTACGCTCCGCCGTCAGCCGCGAGCGCTCTGCGACGTTCAGCCCCGAGGTCGTCGCCCCGGCGGCGAGGAGCTGCCGCTTGCGCGCGATCATGGCGCTGACGTCCTCCTGAGGTAAAGATTTCGTTGGTCAACCTAAGGACGGTGGACAGAGGCAGAGGAAGGGGTACCTCCGTCACTGGCTTCTTTATAAGCTCCTGCATCTCCGCATACCGCTCGTCGACTTCGCGCCGCGTGGGGAGCGCGAGCTCCTCTTGCTTGTACGTGTCCATGAGGCGTTTGAATTCGTCCTGGGGGCGCGCGTGTCAGGTTCTGTGTCGTAGCAGGCGAAGGAAGCAAGCGCTTACGGGTCCCCACGGCTCGTTACTCGACCGATCCATTTGCCACACCTTCTCCGCCTTACCGTGCTTGAGCTCAAACACTTGATGCACAGTCCTGTCCGGCGTAATCTTGTATGCCTTGGGGGCGGGCGAGAGCCCTATGTGGTGGTGGGTCTCAGTATATCTTCCTTCCAACGAAGAGCATGTACCCACCCTTGATCTGACAAATGCGGTAAATGCGCCTGCCCGCCTCTTGCCCGATGAGATAACGGACCCAGCACCCTGCGAGAGAGACGTTAGCCCTGACGTCGTGACCACCAAAAGTGAACGCACCCTTGACAATGCTCTCGAAGAAAGGTGACACCGAGTGCCTCGCCAGCGCGTCCCGTGTGAGCCAGATCTTTTGCAGGTGCTCGGTCGTCAGCGGAAGGTTGTCCTCTCGCTCCTCCTTCTCACGTTGCCGGGCGGACTGCGAGGTGGGTTTCCTGCGAGGGTCGGGTGAGTTAGTTTCATTGCGGAATGGGGGCCGGCGAGCCAATGGCTCACCCGAACAAGCGCTCATCCTCCTGGTCAAGACGGCTAATCTGCCCGTCCTCGTCGTCCGATTCGTCGGAGGGGTCGGACATCTCCATGTCCATGGGCGAGGAGGACCGGCCCTCGCGGGTTTTGGGGGTGGAGGCGCGCGTCTAAAGCGTGTCAGCATCGAATAACACCCTGAACGAGTACGACCCACCCTCTTCTTCTCGTCCTTCGCCTTCCGCTTCGCCTTGAGCGCACTCAGCGTCTTGTCCTTCGTCTTGTCCTTGCCCGTTCCTCTTGCTGCACCTACGCCACGTCCCAATGTTCACCCACGCTCGAAGGCACAGAGAGGGGAACAGGAACAACAACGCACGCTTCGTCTCGCCGCCCTCCCGCTCCCTGTCAACACCCGCCACGCCAGCAAGCTGCTGCGCCCGCAGACGGTCGACGTGCTTGCGGTCACGGATGGCCTCCATCTCGTCCATACGCGCAGCAAGGATCTCTTCGCGCTCGACCTCGGTTTTTGCGAGGAGGCTGCAGATAAAGCGTCTATTATCTCACACTGGGCGATAATCGTGAGTGGCACGCACGTCTCCCGATCCTCCTCGTCGATATACTTGCCGTCGAGGGGATACTTCTCGCCCGGTTCCTCCGCCCCACCCTCCTCGCTCTCTGGCTCGTCGTCGCTGCTATCATTTTGCCACAAATGAGTCCAAGTAATTCCTTGAAGAATAAAGACGAACTCGTTATTCGCAACGACCTTGCGCTTCTTGGTCTTGCCTGCGCTCCCGCTCGCGCCACCACTGCCCTTGCCACTGCCTCCACTTTCGCGGTTACGCTTCCGCGACGACGGGGCGCCACTGGCCTGCTTGTCCGAGTCCCCGCCGCCAATGAGCTCGAGCAGCTCGTCGTCAAATTCTGAGCCCATTTTGTGGATGTTGGAGGGAAGGAGCAGGCGAGGATTGGGCAAGACGAGGAGGTGGCAGTTGGTGCGTGTTTGGCCACTGTGGCGATGATGGCGGTAAACCGGGCCGTTCTTCCAACGTTCCTCCGCAAATTCCAACCATTTCACTCGCTGTGCGCGTTGGAATATGTGCTCGCAAAATAATGGATACGGTCTCAGCAGCAGGTCAATCGTTATGGGGGAAAGGGATTCATCGACGCATTGAAGGTCGAGGAGAAATTAGAATACGAGTTATCATTTTGATTCATTCATGGTCAGGCCATGCTGAGGAAGGACAAGAGATCACGACATATGTTTCAAGTGACCACAACTGGAAGAAAACGAGGATGTTAGGGCTGAACTCAATTTAACGCTGTCAACAACAACTCACAGTGAAACTCGTCCTCCCTAGCCAGCGCTGCTCACTCACAGCCCTTCAGCCGCCACCGCTGCCGCCATTTTCTCCCCGAACAGCTTCTCCGCATCCCTCCAAACGGACGCAATCTGTCTATTGGGAAACTCCAGCAGTGACGGGAGCAGATCCTGGCTGAATTGTTCGGAAGCCTCCCTAGGAAGCAGCGTCGGCAAATGGTCAATAGAGACCACCGACAGCGGCGGATTTTCCGGTCTAGATTTCAATGCGTCAGCTATTGCCTCGTCACATATGTAGAAAGTCTGACCCAACATCGACGGAGACGGTTGGTTCGGAGAACGTGGTGTTGATACTGTAGATGGGGATCGGGTTGAATGGGTTCGTGGTATCGCAGCTGACGTCCACGACGACGGAGAGCTTCCTCTCCAAGCCCGCCGCGACGATTTGGTCGCGCGTTATGAAGGAGGGGATCGCGCTATTCAGATAGATGCAGTTGACGAAGATGTCGCAGTCAAGGATTTCGTCAAAGGGGCCGCCCTTTGCGGTCTCGGCCATGTCCCACTTGATAATATCGTCTCTGTAAAGAAATGAGACCAAAGAAGGGACGATACGAGACGCGACCCACTCAGCAAGCCCGATTTTCCTGAAAAGATCGACTGCGCCGCTGCCGCATCTGCCCAGGGCACCTATCACCAACGCCTTGACGCCCTTCCCACTCCCCCCGAGTAAACTTTTGACTGCGCCGATCATCGCCTTTTCGTTCTCGAATGGCTCGAGACGCCCTAACTTCTCGCCCCTTTGACGCGCCGCGAGGGCCAAGCAACCCGCAGCTGCTCCGGCGAACCCAGCGTGCCACCCGAACGCAGCGACACGGCGGCCACTGGCGTCGGTGAGGAACTCGAGGTCGTACAAGGTGCCTCCACCGCGATGAAATCGGGAAAGAACCTTGGACCAGCCAGCTTGATTTTTGTAGCAGTGCGCGAACTGGATGTGCGTATGGGGCAGTGGGTCCGTAGACTCCTCAAGTTCCTTCAATCCGATGATAGTAGCCGTCGTCGGTGCTGTAGCCCAAGAGTTGTTTTGCACCAGCGTACAACCAGCGCTATGTGAGTGGGATGAGGTTGATCGATCTCGGATGATTGACCCAGGAACCTACGCCTCATATTCAGAGTCGTCAAATATTCTCTGCTTGTCGCGTTCAACAAAGATGTCGAATCCCGCTTCGAGTAGTCGTTTGGCAGTCGTGGGGGTCAACGCGGCACGGCGTTCGAATTCTTTGGTTTCACAACGGAGCCAGAGACAAGGGTTTGCCATTTTGGAGGTGGAGGAGAAGTAGCTGGGGGGATGTAGCGGTTTCTTTTGTCGCAGGATACGTCCAGCACGCGAGAAGAGGGCAAGAGTGGAGGAAGGAAACGAAAATTGAACTCGAGCTAACTCGAGTCATGCCACTCACGGCTGTGGCCGCTTTGTCATAGCATGACAAAAACGGCTTCATAAAAGGAACCTGTTGTCCGGCGTGTTTTGCAGCTAGTTTCTCAACTGTGGGAAAGAGGTGTACAAAAAAACCTTTTCTCTCCTGTTTTTCATCCCGACAAAGGATCTCTTTTCCATCCAGAAAGAGCATGCCGTTTTTCTTCGGCTTTTAGCACCTTTCATTGCCTTTGTTTTACTTCCAGTAAGAGAGCATGAATTTTTTGTTGTCATATAAGCCTATGTTTTACTGTGTGTAAGACACAAAGAAAACGTATAGTTTTTCTACCCAGATTACAGGGGCTCAGAGGTATCGTCTTTCAGTGAGCAAAATATAGGTAACTTCTTTCTTTTTTCTTCTCTTTTAAGGCCGGAAAAAGTGGCGTGCACGGGGCGCGCACGGAGCGGCGCGCTCGGGGCGCGCTTAGGGGGCGCTCGGGGCGCGCTCAGGGGGCGTTCGGGGGGCGCGCGGGGCGCCCGCGCATCGTGAAAAAGCAGGGACAAGAAAGTGGATTAAGTTGTTTTTAAATCAATCGGAGTTTGAACTCAGCACGACGGCCGAAAAGTTCAACCAAAGTTCAAAAATGAGTGGCGCTTAGAACAGAGTTTTAGATGGATATGCAGCGAAAGAAAACTATGCTACAAAGAGGGTGGAAAACTATGCGGCAGTATCGTAATGGGCGTCAGTTGGGAAAAATATAGTGGTAATGGTCAAGTTTTGTCCTGAGAAGAATTAGTCAGAAAGAATTGGAGGAATGAACGCTCACATGATAATTGGCTCTCCAATAGCGCGAATGAATTCCTCGGCCTGCTCCCTAACATCGGCGAACGAACGGGCGACGAGTTCGAGGACCCAGAACTCGTGGTGGCGAGTCCCGCAGCCCGAACACTTGGCGACGTCGCGCTTGTGTTGGCAATCGAACGCGAGATGGTTCAGTCGTTCTGGGAGCGAGTTGGAAAGAGAAGTGAACGGAGAAAAAAACTCACCAAGACGATAGCGTTGACGCGTTTCAAAAGAAAACAGCCAAAGGCGCTTGTGCCCCCCGCTATCGCATTCCCGGTACCCGAGCATCCGGTGCGTCAAATTCTTGGCCGACCCGATTTTGAAACGGAGGTCTGGGACAATGTCGTCGGGGCCAATCCTCCAATGGATAATGTCATCGTACACCTCGTCCTCCACCTCAGCGCAGCAGTAAATCACCCCCGGACAGCCGTCGCGTGCGTATAACCCCCCGTTCGAAATTTGGAACGCGATCTGAATTTCCGGGGGGAGGCGCGATATCAGGCGCAAGGCAACCGCGGGCGGGATGCGTCGGAGGCGGAAGGCGGGGTTCGGGACCAGAGAGTAGCGACGCGGGCGGCGGCGCAGACGGGCGACGATCGCTGCGATGCGCGGGGATCGACGAGGACCGGGCGGGGGGCGGCGGGCGGCGAGGCGCGGGGATCTGCGGAGGGCGGGTGCGTGGGCGGGATGGCGTGTTCGTTGGGGGTGTTTGGTTTTGGCCACAGGCGCCATGGGGGTTGGGGTGTCGTCAGCAGTGGTGGTTAGAAGAGGGAGGGAGAGTGGTGGTTAGAGGAGAGAGGAATGTGAACAGGAAAGAGGAAGAGAGGGAGATGATGATGGTCAGAAGAGATTAAAGTAGGCGCTGCCACACAGTGCCTACCTGGATAATCGGGTCCCACCGAGCCGTGCGCATATCCAAACCCGCGCCACCGAAGACAACGAAGCTCGCCCGCGTCCCCTCGCGCCGCGATTCGGGAGCGGGAGGCGGGGAACCGGCAGCCCACCCTCACCACGATAGGAGGATGGCGGCGGTGCGCTTCGCACCTTCCGGGGGACATTGCGTGCAAGCCCCGTCCCGAGTCGCAGCTGTACTTTCTCCCTCAATTGGGCTTGAAAGAGCTTGTGTGCATCGTCCCCGCCCACTCCCTTCACGCGCTTACTCAACCTTGACGACCCATCCACCGGAGCCGGATCCCTCCGAATACCCCCACTAATCGCCTTCGCCTGCCCCCACGCGCTTCCTCAAACTCTTCATCTTCCCCCCATTCACCTCGTCCCACGCCTCCGACGGATAGTTGTCCCCTTCCCCCTCTGAACGCGCTACCGCGTTCGACGAGGCGTTGTACCATCCCCGGTGACAATGACGAAAGTCTTCCCCGCCTCGTCTTCACACCCAACCTCCCCCTGGCGCCGCGATTTGAGGGCGCGGGGCGCGGAAGACCCTGCCTGCCTTATGCACTGCACCGTGCAGTCGTCCGCGCCTGGGACCGCCTCCTTCGCGTCGCCCCCCAACTCCTCCGCGTTGGCCCCTCTTCGCGCACGTTTCCAAAGACTCAAACTGCGCGGCCCCGGGGGGCGAATCCATATTGGAACGAACACACAACCGCCCTTCGCCTCGACATCCTCTTTGTCCTCTCCCGCGGACATGACCCGCCCCGCTTGAGGGGGCGACCTTCCGCCCTCTGTGGTCGACGACGCGGCCGCCGGGTCACCCGTTCGCGGAGGGCGGCGTGCGCGTAGACACCAGCTGCTGCACGTTCTCGGAGGAGGCGCACTCGCGTCTGCAGGATCCTCCTCCCGAAGCTGCCCGCTGCCATGGACGGCTTCCCCCGACGGTATACGCCGGCCCAAGCCACTCGGGGATCTGGTGCTGGATCGCGAGGACGAGTTTGTCTATTTGATCGACTTGCGCCTGTCCCGGTAGGACAAAGACGTGGGTTTTGCACCCTCCAAAGTTGATGCTTTGGCCCGTTTCGTTAAATAGCTCCTTGCGATCGGATCCATGCGCAAGGCCCCCCCTCCCAGATAAGTCCGCCAGCACCGTCCGCGCGCAGTTTCGCTCCCGCAGCAGCGGCGGCGGGAACTTCAGCCTCGAGCCCCTGGCGCCGCGATTTGAGCGCACCCGGCGCGAGGCAGCACTCCTCGTCCACGACGCCGTGCCGTCCGCCGCGACCGTGCAGCTCCTCCTTCTGCACCCAACCCTCCAGACGAGACGGCGCTTCGACACCGTCCCCGGCTCATTGAATAATTCGAAGGAGGCTACCGCGGGTGCCGCAGAATCAATCTCAGGTAGCGGCGCAGCAGGCGTAGATCGAGCAAGGGACAGTGAGTCTGGAGGAACCAAAATCAGATGCAGAGATGCATGGTAGGAATTGAACCCACCGGTCAAGGTGCAATCTCTTCGCATCTGCAGACAGTGTCAAAGTCGAGGGTGTACCATTAGAATCTGGGGTGAACTTGCGCGTGCTTACCTGCGCTACGGGATTTCCCGCCGCTATCATGGCTTGAGAATATCAATACATCGGAATATTCGAAGTGCTGATATCCAAACGGACGTCGACGTCACACGACCATCGACAGCAGCGAGCATCGACGGCGGAGCTCGATAGATAAACCAGGGTCTAGACCCAGCTCGCGAGCGAGGTCATCCTGCTCTTCTGAATGCAATTCTTTCACAAAGTCCTCATCCGCGTGGGATTCCTATTTGACTGTGAAAAGACCAGCGAACGAGCTATGTGCGGTGAATTGGCAAGCCCAAATGTCTGGCCACTCGCGGTCTCGGGTAAGCGAGGAAGAGATTGTAGGCTTGACCCCCCGCCGTATTCAGCATGTTATTCCATGTCATGGTTGTGTAGTCGACGAGCGCGATGTGGTGTGATCTGTAGGTAGATTTGATGAAGCAGGTCATGCCCAAGCGCTGTTTGCATCTCAAACGAGCGGTCGTTCCACGCCTTGTGCAAACCTTCAATGCGACTCAGGGAGATCTTCGTTATCGCGGATACGGTATTTGAGCGGCGTGGATCTACAGTTGGGTGTTTTCGTTCAGTATGTGCCCCGGTACTGAATTTCGGATAGCCCACGTTATGAATCGCGGGCAGTGAGTGTTGTGGCTGCCGTTGAGAAGTTCGGTGGCATAAATGGAAGATTTAAGCGAAGCTACCAAGACGGGAACTCACCGCTTTATAGAGTGGTAGACGAGTACCTTGATTGCTGCTCAAACTGCACGAATTTTATTCCCCTGTGCAACAGTTATCGACGGTCGCGGATACCGCATCCAGAACCCGAAGGATTCGTGTCAAGCATTTGAAGTCTCGGGCATCTCCGTGATTTCTGCAGCAGCACCAGATTGGCAGAGGCGCTGAAAATTTATCAGCTTCGCCGTGAGTGGAATAAAGGGGGTAAACCCAGGAGAGCACGGAGTGGAAGAGGTGTGAAACCCGCAGAGCCTCGACGAAAGCAGAGTCTCGGTGAGAGCAGAGTCTCGGTGAGAACCGCCAAGACTCTTCCCAGTGGCCAGTTCGTCAAATGAACTCGGAGCAGGGAAGCGGAAGAGCCCAGACAACACAACCAAATACACGCTTGATCAAATTTCTCGCTTGGACCAACGAAACATGCACAATGACAATCGCACGCTGGATGGCTTCTTCTCGACTGATTTTCCGCGAGCCGATTCCCTCAGGCTGACCTACCTAGGCCTGGAACCCTCGCTTTATGTGGCTGTGCCCTCCCTCCCTAGCCCTCGATGCGGCCCAGTGTTGCAACTTGCCGCGCTGCAGCAAGCACGACTCTAGAAATTTTGTTCGACGATTCGTTGAGCTTAATGTGAATGCCAGCAACCAATGAAGCAGGAATAGGATAATATTCTTCTCAGGTCAGAGTCCCACACTACACATGGAGGAAACTCTACGGTTAACCTCGTGTCCGATCAGCAATCGAGAACCCTGGGTGAAAAACAAAGGCGTCAAGCTCAGTACAATCAAGGGTGGGATGTCCTCGGTGAGTCGCGCCGAATCTAGTTCGGAGTTTGATCCCCAGGTATAGTTGACTGCATCAATCCGGTTTCTACTCGCTCTGTAAATCAAACGTACAGTGCACATAAACATGGAGACAAACACGGCATGCCGAACCGTGATACATGCCTTCTCGCATTCCCACCACAGCCAGGGTTCATTCGCATCGAAGACGAGCAACAACGGCCGCATACATAGTACATGGAGGCACAAGAAGGAAGAAACCCTGGTCAGGTTTGAGCATAAGGTTCGAGGATTGCATGAAGGTCAGCCGCACACACCAGAATGACTTGCGACTGATGTCCGCCTCGAAAGAGCGCCACAGGGAGGAATTACTGGCAGCACGTTCTAACAGCTGCGTGATCGCCTCAATCAGCGTCTCCAGTCAGCAATTTCGATTATTCGTCGCCTCGAGGACACGAACACCACCCTGTTGCAGCTGGTGAGAGAGTTGACCGAGGAGGACCTGTAAATGGCGGGGACGTTATTATATATCATCCAGCTTGTGCTCGTTTAGCCATCTTTTACGCCCGAAAATCTACCTTAAAGTCGAGAGCTTGATTTGAGCCAGCTGTTGTTGGGGAAGGAAGGCAGGGGAAGAGGAGGCGAATGCACGGTGACAGGTCCACTCCGTCCGTGAGCATCCAGGTCAGCGATGATCTCGTGCTGGTTGTCGCCACGAACTTGAAGCACAGTCTGGGAAGGACGACGAGTAGAGGCGTCGAATTGAACGCAGTGGAAAGGCACATCAGGGTTGGGCCGAATATCTGGGGCATAATGTAGAATGACTTTTACCGAATCTCGGTGGAAATCGTCAAGGCTCTTCCCAGTGGCCAATTCATAAGACGTCCTGAGACGCAGGAGCAAGGAAGGGAGGAGATGGAACAGAGAAATGGAGGAAGTGGAAGAGACAGGAGATTGTAGACGAGAAACAGAGGGGCGCGCGACTAGATGCCCGTCCGAGACGCCTCTAGGCGGGTACTGCAGAAACGGGCCCAACGCTGGTTGAAATGCCGGTAGTTCAAAATCAACGCTACGGCTACATCAGTAAACGTCGCCGCCCAAGTCCAGACTCCAAATCTATCTGGGCGTCGAGTAGCTCTGCGAAACCGACAGAGCCTCGACGAAAGCAGAGTCTCGGTGAGAACCGCCGAGGCTCTTCCCAGTGGCCAGTTCGTCAAATGTCAAGGAAGCTCGGAGCAGGGAAGCGGAAGAGTCCGGACAACACAGTCAAACACGCGCCTGATCGAATCTCTCGCTTGGACCAACCAAATATGGACAACGACAGCAGCGCGCGCTGAATGTCTTTTTTTTCGATTCTAAAGCAATCCGGCGCTCACTGAGCCTACTTATTTTGTGGCTGTGCCCTCCCTCCCTGGCCCTCGATTCAAGATATTGCAGACGCATAGAAATGTTAGGTGGAATTTCAGCTTCCCCTTGGCTTCCCCGTCAATGATTCTGTCTTTTTGTCCGGCGGAGCTCGTCCTCGGAAAGGGCGTGAAAAAACAGTTGGATAATCGACGGAGACAGGATGCAACACAACACTGAAAACCGTCCTATTCGTCGCGAGAATACTAGTAACCCTTACTGATGCAACAACATGGTGATAGTGGCCACCTTTTCGAGCAGGTTTGCGTTTTGCTCCTCCTAAGATTTCAGTCCACTCCCGGGCCCACCCTCTTCGCCCACTTGCGCTTCTCCCTCCTTCCAATAGCGCATTCCGTAGGATAGTGTAAGTTCATCTCCGTATCTCACCGGTTTCACTGCATCCCCATTCAGACCAACGGCACAATTTAAGGGCAGCACTGCCAACTCACTCGCTCGAATCGCAAGCCGCCGTTCACCGTTGACCAGAACCTCTGCAAAACATGATTCGATGTGCAAAGCAAAGTAGCCAAGGTAAGGTGCCACACACCGACGGCCTCGCAATTTGGGGGGTTTGGCCTGGAATCGTTGAGGAATCGCGTCGGGTTTCCGAGCCATTGCGCGTCAACTGTCGTGACCTCGGTGGCATCTACACTTCCCATGCCGAAGCACTGGTAGGAAAGTTAATGATAACGGCGAGTCGCGAAATACAAGAAGACACACGTAGTTCAGCCCACTGTGGTCTTGAACAACACCCCTTTCAACGGGGGAAAGGTCAGGAAAGCCTCTGAAGTAAACTTGAAGGCGGCACGTACCGGTGACCAACTGTTTCATTAACGTTGTCAATGAGCTCCCCGACGTATTCTCCCAACGTATCGCCTATGAACATGCTTTCTGCCGCAAAAGCACCGAGGCCGTACGTTGATTTATTAACGACGAACTTCTGTTGATTATTTGCGCTTGGTTCAATTGAAAGAAAAAGAAAGAGAAAAAGAGAGATGCACCTTGAACGCCCCTCGTTGGAGGGCAACATTGGTGCATTGGCCAGGTGGTCCCGCAGCTTCATCCGGAAAATGTTGATGCAGCCCCCTTGTGTCCCGACATAAGCTAGGGTACCAAGAGAAAAAAAAGGTTCCCACTTACCGCGCATCGCAGGCCACGCAGACCTCTGGATCGCACTCGCGCCCTTCTCGACGGCATTTACAGGCCGAACGGCACTTTTTGGTCCTTGCGCACGTAGAATCACACCCCTTCCAGCGACGAACACCTGGCACTGTGGTGAGGCATATTTGCAGTTGAGCGAGCCGGACACACATTCTTTTTCACAACGACAATTCCTCTCGCAACGGATCTTGAGTTGGAAGCAGTGGCATCGCGCGTTGGAGCATGAGCCTGGGTGGACGCAGGGCATGCTCCTGATTCATCCAGAGGGTTTTTAGAATAAATTGGCAGGAAACACCCAGGACACATACGCTGCAGGTCTTCCGGCTTTGAACGATTAACTGAAAGTCAGCACGGGAGATTCCCTTCAGACTGAGCGTACTGAAATCACATCTCTTGGCCTTTTGCCGCCGCTGCCAGTGAGTTTGCTCTGGCGGGGCAGTAACCTTACTGTCGTCAATCATGTGCTGCCGACGGAGAAAAACCTGCAACTGAACTTTTAGCACTGGGTTGATCGATGAGGAATTTTATCACGCACCTCCCGGCAACTCATTTGGCAAATCACAGCTAGAGTGCATGGAATAGTGTCCGGTTCAAGGCTTACTAGGCTGGACAGCACAGCCAGAGCATCAGGAGGCCCGTCGGCGAAGCTGTCACTCTGGGGAAAGGCATGAATAACAGTTAAAACCTGCCCGGTACACGCACCATACGATCATCCTCGTTTATATTACGGAAGCATTCATCGCCGCAGATTAGACCTGAAGTCAGCAGCAACTGGCCACTGGTGAGGCTGGGTTGTTTCGGCACAACGGGGGGTGTCCTCAACTCCCAGCTGGAATCGACTAAATACATTGTCAGAGGATGTCAAGACTATTGGGATCCCTCCCTCACACACCGTGGATGCGGCAGTTGAGCAACAAACAATTTAAATTTGGGCAGAACTTGGCCATACCTGCATCGATCTGACTGGACGGATGGGTGGAGACGGGATCGTAGGGAAAATTAGGTGGAAGTTGTGGTTTCCTCTCAGACGGGAGACCATCACCCCAAATAACGGGCAGCATGTCTCTGTGTTATACATGAATGCATGTTTGGCCTTAAAACGGCTTGAAAACCGACCTCTGGGATACCGCCCACAGGAGTCCACTCTCGTTTGAGGCTCGGAGGGGTGGGAATCCCATTGTCTGCAGGATCTGTTCAACAAGGTCGGCCGAGAAACCGAGGTCGATGTGCAGTCGGCGGACGGTTTCGAACTGAATGATCTCCTCTACCAACTCATGTAAACAGCAGGGAATTCGAAAGTGATGGATGTACCGTCAGGATCTTGCTGGTCGTTTTCCCACTGGACGGCATCGAAAAGGCTGAGATACCCTTCGCGCGGGAACGCGGGGTCCTCAGGAAATGGAATAAACGGTGCGTCCTTGTTATCGATCATGCGCGCATTCTCGCTGCGCAAGGCTGGAGTACAGAACTGATACGGCGGATGCGCGACCAGGTGTGGGTGGGCAGGTGCGACCACCTTCACGGGAATTGCCCTCCCTTCGTCGGGCTTGCCATCTCCGTCGTATGTCCATTCGTAGATGAAATCACCGGCTCCACTGTCTTCAAATTTCGGAGTAGGATTCGGGAGTGTTTTGAAGACATCCTGGGGTATTTTGAACTTCGCATAGCACCCTTGGGCGGAGCCAAAGGAAGGGCTTGGATTCTTGAGTAGTTGGGTGATCCACGGCTGTTTCCACCGGTAAAACTCCTGTTGGACCTGACGATATAGAGCTCTTGCGGTTTTTATGTTGTTAGGGAGTTCAAACTCGTCGGTAGCCATAGCGGAAAAAAGAAGGATTGGACCACAATATGTACAAACAGGGATTACATCTTCACGGGTAAGGTATAGGACTCTCTGTCGCTGCGCGGAAGAGCCCAACTCCAAGCGTCGCGAGAATCGAAGGACATGGGGAGATAGAGCATCCGGGTTGGGCACCAAAAGGCCCGGTTTGTCGAAAGAAGGGATGGTGAGCATGGATGAGGTCACACGAGGTATGTCAGGAACAGATACGTGCAAAGGGCTCATAAGACGACGTCGTGAGATGCTCCAGATCTCAAGCGCGTATTAAATAGAGGAAGCCATCAGCTATGGAAGAGAAACAGCCAGCGTAGGGGAAGCAAGTTTGGTTGGGCGAACCCGTAAGACCTGCGCAACCAGCAGAGTCTCAGCGACAACCGATAGATAACAAGGCAGCGCATGACCGCAGCACCTCGTCGACCAGGACCGCGTCGCGCTAAGGGTGGCCGCACTATTTTGGATTGGATCGGATATGCTCGCCGTCTGTCCTCCTCAACGGTCCATCGTCTGGTGCAAAAACGTGGACGAAAGCGGAGTGGTGATCTCCTGAAAAGACGTGCTTCTGGATGGTGAAGGTCGGACGGTATTTGCGTATCCACGCTCTGTGAGGGAAAGGGATGAATGAAATAATAGGCAAACGTACGGGGTCGGTACGAACCGAACGTCGCAGAGGGAGTGGGGGTCACGAAGAACGCCGTCGTCTTGCCAGGAATCATGGCTGCTCCCCCGACACGTGTAAGACCGTTGCAATGGAGAAAGGGCGCCATCGAGGTGTTGGCGGGTGGACACACGGCGGGGACGCAGGTGTGTGTCGTCCATCTTGGCGGGGTTTCGCAGAAAGGCTGCAGCTGAGCACCAGAGGGGCGCGCGACTAGATGCCCGTCGCGCACGTCTCCAAGAAGGCAGGTGGAGCTTGATACGGGCCAAATGCTGGCTCTTGAGATGCCAGCAGTCCAAAAATCAACGCTGCCGCCGTATCAGGAAACCTCGCCTCCCAAGTCCACGTCCATCCCGGCATCGAGTAGCTCCGGGGGAGGGAATAGCCAGCCATGAAGGCGACAAAACCAGATAACCACGGGCCTCTTCCTTCCCCGCCAAGTCTCTGCGAAACCGACAGAGCCTCGATGAAAGCAAAGTCTCGGCGAGAACCGCCGAGGCTCTTCCCAGTGGCCAGTTCGTAAGACGTCCTCGAGACGTAGCGTTCCGGAGGGAGATGGACTCCGAGTAGGAGCAAAGAAGCGGAAGAACCCGGACAACACAACCAAACACACACTTGATCGAATTTCGCGCTTGGACCAACCAAACATGCACAGCGACAACGTCAACAGTGCACGCCAAGTGCACGCTAGATGTCTTCTTTTCGATTCTGGATTTGCCCTCGGATCCCAATCCGCTCAGACTGGCTCTGATTTTTGTGGCTGTGCCCTCCCTCTCCAGCCCTCGATTCAAGATATCGCGGACGCAGAGAGATGTGAGGTGGAATTTCAGCTTCCCCGTCAACGATTCTGTCTTCGTGTCCGCCGGATCTCGTCCCCGCAGAGGGCGTGAAAAAGCAGTTGGATAACCGACCGGGACAGGATGCAACACAACACCGACGCGCAAGTATGTTCCTAGACTATAACTGAGCGGAAGGACCGCCGCTATCGTCTGCCTTCTACGCCGCAGTACTAGTCTGAGCAGCCGTTGGGCTTTCATCTTCAAAGAATTCATCACACAGGTGGTGTCGCGGTCTATTTACATGCTCCTAGGTCGGAACAGGATTGGGATTCACAAATCAGGCAACAGGATGTTTGAAATACTGGCGGACCCTCTAGAGGCCCCCCTTCTGGGGTCGCCAAAATTCGTCGTTATCGCATTCATTGACTTCAAACCGAACGTTGGTCTGCAGCTCGAAGACTTCCACAGGCAGGGGAATGGGCTCCTGGAGGTTCAACTCCCTAACCTGCACATTAGGAAGCGTGGCAAGCCAGACAGGGGAATACAGATTGCGCGGCAGTCCCTTGATGACTGGTGAGGATGATTGGGTTGCGGGCTCTGCGGCAGCCCGCAGACGAGGATGTGGCGCAGGTCCGGACGACACCCCACTGGCGGTGAGGTTCTGGTAGTCGGCGTGATAATCCAACCATTTCAGCAGGTTTATTAAGACCTCGTGGCGCCAGTCCTTGCGTATAACGCGGCAGGTCTTTTTCCTTCGCTCTCGTCCAATCTCGTCGTCCGAACTCATGGCTAGGCCGCTAAGCACGTTGAAAAGAACCGCGAGTTGGTTCCGAACCGACTCGCTCCAGGCCAATTGGGCCGAGTGTAACCTCCGTTCGAAGAGCTATTCAAAGTGAAGCCTCATCAACAACTGAACACAGAACGAAACCATGGCGTACTTGGTTCCGGTGCGTGAGGCGTCGAGCTGTCTTACTCAGATCATTCATGTACTCCGGATCGACGAGGGTTCTAGCCACATCGACCAGCGCTCTTCGGATGCCTTCTAAGCGACCGCGCCAGAGCGGCTTGAGGAATAGCTCGTCGACACTTTTGTCTTCGTCGTCGTCATCGCTGTCGTTTTCAGCACTTGCCTCTTCTATTTCTTCCTCCGGCTCGTACGTTTCGAGGAAGCCTCGTATTAGCCGCTCCCCCACGGCGTCGTTCCATGAACTGTAGACGACATCGTCTCCCGCCATGTCCAGGGAATAAAGCTTGGTCGTCGGATGCGGCTCCGGCTGAGGGCCTCCGGCTTCGAAGGCAGCGAGCACCTCGGGAGGGGCCTGGTTCTTCACAAGCCTGTCTATTTGTTTGTCCGATTTAATTCCCAGCTTGCTGTGCACATATTTTCGGAAAGCTTTCTGCAAGACAGGCGGGTCAATGGACAATCACAATCACAAAAGGAAACAGTATCGATTTACGAGTGCATTCCGCTGACACCAGGGCCGAACATTTTTTCGTTGGCGGCGTGGAACCATCTTTGGCTTCCGTCTTGGCTTGCCCTTGGATCGCGATCCGGGATTCGGAGTGCTCGATTGAGGATTGGATTGCGTGTTGTGCGGGGCCGTATGGGCCGGTGCGTTAGGTGACGAGCCAGAATGGGTGGCGGGTTCACGCTGGCTGTGCGATGTGGACGGGCCTGACGGATCTATGGTCGTGGGATTTCGGGCGCCTGAGGAGGAACTGGCGGAGTTGGTGGGGTCCGACATGTCTGTGTCCCGGCCTTTTTCGGCCTGCGCTAACTTGACGTTTAACTTCGCCACATAGTCAAGCGTCCATTTCGATTGATTTTCATGCTACCACCGTCAGCGGCGGAACACAAAGACGGGAAAACAACAATCACCTGATGAATCTTCTTCTCCATCGAGCCCATTCGCTCCCTGGCTTGGGCCAACATAGTTTCAAGCTTTATCTGTCATGAGGCCACAATTCATACCCACAACGGCGACACTATACCTTGGAAATATTTTCACGGCACTCGCGGTGCACCTCAGCGTCGGGCTTCAACGGGTAGGAATAAGACGCGACCAAGGCTGCAGATAATCGCATACCACTAAATCCTGTTGCCGCTCCTCAATCAGTGAGATGCATCAAGGGCGTGTACACGGACAAACCTTGGGCTTTTCTGGTAAATGGGCTTCGGGTATCTGAGGGCGCGCCAGCTGCAACAAGTCAGGATCCTCCGCAGTTGGCTAAGACTCGTAAGCGTACATCTCCCCGCATTGTATCCATTTCCTGAGAAGTTGTCAGGATAGACGAGCCGAGATCGGGGATCGCTGACCTTTGTAAGGTTTGAATTGAGGACCTCAACATCTTTCATTCGCTCTTGTGTCTTTTGCAGTTCGCCCTGGATTTGAGCGACGTCAGAAGGAAGTACGTGGCTGGTTCGCCAGGTTTACCTTCAATTCGGCCAGTTCCTAGTAACTGGTAAGTTCTCCAGGTACCCAAACGGAATACAGACAAAAAACCTTCTTAAGATCGCTCTTGGACTCGATAAGTGTAACATTGCGCGCCTTTTCCTGCGCTGCGGTTGTTGTCTCCTCATCCAGAAGCCTTTGGAGTTTTTTGCGCTCTTGACTCAGTTCGGAGCATTGACGCTGCTGATTTGAGAGCAAGCACTCAGTCAGGAACTCGGGAAAGAAAAGATTTCGAACCGCGGTATCAGCTGTAGCTAGGCTATTCTCGAGCTCTTTCTCGAGACGGATGATCTAGTCAAAGGAGGAGCTCAATTGTCTGGGCGCAGCTCAAGGAGAGGATCAATACTTTCGCCGTCGTGTCTGTCTCAGTTTGTTCCTATTCATGATCAGACAAAGTGAAGTTACACGGAGGGATACGCAACTGACCACCAGCATTTTTTCTGCTTCCAACTCCTCGATGTGCGTTGCATTTCGCTCGTTTTCCTGCAGCAGGTCGAGCGTTGGAGGGTGACTTGGAAGGCTGGCCGTACCTCGCGGATGGTCGCCATTTGCTTTTGATGAGTAATTGCCTCGCCAGTAAGCCGAGAGTTGTCCTCTTCCAGGGTTTTGGTCTTAAGGAACTTAGCCTTGACCAGTGGTAAAAAAGGAAAGCATACGCGGGCTCTCAACTTGGCCTCGGTGCGGTTCTGTGTGTAGGTCGGAATTATCTGGTCGCCGTGCGGACAACGGCTCACGAACCTTGACATTCACGGCCTCTTCCAAGTCTGCAGTCCTATTCGCCCATGCAGCAAGAGCACTATCGGCCTAGAGGTTACTGAATACCCGCGCCATGATGCACCCATGAGAGCAACCTACGTCCTGAATACTTGCCAGGAGGCCATTTCGCTCCTGCTCAAAGACTTTGAATGCCTCTCCATGTTCGAGGTTGGTGGCTTGAAGTCCGCGCAACTAGAGTTCAATCTGAGAAGCACAGAACGAGAGACGGGCCATGTCACATACGGAAGCTGTAGAGCCTGCGAGCTTTTCCTTGAGAGCCAAGTTTTCTTTCTCGAGGGTGTCGATCTGGACAAATGCACAATTTCAGCAAGTATTGCACGACAGACTCATCCTTGCTGGCGTACGCGATCCTTGGCCTCGTGCTGGAATGCGGGACGAATCAAGACCTAATAACGCGTCTGGGCAACAGAGCCATGGCAGAAGGTGGCACCGACACTGACTTTGTGCCGTCCGGTAGTCTCGGCAGAGTTGTCGGCTGGCTCATCCAGTGGTGGTGGTTCTGAAGCCTCGGCCGAGCGCTTGAGGTTTGAAGGGAAGGGGGGGGAGGAGGAATCCATAATGTTGCAAGTCAAGAAAAGTGCCCAGGTAAGGGTAGAGTATACTATTTGCGTCACAAAGAATCTCTTCAACAAAGAAACAAAGTATGGGATCAGCCGGAGGTCGGTCCGATTCGCCACACATGAGGTTCTGTAGCGGCGAAAAGTGAGAGGCAAATATTAATGACCATTCGCAATCGAACAAGGTCATTGAAGCCCACCAAAAAAACGTGTGAGTACTGTGAGACCCAGAATTAAGGCTGCAAGAGGGCGCGCATCCTACGACCAGGCGGCAAACGAAGTAGGACGTGAACGCTTGAACGGATCTCGACACCGTAGTCCACATAGAAGGAATCGAGTCGTAAGTACCCAAGAATGAACATCGTCATCGACAGCAAAGTGGAAGAGCCCGGACAACACAGCCAAACACACGCTCGATCGAATTTCGCGCTTGGACCACCATACATGCACAGCGACAGCGCACGCTGGATGTCTTCTTCTCGATTCTGATTTTCCGCGAGTCGATCCCCTCAGGCTGATCTAGGCCTGGAACCCGCGCTTTATGTGGCTGTGCCCTCCCTCTCTAGGCCTCGATGCGGCCCGGTGTTGCCGCGCTGGCACGACTCAGAAATTTTGTTCAACCATTCGTTGAGCTTAAGGTGAATGCCAGTAACCAATGAAGCAGGACCTTTTCCTCGACTGGCAATCGGATACGTGTGGCTATAGAGTCGGCTTGCAAGACTAGAGTTCAGCTTTGATCGTGTCAGCTTGAGGGTGCATCCGTAAGTACCGACGAATTTCATGTCCTTTGACATCTGCAAGGAGAAGATAGTATTATAACCGAAGAGTCGAAGGCTATATTCAAGCTTCAAGATCCATTGTTTGGACTCTGGACAACAAGGAAAAGGGCAGTTCGTACCTCTTAACGCGGTCGTCCCGTCGGACCCGTCATAGTGAGGCTCTGGCTGTTCAAAGAAGCGCGAGCCCCTGATGTCGACGGCCGATGGGGGTCTAGCGCTGTGCGCCTGGCCGCGAGGATGGGACCTTCAGCCTGGTCGACTGCGCGAGAGGCCTGGAGTTTGACTTGGCGTCAACAGTCTTCCCATAAGTAGCAAAATATTGAATGGAGGATCATAGATTTGGACTAAAATTTTTGCTTGTTCCTTATTGGGATCGGGCCGCCTCCTCCTCCCGCTTCGCTACCCTTCAATGCCCAGGGACTCCCGCAAAAAACATCTCCATTCTCCGCTGCGATCGTGCCGCCAAGTTGTCGTTTCGCATTTGCCAGGCTTCGATGCGCGCAAAAATTTGCTGTTCGTAGACTTGGGCGTCACCTTCGTAAGGGATTGGCTGATAATCGGCGGGCTGCGAAATGGCATTACAGGATATGAATCAAGCTGAAAACGGTGCGGCCATACCTTGTGCACTAGGTCCTCATCGGACTGCTGCACCGTGGCCGTCGCTTGTGCATCGCCCGTCGCGACCACCTCCAACTGCAGGTCATGAGTCAACTGGGGAGAGAGGACAAGTCGAGGAACCCACTTGCGCTGCAGCGCTCGGAGAAAGCACCTCAAGGTGCCATGCTGACCTCGGCGAGGAAACGCTACCAGTTACAGCGGCCGCAGTCATTGAATCTAGAGCCAGTTTGATAACGGGGAAACTAGCCAGCACTCGCGCCCTTTCATCTCCATAAGCGTTGCCCACCTGGTCCGTAATGCGCTCAAAACTGTGGTGAACAATCAGGGGGCGGTTCCGGTCTGTTGAAGGGATCAGAGGATCTACATTGCATGGCCCGCCGCTGTTATTTTCAAGGTGCATGATATGCAGGCTATGTCCAGTAACCCATAGAGTTGCTTGGTATACAGATAAGCAGACTGGAGGTATCAAGCGTGTAGCCACGCACCAAAGTCGACAAACGATCTGTGACAGACGAAACCATTTTAGGACCTATCTCTATCCCAGCGATAACACCGTTCCGCCGGACTAAGATGAATGTGACGTAGGGTCAAGAGCATCACAAGAGGCATACCCTCCCTCACGACATCCGCAAGAGTGATAATGGCGTCCGCAGGAACCTGTCTTGAGATGCTGAGGGTAGCAGCTACGGTCTCTATCACGAGAGGAGGATTGATAAAGACGAGTGTAACCAACACGGTAGAAGAGCTGACGGTGGAGATAGTTGAACCGGATGGTAGACTTTTTCTGGCGTTTCTGGGCTTGGGCCATGACTCTCAAAGGGATTTGCTGAACGGGGAGGAAGCGAGTCGAGTAGATATATATCTGAAGACGACTTTGTCTCACCTCATGTTTGCATGGACAAAGGTCAATTGTTCCAGCAAGGGGTTGAATGATTTTCAGCCGAACTGGAGTGTGGAAGAAGTAACGTGAGTGAGATGGGTCTGCTACAATGAGTCGGCGTCAATGACAGACTTGACGGAGTGCGCAAGTTGTCGCTGGGACTTGGCAATCAACTCCAGCCCGCCGAGAGGATGCCATTCAACGGCGAGAATGGGTGGTCGTGGAGAGGGGGGGCAAGAGGAAGAGTGTACCTGTTATGGTCTCAGCACGAACCAAAACTCCTAAGGCAGGAGACGCACGCAAAAACAGAAACGAAAAACCCCAAGTCGCCCGATTGACCCAGAATAAAGACTACCTTGGAAAGGTTCCGCTTAGTCCATTACTGGCAGCACGTTCTAACAGCTCCCAGACGCGTGATCGCCTCAGGCAGCGTCTCCAGTCAGCGATTTCGATCATTCGTCACCTCGAGGACACGAACACCACCCTGTTGCAGCTGGTGAGAGAGTTGACCGAGGAGGACCTGTCAATGGCGGGAACGTTATCATATATGATCCCCATTGTGCTCATTTAGCCGTCTTTTACGCCCGAAAATCTGCCTTGAAGTAAGTCGAGAGCTTGATTTGAGCCAGCTGCGGATGCATAACTTTAGTTGTTGGGAAAGGAAGGCGGGGGAGGAGGAGGCGAATGCAGGCCACCCCGTGAGCATCAGGGTCAGCACTGATCTCGTCGCCACGAAGCACAGTCTGGAAAGGACCACGAGCTAAGA
Organism: Mycena filopes; assembly: GCA_029281495.1. Taxonomy (NCBI): domain Eukaryota; kingdom Fungi; phylum Basidiomycota; class Agaricomycetes; order Agaricales; family Mycenaceae; genus Mycena; species Mycena filopes. Next base: position 620,462 of record JARIHR010000009.1, on the reverse strand, counting down.
GGCGTCGAGTTGAACGCAGTGGGAAGGCACATCAGGGTTGGGCCGAATATCTGGGGCACAATGTAGAATGACTTTACCGCCGCAGAACAGCGCTGCTGCACGGTCAGAAATGCGAATTTATGTAACTCGCAGTCGAGCGCTCGTGGTTGATCCAAATCAGGTTTGTTGGGTTGTGTTGTCCAGGTTCTTCCGAGTCCCTGCTTTCCTCCTCCTCCTTGCGTACTCTGTTGGTGGTCGGACCCGAGATCTCCCCTGCTGTTGCTTCGTTTCTCGCTAGGCTATCTGCGTCACGTTCAAGAGCATCCAAGAAAACCGTCGAATGGGGAGAGCCTCGGCGGTTCTCGCTGAGACTCTGTTTTCGTCGAGGCTCTGCGGGTTTCGCGGAGACTTGGCGGGTCGGGCACCATCCGGGCATCCCTCCAGACATCGGTGAGGTCCGTTCGATTGCCATTGGCCACTAGATCTCGTAACGCCCACCGACTGGGCATTTAGCCCTCATTACGACGTCGATGTCGTCCATCCCAAAGCGCCGCCGTTCGATTGTCATTGGCCTACTGGATCTCGTAACGCCCACATTCCCACCGACTGGGCATTTAGCCCTCAATACGACGTCGATGTCGTCCCTTCCAAAGCGCTGCGGTTGTGACGGTCCCGCGTTCAAGATCTTCATCCACTTAAGTCCAAGCTGTATGCCCACTGGAATGCAATGTCCCGGCGAAGCCGCGCCTCCACCATTGGCGGTACTCCTGCAAGCGCCTCCTCAGCATTCTCTGCCATCTCAGCCAACATGATCCATCCAGCTTCGACATACCGCGCCGCCACCCAATTCGTCCTGTCTGCAATCCCCTAGCCACTATGTACCATGCGCAGTATGCTCCTCACCCTGATCCCCGTCCTCCTCTCATTTCTACCAGCCAGGGCAACGGAGACCCATCTTGCCCTCGTCGACAGAAGCTGTTGGTTTGCCGACAGGAGTTGCCGGTTCGGTATATATTGATTCGGAAATCCGACACTCGCGATCGCGTGACGCGTAGGTCAAGCGAAATTCGGAAACTCGTATTCGTATGATAATCTTTCCCAAATGTATATTCCCAAAACCACAGGCCTGGCTCACACGAGCACCTGCGGCCACAGATTGTCTCCATCTTCTTCCCTTCCCAACCATCCGTTTGGATAAATATTACACTACATTGTTGCTGCATGCCCATTTCCCAGCTGTTTTGTGCGGAGTAAGCCGAGGGCGTGATGGGATGCGACTTTCGATCGCTCTTCTTTGTCTATTCTCAAAAACTGCCTTTCCGTGCCAAATCTCCTCCTTCGTTCTCCTCCTCCCTCAGTAAGTGCCCTCTGTTTGGATTCATGCTAACCTTGACTATGTCTGCAGTCATGAAATCTTTGTTAATCACCTCCAATGTCACGGTCATGCTTCAGCGGGCTAACGACGCGTCTAAGGACGCGCCCGAGTCGTTCAAAGACCAGCACATCGGGGTCAAATATCATCCTCCGCTGTCCTTCAGTAAGTCCTTCCTACTCTCTGGGCTTTGTTTTTGCATTGACACCATCTCAAGTCATTGAGTCTTTGTTGACCTTTCCTATCAACAAGCTCATGCTCCAACTCCGAGCCAACGCCCTGCCTGTGCTATACCAAGAGCGTGACACCAGGGCCCTTCTTGCCTCGATTGCAGATCACCTCGCAAGCCTCCCCCGGCATCCGCCGTGCGAGGTCGGGACTTTGAGCAAATACATCTCCAGCCTCTCATCCTTGCTTGCGCCGATTCGCCAACTTCCCCCGGAAATCCTACAAATGATATTCGTCAATATCCTTACCCACCCTTTCTCATGCATCGGGGCGCAACGACGTGTTGCTGGTGTGTGCCATCACTGGCGTAAAATTGCTCTAGACACCCCAGACTTCTGGGGCACCTTCGTCGTGTCATTGTCGGGGGGACAAAACATCGGTGCAATCGAAACCCTCCGCCTGCACATTTCGCGGTCAAAACAACGGGCGTTGTTCATCCACATCCTATACGACCACCATTCGTCGATCGATAAAGCAGCTTTGGCCGACTTGCTCAAATGTGCGGAACGATGGGCACACATCTCCATTCCCCATGGCCTGAGCCTGGAACATTTTGCCGCCACTCACGACCGCCTACTGTCTCTCCGGTCCTTCGCTTACGAGGGAGAGTGGCACCTAAATCCCTTAGGCCGCACGTTGCAAGCTTTCCTAGCGGCCCCAAATTTACATGCCATTGACTTGGCCCTTTCGAATCTGAGCAACCGTGGTGATGGTCACGGAATGGAGCATATGGTCCCCCCTCCACCTTTGACCCGACTTGCATTGTTGCACTTCAAGGGTGGGCATACGTCCATCCGACGTTTTGTGGAGAGGTTCCGCTGCAGCTTGTACCAACTGGTGTTGCACAACATCAAACTCCGCGCACGCGATCTACTTGCCCTGCTACGTATGCTGCCAGGCCTTGAATCACTGTCCATCAGCAGCATGGCAGCCATCGCCGTGAATGATGTGCTCTTCGACTCGCTTCGAGCGGACCCGGGCATCGTTCCCAGACTGAAAGAGTTTCAGCTGGGGGGGGTTAACCTCGGCACCACTGGCAGCATCCTTCGGATGTTGGAGGCTCGCGATCAGCGCATCACCTTCGCAATCAGCAAAATCTGTCTTATGTTTGAGTTTCGATCGCTGGAACCAACGCATCACAGCCAACTGAAATCCTTGGGCTTTCTGGATTGGTCGAGCGACTTTTGCTACGCCGCCAACGGGACGGGCTTCGTGAGGCGTGAAGCAGGCGTAAGAATCGTCCGCTGGCAGAAGGAATTTGATGGATACTTTCCAGTTCTGCCTCCAAACTCTCGAGTATATATCGCGGGATGATCTACGTCTACTCTACTCGTGTCTACTGTATCAGATATTATAGAGTTTGTGCTGAGACCAAAAAAGAACACCTATCAGGAAAAGCGACGTCTTGAATTAGCGCAAGAGTCCAAATTTTCCGGTCAAACCTGGAGGGCTAGGGAGAGCACAGCCACAGAAAGCGAGAGTTCCAGGCCTAGGGAGATCAGGCTGAGCGAATTGGGGCTCCGCGGAAAGTCAGAACCGGAAAGAAGGCATTCAGCGTGCGCTGCTGTCGCTGCGCATGTTTGGTTGGTCCAAGCGCGAAATTCGATCAAGCGTGTGTTTGGTTGTGTTGTCCGAGCTCTTCCGCTTCTCTGCTTCTACTCGGAGTCCATCTGCCTCCTTCCTTGCTCTTGGTGACGCTACGTCTCGAGGACGTCTTACAAACTGGCCACTGGGAAGAGCCTCGGTGGCTCTCGCCGAGACTCTGCTTTCGTCGAGGCTCTGTCGGTTTTGCAGAGCCTTGGCGGGGAAGGAACGGGGACCGTGGTTATCTGGTTTTGTCACCTTCATGGCTCGCTATTCCCTCCCCCGGAGCTACTCGATGCCGGGATGGACGTGGACTTGGGCGGCGAGGTTTCCTGATACGGCGGCGTTGATTTTTGGACTGCTGGCATCTCAAGAGCCAGCATTTGGCCCGTCTCAAGCTCCACCTGCCTTCTTGGAGACGTGCGCGACGGGCATCTAGTCGCGCGCCCCTCTGTTGCTCGTCTATCTACTTGCGAAACCCCCCGGCAGGAGGCCAGAGAATGTGTTTGTGTGTCGGCCCGCCGTCTCGATGGTGCGCCTTCTCCATTCGGCCCACCGCTTGTCCAACTCGGGTCTCCTTTGCTCGCTCGCCTGCTACCTTATTGCAGATGTACCGGCTACGGACGTGGCCCGCTTGGTTTCCCCGCGGCTTTCCATATACCGACCCATAGGTACGTATACTGAACCTCTAGTCTTTGCCTGTTTCGTGGCAATCTTAGTAGCGTTACTGCCTTGATTGGCTGACGCTTACCCCGCCGCCTTTGGCTCTATCGACGCAGCGCTGAGAATCTGCAGGTCTGCTGCGGCCATTCGTCTGGAATTGTCTCAAACAGCGTTTTGCGCATCCTGACGCGGTTACATTTGGTGAAAGCTTCTGTTTTATTCCTCTGACTAGCGAACACTACTGATTCGAGCCAAACTCGATTATAATTGCTCTTAGTCCGCGTTAATACGGGATCCATTTTCCCGTCCAGCAGATTTCAAGACCGCTCCACCCTCATTCGACGCCTCCGGTATGCCTCGGATGTGCTCTTAAGGTACACCTTGAGCATATCCCGAATGGGCCAACACTGCTCATATCCGCGCGTGACGGGGAACTTTTTTTTGACCTGGAACTGGTGTAAGCCTCAACATTCTCAATTCGACACTGGCGAGTGACTCCATACCGCCTCGGAAATCCATAGCAGAGTGCTTGTGACTTGTTTTTGAAAGCTCAGATTCACGTCCAGCTTTCCTTCCGCCAGCTCCTGCACCCTGGCCTGATGGATGTCATCCTCGGATCTGAGACTTGCGGTCGTTCAACGCACCTGGACCTCCGCAAATTCATCCTTCGTCCAACCGCAGCTCTCGACCATATACTTTTCCAGGCTGTAACCGCCAGAGCCCGGCCTATTGGGTTCTCCAGGCGGCTTCATTCTGTGTTTAGGGGAAGGAGATCCTTCGTTCGCCGCTTGGAAACTGATGCCGCCCTCGGTGCTGGCCGTCCTCACCCTCGGCGCGGGATGGCTTGGTTGGTCGCTGGAGGCCCTTCTATCCTGCGGACTGATGTCGCTGCTGGCCGTCCCCGTCCTCGGCGCGGGATGCCTTGGTTGGTCGCTGGAGGTGCTCCTATCCTGCGGACTGATGTCGCTCGGGGTCCGGTCGTGAAGCGAGGGAATCGACGATCCGTTCGAGACGCTCTCCTGTACTGCGTCGATGCCAACAATCTGCAGCAGCTCCTCGCGGGTGAGCTGCGCGCAAATGACCGGTAATGCCCGCCGCGAGAAAAGGTGCCATTCATGGCGTGCCGTTATTAGGGGAAGGGGGGCTTCAATATAATCAACTTTTTCCATGAAGCAAGGGCGGCGTGGGTTGGCGTGAACTCCTGCACCACTCGAGCATTTATAGAAAAGTGCCTGTTTATCACCTCGTCTGATAATGCCTTCTTTGTATCCGGGATGGCCGGCCCGAGCCGTCACGATTCCGTCAAACAAAGAACAAAGACTTTTCAGATTTCCTTCGTTCCGTTACCACCAAACATGTCTTGCTACTCCCTCCAGCAGACACTGCTTCCGTCTCGGCCCGATAGATCTGGCGCTGTGAACAGTCTCGTGTTTCTGGACGACGGAAACCTTTTGGCGAGCGGAGGTTAGTCCTGTCTGAAGTTGTCACCTGAGTGGATTCTACAAAATTGCAGGAAACGACCAAACTTTACGCATTTGGGACGTTCACTCTGGTAAATGCCGACAAGAGCTCAAAGACCCCCACTGGGGGCAGATAACATGCCTCAGCTTGATGAGAGAGATCTCGGGTCAGAGTCCGAATCTCGACCTTTTCGTAGGGACCGGACGAGGAGTGGTCTCAATCTATCCGTGGAACCAACGGACGCATGTGCGGACCCCTGATAGCTCTTCACTTACCGAACTCACTGCCTTCCAGGAATTCGTCAAACAAACTGGTCGCCTGACCACTGTTTTCAAGCTGGATGAACCTGTCGAAGCACAGGATATTGATCCCATAAGGTGCAAATTCGCGGTCGCCTCAATGCAGGGCCAAATCAAGTTGTACGCCATCGAAGATCGCAGTATGTAACCCCCTCAGGCAGGTTCCTGTCAAGTAACTCTCGTTCAGCGTCGCTTGTTCCTGTGTGGACATTCATGATGCAATCCGCGGTCCCCCGTAGTATTTTGTTCATCGGCGACACCAACGAAAAACTCGCCATCCACAGCTTGAAACCTGGGCCAATGTAAGTCAACACGAAAAAGAAGGAACGGCGGGGACTCACCCGGTTGGTAGCTTGTACCTTAATTCAACGACTGGCGTAGTCATCCAACCTAGCCATGAACTCCTGGGCGGCGTGTAAGTGTCGCTCGTCAGTCAAGCCAATCCGCAGCTAAATCATTCCTTGCAGGGGAACCGTTGCCATATCTGCCGACCGCCGCATGAAGGTCGTCCACAACATCAGAACCGACAAGTTTGATCTGTATGGCGCGGGTTCTTTGAATCCAGTCAGTCTTCAGGTGTCATCCAGTCCCGGAAAAATCAAAGGGGCCGCCTTTGGCGAAGGAGGGAAGGTCCTGGTTTGCGGCGGCGATGATGGCTTCGTTCACATCTTCGACGCCATGCAGGGAGTTGAACGGCAGACCTGGATTTCCTCAGATTGTAGCACCGTGTACGCATTAACGGTAAGTATTCCCTCCGGATGCTCGACGACGACACCGACGACCGCAACTCTCTAGACATGCACAACAAAGGAATACCATATCATCGCTGGTGGAGGAAGTGATCTGGGAGCCGCAATATATATATTGAAAAAACCGGTTCGTCTCATGTGAAGGCTTTCCATTCAACTCACTTATGTCCGGGTTAGACGGAGTACAAGGACGCCATAGACCGTAGTGAGGCTATCGAACGTGCGGCAACAGCGGCGAAAGACCTACAAAGAGCGAAAGAGAGAGCCGACGCCGCTGGAGAAGCCACAAAGGCCAGAGCGGCCAAGGCCTCTCAAGACGCCGAAGTCGCTGCCTTGGCTCACCGCTGCGATGACGACGACAACCAGAATACCATGATGTTCTCTGCCCTTGCCTGTTTTTGGGCTATCGCTGCGCTCGCGTTCATCAAGATGTGATCTTCATTGATCCAGTGGTCTATAGCTTCTTTTCCTGCCCTAGACCTGTTCTGAAAGATAATGAGACTGGCTTTGGACTGGCCCCTTTTTTCGGTCTTCAAAGCAGATGGTATACGTGATTCTGAACGACTATCTTCGAAAAATGTCATGCTGGAAAGACTGGTATCGAGCCAGAGCGGTTGGGTCCACATTTTTGAGTGGTTCGCGGAGCGAGGGCTGGGGAAGGAGGGCACAGCCACAAAAATCAGAGCCAGTCTGAGCGGATTGGGCTCCGAGGGCAAATCCAGAATCGAAAAGAAGACATCCAGCGCGCACTGTTGTCGCTGTGCGGTCCAAGCGCGAAATTCGATCAAGCGTGTGTTTGGTTGTGTTGTCCGGGTTCTTCCGCTTCTCTGCTCCTACTCGGAGTCCATCTCCTCCTTGCTCTTGGTGGAACGCTACGTCTCGAGGACGTCTTACGAACTGGCCACTGGGAAGAGCCTCGGCGGTTCTCACCAAGACTCTGCTTTCGTCGAGGCTCTGTCGGTTTCGCAGAGACTTGGCGGGGAAGGAATGGACTCTGCTTTCGTCGAGGCTCTGCCGGTTTCGCAGAGCCTTGGCGGGGAAGGAACGGGGACCGTGGTTATCTGGTTTTGTCGCCTTCATGGCTGGCTATCTCCTCCCCCGGAGCTACTCGATGCCGGGATAGATGTGGACTTGGGCGGCGTAAATTTTGGACTGCTGGCATCTCAAGAGCCAGCGTTTGGCCCGTCTCAAGCTCCACCTGCCTTCTTGGAGACGTGCGCGACGGGCATCTAGTCGCGCGCCCCTCCGTTGCTCGTCTATCTACTTGCGAAACCCTCCGGCAGGCGGCCAGAGAATGTGTTCGTGTGTCGGCCCGCCGTCTCGATGGGCGCTTACTCCATTCGGCCCACCGCTTGTCCAACCCGGTCTCCTTTGCTCGCTCGCCTGCTGCCTTAATGCAGGTGTACGGGCTACGGACGTGGCCCGTTTGGTGTCCCCGCGGCTTTCCATATACCGACCCATAGTTACGTATACTGAACCTCGAGTCTTTGCCTGTTTCGTGGCAATCTTGGCAACGTTACTGCCTTGATTGGCTGACGCTTACCCCGCCGCCTTTGGCTCTATCGACGCAGTTGAGAATCTGCAGGTTTGCTGCGGCCATTCGTCGGGAATTGTCTCAAACAGCGTTTTGCGCATCCTGACGCGGTTACATTTGGTGGAAGCTTCTGTTTTATTCCTCTGACGCTGACGCGGAATTCTGGGGAAAGCAGGGCCTGAGTGGGCCGTGAAAATCTCCTCCCGACTTGCTTGGCCCGAAGATTGGCGCCACTCTCGCCCCCTGTCCTCGACATTGATGCGCTCCGAATGCTTATGTATGCGCCTTGCCCGCAGAATGACGCCTTTGGTGCGTGCGCTTGCTTCTCCACACCAAGCCATACGGCTGACTGCTCCCAAAGACACTGACTCGGCATGATTTCGTGCTTCTGCCTCCACCCGAAGGCCCCTCCTCGTCCTGGCAATAATTTATTCTGGCTATCCAATCCACTCAAGCAACTATAAAGATTCACCGTGGTATTCGGTTTGGACATCGCTGTACTACGTCGCTGCCTCGACCATTTCCTCCTGAACAAATATTTACGTCTCGTTCGTCGACTCAAGTGCTCAAGCACCCGCAACCACCGCGACTTGGAGACCCGCAAGAGTTAGGTCACGGCCCACTTCAGGGACGATCGTGTTAGCGTCTACGGCCTCTGAGGCTGAACTGCGCGGTCAACGACGGAGAAGGCCTCCCACTGGCGGGGCGAGTAGAAGGTCCAGCGGCGCACCCGCGCTCCCTGTCATGGATTTTTTTTGGAGTTCTGCGGGCTCTCGATTCGAGCCTGGACCTTGGGCGATTTCCTCTTTGTGGTCCTCTGCGTCCATTTCAATCATACCCATAATAGGCGCCCGCGAGCCCGCGTCAGACACGCGGGCTCTGAGAATTTGAATGCCAGACTCATCAGATTGATCTACAGGAAGGACAGTTCTACAGGAGGGACAGTTCTACTCCAGGTTCAGTGACTGTCAAACGAATCTTGGTGTATGAAAGTGTGCCAGTACGAGACATCGAAATCCTGAAACCGAACCATCGCACCGCAGAACCATGGCACCGCAGCGATTGAATCGAATCCGCACGCAGAGGATAAGTCCTACATCAGTTCACCGGGGTAGATGGACATGAGATGGATCCCACAAGAGGCAACCCAGTTGCGGATGGTACCGCACGCTTGCAGTCCAGCTATTGCTGGCCGCTCGGCGCTTGTCCGATTCGATCATATCTCGTGGGGCGAACTACTAGATTTCTCTTTGATGGAATGGTAGCCAGTCCTTCGAAGGAGCAAATCAATACAGTCGTAAACGAGGAAGAGCAACATTTTCATTGTTTCGTGGATCCCTCGGCCAAATCTGACAAAAATTGCGCGGCCTAAGCTCGCATATCCTTCTTGTATACGTTGCAATTTACCCCCAGTGTCGAGACCGATTCCTGCTGAGAACGAGGCTGACCTTTGCAACACATCAATTTTGTGCAAATTACGGTGAGCCAAACACGCAGATTTCAGAGATCTCTGGCATATTTTGGCCCAATCCTTTTGTGAGCCTTCCCGTACAATGTCATTGAGTGTCTACAAATTTACTTGGATTTTTTACAGCCTAGAAAGTGCCGATGGACCAGCTATGCTGGTCGCGGTGGTCGCGGAGACGGATCGGGGTGAGGAGCAGAGACGGATTGGGACGAGATGGGTTGTTTGGTAGTGATAGGTAGCATACTATAGGCATCACGTACGGATCGGGACGGGGAAAAACTTGAATCATCCTCTCTTCTCTTCCTCTGCGACCAGATCCCGCCGCTCCACCGAAAACTAGTGTTGCGCTTCTATGTAACAGTGATGTTGCGCTGTTTCCTAGTGTACGACTGCATTCATGCGAAGGTCTGGAGCGTGGCAGTCGAGGAAAGGACGATGTAATGACCGCAGCTTGAGTTCACGTTCGCCAGTCGGAGTTCGTTGGTTCATTCATGCAACTTCACATGAAACGCTATGAAACGTTAAACAGAGGGCTCAAAAGAGCCTCTTTCCGCGGTCGCGAGCTTTCCCAATGAAACACACTGGTTATCAACCTCTACATACTGGGAAGAGGCAAACAATAAGCGTAACCAGGAAGGACATCATATGCGTCATGTACCTTGTTCGGCACCGCGGTTGGTTCCAACGACGGAAACTTTGGAACCTTTCCCTGTTTGGTATGGAGAGGCGCCTAGCACGTCCTTATTTCCTCAAATGTCCTCGAGACGTAGCGTGCCACCAAGAGCAAGGAAGGAAGGGGAGGAAGTGAAGAGTCTGGACAACATGGAACAGACCGACGTGCCATTAGCAAGCGGGAATATCTTTGATTGCGCGCGCTAGCCGCTGTGGCTGTGCCCTCCCTGCTCTCCTCTATGAGCGTCGAGTTCCACAAAGACGCCGACCCCCGGTTAACGGCCACTCCGACTTTCCGTGGCTATCAATAGCGTTCCGATGCCTTCGTCAACGATACATGGCGCTCGGTTGAAGTCGACGAGGCCACCGCAGAGTTCTTTGAAACACGCCTCCGGCTTGATCGAAGAGGTTTTCCCCCGGACAGTTTAAACAAGGACCACGTAACTCTTCGAGCCGACTTGCGCCTGCCAAATTACGACAATATTCAGATCGACCCTTACACCTCCAAGGCTGCCGGGGCAATCTGGATCTCCCTTCTTCGATTCCAAGTGTTCGACCTGCTATTGAGCATGGCCCACGGAGTCTCCGAGTCGAGCCAAGACGAAATTTACCTGCAAGTACCAGTTTTTGATGGACAGCGGACGACGACGGCTGGTGCGGGTTGGAGGGTCGCTGTAGGAAGGCCCCACGGAAGCGCCAAAGTCAGCGCTGTCAGCGCAGTCCCCGCTGCGATAAAACAGGTCAAAAAAGAGGGTCGAACGGGGATGGAATCAAGCAACCTCTAGTGCCGATGAGCTACGGGGCAGGTCCTCAGCGAGCAGCCACAAGGTCTCCTCAGCAAGCCACGGTCGACCTCGTCAGTCTGAGTCCCACGAGTGCGTGTCGCCAGCGATTTTCCGCGCGAGTGCCGAGCCTGGTCGGGCCACGAGTGGTTCGACGCGGTTGTCGGTGCTTGATACCGTCCAATCGACGGTTGAACCTCGTCAAAACGACGAATGGTCCAGCGTGGCGTGATACGGCGACACCGCAACCCGGGGGACGGAACAGCCAATAAGGCGACAAAACCAGATAACCACAGTCCCACGATCGGATGGGCTTTCCTTCCCCGCCAAGGCTCTGCGAAACTCGAAACTGGCAGAGCCTCGACGAAAGCAGAGTCTCGGCGAGAACTGCCGAGGCTCTTCCCAGTGGCCAGTTTGTAAGACGTCCTCGAGACGTAGCGTCACCAACAGCAAGGAAGGAGATGATCAGAGCAGAGAAGCGGAAGAGCTCGGACAACACAACCAAACACACGCTGATCGAATTCCTCGCTTGGACCAACCAGACCAACCAAACATGCACAGCGACAACAGCGCACGCTGGACGTCTTCTTTTCGATTCTGACTTGCCCCCGGAGCACAATCCGCTCAAACCGGTTAGTTACTTATTTTTGTGGCTGTGCCCTCCCTCCCCAGCTCTGGCCCCTCAGCGACGACTCGGAAAATCCAGGCTCTGATTCAAGACTTCGCTTTTGCCCGGTTGGGTAGATAGGTGTTTTTTTCTGGCTTCAGCACAAACTCTATAATATCCGTGCCGATGAAGAAAAGCTCTAGTAGATTGCTAGTAGACACCAGTAAAGTAGACGGTCCGATCCATATAGACTCTGCGTTGGGAGTGTTCATCGAACAAAAGAGCCAAGTAACAAACAGTGCGCACCTCAGACGACAACAATTCGTTCTGACTCAGAAGTAGATGAACCCTCCTGATGGTTAACCGATACCTCAGCAACTAACTCCCGGTTTCGGCGCCGTGCCCTAGGCGGACAATCTCCCATCCCATCGCTGTCGCATGTTGAACGTTTCTGCTGTATCTGTATCTGGATCTGAATGTTGAACGACCTGGGCTGGGAATGAAAGTGCTCCCGAACGAAGAGATAACTGTCCCACCCTTTCGATTTCATGGACTTGGTGACAGCATCGCGTCGGCTCGTCGAGGTCAGTTTCTTCGCGGTACAGCGTTTGGGCGCTTCAAAGGTCCGGACGCAATATCTATGCCAGACCAACAAATTCTGTAACCGTTTTCTCCCGGCTGGCACGGGATCAGGGTGAGGAGCATATTGCGCATGGTACAAAGTGGCCAGGGGGATTGCAGCTGAGTGGCGGCGCAGTATGTCGAAGATGTCGGCTGAGATGGCTGACAGGTCAGAGGATGCTGAGGAGGCGCTTACAGAAGTACTGCCAATGGTGGAGGTGCGGCTTCACTGGGACGTTGCATATACAGCTTGGACTTAAGTGGATGAAATTCTTCACAACGGCAGCGCTTTGCAATGGATGACTTTCGATCGTATTGAGGGCCAAATGCCCAGTCGGTGGGCGTTACGAGATCCAGTGGCCAATGACAATCAAACGGGCCTCACCGATGTCTGGAGGGATGCCCGGATGCTGCCCGACCCGCCAAGTCTCTGCGAAACCGACAGAGCCTCGACGAAAACAGAGTCTCAGCGAGAACCACCTAGGCTCTTCCCATTCGACGGTTTCTTGGATGCTCTTGAACGTGACGCAGATAGCCCAGCGAGAAACGAACCTATTGGCGCAGTTGAATTAGAAGGGTTGAGGACGCGGGGTGAGCGCGTCAGATAATCACACAGAGGTTGTAGTGGTTCAGGATAGAGTTAGTTAATTGGCATAGTGCAGAATACATCGGCTTAAATACTACTGGAATAGTGTCGAGTCATTTCGAGTCATACTGAATAGAAAATACTAGATAAATCTACATACTGTCAGATTGTTCCATAGGGTTCCGGTGTGTTCCCGGACCTACTACTCCAATACTCCCCCTCAAGCTGGCAGTATGCCCATCTCTGAAGTGAACTGATCATTCTTCATTCGAGCTAATGCCTTGGTCAGAATATCTGCAACCATTTCGTTGGTGGGGCAATATGTGACGTCGATGTCGCCGTTCTCGATGCATTCCCGGATGAAGTGGTTTTCTATGCGGAAATGTTTCGATCTCGCGTGGTGTTGTGGATCGTGAGCAATAGATATTGCTGATTGGTTGTCAGAATAGATCAACGTCGGATTGTCCGGAAATTCGAAAGGCAGGGCTTCAAATAGATAGCGAAGCCAAATTGCGGCGCGAGTTGCAGCGGTGAGTGCAGAATATTCCGCTTCGGCGGTGCTGAGCGCAACTGTGGGTTGTTTCTTGGAGTGCCAGGCAATTGGGCCTCCTGCTAGAAGGTAGACATAACCAGAGACTGACTTGCTGTCATCTGGGTTGGACGCGAAGTCGGCGTCGCTGTACGCGCCGTAGTGGTTGAAAACAGAAGTCGGATCAGGGTCCGAATCGAGACCTCCGAAAGTGATCCGGTGGGTGCGTGTGCCTTTCAGGTAACGGAACACCCTCTTCATCGCTGTCCAGTGCGTCGCACTCGGGTTGCTCGTGTACGCTCCGAGTCTAGCAACTGCATAGGCTATGTCTGGGCGACTAATGGTCGCTGGCCAGATCAACGAGCCCATGTACTCGGCAAAACTATGGCCGTTCTCATCGGCAGTTTTGCTCTCGCTCGGGTTCTTCTCCAGGACGACATTCGGGTCCATTGGTGTCTTAACTGTGGACATCTGGTCATATCCAAAACGCTTCAAGACTCCTTCGATGTAATGCTCCTGCGAGATCTGGATAGTCTTCGCCGCGCGGTCACGGTAAATCTCGATACCAATCAATTTCTTGGGCTCGCCAAGGTCGGTAATTTCGACTTTGTCCCTCAAGGCGGCCTCTGTGGCGGAGAGCATGGTGGTACTGTTGCTAAATAGCAGTAAGTCATCCACCCAGACCGTGATAATGACATATTTGTCCTTGATTTGGCGCAGATATACGCCGTGGTCGACTTCGAGTCGATTGAAGCCATGCTTCGTGAGTATGGAATGCAATTTGCGATTCCATTCCCTGCCTGACTGCTTCAGTCCATACAGGGTCTTCTTGAGACGACATTTTCGTCCTGAACCATCGTCGAAACCCGGAGGTTGTTCCATGAACACCTCTTCCTGCAAGTCTCCATTGAGGTATGCTCCCTTCACATCGAACTGCTTCATTTCAAGATCCTTGACAGCAGCTATTGCTAGGAGGGCTCGGAGGGACTCAAGGCGAACGACTGGGGAGAACGTATCGAAGTAATCGATGCCGGGAACCTGTGAGTAGCCTTTCGCTACGAGTCTCGCTTTATAGCGGACTATGTTCCCCTGCTGATCCGTTTTCAGGTCGAATACCCAACGGCATCCTACAGGTTTTCGCTCTGTGGGGCATTCTTCGAGCTCCCACGTCCCCATGGTCTTTAGGTTCTCAAGTTCGGAGTTGATGGCTGCGTCCCATTGCGGCCATTCGGGCGACGATCTCGCCTCGTCAATGTTCTTCGGGATGTTGGGTTTCCCGGGGTCGATTTCGCCGGTTGCGGCCTTGTACGCGAAGTGCGCGACTGGGTTATCATCGCCGCCATCCTCTGCGTCTGATTTGACAGGGTCGGGGTCGTTTCCCCGAGCTACGCGGCCTCCCTTCGGCCGTCGTGCTGCTGGATTGTTGAGCTGGGCATAGTTGTGGTCCGTGACGGTGCGTGTTAATTTTCGGAGTGGAATTGGGTTAAGCTGATTGGGTTTAGGATTGTGCTCTGTTGCGAGACGTGGCGTTGACGGCGCCGTGGATGATGATGTGGGCTTCGGCGTGCTCGCGCTCTTCTTCGGCGCAGCCGGTGGTGGCGTGGACGGTAGTGGTGGGTATGCTGGTGCTGGCAGAGGTACGTTCGGCGTCGCTGGCTGGTTTGCTGATGTCGCTGATGTGCCATTCGCAGTTCCGTCGTTCTTCTCCCCCTCGGATGGTACATCCGCGGAAAATTCGGTGAATTTGATGGAGGGATCGGAGAACTGGAAGTTGCGGGAGATTTTGACGCGGTGAGTCCTTGTGTCGTAGTATCGTACTGCCTTTGCGCCGTCCATATGGCCACAAAATATATGTTTGATTGCCCTCTTGTCAAGCTTCGATAAGCTTTCAACGTCTTCGCGGAAAATCCAAACCGGTGCTCCAAACTCCTGGAAGTGAGACACATTGGGCTTCTCCTTCGTGAATGCCTCGTGCGGTGTCATTCCGCCGGGCAGGGCCTTCGTCGGGGACCGATTTCGAACATATGCGGCGTGAGTGACAGCAAACTCCCAAAGGCTCTTCGGTAAGTTCTTCTCTGCTATCATCGCCCGCGCTAGCTCAACGAGTGTCCGATTCAGTCGCTCAGAAACGCCGTTCTGCGACTGAGAGTATGGTGCCGTCAAATGAATTTCTATTCCCTTCGCGGCAAGTGCTGACATGAGTTTATCATTGAGGTATTCCCGGCCCTCATCAACACGAATCCACTTCGGCTTATAGCCGCGCTGCCGTTCAAGCCATTCGATGTGCTCCATGACTTTGGTCTTCGCCTGGTCCTTGCTCCTCAAAAACAGGACAGTCATTCTGCGGCTGGCATCATCGGTGAATGAGATATAATAATAATTCCCTTCCGTTGACTTTGTTCGTGCAGGACCCCATAGGTCACTGTGGATGCCTTCTCCCGGATTCTCGGATCGGTGAAGGGCTTGATGCGGGAATGGCTTGCGATGCATCTTGGCCTGGATGCAGGCCTCGCATACCTCGGATTCGGGTTTGCTGTTGGGATCGATGGTAAGTCCTTCTACGGACTGGTTCTTGACAAGGAGCTCAAGTGTTGAGTTAGAGACGTGGCCGTAACGACGGTGCCACGCCGTCCAGCTGTTGGGATTAGCTTCCTCGGAATTCCCAATGTTGGCACGGTTCCGTACAACGACTGCTTGTGTATCAAGCCAGTAAAGTCGGAACTGTTTCTCACCTTGCAGAACAAGTTTCCCAGATTTAGTGTGTATGCTCGCTTTGCCTTGCTGAAATGTGACTGCTCCTCCGGCATCATCGATGCGGGGAACCGAAAGCAGATTATTGGCGGCTGTCGGGACGTACAAAGTGTTGAATAAGGTAACGGTTTGCTTCTGGCCATTGATGTAGCTCTCGAGTTTAACTGTTCCGCGGCCGTGGGCCTTCACAGAATTGTCGCCAAGTCCATTGATGGTTTCGCCCTCCAGCGGAGTATAATCCGAGAAAATCTCTCGTCTATTGGCGATATGGACCGTACAGCCCGAATCGGCTAGCCACGCGTGTCTCGATAGACGCGCATCGAAGTGGGGTGTGTCGGATTGGATAGCGATAGCCATGAACGACCTCTCAGGGTCCGAGTTGGCGGAATCTTGTTGCGTACCTAGGTTAGCAGAATTCTTCTTCTTACCGTTCCATTTCCCTTTACCTCGACCACTATAATCCTTCGGGCGCTGGCCCTCTTTGCCGCCGCCCTTGCTCCAGCAATCCTGGGCTATGTGCCCCCTGACTCCGCAGTTGAAACAACCATCGTTGATGTTGTTGGATTTGCTGTGCTGGTGAGTGCTATGACTCTTGCCGAATAATGCTGATGATCCCGTAGATTCTCCGGCTTTCTCTTTCCGGCGTCGAAACTCCTCGAGGATGAGGGCTACCAGCTCCAATGAGCTGACAGTGACTGGGCTCGCTGGCCCGCCGGGTGAGAGTGTACTAGCTGCCGCGGGATCAGTTGTCAACCGACCATTATTCGCCGCCAGATACGAGCTCGTGAATTGATCCCACGTTTCGGGGAGAGAGGTAATCAACGCAATGAGGAACTCCTGGTCTGTTACCAGGCTGTTCATCGTGTTCAGCTGCTCTTGAATAGAGCGTAGCTCAGTGATATGAGCTGATATGTCGGCGCCTTCTTCGGCTATCATCCAGTAGAGTCTCCGTCGATACGACATGATTCCTAATTGACCTCTGGCCTCTTTGACAGTGCAAAGTTGTGTCCACATCGTGGCTGCCGTGGTCGCTCCCGCAATATGTACCATCTGGGAATTTCCCAAAGCAAGCTCAATTTTGCTTCGTGCCTTTCCGTCTGCTTTGATCCAAGCTTTAATTTCTTTCTTCTCGTCCGAAGTAGGCTTTGTCGGGTCAGCGACCGCGGGGTAAGCCTCGGAGCCATCAACGTAACCCTCAAGTTCGTTGTCGCGGAGTATCGCAAGTATGCGACGCTTCCATGGCATCCAGTTCTCCTCATTCAGGAGTTCAATCCGAGTTGAAGAATGTTCAGTCATGTCCAAATTCGAAAGTGCGTAGATTGGTAGATTGTCGGGTCTTATTCAAACGTGAATAGTGTTGCTAATGAACTGTGTGATTATAGATTCAGGCCGGGGCCCATAACCTATTGGCGCAGTTGAATTAGAAGGGTTGAGGACGCGGGGTGAGCGCGTCAGATAATCACACAGAGGTTGTAGTGGTTCAGGATAGAGTTAGTTAATTGGCATAGTGCAGAATACATCGGCTTAAATACTACTGGAATAGTGTCGAGTCATTTCGAGTCATACTGAATAGAAAATACTAGATAAATCTACATACTGTCAGATTGTTCCATAGGGTTCCGGTGTGTTCCCGGACCTACTACTCCAATAGAACCAACAGCAGGAGTCCGACATCAACGAAGAAGAGAGGGAAGCGCCTGAACAACACAACACAACAAACCAGCGGATCACCTATTTTACATAATTTATGAGTCGCTCATTCCCCCTCCTCGTTGACCGTGCTTGTCGTTAATTTGGCCCGATGCTCCCGCCTTGGTGTTGCGTCTAGTCCTATTCCTCGTCTACGGCGTATACGGATACTCTCGGCCTCGACTCGTCAAGAGCTGGTCCACGTGTTATGACTATATATAATTCAAACTCCTCAAAGGGATCTCGATAGGATTCAAAGGGATCGATAAACCAAGGATCAGGCACGTTTTCGTGTAAATAATGAATGTCTGGCAACATTCCTCCACCCAACGATGTCCCTCCCAAACAACCCAGCGCACTCTCCCTCCGACTTTCCAGGTCCCTCAGGTTCCCAAGCTTCGTGTCCATTACTCGTTGGAACCACGGGGTTGCATAACCCCCATTCTTTTTTCCCCCAGCAGTACTCTCCTGCTGGCCCACAGGTAGCTCACCCCGCATATCCGCGTCCTGGGTGGTTTCACGCTCCAATGCATCCATTTCCTCAAGCGCCGTTTCATCCCTTACCATTCCAGTTGCGACCAATGGATCCTTTCGCGGAGAACTTGCTTGTCGAGGTGCGCGCTAGCTTGGCTTGCTGCCTCAGTATATTGAACAACTTCGAGGCTTTGTACCGGAGCACATCCCGCGGCGAGACATACCTTCAGGCTCTTAACCGTCTTGCTGATGTAGGTCGCATCTTTCTTGGACTTGACGGACTCGATACTCACCTGTGTAAGGTCTCTGGATACTCCTCGATGGAGTTAAAGGACCATTACCTGGGAAACCACACGCGATTAGATGCAGCCGTGTCTGCAGTTGTTGCCCAGCAGGTCCCAGCGACAGTGGCCAAGATACCGAGCTTTTCTACAAGCCAGGTCGAGGGTGGCCAGCAGGCGCGTTTGGAGGTGGACGCGCCATATTACATCCCGAGCCGCTCCCTCTGGCTACCTGGAGCAGTGACGCCTTCGAAAAATCTGGATACTCCTGAGGACGACGCGCAAGACGGCCCACCATTTCGCGCGCCGCCGGCCCCTACCCTGACTGGAACCCGTTCCCCCACCCTAGACTTTACTGCGCACTTTGCCCAGAACGAGCTGCGCGAGCACCTGCCGCCCATCCCTGCAGGTGACCCTCCCCGGTTGCGCACCCCCCTTTTCCTCCCAGACCCCAATTCACGAGGTCCAACACCGTTCAGTCAGCGAGGATACAGCCAGGAGCTGGATGACTTCATCTTGCGAGGATCTAGCGAATCACCTCTTGTCCAGCGCACAACGTCAGAGGACCATCACCTGGGAAACCACACGCGAGTGGATGCAGCCGTGTCTGCAGTTGTTACCCAGCAGGTCCCAGCCACAGCGGCCAAGATACCGAGCTTTTCTACAAGCCAAGTCGAGGGTGGCCAGCTGGTCCCACCGAAGACCGTCCAGCCCCCCCTCCCGGTAGACGCGGATGCCACCTTGTCCCGGCCGGGTGTCGCTCAAGAACCGCTGATTGTACAAGTGCGTTACGGGGACCTTCATGTCCGCACCTGTTGCTCATGTTTTTTTCCAGGCACTGACAGACCGTCTGTTCAACGGGAGCACCCACAAAGAGGCATTGAATCAACTAGATGGGGTAGGCTCCGGCTTTCTGACCTTGCTGTGTCGCCTCGCTCACCGCAAACGCAGCGCGCTGGCTACGCCGTCAATATGTGGAAGGATTACTATCTCGAAAACAAAGATCGGGTGGACTCGGCCGTGCGCAATCGAGTTCCGACCATTGCTTCATCAAGTGCTTCAGCGGTGCCATCGCCTTGTCTAGCAGTGTCAGTCCCTGCGGGCAAGGAGAAGCGGAAGAAATCCACCTCTAGAAGGAGGCCATCGTTCCGTCTTGTGTCGTCCCGTCTTGCGTCGCCTCGACCAACTCTAGACACACACAGAAGGCTAACCATCAACAGCTTCACAGCGCACCAACCTGTTTACACCCGCGCGTCTCCCGCCGCCTAATTCTGAAGTCCGGATTCCTAACCCGCCTACTCAATCACCTACTCCCCCAGCACGTGTTGCGGTACGTGACAAGGGAATGCGTCCGCATTGGTTGGTCTTACTGAACAAACCACTAGGGAAGTCAGTTCAGCCCAACGGAAAAGGCATACTTCATCGATTTCATCATGTGGCGACTCGAGG
Source organism: Mycena filopes (assembly GCA_029281495.1). Lineage (NCBI taxonomy): Eukaryota > Fungi > Basidiomycota > Agaricomycetes > Agaricales > Mycenaceae > Mycena > Mycena filopes. Next base: position 600,684 of record JARIHR010000009.1, on the reverse strand, counting down.
GTGACCCGACCTTGACCAGAAAAGAGCTTTGCGATTTATTGGAAACCCAGGCGAGCCCATCCAGTCGCGAAATTCTGTATATATGCTCATGCAAACACAGACTGGTCGTCTGGCGACATCCTGGAGCGCGTATTGGTCCAGGAACCATGATTTGCCCGACAAAATCATGGCCAAAATGCACAAGGACGTCTGAAATTTTGTGGTTCGCAGGCCAACGGTAGACCTGTTGAGGAGTGACGACGATTCTTTTGTACAGCTACATACTTCTAGGCAGGGTGGAAGCTACATATCCTCAATTCAAGGTGGTCGTACTTATTTAGTGGTACGGGGCTGGGCAGGGAGGGCACAGCCACAAAATAAGTAAGCTCAGTGAGCGGATTGCACTCTGAGGGCTTTAGAATCGAAAAAGAAGACATTCAGCGCGTGCTGCTGTCGTTGTCCATATTTGGTTGGTCCAAGCGAGAGATTCGATTAAGCGTGTGTTTGGCTGTGTTGTCCAGACTCTTCCGCTTCCCTGCTGCTCCGAGCTTGACATTTGACGAACTGGCCACTGGGAAGAGCCTCGGCGGTTCTCACCGAGACTCTGCTTTCGTCGAGGCTCTGTCGGTCTCGCTCTGTCGGTCTCGCAGAGCCTTGGCGGGAAGGAATGGGGACCGTGGTTAACTGGCTTTGTCGCCTTCATAACTGGCTGCTGAGCCACTCGACGCCCAGATAGATTTGGACTTGGGCGGCGACGTTTACTGATGTGGCCGTAGCGTTGATCTTGGACTACCGGCATTTCAACCAGCGTTGGGCCCGTTTCTGCAGTACCCGCCTAGAGGCGTCTCGAACTCGTCTAAAATCTCCTGTCTCTTCCACTTCCTCCATTTCTCTGTTCCATCTCCTCCCTTCCTTGCTCCTGCGTCTCAGGACGTCTTATGAATTGGCCACTGGGAAGAGCCTTGATGATTTCCACCGAGACTTGGTAAAAGTCATTCTACATTATGCACCAGATATTCGGCCCAACCCTGATGTGCCTTTCCACTGCGTTCAATTCGACGCCTCTACTCGTTGTCCTTCCCAGACTGTGCTTCAAGTTCGTGGCGACAACCAGCACGAGATCATCGCTGACCTGGATGCTCACGGACGGAGTGGACCTGTCACCGTGCATTCGCCTCCTCTTCCCCTGCCTTCCTTCCCCAAAAACAGCTGGCTCAAATCAAGCTCTCGACTTCAAGGCAGATTTTCGGGCGTAAAAGATGGCTAAACGAGCACAAGCTGGATGATATATGATAATAACGTCCCCGCCATTTACAGGTCCTCCTCGGTCAACTCCCTCACCAGCTGCAACAGGGTGGTGTTCGTGTCCTCGAGGCGACGAATAATCGAAATCGCTTACTGGAGACGCTGCTTGAGGCGATCACGCAGGTGTTAGAACGTGCTGCCAGTAATTCCTCCCTGTGGCGCTCTTTCGAGGCGGACATCAGTCGCAAGTCATTCTGGTGTGTGCGGCTGACCTTCATGCAATCCTTGAACCTTATGCTCAAACCTGACCAGGTTTTCTTCCTTCTTGTGCCTCCATGTACTATGTATGCGGCCGTTGTTGCTCGTCTTCGATGCGAATGAACCCTATGAACCCTGGCTGTGGTGGGAATGCGAGAAGGTATGTATGACAGTTCGGCATGCCGGGTTTGTCTCCATGTTTATGTGCACTGTACGTTTGATTTACAGAGCGAGCAGAAACCGGATTGATGTAGTCAACTATACCTGAGGATCAAACTCCGGATTAGATTCGGCGCGACTCACGGAGGACATCCCACCCTTGATTGTACTGAGTTCAACACCTTTAAATTTGTGGGTTCTCGATTGCAATTTGCCAGCCAGGACTCATGTCACTCATCGGACACGAGGTTAACCCGTGGTGGGTAGAGTTTCCTCCCTGTGTAGTGTGGGACTCCGACCTGAGAAGAATATTATCCTATTCCTGCTTCATTGGTTACTGGCATTCACCTTAAGCTCAACAAATGGTCGAACAAAATTTCTAGAGTCGTGCTCTTGCTGCAGCGCGGCAAGTTGCAACACCGGGCCGCATCGAGGGCTGGGGAGGGAGGGCACAGCCACAGATCTGCTTTTTGCAGGGGTGGTATTGCTCGTATCCTGTGTTGCAGATTGCAGAGTATCGATTTTCCCCTCAAACTGTTGTACAAATGTCTTACCGTGCTCCCAATATGTTGTACGAATATATGCAAGAAGCCACGGATGAAAAGTGTGACGTTGGGGTTGAAAAGTGTGACGCCTTTTTTCAATCATCCATCTCCAAATTAGCCCGCAGGCGCAGTATTCCGCAGACAAACCACCTTGAACGCAACCATAACCACGCTCGACTCCTTTCAACGTCCACTCGTTATATTCAGTCAAATTTTGACTTGATTCGATGTCAATCCAGCCAGCGAAGACTCCTAGCCTATCGGAGTTGAGCAATATCGAGACGGAGCTCGATTTATTGGAGGACGTGTTGAGGTTTATTTCATCTTCTGACACTCACCTAACCCGCTCTTCAGAAAACACCAGCGCAACTCCGGGCGTTGCTAGCATATGATGAGAAAGCCGAACTTGAGAATCGCATCGCGATCGAGAACTGGTCTCTGCATGGCAAAGAGGACCTGTTCATCCTTATTGGTATTCAGTATGTGAAATTCAACTCTCCGGCTTGATCCTTTCGCAACCACGCTGGTAGAAATTTATACAAGGAGCGTATTCGCAGACTCAGGGAGGTACTGACGTCGATGCCGTCCACGGGAGAAATTAGCGACTCCGGTGTCGAAATTGAATTAAAACGCGAACCCGGGACGCCTATGGAAGGGATTGAAGACACTAATCCACGACAAAGTGTCTCTCCAGATATATTTTTGAAGCTTCTCAGCCGCGTCTTCAAATTAAAAGATTTCCGCCAAAATCAACTCGAGGCTATCATTGAAACCACAGCCGGCCGCGACACTTTTATTCTCATGCCAACCGGTGCAGGGAAGAGTCTGTGTTTCCAGCTTCCTGCCGTCTTTGAGAGCCAACGAAACCGGGCAATCACTGTAGTGGTGTCCCCGTTGCGCTCTCTCATTTCGGATCAGGTTGAAGCCCTGGTTGCAAAGGGCATAAATGCCGTGGGCGTGACCTCGGATACGGAAGATTGTGCGGTGCGAGAATATCTCTTTAACCACGACTCGAGACCCGCACTCTTGTATTGCACGCCGGAGAAGGTCCAGAAAAACGCCTCTCTGTACGACGGACTCGTCCTCCTACATCGGGAAGGCCTATTGGGCCGATTCGCAATCGACGAAGCACATTGTATCACAATATGGGGAGAAGAATTCCGAGAGGCGGTAAGCACCTCATTACAGTCTGTTTTTCACGGATCTCATGATGGGGTATGGCAGTACCGAAACCTCCATACACTTCGCGACAACTTTCCCGGTGTGCCAATAATGGCCCTCACATCCACCGCAGGTCCGGCCGACGTAGCCCAGATCAATCGCAGCCTGAAGCTCAAAAACCCCGCGCTCATCCGCCAGTCCGTGAACCGTCCCAATCTCCGTTATACAGTGAAGCCTAAACCTAACAACGTCGCCGAGGACATCGTTCGATATATCAAGGAGGGCCACCACAGGGACAGCGGTATTATCTACCGGACTGGACGAGCCGAGTGCGTGAAGCTGGCGAAGACGTTGGCGAACAACGGGATCAATGCAGCTGCATACCATGCTGGGATGTCTGGATCCGATAAACGAACCGTTCGCCTCGATTGGCAAAGGGGCACGTATCGTGTGATTGTTGCGACTGTGAGTGTCCATTTTCAACTGCCAATTGAATCGACTGAAAATCAACTTAGGTCGCCTTTGGAATGGGTATCGACAAAGCGGACGGTATGTTCTTGAGCTCTTGTGGGGAACATTGATTATTCTTATATATAAAGTTCGATTCGTTGTACACTGCGATACCCCCAAGAGTTTGGAAAAGTGGGCACCGTTTGACCATCGCTTCATGGGGTTGGCTCTAATCATAGTTCATCAAGTTTTCACCAGGAGACTGGCCGAGCTGGTCGTGACGGTGAATCTGCAGAATGCGTTTTATGTCCGTTCGTTCCGCGTGCAATTTATGACCGCCTCATTTCCTGCTCTAGACTACACCTGTCAGGACCTCAAATTTATTCTCGATCTCGGGTCGTCTGACACAGATGGCAATGGCAGAGCCAATCCTTCTCTCGATTATCGGAAAAAAAACGGCAGCGATTGGGGACTTCTGCGAGGAGAAGAAAGTCTGTCGTCGCGTCCTTCTCATGCGGCATTTTGGGGAAGAATTTAACGCCGAAGACTGTGGAAATACCTGCGACAACTGCGCGAACAGGGACATATTTGTCTCGCGCGACGTTTCCAAAGAGGCCAGATCCGCAGTCGCCCTCGTCCAAACCCTCGAGACCAAACATGAAAACATCACCATCCGGCAATGCGTCGAGGTATTCCGTGGACGTGATACCGTCGACACCCGGAAGAATGAGCGATGCCGCAATCCGCATTACGGCGCGGGGTCGTTCTTGTCGCTTGACCTTGCAACCCTCGTCTTTGACAAACTGCTAAAGCTCGACCTCCTGGTTGAATGCAAGGTCAACAGGAGCGCGTCAAAATATCACTATTATGTCAAGGTACGTATGGGAATTCAGCTCGCAGATATCCTTTTGACCACAATTCAGACGGGAACGCGGGCAAAGATGTTCCTAGAAGGGAACCAACAGGTCTCTGTCACATTCCACAGTACTAAAACGCTCACCGCCGCTCCCGAACACACGTACCACTTGGCCGATTTAGGTTGTCTCTCGCAGCCAGACGCAACATCAACCTCGTTCCTCGCTTACGACTCGGATTTACGGGCTCGTTGGAACGATAAGGACATCATTCCAGAGGGGGCCCTCTCTGTGCAGCCAAAGATGTACGAATTAGACGAAGAAAACTGACGACATGAGGGTGGTCCGCCTGATGCATTTCTGAGTCCTGACACGATTTTATACACAAGTGCCAAGGAATCCGTGCCGAAAATGGTCACTGCGCTCCTGTGCTTGCAATGGATGCTCCCTAGATCGGCATAGCCAACTATTAAAATGATACTACGGCACCAGAGTAAAGTAAGAGAATAAATAAAGAGAGAGAAAGGTCAAGGTCACACCCGGCCAAGTTGGCCAAGAACTGCCCCTGGCCCTTCACATGCGTAGGATGCTCGCTTGCGACGCAGTCGAACAACGCGTGCACCTCGTCCTGGACTGCTGCCCAGTTTACAACCTGCATAATCTGAACTCGCGCGGCACCGTGTCCCGGTAGCGCGTGCGATAACGTAGACGTTCTACGCTCAGAAGGTGGTCTCCGAGTAACAGCCCAGTCAGCGCCCGATGCGCGGGCACCATCGTGAGATAGTGCCGCAGAAGCATTCGTTCGGATTCCGATCGCCAGCCTCAGATAATTTGTGATGCAGGTTTCTCGATCTCTCAAACCTTTTTCCGGTTGACTTGACGTGGTTTGAGCTGGACGTATATAGTCCGGAATTAGAGTCTTAGGGAAGAATAGACCCAATCCAATTCCTCCTCGAGACTCAGATACCAAGACTCTTTGCGGCATCACTGATAACACGATAAACAGTCATATTGTATTTCACTATTCAATGGCGATTAGGTTCTGGGGCTGCAACTGGGGCTGCACTCACGACCAGACGCAAAACCTGAAGAATTTGCCCGCGGTCCACTTCCTCAGGTGACTGGTCAAATCCCTCGCACGCAGTGGTTAGAATCTGACGAAATGCTCCTTGTTGACCAAGTAAGAAAGTCTGACGAGCTTGCGCCTGCGCTTGTAGGTGCTCTAAGTGAGCGCGTGCAGCGACAAGTGCTGTTGACCGAAGCTGCAACTCTTCCGCCAGCTGGGACGATCGGCCCATGTTAAAAGAAATCTTGTTATGCGATGCCTGTTTCAGCTGATGCAGCTGAAGTGATGCTTCAGAATTCGAGGCTGCTGCATCGATCTGAAAAGGTCAGTAATAAGCCGATTCAGTTGACGGAGAACAGTACTCACATGGGATTTGATTTGCATCATTAGCTGTTGGCCCTGAGAAAGAATAGGAACGTAATTAACAAAGCACGTTTTAGACGTAGCCTACCTGGGTTTTCAGTCTCTTGATTTCACTCTCCTCGAGTTGGAGGACCTTTGTTTGAGAATCGACCAGGGATTCTGCGATTTGCATGACGGCGAAGCGGCAATCCGCAGTGACGCAATCCGCATTCGTGCAATGGTTTGTCTCAGCTTCGAGGATGTTGGACAAACCCAAAGTGGGATGGTGTTCTTGACCGTGTGAACTGCGCGCCGATTGTAACAAATCCCACTGGATGTGCAGGGAACTGCCGTCAAACAGGATCTGGCAGAAGCAAGACGGCGTACACATTTGCGAAGGACCACCTGTCGCCGTGTCGCCGTTAGAATCTGTAGTTACAAACAATTTTTTTTTTACTTTCGCGACCGGTACGAGGAGAGACATGCCTGTTTTTCGAGATGTATGTTGTCCACGGAAAACAAAGTCTCATCGTCCTGCGGGGAGTTTGTCAAACATGATTCTTCTCGCATTGAGGTCGCACTGACATCTGGATACATGGCCGCAGACAATCGGTCTTGCTGAAGCCCCAACTCCATTTCTTCGAGTTCAGCGGCCGATGCCTCGTCATGCAATGCATTCAGCTGCGGGATGCCTTCAAACTATTGCCTGCGAAGACCGGAAAAGTCGTACGCTTCCTTGTAGTTCCAGAGTATAGACCTGTAGAACCAGGTTAGGAGTGGTCTGGCAGTGTCAAGAGCTAGCAATCGACCTCTGTCTGGTGGATCTTAGGAAGGGTGTCTTCAAGAAAATGCACCGAATCGTTCAGTTGAATGAGTTGATCCTTGTTAGCGTCTGCGACGACTACAAAATCCCTCCCAACGGCATCCAACTAGAAAGTTTAAGATTGGGCTACGACTCAGACTGGAGAAACAGAACCTCCGCGATTCGAGCCTTTGTCCCGTCCTTCAGGCGACGGATGTGCCATCTCAGGTTCTCGGCCTACGCGATACGTTATGAAGTTCAAGTAAAACGGAGAAGGTTTACCTCTGCTGATGCCTTCAAAGCGACTTTAACAGAAACAGAGTCCATCACAGTCTGGTGCTGGTAAGGCTCAGTGATTTGTCATCAAGATCAGCCTACCGACTGGTTTATATGTGGACGGGAGAAAAGCCGAAAATACCGTGACGGTTCGTTTGTACAAATAAATATTTAAGCGCGCGCAGTGTAATTTGCGCCCGCGCGACCTAAAACACACGCTACCTGTGCATGTGCGGTGGTGTGCGCTGTGGTAATCTAAGTCTTTGACATGCAGTCGTGGCCCGAAGCAACAGCCTTAGAAACGAGCGGGGGAGAGAGAGGGGCGAGGGCGGGGATGTTGCCCTCGCTGTCGGAATCTGCGTCGACGTCAGAGGGCACTAGGCTTCAAGCAGGAAGCAAAAAGCTGGAAGGGGGTTTGAATGAGGTGGCATTGAGGTGGGGAAGTGAGAACACGACGTATGCGAGGGGAACAGCGACGCAGCCAAGGGGAGTGCGAAGACTGTGTAGTCCCCGCTCCCTGCATCCGCCGAGCGAGGCCCTCCGGACCAACAGAGCCTCATCTTCGCTGGAAAGCAGTTTGAGGATGGCCGCACCCTTTCGGATTACATATAACCGCCAGAAGCACTTGACCCCTCTCCTCGTCCAACCCGACGGAGCGGATGCGCGATGTGCACGTGTGTGCGTGCGGCGAGCGGGCACGGTGGGAGGGGCGGTGGTGCGGAGTGACGCGGCGGACGCGTAAGATGGAGGCGGAGGCACAGCGGGTGTCAAGGGGTTGGGCGCGGCGGAAGTGACTGCGGCAGAGGCGTCCGATGGTGCAGGCGCAACGTGAAGGTATGTGGTGCCGTGTGTTCAAGGCAGTTGGGTACGGCGCATGTGGGATGTGGCGGACGTGCGAGGAGGGGGTGTGCAGTGAGTGGGCGTGGCGCGGGCGAGGTGGTTGAACGTGGCGAATGTGGGAGGTGGTGGGGTGTTAAAGGCGGGCGAGGCGTACAGCGGATCCGTCAGGCGATTGGGTGTGGTGACGGGACGAGGTGTTTGAGGACGGTGCGCCGAAGCTGCACAGCGCTGTAGAATAGGGCACGGTGGTGCGTGTAGAGGAAGTGTCGGGAGTGAACGTTCAAGGACAGCACTTTCCTGTAAATGTGTTCTGTCCATGAGCAAAGTATGTTTTGACCCGCAAGCGGCTGCGTTGATGTTGATGCGACCAGGGTTTGGGCTTGTTGAATCGACTCGGCACCCTTTCTTCAAGTTGATCGCGCTTCGTGGTCTTGTTGAGAAAACAACCTCAGCTGTGGGAAGAATATCTGGTTCAGTTTCGCGGCCGCCTAGATTCGATTGCCGAGGGTTCTCGAACGAGTTTTTGGGATTATTTCGAGGCAAATTGGTTTTGTGACGAGTGGTGCGGCAAGCAGCCTTGGCCTGGCCAGCCGACCAAAACCGTGACGGCATGTTGTCGACTAATAACTGGACGGAGCGGGCCTTCAAGACCTTCAATCAAGTGTCCTTGGGCGTAGCAATAAATCGTGTGTCAATTCTCCTCTGGCGCTTTCCACCATTTCATCGGTGTTACAGAATCTACCGCCTCGTGCTTATTCTCGCCAATGAGTGGTTCCAGTATTATCAAGCCTGGGAGCCGAGCAAACAGCTGGATACAATCTTCAAATGCGGGTGCAGTACAGCCATTTGTTATAGACAACGGTTGTCCCGCCTGGCGTGGAATAGATATTCAGAAAGCGTATTGTCTCCGAGGCATGCATAAGATTCATGGTCCATGCTGCAGCGTACTAGACGCAAGCACTCCACTTTATGTTTTCGACGGAAAGCGTCTGAATAAAGCAAAATCGTATAAGTGAAACAGATATCTAGCAACAGGTTATCAACCACATTAATCCTCCTCCTCCTGCCCTGCCTCGTAAATGTCTTGTGAGTAACCGCTTATCCGCGGCGGCTCCGGCCAGATGGAGCTGCCATACCCGGGGTCGAAGAAGCGCCACTCCCCGAGACCGCAATACTCGTCTGCCGGCTCACCTTCCGACCACGTTCCCCGCTCGCAGTCCCTCTTGCACACCACCACGGGCACGTTATGCGATGTTTCGACATCGGGCGGCCAGGACCGCGAGCCATCCTGGTAGCCCTGCAAAGGTGCATTACACGGGATTCTCTCCTCCGCATCCCAGTTGCTCTCAACGTACAGCCTCGCGCGGTCCCCGTCGTTCTCATAACCACAAAGCAGTACCACCGTGGTCAAGCTGCTGGCGAGCGGCAGACCCCCGAACCACTCGGTGAGGCGCGTCACTAGATGCAGCTCAGTCGGGGGCCACACGGGATTGACGGGCGTCGTGACGACGAGGAACTCGAGGTGGTACAGGGCGGGAGAACACAGGCCCTTGGACCAGGACTGAGAATCCCAGGGCCCAGCATCTGCCTCCGCGACGGCGATCGCACGATCCTACGCGGCTTGTCAGAGCACGGATGCATAGCATAGATAATTCGCGCACCGTTGGGGGGTGACAATCGAACAAATAAAGGAGATGAAGGCAGCGTAATCCGGGCAGAAGCTGAGATTGCTTGAGGAAACGCCGCAGGAACGAAGAGTCGTCGGGATCATAGGAGATAGTGAGAGTCTGGAGGACTCGGAGACATTGCTCGCCTGCGCGCCAAAGGCGCCAGAACTCTTTCAGCGGGGCGGGTTCTGCGAAGGAGCGAGGGTTCAGATCAAACGAGATTTGGAGGACGCGTAGCGCGGTGCTCAGAAGCGGAGAGCCCTGGATTATTTGCAAAAAAGACACCGCTTCAGTTGCAGATTGTAGGTTGATGTTTCGAAACAACAGAGGCTGCAGGATTGCGCGAAAACAGCTGTTGACGGTGATAAGTTGCTTGAGCGCAGTTTCGTCAGTCCTGATCGGCTTCTGAGTTAGAATGAGTGCTTGCGTCTCAACGGCTGAGACTGGTTGAGCAAAGAGGATGAGAATGAGAATACTGTTGAAGGCTTACCGAGCTCGGTGAACTTGAATGTGGCCATGGATGGACGAGACCAAACACCCCAGAAATACGTGGCTCCTCCTGTTCAGTGTTTGGGCACAGCGACGACAGATCGGGCGACTGGGTGTAGACAATGCGAGTAAATGGCTTGTAAAAGACGGGAGAGCTCCAGTTCGGTCTACGTTGCCCGGCGGAAGGGTCAGTCGAGGCTTTGACTGAGAGTCTGAGACTTTGAAATTGATCGCAGCCACGAACAACCTCTCCCAACATGCATACTACCTACCATATCCATATCTCTCTTAAGCTGAAAGCCGGCTCTCAACCATTCACCTCAGAATCCGTATTTGTCAAGTTACCAGCCCAAACGCCGAAACCGAAACCGAAACCGAAACCGAAACCGAAACGCGCTATAGAATCCTCGCAATGAAGGCTACAGATTCGGTCCCATACACCTGGATTGGGTGGACGTTGACATGAGCGATAAGCCAGCCGATTCTGCGGGAAAGGCGCGGGAACATAGCCGCGATATTTGAACCCAACTGATTACGACGTAGACTAAGCAACATAAGCAAAATCACGATCTTTGAGAATACCCTCCAGAGAGGTGTTATCAGTGAAGCACGTAAACACGACGCGGCGACCCTCCCCGCTAACCTCGGTGGCGCAATGAGCAAGGAGGCGGGTCCGCGCGGCCAGCACAGAGCCTGGGCGCAACGGGATCCGGATCTGGAGTTGAGGAATGCAGAAGTCAGCGCCGGTGTAAGCCCCCATGCAAAATATCGGTGCATACTTCTGGAGGCAGTCGTTCCAGTCGATGTGAATGCGCTCACTGGACCCCTCCTTGATGGCGATGGTGAAGAACAGCCCCCAAAGTTGAGGGCGGGTCGGGCGGCAAATTCCTTGCGGAGCAGTCGCTGCGCATGGACACGAAGGCTGTGAATCGGTTGGTAAGGGTTGAATGGGTGAGGGGATGAACCTACCGATCCTGCAAGCGCATATGCTCGGGAAGGATTTCGTCCATGGCAGGGGCAATCTTGGTGACAATCTTGTTGTTCAGATGCTGCAACATCGCGTCCATTGCCTTGAGTACCGCCGCTCGCTTGATAGGGTCACAGACGTCGTTCTGCAGCGAGTCTGCAGTAATGCGTGGAAAAAGGCCGAAGAGGTCCCACACGCCGAGGTGGACAGCGGTCGTCCTCGAACGATTGGGTTAGGTTTGGGGAATCTTAGGCCCATGGCGATGAGGTGGTCCCACCGCACCAAAAGTTCGTCGAGGAGGGGGATTGGGATGATATGCGCGAACCGCATCGCAAGCCAGCATGGCAGACCATCCTCCTCGAGGGCCTGGATCTCTTTCGGGGGCGATACCTCTACAGATTGGCCTTGAACTGCTCGGGGGTTGGGTCCCTAGCCTTGATAAGCAGGGTTAGGCTGCCGTCCGTGGTGATCACCGGCAGTTGATTGGGTGGGGTTGGCCAATGCTCTGCGACGAGGTCCATGACCTTTTGGCCACTCTTGGACCACGAGATGAAAAGGTCCGGAAAGGGGACGTCAAAAGTCCTCTCCACTGGTGCAGTCATGAGCATCCGTGTGAGGCACGACATTGGGGACCATACCAGTAAGGCGTTAGAGAACGCCGGGAGGATTACGCGCACAACGGCGTGTACGAGAGGGGACGGGAATGGCCTCGTCTCCTCGACCGCGGTGAGAGTTGTGACGCCTGAGGACTGTTAGTAGGAGGCGAAAGCAGCTGGCCAGCTTTCCTACTTTCTTTTGTTTTTGGTTGGCTCAATGGTGCTTCTGCGGCAGTTTGGTTTTGGGGGCAGCCAATTTGTAAGAGACATACAATTCATGTTCGGTGACCATTGCTGGAGCAGGATCCACCGCAGGGGCTTTCTTGGACGGGCGACGCATTGAAGTGTATTTGAGAGGTTGAAGTCGAAATCAGTCAGTGTCCGAGAAGCAGAAGCTGGCAAGTCACATGATGTTTCACGCACCTCTTCCTCTGTCATGGGCGGATTCCAGGAAAGTGCTGTCCTTGGATGATGAGCGGCCCGGTGTCTGCCTGTCTCCTCGTAATCAACGGGTGCATGGTGTCTCTGACGCTGTCCCTGAGTTACGGATTGGTCCCATTTATTCCAGCCTGGGGGTTTTGACATTTTTTCACCCGTGTCTGGCCCGAATCTCTCGTTCCGAAGATCGACCACGTCTCCTGGGACCTACCTCATACGGCCCTGGTGTTGATTCGTCTCGACGACGCTAAATGCCTCGCCGCCGCCGCCGTGAGTGCTGATCAAGCGTTGGTTTTGCTGTCCAAACCTAATTTCGACCTTTTGCCCCCAGTTCTGGCCCGAATCTCTCGTTCCGAAGATCGACCACGTCTCCTGGGACCTACCTCATACGGCCCTGGTGTTGATTCGTCTCGACGACGCTAAACGCCTCGCCGCCGCCGCCGCCGCCGTGAGTGCTGATCAAGCGTTGGTTTTGCTGTCCAAACCTAATTTTTGACCTTTTGCCCCCAGTTCTGGCCCGAATTTCTCGTTCCGAAGACCGACGACATCTCCTGGGACCTCCCCCATACGGCCCAGGAGTCGACCCGGTTTGGACGACGCTGAACGCCTCGCCGCCGCCGCCGTGAGTGTTGATCAAGCGTTGGTTTCACCGTCCAAACCTCGTCTTGCCCAGTTCTGGTTTGGTTGGTCTTGCTCTTGGTCTTGCACAACACTTGCCTTGAAGGGCTCACCGCACACCTCCGCCTCCCGACGAGGTCAAAGGCATTTCAAAGTCCGACGCGGACACCTCCATTACGGCACCTGCGAGTCGCGACTTCGCGCATTATTTCCGGCGGCGGCAAGCCATTCAATTCAATTCAACTCCAATAGTAACCGTCCTCCTTTCGATTCAGAATTGCCATCCGAGTCGAAGCGCAATCCGCTCAGCCTGAGCTGGTCTATTTGTGGCTGTGCCCTCCCTCCCCAGCCTTAGATTTGGCCCTTCAACTACGCTTAGTACTCAACGCAGACCCGTCACCCTATAAATGGCGGATATTTACGTCCAAGAGGCATATGTTAGGACTTCGATTCCAGTAGATACTTGCGACATGTACTCAATCACCAAGGGCTCTTGTGAAAAGCATCGTATACGAGTTCCCATATTGCGCTTGACCTACGCAATCGTGTCAGCCTTCCGGTTCGATATTTACAGACCAAATTCTGTAGCCCTTTTCTCCCTGGGCGGCACAAACGAGCGGAGGGAGGGGGTTGCAGACAAGACAAGAAATTGGGCGGCGGCGCGACAGGTCGAAGCTGGATGGATCATGTCGGCCGCGACGGCTGACAGGGCAAAAGACGCTGAGGGGACACTTGCAGAAGTACTGCCAATGGTGGAGGCGCGGTTTCGCCGGGACGGTGCATTCCAGTGAGCATACAGCTTGGAGTTGAGTGGATAAATTCTTGGAACGCCAACCGTCACATGGGATGGACGACATCGACGTCGTATTGAGGGCTCAATGCCCCCGCCGGCCCCAAGAGTGGGTGGGTGTTACGACATCCAGTAGGCAAATGACCATCGAGTTCGGGCCAGGAGCGTCAAGGTAATCGAGAAACCGATCTTAAAGGGCCTCGCCAATGTCTGGAGGGATGCAGATGCTGCCCGCCAAGTCTCCGCGAAACCCGTAGAGCCTCGACGAAAACAGAGTCTCAGCGAGAACCACCTAGGCTCTTCCCATTCGACGGTTTCTTGGATGCTCTTGAACGTGACGCAGATAGCCCAGCGAGAAACGAACCAACAGCAGTCAACGAAGAAGAGAGGGAAGCGCCTGAACAACACAACACAACAAACCAGCGGATCACCTATTTTACATAATTTATGAGTCGCTCATTCCCCCTCCTCGTTGACCGTGCTTGTCGTTAATTTGGCCCGATGCTCCCGCCTTGGTGTTGCGTCTAGTCCTATTCCTCGTCTACGGCGTATACGGATACTCTCGGCCTCGACTCGTCAAGAGCTGGTCCACGTGTTATGACTATATATAATTCAAACTCCTCAAAGGGATCTCGATAGGATTCAAAGGGATCGATAAACCAAGGATCAGGCACGTTTTCGTGTAGTCAAGGAGCTGGACGGCTGTATCGCACGACAATGTTCTCTATTCCTTTCAAAAGCATCTCGTTCACTGATCCCTTTCAATGAAACGATGCTCTCTTTATCCCTTTCAAAAGCACCTCGTTCCGTGATCCTTTTCAATGAGGTCTAACCAACATAACAGAAACGCCTTTATCTCGCTATTCCGCGGGCTTGGTCAGTTTGCTTTGCGCTTGATTTAAAGAGTCATCACCTCAAAGGCCGACTGCAACAATCCAGATTCCCCGCTCTTTCTGTTGTCAATGGCTCGCTCGTCTACTCCTCCTGCAACCGTTGCCCGCATGCGTCCCATGCATACCTACAAATTCAGCGGTCTCGACCGCTGGCTTGCATCTGTCGACATGAAGACGTCTCCAGAGCTGTTCATGCGCAGCCCTTTGCCCAAGGGCGACGCGATGTGCGAGGTCTACGTCTCAAACAACCTTGTGGGTTCATTTTCCTGCTGTATGCACACTATTTAATTGCTTCGTAGGGTTTTAATGGACGGAACTATATGCTCTCGCTCGCCGTGTATCACCCGCTTGTCGACATCGATCAGGCGACTCCCGACATCGAGCTTGCACGCTTCGTTGGAAACGCTGGTGATCCCGGTGCACCGGTGTGGGTCCGTCGCCTGCCTGCACGCCAACTCCTGCGCTTTCCTCAGCCGCTGCACGTTGTCGCGAAGGTGTTGGAGGGGATGTCCGATATCCCTGTTGGTCCGCTTTTGTGGGTGAGTTTTTGCCCAGATATTCTTTCTGAACCCTTCGCTCACTGCTCGTACAGGACGGTCATCAAGAACGCGATCCTCGGCTGCGCTTTGAGAGTTGGGTACACAAAGCCCTCGCTGTACGTCTCCTCGCCCTGATCAGCCTACAAATCTCATTGTGCCCAGGTTCCCCCCGGCCCTCCGATCGCCAACCCTTCTCGTCGCCGTCGTGCGGTACTCAAATGGGTACGGGGTGAGAATTTGAGGGGGAAGCAGTGGACCCGCGGAAAGAATCTACGAGCCAGGTAGATGACATGCGTCCAGTTTTGTCTTTCTGTTCTTCTTTCGGTTTTTGTCTCTCTTGTGTCCTCTCCCTCCTTTCGTTTCCAAAGAATATAGATGCTTTGTTCCTCGCTTTTCGTGCTTGCCTGTATAAATATGCTAGCGTATCTGCTCCGGGATAAACAAAACTCGTAGTGCAGGAACATCCAAGCGCTGCACATTGCTCAGAATGCTCTGCACCGTCCCTCAAACACGGCACATCTCCACAAACACGGCACATTGGCCTTACTTAAGCGTCAAATTTCACGTCAAATAAGATACATTGGTTCAAGAAATCTACAGATTGTAGCGGTATAAGGTGAACATTCAGTGCTGGGGAGTTCAATTACCGCAGCGAGAATCAAACTACAGGAGAAATCGAAGTACCTTGGCCTGGTTCCGTGACGAGTCTTCGTCGGCAAAGCATTTGGCGGGGGCCCGTGCCCGCGTCGAAGTCATAATGTTGGGTGGGTCGATCTGTGTTCGCGCGCGGAGAAGCTAGCGGTAACTCAGCCGTCCGGATGGCGTTTCAAACCAAGAATCCACCACTGAATGAGCGTCCGCCCGAATAGGGTTGGTCCTCCAAGGATCTGGCTAGATCTGAAAGGTTGAGTAAGCACAGCAAAGAATTTCACAACGGACTACGATAAGGCATGCTACCGGAGGAACGAGCAGCGGGTTTCAGAGCCTCCATTACATCCAGATCCGACTCGGGTTCGGAATCCGAAAGAATGTCGACCCAGCCTGCATCCAAAGCGCGCAACTTGATATCCTCAGGGAGTTGCGGTAGTCCGACTGGCTGGGCCTCCGCTTCGACGGTAATTGGCACCAGTGGAATCGAGGGAGTCGCTGGAATGGCTGGTTCCATTTTCACAGGTATCGGAGCGGAGGTGTTGGACGCGTCGATGAATTGCCCGGCTTGGGTCGCGTCGATTCATTCCTAGCCGATTTTTTGTCGGCGGCGCTAACCATGATGCAAATGGGAGTAAGGACCTTTGTGCGCGTCAGTACACGCCGGAACGCGTCGGGAAGACGTGAAATCGCCCCTTGGACATCAATTTACGCGCTGACAAATGTATTCCTGAGTGTGATACTACTCGTTTGTAGAGGCTTCATATCGGACTGAAGCGGGTCGTCCGCCAGGAGCTGCCTCGAGAGGCGCTAACTGGCGGGTACTGTGTCGAGAGCAGAGTCCTTGCTGGACTCTGCTCTTTCACTGTAATCCTGCGATAAAGGAGTTCTGTGACCCTGAACAGGGGAGCCGGGAGCCTCCGGCGACGGGAGGAAGTCGATACGAGACTTAGCGTTGAGTTGAGTGAGAGACGATGGAAGTAGAGAGTATATGTAGATGATATTTGTATCTATTATACATGAAAGGCTACTAGCGGGACCGGACCCGTGTTCCATATTACGTAAGAAAAGGAATAAAGAAATATAGTAAAACATAGGCGTCACAGTGCCCCCCACACGGAAGTGTCCTGCTAGTGCGAAGGGCCAGCCATGGGCGGCTCTTCTTCGTCGCTGTCGTTCCATCGTAGGTCCGCCGGCTCCTCCTCGAATCCTTCGCGACGTCGCTGCTCTCTCCGCGCTTCCTGCGCTCGAGCCTGGACTCCCGCCCGGTTTCCTCGTCTCGGTTTCTTCTTCTTCCGAGGACGATCCTCCTTCGTTACACCTGAGGACGAGCCTACGCCGGTGAGCGGAGCTTGGAGGCGCTCTGCTTGACGCGCAGACGACGCCGCTGCTGGAGACGACACCACTTCACCAAAGTTGTTCATTTGCACTCGGCGGTCCAACAATGGATGGACAGCGGGGGCCAATGGCTCGGGTGTCGATAGGCGCAGAGGTAGCGGGATCAAACTCTGCGATGAAGGCGGCGGCGTCGACAAGCGCAGTGGGAGAGGTACGAGGCTCTGCCCGTCTCGATGCAGCGCGGAAGACGCGGGCGCTCTGGCGTCCGACAGCCGAGGTAGAAGAGACATCAAGTTTCCGCGATGTCCAGCTCGAGACGGCAAAGGCGCCATCGGTCGCGGCGCAACTGGCGGTCCCCAGCGAGTCGTTCTCACCACCGGCGCGTCTGACAGCCGATCCTCCAAAGGTAGCCGCATGAAGCGTGGAGCGGTAGGCGGCTCCCTACTTTGCGGTACCGAGTTCTTTGGTACCGGAGGCACGCGCTTTGGGGTCGGGGGCGGTGGTGGCGGTGGCATCGTCACGGACGCCGGTGACGCTGAAGGCGGAATGGAACGGGTGCGAACAGGCGGCACCTGGTATCGCTCCTCGCGGGGACTCGCGACTGTAGGCGCAGGAGCGTCCCTTTCCCGAGGAGGCGGAGTAACCGACTGAGGCGGCGAGCGCGGCGGAGGAGAAGTCGGAGAGGTCGGCGATGGTGGTGCAGGCGGGAGTTGCACGTCCACGATAATGGGCGAGAGTGGTGGGGACGGTTGCGTTGGAACGCTCGGTTCGCCATAAAGGCGCTCACGATCGTCCGCTCGTGCTTCCGCGCTTTCGACCACCTGTGCGGTACTTTGGACGTCCTCCATGAGGTCGGGAGTCCAAATGTCCCTCGTGTAACGCTGCGCCTCTTCGAAGACAAAGGTCGACGTGAAAGACAACTGTATCCCTCTAGCCAAACTGGGTAGCGCGCCAAAGGCTCTCTGCCCTTCCGTTACGCTAGCGAAGCGCAGCCAGATCCTTTGCTGCGCGTTGAGAATGCTGACCGGGAAAGCCCTGGCTCCGCGCAAGCAGTCGTCGCTGAGGGCTTGGAATACAGTCGCGGTGTGGGCGGGGTCGACTCCGTCTAGCACGACACATTCCGAGGGACGCTCGGCTTCCGAAGGACCCGCGACGTCTACGTCCATGCCGTGGGGTTCGTCGTCGTCATAGTCCTCGTTGTCGTAAGCCGCCACCGCTTTTCCCTTCGCTTTCGCCGAGTCCTTCGCCTTCGCCAGCGCGTTGGTGCGGGGTAGCTGTTTGGGATGAGGGGCCTTTTGTTTCCTTCCCACATCGCCTCGTCAAGGAGCGGCTGTACGGTACATCCAATGCGAGGCTTTCATGGGCTTGTACTGATTGCCGTCCAGAACCACGAATTGATACCGGGGGACGGGCGCGCCGAACACGTCGTCCTCGACCACTCCTGCTGGAATGGTAAATCGGCCGAAGTAGAGGCGCCGTTTCCTCTGGCGGTCCACCCATTCGTTCTCAGCCGATATTTCGCCCTTCGAGGCTGCCCGCACCCATTGGAGAATCCCGTCTACTTCTCGCAACTCGAAACGCTCGTACTTTAGTTTCGGAGTTGTATTCTCCGGCTGAACGTCGGGTGCTACAATCCACGGTACGTGCTTGGGGTCGATTACCCTGTACTCAAGTTCGGGGGGAGCGTATAGGTTTGGGTTGCGAGCGCGTGGTGTTGGCGCCGGTGAAGGGGGCGAGGACAGGTCACGCGGAGGAGAAGAAGCAGCGTGCGGCCTGGGAAGGCGCTCGCTCTCCTGTACACCCCAGTGGGACCCGCCACTCCAAGCCGAAGTGCTTGTATCTTCGTTTGGCCAAGCGGGAGTTCCCCAAGCTGGCGATGTGGATAGCGGCTTCGAAGGTCCATAGGAGAATGGAAAGTGCACGCGATCATTTGGGGGTGCGGTGTTGAACCGTGAGTGGTTAGAGAGGCTCGGCCGCGCGGGAGGGTTGGCGGAGAAAGGAGGTCGAGGGGGTCTAAGGACCGAAGCGGGCTGCGTCGCGGCTAGGAGCTGCCAATCCAGGCGCTCACCGTCCGTACCCGTCCATACCTCGCGACGCACACTAGGTTGCTCGAGGAGAGAACTCGGGGAGGCCCAGGACCTTTGTTCGGGGGAAGCGTTTATAGCCGGGGGAATCGCTTCGACGCGGGGCCTGATCTGTATGGCGTCGAGCAATATCTGATTGCGGGCGATGCTCTGGTAGGGATTGCTGTCCGAGAGCAAGGTTTCTACGTCCGTTCCCTGGAGGAAATCCTCGGCCGCGGGGCCGGTGAACGAAGCCGCCGCCTCCTCATCCAACTCACTAACGACGAACACCGGAGCCCGGGAGGACATGAGTCGAAGGACCGTAAGCTCGGAGCACCCATTGACCCAAGCACCCATGCGGTAGTCCAGGGCTACGGGCATGTCGCGCTCGCGCAGAGAGTCCAAGTCCTTGGGATCGGGAACCGACGCGTTCGCGAAACGCCAGTCGAGCCAGCCTTCCTTCTCGCGGAGTCCTCTTTGGACGGCGACCCCTCGATCTACGGCTTCCTCCCAGGATTTGAGGTCGCTCAGACGGTGGATGTCCTGGAGCGAAGGGAAGGAAGGAGGCGCCCCGCTCAACCTCATGCCAAAGCGGAGATCGAGATGCTGTCTCCGTTGCTCGAGTTCGCGATAAATCGCGCTCAATCGAGTGACGAAGTCGGCGCTGAGATGTCCTCGCCGTCCCTCTTCCACCCACTGATCCACAAAGGGCAGGTAGGCGGCGGCGTTCCAGTCCGTAGCCCGGACGGTGCTGGCACGTCGCATGTACGCCCAGTACCTCGTCGCCTCTTGACTGTACTGAGGGACGTGCAGGCAGTCGAACTTGCCGCGATGCCCATCGTAACGCATCGGAGGTGGAGCGGCCGAAAAGAAAGGAGCTCCCGAAGCTGGAGTACCGAGAGGGGGACCAGGAAGGAAGGCGGGGATGCTGGAGTTAGGCGACCACAACTCGTAGATCTTTCCGTACGAGCGTACGAATCGATGGGAGAAGAGTGGGAAGTGACGAATGGCGAATGTCATGTACGCGACCGGGAAGGGGACCTCGCGGTACCCGGCCAAGCAGGGCAGGCGCGATTTGGAGTAGCGCTGCGATCCGGACATCCTGTAAAGTGGGCTCAAGCAGCTACTTTCGTTGCGCTAAGAGCCCAAGGGAAAGGGAGAAGAGTAACTAGTGTGGTAGCGTATTCTACGGTAGAGATTCAATTCGGTACCGCAAGGTGCAGCTGGACTAGGCCTGCGCAAACTTGGGCACGAAGAGGGAGAGGAAGAAACGATGAAGTCCAGCGATCATTAGTAATACATATAGTTTCACACGCACAGCCACTCGGGCATGCGCCGGATCTATCCGATGTCGGGCGGCTCGGCCGACCTCTACTTCAACTTGTTGGCGCGCATATACTCGCGCTTCAAGGCGGGTGCGTTGCGGAGATCTCGCTCTGAGACCCAGGTATCGTCCGCCGGGTCGTACCCTTCCCAGCGCACGCGGAACATGCGATGTTCCCCGTCCTTACGCTTCCGCACTTCGTGTCCCAGGATAGCCTCGACTACATATTCCTCAGACGGCGTTAAGTAGTCGCGCGTCTGAGGTAGCTCGGCGCGTTCGCCCAGAGCGGGGTCGGAAAGGTGGTATTTCCTAAGGTGCTCCAAGTTAAACACCGGGTGCATCTTGTACGTGTCGGGAAGGCGGAGTCTGTACACCACTGGGTTGATCTTCTCAAGTACCTCGAATGGACCAATAGTGCGCTGAATCAACTTGCGTCCAGTACCCTTAACATCGACGAGCTCCAACGTATGCGGATTAACCAGTACCAGATCTCCCTCCTCGATAGGCTCAATGGCACGACGATGCTTGTTGTAGGAGCGCGCTTGCCTTTCTTGCGCTAGAACGATGGCGTCCCAAGCAGCTTCACGATGACTCGTTAGCGCGTCGAGGAACGTCTCGCCTTTTTGGCTAGGCAAGAAGGGACGGCCGACAGGGTCTTCTCCGGGCACGAGAATTCCCACTTCGCTGCGCGGTTCGAAACCAAAGAGAAGGAAGTTGGGCGAGCGCAGGGTGGAGGCGTGAACGTTAGAGTTGTACGCGAAGCAGATCTCCCCGAGCCATTGCGCCCAGGACGCCCGGTTCTTGGCCACGTAAGCGCGGAGCATCTGCTCAATGGTCGCGTTAAGGATCTCCGTTTGACCATCGGTTTGCGGATGGTGGGCAGAGGACAACGCCATTACGCTGCCGTACTGCGCTACCACCGATTTCCAGAAAGCCGTGGCCCATCGCTTGTCGCGGTCCGCGATGATACGGTCTGGCATCCCGTAGACGTTGACCACGCGGTCGACGAAGAACTTCGCGAATCCTTCTTGGGAGAGGGTGGTGTGGGTCGGTATCATGATACCAAATTTGGTGAGTTTGTCCACGATCACCAGTATCGCGGTGAACTTCTCCGGGCCCGACGGAGGAAGTCCAGTGATCAAGTCCAGCGAGACCGTGGCGAAGGGACGGGCAGGAATATGAGCAGGCCGCAAGCCGCCCATTTTCTGCCTGTGGTCGTTCTTGATCTTCTGGCACACGTCACATTTAAAGGTGAACGCGTCAAGGTCCTTGCGCATGGACGACCAGAAGAACAATTCTCTCATACGCAGAGCAAACTTGAGAGGTCCCGAGTGAGCGCTCTCATGGGCGGACTCATGAATCCAGTGCATGAGCCACCAGACCTTGCTCTTCGGGACGCAGAGCCGGGTTTTCCAGTCTGCGTCGATGAAGTACAACAACCCGTCGCGACCTTTCTGAAAGCGCGAGGGGGTCAAGAGCTTATCTGGCCCCCCGGCCTCCTCGACGTATCGGTCTTTGAAGTACGAGTCGTTGCGGTACCCATCCTTGAATTCCTTTGCGACTTCAGGGGATACTGAGATAAGAAGATGTGCTCTCTTATTCCAGTCTTCTTCGTCCGAAGGTTTGACACCCACTGGGTATGTCCAATGATCTCCTTCGGGGAAGGGTAGTTCGTCCGAGTCTGCAGCGACTTGGTCGCGCTCCTCGGCCTCGAGAGCTTCGGAGTCTGCAGCGACTCTGTCGCGCTCCTCCTCAGCTACCAGCGATGGCGAATCCGCCAGAGAGGACTCTTCTTCCTCTTCCCGAGCTCTTTGCCGTCGGGTCTGTACCGGGTGTGCGTACTTATCGATAGCGTCGTCCCACCACCAGATAGCAAATGCAGCCTTTTTGGCAGGCGCAAATGCTTCCCGGTCCTCCGCGCGCTGCGCGTCCTCCAACTTCTCCTCGTCCGGTACGATGGAGACCAAGTCCTCGCGAATCGGCGAGCTGTGCGGCGGCGTCCGAGGCAGGCGTGATAACGGGTCCACGTTGGAATGTACACGTCCAGGGCGATGAACGATCTTGAGCCCTGGATATGCCGCAAACACCGCCCCCCACGCCGCTAGGCGACGATTCGCGTTCTCGTACACGCGCGCCCACTGTAGAGCCGCGTGGTCCGTGACGAGAATGACAGTCTCCCCCTCGATGAACGGCTGGAAACGCACCAGTGCTTCCTTTGCGCCGAGCGCCTCGCGCTCCGTTGCGCTGTAGTTCCTCTCCGCAGACTTGAGGCTCCTGCTCCAGTATGCGATGACACGCTCGACGTGTACCTCCGTCTTGTCTAGCGTAGCCCCCCAGACGTCCTCCGACTCCATCTCTTCCACTTCCTTCACCAAGTGAATGAACAAGCGCGGCACTGCCGCGCCTGAATCCCATGCTGCCTTCAGCTTCTCATAGAACGCGGTTCCCTTCAAGTCCTCGACCCGCATCTTCTGCACCTGCTGCAGACTGCTCCCCAGCGCGTAGTCGGACGCGTCCGTATATAACCTGTAAGGGGATCCGCGGATAGGATGGCCCAGGATAGGCGCGGCAGACAACGCGTCCTTGGCTTGTAGGAACGCGATCTCCTGCTCCGCTCGCCACGCCCACTTCACTCCCTTCGCTAGAAGCGCGAAAAGAGGCTTGGCGATGAAGGCGTAGTAAGGAATGTAGGACGAGAAGTAGTTCACCATTCCCAGGAACTTCTGTAGCTCGTTCACTGAAGTGGGGCGATCCAGTTCCTGGATGGCAGCCACCTTTTCCTTGTGCGTGGATAACCCCAATCTCGACACCTTCTGACCCAGGAGCAGTATCGAGGAGTACCCGATAAAGCACTTCTTGGGCTCTAGAGTAATCCCGGCAGCCGCTATGGCGCCTAGGACTTTGTCCAGATGCACAAGGTGCTCCTCCCAGGTTTTCGAGAACACGACGATGTCATCGACGTAAACGAGGGTGAAGAGCCATTGGAACGGCGCGAGCACTCCCTGCATAATGCGCTGGAAGATGGAAGGTCCGTTGCGCAAGCCGAAAGGCATGCGACGGAATTGCCAGAGGCCGCGGTGTGAGCGGAAGGCCGTCTTCTCCTTAGCGTCCTCTTCCATGTCGACTTGATTGAAGCCGGCCAGCGCGTCGAAAGATGACAGAACTTGCGCTCCCGATAGCGCCTGGATGATATCGGACTGTCGTGGGATGGGGAATTCGTCGGGGATGGTCTCAGCATTCAGTTTGCGATAGTCGACTGCGAGTCGAGGCTTGCCGTTACGATAAACGACTACGCAGGGGAAGCCCCACGGACTCTTAGAGGCTTCGATGACTCCTCGTTCAAACCAAAGATCCATCTGCTTGTCGATGACCTCTCTTTTTGCTGGTGAAGCGGAGTACATTGGAACCGATATGGGTTGGGTCCCCGGCTTCAGAGGGATAGAAGCCTTTTCTGAGACTTGTCCTAGACGGCCTCCAACTCCGAATGCAGCCACATTACGGCGCAATACGTCGTTAAGACCGCCTCGGAATTCGTCCGGAATGTCGGGCCCTAGATTCACCATAGCCGCGACGTCCTCGTCGCTCCGCTCGCTCTCGAATTCACCGGCCAACGCGGTCGTCTTCGGACCCCAGTTGTCGTCCTCATCCAGCTTGTCGTCTAGGTTTTCGGGAGGTAGTGCCGGAGTCGAGTCGGGATCCTCCGCACGCAACGTCTCCTGTATGACGCGCGCTAGCGCTTCCGCAGACGCCGCGTACTTGCCCCGAGCTTCGTCGTCCTTGGGTACGTCGGCGTACGACGAAGGGTCGTGCAATCTCCCTACGATATCTCCTGCACGGATAAACCAAGGTCGCGTGCTGGTGTTCGCGATGGGCAAGAAAGGGTGCGCCGAGTTGATAAAGGTAGTAGGCGCCGCCAGTACGCTCTCGTCCTCGGTGGAGACTATAACCTTCTCAACCAGCCACTCGTCCCGGCCCTCGAATGGCCCGACGATGCGAACGTTATGGACCGCTCCAGCCGCTATGAGAACGTCCTGCTCGGCGAGCACTGGAGGAGTCTCCGTCTGTCCATCCCTGCGTTTCCGCGCCTTGGATCGTTGGTACGTCTTCCTCCATACTCCGGGGAGAAGGCGCTTCATGGAACGAGCCATGCTTGCTTGCCTGATCTCGAACCCGAGTTGGACTGAGTGTGCTGACGAGGCCGCGATGACGTGCTTTGAGCTACCGACTTTGACGTCGCAACTCCCGTTGACCCAGCGCTGAACGCTAAGCTCGTAGGTGGTTTGGAAATCCTCCCCGAGCAGCAGAGGGACCCGCATGTTGCGCACGACGTAGGCTTCCAGCTCGAAGCTAATTACGTCGCCCTCCTTAGAGACCATGTACATCGGCACTTTAACGTATCCGAGTACTTTGGCTTGGCCAGTGAGGTGGTACAGCTTCATGCGTATACCCTCCTTGGGGTTCGCCAAGTCAGGGAAGATTTCCTTGAGAGACTCATAGAATTCTTCGGACATTAGCGTGATATCCGCACCCGAGTCTAATCGCGCCTTGATCTCCTTCACGGACAATCCGCATAGGCGCACCAGGACGTGTAACGCTCGCGCTCCCAGCGAGCCTAAGCCATCTGGCAGCTGCCTGGCTTTACGAGCAGCGTGAACTCGGGTTCCGTCCTCCTCCACAACTGACGGAAGTTCCGCCGTCTGAGCTGACTTGCGGACTCGTTTAGGAGGGGCGACCAGGGGTTCAGCTTGCTTTCCCTTGCCCTTCTCCCTAGCGGTGGCTTTGGGTGTGGGCTTCGTGAACGCTTCACGGCGACGGCGATTGCGATGGAAGGGACCTTCTTGAGACCGGTGAGCAGCATACGCACCCGTGCGATGCGCATCAACCGACTCGACGAAGTGGACTTCCTTGAGGGGCGAGACTTTACGGGGTTCGAACGGTATATAAGCGGAAGAAGATGCGCCCTTCGACGCCTTGTATTCAGCATGCATAGCTAGGTATTCGCGAGCTTCCTCGGCATCCTGCTCCGGACTCCTGTCTACAAAGATTACGTTGGCGGTACGCAGGTTCATCCAATGCTGGCGATGAGGGCAGTCGATCGCAACATGCTGCGGGCTAGTGCAGATGTAGCACTCGCCGTTAGGCAGCCGGACGCTCGTAACCGAGTCATCTCGTTTGAAGTGATGACCATCGACTGTCTTGCCTTTAGGCCAAGGTGGTTTGGGGCCCGTGAACTTCGGTCTCCCCGCGTCCGCCGCGTGAGCGCGCTTTTCATCCCCCTCCGCCTCTGTCTCTGACGACTCGGATTCTTCAGAACCTTCCGACTCGTCCTGCACTTTTCCACGATCTGCCGCGTTAGCCCGACGGTTACGACGGAACGTGGAAGCTGATTGAGGATTGGTGCCTCCGGCATTGAGGTTCCGGGACAGAGCCGCCACGTTGCGCGCCATATGATAGGACGCGATGAGAGAGTCGTGGTCGTGCTCAGCCAAGTTTTGAAGGGCGTCGAGCGTGGGGCAGGTGAGTTCGCTCACATCCTTCGACCACGCTGGGGGCTGGGTGCGCAGGATCCTGGCCACCGCCTTTGGACCATCTTCCTCCTCTTCAAAGATGAAGGAATGGTACTTGCGGCGGCGAGCGAAGAACGCGGACGGGGCTTCGTCCTCGTTCCCCTTGCCCTGCCTGAATCGCATTTCCTCGAACTCCTGAGTACGTTCGAGGAGCCACTTCGCGGTAAGGAACTGCCTGCGAATGGCGTCCAGCAGATGGTCCCAATCCTGGCGGTAAACGCTGCGCGTGTTTTGTGTCAACGAATTCCACCAGTTGGTAGCGCGGTCCGAGAATTTGGCTGGCGCGAGCTGGCCTAGGCTGACGTTCATGAGGGGGCCGAGGCTGGCGAGATTGGCGACTTCAATGACATAGTCAATGACAGTCGTACCACTACCGTTCCAGGAGGGAACAATACTCAGATTGAGTTTGTGGTTTATCTGCCACAGCTCGGGGGCGCTCGACGGGTAAGTACCCGAAGCTGCCGTGCGAGCTGGTCCAGAGCCGTTGCCGTCGTCGCCGTTGCCCGTCGGAGGGTTAGGCGGCGCTGGAGAGCGTCCGCCGTTCCTTGATGTCGCACTTCCGTGACCGCTGGGAGGTCCGCCTTCCTGCCCCGGGGTTCGCCCTGCGTTGAACGCTGGCGCTCCACCTTGGCTGGGAGGGAATCCCGAACGATCGTCCGCGTCTTGACCATTAGTTCCCGACTTGCCCGTTCGCTCCTTCTTCGGAGTAGGTATCATCGATGGCTCCACGTGTCACGGATGCGACCGACCCCAGGTAGCGTGCTAATGGTTACAGGACGATGGGTAAGAGGAGGATTGGTGAAGCGTACGCCAGAGGAGATAGGCCCGAAGTAACCTGCGTTCGCGGCCGTAGCTGCGCTCGCGGGTACTTTTGGCGCCGGAACCTCCTCCACGATGGGATCCATCTCGGGGGAGTTGGAGCGTGCGCGGTGTCGTTGTCGAGACTTGTAGGGACGCGGGTCGATGTCTTCATTAACTTGGGCAGACTCGACAAACTGGTGGTAGGCGGTCCTGTCCACGACTTGCGCTCGGCGGCCGTAATCCTTGCGCGCCAGCATACGATAAAGCTGTTGAGAAGGCGCCCCACTGCCGTAGGCCGCTCGAACCTCCGAGATCGTGGAGACGACCGAGCTAAGCGACTCGGAGAAGGCTTGACCTGTGAGCGTCTCCCTAATCCCCGAGAGATTCGCTCGGATGTGTACGTTTGCGCGGTCAAGGCAAAGCTGTAGGACCGACAGAGCGAAGCGCAACTCGGTTCTGCTCGCTCGATCTTCTAGCATGCGCAGGTATGTGAAGTTGGTATCTACCTCAAATCGCCTTCGAGGGCTGGGCGTGGAGAAGGAACAGATTCCATCCAGGATCTGCTGCACCGCGACGACTGCATTTCCTACAGCTGCAAGGACTTGAAGGTCTAAGCAGTAGCTGTCGGTGTGGTCGATGGGGTTGATGACGCGCATCAGCGTCACTGAGCTGCACTCGACGGCGAAGATATCCGCGATGAGGGAAGGGATGTTCTCCCACCCAAAGCTGCGATGCGGTTCCCCGTAACGGATGATAACGTTGCGGAGGAGGTCCGTCGAGGCTTCCGTGCACCCGGGAAGCAGCCCATCCACGACACCGTAGTAGAGCAAGGGGTCGTCGGCCTCCGTATCCAGAGGATCGTAGGCGAAGTGGTAGCGAGCAACAGCCGCGGCCAAAGGTTCATCGTACAGTTCGATGGAACGCCCCGATTTTTTAAAGAAGCGCGGTGCACTGTTGCCTCCCATCGCGCTGAACGCGGCCGTAACGCTTTCGCCCTGCACGGACGGAGGAGCAGCCGCGATGGGCGCTTCACTCCGACGATCGTCGCGAGAATCCCGACTAGAGCGAGCGCTGCTAGCCGCGCTTCGAGCATCGCTACGACGGGACTCACTGCGGTGTGACCCGCTGTGGCGAGATCCGCTGTGGTGCGATCCGCCGTGGTGAGAGCCAGGTGGGGGCAAGTCCTGCGCGGGTGGAGAATGCGAGGAGAGCGATGTCAGCGAAGAGAGGGGCAACGACGAGCCATGAGCTGAAGTTCCTTGCACTGTCGTGCCCCCCAGTACCGAGGCGTCTCGCGAAGCTCCTTCATCTTCAGTGTTCGCCCTGAAGGCGCTCAACTGAGGAGTGACGGGGCGAGCAGGACGCGGGGTACCTAGCTGGATGCGGGATAGGATAATAGGCGCAATGGGTATCGAAGTTCGAGGGGCATTCGCGCCAAAGGGAGGCATGGCGGGGACGGTGGCGTCCACATGACGAGCCAGTGAGGACGCAGTCGGCGTGGACGCGGACGAGGACGGGGGTCGCGAAGGGTTCGCGCTCAACCCGCCTCTGCTTGTGTTGCCGCTCGAGCTGGCGTTTTGGGATTGGGAGCGAGAGCGAAGACGCGCCCGTGCGGCCTCGGATTCAGCTGATACGGCTGGATGACCGAGACCTAAGCCTGTGCCAGTCTTCTTGCGAACGGGGTTGGTTTGCATGGCCATGGAGGCGAGAGGCAAGAATGGGGGTCAGCAATTCGCGCGCCCTCGTTTTTAAGCGCTGTCGGCTGACTCGACATGGGGATAGCGTCGCTATGGGCCCCATGCGCTCCCGAAGATTCGGTTTGCAGCATCGGGACCCAGGACGTGGCGGAATGGAGGGGTTGGTATAGTGGGAGTGGAGTTGTGATGAAAGAGAGGTTTAGGCGCCCTGGGCGCTAAAGCGGAATAGAATATTCAATATCAATCCAGCGGTCGTCCAACCTGTGGATTCCGCGGCGCGTTCGAGGCTACCTAAGTAGTCTCGTCGCGCTGTAGACTTGGGGAAAGTGGTGACGCGTGCGTCGCCAAAGAAGCGTCGAAATTTCGACGGCCCCCAAGTCACTCGCTTCAGCCGATGTTGAAGCCCCTCGCGGTGGGCTCCATTGTGATACTACTCGTTTGTAGAGGCTTCATATCGGACTGAAGCGGGTCGTCCGCCAGGAGCTGCCTCGAGAGGCGCTAACTGGCGGGTACTGTGTCGAGAGCAGAGTCCTTGCTGGACTCTGCTCTTTCACTGTAATCCTGCAATAAAGGAGTTCTGTGACCCTGAACAGGGGAGCCGGGAGCCTCCGGCGACGGGAGGAAGTCGATACGAGACTTAGCGTTGAGTTGAGTGAGAGACGATGGAAGTAGAGAGTATATGTAGATGATATTTGTATCTATTATACATGAAAGGCTACTAGCGGGACCGGACCCGTGTTCCATATTACGTAAGAAAAGGAATAAAGAAATATAGTAAAACATAGGCGTCACACTGAGCAGCGGTCGTGTGTTTGGATGCCAGTATGGCGCTGGATGCCACGTTGACGCGCTTTCGGACGTTTTCAGGCAGCGCTCGGGCGGGGTGGTGGAGGTTCGAAAAAAAGAGCTGAGGCTGTGCATCAGATGAAAGAGTCAACAGTACATCCAGGCGATGGAGGTGAAGATGGGTCAAAAACCCGCAGATCGGGTCAGAAGTACGAAACAGGAGCCCACGTCGAAGTTGGGTCAGACAGTGGGGTTCTGAGGGTAATAGAGCACAGTGCCGCACGCGGGAGAGCTTGAAATCGAGCGGACATGGGCGCCGACGGTCGAGCTAAAATGGAGTGAGATGAGACCAGGGTCGGATCAAGATAGTCTCCCAGAGGCAGAGTAGACCAATTCCCTTGAACCTTCGTGCCTCAGGATATACCTTGATCTGACAGGTATCTTGAGCGCGCGAAAGTTTGCGCCGGCTCTGAATATCGTCTGCCTCAGGGAGACTAAATCAAGACAAAATACACCTGCCAGTAGCATCCTCAGCGGACGACGAAGGCGGGTGAGCTATTTCTCCTCAGAAAGCCATGGTCCATCTCGTCAGTCTGAGTACCACGAGTACGGCGGCTCAGGTGTCGCCAGCGAGTTTCTGCGCGAGTGGCGAGCCTCGTCAGGACCACGAACGGTCCGGCACAGTCGTCGGTGCTTGATGGCGCGCAATCGATCGTTGAGCCTTGAGACCACGAGTGGTCCGGCGTGGCCATGGTCGTCGACTCAGAGTTGTCGTCGTAAGCAGGAAGAGCCGGGACAACACAACAAACACACGCTTGATCGAATTTCGCGCTTGGACCCACCAAACATGCACAGCGACAGCAGCGCACGCTGAATGTCTTCTTTTCGATTCTGACTTGCACTCGGAGCGCAATCCGCTCAGATTGTACCTTATTTTTTATGGCTGCGCCCTCCCCAGCCCGCGATGTTGTATTTCCCCGGACTACCAGTGCTTTTTGTTTCTCTACATAGAATTCAAATTCGTGATGGAACGTCTATAATACCCTATTGCTCAAAAGTTTCGTGCTATAAGCACTTCCCACTGTTCTCCCAGTAATCTGATATCCGCGGAAAAGTATGCCTCCTGTGCCTCTCTCTGTTGTTCCGTCAGGTCGGCTTGTGCGCGTACGGTCTCGATGACGTGATTCACGACGTCGACCTCATTTTGAAGGCGGGCGCCGTCTCCCTCAACGGAGATCAGTTTCAGTCTCAACGCTTGGCGATAAATGTCCACACGTTTGTCCACCGCAGCGTTGACGTTGATAGAATACTGGAACGGCCCATTAATTAGTTGGTGATAGATGACGGCGCCTCACCTGTGCTATGAATGCCTCCCGTTCGCGCTCGAGCTGGCTAAGGATGAGCGGAAGGCAGTACTTTTGCGGGACTGTACAAACCTGATGCACAAGGTTTTGCAAAACGATATCCGATTCACTCGTCATCTTAAGCAGTGCTTGATCGGCAAGAGCTTGCAAACAACCTCGAACACTGTCGAGTGAAATGTCGCATGCACCTTGGGGGCGCTTAACCGCAAAATGGCAAATCTGAGGGCCTGCGTTGGGAGTGTTCACTGAACAAAAGGGCTAGATAGTGCGCACCTTAGACGACAACGATTTGTTCTGACTCAAAAGCCGTCCCAACTAGGGCTCATGATGCAGATAGGCCCTCCCCATGGTCAACCGACGTACCTCAGCGACTAACTCCCGGTTTCGGCGCCGTGCTCTAGGCGGACAATCGCCCAACCCATCGCTGTCGCATGTTGAACGTTCCTCCTGTATCTGGGTCTGAAAGATACACGAGCTGAGAAATAGAGTGCTCCCGAACGAAGAGATGGGTGTCCCACCCTTTCGATTTCATGGACGATCCATTCCATGGATTTGGTGACAGCGTCGCGTCGGCTTGTTGAGGTCAGTTTCTTCGCGGTACAGCAATTGAGCGCTTCAAGGGTCTAGACGCAGGATAAGCACCGAGCGGACACAGGCATTCAAATGACACCCGTTGCGTTGGTTGGCCTGCAAAAGCTCAAGTGCCTCCATGGCGGTCCGGCCTCTGATGGTTTGGGCTTGAAACTGGGCGAAGATCTCTTTGTTTTCTGCCTGCAAGTTCTCCAACTGACGGGTCTTGGCGTCCACCTTGGTCGTTTGAGCTCGCGAGAATGGCAAAGCGAAACGCTGATCACCTGGAGGCCTACGTTCATAAGTTGCGTCCGAACGGAAAGGAGATGGGCTCTCAGTGGTTCTAACTGCGCCGAAGCAAGAGGTCAGAGAGGGAAGACCCATGATATGTGTATCCCATGATTACAGTTCTGGCAAGGACGATGATCTGCACGACTAAGTTGGGCGGGGAGACTGGGTAGGGGAGATCACTCGCCTTTGTATGGACGGGGGATGATTCTTCCGCCGACCTTTTCCGGGATTTGGAAGGGAGTAAAGACATGGAGTGTTTCGACGGAGCAAGGTGTAGCTCTAGACAAAGGGAAAGGCGTGTTGCTGTGACCGTGACTGTTAGGAATATCGGGCCGCAGCCAAATCAACTGAATCGAGAGGAAGGAAAGAGCAATCGTATCTGCAAAAAGATGGTCGGGTCAGCGGTCCTCCAACCGCGCAGTGATTATTGGGCAATTGAAGGGCTCAGGAAACGAACTTGGCCTTGGTGGACTGATGTTGGTGACATGTACTCAGTCGCAAAAATCTCCTTGTGGGGAGTATCGTATACGAGTTCCCATATTTCGCTTGACCTACGCGATGGCGAGTGTCAGATTTCCGATTCAATATATCCCAGACCAACAAATTCTGTAACCGTTTGCTCCTGGCCGGTACCGTCCATGGTACATAGTGGCTAGGGGGATTGCAGACAGGACGGATTGGGTGGCGGCGCGGTATGTCGGAGCTGGATGGATCATGTTGGCTGATATGGCAGAGAATGCTGAGTACCGCCAATGGTGGAAGCGCGGCTTCGCCGGGACGTTGCATTCCAGAGAGCATACAGCTTGGAGTTAAGTGGATGAAGTTCTTGAACGCGGGACCGTCGCAACCGCAGCTCTTTGGAATGGACTAAATGCCCAGTCGGTGGGAATGTGGGCGTTGCGAGATCCAGCAGGTCAATGGCAATCGAACGGCAGCGCTTTGGGATGGACGACATCGACGTCGTAATGAGGGCTAAATGCCCACTCGGTGGGCTTTGCGAGATCCAGTGGCCAATGGCAATCGAACGGACCTCACTGTCAGAGCCTCGACGAAAACAGAGTCTCAGCGAGAACCGCCGAGGCTCTCCCCATTCGACGGTTTTCTTGGATGCTCTTGAACGTGACGCAACGAGAAACGAACCAACAGCAGGGGAGATCTCGAGTCCGACCACCAACAGAGTAGGCAAGGAGGAAGAGGAAAGCAGGGAAGAGCTTGGGCAACACAGCCCAACAAACCTGATTTGGATCAATCACGGCATTTCTGACCGTGCAACAGGCTCAGCGCCGCTGCTCTCGGGCAGCGGCGGTAAAAGTCATTATGCCCCAGATATCCGGCCCATCCCCGATGGGCCTTCCCCCTGCGTTCAACTCGACGCCTCTTGGCTCGTCGTCCTTCCCAGACTGTGCTTCTCGGCGACAACCAGCACGAGATCATCGCTGACCCGGATGCTCACGGATGGAGTGGACCTGTCTGTCACCGTGCATTCGCCTCCTCTTCCCCTGCCTTCCTTCCCCAACAACTAAGGTTATTCATCTGCAGCTGGCTCAAATCAAGCTCTCGACTTCAAGGCAGATTTTCGGGCGTAAAAGATGGCTAAACGAGCACAAGCTGGATGATATATAATAACGTCCCCGCCATTTACAGGTCCTCCTCGGTCAACTCTCTCACCAGCTGCAACAGGGTAGTGTTCGTGTCCTCGAGGTGACGAATAATCGAAATCGCTGACTGGAGACGCTGCTTGAGGCGATCACGCATCTGGGAGCTGTGAGAACGTGCTGCCAATAATGGATTAAGCGGAACCTTTTCAAGGTAGACTTTATCCTGGGTCAATCGGGCGACTTGGGTTCCTTCTTCGTTCGCAGTGTTGCGGACGTCTTCTTGAGTTGCGGACATGGCAGTCGGGTGTGTCGCGCGGGGGATCTGCAAGGGCTTAGCGAAGGATGGCAATGATCCTGGGCGCAGACAAGCTTGAAGCCTACATACATCACGCCCGATGAAAGACGCCTCTGGCCGACCCAAGGCCAGAGAGCTGAGCTGGAGATAGGCAATGACGAGCGCCTCTTTGAGATGGAGGTTGCCCTCCTCCAGCGACACAATCTAGCGGGACAAATGAGGGTAGCGCATTGCACGGGCAGAGCGGACGTACCCTGTCCCTCGTCTGCCCTTCGTGAGCATCAAGGATAATCACCTAGAGGAAACCAGATCAGATTTCCAATTTGAAGTAGGTAATCGCTAACGGACCTTGCGCGAGCCTGAGGCGGGGTCGATGTCAGATCCAATCCGCCTTTTCTGAGCGCCAGGGCCCGAGGGGTTGCCAGAGAAGTCGTCCGACAAGATAGTAACCCCACGCGTGCCAGCGGCAGTGCCATCCTGCGGCTCGGCGGCATGGACGTCCTGAGGCGCCGTGGTCTCGGCAGAGGAGAGGTGACCATGGGGGGGACACTTGGCGAGAACTCCGGGGACGCCATTATTCGATTTTCTGGGACTTGAGAACCAAGTCGACGCCGCCGAGGTTGAAAGGTGAAAGGTGAAAGGAATCTCTTTGTCCTCAGGCTATAAATATGCGCGTTCCATTGGCACGTCACATATGTCACGTCACGTGATGGTGGGGTTTTTTTCTTTTCCTTTTTGGTGGAACGAAAGTCGAGAACGATAACGCTACGCTGTAGCGCCTCTCGTGCTCGAGTCGTTGCCGACAATCATGAGCAGTGGAAGGCCGACCGAGTCGTCCGTTCTAAACACGTCAATATTTGAGGCCATGGACTTAGAACCCAGCCGAACGGAGAAGGCGAGGCGCATGACGAGGAAGAAAAAAAAGGGGAAGAAGGCACGGCGCAGAGACGACTCGGACTCGGAGAGCGAGTCCGAATCTGAGACCGAGAGCTCGTCAGAGGACGAGAAGGCGAGGAAGCGGAGGAGAAAGAGGGGAAGGAGGCGCCAGTGGAGGTGCGCACGAGGACGGTGGTGGTGACGGAGCCAGAGAAGAAGAAGAAGAAGGGGAGCGACGAGCTCGATGAGCTGGCCAAGGCAATGGCAGGCCTAGACGTGGCAGACCCGCGATACTCTGGTTACTACGGGCAGATCGTGTCCGCTGCCCCGGGGTTCGCGCAAGTCCTACGCCCGCCCGCGTCGGTTTTCTACCAACAGGTGCCAGCAAACCTGGTCGCAGCATACGGTGCTGCATCGGGGCAACCTTTCTAGCAACCCCAACAAGCACCCGCCACATTCCAGCCGCACCCGGCGCGCCGCAGCAACGCCCGAACGACGGGCTCTGCTTCTTCTGCAAAGCGCCCGGATGCTTCATTGGCACCTGCCCGACAAGCAAGGCCTACATCCAAGCGGGCCGCATCACCATCGTTGACGAATGGCACCGCTACGCCGACGGCACGCGTATCCGCGGGAATCCAAATGGCTTGAAAGCGGAAGTCGATGCGCGCTATGGAGGCCCGCTCCCGGCCGTGTTAGCCGTGGCACAGACATACCACCTGCATGTCGCCCCGGACGTGCAGAGTCTGGCCGTGATCGTGGATCGCGAGGGCGAGGACGAGGCAGGAGCGGTGTCGCGGAGCATGGACGGCGACGAGAAGGATGAGGTGATCAGGCGATTGATCGCAGCGGCGGTGACGAGGGGAGCAAAGGAGAGAGATGAGGCGGCGGCGCGCGTGGAAATCGTAGCGGTACCTGAAGAAAAGGCCGTCAGCGAAACACCACACGCAAAGGATGCGCAGCGTACAGGTGCGTATTACAATCAATCCAAGGCTGCGACTACCATCCTCGATGCGGCGCGGAGCATTCACGCACGCGTCCTCGAGACCATCGTACCCGTGCCATACGGCGAATTGCTCGCGATCAGTCCCGACTTGCGAAAGCAGGCTGTCGAACACTCGCGAGTCAATAGGGTGCCCAACGACCCAAAGATGGCGCTTACCTCCTTTCTCTCGAGTCTCTCGCCCGATACAGATGTGCCCGTGCAGCATTCCACGTTGCTGCGCGAGTGCGTAGTCGTCGTCAATGGGAAGCAAGAAGAACTGGGTCTGCTGGACGACGGGTCAGAAATCGTTGTCATTCGCGATGATTTATTCCGCGAGCTGAACCTACTGGTGAACAAAAGGTACGCCTTGAATATGCAAACTGTGAGCGACGTTGTATCGCTGCTGCCAGGATGCGTGGAGCGCTTGCTCCTCGTAGTCGGTAGAGTTCGCACGTGGGCGCGCGCATATGTCGTACCCAACGCGCCATACCGTGTGTTGCTGGGGCGGCCGTGGCAGAACCAGGTCTTGCTGGCCAAAGAGGAGACGGCAGACGGGGAGGTACTAATCACCATCCATGACCCGAAAGACAGGTCGAATGTATGGTGGTACCAACGACGGAACGCCCTCAGGCAACCCCGGTCGCATCCCTGGTGACTTTGACGAGAGAATTTGTCACCAAGGATTGGCCGGTGCAGGTGCGGAGGCATGCGTACGAGATGGAAGGTGTAGAGCTGCCGCAGAATGAGTCAGACGAGAATTTTGTGGGCACCTGGGACGACCTACTAATGTTCGAAGACTCTGACACGGGCACGAGGGTCTCCAGTGATCAGTTCCTAGCATGCCTTTGAGACGCCGTGCCGCCAAGATCCAGGTTCGCCAAGCAAAGAGATGAGAGCACGGAGTGGAAGACTTGCAAGAGTGGAAGATCGCGGCGACAACACAACCAAACAGACGTTTGATCGAATTTTGCGCTTAGACCAACCCAAACGACACCAGTACATATTCTGACTTCCTCGCAGCGCAATGCGCTCGGCCTGATCTCCCTGGGCCTGGAACCCTCAGTTTATGTGGCTGTGCCCTCTCTCCCCAGCCCGATTCGGGGCACTGATATACAATTATTAAATGGTTCGGTCAATTGACTCAATGCCTATGGCCTACATAGCGGAGCGCTAGCCGATTTTAACAATGACAATGGAAAGGCCTGATGAATTCTATGGACAGATCCGGTAGCCAGGGAGAAATCACAGCGACACGGATGTGGAATACGATACTAGCCTGCCACATTATTACTAACATTATCGTGGAAGCTGTTACAACCAAAGAGCGGCCGAAACGGAGTTGGCCGACTTGAACGCATACAACACGACCAAACTCGTTCTTCCGATGATCTGGACACGTTCATAGGATTATGACTCTCGCAGGCCACAGATAGATTCAAATTCAAGAGGGATATGAACAGTAATGTACATTCGACAATCATAGTATTCTACGGACAGTAATTTCCGAACCTTTGAACAAAAAGAATCTGCTATTTTGACATTCCCCTTGATCGAGTTCATGCTGAAGCTTCTGTCCGAGGCCGGGTGCATAACAATCCAGGATGATCTTCACATTATTGACAAGAGCGCTGTTATCGAGAGCCAAGAAATTGTCCGGGCCCACATCTTGGCAGTACCTTTCCCGGTCGTGATATTGGATCAGCACCACAGCTAGATGCACAAGAACAGCCTAAGCTGCGTCAGATTCTGCTGAATTATCCTTGTATTAAACGCACCGAGAATACTTTTTCCTCCCAGAGAATCACATTGCCATCAATCGTAGCTTCGAAAGTTTTGGAGAGCCAAGTCCTCCATTGCTTGTACATTCGACAAACTTCCGTTCGCTGTTCTGTCTCTTCAAGAGGTATTCCTCCGCCATACTGCCTCCGATCAAACGGACTGCAGAGAATTGTGACTGACGCAAGACATATTATGTCCATCCACCCAGCCGCGCTATTTTCACTGAGAAGAGGCAAGTAGGGTGCAAGGTCGTCTCTGTCCATTGGTCGATCTAGGTAGTAATTAGACTCGGAGGTAGAAAAACCCAAAGCAAACTGACTGGCTGTGACGTCCATCCAAAATGCACATATCCTGACCAATATGCACCAGGAGCCATCGTGTTCGACATTGGTCAAGACATATTCCTTCATTACGAGATGAAGGAGCATGCAGGTCGAAACGATGATCGTGGAGGCCGCGACGAAATGTCCCCCGGTAACAAGAGTGAATCGGTCGACGCCTTTGTCGAAGGGGGCCACAGACTGAAGTTCAGCAGGGGGTAAGCCCACCACGATGTGTTCACGACACTGCATCAACCTGGGAAAACGGTGGTCACAATAAAATCAAGAGTTTGGTTTATGAGGTACGAACAAGGTCCCTCCATTCGGTGGTAGAATGACTCCTTCGTAGTGGCCTGACTCCAGCGAAGTTTCTTCAGCATCCCAGGTTTTGAAGGCATATGCATTTTCAAGGTCCCCTCCCCGATGGTCCCGCCTCGTCATCCAATATTTTTCTCCGGGGCCTTCGACAGTCAATCGCGTGTTGTCTTTATCATAGTGCGGGCCAGTGAATGTATCGGGGGTGCCAACGATCTGGAAGAACTGTTGATCAACGGGTACATACCCGTGAAGGAAGCTAGGAAGCCCGTTTGTTTGCCTGAACGCAACATCGGCGAGGTCCAGTCCACTGCAAAACTTGAGATCAGTAACTCAGTTTTCTCGGATTTTAGACGTGGCACGTACCTCCCAACCAAAGGATTCGGAAGCACTGTATGCGTCTCTGGAAGTTTGAGGCCATTCAGCACCATCCCGTTATCCGCATTTGCATGCCTTAAAAGGGTTCGCAATGTGGTCACATGAATACATTTGGTACTATCTCCGTCGTCTTCTTCGTCCGGTGGAGCGATTCGAAGGCCAGGCACTGTAAGTAAATAGTAAGTAGGACTCGTGATCCGCCACAACATATCAGCTTACCTTGGACTTCCATTGATTCATCCA
The DNA here is from genome assembly GCA_029281495.1 of Mycena filopes. Taxonomy (NCBI): domain Eukaryota; kingdom Fungi; phylum Basidiomycota; class Agaricomycetes; order Agaricales; family Mycenaceae; genus Mycena; species Mycena filopes. The sequence goes on along the minus strand of JARIHR010000009.1, from coordinate 562,475 downwards.
GTCGGTGTAGAGACCGAAGTTTACTCCCGGCATCAAGATGTTCACTAGTAGAGAGTAAGCCCTCTATAAACAAGTCACGGCCCGTGCCCCAAAGGGCAACGCGATCCCGGGGAGACAGGGTTTGCCATTGATCCTTGGTAATGACGTATAGGTCGAACTCGTTCTCTGCCGGAGGGGCAGTCGGCAAGTGCCCATCGACGTGGTGGCACCATCGTCTTCCATTCTGCGTACAGCGGGCGTCTCCAGCGGCCACCGACCTTTGAATGCCTTCCAACATAGGTCGTTCAGTGCGATCCTAAAAGTAATTGTTCATTTGCTCCGCGAAGGAAGAGAAGGAGATGCAGACTGTGTTGACGTGGCCGATCCATTCAAATTCACGTTTGGAGAACCCGTCAGGACGATATCCCCACAATTTGACCGCAAAGGTGGATCGCTAAAATCACAGTCAATCACAAGACCAGCGAAATAGATCTTGCGGTATACCTTTGGCGGATCATCCTCCACCGGGTCAAGGCTTGGGGGGTATATGATCTATGCAGGGTGAGCACACATGCAAGTACCGGTCAGCATATACTCGCACCTGGTGTTCTGTTTTGGGTTTTTTATTCGCAACGTGAGCTGGGCTGCTCCGTTTGCGCTTCGCCAAAGATTTCGGGGTTAAAGCATTCTTCACATTGGCAGGAGCGGTTGTTGAAGCCTGTGCCAGTCGCCCACTCCGTCGGAGCGTCCGCGTAGAGTCATCGAAAGCAGGCGCATGGCTTGTGCTGCCAAGTTCCGAAAGGGATGGAGAGAGTGCTCCGTAGAGGGGATGGTCATCACTGTTGAACAGTGGCTCGGGCTGTTCTTCGCCAGGTATCCTTTTCGTGTCGACATGAGCCGCCACCAACTGACTGCCTTGGTGGTCGATCAGCGACACTTGACTGCCACTTTCGTCAATAACCTCATCATCCCGCATTGACCGGTTTCCAGTTCCCCCATCCTGCGTCACATGCGAGCCATTGGTGTCGTTGCCGACTGCCTCATCCTCATCCTTCTCTTTCCGTCTCCTGTCGGCATCAATATTGACTGAACACGGTTCGAACCGTTCAACGCACTGCTCCGGCCTCGGTGAGGCGACTTGATCACCTTCCAAAGATTGGCTCGCCGGCTCTTCAGTCAATTCCATTATTCCATCCTGGAGATTGTCAGCTTCAAGCAGCGCCGGTCCATTATCTTCGCCATCCGTATCGGTGCTGCATTGTGGCTGGGTTTGCTCCATGCTCTCCTCCGTTGTTTCCCCCTTTTCGACGGGTTTACCGCTCCGGTCATCCCGAACATAGAGTTGCAGTAGGTCCTTGGCACCTTCAGCAAAGTCGTCCTGCTCTGCGCCCTCATTCATATTGGTGTCACCGTCGTCGCGAACTGGGAAGGCAAACACTTCCTTTTTAGAATTCGCCCAATGACATATGCCCTTAGCGAGACCGAAGGCAAGCGATTCGGGTGCTGGACGTTCGAACTCTAAAACTGCCGGACGGGAAAAAGATCTCGACAATGGCACCCCATGCGGTAATTGCAGTCGAGCGGCGGCGGGGTCGCCGAGAATCGGCGCTGGAATCAAATCAGGTCATGGCTGGCATTTTCATTGCAGGGAAGAGAGGCAAACCGATCTTGAAGATGTCGCAATCGTCGGGGCAAGCGGGGGGCATCGATATCGATACTATCGCTGGGTACCAATGTTGTGCTGCAGCTTCCGAGACTTGCTTCCCAATCGCCACCTCGCGGACGACGGTCAGAATAACGTCCTCGAGGTACGTCAATCTTGGCGGACGATATCGCCCAATGAATGCCCTAGTCTTGTGATATACCTGAGATGGGTGGATTTTTCTCGAAAAAAAAACCCCTCCGACCTTATATTGGCTCAAGACATGGCCGTACCGGTTCGAAAGATCATTGTTGCATATTGCAGCGATGGGCGATGAGTTTATTGCATAAGACAAGGGACGTAAAAGGGCTGTGACAGTTAGCTTCTTGAACTTGTCTTTCACGTCCTGGTCAAGCCTGACATGGCAAATTTAGGGTTGGCTGGCCACTGAGATCGAGATGTGTGTGTACCCGTCAAATGTCTCCCCGATCTTCATTGTCGCAGGAATGTCGAACGGATTGGTAGCCTTGCACTTTGAAGGCATAAGTGAGAGGGCAGGGCGGAGTTTGATACGACTCAAACCTCCAGAACCCACATGAGGGCAGTCCCCATTGCTTGAAAGTTTTTCAACGTCTTTGTGGTCAAGGTGACCGCGTGCATGTCAGTGAGGGCTAGCAGTGGCGTGAAAGCCTCGGGAACTACGGCGCCAGCAGGAAGTAATGATCTCACTGCCTCCGCCGTACTCGGTTTTGCGGCATCCGCCGCATTTGCATCCTCGGCGTACTTGTTTATGAGTGAGTCCAAGAACGTGGGCCAGCGCGACAATGCGTTCAGCAGCTAGGAAGATGTGAGCAGCTGCGAGAAAACAAGCGCCTTCACTCCACTCACTGTGACCGACCCCGTCGCTGTCGGAGGAGGTTCTATTGGGCTTGGTGTATCAGAGACTCCGTGGGCCATGCTCAGTAATAGGTCCAAGACTTGGAACCGAAGCAGGGAAATCCAGAATGCCCCAGCACCCTTGGAGGTGTAGCCCGACTCAGGGTCGATCTGAACATTGTAGTAATTTGGCAGGCCCAAGTGGGCTCGAAGAGTGGCGTGGTCCATGTTTAGGCTGTCCGGGGGAAACCCTTCTCGATCAAGCCGTAGGAGGGTGTCGAAGAACTTTGTAGTGGCCTCGTCGACTTCGACCGAGCGCCAGGTATCGTTGACGAAGGCATCGGAACGCCATTGATAGCCACGGAAAGTCGGAGTGGCCGTTAACCGTGGGTCGGTGTCCGTGTGGAATTGCATGTTCAGCGGAACTGGCTGAAGCCGTTGTTGACGAGGGAGGGCACAGCCACACTGACTCGGGTGAAGCTTACATGTACTTGCATGTACACCATACTTCGTTTGGTGCCCACCGACGCCGACCTTCACCTCGTCTTTGACGTGCTCCTCTCGCGATGTGTATACTTGGGGCACCAAAGTGGCGCGCTCTGTGGCACGCTCTGTTCTCGCGTTGACACTAGACTCTGACTCCACTAGACGACTCCATTCGCGTTAACCACTCCTTTGGACTTCAGCTGCCTTGTTCTTTTCTGTTGTTGGCTCCCCGCTTATTGCTCCACCCGGCGGGTCCCTTGAAATCTTTCACAAAACTCCTGGCGAGAACACTCGTGTACCTATCTTCCTTGTGCTGGCCCCCTACACCTAATACCAAGCCGACCCCACAGCCATGAATTGCAAGCACCTCTCGCCCGCGCGGCCGGTTTGGAATGGGAAATGTATTCCGAGAGGAGAAGTATTATATGGGTCGCAAACTCAAGTTCAAAGTGCTTGCCGGAGTTCATATCTAATAAGACGGTATCTCATACACACGCAGAGAGTGAGTCAGATAGCGGGGGAAAGTGGGGACAAGAGAGGGCAGGAGTAAGCGCCGAGGACGTACGCCGTCACACTAATACAGCATGTCGACGCCCTCTTCCTCTTCTTCGTCACCATCTTCCTCGTATTCTAAGAGAATAGGCTGAAGGTGGGCTGAAATTTTTGATGACGCAGCTATTCTTACTTTGCGGAGGGGTACGACGGCTTCGACCGAACCTCTGGCCACGGTGCATTTCACAGCTGAGCACACTCGGAAACCGCCGGACGACAGTAATCCATCGGTGCAGTCCCCAGGCGAAAACGGCCAGAATTGAACGTTTTTGAGGCCAATCTTCTTTGCGCCCATCAGAAAAAACACGCTTGGCTCGCAATCAAGCCTCTTCGATATCATCGCGACAGCTCCAGAATTTGGCGGGGTATGCTTAAATCGATGGGTCAAAACATATAAGACTGATGGAACTTGTGACGCCAATTGTGCCAACTTGATATATGATGGCGGGAAAAGCAAGAAAGTGTGAATTGTCGAGAGTAAGTACGGAGCACGAATGATACACAGAACTCTGGAAACATGTCCGACTCAAGGGGACGGAATATAACGATGGTAAAAATGCACGACAGCCTACTAAACATCAAGGATCTTCAACTTGAATGCTGGCTTGGATTGCGCCAAAAAAACAACTGTCAGTGTAACGACGCACCCAGGCGGGTCTCTCTTGTAACTTGAATCTAGGAAGGGATCAGCGCAAACGGCGGAGAGCAGAACGGGAACGCACCAAAAGCTGGGGCGATACAGGTCCAACACATCTGCCATCCACGCGCACGACAACCTGACAGAGACCACAGGCGTCCCGACACACCAGATAAGCACATGTGTCCCCGCACCGGGGAGCGCAGATCTCGAGAACCATCCAGGGACCGGTCAGCTTTCCCCTGCGACCCTGGTACGCGTCAGGGGGAAAAGGATCATGGGAGAGCGATAGCGGGAGCCTTTGACCGTCATAGGAATACGTTTGCCCTGACACATGGTGACCGCGCCCCAGGAATGGAAAATGCTACCAAGATGTGGGGGGAAACCAAAGTGAACAACTGGGTGGGGCAGGCGCGGACCGACGGCCTAGTATTGCTTGGTTCCTCTCGTACCCCTGACGTTACATTGGCCCGCACGAGGCCAAAGAACACTCTGGAAGCTACATCAGTCGCTGCAGCGCGGACAAGAACGGCGCGGCGGGGGCAGGTGAAGATGTGGTAGTGACGCGCGTGCAGCAGCAGGGCCGCCGTATCAAACCGTATCGAACGCAGAGCTAGATCGGGCGCTGCGGCGGGTATTTGGGCAGCTTTAGGCTTATGCAGACTTAGGTCAAGTGCGAGTGAATTGCAGGGTTTTGCGGAAGATGCACGCTGCCGCCGCATCAGGAAACCTCGCCGCCCAAGTCCACATCTATCCCGGCATCAAGTAGCTCCGGGGGGGGACAGCTAGCCATGAAGGCGACAAAACCAGATTCCCCGCCAAGTCTCTGCGAAACCGACAGAGCCTCGACGAAAGCAAAGTTTCGGTGAGCACCGCCGAGGCTCTTCCCAGTGGCCAGTAAAACATTCTCGAGACGCCGTGTTCCACCAAGAGCAAAGAAGGAGGAGATGGACTCAGACTCGGAGCAGAGAAGCGGAAGAACCCGGACAACACAACCAAACACACGCTTGATCGAATTCCGCGCTTGGACCAACCAAACATGCATAATGACGACAGCGCGCGCTGGACAGCTATTTATGAAGTCCCCCTTTTTTGGATGCGTGGGTCCTCTCTCTGATTCCGACTTTGCTCGGAGCAATCCGCTCGGACTGAGCTCTTATTTTTGTAGCTGCACCCTCCCTTCCCAGCCACCGATTCGGAAATCCGAACTCTGATTCGAAACTTTCCTTCTTCCTGGCTCGGGAGATGAGTTTTTTTTTTCTGGTTTAAGCACACACTCTATAACATCTGCGCCGATGGAGCAAAGATACGGTAGACACGAGTAAAGTAGTAGACACTTTGATAATTAATTTAACGTAGATCACTCGCGATGGTAAAGTATAATGTATGTGTGCGATATATGAAGGTGATATAATATATACAGGAGAAACGGAGGAGAGTGTGTATGGATAGATATTTGAATGCAGCTGTTGATGATGGAGATCCGGTGAAGCAAGTCGAACCTACATTGCGCGGAGGAGGAAGGAGAGAGAGGGGAAATGTATGATGAGAACGAGAAAATAAGGCTGCCAAATTGTCTGCACTTGGGGTCCAAGCCCAAGGATGCCAATAGAAGTCAGGTCGTAGCGCGTAGGGGGCGTCGCGGCTGGCCATGGGTGCCCACTCCGACGGACACCACAGCCTCGCCCCCCGCGTCGCACGCTTCCAATGTCAGGGCCGTCGTCGACTCCCCCGCTCCTCGCGCGGGTTCTCAAATTGCTCCCGGATGTTCTTGTACCCCGCGCGGTCGACACGGTGGACGTAGTACGTCCCTTCGGCGTTTCCCCACGAGACACTCCCGGCAGGGTACGTGCGCTCGCTGACATCGAACATCATCGTGCTGATGTCGTCGATCTGCACGACGACGACGTGTTAACGGTGCAGGAAGAAACAAGTACGGAACCACGTACATTTCGCTTGGTGACACGTGCACGCGCGTCGAGTGGAGAGAAAGGCACCAGTGAAACCACATAAGCACCCTCCTTCAAGTCAAGGAACTTCGGCCGAAGCCGCTCATTCACTGCACACTCAGTAAACATTCAATTGAGCCAAGGGATGGACGACTCACAGGTTTGCTCGAAAACTTTATTGTCCACCAGCACCACATCCGCCTGGCTAATGAGCTCATTGACCCGGGGACTCATCAGCATATCCCCCTCCTCCAGCTCGATGTCCCCCACTTTCAGGCCCCACATCCGACACCGTACTTGGAAGTTTGGTACCATATCTCGTGCGACCGATGCGGGCCTGGGGTTCAGCTCGATGCCATAGCTCCTGCACCCTGTTTGCAAGCTCGCTTGCGCAACGACATTTCCGACACCGCTTCCGAGGTCAAGGAAGAGCGAATCCTCCTTGAGGTTCGTAAGTCCAACGATCTCGTGCACGAGCGACGGCGTGAGCTCCCCATAGACCGCGCTTGAGAAAGCCTCGTATTGTTTAAGCTTGGCCACATGCGGACCCACGCTCCGCTGATAGTTCTCCTCGACGATGCGCATGAGCACCTTCTTGGGCAGCCCGGTTTCCGTCCAAGTATCCACCATCGCCTTGAGCGAGTTTGAACCGGGGCTCCGGCATACGTTCGGTAGCTTGGGGTACTTGAGACACTGCAATATAGCGTTGATGCTACTGAATGCGCGTTTGAAGGAGGGGCCGTCGCGGCAGTGGATGGCACGCTGCATCGCGCGGACGTAGTCAGGTTTCTCGCCGGCGGGGATGAAGAGCTCGTTGTCGGACGAGTCAGGCACGAAGGAGAGACTAGACCGCATGGAAGATGACGGGCTTGAAAACAGAGAGCTTGAGCTTCGCGAGGAGGGGTAGCGCAGGGGCGAAGGCAATATGTCGTCTTCTGCATCATCAAAGGACGTGTCCTTTGGTATAGAGCCGAAAAGGGCCTGCTGGGCAGGAGTCAAGTAACCTGAGGGCAATGAGATCAATGCGCATTTAGCGGTATGGATTGTGACTGACATTCTATTATGGTGTATAGTGACTTTTCAAGATCCATTATTGGGTTGTAGTGGTCTTTATCTTTCGGGGCGAGGAGGATGAACCTATATGTCGTTGTTCAGCGGCACGATCAATACTTGTCAAGATGAAGCCATACCGCTCGGATGCGGCTTGAAGCTGCAGTCTGAAGGATCCGCGGGGTTTCTGAAGTCTAGGTGGTTGTCAAACCAATTAATGTCAAAGAGAAATCGACGGCACTTACAAGCACAATAGGTGCGGAGGAACATGCCGACCGCCTGTTCCGATCCAAAGTGCGCAGGATCGTCGCCTCCGTCCTCGTCCGCGGTCCAGCATCGAGGGACCACTGGAGTCTCGCTTTGGACGAGCGTGAACTGGGAGCCTGAACGCGACCGGCTAGTCCAGTAGAGCGGCCCCGGGAACGGAGGAGGGGTCCTAGCCCGACTAGAGCCGCGCGGTGCGGCATTGGGTGTGTTGCTACGGAGACGTTTCATTTCGCGCGGCAAAGCTGCATCTGACCCGGAAAGAGAGTCGAGGGTCGCGAATTTGCGCTTCCTAGAGGGGCTGGAGAGTGGGGACGAGGTGCCGGCGAACGATAGTGGGGGCGAGATAATCGAACTTGGTGGGCAGACAAGGGGCGCGGTGTCAATAACGGTCGTGGTAGACGATGTGGGCGGCGAGTTCGACAATGTGCAGAGAGAAACGCCTGCCGTTGACATGGGAGCGAGGGGCGGTGATTGAACTTGAGGGAGTGGTGGTGGCTTGGGTACAGGAGCGTCCGGGATTGGCACAGCCGTCCTGATTTTGAGGAGAGCGGAATCGTTGGGGTGGGGTGGCGGCAGAGACACTATCCTCGGATACCAATGCCGTTTTGCAGCTCCCCAGACACTCCCACCCGTGGCCACCTCCCGAACAACAGTCATAATGGCGTCCTCGAGGTGCTTCCGCCCTGGTGTACGATGTCGCCCAAGAAATGCCCTCGCCTGTAAGAGGTGAGTGTGGAAGCGAAATGAGGGATTGGAAGACGGCCAACCTTGTATTGGTTCAGGACGTGGCCGTACGAGTTTGAAAGGTCGTTGTTGCATATTGCAACAACGGGAGAGAAATTTATGGCGTGCGATATGGGGCGTAAAAGGGCGGCCACAGTTAGCTTCTTGAGCTTCTGTTTCCCCTTCTCGTCGAGCCTGCAGGATTAACATCAGCCCCGTTTACAAATTTCGGTGTTAATATCATGTACCAGTCGAACGTATCCCCAATCTTCATGGTCACGGGGGTGTCGAACGGGTTGGTTGTTTTGCACTTTGAAGTCGTGAGCGAGAAAGGAAAGGGAAGAGATTGATGTGACCCAAACCTCCATAATCCACATGAGGGCAGTCCCCATGGCTTGAAAGTTTTTTAACGTCTTTGTGGCCAAGGCGGCCGCGTCCATTTCCGTGAGTGTTAGCAAGGACATGAAAAGCCGAGGAACTACAGTCCCAGCAGGCAGCAGTAATTTCACTGCCTCGGCCGTGTTTGGTGGTCTGGTGGCATCCATGGCCGTCGTTGCTTTGGCGTACTGTTTTTTTAACGAGTCTGAAAACGTCGGCCAGTTCGACAATGCCTTCAGCAGCTAGGAAATGTGAGCAACTGCTAGAAAACAAACGCGTTCACTCACTGCAGCCGGCTGCGTGGCTATCGGTGGAGGTTCTACTGGGCTTGGTAGATCGGAGACTCCGTGGGCCATGCTCAATAGCAGGTCCAAGACTTGAAAGCGAAGCAGGGAAATCCAAAATGCGCCGGCAGCCTTGGAGGTGTAGCCCGACTCAGGGTCGATCTGAACATTGTAGTAGTTTGGCAGGCCCAAGTGGGCTCGAAGAGTGGCGTGGTCCATGTTTAGGCTGTCCGGGGGAAAACCTTCTCGATCAAGCCGTAGGAGAGTTTTAAAGAACTCTGCGGTGGCCTCGTCGACTTCAACCGAGCGCCATGTATCGTTGACGAAGGCATCGGAACGCCATTGATAGCCACGGAAAGTCGGAGTGGCCGTTAACCGGGGGTCGGCGTCTTTGTGGAACTCGACGCTCATATAGGAGAGCAGGGAGGGCACAGCCACAGCGGCTAGCGCGCGCAATCAAAGATATTCCCGCTTGCTAATGGCACGTCGGTCTGTTCCATGTTGTCCAGACTCTTCACTTCCTCCCCTTCCTTCCTTGCTCTTGGTGGCACGCTACGTCTCGCGGACATTTGAGGAATCGGCCGCTGGGAAGAGCCTCAGCGGTTCTCTGTTTTCGGCTCTCCTGGTTTCGCAGAGGCTAGGTGGGGAAGGAAGGACCCATGGTGGGCCGTGGTTGTCTGGTTTTGTCGCTTTCATGGCTAGCTGTTCCCTCCCCAGGACCTATTCGACGGCGCGATAGATGTGGACTGAAACGAGGTTTCCTGATGCGACGGCAGCGTACATTTTTGGATTGCTGGCATCTCAGTAGTCACGGATCGGGATTGGCCCTTTCCTGCGGTCTTGCTTTTCAGGAGAAAGTTCCGCCTGCCTTCTTCCAGACATGTTGGGCGGGCATCCAGTCGTCGCGCGCGAGCCCTCCCGTCTACCATCTCCTGCAACGCCCCGGCACTGGCAGGAGAGACGAAACACGCCTGCGTTCCCGCCGTCTATCAGCTCGCCAGCATACTGGTTATCCGCTTTCTCCGTTACCGGACCCACCATCCGTCCCACTCGGCCCTCTACGCCCGGTAGAGCTCCTATGTTTGAGGCGCAAGTTTTCGATTCAATCCTCGCGTTTCACGTCTACATGTACGACCTGCCTGGGACTCGTCGCTGTCTGTTTCTATCAGCCGAACGGCGCTTCAGATCGAGAAGGGACATCGACCTGTTCCACTCATAATTTTACCCAACGCCCGCAATCTCGAGGTCATATCTAGCCTACACCGAATGAGAGCAAGCGCTCCAGAAAATGGCGAAAAGCCCTCCTTTGGCCAGGTGTTGCGCCCTGAGCTCGAAGCCGAGTTTCGAAAGGACTGCCGTGCCGCGCGTCAGTCGCTGGAGAATTGGGAGTGGGACGAAGACCACAAAGATGCGATGACGGAGCGCGCGTCGCGCACGGACGACAATATCTCACCCCTCCCTCGCGACCCCCGCCCGTCCGTATCACCACCCCCTCTGCCGCAGCGCAGCCCATCACGCCGGGAACGCCGATCCCCGCGACGACTGCGCTCGACCTACTCAATACGTTCTCTATGCCCCAGGGGGTCGACTCGTAGCATAGCCCCAGTAATGCCAAGGCGAGTTACACAATATCTACTCGTGAGCGACCGGGGCTAATACTATGAGGTGGCGCTCAAAAGCTTCTTGTGCTTCCGTCCCAAAATCAACAGTGCCAGCGCAGGAAGAGTCGTGCACGTATGGGGCGGCATAGCTGAATGTCCCGTACTAGTAGTATTGGTCCAAGGCCGGCTGAAAGCCGCATTCGGCTGTGGTTCGAATGATTTGCGCGAGAAGATATCGATTATACGTATGGGGCCGGTTGCGATTTGCGAGGTGTACGTGTATATTTATGAAAAGAACAAGTCGATCGATGTACACCCCATTTTCCGACCTGCACCGTGTCATCGATACGCCTAAGTTGATCGTGCGTCAGAGTGTGGATCACGAAGAAAGGGGGACGCATACAATGCACGCCGAGTCGGTTGAATAAACCGTTGGCAACTAGTCGGTCTCGGCGGTATGCGTGCGTCCATATCCCGCCAGTTACGATGGACATGATTTTTATGGCAACGATTTTGGGAGAAACGACATCGACGTCGTTTTAAAGGACTGAATGTCCAGCAAGTTGCGTGACGAAATTTGGTGACGGCGCCAATGAGACCTTCGAGGGAGACTGCCGACGAGCACTGGAGGGGCGCGACTAGATGCCCGTCCGAGATGCCTCTGGGCAGCTAGAGCATGGTACTGCAGAGACGGGCCAAATGCTGGCTCTTGAGATGCCAGCAGTCCAAAAATCAATGCTGCCGCCGTATCAGGAAACGTCGCCGTCCAAGTCCACGTCTATCCCGGCATCGATCAGGTCAGGGAGAGGGAACAGCCAGCCATGAAGGCGACAAAACCAGATAACCACACCACCATGGCCCCTTCCTTCCCCGCCAAGTCTCTGCGAAACCGACAGAGCCTCGACGAAAGCAGAGTCTCGGTGAGAGCCGCCGAGGCTCTTCCCAGTGGCCAGTTTGTAAGACGTCCTCGAGACGTAGCGTCACCAACAGCAAGGAAGGAGATGATCAGAGAAGCGGAAGAGCTCGGACAACACAACCAAACACACCCTGATCGACTCGGAATTCCTCGCTTGGACCAACCAAACATGCACAGCGACAACAGCGCACGCTGGACGTCTTCTTTTCGATTCTGACTTGCCCCCGGAGCACAATCCGCTCGGCCTGATCTCCTTGGGCCTGGAACTCTTACTTCCTGTGCCTCCCTCCCCAGCCCTTCGCGCCACTGGGTGTGACCGGAAAAATTTGAACTCTTGCTCTAATTCAAGACTGTGCTTTTCCTGGCTAGGTAAGTACATAGGTGTTATTTTTTGGTCTCAACACAAACTCTATGTTATCTGATATAGTAGACACGAGTATCATCCCGCGATATATACTCGAGAGTTTGGAGGCAGAACTGGAAAGTATCCATCAAATTCCTTCTGCCAGCGGACGATTCTTACGCCTGCTTCACGCCTCACGAAGCCCGTCCCGTTGGCGGCGTAGCAAAAGTCGCTCGACCAATCCAGAAAGCCCAAGGATTTCAGTTGGCTGTGATGCGTTGGTTTCAGCGATCGAAACTCAAACATAAGACAGATTTTGCTGATTGCGAAGGTGGTGCGCTGATCGCGAGCCTCCAACATCCGAAGGATGCTGCCAGTGGTGCCGAGGTTAAACCCCCCCCCAGCTGAAACTCTTTCAGTCTGGGAACGATGCCCGGGTCCGCTCGAAGCGAGTCGAAGAGCACATCATTCACGGCGATGGCTGCCATGCTGCTGATGGACAGTGATTCAAGGCCTGGCAGCTACGTAGCAGGGCAAGTAGATCACGTGCGCGGAGTTTGATGTTGTGCAACACCAGTTGGTACAAGCTGCAGCGGAACCTCTCCACAAAACGTCGGATGGACGTATGCCCACCCTTGAAGTGCAACAATGCAAGTCGGGTCAAGGGTGGAGGGGGGACCATATGCTCCATTCCGTGACCATCACCACGGTTGCTCAGATTCGAAAGGGCCAAGTCAATGGCATGTAAATTTGGGGCCGCTAGGAAAGCTTGCAACGTGCGGCCTAAGGGATTTAGGTGCCACTCTCCCTCGTAAGCGAAGGACCGGAGAGACAGTAGGCGGTCGTGAGTGGCGGCAAAATGTTCCAGGCTCAGGCCATGGGGAATGGAGATGTGTGCCCATCGTTCCGCACATTTGAGCAAGTCGGCCAAAGCTGCTTTATCGATCGACGAATGGTGGTCGTATAGGATGTGGATGAACAACGCCCGTTGTTTTGACCGCGAAATGTGCAGGCGGAGGGTTTCGATTGCACCGATGTTTTGTCCCCCCGACAATGACACGACGAAGGTGCCCCAGAAGTCTGGGGTGTCTAGAGCGATTTTACGCCAGTGATGGCACACACCAGCAACACGTCGTTGCGCCCCGATGCATGAGAAAGGGTGGGTAAGGATATTGACGAATATCATTTGTAGGATTTCCGGGGGAAGTTGGCGAATCGGCGCAAGCAAGGATGAGAGGCTGGAGATGTATTTGCTCAAAGTCCCGACCTCGCACGGCGGATGCCGGGGGAGGCTTGCGAGGTGATCTGCAATCGAGGCAAGAACGGCCCTGGTGTCACGCTCTTGGTATAGCACAGGCAGGGCGTTGGCTCGGAGTTGGAGCATGAGCTTGTTGATAGGAAAGGTCAACAAAGACTCAAGGACTTGAGATGGTGTCAATGCAAAAACAAAGCCCAGAGAGTAGGAAGGACTTACTGAAGGACAGCGGAGGATGATATTTGACCCCGATGTGCTGGTCTTTGAACGACTCGGGCGCGTCGTTAGACGCGTCGTTAGCCCGCTGAAGCATGACCGTGACATTGGAGGTGATTAACAAAGATTTCATGACTGCAGACATAGTCAAGGTTAGCATGAATCCAAACAGAGGGCACTTACTGAGGGAGGAGGAGAACGAAGGAGGAGATTTGGCACGGAAAGGCAGTTTTTGAGAATAGACAAAGAAGAGCGATCGAAAGTCGCATCCCATCACGCCCTCGGCTTACTCCGCACAAAACAGCTGGGAAATGGGCATGCAGCAACAATGTAGTGTAATATTTATCCAAACGGATGGTTGGGAAGGGAAGAAGATGGAGACAATCTGTGGCCGCAGGTGCTCGTGTGAGCCAGGCCTGTGTTTTTGGGAATATACATTTGGGAAAGATTATCATACGAATACGAGTTTCCGAATTTCGCTTGACCTACGCGTCACGCGATCGCGAGTGTTGGATTTCCGATTCAATATATACCGAACCGGCAACTCCTGTCGGCAAACCAACAGCTTCTGTCGACGAGGGCAAGATGGGTCTCCGTTGCCCTGGCTGGTAGAAATGAGAGGAGGACGGGGATCAGGGTGAGGAGCATACTGTCCATGGTACATAGTGGCTAGGGGGATTGCAGACAGGACGGATTGGGTGGCGGCGCGGTATGTCGAAGCTGGATGGATCATGTTGGCTGAGATGGCAGAGAATGCTGAGGAGGCGCTTGCAGGAGTACCGCCAATAGTGGAAGCGCGGCTTCGCCGGGACGTTGCATTCCAGAGAGCATACAGCTTGGGGTTAAGTGGATGAAGTTCTTGAACGCGGGACCGTCACAACCGCAGCTCTTTGGAATGGACGACATCGACGTCGTATTGAGGGCTAAATGCCCAGTCGGTGGGAATGTGGGCGTTACGAGATCCAGCAGGTCAATGGCAATCGAACGGCAGCGCTTTGGGATGGACGACATCGACGTCGTAATGGGGGCTAAATGCCCAGTCGGTGGGCGTTGCGAGATCCAGTGGCCAATGGCAATCGAACGGACCTCACCGATGTCTGGAGGGATGCCCGGATGGTGCCCGACCCGCCAAGTCTCCGCGAAACCCGCAGAGCCTCGACGAAAACAGAGTCTCAGCGAGAACCGCCGAGGCTCTCCCCATTCGACGGTTTTCTTGGATGCTCTTGAACGTGACGCAACGAGAAACGAACCAACAGCAGGGGAGATCTCAAGTACCGCCAACAGAGTACGCAAGGAGGAGGAGGAAAGCAGGGAAGAGCCTGGACAACACAACCCAACAAACCTGATTTGGATCAACCACGAGCTCGACTTGTTAAATTCGCATTTCTGACCGTGCAGCAGCGCTACTCTGCGGCGGTAAAAGTTATTCTACATTATGCCCGAAATATTCGGCCCATCCCCGATGTGCCTTTCCCCTGCGTTCAACTCGACGCCTCTTGGCTCGTCGTCCTTCCCAGTCTGTGCTTCGTGGCGACAACCAGCACGAGATCATCGCTGACCCGGATGCTCACGGACGGAGTGGGTGCTGCAGGATGGAAACACGATTTTCATCGCATAACGGGTCCTCCACCCACAAGTCGAACCACAACGATGTGAGATTTGGCCATTGGTAAGTGCGCATGAATCGACTCCACATCGTCCCTGAGCTATACAACATCAGAGGTGCGAGGATCAAGTTGTAGCGTCTGTCTACGAGAGACTATCCCTGAGCAGCCGCGGAGGTCCACCGGCAGGCGCTCGAATTTCGATGTTTCCACGAGCAACCTCCGAAAGCCTTCATATTTCCCCCACGCGCTTCGAGCTCCAACGCCTTCGAAGCGGAGTGCACGCGACGTCGACACCATCTCCCCCAATTGGACCCACGTTTCCGATCGAAAGGTATGTGGGGATGGCATCTGGATATAGTCGAGAACGGCGATAGAGGCCTATTCATTGAACAAGGTGCCGTACATGTTTTGACGCAGCTAGGTGGAGGGCGGGACACGTGGGTCTCCTTCGCAGCCAACGTTGCCAAGATCCAATGTTGCGAGCTCTACTGCGTCCTCCAGAATCCCTATGTAGAGGCAGGTTCAGCTCCAGCGGAACTTCCTCCAACCCGCAGAGTCGACGCACCGCCAAGCGACGGCCCATAGCCAACACCGTCCGATTTGGAAATGGCCAGACGTTGGAACGCGCATCGACAGTGGCGTCGCGGAACCCAGGGCTTTCTACTTTGCGCGCGTCAACGGTCTCGTGCTCGCAATACTGGTCTGCTGGATGATGGATCCCAGGTGGACCGTGAGCGTTCTGCGCTTGAGAGGAGACGACAATGGACGGCGTGAAAATAAGTTATTGCCCGGGCTGAGGTTTGACAACTCCATTCTTTTTGTATACATACTCGGAAACCCTCTCATCCTTGTGTCGGTTCATATTATGTTTGAAATGATGAATCAACGAGAAATTTCATACAGCTATCTACACGAATGGGACCACAGCGGGCATAATATTATCCTGAGTCTTATCCGAAAGTCAACCACAAGGGCGGGATCAATCAAAGATCGGCTCGTGCGACAAGAACTATGAAATGGGATGAGTGCAAAGGATGAATGTGTACGTCTCAAGGACCTACCTCGGATATCCGATCTAAACCAAGCCACGAAAACGAGGAAGATGCTCAAGGACAGCAGGCCTCTAGCGGTTACAGCCTGGAAAAGTATATGGTCGAGAGCTGCGGTTGGACGAAGGATGAATTTGCGGAGGTCCAGGTGCGTTGAACGACCGCAAGTCTCAGATCCGAGGATGACATCCATCAGGCCAGGGTGCAGGAGCTGGCGGAAGGAAAGCTGGACGTGAATCTGAGCTTTCAAAAACAAGTCACAAGCGCTCTGCTATGGATTTCCGAGGCGGTATGGAGTCACTCGCCAGTGTCGAATTGAGAATGTTGAGGCTTACACCAGTTCCAGGTCAAAAAAGAGTTCCCCGTCACGCGCGGATATGAGCAGTGTTGGCCCATTCGGGATATGCTCAAGGTGTACCTTAAGAGCACATCCGAGGCATACCGGAGGCGCCGAACGAAGGTGGAGCGGTCTTGAAATCTGCTGGACGGGAGAATGAATCCCGTATTAACGCGGACTAATAGCAATTATAATCGAGTTTGGCTCGAATCAGTAGTGTTCGCTAGTCAGAGGAATAAAACAGAAGCTTCCACCAAATGTAAGCGCGCCAGGATGCGCAAAACGCTGTTTGAAACAATATATGGAAAGCCGCGGGGACACGAAGCAGGCCACGTCCGTAATCCGTACACCTGCATTAAGGTAGCAGGCGAGCGAGCAAAGGAGACCGGGTTGGACAAGCGGTGGGCCGAATGGAGAAAGCGCACCATCGAGACGGCGGGCCGACACACAAACACATTCTCTGGCCTCCTGCCGGAGGGTTTCGCAGGTAGATAGACGAGCAACAGCGGGGCGCGCGACTAAGGAGACCCGAGTTGGACAAGCGGTGGGCCGAATGGAGAAGGCGCACCATCGAGACGGCGGGCCGACACACAAACGCATTCTCTGGCCTCCTGCCGGGGGGTTTCGCAAGTAGATAGACGAGCAACAGAGGGGCGCGCGACTAGATGCCCGTCGCGCACGTCTCCAAGAAGGCAGGTGGAGTTTGAGACGGGCCAAATGCTGGCTCTTGAGATGCCAGCAGTCCAAAAATCAACGCCGCCGTATCAGGAAACCTCGCCGCCCAAGTCCACATCTATCCCGGCATCGAGTAGCTCCGGGGGAGGGAATAGCCAGCCATGAAGGCGACAAAACTAGATAACCACGGTCCCCTTTCCTTCCCCGCCAAGGCTCTGCGAAACCGGTAGAGCCTCGACGAAAGCAGAGTCTCGGTGAGAACCGCCGAGGCTCTTCCCAGTGGCCAGTTCGTAAGACGTCCTCGAGACGTAGCGTTCCACCAAGAGCAGAGAAGGAGATGGACTCCGAGTAGGAGCAGAGAAGCGGAAGAACCCGGACAACACAACCAAACACACGCTTGATCGAATTTCGCGCTTGGACCAACCAAACATGCACAACGATAGCAGCGCACGCTGGATCTTCTTTTCAATTCTATTTGCCTTCGAAGCACAATGCGCTCGGCCCGATCTTTATGCCTGGTCACTTTATGTGGCTGTGCCCTCCCTCCCTAGCTTCGGCCCGGTGCTTCGACTGACATTTCGGCTCGGTACCTCCAATTTTCGCTAGTTCACAATTCGAGAGGGTTCTTCAGAGGGAGTCCGGCGGCAAAGTCCTTGCGTCGAAGTCTACAGGGCAAGCAGGGCTTCACCGTTTACAGAGGGATGATTTGCAGCTGAACTTAATGTCATTGTTTGATGTACATTTCGATTCAATCGGGACAACGTCAAGCCCCGGAAACACGCTAAAACCCCCGTACCCAGAGGCGGAAAGACTCTAACTCGTTGCGGACTCCGATTCCCCGCTTCGACACCTCCCGAACGAGACGTTCAGCTTGAAGATGTTGATTGGATAGGATTGGAGTATTGACTCGGCAAAACGCTCGGAGGACGTCGAAAAGTCTAGATAGACTTCGGTCAACATCTCGACAGCAGCGAACGGGCAACATACTCATCGATTCGCCTGTCCTGCTGCTGCCACATTAGGGTGGACGTGATGGTCCAGACGAAGAGCCCCTCTTTCCCGTTGTTTAAATTGACGGTGTCCGCGTTCGCGATCGCCGGTGTTAACATTGGCCCCTGAGGCTGCACGAGTTCTTCCAGTACGATGTTGACCAATGTATTGGCGTAAACAGCGAACGCTGAAGGGAGAAACAACACAGTCTTGATGTCGTGTGTTTCTCCCAGCAACACATCAATACGTGTTGCGCAGCTCATACGCCTTCCATCAAGCTCGTCCCCGTGTCTGACTCCGTACCCTAGGAGACGATCGGAGTAATCTGAGCGAATCCAACCCTGAACCTCTTTGTCGTTGGAGTGAGCGACATGGTCTTTCAATGCCGACAACGAAAAGGACGAGTCCCATTTATACCTACGGGTGGATTTTATTCAATACGGATGAACTAAAAAAAAAAGCATTACCCAGGACGGTTCAGCACATTGTCCGGGTTGTCCTCGTACTGTAAGAAGTTATATAGATGAGGAGGACACCGCAGGCGCAAAAGCTCACGGTCTCTTCGTAGGATACATCCGCCCAGACTGTGTCTATGCTGTGTCGTACAAATCAATAATGAATGGCGTAATCAAGAATACGGGACTCACATTTCGTCCTGGCGTCTTGCAACCTCCCAATAGACTGCGTGACGCATGAAGAGGGTAAATGTTGTTAAACAGCTTCGAGTAGGCCAGCTGTCGTCCAGGTCGGAGTAACGAACACGATGGCTGTCGCGAAACATATTCTCCACAAATAGATGGGCATCTGCAGCCATCTGGGTTACGTCGATGCTCTGTTCATTTTCGAATATGTGGGCCAAGGACGACAGATACGAGGGCAGGATTCGTACACCGTATCCCTAAGGGACATTCAGCAACACCTGATGTGAGTGGAAATGAGGTTGACCCTGTCGGCGTATTTGAAAATCCTAATGAAAGCATGTTAGCTAAAGGAGGCACATTATGACGCTGGGTTTACCGTTTCGGTTGGCTGGCACGACGGTCTGAAAGGTAATGCCCGTTTACCAAGCTCATTGTGAAGGTATTATAGCCAGCTAAAGCCAGAGCTCAGCGCTAGTTGTGGTGCTTCTCGCAGTTAGGGACGTACTCTCAAGGGCTCGAGCGGCACGAGGGAGCATCCAAACGTTCTTTCCGTCCCAGCCCATCGCGCAAATGTCCAAGTCGAAGTTTAAAAGTACGTCCCTTGGCGAATCCACCAGTTTAAGTACGATTTGAATCCTCCTCAGTGGATACCGGGCATAAAATGTGATCGTTGTCGAATTCCGGACAGCAATCGTGGGCGTACGCGAAGGCAAGTTGGAGCGAAAGGTTTCGTAGATGTGGTGAATCTTGGCGGTGGCTTTATCTGCCGAAAGACCGTAGAGGTACACATCAATGTCCGACGAACTCCACCGGTATCGAAGATCTGCGTCGGCCTCCGGGGTATCGACGGTTACTAGAGTCCCCAATACCATCCCCCCAGCTACCAGTACATTCGCCCAGTCGAGGTTCTGCAGGAGCCCGTGCGACATACTTTCGAATTTTTTGTGAAAAGCAGAAGTTGACGGTTGGATGGCGATTTGATCCTCTCGAGCAGCACACATAAGCGTGAACCCAGGAAGGTCCTTTGCCCGCACAATTGTTCGACTTGAGACGGTCAAATTGGACTGCGGAAAGACGATCTGGGCGTCGTCCAATGATACCAAACCGCACTGCCAAGGAATATGTTCGCCTCGATGGCAATCGCGGTCGCGAACCCATTGCTCGTTGGATAATATCCTGAAAGAGGTCACGACGGGCGACAATCAACTGGTCAGCGACTTGCCAGTCATCAATCCTAGTTTGGGTCGTCGAGCTAACCACACCCTGCTGGGGATCGGATACGAGCTTGCGGAAGACGGTATAGGGTGCACGAGTCCAACCCCAGAGGTAGTTAGAGATAATTGTGGTGTTGATTGATTCAAAGGCTTCGGGCGACTGGAGGGCCAGCAGCTCTGCGGTCATGTCGACCAGGCGCGGAACGTGAACCAAGGTGATGCGTTCGACTCGATACTTGTTGTATGCATGAAGCTGCGCATCGATTCTTTGTTGGGCATAGTGCGAGGATGACCCCCATTTCAATTCGCCGGACACTGCAGTTTGTCAATGAAATGAACGCGCGAAGGGAGGCAAAAGTAAATACTTATTGGGAGGGGGGGCAGCGTCAGGAAGAGCCGATGAAAGGGAGGAGAGTGTCAAAGAAAGAACGGAAGAACGCGAGGTGATGGAGATCCACGTGACCGAAGACACCAGAATGTTTGGATTTTACAGAGTGTTTGCGAGAAGAATCTAAATAATGCTGAGTTACCGCTCTTTGGAGAGGTGGGACATCTACATATGGGCGGAGCGACGCATCTACATAGTACTCGTGGCCTTGGTGCCCGTGAGCCTTGAGGGCGCGATGGTTCCTGCAACCAGGTCGCCGGGGAGCGAGATACGTAGCGTTGACGCAGTTGTGAGCTACGGAGCGTTGGCCGACGAGGTTCACTGTCACATTGTTAGCTAGGAAACCACCAGCAAGATACTTGAGAATCTGTAGGCGGTCGTATTCAATATCGAAGCAATTGATTTGGACGAAGGACGCACCACAGAAGTAGTATTGCTGGTAGACGTCTGCGGAGTCTGTGCGATAGCGGCAAAGCAAGAGGAGAACGTGCTTGAATCCCAGCAGAGGCCGACGTATTTCATACCTGTCGAGGGCCGCGTTAGTCAAGAACCGCTGGAAAAATAACCGCAGGTACGGAAGATATCTGGAATGTCTTTTTGGGACGCCGTGCAGTGGAAATATTGCCTGTACACCCGCAAAGCCTCCGCGACGCCGGAGGACGTGTTTGAGTCTCAGCGAAGACCGCGAAAGCCTCAAGTCCCGGCCATTGAGATAAAATTTGCAAACGTCGATGCCAGAAGCGAGATGCAGCGAGCGCAGAAGCAAATACGAGCACAGCGGAGAGCGCAGAGGAATACCAGTGAAGTTGGTGAGTGAGTGATCAGCGTCGACTCGCTCGCTGCACAACAAGACCAAAGCCGTGTGGCTGTGTCGTTCCTTCTTGACCAGCGTCTCGGACCTTTATGGTGTCCAGTGCCCACGAACCATGGAATGAAGATGTGTAACTGTAGACGGACCTCGAGCAATCCATATCCAGCAAAACATTAAGACAATAAACAGACGATGCTGCTTCTTGTCCCACAATGGTCTTGAGCTTGAAATTGCGAGTAAATGCACACTTGATTAGCAGTGAAGGAAATTTATAGGAGGGCGGATCCCAAAGGCAAATACGATATGTACTCTGTGCGAACTTTACGCAATCTCAGAAAGTCGCTATCTACTGGCTCTCTTCCCCACCTCTCCAGGGAAGTACGACCGATGGACGCTTCCAACGGTGCTGCGGTGCCCAGAGCCATCCGAAAGCTTTCAAGCAAAGGACTCTCTCCAAACAGCTTGAAATCACAGTCATCTAGTAGAACCATTCGTACAATCCAGTTGGGGCTGGTCTTGATGAATTTATCGGCAAGCGTCTGAGCGGTGAAGAGGGTAGAAGTGACTACGGTGAAGCTTCGTAGCCGCTGAACACTAGGGCTCTGGAATTCAGGGAGCGCTGTAGACCGCTGAATGAGGTGTTGGAGCCCGTGGTCGAAAAGATTGAGGTGGACGGTGAGGTCGCGAAGGGCAGGGTAGTTCGCGACAAAACTGATGTTCACGGTATTCACCAGCGTGCCTTCAACGTGAAGGTTGCCCAGGCGGGGAAGGGCGAGGTGGTCGAAGAAGCGGGTATCGCGAACATGGTGAAATACCAGCCGAAGCGAAACGAGGTAGGCAAGAGTGAGAATTCCCAATGGGAATGGGGGGAGGCCTCCTCACCGAACAAAGCGAATTGGCCGGTTTCAAGTGAGGTACACTGGACGAGAATATGCACCCAGGCAGATAACTCGAGCCTGAGGTGCATGCTCAAGTTGGTCAGTTGAGCCCAAGGTAAGAGTGCGGCGAGCGTAAAGCCGTGGTTGACGGGGGCGGGGCGGAGTTCAAGACGGCGAGGAATCCGGTAATCGTACGACTCGATATTGGTTACAATCGACACATCACGTAGGAGGGGGGTGGAGCGGCAAAGTTCGACGGAGCGGTATGTGGGTCGACTGCTACGTCCGAAAACTACGCGGAGCGCAAGGCTCTCGAGGGAGGGGAAGGCGAGTCCAGCCGGCCCGAGAAAAGGCTCCACCAGGTGCAAATGAGGTTCAGAGACCGGACGGCGGTGAAGGGGTTAGGCTGGGACCCAAGCAGATGGGATATTTCTGACGGGAGGGTGTTGAAAACTCTTATTGAGAGGGCGATTTTGCTACTCTTGGCTCTTTCCAGCCAGAACCAGAGTAATGTCCGGAATCCGCCACCGCGATGGAAGTGGGAAGAATGGAAGGTGAAGGTCGGCGGGGTACGCCAAAGGGAGGGTGCGCCCATGGCGACAGATCTCCACTCCGAGCACACCCGAAGTGGGAGTAGGGTCGATCCAAATGTGGGAAGCTGACCGCCGGAGTCCGGGAGAAAGAGGAAGATAGTTGATAGGAGTTCCATCGGGAGAACAGAAATGCGAGCGGTGCAGTAAAGGGCAGCCCGCGTCTCCACAAAATGGTCGAGGTCTCGTTGGGTGAGACGTCTCTCGGTGAGCGGGATGGTAGAGGGTGAGCGGGTCTCCATAAAGTCTGAAAGCCGGACGTAGGAGAGGGCGAAGAGGAAGGCGTCGAGAGCCTGGCAGTCGGGAAAGGTGAGTTTGATCGTAATCCGGTTATACGCGATCCAGGGGATATACTCGTCGATGGTCCAGGACGAAGTCGTCTATGGGCCATGTTACAGCGTGTAATGGAAGAATGAGGTGCGGAGACCCACCCGATCGACCTCCCCGCGGAGAGTATCGATGTTAGGCATCTCGGGGCGGCCCGTGGTACCCACAGCTTCAACAGAAGGAGAAACTAGAAGAGATGAAGGTGAGGATGAAGAAGACGAGGGAAACAGGCGACAGACCAAGATTGGGGCCTGCGCCGCGAATATACACGCAGACCTTGGCGCCGAGTAGGAAGGACAAAGAGCTGTGCACGAACGAAGCCATTTGGAGGCGGATATGGAGTCGAAACGGCCTGTAAAGAAGGTCGGACAAGGCATCTGGGATGTAGGATGGGTACGGAAAACGTACCAGTGTTCGTTGGGCAGCGATGGCATACTGGTCGAAGAAAGAGAAGGATCGATTTGGCATGCTCGGCGCATCACGACACAGCCACCCCGTTTCCTGGCTTCAGATTTGAGTAGACGCGCGGTTGGAGGAGGCGCGCAGCGTGAGAGCAGGGGCGGGGGCGGCGTATCTGAAACCCAGAAAGCACCGGGGCGATCCATCAGGGCGATGTGAGCCCGGCCTGTGAACGGAATCATTATAACCCAGTGAACAACGCAAAAAAAAAAGAACAAGACGAACGGCGTTGTTGGGGACGAGATAATTGTCCTGCAAACCTCTCCGATGGCGGCAAAGCTTCCACGAGGGGGACATGCTTGAATCGCAGCGGAGGTCGCTGAACTTCACACCACACCTATCGAGGGCCTCGTTCCCAGTAAACCGCCAGAACATAACGACAGGTATACCGCAGATATCTGTAATGTTTTTTAGGGACGCCATGCAGTGGAAATATTGCCTGTACACCCACAAAGTCTTTGCGATGACCGTAAAGCCTCCGCGACACCGGAGGAGGTGTTGGAGTCTCAGCCGGTCCTCGCTAAGGCTCAAAGTCACAGTCATCGAGATGAATTTGGAAAGGTCGGGGCCAGGACCGTAGCGAGCAAACACATAAGAGCGCAGCGGAGAGGCAGAGGAGGAAGAAGCCTGAGGGCCATCTGAGGCCCGAGGGGGAAAAGACGAGGCTATTGCACAACAAGGCCAAGCCGCTGAGTGCTGCAAATAATTTGTCCGGATCGCCGCAGATTGTTAGCGGTGACGACGACAATGACGTGAAGAAAATGGGTTGATATTAATTCACTGTGAAAAGCCGATGCAGTTTAAAGGTGAGGGCGGGAGCTGGTAGAAGTGATTCATTCTTCAATTTCCTGCACAAGGTCAGTGTACTTCTATGCTGCTATTCAGGTGTCCGCAATCTACGGCCTCGCCGAGAGAGGTTAGCTCGTTGCGGGCGGTTGGGTAGTGGTGTAGCACAGTACACTGTTCATAGGGGTCGGTGTACTGTATGCTACAACCCGGAATGTTCCGAAAGGGGACCACAGCGGGCATAATATTATCCTGAGTCTTATCCTCCGCCGGAGTGCACACCAACGGAGTGCCTGGAGTGCTTTGGGCACTCTTATGCGGGGCTCGTCACCCTCCTCGAGGCTCGTTCCCGCTATTACTCTGCATTGATATCAATGATATATGTATTCAAATCTACTACGACATTGAAATAACTACGAATTGACGTACATTTGCGAGCAACTGTCAAGCACTGCAGAACCAGCCAGGACGGTGCACGTATGAGTCGGGTTTGTGGCTTGAAGTGCTTGATGTGTTGAAGACGACTAGCGACGGAGTCAGCGATGGAAGGTGAATAAACAAAGATAATCTGCGAACCTCATCGTGAACTGGACGACATGACAACCTGTAAACGAGCGATTAGCACTCAGGGATAAACTCTGTAGCGGGATTCACCTCGGCCGTGGACCACACATGCCGCGGGAGATCTTGAGGTCAAGGCGTCGAAAGGAGTGTCAGTTACATGTAATATGATGACCCGGAGGATAACTCACGTTCTCTGTTTGATGCTTGCGTGTGCGTCGTGCGGGACTGGTGTAGGATCGTCAGTCGTCAGAACGAAGAAAAAGAATCCACATACCGTCCCTTCATGTGGCGACACTATGTGGACCGGCGAGCAGCGTGCGTCAGCGAAATCGGAAGGGCGGCGAAAACGGAAGGGCGTTGTAGTCGAAATTCATGACGCACCACAGCACCGGCGACGCGTTCGCGGTCGTTATCGGCATCGTCCACAGCTGAGGAGGGAGGCGTTGGGGGAGGTGTAATCGAAACGGGATCCGACGAAGAACTGGAGGAGAATGTGAAATTGGTCAGGTCTATCAAGTCCGTGCTCACCGCATCGTGGGGATCGGCGTCTTCTGTAACTACACGGACGGATGGGTGTGATCCTAGCAAGGATCCAGCGACTTGCACTTGAGGAATCCGAGTAGAGACTGGAGTAGAATGTGTGAATTTAATCGAACATGTACAGCGAGGTCGGCACTTAATGGGGACTCAATACAACTACAAGTCCTGAGTATGACGGCTTCGTTCGCACGTCGCAGTACCTTCCAGTTCCAATGCAACGACACAGGCCCGCAAGACAATAAGCAGGTGATGCACGGTCGTAATGGCCGCACGTACCATGCTTGGTTTAATCGAATTCGTAACCGGCCTCGTCGTGGTCGTCGACTTCAAAGTCCGCGGAGGATGATGGCGCGGCGGCCGTGCTGGTCACATTATTCGATCGCTGGCGACGGCCAGGGAGGTATGAGTGGTGGTGGTGGAAGGATGTCAGCAGTCGTGGGCCGCGTTGCTTCCGCTGTCGCTCACAGCAAGGAACAGGCCCTGTGAAAAGAGAGTGATAGTTAGTCCGCGTCGGGTTGAAGATCGAGGAGCTCAATCGAGCGTGTGGGGGGTATCGCGGCACGGCGGAAATCAAGGGGAAGGAGGGGCGACGGTGGCAGCACGCGCGTACACACGAACACCTACGCAGTGCAGAGGGAAAGAGGCGTAAAAGAAGACGGATGGAATGGGGGCTGGTGCGGTCGCCGAGATGTGGGCGCGGCGCATGCAGAGGGACTCCCGCCAGTCTCAGTGTACCCGTGGTAGGAGGAGGAGCAAGGGGAAGGGTGAACGAGTAGTAAAGTTGCGGGATAGGTGAAGATAGGTGGATATATGTGCCGGAATCACGCGCTGGATGGTGCTCCGCAGCAGTATGCATCAGCACCGGTACGCAATTTGTACGTGCCAGTGCGATGTGGCCATTGACAGACGGATGGGTGGGGGAAAAGCAAGAAAAAAGCGAACGACGATGCACGCACCTGCAACCTTCATTCTATTCACAAATCTCCTTCTCCCAGCTCATGTCCCTCTACTCCAAATCTGTTGGAAGGGTGTCGCACCTAGGAAGAACCTGGGCCGCGTCACGGGTAAGCTTCACGACAGGGGTGAGGGCGGGCCATCCAAGTACACTTGCCCAGCCATCCTGCACGAGAATTGCCGACTATAGGGATGCTCCGAAAACATCTAGGCAGTGTGCACTCATGATAAGGCCGTTGAAGCCCCAACGCGAGGCAGAGTCAGCTTACGCGTCCTTCTTGGTGAGTGTCGTTTCGGGGTCCAGGGGTGCAATGGATGCAAAGGGCGGGCCAAAAACCGAGAGTGGACCGGGGACAGGCATTGTGGACTGGCTGGAAGACGCAGAAAAGCCAAAGGGGGGCGGAGCGGGAGAGCAGAAGAGGAAGAT
Organism: Mycena filopes; assembly: GCA_029281495.1. Taxonomy (NCBI): domain Eukaryota; kingdom Fungi; phylum Basidiomycota; class Agaricomycetes; order Agaricales; family Mycenaceae; genus Mycena; species Mycena filopes. The sequence continues at coordinate 536,084 of JARIHR010000009.1, read as the reverse complement.
GGTGGTCGGAGGCAAAGGGCGGGTGATCTAAACATCAACAAACACGACGTTGTGGACTCAAATATTCTACCCGCCATATTTTGCCGAGAAAACTTCCAGTTACTGCTGATTAATGGTATACAGGGTCTTGGGAGGTACATAGAGATGTTCTATGGGACCCCCCATGTGCTCTGAATAAATTACGAGGCGGGAAACAGGTTTCATTCGGATATAGCGGTAGGGGTACAGACCAGCAGAGAACATCGATACAGCGCGGTTCAGGCAGATACAGCGACAGAACATTCATCTGTGGGTCCTTCAGTCATGAAAGTATGCAGTGAACACAAATAGTCACCGCGAGGTGCGAGTTCGGGTACTAGTTCGGGTTTGACGAGGGGAGTGGGGGGGCGATCTTGGGCTTTGGTTTACTGTTGGAAGCTGCGACTTTGCGCGATTTCGGCGAGGGTTTCGGTGAGGGTTTCGGTCGTGGTTTCGCGGTCTTCACGCTCTTTGGCTTTGCTTTCGACGCCGGCTTCGGGGGTTTGGTTTTAGTTTTGGGAGACTGAAAAAGGGTCGGGTGACCAGAGCACACAGGCGGTCCGGTACCACATACCTCGACGACCTCGGCCGTCACCTTCTTCTTTTTCCCATTCTTGGCTTCTGGCTAAAGCGCAATTCAGCAGGCACCAAGAGTTTGAGAAACAGTGAAACGTACCGCGGGGTGATAGGCGAGGGTTATCACCTTTTGCTTTGGTGGCTTCGAGGGTCTGTCAACCAACAACTCGAACGATTCAATACACTTACTAAGAGGCTTAGCATCCCGGTCAACCTGGTCGCGTCTTTGCGATGTCGTGGTGGGCGGCGGTCGGCATGGATAGGCGAGACCAAGATATCGTTTTTTTCGGGAACGGCGGCGTTGGAAAAGAGGCCATACTCTCTTGGCTTTTGCGTAAAACTTCCATAGCGGATCCCAACTCGAGCTCCAGGTCCTCGGCGATGGGCGATGCAGCGACGTGAGGAATGAGAATATATTTGGTAAACTTGGGCAAGGAGATGAGGTTAGAGTCATCTTCATATTCGCTCCAATTGACGGGAATATCGGCGGCATCGGCGATGGCTCTATACAGGTCGTTCTCGACGGTGTCGTCTTCTTCTCCGTTGTTGGACTTTTGAGCGCCGCTTGGATGATTGCGAGTCCTCTGGGACCAAAACTGCAGAAGGAAGAGGTCAAAAGAACCTTTTGGAGGCACAAACAGAATACTCACTACCCACATCCCATTTCTGCTGTCGCAAACCCCGCCGAAGAGCGAGAAAAAGCGTAAACTTGGTGATTGATGCGACCGAAGAATCTCCGCCAGACAGGGGAGTTGGACAAAGACACAGAGTTGGAGCGCAATTTCCGGAGCCCCGGAAATAAGCGGTGAATACGTCGAGGAAGCTCCTCAAGGTTAATTTTCGAGGGCCAGCCGGAGTTTTGTGCTTTTACGAAGGAGAGGGAACGGGACAAGGCGTGCTGCGGTTGCACCATCAGGATCCGTCAGAGCTCGTCTTTTCTCAAACAACGCAAGAAGCGGTGGAGGGAGCGGATTGGGAACCTCGTGATCGCATGCTGCTGACGGACATAATTCTGGGACGATTTGGGCAGTTTTGCGCCAAGAAACCGCCTCAGCACGTCCAAGACTGGGAGTTGAGACATGCTTTTTTCACTGGCGGCTCTGCGTCTTGTGCGGTGTTAGTCTGCTTACGCTTGTCTATCCGGACGAGGGTCAGGCAATAAAAACAGGAAGAGCATCAGAAACATACGACTGAAGACGTTTTATCATCCATGATTAGGTGCCCTCGACGCGGTCGAGGCCGAGGCTAGAAAAACAATCAGTTGAGCCGAGGTCGCGCACTAATACACAAACTTTAACTTCGGACAACGGCGATTCTGGTGCGATGTTTCCCTGCACGCACAGTTAGCTTGCCATGAGGCCAATATAAGAAACAAACCTTGCCCTTGACAGGCGTCGAAGGACCCGAAAGGCTAAACTCATCGTACACGTCCCCAGCAGCGTCGTCACCGAAGATCTCGATGCCATCCTCCTCCATGGCCTCGTTCTCGGGGGCTCCTCCTCCATGCTGTTGTCTCCATCGTCGCCCAGCTCAATGTCTTCATTGCCGGACTGCCCTTCGTCATCCAAGGCCCCTCCGTCGACATCCATCTCGTCCGCATCAGACTCGTCCTCCCACTCCTCGTCATCCTTGTCCTCGGTCGCTTGTTCATGACGGAGAGCGCGTTTGAACTTGTCGTTGTTGTTGCTTAGGTATTGCCTGATCATGACACGGATCGGCCAGCCGCCATGAAAGCGCTGGAAGTACTTGTGGTTCTTGAGTATCTGGGGCAGGGTAAGTGATTGCTGTGAACTGTTTTGAGGAACCTACCAACGCAATGACCTTCTCGAGTGTAGCCGGAATTTGCTTCTTGATTGTCTTCCCGGTTTTGAGGAAGCATTGATATAGAGCCGGACGATGAGCTTTAGAGAATGTCAGAATGATAAACGCGCCGAGAAGCAAGTACACACCAACTGGCGGTTGTATCGCTCCTTGTCGTGGTCGAGGCGCATGGTAGTACACAGATTGTAACCGCTGCTTCTGCCCGCCTGTCCCTCTGGCCGAGGAATCAGTTTTTTCGCCGCAGATTTGGTCTTGTTCGCAGCGAGCGCTCTGTGGTTTTGATCAGGCAGCGTCATAGGGCTGAAGCTGTTATGGCCCTTGATGTTCATCATCTTCTCGACCGCGATGATGTCGCCATGTCCGAATAGATGATAGGCGTGGAGGGTAAGACCTCGCGCGTCAAAGAATCAAAGGCCTCGACGCCCACCGCAAGCTGTGCTAACTCGTTGTCGAGCGGCACCAGGAAACTACGAAGGTCCTTGGGAGATTTCGGCCCGGGAATGACTCCACAGCAGATCAAGTCGTCGAGATGAGTGCGAGTGGCGGGGAAAATGTTGTACTTTTTCGCCAAGATGGGTGTCGCCGAGGGGCCTTTGTGTCGGCGTTCAAACAGAAGATACGAGTCTGTGCAGATCGACAATGCAATGTCGTTTTTGCCGGAAAAGTACCGATGGCGCAGTTCTTGGCCGTCGACAACAACCTTCTGCTTGCGGATAAAGACGTCGGGACTCGCTCCAAGGATTGCTTCGTACTTGTGGCGATACAGCAGCTGCTCTACCTTCTTGGGGCTCAAGAAATAGCCGGTGAGGCGCGGGATAAGGGGCAGGTAACAGAAAAGACGGTGTAGACGACCATCCGATGCGTACCGCGGCTGTGAGCGGTACCCACTCTGTCATGTCTTTGTGCTCTCCAGTGTACGCCATGCACGAATCGACGCAGCAGTCATACCACTGGGGCTCGATACCGGAGAGGATGGCGACGCGGTGTATCATAACCCAATGCGAGCACCCAATGCGAGCTGATTTCCAACTTGTGTCGGAAGGCGTAGCGCATCTGCGCGAATGCAAGCAACGGCATTGTCGACAGCATCTTCAGGCGGAAGGCACGAATGTTGTCGAGGTTGCCCGGGGTCAAAATATGGTTGCCTGGGGACGATAAGGGAGGATTGAATGATGCAGCAGTGTTTATACGCACGGATATCTCATAACTCCGCCTCCTCATCTGGACCCAGCATGTCCTCCAGCTCCCTGATCATCTCTTCACGACTGACAACATCCACGCGGTCCTCTTCTTCGTCGAAGTCGTTCATCGTCTTCATCGAGCTCCAAATCGCTCACATCACTCTCCTCCGCATCGGACATCGGCTCGTCCTCGTCCTCGTCCTCGTCCCCCACAACATCCTCGTCTACTTCCTCGCAAGTCGGAGATGGTGCACGCCTACGTGAATAATTCGGCAGTGGTTCGTCGACGGGAGAGTCGAGATCCATAAGCATCGCATCATCATCAGATTCAGTACGCGCCGGCGAGACCGATTGACGCCTTTCGAGAGGGTTTCCTGGTTGGTAGTGACGTCTTCGGCCGCAGTAGCAGTGTTTCTTGTTGGTCATGAGTTTCGGGAGAAAGAAGCGCTTCGTGCTCCCCAAACTTGTTGTCAGCTCACAAATCGGGGAGCATGAAGAGCCGGGCCGTTTAGCCGCGCAGGAAATATCTGTTGCGTATTCGCAAGGATTTTTCGCGTGCGGCTTTTGGGCATAGAGAGGAGTGGAGTCATTCCCGAGAGATATAGCAGGAAGTAGTAGACGCGAGATGATGTGGACACAGAGGTTGGATGGAAGGATTTAGGCTGGATGCCAGATGGAAGTTTGAATCCGCGAAGCAGGGCCAAACCGACAAAGGCTAGAGATATGTACGCGTCGGGATTGAGGCCCAGCCCGAGGGTAACTGAGATGGATAGCGGGGGGCCCTAGGGTTTGTTGATACCAAGATAGGTTGTCGAAGGATCCAGCTGCGGCCATAGGCCGAGGGAGCGAGTCGTCGTAGAGTCGTTGTGGGTGTCGAAGAAGAAAGCGCGGTTATCGCTTGAACGAATTACGGAAGTTGGATTGCCGACTGGCCGAGAAAATTTAAAGGCCGGCACCGCTGTGGAGTGCTTTGAAGGCGCTCCAGTGGAGCGGTCTGGGAGTGGTTGGAGAGACACTTCAAAAGAGTGCTTGGATAGGGAGTGATTCAAAGAGCACTTCAAGGAGTGCCTGGGCACTCCATTGGAGTGGCTTTACTTTTCACAGTGATAATCTACCTGTTGCGACTCTACGCACTCTCAGAAGTCGGTAGTATCTCTTGGCTCTCCGTGGAAGCTCAGTTGTCTGCCTCCGCACCCTGTGTACAATCCGGCCCGTGCTTTCGCAAAGTTAATGGGAGTTCGTATAGTGTCAAGTACATTTCAGAGCCGAGAACATCACATCTACTACTGCCGGCGCACATTGAGCAAAAGCATACGGGAATAGGAGAAGACAGCGAATGGGTCGGCAAAGTCCTCAACAGGATTGAACTCATAGTCGCTCTGCATAAAGGGCACCTGGGCGAAATCATGCTTCAAGGCCTGCAGTGCGGCCGTCCTCCCAAATAGGCGGAATTTGCACCCTGATATCGAAGCTTGCTCGCATGCCCAAGTCGTTATGTGTTCCCGAAGGTTCTTGGAGTAATCTCCCGTGGGTGTGGAAACCGTCAGGGTTCGTAACCGGCACTCTCGCTGGAGCAACTGGAACAGCGCCGTGTAGGACGCAGGCTCACGGTCAATGATGAAACCGATTTGCTGCAGCTTCGAATGGGAGCGGACGACGGCCTCGAGCGTTGCCAAATGAAAGTGCGGAATATCGATGGAGAAAGCGTGTAGAGTGGGGAATTGGGGAAGAAAACGCGTCCGTTGATGCGGGTGGGCGATGCCGGAGAGATGGAGTACCCGAAGGACCGGGAATGTAAGATGGTCAAAGGAGTCCGTTTCGCAAATGCCTCGAAAAGTCACCCGAAGTGACTCGAGGTGGGGAAAAGTAACTGGGGCGATCGAATAAGGGGATCCGTCGTTGCACACAACAAAGCTGGCACTGATGAGGGCCGTGCATTGGCTAAGGATGGCCATCCAAACGGAGAGGTTGACATGGAGTTTCATGTTCAGCTTCCTCAGCTGCAACCATGGAATGGCTGTAACGAGCCCGGGGTCACCGTGGTCGGATACACGAAGGCCGTCGGCGATGATCGTGAGATTGTGGAGGTTCGGAACCGATTGACCCAGTTGGAGGCCCGGCAGCCATTGAGGAAGATCCTCTGGGATCGTGATGGAGAGAGATTCGAGGGCAGACATGACCACACCACCAAGGAGGTGCGGTAGTTGCGACTGCGGAGATGAGATGCGGAGTGTTCGGACGGATGCAAAAAGAGTTGGGTTGTGCCGCGGAATATGAAAGGCCTCGTGTGGGACGTTGTGCGATGCATCTACGGTGATTGAAAGTGCAGCCGTAGGCGTCTTCGCCCTCGCCAACCAGGCCGCCATTTGAGCGTGGTGATTCTTGTCATGAGCAAGAAATGAACGGCCAAGCACGAAGGAGGCCGTCCGCCACAGGCCGGACGTGTCGATGGCAACGGTCCTCCATGCGACGCAGACCTGCAACAGCACCAAGGGTGACCCAAACCTAACCGGCCGCCCGTTAGAAGGGTGTAAAAGGAAGATTTCCGACAGGATTTCGACGGGGGAGACGATGCATGGGGCACTTGACCTCGGCGTTGGTTGTCCGCAGATCGACAAAGATGTCGGTTAGAGCCTGGAGGTAGCGGTCGTCGGTAGCAGTCTTGACCGCATTGTGCGCCTTAGTGATACCAGCAGCTGACAGCCCCTTTGCCTGGATGTAGCGAACGAAGCAAAGAGCGAAGAGGAAGGCCTCGAACACCCTGAGAGTCGGGAACCGTAATTCGTATACTGGTTGGTAACGTCCTATTGAAACGCTCCAGGAAAGAGTTTCCTGCCGAGAGGGATGAGTGCGGGAACAATAGAGGAGAGCGAGACCCGACCTTGTTGACTGTAATGTCGCTGCGGGAATGGATGTTCAGCCGTATTTTTAGCAAGGGTAAATGATCGGATTCCACGCTGAGCGTCACTGAATTAGAGAACGTGAGATAGACAGGATGTTTCAATGCTTTGACACACACCGCAACTAAGGCCGGCGCCGGAAATGATGACGACGGTGTGCGAAGCGAACAAAGAGACGGTGCGTGTGTTCGCCAAATACACAGAGTGGACGGGGATCGAGAATGGCCTACGGGACAGAATGAGGTCAATGGGGTAGGGAAACCCCAGAGAACTCACCAGTCTTCAAGTCCCGACATTGTGGTTCAAAGGAAAGATAAATGTTGGGTTATCTAAGCTCGGCAAACAAGAGCAAAGGATGCGGGGTCGGGGAAAAAATCGGGAAGTTGGGATAGCAAACATCACAGCGTATCTCAGAGGGAGTGAACCTGAAACAACGTGGGGTAGGCGCCGCACGTTGAGCGCCAAAAGTTCATCTGGAATCACGGTGTTGAGGGCGGGATATGTGACAGTGAACATATGGCAGAAAGCCAGCTGTGAACGAGTCGTGTCGGGTAACAGGGCCATAATCCAACGAGACCAGCTAGGCGAGCGTTGTCATGATTAGGATGAGAAACAGCATGGGGCAAGGAAAGCAGATGCGAGTGAGTTGGGCAATGAGCTGAGGATGGGAGCGGTCGACATAGCGAGGACCGCAGGACGTGGCGTAGGCCTTGGTATGGCGGGCTCGCGACACACGTAGGGTAGTAGTGTTGATTGGGGAAGGGCGTCATCAAGAGATTGGCGGACAGGCGTATTCTCGGGCGTCCTGTCGGAGGCTTCGTAGGGAGAGTTGTAGACGAGCACCGAGGGGCGCTCGACTAGATGCCCGTCCGAGACGCCTCTAGGCAGGTGGAGCTGGTACTGCAGAAAACGAGCCCAACGCTGGTTGAGATGCCGGTAGTCCAAAAATCAACGCTGCCGCCGTATCAGGAAACCTCGCCGCCCAGGTCCACATCTATCCCGGTATAAAGTAGAGGGAATAGCGAGCCATGAAGGCGACAAAACCAGATAACCACCATGGCCCCTTCCTTCCCCGCCAAGTCTCTGCGAAACCGACAGAGCCTCGACGAAAGCAGAGTCTCGGTGAGAACCACCGAGGCTCTTCCCAGTGGCCAGTTCGTAAGGCGTCCTCGAGACGAAGCGTCACCAAGAGGAAGGAAGGAGATGGTTGGAGCAGAGAAGTGGAAGAGCTCGGACAATACAACCAAACACACGCTGATCGAATTCCTCGCTTGGACCAACCAGACCAACCAAACATGCACAGCGACAACAGCGCACGCTGGACGTCTTCTTTTCGATTCTGACTTGCCCCCGGAGCACAATCCGCTCAAACCGGTTAGTTACTTATTTTTGTGGCTGTGCCCTCCCTCCCCAGCTCTGGCCCCTCAGCGACGACTCGGAAAATTCAGGCTCTGATTCAAGACTTTGCTTGTGCCCGGCTAGGTAGATAGGTGTTTTTTTCTGGCTTCGGCACAGGCTCTATAATATCCGCGCCGATGAAAAAAAGCTCTAGTAGATTGCTAGTAGACACCAGTAAAGTAGACGGCCCCAATCCATATAGACTCTGCGTTGGGAGTGTTCATCGAACAAAAGAGCTAAACAGTGCGCACCTTAGACGACAACAATTCGTTCTGACTCAGAAGCCGTCCCAACTAGGGCTCATGATGCAGATAAACCCTCCCGATGGTCAACCGATACCTCAGCAACTAACTCCCGGTTTCGGCGCCGTGCTCTAGGCGGACAATCTCCCATCCCATCGCTGTCGCATGTTGAACATTTCTTCTGTATCTGTATCACCTCGTCGGCTTGGGATGAATGGGATGGCAGTAGGGACACGAGAGGTTGGCGTGCAGCTAACCACGCTACCTCGATGGCCGTGATGGGCACCTATGATCCACGCACCGGTGTTCTTCGAGACGAACGGTTTCGAACGGTTTAATTCTTCTGTAGCTCAGCTCTGCGTTGGTGAAAAGGTGATAGTTTGTAATACGATGTATCCGGGGAATCCTGCGTCTCTTGTTCACAGCTTGAGATTGGATTACACGTTCTTAACTGCCGACTGCTATAACCCATGTACCGGTAGTTGACCGGTAGACATATTCTTGAATTGCAATGGAACGAGAAGAACCAAATAATTTCAGACGGATCTGACAGTGTGGATCACAGATAAGAGGGGACGCGTACAAACGCCGAACAAAATTTCTAAGCGGTACTAATAATTGCTGCAACTTGAAGCCCAGCAGCGCTGGCCTCATCGAGGAGAGGGCACAGGCACACAATATAAGTAATTTCAGGCCGAGCGAAGTGCGGAAATTCAGAATCGAAAAGAAGACGTCCAGCGTGCGCTGTTGTCGCTGTGCATGTTTGGTTGGTCTGGTTGGTCCAAGCGAGGAATTCGATCAGCGTGTGTTTGGTTGTATTGTCCGAGCTCTTCCACTTCTCTGCTCCAACCATCTCCTTCCTTCCTCTTGGTGACGCTTCGTCTCGAGGACGCCTTACGAACTGGCCACTGGGAAGAGCCTCGGTGGTTCTCACCGAGACTCTGCTTTCGTCGAGGCTCTGTCGGTTTCGCAGAGACTTGGCGGGGAAGGAAGGGGCCATGGTGGTTATCTGGTTTTGTCGGTGTTTCTCCGGGCTCTTCCGCTTCCTCCACTTCTCTGCTCCATCTCCTTCCTTCCTTGCTCTTGGTGGCACGCTGCGTCTCAGGACGCCTTATGAATTGGCTACTGGGAAGAGCCTCGGCGGTTCTCGCCGAGACTCTGCTTTCGTCGAGGCTCTGCCGGTTTCGCAGAGCCTTGGCGGGGAAGGAACGGGGACCGTGGTTATCTGGTTTTATCGCCTTCATGGCTGGCTATTTGCTCCCCCAGAGCTACTCGATGCCGGGATAGATGTGGACTTGGGCGGCGAGGTTTCCTGATACGGCGGCGTAAATTTTTGGACTGCTGGCATTTCAACAGCCAGCATTTGGCCGTATCAAGCTCCATCTGCCTGGAGACGTGCCCGATGGCCATCTAGTCGCGCGCTCCTCGCTGCTCGTCGACAGCTCTTTGCAAAATCCCCATGGACGACATCCACCCGCGTCCCCGCCATTTCCACCGCTGTCCAATTCAGTCCCGTTGATCGCTCGCTGCTTGCTGTTACCCTCATACAGTTTTATGAAACTGCCCGCTTCGTGTCATCCTCCCTGGCAGTTCATATATCCGAGGTGCAATCTCTCGGTGCACTCCTCGCGTTCACAAGCTTGCGACGACGAAGACTCTACGAGCACCACGGCACCGAGCACTGACGTCAAATGGCTGGCAGCGCCCTATCCGAGGCCGTCCATCTCAGCGCGAGGGCACCAGCGTTTGAACTCAAAATAATAATCACCATAGTTGTGGCTGTGTGATCACCAAACATACCACCACGTCTGGTTGTCTTTGATTTCCACCAGTATGCCGCCGCTGCCCAAGGAACACTGGTATGCAGACCAATTCCTTCTGGCATCCTGTGACCCTAGCGACAGGCCGTTTCGACTCCATACCCGGGTCGAAATGACTCCACAAATATCCGAGTCTTTGTCGTTGGCTTCTGACGAGGTGGTCTGCGTTTACATATGTGGCGCGGGGCCTAATCTCGGTTCGTGGCCTCCCCGTGGAAGCCTGCTCACTTTATCACATTTTCCGCAGTTGCGCTCCACCTCGAGGCTGTTCCGAGGGACAAAGACGGCGCGCGCGAGCTCCTTTTACCTGACGTCGACACCCTATGTGGGACGGCAGACCTAGTGAGCTTATCAGAGATACTCATTTTCTTGTTTTGCATTAACCTGAGATCACACAGACGACTTTTTCGTGGTCTTTCAAAGCAAATGCACCCTCCTTTGAGATCAAACTCCGTTTCTCCGGCCCCCACCATCTCGACGCCTTCCTCTTCGCTCTCTCGTTCGTCAGGCTCCTGCATTGCCGCACCGCAGTCCCATTCTCGCCTGGTACGATCTTGTCGACGGAAAATCATTTCGACAAGACCAACGACGTTCGACGATTCTATACCATGCGTTCCACCGTGTACCGCAAGGCATCCACTGAAGTCCTCCCGACTGAACTCCTCTCGGAGATCTTCTCTCTTCTTCCGCCCTCGTCAAGTCAGCGTGTTCGGGCAGCCCCCTTGCTTCTACTGCGCGTCTGTGCGACCTGGAGAGCAGTCGCGCTTGCCACAGCCTCCCTTTGGCGCCACCCCTCCTTCATCATTGGGCCTTCATTCACCTGCACCGACACAAACAACAGCTGTTACCAAATGTTGTCGTGGTTGACGAGGGCCAAATCCTCGAATCTTACCCTCTCCCTGAAATTTGAGCAAACCTACTATCTGGTCAACGAAGCACTAATTGCCACTCGGTTTATCCCTCCGCCATTCGGTGCAATTCGTACCCTCAATATCTCCTCGCCCCAATCCCAACTTCTTCACTTCCTGGGTCACGAATTTCCCATTCTTCACTCCCTCGAGAGTCTCTCACTCGAGATCCCATCCTTCGACCTTCGGACATTGCCCTCCTCACTCACATTATGCCGGTCAGCCCCTCTTCTTCGGAAGCTGACCATCAAAACCTATCACTTCCAACAATGGAATGGTCGCCCAGACCTTCCTTCCAATCCCCTCCTTGCGATGTTCCCGTGGTCCAGTCTCACCACGCTGGTTCTATCCATACGCCTGCCGATCTCCACCTGGATGCCCGTATTTCTGCAGTGTCTCTGCTTAGAAAGCGGACAATTCATGCTGAGACGCAGCGCCAATTTCGTCCCTCCATCGAACTCGGTGGCATTCAAGCATCTTATCTCCCTCCGAATGTTGTTTCGAGACGAATGTGACACGCGGGTCCTTCTCTACATCACTCTCCCATCCATTCGACAGCTCCATATTTCAGGTTCCATTGGCGCCCAGACAGCAAACCATTTAATACCCAAATTCCCAACCTTGCGCATCCTGGTCCTAGAGGTTGATCTTCCCATCAATTCTCTTCGACGCATCGTTGCGGCCCATCGAGATCTCGAGCAACTCAGCATCCTTACCGACTCCCAGGGCAATGTCCTGACAGATATCCAGGAGGGGTACCTTTCGCGCCTCCGGCACTTGTCCATCTCGACGTCAATCGACGATCCCCAGCTCATCCTATCATTCGCGAGGAAGACCGTAACGTGGGTTCCTACCATCGTTATGGCTGGTTGCGAGGCCCGTTTCTTCGGGTCTGCGAAACTCCTCAGCAAGCTTGCGGATGAATGGGTGACGGTCAAGACTGTCAAGGCTTCGACGCAGTTTCAGCCCTTCCAAGACCTTCTCGATGACGCGGATGATTATCTCCACTGGTGCTCTTTTTGGGTGCGAGATCGTCACCACACCGTAAATCGGCAATTCCATTGGCCTGTTCTCTGTGCTTAAATAATATTAATCTAGACCTGTATTCTTGGATTCGAGTGAAAAGGTGGAATTTACATATCGGGGGGAACAGTTCAATATATGTACGCCAAGTTGTCATTTCGCATTTGCCAGGCTTCGATGCGCGCAAAAATTGCTGTTCGTAGACTTGGGCGTCACCTTCGTAAGGGATTGGCTGATAATCGGCGGGCTGCAAAATGGCATTACAGGATATGAATCAAGCTGAAAACCATGCCGGCGCATATTGGGGAGCCGGCGTCGCGAATTCCGCGCAAAGGCGAGGCGGAAACTTGGTAGCTGGTTATGCCAGGATGGACGAGAACCGTGAAGACGGGGCGCGTGCTGCAGGATTTGCGACAGAAAGGGAGAGGAGGCGCATTCTCACGCCGAGTTTAGCAGCTTGAACGCCAGCGCGATGAAAGATCGTGACCGTGCGTAGTACACAGTGGGCAGGGTGGAGGTGTCTAGTATGCCGGGCACGATGGTAGACAGGTCACCGGTTTCCAGGTTTGCGCACCGCCGCATAGTTTGCCGTGGCCCTGTGTTTCGCACTGCGTGGGCAGCAATTGACGCGTTACAGACACGTTCTCTGAGGACAGCGAGGCTTCGGAGCCTGGTACCCCGAATATCCCGAGTCACCGCTGTGTGTCTAGCCCTGCCTTTCAAGGTAAATTCTGAAGGTGATTTCATAGAGCGCACCTTAATGTGAGACTCAGGGGAAAAGCAACACGCCGTAGGAATAAAAAGTGAGCAAAGCACCTTGATCGAGATTCATGTTTGTGCTTGTTATATCATTTACCTCCGAACTCCGATGGCGTCGCTGAAGCGCCACTCGGAAGATCTAGAGGAACTGCAAGAATGTGGCGACAGGAAGCGCCATCGTGGCCACCAGCAGCCAATTATCGCGAGGATAACAGTCCAACCCCGAGTCGCCATCACCCGAAGCGCAGCCGAGGCCACAGAGTTGGAGGGCAGCGACTCGGACTCAGAGCCCGACGAGGAGACCCGTCAACTAGATAAAAGCATCACGAAGGAGCGCGCTAAAGCTATTGCGGATGTCAAACGCATCCTCCAGCTGTTGGATGAAAACACTATCGAAGAACTGCATCGGAACTTGTGCGCACACAAATTCGGGTGGTCCCTCGACCCCGTTCTTAATCTTCCCTTTTGCAAATGTCAACTTTGCGATACCTACCTTGCCCACGTGCGCTCAAGCGCAGACCAAGAAGACTATGCTCCGGACGGAATGGATGAAGATTGGGTTGGGCAATGTCGTTTCAAAAGCGGACTCATGCAGAAGCTCTTCCTCATACGCGATCTAGAGGCCAGGGTGGCCGCCTTCAAATACAGTCACGAAGACCCTCGAGGCTCGGGCGAGCTCCAAGGGTCCCTTGTCAACGCACACGCCGAACTGCTGAAGCTTCGTGCCGACCTTGACACGGCACTTGCTAGGCAAGCAGTTCTCCAGCGGGAAGCGGAGGCGTCGGAAACCACCCATCAGGATCTGAAATCCCAGTGCGAGGAGCTTTCTGGGCAGTTGCAGACCGCCAGGGTCGCTCAGAACGAGGCCGCGTGCACGCTTGGGATTGCGCAGAACGAAATCGAGGCCCTCCGGCGCGCCAATGCCCAGCTGAGCAAAGAGCGCGACGATGCACTGCTCGAGAACGCACGTTCCACCGCAGTCGCCCAAACCGAGGGCGCGCGCCAGCAGCTCGACGAGACGCGCACGTTCAAAAGTGCCGCAGATGGTGAGTACGTTCAAAGCCCGTCCTGATGTTGGTTTCTGACTGCTGCCAGCTACAACTCATTAGGGTATTGGCTCACAATGAAGATGCCCTCGAGAGACGAACCCATCCAAACTTTTGCGCGCTGGATCCAATTCCACCAACTCCCCATCTTGGGCATTGTTTTTCATAGCCCAGACTTTACTCTTGACATGCGGGACCTCCGGGGTCATCGAGAAGTGCAGTCCCGCCTCCCAGCAAAGCACTCCAGAGACGGTTCCGCACAGCGGAAAATTCGTCGACAGGCGGAGTTGGAGATTGTGAGCCTCCTGGCCGTCCCAGAGAAGTACAGCTTGCTGCTGCGTCAAACTAACACCCCCATATCGCCCTTCGTGAGCTACTTGCCGCTCTCTCCTCCACCTTCAAACGACGAGCACGTGGCAAAACTCCTCGCGGCTCAAGGGATGATACCCGCTGTCGCAAACGATGCGCAGCAGTATGCCTATAATTTCATCATGAGTGCCGCTGCTGCAGGCGACCCCCAATACACGCAAGTGAAAGTCGGGTTGGCTCGCGTAGGTTTTGCGCCTCCTGGACTCAATTCAGCCGAGGTTGACCGGTTCCCGCGTCCTGCGGACCTTCCCCGCAACCAAAAAGCAAATGAACCCTGGTCGTTCGATCGTTTACTGGCTGTATCTACTGTATATATGAAAAGTACCGACCAATCCATGTTTTCACTGCCTTAGACAAACAGGCCATTGGTGATCATGAAATACAGACGACATGAGAGGACACCTCCATCGAGTGTGCATCATGTATTGATGCCGGAGAGCTGGGGAGGGAGGGCACAGCCACAAAAACAACAAGCTTCAATCTGAGCGGATTGTGCTCCGAGGGGCAAGTCAGAATCGAAAAGAAACCATCTAGCGTGCGCTGCTGTCGTTTTCCATATTCGATTGGTCCAAGCGAGGAATTCGATCAAGCGTGGTTTGGCTGTGTTGTCCGGGCTCTTCCACCTCTCAACCCATCTCCTTTCTTTGGTAGCACGCTGGAGGACGTCTTACGAATTGACCTCTGGGAAGAGCCTCGGCGGCACCGAGACTCTGCTTTCGTCGAGGCTCTGCGGGTTTCGCAGACTCGGCCCTCGGGGCACCGAACAATTGTTACAGTAAGTACTGTAACTGTGGTGCATGTCCCTTCTCCCATTCGAGCCATTTGATTAGTTTGCGGTTGGCTAACGACTAACCTGCAGCTTCCGTTTGTTCACCTAACCATTCGGTGGCGCCTGGGTCCATGAGCGACATCGCAGACTCACGTACATGTCGTTCTTTTTCGCGGTTGACCGCGCTAACGTGCGCCTCAACAGCCGTCGGCGGACCTCCCGTGAGGCTCCACGGCCGTGGCCCTCAAGGCTCAACCGCGTTCCCTTGAAGCCCCATCGAGCTTGGCGGCAGTCGCAGAGGCGTATTGTGTGGTACATATCGCGTCCAACCCTAGCTCACAAATCTGGCAGTGCGATATATCCTTCCAATAGCCAGCGGTCCTAGGACAATAAACTGATTATGACCGAAATCAGCGCCCTCGTATGTGCGCACATATCTTCAGTACTGCACTGAAGACTGATCCAGTACAAAGTCCCAGATACACCACGCGCCACTGCCATGCCTCATCCCGAACTCCCTGCACGCCCTAGCAGCGTGGCATCTACTCAAACTTAATGCCAGAATTAATGTGGCTGTGTCTTGATTCGCCAAATATGCCAAATCGATACTTGTCTTTCTTCGACCAGTATGGCACCGCTGCCCACACAATACTGGTGAGCTTTCTGAATCTTCTATGTCGCAAGTACCTTGTCTAACTTACATGACAGGCCGTTGCGACTCCATACTCGGCTCGAACTGTCCTTTGTCGTGGCGAAGTCTTTGTCCTGCCCACCCAACGCGAACGTCTGTGTTCATATTCGTGGCGCAGGACCCAACCTTGGTTCATTACCTACCTTTCACATCTTCTCCATCCTCACCGTCTTCTCTTTCAGTTTCTCTTTCTCTCAAGGGTGTCGGTGACGGAGGCCGCAGTACCAACCTCATTGAGATCCCCGATGTCGATACTCTGCTTGGGAAGGTGCATCGAGTGAGTCTGTCCATTTTGGCCTTTCATTGCGGGCTCTAAGATGGCACATAGCCAACATCGTCCTGGACCTTCAACTCCAGTGCACCCCGAAACACGATTAAACTCTGCTTCCCCAGCTGCGAGACCCTGAACGCCTTCCTCTTCGCCCTATCTTACGTCCGGGTTTCACACTCCGCCCGAAACCACACACTGTCTATCATCCCCTTCACCGAGAGACGTCTCACCCAACAAGACATCGACCGATTCATCCACAGGCGGGCCATCATTTACCGCCGGGCGTCTATTGCTGTCCTTCCGACTGAAGTTCTCTCCGAAGTCTTCTCCTTTCTCCCCCACTCTAAGGACCGGGGCGATTCCTTGCAATCTCCCCTACTCCTCCTCCGCGTTTGCTCGGAGTGGAGATCCGTCGCCATCGGAACACCTAACCTTTGGCGTACTCCGCCGACCTTCACCTTCCGTCCTTCCTTTTTTAGTCGCGGCGGGGGAGACCAGATATTACTCTGGCTGGATAGGGCCAAGGGCAGCAAAGTTGCACTCTCGATAGCAGTTCCGCATCGTCTTGGACCAGAAATCCCCCACTTCCTTGGGTCCCACCCTTCGCCCTTCACCGCCGTCCGGTCCCTCAGACTCGTCTGCCCTCCATCGCAGCTGCAACCCTTCCTCGGGCCTGTCGGACCGGCCGTGTCTTCCCTTGAAGCTCTTTCGCTGCACATTGTTTACCTCCCTGGTAGTCAATCATCACAGAGCTCCCTCGAACTTTGCCGCTCCGCGCCCCTGCTACGTGACGCGTGGGTTGAAACCCGTTTGCAGACACGTTTTCGACTCCTCCCCGCGTTCCCCGACCACGGCCTTGACCTCCCCGCGCTGTTCCCTTGGCCCCAACTGACCAGGCTTACCATGCGACTCAGACTCGAGTTTTCCGCATGGGTGCACATAATCACTCAATGCACGTCGCTTGAAGCTGGCCAATTCGTTTTGTTCGATGACCACTCCCCATATCCAATGAGACCTGTGACTCTCCCCTGCCTTGACTCCCTTCGATTGGCCTTTCATCATGTCCACGATATCCGCTTTTTGAACCACCTCAGCCTTCCGAGCCTTTCCAAATTCCATGTTGAAGGCACGCTGATGGGTGCCGCAAACATTGATTTTGTGGCAAACTACCCTGCCCTTCGCGATCTCACTGTGCACCTTGACCTCCTTGACAACGGGCTTCAAGAGTTCCTTCAGCGGCCTCTGCCGCTGGAGAAATCAAGCCCCGTCGGATTCCAGGCCACTGGTGTTCAGCGGCCACGAAACTTCACCATCCTTACTTTCACCCGCACACGCACTCACAAGTTTGCCAGTAAATTCGTCGAGACCAGCGCCGACTGGATTGTGAAATGGGTTTTAGCTGGTTGCGATTTTGACCTGTACGGGGAGAGTGCTTTGCTTCAAAACCTCCGGCTAGTTCTGGCGTCCGCAGCAGGCCTGGAAGCCTCGGTCAGCCGCACTTGTGCTTCAAACGATGGACTCAATGCATGGGCAAGAGGTAACTACCTCATGAGAGCGCGCAAAGTCCCGAAGCCGTAGTAGATATTTGTTAGACTCATTCGCACTTCTGTGTTTCCTCACGCGAACAAGCAATGCTATCTTTGGGTGACTGACAATGGGGTGTGTCTGTTTGATTGTGCTGCGTACACCGTGTCTTGTTCTGTCTTTTTTAGTTTGTTTTTGCTGGCTCCACCAGACCTTCCTTCTGCGCATCTGAATCACTAAAATTCCGAGTTCAGTCCTGGGGCACTTGTCGCGAAGTTTTACCTCATGGATACCGTGCTCTTTGTGAAACCAAACAAATGGATCTATGTCATGGCTAAGGATGCCAACTTCTGTGTCAGATTCGCGGAGAAGCTGGTGAGCCATATATTACGGAACTATTTCGCGTACAAAGCCATTGGAATACAAGCTGCGCGGCCAAAATACTCAAAGAAGGACTGGGTATAGAATCTCCCCAGTCTGAATTCCAAGTCGAGCACCGCCATCTGATCATAATCGTTTTGGGACAGGACAGAAATTTGGTTTGCTGGGTATCCGACCCAGGATTCCATCACTATGTTTAGTTGCAGAAGAAACGGCAACTTCGCTCTCCACTCTGCAGCGGCCAGTCCCTGATCCGCGTGCCTTAAATCACACTGCAGTGGACTGAAACCGGCGGGAGTCCACCCAGGGAAACAACGATAAATCAGAGTTTCTCTGGAGTCGGCCGCCGGCAGGCCGTGGGCGCGTTTGTCCAAAGCTATGAACTCCAAGCGAAAGTTGAGTTCAGATATTTCCCACAGAATTGCTCGGGCCTCGTCGGCGCTCGGCAGTGCCATCCCAACAGGGCCATTCCCAAGGTCGAGCGAAACCCCGACATTGGCAAGGCACGGCGCAAGGAGCTTCTCCAGGTTTAAGATATTTGCCTGGTTTCTCGTTGGCCTTCGAGGTTGTTCGGGACCTTGCTTGAACATATCCCCGTTTAAGATGTCCCGCCATTCCTGGGGACGCAACGGCACTGCGGGAAATTGCGAAGCAACGGCTCCGCTGAAGACGCGGTGGATCAAGGCGCCACGCAGATGCTTCCACATCGTGAAGTATCGTGCCTTGCAATCAACAGAATTGGCGGTGCAGAATATGGCAATGTCGGGGAACAAATAATTACTGTCGTCGATCGACCGGGGATGTGTCGGACGATGCGTGTTTACTGACGCCAGGGCACTCTTCCAGCTCGGGATATAATCCGGCATGTATGGGCTGTCCACAGGCTTGAATTTGTCTCTTCCAGACGACTGAATCTTGGGTTTGAAAAGCTGTATTCGTTTTCGCTGATTGGGATCTGAGAATAAAGATCAGACTGTGCCCATCTCGCAAGTTGTATGTACACACAAGGAGCAGAAAGCTCATAGGACGAACATGTGTGGTTTCGGATTGGACCGATGCTAGTTTGGATTGGGGAGGCAACCGGGGTGGGGTTGTTGAAGGGGTCGGAGGTGTAACCAATCTTTCTGCTCAAATATTGGATGCATTCGATCTTCCCGGTGTGACCCCCAACGAAAACAGGCGGAGCGGTTGGCTCCAGCAAGGTCATTTCAAGAGTCTCCTGAGGCAGAAGCAAGGGTGTGATTCCAAGAATATTTTGGAAGCGGAAGGCAGAAGACGGTTGGATGAACCACACCGGAAGGCCTGCCACCAAATGGTCCTCGACTGTACGTAGATCGGCTGTGAACGTTCCCATGCGAGGCTCGACCTCCACAGGGAGATGTGTTCGGGTTGCACCGACCATTCTTGGTTGGTACACTAGTTTGAAGTCCATAATCGCGATCGCTTCGAGTAAGCTGCGCTGAAGCGCCCTGACGGTCAAGACCACTTCCATGTAACCTGCGGGTAAGGTCCTGAGGCGCGAAACCGCAAGTACTGCGGTTTGCATTAGAGGAGGGAGTAAGGTGGGGATTTTGTCTGAGGAGGTGGAGTCCAGAAAGGCGCGGTACTTGGTATGAACACGCTCGAAGACGTCGCCCAGCCCGCAAAGTGTTGAGACTGAGAGCTTTCCGCATCCACGGAGAATGGAGCGTCCAGAGGCTGGGCAAACAAAATGTTCCCTGGTGGGATGAAACCAGAGCATTCTTTCCGAATTCGCGGCGCCGGAAATTGGAATGGCACTGAAGTGGCAAAAAGTAGGAGTGAATATCTGAGGCCATTGTATAGGGTCGTCGTCCCCCCACAGACCATCCTGTCGGAGATGGAGCGAGCGAGTCGCTCCCGAAGGCGGCGCCGGGATCACTTCAGCATTGGGGGAGGTGACAAAGTATGAGCCTTGGGCAATGACAGCGGCGACTTTACTGTCGTTAACGCAGAGTGCAACTGACAGGAGGACCTTAGTGGTATCACAACGGGAAATGAAGGCAAGATACTGTGAGGGTTACGGTTCCGTAGTAACGTCTCTGGGAATTCGTTGAGGACAGCCGCGGTCGGTGTAAACTGGGACATGGACGAGTTGAAGACAACTGCGATCGTGGGAGTTGGCAATGACAGCACAGCCACGGGAATTTGTACAATTAAAGGTATTCTTTTGCTTTCTTAAATTATCCGGTATACTGGGGCGCACAATATGAAATAAAGACGCAGAGTAGGCCAGTTTTACTCGCGGGGCGACATCCCCGGCCGCGGTCTACCAACTCACCCCCTCCTCACGCACACCGGAACTTCGTCGGTCATGCGTTGTCAACGGGGCTGCCGCGGCGGGCATGTTGGGTTCAAGAGCTATCCCAACCGCCCCTCCCAATGAATGTGAACCCCGCACTTTTCACGGTCTCGACATCCACACGCCCGCAATCGCTTTGTATCGTCCGGGCGTCATCTCAAGGAGAGGCACCCGCGCCTGTAGTAAACAGCGGCCAAATTTGTTGGGTGAGAAGGTGGGGAATGACGACGACGCATACAATGGGGCGACCACGCGAAGGCGCCGAGTGCATGCTGCAGTCGTAGAAGAACGAGGGGAAGCGCAAGTTCAGTTTGGGAGAGATTGCGTAGGATCGCGTCCACAGATTCGCAAGCGGAGGCGCAGTGCAGGGCAAGCCACAGGGCGTCGAAGGCGGTAAAGAGGAGTGCGGGCCACGGGGTTCGGAGGGTGGGGTGGGTTCACCGAGAACGGATCCCGGTGAAGGGTTACGGTGAAGGAAGCGGCGGACGGGCGTCTTGCGCGAGCCTAACCGTCGCGAGGCTCGCTGTGAGATGAA
Organism: Mycena filopes; assembly: GCA_029281495.1. Taxonomy (NCBI): domain Eukaryota; kingdom Fungi; phylum Basidiomycota; class Agaricomycetes; order Agaricales; family Mycenaceae; genus Mycena; species Mycena filopes. Next base: position 515,532 of record JARIHR010000009.1, on the reverse strand, counting down.
CGGACAAAGACGGCGACGACGAGCAGGTGTGGTGGGGCTCAATAGCCTCGGGAGGGCAAGCTCGTTGGTCGCGTTGAGGTCGTCGTAGTCAGGCTCGAGTCTTGCTCTGAACTCGAGGGGAGAAGGTCGCGGGTTGCTCGCGGATCCGGATGCCCTGCCAATCAGCCCGAAGAATCCACACATATTTGCGTCTCGCGGACGACTTGGAGGAGCTATGGGTACCGACGACGGAGGGTGCGCGGTCGAGACCCTTCACCTGGGCTGAGTGTACGAGCGGATGGGGACGGCGGTGGGGCGAAAGGAAGGAGGAGTCTGTGATCCGCTTCAAGTGAGCTTGGTACCTGCAGGATCGTCGTTCGTCGGGCGTCCCCTGCCCAATTTACCCAAGCCGTCCTCTCGGAGCATTCTGCGCCAGTTGTGCAACGTTGACTTGGGCGGCTGGGGGCGAAGAGGAGAGTTTGAGTGAGGGAATCAGTCGTCATCCAAGACTCGAAATCGAGACAAGATTGATATTAATATTCCCACTAGTCTCGAATCTCGATGTCAGACCACCTTGAGGAAAATCAAAATGGCGGGCGCACTTTCTGGACAATGTGCATGTGAGCTATGTCAAGAATCCCTCGCCGCCGCCCGAGTCCACATCTATCAAGTAGCTCCGAGGGAGGGAACAGCGGCCACGAAAGCGACCTTTCTGCAAAACCGCAGAGCCTCGACGAAAGCAGAGTCTGGGCGAGAACCGCCGAGGCTCTTCCCAGTGGCCAGTTCGTAAGACGTCCTCGGGACGTAGCGTTCCACCGAGAGCAAGGAAGGAGGGAGATGAGACTCTGAGTAGGAGCAGAGAAGCGGAAGAGCCCGGACAACACACTCAATCGAATTCCGCGCTTGGAACAACGAAACATGCACAGCGACAGCAGCGCACGCAGGATGCCTTCTTCTCGATTCTGATTTTCCGCGGAGCCGATCCGCTCAGACTGAGCTCTTATTTTTGTGGCTGTGCCCTCCCTCCCCAGCTCTCGATTAGGTCCCGCATCAACACATGATATACGACCGTCTGTATTTTGTAATGTCTCTACTTACTGCCAAAACGAAATTCATCCCCAAACCACCGACCACAGACGACAGGGCTCAAGGAACCACGGGAAATCGTTGTCGAGATTTGTGGCCGTCCTGCTTGCTGTTCCCGAAGGCCATTATCTCCAATGATATTGGCGACGATCCTGAAGTGGGATAGCAGAGAAGTAGTTATATTATAATGAAAAAGGTGGCTAGGTCGCGGACGGAGTTCACATCTAACAGGACGGCATTTTATACACATACGGAAGCAGAGAGTGAGTCAGATAGCGAGTAAATGGGAAAAGTGGGGACAAGAGAGGGCCGGGAGCAAGCGCTGAGGAGAGGACGTACGCCGTCACACTAATACAGCATATCGACGTCCTCTTCCTCTTCTTCGTAACCATCTTCCTTGTATTCCAAGAGAATAGACTGTAAGATGGTGAAGGTGGGCTGAAATCTTTGATGACAAAGCCATGCTTACTTTGCGGAGCGGTACGACGACGGCGACTTCGACCGAACCCCTGGCCACAGTCTCAACCTGCATTTCACAGCTGACGAAGTGACATAGGATCTCGGAGGCCTGTATTATTTCAAGCTCCTCTTCAAGATCATCGGGACAGCCCCAGAGTTTGGCGGCTAGTACGGGGTATGCTTCGAATGGATCGTTGTCCACAGTGGCGGCCTTGAGCCGCTTGGCAGCCATGAAAATTTTTCGCGGGTCGGCAGCGTCCAGGATAATTGTTTCTATGATGAGCGGGATATATGTGCCATCATCAGCCTCAACGAGGATAGAACTGTTTCCTTTGTGCTTGGAGTTGGTCGTGTACCGAATGCCGTTGTAGGTAGTAGACTGAGGGGTCAGTACCTGGGCAGGAGCAGAAATGGTGTCATCATCCATCACATCCGCCACCCGCTCGAATGCTGCGACTATGTCGGAATGAGGTTGGTGGCCCTTCTGCGATTCAGAGGTGCTATTATCGAGCTCGTCGTCTAAGAAAATGTTTCGAGCCTGTGGACGAAGTAGTTTGTCCAAGAGATGAGTGAGGGCTTTGAGGCCCGGCGGAAAGCTGGGGGCATTAGACATCAACTTGAGATTGGACGCTTGATGGTATTTGCGTCCAATAGTCGCTTCGTATTCGCCTGAAAACGGACTGAGGGCAAAACGACTTCGGAATCGCATGTCATCTTACCTGGCTTGTAGTTCGTCGGAACTCGCTGGAGTTTGCCAATCATACGTTCAAACGGGAACGTCCACCATCCATGAACAGGGCCGAACAACAGGAGAAATTCGGGGATATGCAAAGCCATGTGGTGGTTCGGGTGGCAGCGATAGTGCGGGTAAGTTTTTTTTAGTTTGGCCCTATACGATAGCAGGAAATCGCGACACAGTCTTGAGTTTTGTGGGGAAGTTATCCGGGAAGAGGCAAGGATGACAGCGGAGACAAGATCCATGGTGAGATCCAGAAGCTCGCGACGCTGCGGGTCTTCAGAAGCGTGCCACATGCGTATCAAGGTGATCGGGAGGTAAACAGTGCCAAGCGTCCTCCACTGGTCTGACTTGAGCTTTCCGTCAGAGGATTCTCCCCCGACGTGAGATGGCACGGATGTCAGCCACGAGGGTTTCACCATAGTTGCAAGATCCGACCATAACACTGCTTTTTCGACCTCTGTGATGAGCTCCACTTCAGCAGCTGGTTCTGGTTCTTGGACCTTTTCAGGTCTTGACGCTCGCTGCATAGGCAATTGATCAGTAAACTTTCCGGTTTCAATATGACCAGACAACTTGCCCAGTCGAGGATTTTCGCTACGATGTGCTCTTTTTTGATTGGGTAGAGCTTTGGAGGGGCAGCGATAGGTCCAGACTGACTGGAATGCTTTGACATAGTGTTCTCGAGTTCGACCATTACGGCGCTATCTTCTACGACGGCACTGGGTAGCTTGTAAAGGTCGGTGCACTTCAGCCCTTTGGCGATGTAAAGAGCAGAGGGTACATGTAGACCTTTCCAAACGCCGGAGTTGGATATCTTTAGGCGAAGTTCCGGGGAGTTTAACGCTTCGGTCATCGGTTGAGAGAGTGCTTTGAGCGCCTTGTTGAGGCTTTTAATGTGGTTTTCCTCCGTTGGCCGAGGGTTGTCGGGCGAGAGCGGAATGACAAGGTCGAACACCTCAGCTTCTGCTCGTTTCTTTTTGGCCTTGATCGAACGCAGACCAAGGATGCTGCGAAAGTGCTCCTTGAGAAGACCTAGGAAAAGATTGTGCATCGAATCGACCACGAGCATCCTCGGAAGGTCGAAGTACGGGAGCCTGAAGAACTCCGTCCACCGAAGTCCAGTTTTGTCGAAACGCGCCTGTGCCTCCCGCTCGGTCTGGGCTGTGCGATACAGTTCAGCCCACTCGCGGCATTGACTGGCCGTCCTATTTTTCCAGCCGTCCATGTTATAGTCGTCGTAGCCGACGCGATTTCCTGTGCCACCCTCAAAGGCGGGAAGGCTGTCCTCCGTGACTACGGCGGCGGCGTCAACCGCAGAGCCCATTTCCTGCTGCGCGAACGCTTCCTCATCAGCGCGGGCCGCTTCGTCAGCGTGGTCTTCAGCATCTTTCTGTACCCTCCTGCGAGTCCCTCGTCGCTTGCGTTTTTTCCGCTGTTTCCCGCGCTTGACATCAAGAGTACACAGGCAACGGCTGCAAAACCATTGGTGTCTACATGAGGCCATGCCACCAATTTTCCGCGCGGCTGGCAGGTCACAGACCAGCATAATAATCGCACACCTGACCAATCGACCTTCGGGATAGGCAAACGTCCGGTCGAAATAAACGCCATGATGCCACAATTCTTCAAAACAGTCGACAAGAGGACCCCAGTAAGAGTTGATGCGGTCGAGCGGAGGCTCTTTGGGGCCCGGAATAATCCCTGCTAAAAACATATTCTCCGGCTTGTACCGTTCTTCCACTGGCAGATTTAAGCATACCAGGGAGAAGGCTCCAACAGAAAGTTTCTTTCCCGCCATCTTGTTGGTCAGGGGATTGAAAAAGTCGAAGCCCAGGGAAAAAAGATAACGGCCTTCCCCGGGTTTGTCTCCATGGCTGAAGTGCCGTCGCCCGTCAGGACCTAAGAATGAACGAACAAACGTTCCATCGAAAACATCCCCCAGCTCCTCAGTAGCATCTGCGTCCAGCTCTGCCTTGGTCATGGTCGCGGGGTCCTTCCTCAACCCATCCCACTTTTTGTCCATCTCCCTTTCATTCCCCTCGCGTGCCATAAGCCTGGCCAGCCAATCTCGAAAGTCATAGGAGACGAAGGGTTTGATAGGAACGTGGCGCAGTGCCCCCGAGGATGTGGTAGGCCGGGTAAGAAGTGCTTTACACTTTTTCCCCCGGTTGTTGTGCTGGTAATTGCACCGTTCCGGAAACTCCAGACCGTGTTCTGTCCTGATAGGCCGGACAATGTGGTCGCACTCTGGACACACTGCATAGACTGTATATTGTGTGTTGAGTTCGAAATGATTTAATGCAGTTGGGACGTCTCGGGGAAATGTTTCTTCTATTTTTTTCATGTCGGCTGTTTTTTCTGGAGCTAGAGCGAAGGCCTCGGACATTGCCTCTGCGCTCATACGGAAGAGCCACGAGCACCCGCGACGAGAAAACGATAATACAGTGTAGCAGATGACGACCATGAAGATGATAACTTGGACTGGGGCCATGGCCTTCCGTAAGATCGGCTGGTATATATGGGCTGAATAAGTCAGCTCAACGAGAGTCGGGCGGAGATTCGGTGGCTCACATGTGTTGAACGTAACAGCTTGTTCGGAGGTTCGCAGCTGCTGCTCCTTCGCAATTGCAGCGTTCCAGGCGTCGAGGGCCTCTTGCAGTGCTCTGTCGTGGTGCAATGCATCCTCCCAAGCAGTATCCTGTAGGGTCTGTGCCGAGGTGAAGCCTCGTGCGCCACGGATGGTTAAAAGGTGGCGTTTCAAACGATTTGAGCGACTGGCTAGCTCGGCAAGCATGGACAGGCCAGCCCGCAGTCCAGCAATATGAAGCCCCGGCGGTGGGTTCCTCAAGAGCAGGAGTTCCGCCTTGAGTTCATCTTGAACGTCAATGACTTTGGCCCAAGTGTCAACTTGAGCTCTTTCCTGATCTCGGCGAGAACCAGAGTTTGGACGTCGCGGGGCGGACTTCGGAGGCGTAGGGAGACATAATTGGGAAAGTAACGCGGCCTGGTCGATGGCATCGCGTCGAATCTCCTCTAAAGCCTCGTCCACTGCGCGCCGGCGCTGAGTCTGTTCCTTTTCCTTCTTTTCCTGCCTCTCGATTGCAGCACGACGTTTGTTGTCTATCTCTTCTGCCTCTTTGGTTCTGTAACTCTCGACGAGCTTTTGGCGAGCTGCGTCCCGCTCAGCTTCCGCGAGATTGTCGGCTTGCAACTGCTTTGTTCGGTGGTGCTGGCGGATCTTGTAGGTTTTCACCCAATAAGAGCCTCCTGGGCGACGCGAGCACCCATATACTGTGCATTCGCACAGAGGCATCCGGATCGCGGGGATATGAATTCGGGGAGTGCAGTGAGAGGAGAGTGTGGTCACATGTGACATGGAAACTCGGGTTCTTTACAAGACTCAAGAATCAGGATTTCAGGATGCAGACTTGGCATCGTGAATGGCATAGGGGAAATGGAGTAAATTGCAATGAGGCCAAGTGGTTAAGTGAAGCATCGTGATTCAGCACAGAGGCATGCGAACGAGAAAGGAGGTTTGGGTCAGATGGGCCCTCGAATGGGTGCGGATGGTTCTCGGCTGGAAATGTGCGGAAGGTTCAAGGCTCCACGTCAGGCAGACAAGGAGGAGTTAGCGCATCCGGTTGAGCGCCAAGGAACACGGGCCATCGAAAGAAGACGTCCAGCGTGCGCTGTTGTCGCTGTGCATGTTTGGTTGGTCTGGTTGGTCCAAGCGAGGAATTCGATCAGCGTGTGTTTGGTTGTATTGTCCGAGCTCTTCCACTCTCTGCTCCAACCATCTCCTTCCTTCCTCTTGGTGACGCTTCGTCTCGAGGACGCCTTACGAACTGGCCACTGGGAAGAGCCTCGGTGGTTCTCACCGAGACTCTGCTTTCGTCGAGGCTCTGTCGGTTTCGCAGAGACTTGGCGGGGAAGGAAGGGGCCATGGTGGTTATCTGGTTTTGTCGGTGTTTCTCCGGGCTCTTCCGCTTCCTCCACTTCTCTGCTCCATCTCCTTCCTTCCTTGCTCTTGGTGGCACGCTGCGTCTCAGGACGCCTTATGAATTGGCTACTGGGAAGAGCCTCGGCGGTTCTCGCCGAGACTCTGCTTTCGTCGAGGCTCTGCCGGTTTCGCAGAGCCTTGGCGGGGAAGGAACGGGGACCGTGGTTATCTGGTTTTATCGCCTTCATGGCTGGCTATTTGCTCCCCCAGAGCTACTCGATGCCGGGATAGATGTGGACTTGGGCGGCGAGGTTTCCTGATACGGCGGCGTAAATTTTTGGACTGCTGGCATTTCAACAGCCAGCATTTGGCCGTATCAAGCTCCATCTGCCTGGAGACGTGCCCGATGGCCATCTAGTCGCGCGCTCCTCGCTGCTCGTCGACAGCTCTTTGCGAAATCCCCATGGACGACATCCACCCGCGTCCCCGCCATTTCCACCGCTGTCCAATTCAGTCCCGTTGATCGCTCGCTGCTTGCTGTTACCCTCATACAGTTTTATGAAACTGCCCGCTTCGTGTCATCCTCCCTGGCAGTTCATATATCCGAGGTGCAATCTCTCGGTGCACTCCTCGCGTTCACAAGCTTGCGACGACGAAGACTCTACGAGCACCACGGCACCGAGCACTGACGTCAAATGGCTGGCAGCGCCCTATCCGAGGCCGTCCATCTCAGCGCGAGGGCACCAGCGTTTGAACTCAAAATAATAATCACCATAGTTGTGGCTGTGTGATCACCAAACATACCACCACGTCTGGTTGTCTTTGATTTCCACCAGTATGCCGCCGCTGCCCAAGGAACACTGGTATGCAGACCAATTCCTTCTGGCATCCTGTGACCCTAGCGACAGGCCGTTTCGACTCCATACCCGGGTCGAAATGACTCCACAAATATCCGAGTCTTTGTCGTTGGCTTCTGACGAGGTGGTCTGCGTTTACATATGTGGCGCGGGGCCTAATCTCGGTTCGTGGCCTCCCCGTGGAAGCCTGCTCACTTTATCACATTTTCCGCAGTTGCGCTCCACCTCGAGGCTGTTCCGAGGGACAAAGACGGCGCGCGCGAGCTCCTTTTACCCGACGTCGACACCCTATGTGGGACGGCAGACCTAGTGAGCTTATCAGAGATACTCATTTTCTTGTTTTGCATTAACCTGAGATCACACAGACGACTTTTTCGTGGTCTTTCAAAGCAAATGCACCCTCCTTTGAGATCAAACTCCGTTTCTCCGGCCCCCACCATCTCGACGCCTTCCTCTTCGCTCTCTCGTTCGTCAGGCTCCTGCATTGCCGCACCGCAGTCCCATTCTCGCCTGGTACGATCTTGTCGACGGAAAATCATTTCGACAAGACCAACGACGTTCGACGATTCTATACCATGCGTTCCACCGTGTACCGCAAGGCATCCACTGAAGTCCTCCCGACTGAACTCCTCTCGGAGATCTTCTCTCTTCTTCCGCCCTCGTCAAGTCAGCGTGTTCGGGCAGCCCCCTTGCTTCTACTGCGCGTCTGTGCGACCTGGAGAGCAGTCGCGCTTGCCACAGCCTCCCTTTGGCGCCACCCCTCCTTCATCATTGGGCCTTCATTCACCTGCACCGACACAAACAACAGCTGTTACCAAATGTTGTCGTGGTTGACGAGGGCCAAATCCTCGAATCTTACCCTCTCCCTGAAATTTGAGCAAACCTACTATCTGGTCAACGAAGCACTAATTGCCACTCGGTTTATCCCTCCGCCATTCGGTGCAATTCGTACCCTCAATATCTCCTCGCCCCAATCCCAACTTCTTCACTTCCTGGGTCACGAATTTCCCATTCTTCACTCCCTCGAGAGTCTCTCACTCGAGATCCCATCCTTCGACCTTCGGACATTGCCCTCCTCACTCACATTATGCCGGTCAGCCCCTCTTCTTCGGAAGCTGACCATCAAAACCTATCACTTCCAACAATGGAATGGTCGCCCAGACCTTCCTTCCAATCCCCTCCTTGCGATGTTCCCGTGGTCCAGTCTCACCACGCTGGTTCTATCCATACGCCTGCCGATCTCCACCTGGATGCCCGTATTTCTGCAGTGTCTCTGCTTAGAAAGCGGACAATTCATGCTGAGACGCAGCGCCAATTTCGTCCCTCCATCGAACTCGGTGGCATTCAAGCATCTTATCTCCCTCCGAATGTTGTTTCGAGACGAATGTGACACGCGGGTCCTTCTCTACATCACTCTCCCATCCATTCGACAGCTCCATATTTCAGGTTCCATTGGCGCCCAGACAGCAAACCATTTAATACCCAAATTCCCAACCTTGCGCATCCTGGTCCTAGAGGTTGATCTTCCCATCAATTCTCTTCGACGCATCGTTGCGGCCCATCGAGATCTCGAGCAACTCAGCATCCTTACCGACTCCCAGGGCAATGTCCTGACAGATATCCAGGAGGGGTACCTTTCGCGCCTCCGGCACTTGTCCATCTCGACGTCAATCGACGATCCCCAGCTCATCCTATCATTCGCGAGGAAGACCGTAACGTGGGTTCCTACCATCGTTATGGCTGGTTGCGAGGCCCGTTTCTTCGGGTCTGCGAAACTCCTCAGCAAGCTTGCGGATGAATGGGTGACGGTCAAGACTGTCAAGGCTTCGACGCAGTTTCAGCCCTTCCAAGACCTTCTCGATGACGCGGATGATTATCTCCACTGGTGCTCTTTTTGGGTGCGAGATCGTCACCACACCGTAAATCGGCAATTCCATTGGCCTGTTCTCTGTGCTTAAATAATATTAATCTAGACCTGTATTCTTGGATTCGAGTGAAAAGGTGGAATTTACATATCGGGGGGAACAGTTCAATATATGTACGCCAAGTTGTCATTTCGCATTTGCCAGGCTTCGATGCGCGCAAAAATTGCTGTTCGTAGACTTGGGCGTCACCTTCGTAAGGGATTGGCTGATAATCGGCGGGCTGCAAAATGGCATTACAGGATATGAATCAAGCTGAAAACCATGCCGGCGCATATTGGGGAGCCGGCGTCGCGAATTCCGCGCAAAGGCGAGGCGGAAACTTGGTAGCTGGTTATGCCAGGATGGACGAGAACCGTGAAGACGGGGCGCGTGCTGCAGGATTTGCGACAGAAAGGGAGAGGAGGCGCATTCTCACGCCGAGTTTAGCAGCTTGAACGCCAGCGCGATGAAAGATCGTGACCGTGCGTAGTACACAGTGGGCAGGGTGGAGGTGTCTAGTATGCCGGGCACGATGGTAGACAGGTCACCGGTTTCCAGGTTTGCGCACCGCCGCATAGTTTGCCGTGGCCCTGTGTTTCGCACTGCGTGGGCAGCAATTGACGCGTTACAGACACGTTCTCTGAGGACAGCGAGGCTTCGGAGCCTGGTACCCGAATATCCCGAGTCACCGCTGTGTGTCTAGCCCTGCCTTTCAAGGTAAATTCTGAAGGTGATTTCATAGAGCGCACCTTAATGTGAGACTCAGGGGAAAAGCAACACGCCGTAGGAATAAAAAGTGAGCAAAGCACCTTGATCGAGATTCATGTTTGTGCTTGTTATATCATTTACCTCCGAACTCCGATGGCGTCGCTGAAGCGCCACTCGGAAGATCTAGAGGAACTGCAAGAATGTGGCGACAGGAAGCGCCATCGTGGCCACCAGCAGCCAATTATCGCGAGGATAACAGTCCAACCCCGAGTCGCCATCACCCGAAGCGCAGCCGAGGCCACAGAGTTGGAGGGCAGCGACTCGGACTCAGAGCCCGACGAGGAGACCCGTCAACTAGATAAAAGCATCACGAAGGAGCGCGCTAAAGCTATTGCGGATGTCAAACGCATCCTCCAGCTGTTGGATGAAAACACTATCGAAGAACTGCATCGGAACTTGTGCGCACACAAATTCGGGTGGTCCCTCGACCCCGTTCTTAATCTTCCCTTTTGCAAATGTCAACTTTGCGATACCTACCTTGCCCACGTGCGCTCAAGCGCAGACCAAGAAGACTATGCTCCGGACGGAATGGATGAAGATTGGGTTGGGCAATGTCGTTTCAAAAGCGGACTCATGCAGAAGCTCTTCCTCATACGCGATCTAGAGGCCAGGGTGGCCGCCTTCAAATACAGTCACGAAGACCCTCGAGGCTCGGGCGAGCTCCAAGGGTCCCTTGTCAACGCACACGCCGAACTGCTGAAGCTTCGTGCCGACCTTGACACGGCACTTGCTAGGCAAGCAGTTCTCCAGCGGGAAGCGGAGGCGTCGGAAACCACCCATCAGGATCTGAAATCCCAGTGCGAGGAGCTTTCTGGGCAGTTGCAGACCGCCAGGGTCGCTCAGAACGAGGCCGCGTGCACGCTTGGGATTGCGCAGAACGAAATCGAGGCCCTCCGGCGCGCCAATGCCCAGCTGAGCAAAGAGCGCGACGATGCACTGCTCGAGAACGCACGTTCCACCGCAGTCGCCCAAACCGAGGGCGCGCGCCAGCAGCTCGACGAGACGCGCACGTTCAAAAGTGCCGCAGATGGTGAGTACGTTCAAAGCCCGTCCTGATGTTGGTTTCTGACTGCTGCCAGCTACAACTTCATTAGGGTATTGGCTCACAATGAAGATGCCCTCGAGAGACGAACCCATCCAAACTTTTGCGCGCTGGATCCAATTCCACCAACTCCCCATCTTGGGCATTGTTTTTCATAGCCCAGACTTTACTCTTGACATGCGGGACCTCCGGGGTCATCGAGAAGTGCAGTCCCGCCTCCCAGCAAAGCACTCCAGAGACGGTTCCGCACAGCGGAAAATTCGTCGACAGGCGGAGTTGGAGATTGTGAGCCTCCTGGCCGTCCCAGAGAAGTACAGCTTGCTGCTGCGTCAAACTAACACCCCCATATCGCCCTTCGTGAGCTACTTGCCGCTCTCTCCTCCACCTTCAAACGACGAGCACGTGGCAAAACTCCTCGCGGCTCAAGGGATGATACCCGCTGTCGCAAACGATGCGCAGCAGTATGCCTATAATTTCATCATGAGTGCCGCTGCTGCAGGCGACCCCCAATACACGCAAGTGAAAGTCGGGTTGGCTCGCGTAGGTTTTGCGCCTCCTGGACTCAATTCAGCCGAGGTTGACCGGTTCCCGCGTCCTGCGGACCTTCCCCGCAACCAAAAAAGCAAATGAACCCTGGTCGTTCGATCGTTTACTGGCTGTATCTACTGTATATATGAAAAGTACCGACCAATCCATGTTTTCACTGCCTTAGACAAACAGGCCATTGGTGATCATGAAATACAGACGACATGAGAGGACACCTCCATCGAGTGTGCATCATGTATTGATGCCGGAGAGCTGGGGAGGGAGGGCACAGCCACAAAAACAACAAGCTTCAATCTGAGCGGATTGTGCTCCGAGGGGCAAGTCAGAATCGAAAAGAAACCATCTAGCGTGCGCTGCTGTCGTTTTCCATATTCGATTGGTCCAAGCGAGGAATTCGATCAAGCGTGGTTTGGCTGTGTTGTCCGGGCTCTTCCACCTCTCAACCCATCTCCTTTCTTTGGTAGCACGCTGGAGGACGTCTTACGAATTGACCTCTGGGAAGAGCCTCGGCGGCACCGAGACTCTGCTTTCGTCGAGGCTCTGCGGGTTTCGCAGACTCGGCCCTCGGGGCACCGAACAATTGTTACAGTAAGTACTGTAACTGTGGTGCATGTCCCTTCTCCCATTCGAGCCATTTGATTAGTTTGCGGTTGGCTAACGACTAACCTGCAGCTTCCGTTTGTTCACCTAACCATTCGGTGGCGCCTGGGTCCATGAGCGACATCGCAGACTCACGTACATGTCGTTCTTTTTCGCGGTTGACCGCGCTAACGTGCGCCTCAACAGCCGTCGGCGGACCTCCCGTGAGGCTCCACGGCCGTGGCCCTCAAGGCTCAACCGCGTTCCCTTGAAGCCCCATCGAGCTTGGCGGCAGTCGCAGAGGCGTATTGTGTGGTACATATCGCGTCCAACCCTAGCTCACAAATCTGGCAGTGCGATATATCCTTCCAATAGCCAGCGGTCCTAGGACAATAAACTGATTATGACCGAAATCAGCGCCCTCGTATGTGCGCACATATCTTCAGTACTGCACTGAAGACTGATCCAGTACAAAGTCCCAGATACACCACGCGCCACTGCCATGCCTCATCCCGAACTCCCTGCACGCCCTAGCAGCGTGGCATCTACTCAAACTTAATGCCAGAATTAATGTGGCTGTGTCTTGATTCGCCAAATATGCCAAATCGATACTTGTCTTTCTTCGACCAGTATGGCACCGCTGCCCACACAATACTGGTGAGCTTTCTGAATCTTCTATGTCGCAAGTACCTTGTCTAACTTACATGACAGGCCGTTGCGACTCCATACTCGGCTCGAACTGTCCTTTGTCGTGGCGAAGTCTTTGTCCTGCCCACCCAACGCGAACGTCTGTGTTCATATTCGTGGCGCAGGACCCAACCTTGGTTCATTACCTACCTTTCACATCTTCTCCATCCTCACCGTCTTCTCTTTCAGTTTCTCTTTCTCTCAAGGGTGTCGGTGACGGAGGCCGCAGTACCAACCTCATTGAGATCCCCGATGTCGATACTCTGCTTGGGAAGGTGCATCGAGTGAGTCTGTCCATTTTGGCCTTTCATTGCGGGCTCTAAGATGGCACATAGCCGACATCGTCCTGGACCTTCAACTCCAGTGCACCCCGAAACACGATTAAACTCTGCTTCCCCAGCTGCGAGACCCTGAACGCCTTCCTCTTCGCCCTATCTTACGTCCGGGTTTCACACTCCGCCCGAAACCACACACTGTCTATCATCCCCTTCACCGAGAGACGTCTCACCCAACAAGACATCGACCGATTCATCCACAGGCGGGCCATCATTTACCGCCGGGCGTCTATTGCTGTCCTTCCGACTGAAGTTCTCTCCGAAGTCTTCTCCTTTCTCCCCCACTCTAAGGACCGGGGCGATTCCTTGCAATCTCCCCTACTCCTCCTCCGCGTTTGCTCGGAGTGGAGATCCGTCGCCATCGGAACACCTAACCTTTGGCGTACTCCGCCGACCTTCACCTTCCGTCCTTCCTTTTTTAGTCGCGGCGGGGGAGACCAGATATTACTCTGGCTGGATAGGGCCAAGGGCAGCAAAGTTGCACTCTCGATAGCAGTTCCGCATCGTCTTGGACCAGAAATCCCCCACTTCCTTGGGTCCCACCCTTCGCCCTTCACCGCCGTCCGGTCCCTCAGACTCGTCTGCCCTCCATCGCAGCTGCAACCCTTCCTCGGGCCTGTCGGACCGGCCGTGTCTTCCCTTGAAGCTCTTTCGCTGCACATTGTTTACCTCCCTGGTAGTCAATCATCACAGAGCTCCCTCGAACTTTGCCGCTCCGCGCCCCTGCTACGTGACGCGTGGGTTGAAACCCGTTTGCAGACACGTTTTCGACTCCTCCCCGCGTTCCCCGACCACGGCCTTGACCTCCCCGCGCTGTTCCCTTGGCCCCAACTGACCAGGCTTACCATGCGACTCAGACTCGAGTTTTCCGCATGGGTGCACATAATCACTCAATGCACGTCGCTTGAAGCTGGCCAATTCGTTTTGTTCGATGACCACTCCCCATATCCAATGAGACCTGTGACTCTCCCCTGGCTTGACTCCCTTCGATTGGCCTTTCATCATGTCCACGATATCCGCTTTTTGAACCACCTCAGCCTTCCGAGCCTTTCCAAATTCCATGTTGAAGGCACGCTGATGGGTGCCGCAAACATTGATTTTGTGGCAAACTACCCTGCCCTTCGCGATCTCACTGTGCACCTTGACCTCCTTGACAACGGGCTTCAAGAGTTCCTTCAGCGGCCTCTGCCGCTGGAGAAATCAAGCCCCGTCGGATTCCAGGCCACTGGTGTTCAGCGGCCACGAAACTTCACCATCCTTACTTTCACCCGCACACGCACTCACAAGTTTGCCAGTAAATTCGTCGAGACCAGCGCCGACTGGATTGTGAAATGGGTTTTAGCTGGTTGCGATTTTGACCTGTACGGGGAGAGTGCTTTGCTTCAAAACCTCCGGCTAGTTCTGGCGTCCGCAGCAGGCCTGGAAGCCTCGGTCAGCCGCACTTGTGCTTCAAACGATGGACTCAATGCATGGGCAAGAGGTAACTACCTCATGAGAGCGCGCAAAGTCCCGAAGCCGTAGTAGATATTTGTTAGACTCATTCGCACTTCTGTGTTTCCTCACGCGAACAAGCAATGCTATCTTTGGGTGACTGACAATGGGGTGTGTCTGTTTGATTGTGCTGCGTACACCGTGTCTTGTTCTGTCTTTTTTAGTTTGTTTTTGCTGGCTCCACCAGACCTTCCTTCTGCGCATCTGAATCACTAAAATTCCGAGTTCAGTCCTGGGGCACTTGTCGCGAAGTTTTACCTCATGGATACCGTGCTCTTTGTGAAACCAAACAAATGGATCTATGTCATGGCTAAGGATGCCAACTTCTGTGTCAGATTCGCGGAGAAGCTGGTGAGCCATATATTACGGAACTATTTCGCGTACAAAGCCATTGGAATACAAGCTGCGCGGCCAAAATACTCAAAGAAGGACTGGGTATAGAATCTCCCCAGTCTGAATTCCAAGTCGAGCACCGCCATCTGATCATAATCGTTTTGGGACAGGACAGAAATTTGGTTTGCTGGGTATCCGACCCAGGATTCCATCACTATGTTTAGTTGCAGAAGAAACGGCAACTTCGCTCTCCACTCTGCAGCGGCCAGTCCCTGATCCGCGTGCCTTAAATCACACTGCAGTGGACTGAAACCGGCGGGAGTCCACCCAGGGAAACAACGATAAATCAGAGTTTCTCTGGAGTCGGCCGCCGGCAGGCCGTGGGCGCGTTTGTCCAAAGCTATGAACTCCAAGCGAAAGTTGAGTTCAGATATTTCCCACAGAATTGCTCGGGCCTCGTCGGCGCTCGGCAGTGCCATCCCAACAGGGCCATTCCCAAGGTCGAGCGAAACCCCGACATTGGCAAGGCACGGCGCAAGGAGCTTCTCCAGGTTTAAGATATTTGCCTGGTTTCTCGTTGGCCTTCGAGGTTGTTCGGGACCTTGCTTGAACATATCCCCGTTTAAGATGTCCCGCCATTCCTGGGGACGCAACGGCACTGCGGGAAATTGCGAAGCAACGGCTCCGCTGAAGACGCGGTGGATCAAGGCGCCACGCAGATGCTTCCACATCGTGAAGTATCGTGCCTTGCAATCAACAGAATTGGCGGTGCAGAATATGGCAATGTCGGGGAACAAATAATTACTGTCGTCGATCGACCGGGGATGTGTCGGACGATGCGTGTTTACTGACGCCAGGGCACTCTTCCAGCTCGGGATATAATCCGGCATGTATGGGCTGTCCACAGGCTTGAATTTGTCTCTTCCAGACGACTGAATCTTGGGTTTGAAAAGCTGTATTCGTTTTCGCTGATTGGGATCTGAGAATAAAGATCAGACTGTGCCCATCTCGCAAGTTGTATGTACACACAAGGAGCAGAAAGCTCATAGGACGAACATGTGTGGTTTCGGATTGGACCGATGCTAGTTTGGATTGGGGAGGCAACCGGGGTGGGGTTGTTGAAGGGGTCGGAGGTGTAACCAATCTTTCTGCTCAAATATTGGATGCATTCGATCTTCCCGGTGTGACCCCCAACGAAAACAGGCGGAGCGGTTGGCTCCAGCAAGGTCATTTCAAGAGTCTCCTGAGGCAGAAGCAAGGGTGTGATTCCAAGAATATTTTGGAAGCGGAAGGCAGAAGACGGTTGGATGAACCACACCGGAAGGCCTGCCACCAAATGGTCCTCGACTGTACGTAGATCGGCTGTGAACGTTCCCATGCGAGGCTCGACCTCCACAGGGAGATGTGTTCGGGTTGCACCGACCATTCTTGGTTGGTACACTAGTTTGAAGTCCATAATCGCGATCGCTTCGAGTAAGCTGCGCTGAAGCGCCCTGACGGTCAAGACCACTTCCATGTAACCTGCGGGTAAGGTCCTGAGGCGCGAAACCGCAAGTACTGCGGTTTGCATTAGAGGAGGGAGTAAGGTGGGGATTTTGTCTGAGGAGGTGGAGTCCAGAAAGGCGCGGTACTTGGTATGAACACGCTCGAAGACGTCGCCCAGCCCGCAAAGTGTTGAGACTGAGAGCTTTCCGCATCCACGGAGAATGGAGCGTCCAGAGGCTGGGCAAACAAAATGTTCCCTGGTGGGATGAAACCAGAGCATTCTTTCCGAATTCGCGGCGCCGGAAATTGGAATGGCACTGAAGTGGCAAAAAGTAGGAGTGAATATCTGAGGCCATTGTATAGGGTCGTCGTCCCCCCACAGACCATCCTGTCGGAGATGGAGCGAGCGAGTCGCTCCCGAAGGCGGCGCCGGGATCACTTCAGCATTGGGGGAGGTGACAAAGTATGAGCCTTGGGCAATGACAGCGGCGACTTTACTGTCGTTAACGCAGAGTGCAACTGACAGGAGGACCTTAGTGGTATCACAACGGGAAATGAAGGCAAGATACTGTGAGGGTTACGGTTCCGTAGTAACGTCTCTGGGAATTCGTTGAGGACAGCCGCGGTCGGTGTAAACTGGGACATGGACGAGTTGAAGACAACTGCGATCGTGGGAGTTGGCAATGACAGCACAGCCACGGGAATTTGTACAATTAAAGGTATTCTTTTGCTTTCTTAAATTATCCGGTATACTGGGGCGCACAATATGAAATAAAGACGCAGAGTAGGCCAGTTTTACTCGCGGGGCGACATCCCCGGCCGCGGTCTACCAACTCACCCCCTCCTCACGCACACCGGAACTTCGTCGGTCATGCGTTGTCAACGGGGCTGCCGCGGCGGGCATGTTGGGTTCAAGAGCTATCCCAACCGCCCCTCCCAATGAATGTGAACCCCGCACTTTTCACGGTCTCGACATCCACACGCCCGCAATCGCTTTGTATCGTCCGGGCGTCATCTCAAGGAGAGGCACCCGCGCCTGTAGTAAACAGCGGCCAAATTTGTTGGGTGAGAAGGTGGGGAATGACGACGACGCATACAATGGGGCGACCACGCGAAGGCGCCGAGTGCATGCTGCAGTCGTAGAAGAACGAGGGGAAGCGCAAGTTCAGTTTGGGAGAGATTGCGTAGGATCGCGTCCACAGATTCGCAAGCGGAGGCGCAGTGCAGGGCAAGCCACAGGGCGTCGAAGGCGGTAAAGAGGAGTGCGGGCCACGGGGTTCGGAGGGTGGGGTGGGTTCACCGAGAACGGATCCCGGTGAAGGGTTACGGTGAAGGAAGCGGCGGACGGGCGTCTTGCGCGAGCCTAACCGTCGCGAGGCTCGCTGTGAGATGAACGGACAAAGACGGCGACGACGAGCAGGTGTGGTGGGGCTCAATAGCCTCGGGAGGGCAAGCTCGTTGGTCGCGTTGAGGTCGTCGTAGTCAGGCTCGAGTCTTGCTCTGAACTCGAGGGGAGAAGGTCGCGGGTTGCTCGCGGATCCGGATGCCCTGCCAATCAGCCCGAAGAATCCACACATATTTGCGTCTCGCGGACGACTTGGAGGAGCTATGGGTACCGACGACGGAGGGTGCGCGGTCGAGACCCTTCACCTGGGCTGAGTGTACGAGCGGATGGGGACGGCGGTGGGGCGAAAGGAAGGAGGAGTCTGTGATCCGCTTCAAGTGAGCTTGGTACCTGCAGGATCGTCGTTCGTCGGGCGTCCCCTGCCCAATTTACCCAAGCCGTCCTCTCGGAGCATTCTGCGCCAGTTGTGCAACGTTGACTTGGGCGGCTGGGGGCGAAGAGGAGAGTTTGAGTGAGGGAATCAGTCGTCATCCAAGACTCGAAATCGAGACAAGATTGATATTAATATTCCCACTAGTCTCGAATCTCGATGTCAGACCACCTTGAGGAAAATCAAAATGGCGGGCGCACTTTCTGGACAATGTGCATGTGAGCTATGTCAAGAATCCCTCGCCGCCGCCCGAGTCCACATCTATCAAGTAGCTCCGAGGGAGGGAACAGCGGCCACGAAAGCGACCTTTCTGCAAAACCGCAGAGCCTCGACGAAAGCAGAGTCTGGGCGAGAACCGCCGAGGCTCTTCCCAGTGGCCAGTTCGTAAGACGTCCTCGGGACGTAGCGTTCCACCGAGAGCAAGGAAGGAGGGAGATGAGACTCTGAGTAGGAGCAGAGAAGCGGAAGAGCCCGGACAACACACTCAATCGAATTCCGCGCTTGGAACAACGAAACATGCACAGCGACAGCAGCGCACGCAGGATGCCTTCTTCTCGATTCTGATTTTCCGCGGAGCCGATCCGCTCAGACTGAGCTCTTATTTTTGTGGCTGTGCCCTCCCTCCCCAGCTCTCGATTAGGTCCCGCATCAACACATGATATACGACCGTCTGTATTTTGTAATGTCTCTACTTACTGCCAAAACGAAATTCATCCCCAAACCACCGACCACAGACGACAGGGCTCAAGGAACCACGGGAAATCGTTGTCGAGATTTGTGGCCGTCCTGCTTGCTGTTCCCGAAGGCCATTATCTCCAATGATATTGGCGACGATCCTGAAGTGGGATAGCAGAGAAGTAGTTATATTATAATGAAAAAGGTGGCTAGGTCGCGGACGGAGTTCACATCTAACAGGACGGCATTTTATACACATACGGAAGCAGAGAGTGAGTCAGATAGCGAGTAAATGGGAAAAGTGGGGACAAGAGAGGGCCGGGAGCAAGCGCTGAGGAGAGGACGTACGCCGTCACACTAATACAGCATATCGACGTCCTCTTCCTCTTCTTCGTAACCATCTTCCTTGTATTCCAAGAGAATAGACTGTAAGATGGTGAAGGTGGGCTGAAATCTTTGATGACGAAGCCATGCTTACTTTGCGGAGCGGTACGACGACGGCGACTTCGACCGAACCCCTGGCCACAGTCTCAACCTGCATTTCACAGCTGACGAAGTGACATAGGATCTCGGAGGCCTGTATTATTTCAAGCTCCTCTTCAAGATCATCGGGACAGCCCCAGAGTTTGGCGGCTAGTACGGGGTATGCTTCGAATGGATCGTTGTCCACAGTGGCGGCCTTGAGCCGCTTGGCAGCCATGAAAAATTTTCGCGGGTCGGCAGCGTCCAGGATAATTGTTTCTATGATGAGCGGGATATATGTGCCATCATCAGCCTCAACGAGGATAGAACTGTTTCCTTTGTGCTTGGAGTTGGTCGTGTACCGAATGCCGTTGTAGGTAGTAGACTGAGGGGTCAGTACCTGGGCAGGAGCAGAAATGGTGTCATCATCCATCACATCCGCCACCCGCTCGAATGCTGCGACTATGTCGGAATGAGGTTGGTGGCCCTTCTGCGATTCAGAGGTGCTATTATCGAGCTCGTCGTCTAAGAAAATGTTTCGAGCCTGTGGACGAAGTAGTTTGTCCAAGAGATGAGTGAGGGCTTTGAGGCCCGGCGGAAAGCTGGGGGCATTAGACATCAACTTGAGATTGGACGCTTGATGGTATTTGCGTCCAATAGTCGCTTCGTATTCGCCTGAAAACGGACTGAGGGCAAAACGACTTCGGAATCGCATGTCATCTTACCTGGCTTGTAGTTCGTCGGAACTCGCTGGAGTTTGCCAATCATACGTTCAAACGGGAACGTCCACCATCCATGAACAGGGCCGAACAACAGGAGAAATTCGGGGATATGCAAAGCCATGTGGTGGTTCGGGTGGCAGCGATAGTGCGGGTAAGTTTTTTTTAGTTTGGCCCTATACGATAGCAGGAAATCGCGACACAGTCTTGAGTTTTGTGGGGAAGTTATCCGGGAAGAGGCAAGGATGACAGCGGAGACAAGATCCATGGTGAGATCCAGAAGCTCGCGACGCTGCGGGTCTTCAGAAGCGTGCCACATGCGTATCAAGGTGATCGGGAGGTAAACAGTGCCAAGCGTCCTCCACTGGTCTGACTTGAGCTTTCCGTCAGAGGATTCTCCCCCGACGTGAGATGGCACGGATGTCAGCCACGAGGGTTTCACCATAGTTGCAAGATCCGACCATAACACTGCTTTTTCGACCTCTGTGATGAGCTCCACTTCAGCAGCTGGTTCTGGTTCTTGGACCTTTTCAGGTCTTGACGCTCGCTGCATAGGCAATTGATCAGTAAACTTTCCGGTTTCAATATGACCAGACAACTTGCCCAGTCGAGGATTTTCGCTACGATGTGCTCTTTTTTGATTGGGTAGAGCTTTGGAGGGGCAGCGATAGGTCCAGACTGACTGGAATGCTTTGACATAGTGTTCTCGAGTTCGACCATTACGGCGCTATCTTCTACGACGGCACTGGGTAGCTTGTAAAGGTCGGTGCACTTCAGCCCTTTGGCGATGTAAAGAGCAGAGGGTACATGTAGACCTTTCCAAACGCCGGAGTTGGATATCTTTAGGCGAAGTTCCGGGGAGTTTAACGCTTCGGTCATCGGTTGAGAGAGTGCTTTGAGCGCCTTGTTGAGGCTTTTAATGTGGTTTTCCTCCGTTGGCCGAGGGTTGTCGGGCGAGAGCGGAATGACAAGGTCGAACACCTCAGCTTCTGCTCGTTTCTTTTTGGCCTTGATCGAACGCAGACCAAGGATGCTGCGAAAGTGCTCCTTGAGAAGACCTAGGAAAAGATTGTGCATCGAATCGACCACGAGCATCCTCGGAAGGTCGAAGTACGGGAGCCTGAAGAACTCCGTCCACCGAAGTCCAGTTTTGTCGAAACGCGCCTGTGCCTCCCGCTCGGTCTGGGCTGTGCGATACAGTTCAGCCCACTCGCGGCATTGACTGGCCGTCCTATTTTTCCAGCCGTCCATGTTATAGTCGTCGTAGCCGACGCGATTTCCTGTGCCACCCTCAAAGGCGGGAAGGCTGTCCTCCGTGACTACGGCGGCGGCGTCAACCGCAGAGCCCATTTCCTGCTGCGCGAACGCTTCCTCATCAGCGCGGGCCGCTTCGTCAGCGTGGTCTTCAGCATCTTTCTGTACCCTCCTGCGAGTCCCTCGTCGCTTGCGTTTTTTCCGCTGTTTCCCGCGCTTGACATCAAGAGTACACAGGCAACGGCTGCAAAACCATTGGTGTCTACATGAGGCCATGCCACCAATTTTCCGCGCGGCTGGCAGGTCACAGACCAGCATAATAATCGCACACCTGACCAATCGACCTTCGGGATAGGCAAACGTCCGGTCGAAATAAACGCCATGATGCCACAATTCTTCAAAACAGTCGACAAGAGGACCCCAGTAAGAGTTGATGCGGTCGAGCGGAGGCTCTTTGGGGCCCGGAATAATCCCTGCTAAAAACATATTCTCCGGCTTGTACCGTTCTTCCACTGGCAGATTTAAGCATACCAGGGAGAAGGCTCCAACAGAAAGTTTCTTTCCCGCCATCTTGTTGGTCAGGGGATTGAAAAAGTCGAAGCCCAGGGAAAAAAGATAACGGCCTTCCCCGGGTTTGTCTCCATGGCTGAAGTGCCGTCGCCCGTCAGGACCTAAGAATGAACGAACAAACGTTCCATCGAAAACATCCCCCAGCTCCTCAGTAGCATCTGCGTCCAGCTCTGCCTTGGTCATGGTCGCGGGGTCCTTCCTCAACCCATCCCACTTTTTGTCCATCTCCCTTTCATTCCCCTCGCGTGCCATAAGCCTGGCCAGCCAATCTCGAAAGTCATAGGAGACGAAGGGTTTGATAGGAACGTGGCGCAGTGCCCCCGAGGATGTGGTAGGCCGGGTAAGAAGTGCTTTACACTTTTTCCCCCGGTTGTTGTGCTGGTAATTGCACCGTTCCGGAAACTCCAGACCGTGTTCTGTCCTGATAGGCCGGACAATGTGGTCGCACTCTGGACACACTGCATAGACTGTATATTGTGTGTTGAGTTCGAAATGATTTAATGCAGTTGGGACGTCTCGGGGAAATGTTTCTTCTATTTTTTTCATGTCGGCTGTTTTTTCTGGAGCTAGAGCGAAGGCCTCGGACATTGCCTCTGCGCTCATACGGAAGAGCCACGAGCACCCGCGACGAGAAAACGATAATACAGTGTAGCAGATGACGACCATGAAGATGATAACTTGGACTGGGGCCATGGCCTTCCGTAAGATCGGCTGGTATATATGGGCTGAATAAGTCAGCTCAACGAGAGTCGGGCGGAGATTCGGTGGCTCACATGTGTTGAACGTAACAGCTTGTTCGGAGGTTCGCAGCTGCTGCTCCTTCGCAATTGCAGCGTTCCAGGCGTCGAGGGCCTCTTGCAGTGCTCTGTCGTGGTGCAATGCATCCTCCCAAGCAGTATCCTGTAGGGTCTGTGCCGAGGTGAAGCCTCGTGCGCCACGGATGGTTAAAAGGTGGCGTTTCAAACGATTTGAGCGACTGGCTAGCTCGGCAAGCATGGACAGGCCAGCCCGCAGTCCAGCAATATGAAGCCCCGGCGGTGGGTTCCTCAAGAGCAGGAGTTCCGCCTTGAGTTCATCTTGAACGTCAATGACTTTGGCCCAAGTGTCAACTTGAGCTCTTTCCTGATCTCGGCGAGAACCAGAGTTTGGACGTCGCGGGGCGGACTTCGGAGGCGTAGGGAGACATAATTGGGAAAGTAACGCGGCCTGGTCGATGGCATCGCGTCGAATCTCCTCTAAAGCCTCGTCCACTGCGCGCCGGCGCTGAGTCTGTTCCTTTTCCTTCTTTTCCTGCCTCTCGATTGCAGCACGACGTTTGTTGTCTATCTCTTCTGCCTCTTTGGTTCTGTAACTCTCGACGAGCTTTTGGCGAGCTGCGTCCCGCTCAGCTTCCGCGAGATTGTCGGCTTGCAACTGCTTTGTTCGGTGGTGCTGGCGGATCTTGTAGGTTTTCACCCAATAAGAGCCTCCTGGGCGACGCGAGCACCCATATACTGTGCATTCGCACAGAGGCATCCGGATCGCGGGGATATGAATTCGGGGAGTGCAGTGAGAGGAGAGTGTGGTCACATGTGACATGGAAACTCGGGTTCTTTACAAGACTCAAGAATCAGGATTTCAGGATGCAGACTTGGCATCGTGAATGGCATAGGGGAAATGGAGTAAATTGCAATGAGGCCAAGTGGTTAAGTGAAGCATCGTGATTCAGCACAGAGGCATGCGAACGAGAAAGGAGGTTTGGGTCAGATGGGCCCTCGAATGGGTGCGGATGGTTCTCGGCTGGAAATGTGCGGAAGGTTCAAGGCTCCACGTCAGGCAGACAAGGAGGAGTTAGCGCATCCGGTTGAGCGCCAAGGAACACGGGCCATCGAAAGATGGACGCCAGCGAATCGCGACGCCGGGCGAGGTGGTGCATTTTGGTACAAAATACGAGGTGCAAGAGCATGGCCTGGCACCGAATACGAGGGAAACGTCTCGAGGAGGACGGCATCGACAGGGTGACGGGGAGGGACACTCCGCTTCAGCTCTCTGCGGAGGGCAGTCGGCGGTCAGTGAAAGTAGTGGCAACGGGCAGTCACGGGTCTCACCAAAGTCGTATGGTTAGCAGATGATGCAAACCCGGGAAGCCACCATGGAGACAGGACGCTTGGCGTGTCCATATCCCGCCGGTCTGCGAATTGGGAGAAACGACATCGACGTCGTTTTGGAGGACTGAATGCCCACACAGTCCATCAGTGATCAGCAGAAAGGGATCCGAAGCCAGTGAAAAGGGGAAGGTAGGTGAATGGGAATGCGGCAATACCATAGAGGGGAAGCTGGGTATGGAAGCGTATTTTTTCACGGATAACACCGACACCGCGAGAGACGGGCCAGGATGGTCGATACCAGCCAAAGCCAACTGGTAGCAGCGGGTGGGAGGAAACATCGAACGAAGGAAGGGATCGATGTAGCAAGTTCCGTCACGCAACAGTATAAGTGCGGTCGCGTTGAGCCGAAATTTGGTGACAGCGCCGATGAGACCTTCGGAGGGAAATTGCAGACGAGCACTGGAGGGGCGCGCGACTAGATGCCCGTCCGAGACGCCTCTAGGCAGGTGGAGCTTAGTAGTACTGCAGACGGGTCAACAGTAGTCCAAAAAACAACACTGCAGCCGTATCAGGAAACCTCACTGCCCAAGTCCACGTCTATCCCGGCATCGTTTAGGTCAGGGAGAGGGAACAGACAGCCATGAAGGCGACAAAACCAGATAACCACGGTCCCACCATGGCCCCTTCCTTCCCCGCCAAGTCTTTGCGAAACCGAAACCGACAGAGCCTCGACGAAAGCAGAGTCTCGGTGAGAACCACCGAGGCTCTTCCCAGGGGCCAGTTCGTAAGACGTCCTCGAGACGTAGCGTTCCACCAAGAGCAAGGAAGGAGGGAGATGGACTCCGAGTAGGAGCAGAGAAGCGGAAGAGCCCGGACAACACATCCAAACACACGCTCAATCGAATTTCAACCAAACATGCACATGCACAGCGATAGCAGCGCACGCTGGATCTCCTTTTTCAATTCTATTTGCCCTCGGAGCCCAATCTGCTCAGACTGGCTCTGATTTTTGTGGCTGTGCCTTCCTCCCTGACCGGAAAATTCGGACTCCTTCACGACCTCGGAGCGCAATCCGCTCAGATTGAGCTCTTATCTTTGTGGCTGTGGCCTCCCTCCCCACCGATTCGGAAATCCGAACTCTGATTCAAAACTTTCCTTCTTCCTGGCTCCTCGTTTTTCTCGGTAACGTCGTCGGAGGCCATGATTAAAGCGTATGTGCATGCTTGTTCTGGTTGCCCTTCGTAAGCAACGGTGGCTTCGGGAGTAATGAGCTTCAAGCTATCTATGTCGCTATCGTTCTTGATGTTTAACTTTCCCTGCACGAAGGTTCGGTTGAAGTTCTGCATAGCTTGTGAGCATATAGCGGGGTGAAATTGATATTCACTATGGTGTCAACTTCGTGTTGAGGTCGTTTGGCCCTGGGCTTGCGAGGAGGCGTGATCTTTGGCAAAGAAAAGAGCGAGGAGGGCCAGTTTGGGGAGTAGCGGATGAGCCACCCCCGCCACCCCCGCTAGACGAATGTGCACTGCGCCTCGGTGTAGAGGACGACGCAGCGCCACTAGACGAAGGTGAAGGGCCGCCGTTTGGGGATAACGTGGGTGCAGATGACGATGCGGCGCCGCTGGACAAAGACGGAGGACCGGGTGAGGAAGGCGAAGGTGTACTGCTCCTCGGCACAGAGGACGACGGCGCGCTAGGGCCGGCGGGAGAAGACGACGCAGCTTGACCAGGAAGCGGTATGTTGACGTCGGGCAGCGGTTGTACGGATGGGACAGTTGGAGTTTGATCCCAACGCGATTGCACCAACTCGGCGTGCAGAGTAGCTACAAGTCCGCGCAAGTCGGCTTCTGTCTGAAACTGGGCTCGTATAACCGAGTGACGTGCGCATATACCTTCAGTAGGGCATCGCGTTCCTGCGTCACGGTCTTGATTTCGAAGCTTAATTGTTCTTGCTCCTGGCGTGGGGTTGGACGAGATCAAACGAAGGGGGCAGAACGAAAACCTTTTGTGATGAAACATATATCGCGGAAAGCTCTACCAGGTCCGCCTCAGCGTTGAACATTCGCTGCGCCGCCTAGCTATCGAGTGAGCACTTAAATTTATTCAAGGGACAGGACTGACCTCTTCAAACTCAGCATGCAGCTGCAGAGGTGAATATAAGTGCTGTAAGGTATCCAAGGTATCCATTCAAGCGAGCGGCCTTCACTTGAGCTCCGCGCGAGTCTGTGTTTCTTGAGTATTCTCGCGGGCGGAGATTTTGAGAGGGGATGCTTACACTGTCGGCGTCACTCGAGGCCTTCGCCTATTGTCGTGTCAGCGGGAGTGCTTCTTGCAATCCGAGCAGACTCACCCAATTAATTTTGTTCTCCTCGGCCATCGTTTTCCACCAGGTAGTAGCGGTGTGTGCCTGCGGCGGGCTCTGAGATCCACGGGGGTGGTGGTGCGGGAGCGTCCTCCATGGGTACGCAGGAAGTGGTGGGTTGTACGAAAAGAGCTGCTGCAAAAAGCATGAACAAGTTATTCCCGAATTAACTGACCGACGTTCAGTTCGTACGACCGGTAACACGGCTTTGGGTGCACTAGGAGCAGACCTGGGAGGGAAGAAGGACGGAGGGAAATGGGAGTAATTGCGATCAGTTGGCAGTACCGAGCATGGCAGATCGCGAACGCACAATCTTGCAAGGTATTTAAATATCGGAGGATGCGACGCGGCGGAAGGCTGAGGGGCTGGATAAATGTCCGCCGACGCGGTCAGAACTGAGAGGCTCATCGTCAGACGATATAGCGGCGATGTACCACGGCGATATATTTTAAATTTGCCAGGGGATGCTCACAGTCTTTGCGATGCCCCCGTGAAGCCTCCGCGAGGTGACCTGAGACTGAGGTAGGTATCGGTAGAGGAGGACGCGGTGATCTATAGAGATGTTGGACGATTCAAAATGATAAGAACAGACGACGCACCACCGCAATAATGCTATCGAAGCGCCCGCAAAGTCTCCGCGATGGCCGCAAAGCCTCTGCGACAGCCGGGGACGTTGAAGTCTCAGCAATGTCCGCTGAGCCTCCCAGTGCCGGAGGTGACCTAACGTGGTGATCTTAGAAATGACTTGTTAGACGATTTAAAACAGGTTAAACGACAAGGTACCACTGCAGTAATGCTGGCGGGGAGCGCCCCAAAGTCTCAACGATGGCCATGAAGCCGGCGACATTCGGGGACCGGCGAGGCCGCAATTTGTAGAATTTCCGGTGGGAGAATGGAATCCATGAGCGAGAAAGCGCGGCCAGCGAGCGGGGAAGCCAACAGTGGAGGTCCAAGACCACGGAGGAAAAGGACCAAAAGGTAGTCTAGTTCAAAAGGTAGTCTAGTTCATGGGGTTTGGTTTGGGTTTGGTGATCAAGCGCTGTCTGGCCCGATAACACGACCAAACTCGCGCTCTAACACGACCAAACTCGCGCTCTTCCACACTCTCTTGTTTTTGAGCACGCTCAGCGACTCTCGCGGTACTAAGCCCCTACTTCCCTTCTTCCTCAATAAATATTTCTTCTTCCAATTTATGTGGCTGTGCCCTCCCCTGATCATCAGCGTTTCGCTGATCATTTCGATGTATGGATGCTAGGAAGAGTAAGATTGGATGGACGAGACGACATAGAGGAGTCGATGTGTCTAGTGTCCGGGCCACGCTTCTTTGACGAGTACCATTTGCCCTTTCACCGCAACGCTGTAATTAGGGCCACGAGTAAACAGGAAGAAAAGCCAAATTTTGAGGGACGCGGAGAACAAACATTGTAGTGAATATGTCTAGGCGGGTCTCAATCTATTTACTCTGTCGGGACCCGACGGACTTTCAGAAGGCCGGAACTGACCGAGGTTTCCAACGGTGCTGCGGACCCAAGGGCCAACCGAAACTGGTCAAGCAAAGGAGCCTCCCCATACAGCTCGAAGTCGCAGCCGCCCAGGACCCTTTTCACAATCCAGCTGGGGCTGGTCTTGATAAATTTATCGGCAAGCGTCTGAACGGTGAAGAGGGTAGAAGTGACGACGGTAAAGCTTCGTAGCCGCTGAACACCAGCGCCCTGGAATCCAGCGAATCTCTGAATCGGCGAAGAGCGCTGAATGAGGCGTTGGAGCCCGTTGTCGAAAAGATCAAGGTGGACGGTGAGGTGGCGAAGGGCAGGGTAGTTCGCAACAAAATCGATGTTCGCCGCATCCACCAGCGTACCTTCAACGTGAAGGTTGCCCAGGCGGGGAAGGGAGAGGTGGTCGAAGAAGCGGGTATCGCAAACATGGTAAAATTCCAGCCGAAGCGAAACGAGGTGTGCAAGAGTGAGAATTCCCAACGGGCATGGGGGGGAAGCCTCCTCATTGAACAATGTGAATTGGCCGGTTTCAAGCGAGGTGCACTGGGTGAATATATGCACCCATGCGGAAAATTCGAGAGTGACTCGCATACTGAGCGCCGTCAGTTGAGCCCAGGGCAACAAGGCGGCGAAGGAGTGGCGGCGATACATATCCCAACGACCGGCAGCAATCGACGCATCACGTAAGAGCGGGGCGGACCGGAAAAGGTCAAGGAGGTATGAGGGCTCAGGGCCACGGCCACGGCCACGGCCTTTGTGAGAGAGGAACATGATCTCGAAACGAAGAAGCTTGAGGGAGGGGAAGACGGGTCCGACTGGCACGGTGAAATCAGCCAGGTGAGATGGACGGCAGAGGAGGTCGAGGGACTGCACGGCAGCGAAGAGCGAAGGTTGGATGAAGGGTGAGGGTCCCAACCGCAGGAGATCAGGAATTCCTCGGGAGAGTAACGGAGCCTTTATTGAAAGGGCGATGTTGCTACCCTTGGCTCTAGTCAACCAGAGTACTGCCTGGGTCCCGCCACCGCGATGAAAGAAGGAAGGAGTAAGGGAGAAAGAGGGCGGGGTACGCCAAAGGGAGGCCGTCCCAATGGCAACAGATCTCCACTCCGAGCAAACCCAAAGAGGGAGTAGAGTCGATGCAAAGGTAGAACGCCGAAGGCCGGAGGGAGGTAGAAGGGAGAAAATCTCCGAGAGGACTTCGACCGGGAGGACAGCGATGGTGGCCTGGCGGCCATAAACACTGGCCCGCATCTCACTGAACCGCTGGACGTCTTGTTGGGTGAGACGTCTTTCGGTGAGCGGGATGGTAGAGGGCGAGCGAGTTTCGATGAAGTCTGAGAGACGGATGTAGGATAAGGCGAAGAGGAAGGCGTCCAGGAGCTCGGGGCTGGGGAAGAAGAGTTTGATCGTGATTTGGGCTAATTTCGATTTCCAGGTCCAGGACGACCTCGTCTAGGCGGCATCTTAGAGGTTTCGATGGAATTGAAAAGTGGAGACTGACTATATCGACCGCCGCAAGGAAAGTATCGACGTTCGGAATCTCAAGGAGGTTGGGACTGCCGTCGGTATTGCCCACGCCCTCGAGAGAAAGAAAAACTGAAAGACATCAAGGTGAGGACGGAGGCGAAGGGGCGAGAGGCAAATAACGAACCATGGTTGGATCCCGCACCGCGAATATAAACACAGACCTTCCCATCGAGTGGGAAGAACAAAGAGGTGGGCACGACAGAAGTCGTTTCTAGGTGGGTATGGAGTCGAAACGGCCTGTAAAAAAGGTCAGCCAAGGAATCTGGGATGTAGGATGAGTACGGAGAACGCACCAGTGTTCTCTGGGCAGCGAAGGCATACTGGTCGAAGAAAGAGAAGGATCGATTTGGCCAGGTTTGGCGAATCACGACACAGCCACCGCGTTTCCTAGCTCCAAGAAATCGAAGTAGACGCGCGGTCGGATTCAGCGTAAGAGCAAGGTGGCGCATTGGTGAAACCCAGAAAGGACGGATGCGATCCATGTGAGCCCGGCCTGTGAACGGAATCATTATAACCCAGCGAGAGCAAGATAGAAAGAACAAGACGAACGACGTTGTTGAGATAATTGTTCTGCAAAGTCCTCCAATAGCAGCAAAGGCTCCACGAGGGAGACATTCTTCGCATCTGTCGAGGGCCTCGTGAGTTGAGAAAACCGCTAGAAAAAGAACGATAGGTACCTGTAGCGACATTTGGAGAACCCGCGCGGGTGAGATATCGCTTGTAGACGCTCGCAAAGTCTCCGCCATGGGCGCAAAGCAGGAGAAGGACGTGCTTGTGTCGCAGCGGAGGCCGCTGAACTTTACAGTGCACCTGTCGGGCCTCGTAGGCCCGCTAAGCCGTCAGAAAAACAACGACGAATACCGCAGAGATCCGCAATGTCTTTTTGGGACGCCGTGCAGTGGAAATATTGCCTGTACACCCGCAAAGTCTTCGCGATGACCGCAAAGCCTCCGCGACACCGGAGGACGTGTTTGAGTCTCAGCGAAGACCGCGAAAGCCTCAAGTCCCGGCCATTGAAATAAAATTTGCAAACGTCGATGCCAGAAGCGAGATGCAGCGAGCGCAGAAGCGAATACGAGCACAGCGGAGAGCGCAGAGGAATACCAGTGAAGTTGGTGAGTGAGTGATCAGCGTCGACTCGCTCGCTGCACAACAAGACCAAAGCCGTGTGGCTGTGTCGTTCCTTCTTGGCCAGCGTCTCGGACCTTTATGGTGTCCAGTGCCCACGAACCATGGAATGAAGATGTGTAACTGTAGACGGACCTCGAGCAATCCATATCCAGCAAAACATTAAGACAATAAACAGACGATGCTGCTTCTTGTCCCACAATGGTCTTAGCTTGAAATTGCGAGTAAATGCACACGTGCACTTGATTAGCAGTGAAGGAAATTTATAGGAGGGCGGATCCCAAAGGCAAATACGATATCTACTCTGCGCGAACTTTACGCAATCTCAGAAAGTCGCTATCTACTGGCTCTCTTCCCCACCTCTCCAGGGAAGTACGACCGATGGACGCTTCCAACGGTGCTGCGGTGCCCAGAGCCATCCGAAAGCTTTCAAGCAAAGGACTCTCTCCAAACAGCTTGAAATCACAGTCATCTAGTAGAACCATTCGTACAATCCAGTTGGGGCTGGTCTTGATGAAATTTTCGGCAAGCGTCTGAGCGGTGAAGAGGGTAGAAGCGACTACGGTGAAGCTTCGTAGCCGCTGAACACTAGGGCTCTGGAATTCAGGGAGCGCTGTAGACCGCTGAATGAGGTGTTGGAGCCCGTGGTCGAAAAGATTGAGGTGGACGGTGAGGTCGCGAAGGGCAGGGTAGTTCGCGACAAAACTGATGTTCGCGGTATTCACCAGCGTGCCTTCAACGTGAAGGTTGCCCAGGCGGGGAAGGGAGAGGTGGTCGAAGAAGCGGGTATCGCGAACATGGTGAAATACCAGCCGAAGCGAAACGAGGTAGGCAAGAGTGAGAATTCCCAACGGGAATGGGGGAGAGGCCTCCTCATTGTACAATGCGAATTGGCCGGTTTCAAGTGAGGTGCACTGGACGAGAATGTGCACCCATGCTGAAACTTGGAGGATGACTTGCATACTCAGCGCCGTCAATTGAGCCCAGGGCAACAGGGCGGCGAAGGAGTGGCGGCGATATCGATCCCAAGGATCGGCAACAATCGACGCATCACGTAGGAGCGGGGCGGACCGGAAAAGGTTGAGAAGGTATGAGGGTGCAGGGCGACGGCCTGTGTGGGGACAGAAGGTGATATCGAGACGAAGAAGCTTGAGGGAGGGGAAGACAGCGGGTTCGGCTGACCAAATGGAACCACCGTTGAGGTGAGATGGAAGGCAGATAAGGTCGAGGGACTGCACGGCAGTAAAGGGCGACTCGGAGGGTTGGATGAAGGGAGCGGGTTGGGACCGCAGGAGATCAAAAATTCCTCGGGAGTTCAACGGACATTTTATGGAAAGGGTAACGTCGCAACCCTTGGCTCTATTCAACCAGAGCACTGCCTGGGCCCCGCCACCTCGACGAAAGAAGGAAGGGACGAGGGTGAATCTGGGCGGGGCACGCCAAAGGGTGGCTGTCCCAACGGCGACAGATCTCCACTCCGAGCAAACCCAAAGAGGGAGTAGAGTCGATGCAAAGGCAGAACGCCGATGGCCGCAGGAAGGGAGAAGGGAGAAAATCTCCGAGAGGACTTCGACCGGGAGGACAGCGATGGGGGACCGCCGGTAAGCGAGGGCCCGTCGGTCGCGGAATCGCTGGAGGTCTCGTTGGGTGAGACCTCTCTCGGTGAGCGGGGTGGTGGACTGTGAGCGGGTTTCGATGAAGTCTGAAAGCCGGACGTAGGAGAGGGCGAAGAGGAAGGCGTCGAGAGCCTGGCAGTCAGGAAAGCGGAGTTTGATTGTGATCCGGGATATATTCACGTCGATAGTCCAGGACGAAGTCGTCTATGTGCCATTTTATAGTGTGTAATGGGAGGATAAGATGCGGAGACCCACCCGATCAACCTTTCCGCACAGAGTATCGATGTTGAGCATCTCGAGGCGGTCGGGGCTGGCCGCAGTGTTACCCACACCCTCAACAGAAAGAGAAACTGAAAGAGATGAAGGTGAGGATGAAGAAGAGGAGGGAAACAAACGACAAACCAAAATTGTGGCCTGCGCCGCAGATATACAAGCAGACGTTCGCGTCGAGTGGGAAGAACAAAGAGCTGGGCACGGCCGAAGTCACTTGGAGGCGGGTATGCAGTCGGAACGGCCTGAAAAGAATGTTAGACAGGCGACTTGGGACGCAGGATGAATACTGAAAACACACCAGTGTTCGTTGGGCAGCGATGGCATACTGGTCGAAGAAAGAGTTGTATCGATTTGACATGTTTGGTGAATCACCACAGCCACCGCGATTATGGATAGACGCGTCGTCGGAGGTGCAGTGAGTTGGGGTTCAGGTATGAGCAGGGGCGGGGGTAGCGTATCTGGGACGTTGTACTGAGTCAGTCTGGAGTAGAGGATTGAGATAAGGCGCGACATACCACCACACAAGGCCGATCGGATGTTTTCTGCAGGCGATTCGTTGCCCTTAAAAACGCCAACCATTGGAAGGAATGCATTCTGCTAATGAAATGAGAGTCGGGGCGATGGCCGCAAAGCCTCCACGACCAGGAGGACACTTTGGAGTGTCGGGGATGACCACGAACACCCGCAGAGTCTCTGCGAAGACCGGGGGGACCTCCACGACGCCGAGAGGTCCTAACAACGTCTTCCGAGAGGAGCAAGAACTGAGAGCGAGATTAGGTGTCCGTTGCGCGCAGGAAGAGGGGGCTTGCTGGCAGAGATTAAGGATGAAGATGAAGTGAATTATTTGGTGTCGCAGGCAAGGCTCCCGCATCTGCGTGTCGACTATCGCACAGGAACGGGCATAATGAGGAGCCGGGCCAGCCCTCGCTGTAGTAGAAACGAGTGCGTGACGAGAGTTGAATGCGATATGGTGCCCTGGAGGACGAGATCAACAATCTGGCAAGAAAAACGACCACGAAACAAAACCCACCGGAACCAATGAAGGGAAGGCCAGAGACCGGAGACTGGGGCGACGCATGCGACTGCACCACGGGAGGATGCAAGTAACTGGTGCAGGTCCATGACCGAAGCTATGGGGAAGCTACGGGCACAGACGAGGCGATGAGCTGACTACAGAGGCTATTGGGCAGCCAGGGCAGTCGCGGGCATCGAGGATGCTGGGTGAGCACAATCTGTATTCCGTAGGTCCCGGTACCTAAGTTAATATGATGGACATGCACAGGATATAGCGCCGCTTCAAGCGGAGTTTAAATCACTTGGGCTTCCTAACCAAGTTCCTAACCCTTTGAAACTCCAGCTGCACGAGAACTCACGAGGATATACTATATATTCTAACACACATGAACGTCGACTATAACTATCATAACCTCTTCAAATTTCATCGATGATAAGTACGCGCAATTGTCGTGTACCGCCCATTTCAGACCATCATCGCGAGGGACCTAGAGGGATGGAGGATGTCTATGTTGTTCTTTCGAATAAGCAGTTCCCGTCCCGCCTGTGGGGAAATCCGGGGGGATTACAATGCCGCAGCGGCACCAAGGCAGAACTCAACGCAGACTGGACAAACCACACACAGCGGACGATACCTATTTCTGACCCGATATTTGCGTAGTTGGGCGTAGTTAGATATCAGGACTGAGGAGCAAAACACAAGTAAAAGTAATGCATACACATTCCTTCCGTTTCACGAGCGACGAATCCGGGGATCTTTTTGCCACAGCAAGTGAAAACAGCGGAAGATGAGGGAATCGACAGCAATAGAACCAACCAGATTGCTGCGGTAACTTCAGGACCCAGACCAGCTGAATCTGGAGCCATTGTGAGCTACCAGCGGGAACTAGCACCGAGCGCCGAGCTCACCACGGTTATAATAATACTGTCGCTTGGGAACGCCTCTCTGCGAAGACTCCGCGACAACAAGCCGACGCGTGTGAGTGTCGGAGTCTCGGAGATGACCACCAAGATCTGCCGTCGACTGTCGAGTGCCTCCTTAGCCAGGTGTACCGCCAGGTAGATATGTGCGTACCCCGGTATTGAGAAAGAGATGATTGACTCGATCCACACAGTGATAAATTTTCTTAAGGATGCCCGCGGAGTCTCTGTAGAGTTCGGAAAACCTCCGCGACAACAAGACGACGCGTTTGAATGTTGAGGATGACCACTGAGTTCCGCCGTCGACTGTCGACTCGTTAGCCAGGTAAACCAGGAATACATATGTGTACTTACCATGGTATTGAAAACGAGTAATTGACCGGAAAGTCTCTGCGACGGGAACACGGTTGTAATCTTACTTTGGAACACACGCAGAATCTCTGGGAAGACCGCAAAACCTCCACGACGCCGAGAGGACGTGTTTGCGTCTCAGCCAAGTCCGCGAAACCTCGTCGAGATGGGTAGATGTCGGTGCTAGAACCGAGGTGCACCGACCACAGACGAGTCGTAGCACAGCGGAGGGGGCAGACGGAGTCTCAGAAAAGACAGACTATAATCAGGGAGAGTGAACATGGCCGGAGGCTGGTGGTCAGCGTTCAAATCCCTTTGCACAACAAGACCAAATCTGTGGCTGCGCCCTCCCTTCCTGGCCAGCGATTTTGCCATTGCGGCAGCGTTGCTGGTATGGATGTGGATGTGGCTGACCTTGTGGTGGTTCCCCGCATATCTCGTCCGTCGTTGAGAAGCCCACCATCTTCACGTCTCACATTCCTGGCCAATATATATGACACACTTAGGCTACTAGTAGTCTCAAGTTTCAACGATGTCAGGTGGCCCCAAGAAGATGGTCTTGAGCAAACAACGACATTCAATACACTATTTGTAGAAGATACATACATGTCCCTACAAATCTCGTGAATTATCCCGCACCGATGCTAAGATCTTGTCGGGCAGATCATGATTGCGTGTCCAGTGTGAGCTCCAGGACTGGGTATCGTGGCGAGGGATCTGCGCGGTGTCACAGACAGATACCAAGGAGAATAAATCGCAATCACCTTCAGCGCCAACAGGCGACAGAGCTCGGTCCTGGTCAACGTCGGGTCGCACTTCAGTCGCCAGGAAATAAACTGAATAAAGAATTCCTTCTCCTTAGGGGTGAATCGATTATGTTGCTTGACAAGGGTGAGCGGTTGTAAAAGGACAAGGCTAATCCACATACGACAACTTCGTCGGGAATGCTTGGTGATTGAGGAGGTGGGTCGGGAATTATGATATCCGCACTGGGCGCCGGCAGGCGCGCAGTGTACACAGGCCGAGGTGACGTGAGGCTATTCAATGTTTGCCTCCGCCGCTCCCTGGTGGGTCGGGACCGCAAAGACTGCGAGGGAACTGCTACAGGCGAAGACACTGCGATATTCGGCGCGGAATTCGTCGGCGACCCCAAATCTGATCCCGATGGAGAGGGAGGAGAGGGAGGATAGGTCGTTGGACTGGGCGGCGGCGGAGCGGGCATGACCGAACTCGATCTTGCTCGGTTCAGATAATATGCCTTACGCGGATCCACCGGCTTGTGCGGGTCTACTGGACGGCTCGGTCGATATTGGATGTGGGGATACGAGGTAGTCAGCGAGAGAGGCGACCTGACTTCAGGCGTCGTTTTGTTGACTGTGGCTGAACCAGACTGTGCGGCCGAATGATGAAGCGGCACTGCCACAGAGGAGTCCAAGCTCTCTCTGTGATCCAAGTAATAGTCCTTCCAGTTATCCTTTGGGAAGCCGGCGAACTACTTGTGGGTAAGCAAGTGTCCAGTGGATTATCGTAGGGAACGCCTACACCGTGGAGTCGATCCAGGGCTTGACTGAGCGTTCGCCCATCGGACAAGCGGTCTGTTAAAACCTGCAGAAACGTGATCAAGCGGCAGTAATGGGATCGGACACAATATTTACTTGTACAATCAGTGGCTCGTAAGCGACACTGAGCTGGGGAACGACGGTGGCCGACGGCGGAGGGAGAGCCCTTTCGTTGGGTGGGTCGAAACGGTGGGCTGGTTGGAAGTTCATGCGGGTTGAAGAATCTAGAGTCGCAGGATGCGCCCAGATTTGGGATGGGGGAGCGATTTGCGTGCTGGCGGCGTGAAAAGACGACGTCCACTGGCTAGGCGGGCGAGGAGCCGCCTGATACGCCGGTCGAGAAGGCGGGGGGAATAACGAAGTATCAAGATGACTATTGTCGCGGCTGGAAACATAGAGAACGAATGTATATTTTGACATGCTTGCCAGCTGAGCGAAACGAACGACGTTGAGCCCGGGGTAAACATATTGGGTTACATCCAGGCGAGTCGAGGTGGCCTGCATAGTTTGAACAAAATCAGTTTAGAGAGATAACATTCGAATAGGGCTTTCCTGACAATTTGAGATGGCAGCCAGGTCCTCCCACGCGGCTTCCCCCCATTAATCTGGACGAAGAGAGTTCTTTCGGGGGGCCACTCCGTCCGGAGGCTCGCGACAATCTTGACTATACTCTCGCTTGTCTTTGAGGCGAGCGAGGTATACTGGGCTTGAAAAGAATCCGTTGGAAAGCATGAAAGAAGGACGGTGAGCTTTGGGTTGTTGGGTGAGGGCGAACTATACATTATGATCAGTCATATGAGTGGAATGTGACGGAGGGGAACGAACACAGATGGTATCCCCCAACCGGCCGCGAGAGCATGGTCCAAAAAGAATTCGACGTCTACTGCTCTGGAAGTATCTGCCCCCGCTTTGACAAACCACAAAGCGGGAACTTGGTTGCCCGGGGTGTGGGGGGCGGGATGGTCTCTCGGATGAGATGCAGAATCGCGATGGCTCATCGTGAGGTTGACTCGGAGTGTGAGGATTTTGGATGGTCGAGGTTGATTCGGACAAAGAACAAAGAACCGGCAAAGTGCGCCGTCTGCTGGGTTGAGGCGCAGATTATTACATCATAAAAGTGACCATAGTTCATGAACAGGAGCACACAACGTTGAAAAACGACGGATGTCTTGGAATAAGAGAAACATGTGCGGGAGACGATCATAATGAGGTTTGGACCAGCAACGGGACGGGCAAGGTTAAGGTACCCCGAGGTCTCTGCAGCCGCGAATCCACGCCGAGAGGGCGTGGTGAAGCCTTGCCATCGACTGTTTGCCTCGGTAAGAAGGACGATACGCATTACCACGGAATCAGCGATAATACAGCTCACCAACGAAAGTTCTGCGATGACCTCCCGAGGACTCGGACTCGCAGAGTTAGAATGTTGCTCTGGGACATTCCTATTCATGCCCATGCTAGTCACAGCTCCCTGATACACGGCCAGACCTGAGCCTTCGCGGCGCGAAGAGGACGCGGATTAAGTCTCAGGCGAATACCACACAAATTTTGAAAAGTCGGTGCCACGACCGAGGCGCAGCGGGCATAGACGAGTCGTAGTCCAGCTGAGGGCAGACGCAGTCTCAGGAAAGGTGATAGAGGGCCGGACGCTGACCACCAGGCCGGACGCTGGTGGTCAGCCAGTCCCTTCGCACAACAATACCAAAGCTGTGGCTGCGCCCTCCCTCTTTGGCCAGCATTTCACCAAGACGCCGTTCGCCGACTGCCACCCCAGCCTTCCGAAATTACAGGACCTGTTTCGACTCTGCATTACGCGGAGCGTTGACATGGGCCAGCTGAGAGTTGACGCGGATTACGCCCTACCGTTGACTCTGGACCTGGACCTCAACGCCCTCACTGCATTTGACAGTGTCTCGGAAAGAATGCCCCATCAAACCAAGTACACTGATAAGACTGTTCGCCAACATGGTCGCCTGTCCACAATCATGCACAACCGCCCTGTTGCTCTGTGCTGTTACACCACCAGCAGTCATATGCATTCTATCTTGCGCTGTACAAACTCAGTGAAGACCTCAGACTAATATGTCCCATGGGCGAAAACACTTCATGCATTGCAGTTCGCCAGCTAATTCCTCGTCATCCTCGCTGGTACAGACATAACCCGTGTTCAAGCTATGCTATCGTGACTCAACCGTCCCTACCCCGCCATTCCTGTATATGCCCCCCCAGTCTGATTGTGCCAAATGGAACGCCAGCTGCACCGTTCGCGGCCGAAAATATTACGCTTCCGCTTATGCGGAACCAACCAGCGACTTGCGTCTCTTGGGTACATTGGACGCAGGCGACCTGCCGTTTCCTGAATGCGAGTCGCTCAGCAATTGTGGCTGCTCGCTGAGGCCCAGGAGCTCATCGGGACTGGAGGTTGCTTGACTTCATCTCCGTTCGACCCTCATTTTTGACCTGTTTTATCGCAGTGCGAGCTGCGCTGACTTTGGCGCTTCCGTAGGGTTTGCGACCCTCCAACCCGCATCAGCCTTCGTCGTTCGCTGTCGATGGAAAAAGCTCTCCCGCGTGCGGCGGTCTGTTCTATGCTCCCCACGCTCACTGCGCACCGCGAAAACGCCGAGGTCAGTTCTGTCTGATACGGCTTCGACTTTGCCTCTGAACCGTATGGGCAAAAAGACTTCATACATTGCAGTTCACCAGCTAATTCCTCGTCATCCTCGCTGGTACAGACATAACCTGTGTTCAAGCTATGCTATCGTGACTCAACCGTCCCTACCCCCGACTCCGCCATTCCTGTATATGCCCCCCCAGTCTGATTGTGCGAAATGAAACGCCAGCTGCACCGTTCGCAGAGATGACCATGGGTGCCCTCCGCGCTGGGCGGGTGGACTGGTGGTACCAAAACTGCATAGGATACCCCGGCATCGCTGGCCCCGTTAGGCTTTGGCTGTATTGGTTGAATCGGCGAACGTAGTACCCCGTGTACCCGACTCCATTAATGAACATGGCGTGCAGCGCTGTTTGAATGCCCGGCTTAAACACATTCAATATACGCCCAGGAAGTTAAAGCAAGGACTATACTGACCATCATCGGAGGGCCAAAGCCGCCGTGGTATTGATTTCGGAATGTCCAGGCAGTAATGACAAGCGCGGCCGCATTTTGAACCCAGGGGAGGTTGGGGCCGACTTGACACTCCACCCAAACAAACGACCATCCGAGCCAAACGCATGTTGAATTTCGACGGAATTTGGGCCAAACGTTTGCCGCGTCGGAATTGAATAAATGGAGGTCGGTGGTCGATACGCCGGGATGGCGGAAGGATTCTGAGCCGATGAACACCATGGCATTCGATACAGACACACATGTTGACGGTTCTTATATATGAGAATATATAATTCTCACTCTGTGGAATCAAATTTCGCAGCACTCGAAGCTACTCGAAGTCGAGGAGCACACGATTGTGGCGTCGATTTCCAGATCTCTCGGGTTCTTCGTTATCGTCCACTAGCCTTGCACTACGTGGAAACTGCACTATTCCAGGTGACGATATATGAGAATATATAATTCTCACTCTGTCAAATTTCGCAGCACTCAAAGTCGAGGAGCACACGATTGTGGCGTCGATTTCCAGATCTCTCGGGTTCTTCGTTATCGTCCACTAGCCTTGCACTACGTGGAAACTGCATTATTCCAGGTGACGGAGTTCTAAGGGAGTTCCGTCTGAAGGTCACAAGGTCTTTGTTTGACAATGTTTGGACCTGCCTCGCTCCTTCCACTATCTTCCAATGCATATGAATCCTCGTCGCAGTGGCCCCGGCGCACGTTCCAGCAGCGCTTTCCCTGCTCAGGACCGCGTATGTCTCGCTCCCCTACTATATCTCCGTCTCAGCTCAAGTGGCTAGTCGAATAACTCCATACCCTCTAAAGTTGCGACGAGTTTACCTGAGGTCCGCTCCTTGCTGTCTCTATGCAGACCGCCGCCCTAATTTTCCGCAGAATTTCCTCCAATTATCTATGTTCGACCAACTCTCCTGCGCCTTCCCCCACTTTCGGGTTGAGAACATCCGAAAAGAGATGGGGGGGAGAGACACCACCATCTTGGAACAAATGATGCGCGACCTTCAAGGAGTAACCGTGTCGATGTCGTTCATTGGTGTAAGTCTCTCCATATCTCCAGCAACTTTCTTTTTTTTGATTCTGGACTTTCGTAGATTCCCCCACGCCATGGGGAGCTCCACGATATTTTCTACACTCCCATTCCCCGGTCTCGGCTCTCAATCCGGTTTTACCCTGGAGGGAATATGGCTGCCAGAGAGCAGGTCTACTGCATGGACGTCTATGATCACAACCGACACGCTCCTGTTGCTATCCCCTCCGGCTGGACCTTTTTCAAGATACTCGCCCCGGACGACGTATACCGGGTGTTGGACCCCGATCAAGACTTCTCTGGCTCGGCTGTCCCCGAGAGTCAGTTGGAGACATTGGAATCTGTCTTTGAGCAGCCATCCAATATTGCCGGAAAATTCGTGGTGAATGAAAGGGAACTCTGTTACCTCGTCCGGCCGGATATACCAGGCCGTTTCACCTTTTCCGCTCCGACTCGCATCATCGAGGGCGTAGCTCTTCCCAACCCCGCAGCGGCATACGCATACGCATACGCATAAGCGGAGTTGGAGGTCGGAACGGCGGGAGTCGCTAGCTGCGAACCCGTACGTGTATTACTCGAATCATCCAGTCTTACGCGTCATCCGTTCGAATTCCATATGCATACGATATACATCCACACCTTGTAATGATTTCTGCAAATTATCTGATTTCTCGCCTCTCTGTGTCGTCCGAATGTAAAGGAAAAGCCACCCCAGTGGCTTTCTTGGCCTCGGCTCGCGCCTCCTCCTCCTAGCTCGGTTCTTTGGCCTCGGTCGCCGGCGCTGTGTCGTCCGCCGCGACCCTGCAGCTCCTCCTCCTGCATCAAACCCTCCAGACGAGACGGCGCTTCAAGACCGTCCCCGGCTCCTTGAATGATTCCCAGGAGGCTACCGCGGGTGCAGCAGAATTAATGTCAGGTAGCGGCGCAGCAGGCGTACGAGCAAGGGACAGTGAGTCTGAAAGAACCAAAATCAGATGCAGTGACAACGACCAAGAAATGCCCCCCTGTCCAGGCTTCATCGACCTCCAGTTTCGGGGCTGAAAGGGGAGATCCCCTCGAAAGAAGAACAGACCACACGGCTGGAAAATTACGCGGAACCAGGTACCACAAAACGCAGCAGGTATAGGTAGGTATTCAGGTGTGCTGCTTTTTTTAAACGATTCTTCTTGCCGTTGCTAACATCCTTACGCAGCAGGCGACGAATCTTCACTGTCGCATTGCGACGAACCTGCTCAGTCAGATAGCAGCGCCCAAGCGTCTTACGCCGGAAGAAATGGCCTCCTTTACTCGAACGACGGAGCCAAGGCAGCAACAACCACTTTAGCGCAGTCGTTCGCCGCTCGCAGGGTTAGCTGTCTTCGGCCGCCTCGCAATCCATTCCACGATGTCTCTCAGTTCATCACCGTTGGCGCAATACCATCTCGCGTTTCGTTATCTCCGCCATTAGGCGAACGAACGGATGATGTACCGAGGACGTGTATACTTATGATAACGGACGGGCAGTCTCGCGCAGCACATAATACCGCGAGTACTCCTGTGCAGTCCACTGTTGCTTCCCCCTCCACGACGTGTACTTGACTGTCAGGCTGATAGGGTCGGAATGAATGCGTTGCTACACAGGGACATTCCTCAGTCGTTCATCTTAGTGCCCGTCTGAGGTTTATCCTTTTCTCTCTTTGTTTATCCTCCTACTTTACTCTGGTGTCATAGTATCATCCATAGTATTTGTGTGGTAGGCTATACAGACACGTCCAAGCTCACCATGGTTACGGGTTGTGCATTGAACTGCCAGTGCCGTTATAGGCCTCCTCGGAGACATTTGATGAAGCCTCAACGCGAGAACCAAGATCTAGAGCCGGGCGAATTTGCGCTGCGCTTGGAGATCCAAGCAAAGCCCCGCAGCCGAGTCGACGTCGCTTGTAATTTGTGGTTCGTCTCCGTGGCTCGAAATGTCGATCCCTCCTCC
Organism: Mycena filopes; assembly: GCA_029281495.1. Lineage (NCBI taxonomy): Eukaryota > Fungi > Basidiomycota > Agaricomycetes > Agaricales > Mycenaceae > Mycena > Mycena filopes. The sequence continues at coordinate 473,396 of JARIHR010000009.1, read as the reverse complement.
GCTCAGCCGTACCCCAGCCGCCAACGTAAAAAACTGCGACGGTGCCCCAATGCGCGGAATGCAGCCGGTCACCCAGAGGAATACGCAGATACGATTTGGGGTGCGAAGCACTGGTAATATGTCGGGAGATACCAAGGGTGACTCGAAGGTCGAGGGTCGTGAGCCGCAACCATCGGAAAGTCACGATGAGAGATTTGCGCCGGTCCGAGGAGAACGAATGTGCTTCAAGGGTCAGGGTCCGCAGGAGGAGAGCCGAGCGACATAATTTGACGCAAGTCGTCCATCGCTGGAAGTCCAGCGTGGGTAGTTTGATGGAAACCCTCTCTAGAGAGGGGAAACTTGGGCCACCATAACCAAGAAGGAGCTGGAGGTACGGTTGGGAGCGAGACAATTGAAGTGTGTGGACGCCGCTTAATTGCACCATGATCGGGTGATGTGTGGGGTTTTGGAAAGCAAGGGTGAGTAAAAGCTTCGGCTGCTTGGTCCTCAGGACAGCATACGGCAGCCGGGATTATAATCGAGACGAGGGGAGGAAGGAGGACCAACGATAAATTTGGGCGAGCGCCAGAGGTGAACGGTCCCTATTGTGACAAGTCTCCACGCGGAGCAGATACGCAGAGGAAGCAAAGGGCTTCCGAGATAGTGGTGTTGGTCTCGCGCAGGAAAGCGCAATTCGAACGATATGGACTGGTTGCGACCAGCCAAAAGGAGAGATTCTTCTGTTGCGAGAGATAAGCGGTGTGCAAACAGTCTAGATCTCGATATTGTGGGAATTGTCAAGACGAGACGTTGGAGGAAGCGGCGAAATCCTGAGGGGTGAAGGCCGCCGTTATACGCGTGAAAGGGACCGGCGGATTGGATGGACCGGGTGGGCTTTGACACCAGCGCCAGCAGAAACGTACGGGCGAGTTCGTGCCGTGAACAGCGCAAGACGCACAGGCAACACGATCTGGTGCGCACCAAGGAGAGGTAGGGCGCTCGTGAAAAAGCACCACTAGATGCTCGTCGCGCACGTCTCCAAGAAGGCAGGTGGAGCTTGATACGGGCCAAACGCTGGCTCTTGAGATGCCAGAAGTCCAAAAATCAACCTTGCCGCCGTGTCAGGAAACATCGCCGCCCGAGTCCACATCTATCCCGGCATCGAGTAGCTCCGGGGGAGGGAACAGCCGCCATGAAGGCGACAAAACCAGATAACCACGGGCCGCTTCCTTCCCCGCCAAGTCTCTGCGAAACCGACAGAGCCTCGACGAAAGCAGAGTCTCGGTGAGAACCACCGAGGCTCTTCCCAGTGGCCAGTTGTAAGACGTCCTCGAGACGTAGCGTTCCACCAAGAGCAAGGAAGGCCGGAGATGGACTCCGAGTCGGAGCAGAGAAGCGGAAGAGCCCGGGCAACACAACCAAACACACGCTCAATCGAATTTTCGCGCTTGGAGCCTTGGACCAACCAAACATGCACAGCGATACTAGCAGCGCACGCTGGATCTTCTTTTCAATTCTATTTGCCCTCAGCATAATGCGCTCGGGCGGATCTCCCTAGGCCTGGTCACTTATGTGGCTGTGCCCTCCCTCCCCAGCCCTAGCTTCGGCCAGGTGCTTCAAGCCTTCGACTTCAAGTTACCTGACATTTCGGCTCGGTACCTCCAATTTTCGCTGGTTTTCAATGCGAGAGGGTTCTTCAGACAAAATGCTCCGGCGGCTTCACATTTTCTCAGATCTCAGCAATGCATCGTCAGCAAAGTCCTCTAATACAGGGCAAGGAGGGCTCCGCCGTTTACAGATCTAGAGGGATGATTTACAGCTAAACTCGGTGTACATTTCGATTCAATCCGGACAACGTCAAGCCCCGGAAACACGCTAAAACCCTCAATCCGCTCAGCCTGAGCTTATTTTTGTGGCTGTCCCCAGTCTGCTGCCGCTCGACAAAATTCACGTTGGACGACAAATTGAGGGGCTCAGGGAAGGACGCCCGAAAATAATCGCAGAGATTTTTGGGCACTGTGGCGCTTCTGTCTGGCTGTGACGGTTCGGAAGTGGGGAATGTTTCCGACAAGCAGAGAAGTGATTATCTTATAATGGGAATGGGTACTACTGGAGAGTTCATATCTAACCTCGGCGTCGAATCAAAGGTCGATTCGAGTTTGATTCTGACCCGATTCTCAGGCTGGGGACAGAATCGACTCAGAATCGGGGCTCGATGCCACAGCGTAAATTCACGGGCACGGCTGGATGGAAAGAGCTCTGCCCTCTGTTCTGGGCTACCATTGACTTGAAAGATGGTGATGTTCGAGTAGCCGTTGAATATGGCTTTGATATCGTCAGTAAGCATGAGACTTTCGAGCAGATGGAGGACGCGTAGAACTAGCCCTCCGTGAGGCTCAACTAGGTCACACGGAACATTCTCTGTCAATGCTTGGGATTTGTCGACGACGATCAAGTCTCGCATGTTTTTAACGTGTATGGGGGAAGAAGTGCGACGGAGTGCAGCACGAGACACGTGTTGTTTGGTAGGGAGAATACCGAGTACATTAAGCTGAGGATAAGACAGGCAGCGAGCTGGAAGTACCCAAGCACCTCTTTGAGCCATGGTTCGGCGAGAAGAGGGCCAAGTGATGGCTATACGACGGCAAAAAGCAATCAGTTAGAGAATTAAGAGGGGAGCAAAGAACGACCAACGCTAAGAGGTTACTGGGAGCCCTGGCCATTTCCATCTTCTTGAGGTATAAAGCCGTGTTCTCCTGGGCAGTTCCCGTGAAAGAAGGCATCCCCTCGCGCGCGCACTCCTGCCATGACTCGCTGTCATAGGAAGCTTGTATAACATCCCGCACGTCGCCCAGACGCAGACCGGCCGGCGTGAGGATATTGTCCTGTGAATCCCTGCCATCATCCTGTGTCATTGTCCCTCCGGGCTTGGTACCATGCTCATTATGGTCTCCGTCGCCGTCCCTGCCCCTGTGCTCGGTATGGTGCTCGGTGTGGTTATCCTCTCCACCACCGTGCCCACTGTCATGCTCCCAGTTGCCTGTACCACTGGCACCGTTTCCACCGTCATCCATGTCAGTGTCCTCATTCCAAAGGGGACCTCCTGCGGGCCATGTCTGTAGCGTAGGCACTTTGGGCAATGGCAATGCCCACTGTGGGATGTAGGCTTCCTCAGGATGCTCCAGATTTACACCAGCCTCAACAGGTGTTATCAGTAGGGGATGGTTTGCACGAGCTTTGATCTCTTGAATTAGCAGAAGGGAGTATATGGGGGCCCAAGGGTGATCGGGATCGAGTCTGAGACAACGTCCATGAAACTGAGATACGGGTATGGTTCGCCAACCGTACACGGTCTCGACAAATGTTTCGAACTCGAACCAGACATATTTGTGAACGGGCTACCACGCGGAATTAAGGCAGGAACAGCTCGATATGGACCACGACTTGCCTTGGGAAAATAGCGGACAAAGGCGTCGTGGTTGTCATATTTTCTGTGGTGGTTTTTGCAGAAGGTGATCCCATTACGCGGCTCGTGTACTGGCGAGTTTTTGGCAGGTTTAGGTATAAAACCAAGCCACTTATAAAACGACCACTTCCAACGTATTATCAAAACTGCATTGGCACACTATATAAGAGGCGTACATCTCGTTTTCCTTGTTCGCTTTGCGGTATGATGTGAGCGTCTTCCAACGGGCTGACCTCGCCACAGAGGACGCAGGCACGGACAGTGCCGGCGAGAGCGTCGCGGCCTGCGAGGCCCGTGTGGAATGCTGTCGTATCGGCATCGGAGCCGGCTCGACTTGGCCTCGGCGTTTGAAAAGTATAAGGAAATGGCGGAATCTTAGGGAGGGTGGCCCACGTCTCCAATTGAGGAGAAGGCGACTCGGATGGCGACTCGGATGTCATGTTGCAAGATAGTTTTGTGTTTACTGATGGAATTGCGGAGTTTGATTTACACGGCCTCGTCGCGCTTCTTTTCGCCACCGACAATGCGCCCCCCGTCCTCAAAATCCTATTCTGCTTCTTTTCTACGCGCGCACCATGCGAGTGCCAAGTCGTCTGAGTTGCGGAGGGTCCCGAGGTGATTTTCCGGAACGAAAAACACCTGCTGGGGAATAGAGCTTATGGCAAACGATGTAAAATGTTTTTTTCTGAACCAAACTAATCTCTGAATTGTACTGTGGGCTATTCAAATTTTGAGAAAAGCTCAGGTATCCGCAGACCCCAGAGGGTTGAAGTCATTCGTTTTTCTAGCGGAAAGAACTAGCAGCACCCTTGCGCACACTCGTGGCGTATTGTGAACACCCGGCCGTCCTACCTACCTTCACCAGTGAGAGAACGGGCATTTTGGCTTGTGGAGTCGCCCCAGTAGGGTAGCCCTCCCCACCATTATTGTCTCATTTGCTGCGCAGTGCGCGTAGATCTTCGGCAGCGCCTGAACACTCACAATATTAATTCGGACCTCGGCATTTGAATATATTGCAACACCCAACGAAATGAACGCCAGTAAGTATTTCAAAGCAGACCACCACAAAATGAACGTTTGACAAGGAGTACATGATGACTGAGAAGAGTGAGACTGAATTCGCCATTCTTCACATCTACGCGAGCTCAGGCCATATTTTCCCCGTGATGGGATCCAGGAGACTCATCCGGGGCGGGTGCATCTTGTTGAAAGGGGTAGTTTGGGTCGGGGGAGGTAGGAACGGCGGTACAATCCTTGACTTGGGTTGGGGCATGGAAACTGCTCTTGACGAACTTGTAGGAGCAGAGGGCGTTAACAGTGGGGTGGCCGAAGCTTGGCCACATGCAGCTGCCTCCAAACGCTCTACGTTGTCCAAGTAGTAGTCCTTCCACATATTATCGGGGTAGCCAGCAAGCTGCACGTGAGGTAAGGAAGGCAACACAAAAAGCAAGGTGATGAAGCCTACCCCGTGAAGCTGATTCAATGCCTCCTTATGGTTGGTCCCATCGGACAGACGGGCTCTTAGTGCCTGGAAGAAAGAATGAATGACAGACGCGGGGATGAATGTCCCGCTACGAACTTGTACAATGGGCGGTTCATGAGCAGCACTCAGAGGCTGAAGGTGAAAATGAAGGAGGGGGGAGCCCACCGGGCGATGGCGGAAGCTGGGTGTGTGAAATGCTTGTACCGGCACGTAGTCCGATCCGCGCAAGGAAGTGTGAGGGTGAACAGCACCGGGATGGTTCCAGTTCTGCTGTGACTGGGTAGATGTAGAATGTGGCAACTGGTTCTGGGCTCGAGGTGAGGCCACCCACTGTTGGGGGGGAGGTCCCATTGGGCGAGGGGAATAAGGATAGCGGGCACCCGCCGAATTCGAGGGCTGGTACTCCCAATGGCCGGGGTCAGTGCTACGAGACGTCCGGGATACGGCAGAGTGGCTGTCGCCGCTTTGAATGGAGGAGGCGCCTGGAACGGGGAAGGCTGGAACGGCAGCATGTAAGAGTGGCTTTCGGAGGAAAGCATGCATGATGTATGTATACGAGGCCATGTTCGACCACTGCTCGAAGTGGACAGTATTGAGGCCGGCATGGATAGACTCGGTGACATCTAGTGGAGCGGAGGACTGTACAAGTCGAATGTAAAAGTGTCAGAAAGAACATGACACCCAATGACCGTACGGTACTACTGACCGTTTGAGAAGGCAGCCAACTCTTATCGCCGATGCGGACACACAGAGTGCCGTGGGTCGGCCACTGCGTCTGGAGCCTAGGAACAGTCGTAGCAAAAGTCTCGGACGCCGACGCTGTCGCGACCGATGTGTTATTGGACAGCGCGTAAAGACCTTCGGTTGGGAGGCACAAGATATGGGCTGTGATCTTGGGCTCTGTCCGTTCAAGGGAGGTGGAAAAACTATGGATGATGTTTTGTGAGAAGGAAGGGCAAAATGTAAAAAGCGAACGAACGTGGATGAGATCCCCCAAGTCGCAGCAAGCGTGGGGTCGATGTAGAACTCCGCAGTGACCACTACGTGGGGGCCGTCACCGACTTTCGCGAACCAGAGCGCAGGAAGACTTGTGCACGTATGGGGCGGCATCGCGAAATGTCCCGCAGTATGGGACCAGGGGCGACTGAAAGCCGCATCCCTGCTCTGGTTCGAACGATCTGTAGGAGTACCGTCCATCGCGAAATGAAAGGTGTTCAGGGATTCGTGAGGAGACTGAAATCCAAATTGAAAGCAAAGAACAAAGAACGGTCCCGTGCCGGTTTCTCCCTTCGGGCCGGTATTGGGTCAACTCGAGGTGATTATCAGCGGGAGAAGATATTGATTATAAGTATGGGTCCGTTGATTTGCGAGGACCAGGTGTATGTGTATGTATGAAAAAGAACCTGAGTCGATCGATATGCACCCCAATTTTCCGCCCTTCACCTGGCCCATCGCTGGCCTTGCGTCAGAGCATATCACGAATATTTTTATAAGAGGTGACGCGTACGATGCACACCAAGGCCGTTAGATAAACCGCTGGCAAATAGTTGGTCTCGGCACGTGCATACCCCGCCAATCTGCGATGGACAACGACATCGACGTCGTTTTGGAGGACTGAATGCCCACAGTCCATCGGTAATCAGCAGAAAGGGATCCGAAACCAGTGAAAAGGAGAACGTAGCTTGATGGAAATACGGCTTGAAGGCAGTGGGCATACCGTAAAGAGGAAGCCGGTTATGGAGGCGTATCGGGTCCAAACCTTCGGGGTTTGTCGCGGATACACCAACGCCGCGATGGGCGGGCCAGGAGGGTCAATCCCAGCCAAAGCCAATCGTTGTAACAGCGGGGGACATCAGACGAAGGAAGGAGTCGATGGAGCAAATTCTGTCACGCAATGCGGTTGCGTTGAGCCTCCTCGGGAAATTTGGTGACGGACGAGAGCTCAGGAGGTCGTAGACAAGTACCAGAGGGACGCGCGACTAGATGTCCGTCTGAAATGTCTGCAGGAACAGGAAGGCAGGTGGAGCTTGGTGCTGTAGGAACGAGCCAAGTGCTGGCGCTTGAAATGCCAAGAGTACTAGTCCAAAACCAAAAATCAACGCTGCCGCCGTATCAAGAAAAGTCGCCGGCCAAGTCCACACCGATCTCGACGTCGAATGGGTCCTGGGGAGTGAAAAGCAGCCACGAAGGCGACAAAACCCGACAACCACGGTGCCACCACGGGACCCCTTCAAACCCGCCTAGTCTCTGCGGGTTTCGCAGAGCATCGACGAAAGCAGAGTCTCGGCGAGAACCGGCTCCTCCCAGTGGCCCCGAGACAGACAAGCAACAGAGGGCGCGCGACTAGATGCCCGTCCGAGACGCTTCTAGGCAGGTGGAGCTTGGTACTGCAGAAACGGCCCAGGTCGACTGAGATGCCAGCAGTCCAAGAAGTTGCCGCATCAAAAAAGGTCGCCGCCCAAGTCCACATCTATCCCGGCATCGAGTAGCTCCGGGGGAGGGAACAGTCAGCCATGAAGGCGACAAGAACAGATACCCATGGGCCGCTTCCTTCCCCGCCAAGTCTCTGCGAAACCGACAGAGCCTCGACGAAAGCAGAGTCTCGGTGAGAACCGCCGAGGCTCTTCCTAGTGTCCAGTTCGTAAGACGTCCTCGGGACGTAGCGTTCCACCAAGAGCAAGGAAGGAGGGAGATGGACTCGGACTCGGAGCAGAGAAGCGGAAGAGCCCGGGCAACACAACCAAACACACGCTCAATCGAATTTCCGCGCTTGGACCAACCAAACATGCGCAGCGACAGCAGCGCACGCTGGATGTCTTCTTTTCGATTCTGACTTCCTCGGAGCGTAATTCGCTTGGCCTGATCTCCTGGACACTTTCTGTGGCTGTGCCCTCCCTCCCTGACCGGAAAATTCGGACTTCACGACCTTCCTTTTTTCCGGCGTCGGACAGTCGTTTTACCAATCGAACCATATCCTCCCCTCCACGACCACCCATTCTCGCCGTTGAATGGCATCCTCTCGGCGGGCTGGAGTTGAGTGCCAAGTCCCAGCGACAACTTGCGCACTCCGTCAAGTCTGTCATTGACGCCGACTCATTGTAGCAGACCCATCTCACTCACATTACTTCTTCCACACTCCAGTTCGGCTGAAAACCTTGCTGGATCAATTGACCTTTGTCCATGCAAACATGGGGTGAGACAAAGTCGTCTTCAGATATATATATACTCGACTCGCTTCCTCCCCGTTCAGCAAATCCCTTTGAGAGTCATGGCCCAAGCCCAGAAACGCCAGAAAAAGTCTACCATCCGGTTCAACTATCTCCACCGTCAGCTCTTCTACCGTGTTGGTTACACTCGTCTTTATCAATCCTCCTCTCGTGATAGAGACCGTAGCTGCTACCCTCAGCATCTCAAGACAGGTTCCTGCGGACGCCATTATCACTCTTGCGGATGTCGTGAGGGAGGGTATGCCTCTTTTTATGCTCTTGACCCTACCTCACATTCATCTTAGTCCGGCGGAACGGTGTTATCGCTGGGATAGAGATAGGTCCTAAAATGGTTTCGTCTGTCACAGATCGCTTGTCGACTTTGGTGCGTAGCTACACGCTTGATACCTCCAGTCTGCTTATCTGTATACCAAGCAACTCTATGGGTTACTGGACATAGCCTGCATATCATGCACCTTGAAAATAACAGCGGCGGGCCATGCAATGTAGATCCTCTGATCCCTTCAACAGACCGGAACCGCCCCCTGATTGTTCACCACAGTTTTGAGCGCATTACGGACCAGGTGGGCAACGCTTATGGAGATGAAAGGGCGCGAGTGCTGGCTAGTTTCCCCGTTATCAAACTGGCTCTAGATTCAATGACTGCGGCCGCTGTAACTGGTAGCGTTTCCTCGCCGAGGTCAGCATGGCACCTTGAGGTGCTTTCTCCGAGCGCTGCAGCGCAAGTGGGTTCCTCGACTTGTCCTCTCTCCCCAGTTGACTCATGACCAGCAGTTGGAGGTGGTCGCGACGGGCGATGCAGAAGCGACGGCTACGGTGCAGCAGTCCGATGAGGACCTAGTGCACAAGGTATGGCCACACCGTTTTCAGCTTGATTCATATCCTGTAATGCCATTTCGCAGCCCGCCGATTATCAGCCAATCCCTTACGAAGGTGACGCCCAAGTCTACGAACAGCAAATTTTTGCGCGCATCGAAGCCTGGCAAATGCGAAACGACAACTTGGCGGCACGATCGCAGCGGAGAATGGAGATGTTTTTGCGGGAGTCCCTGGGCATTGAAGGGTAGGGAAGCGGGAGGAGGAATGGGCAACAATTTTTTTCCTTGTTGTCCCGAGTCCAAACAATGGATTTTGAAGCTTGAATATATCGGAAGAAGCCTTTGACTCTTCTGAATCGGTTATAATACTATCTTCTCCTCCTTGCAAGTACATGGGTCAAAGGACATGAAATTCGTCGGTACTTACGGATGCACCCTCAAGCTGACACGATCAAAGCTGAACTCTAGTCTTGCAAGCCGACTCTATACTTTTGTGAAGATAAATTCCAGGGTAAGCCCGCTTGCGCGGCAGAGCCCACTATCCGGTGCACACGTACCCGATTAATATTGCCAGTCGAGGAAAAGGCCAGGGCTAGCGGGGGTCATAGTGCTGGGACTCGGCACTATGCAGCACTACTTATTATGAAGTATCCAGGGGCAGGCTCCGCCATTCATCCGCCGTTCATGGGGTAGAGTCTCCTTCCTGTGTAGTGTGGGACCCCGACCTGAGAAGAATATTATCCTATTACTGCTTCATTGGTTACTGGCATTTACCTTAAGCTCAACGAATGGTCGAACAAAATTTCTGAGTCGTGCTCTGCAGCGCGGCAACACCGGGCCGCATCGAGGGCTAGAGAGGGAGGGCACAGGCGTATTGGGCTCCGAGGGCAAATCCAGAATCGAAAAGAAGACCAGCGTGCACTGTTGTCGCTGTGCATGTTTGGTTGGTCCAAGCGCGAAATTCGATCAAGTGGTGTGTTTGGTTGTGTTGTCCGGGTTCTTCCGCTTCTCTGCTCCTACCCGGAGTCCATCTCCCTCCGGAACGCTACGTCTCGAGGACGTCTTACGAACTGGCCACTGGAAGAGCCTCGGCGGTTCTCACCGAGACTCTGCTTTCGTCGAGGCTCTGTCGGTTTCGCAGAGACTTGGCGGGGAAGGAATGGGACCGTGGTTATCTGGTTTTGTCGCCTTCAAGGCTGGCTGTTCCCTCTTCCTGACCTGATCGATGCCGCAGAAGTACGCCCCTCACCGTCCAGCAAGGCTTGCGCCACCTTTTCTCGCGGATTTCAGGCTCGGGGGGAACAACCAATACTGGCGGCTCTGGAGCTGCAACCGGCGCCGGGGCAGGGATGGGAGTCGACATGGTGGAAGTAGGAGCAGCGGGATGAACGACATGAGGGTCCTGGGGAGGAGGTACGCCGCTATCCACGACAAATTCCCAGTCGTCATTTTCAAGACGCGAAGCTTGCGTCTTGTCCACCCAGACATCGCGCTCCACGCGAACGCTACGGTTTTCGGGGTAGTACACGCGAGTCCCATTCTCGCTGCGCTTGTCGAATGCCAACCACCGCGCCTCACGCACCCGGCCACCCAATTTGGTTCCACCCTTTACCCGCACCCACACCGTCTCGCCCCACTCGCGCACCCCACTTAATGCCGGCTTCCTCCCGTACACCGCCTCGTACGGCGTCATGCCGTCCACCGCCTTCGTCGTCGTGCGATTCAGTGACCACACGACATGGCGCGCAGCCTCCGGCCTCAAATTGCGCGGCAGACCACTCCCGTGCAGCAGCGCGCACACGCGCTCCGATGGTACGGTTGCGGCGTTCCGCGACGCCGTTGTGCTGAGGGGTGTCGTGCACCGTGAGCTTCTGCTCAGTGCCGCGAGACTTGGGGTGGAGGATGAATGCCTTCCCCATGTACTCGCCGCCGCGATCCGAATGCAGCCCCTTAATGCGCGCTTTATTCTGCGTCTCAGCCCACGCTTCGAACTCCTTGTAGGTTTCGAAGGTCTCATCCTTGGACTTGAGGAAGTAGATGGAGGTACGTCGCCTTTTGTCATCCGTATAAGTGACATGGTAACGATTCCCGCCGATAGAGACGTTCGGCGCGGCCCCCGCACGTCCGAGTGGATCTCGTCGCCAAACTCGGCAGCGCGATCGCCCTTGCGGACCTTCCTCACGGGCTTGCGCGTCGCTTTCGCGTACACGCACGACTCGCAGAACTGCGGCTCGCCGGACAACATGTCCAGCCGCACCCCCGTTACAAAGCCCTCCTCCACGAGCTCATGGGCGGTGTCGGGCGCGATGTGCCCCATACGACGATGCAGCCTCGACAGCAAGTGGGATCGCTTCAAGGCGCTGAAGCATCTCTGCTCGAGCATCAGCTCCTCATACAAGACTGCAACTCGCCAGTTAACCAGATACTATTATGTCTTGAAGGCAAACCTGTTGCAAGTTTACCCCCGGAGAGAGCGAAGAAGAATGGAATGTCAATGCGGGAGCGCAGGATCATGAAGGGAAAAGTGGTTCGTCATGTTGGCTCGTTCCTGTATGGCTTATCTAATTGAACATGTACACAGCGCAATATTATGAAGTCCTTCACAGGGTCAGATGTGGAGCTTAAGGTCGTGGATCGCAATTTTTCGCTGCGGGACCCAAGTTCAGACCCGATGTTGCGGCATGGAACTAGTTAGGCTTACCGTTTCCTCCTGATCAGGAACTAAAACGAAACCGACCACGGTTGCGAACCATCCTGATTCCTCGCTGGAAGGTCGCAAAATCCGCATCGCGGTCAATAATCAACTGTTGGATCTGGTGCTCAGCGGCCATTCAATTTTCCGGGGTTGAAACGCACCATGTCCGAGACGCTGAACCGGCGGAGGCGACGCACCGTTGACATCTCCCGGACGTCGCGGCGATCCAACTCTCCCTCCATCCGCACTATAGCGGCCAGGACGCGGTCGAGCTTCTCGTCGCTCAGGCGGTGGGAGGCGGTGCATGGGACGGCGTTCCCGTATAGTTCCACGAACCAGACCCCGAGTTCGGCATAATGAGTCGCGATTGAGTTGGACGCTGCGCGGACCGCATTGCGGATGGTGGGGGCGTAGGACGGTAGATTGAGAATGAGCCTGATGACGGGCCAATACCAGCAAGCCAGTGCTGCAAATCGGACAATGGAGGCGACGACGTAGAAGACGCTGAAGGTCATGGTGGGGTTATCTGTATATTTGTGGAGTGGCACCGAACCGCGCGGCTTTTATACCCCTTCGGAGATCCAGCGCGCGAAGGGCCTTTGACAAGACATGCGATGATTGGGCGAGTAACAAAGCCTGTTGACCTGTGGACCTGCTCGTGCCCTTCAGTTTGTGAAGGTCGCTTTGTCCTTTCGGCGTTTTCCGCGACCACGCTGCAGCTGGATACTGATTTGTCGTTCTAGATCTATGCCTGATTTGGAATGTGTCTGAGCTTCCTGTTTTTTGCACATACTGGTCATGAGCACAGTAGTTACGGTCTCTGGTAGATTTTCCTAACCCGGGCCCTGGCGCTACAGCGTGCCGTACAATATGAGGTATTACCATATGTCGACCTTTCAAGTACAAGTCGTTGGATTCAGGTGCGCCGTAATTTGTAAACCCTCTGTCAAGGAAGGAAGTAAATTTTAACCGCCGCGGTCCCGTTGAGGAACACAGCGCGTCCCGTAACTACATACACAGCGTCTCGGATGTATGGTACGGAAACATATCCCACTTCCTAGACCAGTGTCTGGTCTGTCTTGAAGGTAAACCTGTCGAAGACAGACGGGTTTACCCTCGGAGACAGGCTGGTATCGAGCCTACCCACTTCCGAACCGTGCTAAGTATGACATTGACGGTTCGTTTGTGCCTGTACGAATAATTATTTAAGCGTGCGCAGTGTGATTTGCGCGCGCGCGAGGGTGAATGCAATAGCATGAGTATTTATTACGATGCTATGAAGTAGACGCAAAAATAGACTAGGCTTGAAGAGATACGAACTCGTGAGTGCCTGCGATTGCAACACGAGGGCGAGTGTGGCAGCACTGTCTCCTCAGAGCAGAGCCGCAGCTGCCGTTCCAACGGAAAGCGTCTGAATAAAGCAAAACCATATAAGTGAAGCAGATATCTAGCAACGGCATTCCTCTTCCTCCTGGTAAATGTCCTCTGAGTAACCGCACACACGAGGCCTCCTCCTGTCATCGAGTTCAAAGAAAAAACGCCACTCGCCGAGACCGCAATACTCCCGTGCGGGGTCGCCCTCTGACCACCCTCCTGTCCCTTGATCCCTCTCGCACACCACCACCGGCGCGTGAAACGAGAGTTCCACACCCGGTGGCCAGCCGCAGTCCCCTTCATCGTATCCCATTAGTGGTTTTGTGTCCCTGGCTTCCCCGCCGTCTACCTCAGCATCGAGCTGGCCGTTGGCCTCAACATAGTCCTCCGCGCGGATTGCATCATCCCCATAACCGCACAGTAGAACTACCATGGTCAAATGGCTCGCCAGCGGGAGAGGCCCAAACCATTCGTGAAGTCGCTTCACCAATTGAGGCTCAGTCGGTGGCCACACGGGATGGACAGGAGTAGAGATGACCAGGAACTTGAGGTGAAAAAGGGCTGGAGAACACAAGGCCTTGGCCCAATGCTTAGAGTCCCAAGGTCCAGCGTCTGGCTCTGTTGCTCCGATTGTTTGATTCTAGCCGCATGTAAGAACAGAAAAGCATTGCGAGATAATTGACGCACCGGTGGGTCGTAACCCTCCAAATAAGCCAGATGAAGACAGTGTAATCCAGGGAGGGCCTGAGAGCGCTTGAGGAAGCGCCGCAGGAAACATGGGTCATCAGGATCGTAACAAATGGTCCAGTGCCTGCAGTCCAAAATACCTAGAGTCTAGGCCCCCTACAAATGATTAATCCCTAGAGTGTAGGAGGCTCCGGAGTCCGCCTGATTCTGGGCCGAACCCTGAACACTGAGACAATAATAATATTTTATTTGGCCAAGAAGGTAGGACTGGGCCGATGCATATGCTTATGGCCCAGAATGGTATCATTAGGGTTTGACTGATGAAAAGCAAAATATTTGAACCTCTACACACTAGGACTCAGCCAACCATTATTTTGGCCGCCCAAAATATTTTCTTGCTTGGTGGGCTCAGATGGGCTGATGGTCAGTAATATTATTATTCTCCCAGGAGGTCAGGATTGGGCAGATCATGCTGGGAATATTATTGCACCAACCACAATGGATTTGGCCCACCCGTATTCCTGTAGCGTAATAATATTATTTCACCTAGCATTCTGGGTCCGGCCCATGGGCCACAATAATATTATGCTGCTACCAGACCTGGGTTTGTCTGATTGACTGGATAATATTATGCAGCCAGGTATGTAAGACTCAGCCCACCCGTATTCTGGCAGCGTGAAAATATTATTCTGCCCAGCAACCTCGAGTGAGCTGATGGCATATAATAATATTAATCCACTAGCAAACCTGGCTTCAGCTGGTGGACCTGGTAATATTATACACCCAGTGATGTTGGACTGGGCCAACTGGCATTCTGGCAGCTTGAAAATATTATTCTGCCTAGCAACCTCCAATCAGCCCATGGTTCATAATAATATTATTCCACTTTAGCAGACAAAGGTTCGGCTGATGCGGTAGAGAATATTGTTACCTTTGGTGTGACAGGCTGGGCCCACCTAGATTTAGATACCCTCAAATATTATTTTCCTTTGCAACCTGGGTTCAGCCAGATAATATTATTTGGCTAGTGCGATAGGATGCAGCTCGAAAATATTGTGAACCCAGCATTCAAGGACTTAGCTGGCCGCTAATATCCCAACTTGCCCAGCACAGCCACTGATTAGATCAAGTATATTCACCTCCTCAGTCCCAAAAAGGAAGTTACTATTATCATTTTAGGTTGGGCATGTCAAAATGACCTCAATACCTTTCCTTTCACCTTCATTCCCTTGGACAAGCATGGATTAGCTCATATGAGGTTCCTAGTGACCCAATTGTGCATTTTACCTGTCAAACACCCTGCTACACTGATTCAGTTGCTGACAGATGGTAAACACATTCCGTGCTCAATTCTGATTCCATGGTCACAGAATATGTTAAGTAGGAGATATTGGACCTTGAAGCTACACATGTATGATGTGAAATGCCCAGCTGAGGTCATCAGAGTCCTCAGGCCCAGCATGTGATTTGTGCAATAAAACAGTTCACCCTGCACCCTTTGGGGTGATCCAGAGGTGATGGCTATTTTTCCCAAGGTCCTATATGGTACATTGACCGTTCCATATTGTAAAATTACCGAGGTCTGGCCTCCAGGATGTGGAATGGTGGTTTTTTTCTTAGAAGAGTCAGTTGGTGACCAAGTGTAGGATAAAAGACTGGATTTGGAGGTGTGTGAGAGTGCAGGAGGTCATTCAACGTAGTAATTGTGTTCTTTGGAAGTATACAAAGCCATGATAAAAGTTTTGAAAACATTACAGAAGAACACAGTGCCTAGAGCTGGAGGACTATGTTGGAAATGTTTGTCTTTTGGCGGAATTGGAGAAAACAAAAAGTTGGCTTGGATTCCTGAGTATTTACAACATGTTATAGCCATATAGCAGCCAGATTTTTCGACCCTAAATGAGGGGTGAAATACCCTTGGTTTCATGTGATGTGAACTGTTTGATGTGAAAATGAATAAATTTAGTGAATTTCCACAGTGTTCTCATGTGATCCAATCATCCCCAGCTATTTTATATGGCTGTAGAAGGGATAAATTGGATACTTGAGAAGCACAGAAGCCCCATAGTCAAACATATACTGAGAAACTCCACAATAATCCCCCTGACTTTAAAGTGAGAAAAGCATGTACATGTTGCTTCCTGGCACCGTGGGAGCACACCAACAGAGGAGGTACATTCTATACCTACTGTATCCGAGGTATTTGGTGTCCTAAATCCTATAGAATATTGAAATATGGCCAAAACATGTAGGTGGGAAAGCTACCCTAATTAGGAAAGTGTCACATTTGTCACGCAGTCACAAAGGCGTTGCGCCACTCTGCTTCAGAGGAAAATCAATGTTTGTACTGATATTACTCATCCAGACTATTCCCAATCCCTCAGGGGTCACTCCCAAGCAATGGAAAATTCAATATCCATCCTGTTGTAAGAACTGGATGGGAAATCAGGAAAAACAACTGAAGTTGTGCACTTGCAGTCTTTCTGAATGACACAGGGACACAGTGAGCAACACTACTAGTTCCACATAGGGTGAAATACACCAGTCCATAACACCAGGTGGTTGAGGAAACGGCCTTTCTGGATACTTACATATCAACTTCCTTTTTGGGATTGAGGAGGTGAATATAGTTGATCTAATCAGCGGCTATGCTGGCGCATTTGCAATATCAGTGTTCAGCTGAGTCCTTCAGTCCTGGGTCATTAATATTTTCTAGCCCTAACTGGCATTGTTGGCCAAATAATATTACATAGCCGATCCTATGTTGCCTGGAGGAATAATATTTGAGGATATGAAGACCTGGGTGAGCCAATTGCTTCACAACAGGGGGGGGATAATATTATCTAGTGCATCAGCTGAACCCTGGTCTACTAGTGGAATAATATTATTGCGGCTCATCGGCCCCGCCCAGGATGCTAAGTAAAATAATATTCTTTACACTACTGGAATACGGGTGGGCTGAGTCTTACATACCTGGCTGCATAATATTATCCAGTCAATCAGACGAACCCAGGTCTGGTAGCAGCATAATATTATTGTGGCCCATGGGCCGGACCCAGAATGCTAGGTGAAATAATATTATTACGCTACAGGAATACGGGTGGGCCAAATCCATTGTGGTTGGTGCAATAATATTCCCAGCATGATCTGCCCAACCCTGACCTCCTGGGAGAATAATAATATTACTGACCATCAGCCCATCTGAGCCCACCATGCAAGAAAATATTTTGGGCGGCCAAAATAATGGTTGGCTGAGTCCTAGTGTGTAGAGGTTCAAATATTTTGCTTTTCATCAGCCAAACCCTAATGATACCATTCTGGGCCATAAGCATATGCATCGGCCCAGTCCTACCTTCTTGGCCAAATAGAATATTATTATTGTCTCAGTGTTCAGGGTTCGGCCCAGAATCCGGCGGACTCCGGGGCCCCCTACACTCTAGGGATTAATCATTCGTAGGGGGCCTAGACTTTAGGGTATTTTGGACTGCATATTGTGAATGGTCAATGTCTTGAGGACTTCGAGACACGGCTGAGCTGTGTGCCAAAGGTACCAAAACTCTTCGAGGAGTGCGAGAGGGGCCCGAGTGTCCAGTTTGTTGTCTCCGCCGGGATCGATGCTGCCTTCATCCTCCCCGTCGTCCATACCTGCGAGTGCAAATGACTGAGGGTCCAAATCAAACGAGATTTGCAGGACGCGCAAAGCCGTGGTCAGATGTGCAGACCCCTGAATGATTTGCAAAAACTCGATGGCTTCAGTTATACAGCGGAGGTTGACGTTCCTAAACAGCAGAGGCTGCAGGGTTGCACGGAAAATCCTGTTGACGGTGACCAGTTGTTTGAGTAGGGTTTCGTCGGTCACAATACACTGCTCGGTCAGGATGAGTTGCTGCGTCTCAACGGCTGAGAATGTTTGAGCAAAGAGGAAGGAATGGTGTTAAGAGAAGCCCAACCGAGATCGGTGAACGCGGTCATTGAAGCGAGCGAAAACACCGGATAGCGGCATTAAATCAGTCGGATGATTCCGCACGTCATGCGTCGCCTCCTGGCTCCTGCCTCTTACCACCACCACCATTCCTTCCCCTTGCCTTCCCGCTTCCTCGCCCTTGGATAAGGTCTCCCTTTTGTTCGCAGTCGAGAATTTCCCTACACCACTATCCGCCGCTCATCCGCAAGAGGGTCAATATATGGAGAGGTCATCTTGGTCGGGCAGCATTTGGCAGGCAGGGGTGGGCACGAGGCCGGAGACGGGGGCGGGAGCGGCGGGCGTCAGTACACATAGTTCAGTGTATTCTGTTCCGTCGAGATCTACGTGGTTCTTAGGATTAAGCTGAATTATATTGAACCTACTGATTACGGTGTACGCTAAGCAACATAAGCAAAATCACGACCCTTGAGAATTCCCTCCATGTAGGTGTTGTCCGTAAAGCACGTAAACACGACTCGGCGACCTTCCCCACCAACCTCGGTGGCGCAATGAGCAAGGAGCCGTGTTCGGACTGCCAGCACCGAGCCTGGGCGCAACGGGATCCGGATCTTCAACTGAGGGATGCAAAAGTCGCCGCCGGTGTAATCCCCCGCGCAAAATATCAGCGCATACTTCTGGAGGCAGTCGTTCCAGTCGATGTGAATGCGCTCACTGGACCCCTCCTTGATGGCGATGGTGAAGAACAACCCCCCAAAGTTGAGGGCGGGCCGAGCGGCGAACTCCTTGCGAAGGAGGCGCTCTGCATGCGCACGAAGGCTGCAGATGGGTTGGTGAAGCTCGACAGGTAGGAAACTGAACGCACCGATCTTGTAACCGCACATGCTCTGGGATGAGCTCATCCAGTGCAGGGGTAATCTTTGTGATGATCTTGGCCTTCAAGTGCTGCAACATGGCGTCCATCGCCTCGAGCACCAGTGCACGCTGAACAGGGTCACTGATGTCCTTTTGCAACGAGTCGGCGGTAATACGCGGGCAAGTACCAAAGAGACCCCACACTCCGAGGTGGACCGCAGCCGTTCTCGAACGATTGGGGTCGGGTTTGGGGAACTTGAGACCCATGCGGATCAGGTGGTCCCACCGCGCCAACAGTTCATCGAGGATAGGAATTGGGATTATATGGGCCAGTCGCATCGCGAGCCAGTATGGTAGGCCGTCGTCCTCGAGTGCCTGGACCTCTTTTGCGGACAAGACCTCCACCTCTTTGCCTTGGGAGTTGCGGACGAGCCAGCGACCAACCCCGCCGGGCCCCATCTCCTTCAACTGCTCAGGGGTCGGGTCCCGGGCCTTGATGAGGAGTGTTAGCCTGTCATCCGTGGTGATGGCCGGAAGTTCATTCGGTGGGGTTGGCCAATGTTTCGCAACCAACTCCGTAACTTTTTTACCGCTCTTGGACCACGAGACAAAGTGGTCAGGGAAGGGGACATCAAGGATCCGTTCCTCTGGTGCAGTTATGAGCATTTATGTGAGCCAGGACATTGTGCAGCATACCAGTGAGGTGTTTTATCTTCTCCCGTCCCCTCTCGTACACGCCGTTGTGCGCGTAATCCTCCCGGCGTTTTCTAATGGCCTCCTCTCCTCGACCGCGGTGAGAGTTGTTACGCCTGAGGACTGTTAGTGGGAGGCGAAAGCAGCTGGCCAGCTTTCCTACTTTCTTTTGTTTTTGGTTGGCTCAATGGTGCTTCTGCGGCAGTTTGGTTTTGGGGGCAGCCAATTTGTAAGAGACATACAATTCATGTTCGGTGACCATTGCTGGAGCAGGATCCACCGCAGGGGCTTTCTTGGACGGGCGACGCATTGAAGTGTTTTGAGAGGTTGAAGTCGAAATCAGTCAGTGGCTGTCCGAGAAGCAGAAGCTGGCAAGTCACATGATGTTTCACGCACCTCTTCCTCTGTCATGGGCGGATTCCAGGAAAGTGCTGTGATGAGCGGCCCGGTGTCTGCCTGTCTCCTCGTAATCAACGGGTGCATGGTGTCTCTGACGCTGTCCCTGAGTTACGGATTGGTCCCATTTATTCCAGCCTGGGGGTTTTGACATTTTTTCACCCGTGTCTGGCCCGAATCTCTCGTTCCGAAGATCGACCACGTCTCCTGGGACCTACCTCATACGGCCCTGGTGTTGATTCGTCTCGACGACGCTAAACGCCTCGCCGCCGCCGCCGCCGCCGTGAGTGCTGATCAAGCGTTGGTTTTGCTGTCCAAACCTAATTTTCGACCTTTTGCCCCCAGTTCTGGCCCGAATCTCTCGTTCCGAAGGCCGACCACATCTCCTGGGACCTCCCCCATACGGCCCAGGCGTCGATCCGTTTGGGCGACGCTAAACGCCCTCGCCGCCGCCGCCGTGAGTGTTGATCAAGCGTTGGTTTCACCGTCCAAACCTCGTCTTGCCCAGTTCTGGTTTGGTTGGTCTTGCTCTTGGTCTTGCACAACACTTGCCTTGAAGGGCTCACCGCACACCTCCGCCTCCCGACGAGGTCAAAGGCATTTCAAAGTCCGACGCCAACACCTCCATACGGCACCTGCGAGTCGCGACTTTGCGCATTATTTCCGGCGGCGGCAAGCCATTCAATTCAATTCAACTCCAATAGTAACCGTCCTCCTTTCGGTTCAGAATTGCCATCCGAGTCGAAGCGCACTCCGCTCAGCCTGAGCTGGTCTACTTGTGGCTGTGCCCTCCCTCCCCAGCCTTAGGTTTGGCCCTTTAACTACGCTTAGTACTCAACGCAGACCCGTCACCCTGTAAATGGCGGATATTTACGTCCAAGAGGCATAGATAAGGGCTTCGATTCCAGTAGATACTTGCGACGGGTACGCAATCGCAAAGGGTTTCTGTGACAAGCATCGTATACAGGAGCAGGAGCCGGGCGACGACGATATCGTCGCGTTTGAGGTGCAGGACGCGCAGCAAGAGCATGTGGATCGATATACGGGTTCCCATATTGCGCTTGACCTACGCAATCGTGTCAGCTTTCCGGTTCAATATTTACAGACCAAATTCTGTAGCCCATTTCTCCCTGGCCGGCACAAATGAGCGGAGGGGGCGAGGATCACGATGCGGGGCATATATACTGCGCGCAGTAGTGGCTAGGGGGTTGCAGACAAGACGAGAAATTGGGGGGCGGCGCGACAGGTCGAAGCTGGATGGATCGTGTCGGCCGAGACGGCTGACAGGGCAAAAGATGCTGAGGGGACACTTGCAGACCTAGAAGTACTGCCAATGGTGGAGGCGCGGTTTCGCCGGGACGGTGCATTCCAGTGAGCATACAGCTTGGAGTTGAGTGGATAAATTCTTGGAACGCCAACCGTCACATGGGGGACGACATCGACGTCGTATTGAGGGCTCAATGCCCCCGCCGGCCCCAAGAGTGGGTGGGTGTTACGACATCCAGTAGGCAAATGACCATCGAGTTCGGGCCAGGAGCGTCAAGGTAATCGAGAAACCGATCTTAAAGGGCCTCGCCAATGTCTGGAGGGATGCAGATGCTGCCCGCCAAGTCTCCGCGAAACCCGTAGAGCCTCGACGAAAACAGAGTCTCAGCGAGAACCACCTAGGCTCTTCCCATTCGACGGTTTCTTGGATGCTCTTGAACGTGACGCAGATAGCCCAGCGAGAAACGAACCAACAGCAGTCAACGAAGAAGAGAGGGAAGCGCCTGAACAACACAACACAACAAACCAGCGGATCACCTATTTTACATAATTTATGAGTCGCTCATTCCCCCTCCTCGTTGACCGTGCTTGTCGTTAATTTGGCCCGATGCTCCCGCCTTGGTGTTGCGTCTAGTCCTATTCCTCGTCTACGGCGTATACGGATACTCTCGGCCTCGACTCGTCAAGAGCTGGTCCACGTGTTATGACTATATATAATTCAAACTCCTCAAAGGGATCTCGATAGGATTCAAAGGGATCGATAAACCAAGGATCAGGCACGTTTTCGTGTAGTCAAGGAGCTGGACGGCTGTATCGCACGACAATGTTCTCTATTCCTTTCAAAAGCATCTCGTTCACTGATCCCTTTCAATGAAACGATGCTCGCTTTATCCCTTTCAAAAGCACCTCGTTCCGTGATCCTTTTCAATGAGGTCTAACCAACATAACAGAAACGCCTTTATCTCGCTATTCCGCGGGCTTGGTCAGTTTGCTTTGCGCTTGATTTAAAGAGTCATCACCTCAAAGGCCGACTGCAACAATCCAGATTCCCCGCTCTTTCTGTTGTCAATGGCTTGCTCGTCTACTCCTCCTGCAACCGTTGCCCGCATGCGTCCCATGCATACCTACAAATTCAGCGGTCTCGACCGCTGGCTTGCATCTGTCGACATGAAGACGTCTCCAGAGCTGTTCATGCGCAGCCCTTTGCCCAAGGGCGACGCGATGTGCGAGGTCTACGTCTCAAACAACCTTGTGGGTTCAACGCCGTCCCGTACGCTTGCCGTAACTCATGGCTTAGCAGGATACTCATGGCACCGGAAGAAACTATGAGCTCTCGCTCGCAGCGTATCACCCGCTTGTCGACAGCGATCAGGCGACCCCCGACATCGAGCTCGCCCGCTTCGTCGGAAGCGCTGACGATCCTGGTGCACCGGTGTGGGTCCGTCGCCTGCCAACAAGCGAACTCTTGCGCTTCCCGCAACCGCTGCATGTCGTCGCGAAGCTGCTGGAAGGGACGTCAGATATCCCTTTGGGTCCACTCTTGTATACATGGGTGAGTTCATGCATATCCTCTAGACGTTCACTTCCTAACTTGCCCAGAATGGCCGTCCCGAGTACGATCAGCAGCCGCGCTTGGATATTTGGGTACAGACTGCCCTTGCAGTACGTCTTTTCGCCCTGATTCTGCTTTCAAGTCTCATTGTACCTAGATTGCCCCTAGCCCGCCGCCCGTCAAACCTGTTCGTCGCCGTCGTGCTGCAGTCAAATGGGTACGGGGGGCGAATTTGAGAGCAAAGAAGTGGGCTCGCGGAAAGAATCTCAGGTAGACGAGCATGCGTGTCTTTGTTTTTCTTTTTCGTCTTCAAAGAACATGGCGCCTTTCTTTCTTTCTTACTTGGATCGTGTATAAATACCGCAACTCTTTCCCTCTTTTCAAACCATCCTCTTCCCTCCATGAACATGGCACGGTATATGAAACACTCTCTCGATACGTCACGATCGGCGGAGGAGCAAGTTGCCGTCGGCGAATCCCTTGCATTGCCCAAAATTTCACTGATCCTGGCGTATAGGTAAACATTGAAGGATCCAGAGCCAATGTTTCCAAGGTCGTCGCTGAAGATCCTTTGAGCCCGCAAGAACAGGCGATAACCACCAAGGACTATACTGAGCAGGTGTCCATCACCAACACTCATGATTTTTTTTGGATTTCTTATCATGGTGGGAGGTTGCGGAGGCGTACGCATCCACGGAGACAGACTCTGAGGATCAGGGGCGGCTCGTTTGTGCTGAGATTATTGCCCTCAGGAAGCTAAAGGTAAGCACTGAAAAAAATTGTGTGCTCGGAGACTGACGAATTGTAACTTTCAGAAGGTAACATTGATCCTCAGGGATTGGGAACGCAGGCGACAGACCGACAACCTGCTACGTGGCAAACCAGATGTCTGCACTTTCAAGACACAGCGTGGCCGATTTCGCCTGCGCTTATATGGCGGGAACGATGGGAGGGCGTAATCTAGAGAGCAGCATATGGGGACATGAATTAGATTCAAATTTACAACGCGTAAGACTCGGTGCCCCCCTTCCAAAATCTTCTCAGGGTGGGACGGTTTGATCAATGAGGAGCACATTGCGTTTTCGACTGTTTTTGGGGTTATGAGAAACCGCGATGCAGTAATTGCAAACTGGAGTGCGCGTAAGGTGAGAAAAATGCACGGTGTTCGTGGTGGCGAAGGTTGAAACAGTAGACTGAAGGTAGGACTCAACTTGAAACGGTGAGAAAGACGCACCTGGCACGCTTGGCTCTATGGCCAAAGTGCCCTGCTACGGCATTAGAACCCAGCAAGAAGATCATGAAAGCAGAAGGCCATAAAAACTCACTGCCAGTCACGGTCTTCGACACGCAAAGTCAGGTCGGGGTGTTTCCGCCGCAGCTGTGGGTTTCATTCGTCCCTTTGGCAGGTTCCACGCGACGGTGCCGTCGTCGAGCTTCACAGGTTTGGATGTGGTAAGCGACGAGACATGTGCCGGGTCCTTATTGAGTGCTGGGCATTTACGTTTACGTGCTTTGAATGGGCCCACTGTGTCCGACGCGCTTGACGCTTGCTCGGTGCTGGGATCATTGGACGGCCCTGCGTTGGCGAATGCGTTGGACGGCCCTGACGTGCTGGACGTGCGGGACAGCGCCGACCTGGTAGACGCGCGAGACGCCACTGATTTGATAGACGCGGGAGACGGGCGTGACGCGTTCGATGTGTTGGTGACGAGTGCCGCTTTTTGGCAGCAATGTCTCGAATACAAGTAGAGCGTCCAAGGAAGTGGATTGGGTGGAGGGCGTCCGAGTCACGGTCGGGTCGATCCAAAGAACCACGCGCTCTTCCTTGTACGTACGTCGATAGCGAGTCCACCAGTCGACAGGGCATGGATATGATCCCTGTGGCGCGGCTCGTGTTGATGCTCGCCTCAACGGACAAGAGAAGAATGCACCCTGATCTGAGGGTCACGGCATTGCTGCTCTATGGCAGCCGCCGCCGCTGGGTTCGAGCTGAGGTCCACGCCCGTGTAAAAGTCCTCTTGCAGCCCGTTGATGAAGGCATCATAGCCTTCGTTGCGATTGAAGACGTGGGACGCGTCGACAGACACGCGATTCGCGGTGTCATCCCTGTAGGTTTGGCATGAAGCCAGCATGTCTACTCCTGCCTCGTCCGCTGCGAAATTGGACACAACTGGCTCTCGTGGACGAATCAATGAACTCGCCTGCTCATCGATTGGTAGTTGCCGCCTGCTTACCTGGCATTTCCTAGACAACACGAAAATATGAGAGTCATATTCCGTCACCGGCTTCCTTTCAAGGTAGGCCTGTTCTTCCAACCACCCGTACCAACGTACCTGAGGCAAAGGATGAGCCGCCGCAGATACATTCGGGAAGCGCGCACAGGCCTACATACCGTCGCTGATTTAAGACTCGCGGATCTCCGGATCCAGGGCTGGGGAGGGAGGGCACAGCCAAAAAAATCAGAACCAGTCTGAGCGGATTGCGAGGGATTACGCTGCGAGGGCAAAGTCAGAATGGAAGACATCCAGCGGTGTTGTCGTTGTGCATATTTGGTTGGTCCCAGCGAGACATTAGACCAAGCGTTGTCCGGGCTGTTCCATTTCTTTGCTCCATCATCGCCTCCTGGAGTCTCTTGGGTGGAACGCTGCGTCCCGAGGACGCCTTGCGAATTGGCCACTGAGAAAAGCCTTGGCGTTACTCGCCGAGACTCTGTTTCGTCGAGGCTCTGCAAGTTTCTTTGTCGCCGTCATGGCCGGCCATTCCCTCCCCGGACCTCCTCGAGGCCGGGATATGTCTGAACTCGGGCGGCAAGGTTCCCCGATGCGGCGGCAGCGTCCATTTTGAGACTGCTGGCATCTCAAGAGGCAGCACTTCCACCTGCCTTCTTGGGGACGTGTCGGATGGGCTTCCAACCGTGCGCCCCTCTGGTGCTTGTCTACAATCTCCCTAGCTCTCGTTAGTGCTGTCACCAGATTTCCAGTCTAACGCAACCGCATTGCGCGACGGACCTTGGCACCTCAATTTCTTCAATTCGCCTGGTGTACCCTCTTCTTGCCTGTGCGCTTCGAGGTCTGAACCTATCACCAGGATATCCCATCTTTTACTCTACAAGGCTACCAATACGCCGAAGTCAGCATTGTGCGGTGTACCGCTCATCCGGCGTGGGCATCGAGTAAGAAACTACGGCTATTATCCGGTCGCGTGAGCGGTGTAGAACGATGCGGGCTTAAGCGTTCTGGTCCCATTGAATGTGAGTACCAAGTCGTCTGAGTTGCGGAGGATCCCGGACTGTTTTTCCCGAACGAAAATCACCGATGAGGAAACAGGACCAGGAATCGAGTCGTAAATAGCCAAAGCCAAGTGCCAATAAACGTCGCCATCGGCAGCAGAGAGAAGGGGAAGAGCCCGGACAACACAGCCAAACACACGCTTAATTGAATCTCTCGCTTGGACCAACCAAATATGGACAACGACAGCAGCGCGCGCTGAATGTCTTCTTTTTCGATTCTAAAGCCCTCAGAGTGCAATCCGCTCACTGAGCTTACTTATTTTGTGGCTGTGCCCTCCCTGCCCAGCCCCGTACCACTAAATAAGTACGACCACCTTGAATTGAGGATATGTAGCTTCCACCCTGCCTAGAAGTATGTAGCTGTGCAAAAGAATCGTCGTCACTCCTCAACAGGTCTACCGTTGGCCTGCGAACCACAAAATTTCAGACGTCCTTGTGCATTTTGGCCATGATTTTGTCGGGCAAATCATGGTTCCTGGACCAATACGCGCTCCAGGATGTCGCCAGACGACCAGTCTGTGTTTGCATGAGCATATATACAGAATTTCGCGACTGGATGGGCTCGCCTGGGTTTCCAATAAATCGCAAAGCTCTTTTCTGGTCAAGGTCGGGTCACCCTCGAGTCGCCACATGATGAAATCGATGAAGTAGGCCTTTTCCGTTGGGCTGAACTGACTTCCCTAGTGGTTTGTTCAGTAAGACCAACCAATGCGGACACATTCCCTTGTCACGTACCGCAACACGTGCTGGGGGAGTAGGTGATTGAGTAGGCGGGTTAGGAATCCGGACTTCAGAATTAGGCGGCGGGAGACGCGCGGTGTAAACAGGTTGGTGCGCTGTGAAGCTGTTGATGGTTAGCCTTCTGTGTGTGTCTAGAGTTGGTCGAGGCGACGCAAGACGGGACGACACAAGACGGAACGATGGCCTCCTTCTAGAGGTGGATTTCTTCCGCTTCTCCTTGCCCGCAGGGACTGACACTGCTAGACAAGGTGATGGCACCGCTGAAGCACTTGATGAAGCAATGGTCGGAACTCGATTGCGCACGGCCGAGTCCACCCGATCTTTGTTTTCGAGATAGTAATCCTTCCACATATTGACGGCGTAGCCAGCGCGCTGCGTTTGCGGTGAGCGAGGCGACACAGCAAGGTCAGAAAGCCGGAGCCTACCCCATCTAGTTGATTCAATGCCTCTTTGTGGGTGCTCCCGTTGAACAGACGGTCTGTCAGTGCCTGGAAAAAAACATGAGCAACAGGTGCGGACATGAAGGTCCCCGTAACGCACTTGTACAATCAGCGGTTCTTGAGCGACACCCGGCCGGGACAAGGTGGCATCCGCGTCTACCGGGAGGGGGGGCTGGACGGTCTTCGGTGGGACCAGCTGGCCACCCTCGACTTGGCTTGTAGAAAAGCTCGGTATCTTGGCCGCTGTGGCTGGGACCTGCTGGGTAACAACTGCAGACACGGCTGCATCCACTCGCGTGTGGTTTCCCAGGTGATGGTCCTCTGACGTTGTGCGCTGGACAAGAGGTGATTCGCTAGATCCTCGCAAGATGAAGTCATCCAGCTCCTGGCTGTATCCTCGCTGACTGAACGGTGTTGGACCTCGTGAATTGGGGTCTGGGAGGAAAAGGGGGGTGCGCAACCGGGGAGGGTCACCTGCAGGGATGGGCGGCAGGTGCTCGCGCAGCTCGTTCTGGGCAAAGTGCGCAGTAAAGTCTAGGGTGGGGGAACGGGTTCCAGTCAGGGTAGGGGCCGGCGGCGCGCGAAATGGTGGGCCGTCTTGCGCGTCGTCCTCAGGAGTATCCAGATTTTTCGAAGGCGGCACTGCTCCAGGTAGCCAGAGGGAGCGGCTCGGGATGTAATATGGCGCGTCCACCTCCAGGCAGCAAGCCAAGCTAGCGCGCACCTCGACAAGCAAGTCCTCCGCGAAAGGATCCATTGGTCGCAACTGGAATGGTAAGGGATGAAACGGCGCTTGAGGAAATGGATGCATTGGAGCGTGAAACCCCCCAGGACGCGGATATGCGGGGTGAGCTACCTGTGGGCCAGCAGGAGAGTACTGCTGGGGGAAAAAAGAATGGGGGTTATGCAACCCCGTGGTTCCAACGAGTAATGGACGCGAAGCTTGGGAACCTGAGGGACCTGGAAAGTCGGAGGGAGAGTGCGCTGGGTTGTTTGGGAGGGACATCGTTGGGTGGAGGAATGTTGCCAGACATTCATTATTTACACGAAAACGTGCCTGATCCTTGGTTTATCGATCCCTTTGAATCCTATCGAGATCCCTTTGAGGAGTTTGAATTATATATAGTCATAACACGTGGACCAGCTCTTGACGAGTCGAGGCCGAGAGTATCCGTATACGCCGTAGACGAGGAATAGGACTAGACGCAACACCAAGGCGGGAGCATCGGGCCAAATTAACGACAAGCACGGTCAACGAGGAGGGGGAATGAGCGACTCATAAATTATGTAAAATAGGTGATCCGCTGGTTTGTTGTGTTGTGTTGTTCAGGCGCTTCCCTCTCTTCTTCGTTGACTGCTGTTGGTTCGTTTCTCGCTGGGCTATCTGCGTCACGTTCAAGAGCATCCAAGAAACCGTCGAATGGGAAGAGCCTAGGTGGTTCTCGCTGAGACTCTGTTTTCGTCGAGGCTCTACGGGTTTCGCGGAGACTTGGCGGGCAGCATCTGCATCCCTCCAGACATTGGCGAGGCCCTTTAAGATCGGTTTCTCGATTACCTTGACGCTCCTGGCCCGAACTCGATGGTCATTTGCCTACTGGATGTCGTAACACCCACCCACTCTTGGGGCCGGCGGGGGCATTGAGCCCTCAATACGACGTCGATGTCGTCCCCCATGTGACGGTTGGCGTTCCAAGAATTTATCCACTCAACTCCAAGCTGTATGCTCACTGGAATGCACCGTCCCGGCGAAACCGCGCCTCCACCATTGGCAGTACTTCTAGGTCTGCAAGTGTCCCCTCAGCATCTTTTGCCCTGTCAGCCGTCTCGGCCGACACGATCCATCCAGCTTCGACCTGTCGCGCCGCCCCCCAATTTCTCGTCTTGTCTGCAACCCCCTAGCCACTACTGCGCGCAGTATATATGCCCCGCATCGTGATCCTCGCCCCCTCCGCTCATTTGTGCCGGCCAGGGAGAAATGGGCTACAGAATTTGGTCTGTGAATATTGACTCGGAAAGCTGACACTCGCGATTGCGTAGGTCAGGCGAAATATGTTCCTCCGCGCTCACGCTAAGAGCTTGACTAATGAAGCCTGCCAACAGCGCAGATTGCTCACCGCTCATCAGCGTCGGACGATAGTTACTACGCCGTTGTTACGATGTCCTTCGTATATGATTTATTACCAAAATTCGAGATGCCCACCGTCCAGCGAGCGCGACATATTCCCATTACGGGCCGGATTTGACATGCATTGACCCATTTTGAGCCCGTAACCCTACTCAGATTACAAGCCCTTCACCTGCTGAAATCCAAAAGCGTGTAGATTTAGATTACTGGGAGAACAGTGGAAGTGCTTAGAGCACGAAAATTTTGAGCAATGGGGTATTATAGACGCTCCACCACAAATTTGAATTATATGCAGGGTAACAAAAAGCACTCAAGCAGCCAGGCTGGTGGTCCGGGAAATACCATCGAGGGCTGGGGAGGGAGGGCACAGCCACAAAATAAGTAAACTTAGTCTGAGCGGATTGCGCTCCGAAGCATCGAAAAGAAGACATGCAGTGTGTCGCTGTGCATGTTTGTTCGGTCCAAGCGCGAAATCCGATCAAGCGTGTGTTTGGTTGTGTTGTTCGGGCTCTTTCCACTTCTCTGCTGCCATCTCCTTCGTCGTCTCGAGGAATTGACCACTGGGAAAAGCCCCGGTGGTTTTCGATAGACTCTGTTCTCGTCGAGGCTTTGCCTCTTCCACTGCGTGCTCTGCTGCCACAGTCGTGGCACAAAGCTCAAGTTATGAGGCATTTCCACACAAATGGGCTTGAATAGAATTGACGACCTCTTAAACATCACTTCACCACAGCGCTTTGAGACTTTGGCCAAATTAGGACCGCATAATGATGAACAAACCCTATTGTCGGCCTAAATAGGCCATTCAATTCTCTGCGGCTTCGTATCACTATAAAATGGAAACAGACCTTCAAGACCCCCAGATCATGTCTGGCGAAATGTCGCCCACCGCGACTTTTGCCCACTCCTCAATGCACTGTCTCTTCAATGCCCTCCTAGGTCGACTCAAGGAGGCTCCACACAATCGAGAGGGCTGGAATAGGGCTGTACGCATCGCAGAGTCGTGCGGTGACATCGTTCTCCTCCGCAAAACGTACGACGCGTTGCTCAAACAGTATCCCGACACAGCCTCAGCACAGATCGCCTACCTCAATCACTTCGCACTAGGTTCAACAGTGACAGGCCTCATCCACATCCACCGATTTTTACTTTCCTCACCATCCTGTGAACTGTGGGACTTTTATCTTGGCTACGTACGCCGAATGAACCCGCCATCGTTGCTATCCTCGCGAGCTAACGTGCGGGAGGCGTACGAGTTTGCTGCGAAGAATATCGGCCACGATCACAAAAGTGGCCCAATGTGGGCTCAGTACCTCCAGGTCCTTGACACCGGAGACGTGGGTGGTGTGTGGGAGGCGTCGACAAGGACGGAGCTGCTCCGCAGCACGTACCACCGCTGTCTCCGGATTCCCCTCGAGAACGTCGAATCGCTTTGGGTCCAATACGAAGCGTTTGAGACGAACGTCGACGCATCTGCTGCCAGCAGGCTGCTCGACGACCTATGGCCTGCGCATATGCAGGCTTGCATCGTGCTGCGGCAACTCGTCGAGCATCTCGCAGGCTTGGATATCACCAGCGGTCAGTTGGATATTTGCCTCCCTGCTCCTGCAACATTCTCTGGCCAAGAGCTTGAGTTGATTGGGCGATGGAAGGAGTATCTCAAATGGGAAGAAGGAAACCCTCTCGCCATTCAAGAGAAGGATAACGACCTCCTACTTTTGCGCATCCGGATGGCATATCGGAAGGCGGTGATTCGAATGCGGTACTATCCTGAATTTTGGTCTGGCAGTCCGCTACGGTGCTACATCCTCCAGTCGGCTGACACCATTTAGGTTCAGGGCGTTCTCCTGGAGCGCCTCCGTCGGGAGGACGGAGGAAGCACTTGCGATCCTCAAAGCGGGCATGCAAGCCAATCCTGACAGGTGTGTATGCTCTGTCTGCACTGGATGTGTCGACTGTCTCTAAACCTTCTCATAGCTTCGCTCTGACTTATGCATATGCCGAGTTGTTGGAAAAAACACAGCTGGAAACAGGCACTCGGAACTTCTGTGAGATCCATCTCGTCTACGAGCGCTTTGTCGGCGTGCTCCGGGATCAACTCGTCCTCGCTCGCCGTCAAAACGGTCAGGAGGAGCTTCCTGAACTCGAGAAGCAGTATACCAACGCTTGGATAAACTACCTGCGATTCATACGTAGGGCGGAGGGCCATCGGGCGTTTCACGACGCCTTTGAATCTGTGAAGGCGGGTAATGACGAGTATATCGGCTGGGAGCTTTATGAGTGGGCTGGTCAATTCTTTCTCATCGACGAAGTCGTTCAGCTGACGCGCCGTGTCCTAGCCGTCACACAATACCGCTGCGACCCGCAGGATGGTCGCGCGATAGCAGTCCGAACCTTCGAAACGGGGTTGGCACGATACGGCAGCAACGCGACATACATCCTGAGCTATCTCGGCTTTCTGCTGACAGTGAATGACGCGAACGGTGTGTTCTGTCCTCTCCTTGAACCATTCCTGCGCTTAGTTTTCCGTAGACGCGCGTGCCCTTTTCAAGCGTGTCATTGGGACATTCACACCTCAACAGGCCAAGCCTATTTGGGAGCACTGGTCTCGTTCGCAGTATGAATTTGGCGACCTCGAGGCATGTTTGGATCTCGAGCGACGAATGGCGAAAGTTTATCCCAATGGTGCGTTGGACCCGGAGTCCGCCCGGGCATTTCAATGCGTCGCTCATGTCCGAGTGTCTCCTCTCCTCTAGAACCCCCGCTCAAACGCTTTGCGAGGAGACACAGCTACTTTTCATTCGACGCAATCGCTGACCACGACCTCGGTTTCGCAAAAACACGAAACCGTCCAGCTATGCCAATGCAGCAAGTTTGAGCTGTAAAGGTACAACAAATGTGCTACATACTTTGATTGGCAAAGTAAGACATCCCGATATTGGCAACCAGAAGCCGGTGGCATTCACCTTGAGCTCAACGAATCGTCGAACAAAATTTGAGTCGTTGCTGTAAGCGCCGGGCCGCATCGAGGGGGAGGGAGGGCACAGCCACGAAAATAAGAGCTCAGTCTGAGCGGATTGCGCTCCGAGGGTAAAATCAGAATCGAGAAGAAGACATTCAGCGCTGCCGTCGCTGTGCATGTTTCGTTGTGTTCCAAGCGCGGAATTCGATTGAGCGTGTGTTTGGATGTGTTGTCCGGGCTCTTCCGCTTCTCTGTTCCGACTCGGAGTCCATCTCCCTCCTTCCTTGCTCTTGGTGGAACGCTACGTCTCGAGGACATCTTACGAACTGGACACTAGGAAGAGCCTCGGCGGTTCTCACCGAGACTCTGCTTTTGTCGAGGCTCTGTCGGTTTCGCAGAGACTTGGCGGGGAAGGAAGGGGCCATGGTAGGACCGTGGTTATCTGACTTTGTCGTCTTTATGGCTGGCTGTTCCCTCCCCCGGAGCTACTCGATGCCGGGATAGATGTGGACTTGGGCGGCGAGGTTTCCTGATACGGCGGCAGCGTTGATTTTTGTACTGCTGGCATCTCAAGAGCCAGCATTTGGCCCGTCTCTGCATTACCAAGCTCTAGCTGCCTAGAGGCGTCTCGGACGGGCATCTACTCGCGCGCCCCTCCAGTGCTCGTCTGCAATCTCCTCCGAAGGTCTCATTGGCGCCGTCGCCAAATTTCGTCACGCAACTGGCTATACATTGATTGCTTCCTTCGTCTGATGTCCCCCCCACCCGCTGCTACACCGGGCTTTGGCTGGTATTGACCCTCCTGGCCCATGTCTCGCGGTGTCGGTGTTATCCGTGAAAGAATACGCTTCCATAGCCGGCTTCCTCTTTACGGTACTGCCTCCAAGCCGTATTCCCATCCACCTACCTTCTCCTTTTCACTAGCTTTCAGGTCCCTTTCTGCTCATTACTGATGGACTGTGTGGGCGCTCAGTCCTTCAAAACGACGTCGATGTCGTTCCTCCCAAAATCATGTCCATCCGGGATATGGACGCACGAATACCGCCGAGATCGACTAGTTGCCAGCGTCAACCGACCTCGGCGAACATTGTACGTCTGAATATTCGTGATCCACACTCTGACGCACGATCAACTTAGGCGTATCGATGACACCGACGGTACCGGTGAAGGTCGGAAAATTGGGGTGCATATCGATCGACTTGGGTTCTTTTCATATATATAAACACATACACCTCGCAAATCGCAACCGGCCCCATACGTATAATCGATATCTTCCCGCGCTGATAATCACCTCGAGTTGACCTCGCTCCCTAAATACCGGCCCGAAGGGAGAAACGGGCACGGACCGTTCTTTGTTCTTTGCTTTTCGTTTTAACTTGCGTCTCGAATCGGTCCAGCTCGTTCGATCCCTACACCAACAATATTGACAGAGCAATTACTGGATTCACCCAGGTATTTCCTTCCTTCTACACTTCAGTCCCCGAAGCAACTACATCCCAGTCCGCCTAGGGCCAGGTCAATCTGGGTTTTTTCCCCCCATGCATCCATGCTTGCGCCTCAGCACCCTCAACATACTCCCATACTCAACCAAGGTATGTCGTTCCACAACCCCAGTCGAAGTCGTGCTCATCGCCTGAAGCGAGTGGCACTGGCAGCGGTCAAAGGCTCTTTCCAGAAACTTGAAGATGTGCGGCAGAAAATTTTGGCCGTTGAAGACCCAATTCTTTTACTGCCCATCGTTTACATCCTCCTGGATCCAACGAGAATTCCTACCCCCGACCGGCTTGACGCATCTCTCGAGCAACTTGATACTGGCTCCCAGGACACAACCCTCGCTGACGGCACCCGTGATGATATTGCCACCACAATGCTGGCCTGGGAAATCCTCACGCGGAATCTCAGTGATATCCCCCCAGAAGTAGCTCTGAACGTGTGGAGACGGCTTTGGACATGGTTCCAATTCGTGGACATGTATCATGATCAGATATCTGGCCTGTACGAACTTTCCGATGCCTCAGTGAAGCAAATGCTTGTCGACATCGTCTCATTCGCTGAGGCCTTCCAACATCACCCGCAGAGCATGGATCTGATCAAGGCTACCCCCGGTTTCTATGCCATCGTCGGTCGCCTCTGGATTTCGCTGCTTCAACATACAAAGTTTCCAGAGGACGGGCTTAACACAATAATGACCGTCACCACATCGCCCTATGATCCAGGAATGTTTGCGCAACTGTCCGAGGGTACTGGCGGGTCCGCGGCGGACTTGGCCTCTTTGGTGATGCAGCATTGTCATTACGCGCTCCGCAGCGTTAATACCACTGTCACACGAGATGCACCGCTGTTTGCGTTTGCGGCATTCAATGCATTGCTCGGTGGCGGTATCGAGGAAGCAGTGGCCACGGACCGCCTAGCGCACCACTTTCTATCGGAGTTGTTGCGCAAGGATATCATTGCCTGCCTTTCGCACACAATTCTCGCCCTTTGTGGAACCACAAACCACATCAATGGGGATGTGATTGGACGGTGTTTTGTCATCCTGACACGGATATTGAGCCAACGGCCCACCCTTGGCGTCGTCCTTGACAAAGCACTAGTTGGTGCATTGCCCTTGGTCCTTCGTGCCGTCGTTCGTTGCGGGTCCCTCATCCATCTCCGCAGGACATTCCCTGTCTTGAAGGTACTCTTATACACATACCTTGCGAGCTCGACCGTACACCTTCACACAATGGCAGCCATGCATCATGCTCTCGACAATGTCCGTGATCTTGCCTCCACTGTGGCATTCGGAAACTCGGACATCTTTTCGATATGGAAAGACTTCACATCGGTTGTTGGATGGCGCTTCGCTGTTTGGGACAGTAGGCTGGCTTCCTTGATGAAAACTTGTGATAATATCAAGGCCAGTCTCCTTCCCTCCGAGCCCTTGTGCACCTCTTACATGCGAACAGTGCAACAACATCAGTGAGGGCCTGAAACGGTGCTCCGCATGCAAGAATTCTTACTATTGCTCAAATGCATGTCAAATGGCCAATTGGACAGAGGGCGGCCACCGCGCTTCCTGCCCCATGAATCGCAGTCTCGCGCTCAGTAAGATAACCTCGCGGCAATGGAACCCGTGCCTGACTGATCATAATTCCAGGGTCAGGTTGTGGGTTGTCTTCCAGCGAACGTGCCTACCTCCGGGCCTTGGTAGATGCAGAATATGCTGCAGATAAATTTGAGATCTACCGCAAGGTGGTTCTTTGCCTGCGCATGTTTCCAGGTGCAGGGTACTTTGTAGTGTTTGACTACACCAACCTGGCGGTGAAGACCACTATTCACTCATTAGCCAATGCGGACTGGGGACGTCATGATGCGCTTCGAAGAGGTGGAGCGGAATGGGAAGAGTATGTTGCCCGTGCAGCCTACAGCGATGGCCGTCTGGCAATTCATGTTATGTGCTGTCAAGATGGCGACGGGGTTAAATATTGGGTCACTCCTCTGCGGTCAAAAACTTCCACCCTCCACGACGGTGTCATGCGGATTGCCGCCTCGGATGGTGGTTTTGCGGACGACCTAGAGGCCTTGCTAGTGGAACAGGAATCGGATTTTGCGGAGAGTCACTGAACTGCCTCGGCTGTTTCTTCGCCCTCAGGTCGTCATTTTGTCAGTTTGAACATATGCCACTCAATGTATTCCTTTTTCTTACATTTGATTATTTACAAACACGATCTTCCTTCCTATATACACGCGGAAACAACTGTCCAGGCCGCGATGTTGAGTTAGCTTATGCTTGTTCGTAAGGTGAAAATTAGTCGACCAGTATCTTCCGCCTCCGCTTTCTTCGGAAGTTCCTCACACACTCTGTTCGCGATCTTTGGGGAATCTTGATTGCGACTGACTGCGCCGCGTCCGGATAACCGATGATCGATGAGGTGGAAGCTGACGCTCACGGTGGACGAGGTGCCGTACAACCACGGCGTACGTGCTCTTGGACGGCTTTGCCCAGCTTGAACGGTGATCCGACAATGGCATCGAAGGAAAAGGCACACCAGTCTCCCGAAAATGTTCAAAACCCCCCTCGGACACGTCCTCGGGGAGACGCCTCATAGTCAAGTGGCGAGTAGGCGAGGGTCAATAACACGCAGAATCTGTATTCAACGCGGGTTTGCCTATGGGTGTTCCTGGCCAGGGTAGCGGCGGCAAGACAGGAATTTCATGTGGCGACCAGACAGCCAAAAGTTCCTGCCGTTATTCTTCTGGGCGCGACGACCGGATTCCCGCCCGACACGGGTCGAAGAAGGCATACGGAACTTTGGTCCTGAAGATCAAGACTGTAGAAACGGGCCAGGTGCTTTGCTTCTGAGAGATGCCAGCAGTGTAAAATTGAACCAGTATCAGGAAACCTCGCCCGGCCAAGTCCACGTCTAAAAATTAGGTCAGGGAGACGGAACAGCCAGCCATGAAGGCGACAAAACCAGATAACCACGGTCCCACCATAGCCCCTTCCTTCCCCGCCAAGTCTCTGCGAAACCGTCAGAGCCTCGACGAAAGCAGAGTCTCGGTGAGAACCACCGAGGCTCTTCCCAGGGGCCAGTTCGTAAGAGGACGTAGCGTTCCACCAAGAGCAAGGAAGGAGGGAGATGGAAGAAGAGCCCGGACAACACATCCAAACACACGCTCAATCGAATTCCGCGCTTGGAACAACCAAACATGCATAATGACGACAGCGCGCACTGGACAGCTATTTAAATATTTATGAAGTCCTCCTTTTTTGAATACGTTGGCGTCCTCTCTGATTCCGACTTTCCTCGGAGCGCAATCCGCTCAGGATGAGCTCTCATTTTGTGGCTGTGCCCTCCCTAGCCACTGATTCGGAAATCCGAACTCTGATTCAAACTTTACTTCTTCCTGGCTCGGTAGATGGGTTTTCTTTTGGTTTAAGCACAGACTCTATAACATTTGCGCTGATGGAGCAAAGATATGGTAGCACGAGTAAAGTACTCTAAACACTTTAATAAGTAAGTCAATGTAGGTCAATGTGTAGATCATCTCGCGATGGTAAAGTATAATATATGTGTGCGATATATGAAGGTGATATAATATATGTATGACTATACAAGGAGATGATTATGTACGAGCGAACAGCAGGGGAAACGGAGGAGAGTGTAGATGGATAGATATTGAATGCAGATGTTGATGTTGATGGAGATCCGGTGAAGCAAGTCGAACCTACGTTGCACGGAGGGAGGAAGGAGAGAGAGGGGAAATGTATGATAAGAACGAGAAAACAAGGCTGCCAAATTGTCTGCACTTGGGGTCCAAGCCCAAGGATGCCAATAGAAGTCAGGTCGTAGCGCGTAGGCGGCGTCGCGGCTGGCCATGGGTGCCCACTCCGACGGACACCACAGCCTCGCCCCCCGCGTCACGCTTCCAATGTCAGGGCCGTCGTCGACTCCCCCGCTCCTCGCGCGGGTTCTCAAATTGCTCCCGGATGTTCTTGTACCCCGCGCGGTCGACACGGTGGACGTAGTACGTCCCTTCGGCGTTTCCCCACGAGACACTCCCGGCAGGGTACGTGCGCTCGCTGACATCGAACATCATCGTGCTGATGTCGTCGATCTGCACGACGACGTGTTAACGGTGCAGGAAGAAACAAGTACGGAACCACGTACATTTCGCTTGGTGACACGTGCACGTGCGTCGAGTGGAGAGAAAAGCACCAGTGAAACCACATAAGCACCCTCCTTCAAGTCAAGGAACTTCGGCCGAAGCCGCTCATTCACTGCACACTCAGTAAACATTCAATTGAGCCAAGGGATGGACGACTCACAGGTTTGCTCGAAAACTTTATTGTCCACCAGCACCACATCCGCCTGGCTAATGAGCTCATTGACCCGGGGACTCATCAGCATATCCCCCTCCTCCAGCTCGATGTCCCCCACTTTTCAGGCCCCACATCCGACACCGTACTTGGAAGTTTGTTACCATATCTCGTGCGACCGATGCGGGCCTGGAGTTCAGCTCGATGCCATAGCTCCTGCACCCTGTTTGCAAGCTCGCTTGCGCAACGACATTTCCGACACCGCTTCCGAGGTCAAGGAAGAGCGAATCCTCCTTGAGCTTCGTAAGTCCGACGATCTCGTGCACGAGCGACGGCGTGAGCTCCCCATAGACCGCGCTTGAGAAAGCCTCGTATTGTTTAAGCTTGGCCACATGCGGACCCACGCTCCGCTGATAGTTCTCCTCGACGATGCGCATGAGCACCTTCTTGGGCAGCCCGGTTTCCGTCCAAGTATCCACCATCGCCTTGAGTGAGTTTGAACCGGCGGGGCTCCGGCATGGGGTCGGTAGCTTGGGGTACTTGAGACACTGCAATATAGCGTTGATGCTATTGAATGCGCGTTTGAAGGAGGGGCCGTCGCGGCAGTGGATGGCACGCTGCATCGCGCGGACGTAGTCAGGTTTCTCGCCGGCGGGGATGAAGAGCTCGTTGCCGGACGAGTCAGGCACGGAGGAGAGACTAGAGCGCATGAAAGATGACGGGCTTAAAGACAGAGAGCTTGAGCTTCGCGAGGATGGGTAGCGTAGGGGCGAAGGCGATATGACGTCTTCTGCATCATCAAAGGACGTGTCCTTTGGTATAGAGCCGAAAAGGGCCTGCTGGGCAGGAGTCAAGTAACCTGAGGGCAATGAGATCAATGCGCATTTAGCGGTATGGATTGTGACTGACATTCTATTATGGTGTA
Organism: Mycena filopes; assembly: GCA_029281495.1. NCBI lineage: Eukaryota > Fungi > Basidiomycota > Agaricomycetes > Agaricales > Mycenaceae > Mycena > Mycena filopes. The sequence goes on along the minus strand of JARIHR010000009.1, from coordinate 434,701 downwards.
TAGTGACTTTTCAACGTCCATTATTGGGTTGTAGTGGTCTTTATCTTTCGGGGCGAGGAGGATGAACCTATATATCGTTGTTCAGCGGCACGATCAATACTTGTCAAGATGAAGTCATACCGCTCGGATGAACGTGTATTGGGATATTCGAGCTCTACGTATGGGTAGAGCTTCGGATGCGGCTTGAAGCTGCAGTCTGAAGGATCCGCGGGGTTTCTGAAGTCTAGGTGATTGTCAAACCAATTTATGTCAAAGAGAAATCGACGGCACTTACAAGCATAGTAGGTGCGCAGGAGCATGCCGACCGCCTGTTCCGATCCAAAGTGCGCAGGATCGTCGCCTCCGTCCTCGTCCGCGGTCCAGCATCGAGGGACCACTGGAGTCTCGCTTTGGACGAGCGTGAACTGGGAGCCTGAACGCGACCGGCTAGTGCGGTAGATCGGCCCCGGGAACGGAGGAGGGGTCCTAGCCCGACTAGAGCCGCGCGGTGCGGCATTGGGTGTGTTGCTACGGAGACGTTTCATTTCGCGCGGCAAAGCTGCGTCTGACCCGGAAAGAGAGTCGAGGGTCGCGAATTTGCGCTTCCTAGAGGGGCTGGAGAGTGGGGACGAGGTGCCGGCGAACAATAGTGGGGGCGAGATAATCGAACTCGGTGGACAGACAAGGAGTGCGGTGTTAATAACGGTCGTGGCAGACGATGTGGGCGAGTTCGACAATGTGCAGAGAGAAGCGCATGCCGTTAACATGGGAACGAGGGGCGGTGATTGCACTTGAGGGAGTGGTGGTGGCTGGGGTACAGGAGCGTCCGGGATTGGCACAGACATCCTGATTTTGAGGAGAGCGGAATCGTCGGGGTGGGGTGGCGGCAGAGACACTATCCTCGGATACCAATGCCGTTTTGCAGCTCCCCAGACACTCCCACCCGTGGCCACCTCCCGAACAACAGTCATAATGGCGTCCTCGAGGTGCTTCCGCCCTGGTGTACGATGTCGCCCAAGAAATGCCCTCGCCTGTAAGAGGTGAGTGTGGAAGCGAAATGAGGGATTGGAAGACGGCCAACCTTGTATTGGTTCAGGACGTGGCCGTACGAGTTTGAAAGGTCGTTGTTGCATATTGCAACAACGGGAGAGAAATTTATGGCATGCGATATGGGGCGTAAAAGGGCGGCCACAGTTAGCTTCTTGAGCTTCTGTTTCCCCTTCTCGTCGAGCCTGCAGGATTAACATCAGCCCCGTTTACAAATTTCGGTGTTAATATCATGTACCAGTCGAACGTATCCCCAATCTTCATGGTCACGGGGGTGTCGAACGGGTTGGTTGTTTTGCACTTTGAAGTCGTGAGCGAGAAAGGAAAGGGAAGAGATTGATGTGACCCAAACCTCCATAATCCACATGAGGGCAGTCCCCGTGGCTTGAAAGTTTTTTAACGTCTTTGTGGCCAAGGCGGCCGCGTCCATTTCCGTGAGTGTTAGCAAGGACATGAAAAGCCGGGGAACTACAGTCCCAGCAGGCAGCAGTAATTTCACTGCCTCGGCCGTGTTTGGTGGTCTGGTGGCATCCATGACCGTTGTTGCTTTGGCGTACTGTTTTTTTAACGAGTCTGAAAACGCCGGCCAGTTCGACAATGCCTTCAGCAGCTAGGAAATGTGAGCAACTGCTAGAAAACAAACGCGTTCACTCACTGCAGCCGGCTGCGTGGCTATCGGTGGAGGTTCCACTGGGCTTGGTAGATCGGAGACTCCGTGGGCCATGCTCAATAGCAGGTCCAAGACTTGAAAGCGAAGCAGGGAAATCCAAAATGCGCCGGCAGCCTTGGAGGTGTAGCCCGACTCAGGGTCGATCTGAACATTGTAGTAGTTTGGCAGGCCCAAGTGGGCTCGAAGAGTGGCGTGGTCCATGTTTAGGCTGTCCGGGGGAAAACCTTCTCGATCAAGCCGTAGGAGAGTTTTAAAGAACTCTGCGGTGGCCTCGTCGACTTCAACCGAGCGCCATGTATCGTTGACGAAGGCATCGGAACGCCATTGATAGCCACGGAAAGTCGGAGTGGCCGTTAACCGGGGGGTCGGCGTCTTTGTGGAACTCGACGCTCATATAGGAGAGCAGGGAGGGCACAGCCACAGCGGCTAGCGCGCGCAATCAAAGATATTCCCGCTTGCTAATGGCACGTCGGTCTGTTCCATGTTGTCCAGACTCTTCACTTCCTCCCCTTCCTTCCTTGCTCTTGGTGGCACGCTACGTCTCGCGGACATTTGAGGAATCGGCCGCTGGGAAGAGCCTCAGCGGTTCTCTGTTTTCGGCTCTCCTGGTTTCGCAGAGGCTAGGTGGGGAAGGAAGGACCCATGGTGGGCCGTGGTTGTCTGGTTTTGTCGCTTTCATGGCTAGCTGTTCCCTCCCCAGGACCTATTCGACGGCGCGATAGATGTGGACTGAAACGAGGTTTCCTGATGCGACGGCAGCGTACATTTTTGGATTGCTGGCATCTCAGTAGTCACGGATCGGGATTGGCCCTTTCCTGCGGTCTTGCTTTTCAGGAGAAAGTTCCGCCTGCCTTCTTCCAGACATGTTGGGCGGGCATCCAGTCGTCGCGCGCGAGCCCTCCCGTCTACCATCTCCTGCAACGCCCCGGCACTGGCAGGAGAGACGAAACACGCCTGCGTTCCCGCCGTCTATCAGCTCGCCAGCATACTGGTTATCCGCTTTCTCCGTTACCGGACCCACCATCCGTCCCACTCGGCCCTCTACGCCCGGTAGAGCTCCTATGTTTGAGGCGCAAGTTTTCGATTCAATCCTCGCGTTTCACGTCTACATGTACGACCTGCCTGGGACTCGTCGCTGTCTGTTTCTATCAGCCGAACGGCGCTTCAGATCGAGAAGGGACATCGACCTGTTCCACTCATAATTTTACCCAACGCCCGCAATCTCGAGGTCATATCTAGCCTACACCGAATGAGAGCAAGCGCTCCAGAAAATGGCGAAAAGCCCTCCTTTGGCCAGGTGTTGCGCCCTGAGCTCGAAGCCGAGTTTCGAAAGGACTGCCGTGCCGCGCGTCAGTCGCTGGAGAATTGGGAGTGGGACGAAGACCACGAAGATGCGATGACGGAGCGCGCGTCGCGCACGGACGACGATCTCTCACCCCTCCCTCGCGACCCCCGCCCGTCCGTATCACCACCGCCTCTGCCGCAGCGCAACCCATCACGCCGGGAACGCCGATCCCCGCGACGACTGCGCTCGAAACCTACTCAAAACGTTCTCCATGCCTCAAGCAGTGCGTGCAGTCCATAATACCTAAAGCTCAGGTCCCCTACAAATGATTAATGCCTAGAGTGTAGGGGGCAGCGGACTCCGGCGGATCCTGGGCCGAAACTAGAGGAGTAGGGCAATAATAATCCTTGTTCCGCGGAGAGGATAATATTGTGGTCCCCAGCTGCCAGGGTGGAGCCGGCTACAGTACTGACCGCCAGAACCTGGCCATCTGATGAATATTATTGTTGGGACGGGCCTGGATAGAGCTCAGCAGAATATTTGAGGGCGGGGTGAGTAGGTGTCAGCCACAGCTCCTCAGGGTATCAACCCAGCGCTGCCTGGGTCAGGTCCCTGGAACCTTAATGTGAATAATATTCCTCCTACCAATATGGCTGGAATGAGCCCAGGAGGAATCTTGACATGGAATAATATTATCCACCCTACGTCAGTCGGGTCGCTGACTGTGAAGAATAATATTATGCATGCCTACGTGGGTCGGTTCGGCCGACTGGAAACCTATGTGCGGAATAATATTATTCGCATCAACAGGCTTACATCGGCTGACCGTGAAGAATAATATTATGCATGCCTACGTGGGTCGGTTCGGCCGACTGGAAACCTATGTGCGGAATAATATTATTCGCACCAACAGGCTTACATCGGCTGACCGTGAAGAATAATATTATGCATGCCTACGTGGGTCGGTTCGGCCGACTGGAAACCTATGTGCGGAATAATATTATTCGCACCAACAGGCTTACATCGGCTGACCGTGAAGAATAATATCATGCATGCCTACGTGGGTCGGTTCGGCCGACTGGAAACCTATGTGCGGAATAATATTATTCGCACCAACAGGCTTACATCGGCTGACCGTGAAGAATAATATTATGCATGCCTACGTGGGTCGGTTCGGCCGACTGGAAACCTATGTGCCGAATAATATTATTCGCACCAACAGGCTTACATCGGCTGACCGTGAAGAATAATATTATGCATGCCTACGTGGGTCGGTTCGGCCGACTGGAAACCTATGTGCCGAATAATATTATTCGCACCAACAGGCTTACATCGGCTGACCGTGAAGAATAATATTATGCATGCCTACGTGGGTCGGTTCGGCCGACTGGAAACCTATGTGCGGAATAATATTATTCGCACCAACAGGCTTACATCGGCTGACCGTGAAGAATAATATTATGCATGCCTACGTGGGTCGGTTCGGCTGACCAGAGACTGTGGTACGGAATAATATTACTGACACCACCAAGGCTTACATCGGCTGACTGTGAAGAATAATATTATGAATGCCTACGTGGGTTGGTTCGGCCGACTGGAAACCGATGTGCAGAATAATATTATCCGAACCAACAGGGCTTACATGGGCTGACCGTGAAGAATAATATTAGGCATACCTACGTGGGTCGGTTTGGCTGACCAGAGACTGTGGTACGGAATAATATTACTGACACCACCAAGGCTCGCATCAGCTGACCCTCAACCTCAGTCGGGATAATATTATTTCAACCAACAATGCTCGCATTGGCCAACCCAGAACCTCAGTCGGGAGGACATTATTGCACCCATTAACCCAGGTTGGTTCAGCCGTTCGCATCAGCCGATCGGCAGTCCTTAGGCTGAATAATACTTTCCACACCTACATAGGCTGCCAACTGAAAACATGAATCCTAGATAACTTCTGTGCTTGCCCCTGGTCCTTTCTTCCTCCATCGCTCCTTTTTTGGAGTTCTCCTTGCCCATTCAAACATACTATATGCATGCTTTGCAAAGTCTTGCCACGTATCCACCTGCTTTTCGGCATAGGCCTGTAGCCCGGACTCCTCCTCAACACCTGCTTTGTCACACCGCTCTGCCCATAGACTTTGCTTATGTTGGAACGACTTCACTGTCCACTCCATCTCACAGGCAACAATCACTTTTTCCTCCCTCCACCGCGCCATACGAGCCTTTGCACGCAGCCAGTTTACTCGATAGACTGAGTAACATCCATGAGGTTGTGACTCCGCTGTGCAGATGAAAAGGCCAGACTTACATTCAGTCATTTCACTGCTCTCCTCCATCTCACCTAGAGCCCCACCGTCCTCCAGTCTCCAGAACCACGGGAGTGTACTAGCCCGTTGACCAGTTCGGTTGGCCTCTGTGATGTCACCGGACATTGCGAGATCTTGCTTCGTAATTGGCTTCCATTTGTCCCCTGTACCCATGCGGCGCAGAGCGGCAGTCGCCTGCATGTAGACATGAACATGTCTTTGTACCTCTCGGTCCTTTGCGTTTACGCCTCCCCAGGCACGTGTCTTCCCCTTTCCTCCTCCTGCATTCCGCACATCATTGCGGAGTCTCCACGCCTTTGCTCCAAGAGCCAAACGTAGTCGCCGCAGAGAGTCATTGATTTGACCTTCCCGCATCATCGTTTCCTGCTTCTGAAGCTTGTGGTGAAGCACATCAGGTAGATGGGCATTTTTCAGGTTTGATGGCAGCGAAAGTCGCATTTTTTGAAGATCGGTAATGGTGTCTGGATCATCTTCGGTGTCTTCCCAGTCTTCACCTTCATCTTCCGAATCAGACAGTTCGACCATAGTTAGGTCATCGTCTTCGGTCTCCTCCTCGCTGTCGCTGTCGGAGGGAGCAGTATCACTACTTTGATCATTGTCGTCTGCAATAGTGTGCTTCCGGATGAACAAAGACATTGCTTTCTCAAACTTTGTGCAGCGTCGCTGAAGACTCCCTTGCCTCCCACTGAGCGCCCGCTTCTGCGCAGCAGTTGGGCGTCGGCCAAGAGATGCAACAAATTTCCGCATATTGTGTCTGTAGATACTTGTGTCAGAGACTTGCGTGCAGTGCGAGGTACGTACTGTGCCCGCTCAATGTTCAGTCCCTCTGCAATGAGACTCACTGAACCCGGTAAATGTTCTTTGTCCTTTTTCTCTTCTGTTGTTAACTTGTGACATATTTCGTCGAGGCCAGGTTCTCCGGTCAGGGTATTAGTCTCAGATCCTCGGGGTGATGAAGGTGAGTCACCCTTTGCAGTTTCAGCTTGGTAGATCTTCCGCCCTATGCCCCCTGGTTCCAATGCTGCTTTTTCTTCCTCTTCCCATTTTTTTATGAACATTGGTCCAACTCTATCTGAGAGCTCCTGAAATGCGTCATGGGTGGTCTCAAATCCCTCAGCTGCACGGTCCATCTTCACAATCAAGGCGGCAACTGTGAAATCATCAATATTTGCCTAGCGGAGTATACATGCACGTACCAGCTCCACACATTTTCTTCCAGTTTGAATCATTCATGTAGTCGTCAAGAGCCTCCTGTCTGTGGGCTCGTGACATGCTCCGTGTGCTCCCCACAACCTTGTCCAGAGCAGCCCATAGAGTTTCAAGGATTTCGCCGTCGACTTGCCCCACTCCGTCCATAAAATTTAGAGAGAACTCCCAAAAGCACTGAAGGACATGGGCTCCTAGGTGGAATTTTCCCACTGCTGCAAGAAGCTCAAGGTCTTCCCGAAAGAAGAGATACTTTCCTCTTTTAAACCGCTCCATCCAATGTAAGACCCACTGACAGGAGATGTCGTAAATCAGCAGTGCTTGTTTGATCTCCGGAGGAAGTCGCCGGAAAACCTCGGAAATGGCGTAATCCATATTAACCTGTCTGAGCGACTGTCACGGAGGCTTTCAAAGCGGCAATTTAGCAATAAATACCTTTCTCCAACCTTGAATCCCACCACTGAGTGAGGGTAGAAACACCCATGCCGTGCACAAGCACATGCACCAATTCCAGTTGAATCAACATCTTTTCGCTTCACGTTTGTTTCATTGACAGCACGGTGGTTGTTGCAATTTGAGCGCTGCATGGGATATGTCAGCCCCGCCTTTACTCTAGCCCTAGCCTTATGAACAAATGCCTGTTTCTTCTCCGGAGTGGTTCTCACATGCTCCTCGTATGGTCCCGATGCCACAAAGAACATTTCCCCGTCACTGAGGCGAATATCATCATTTGGATTCCGCATTTTAAGGTTGTCAAGCTTGAAGTTTCCATCAGCCACCAGTTGCGGTCGATATAGTGTCCTGATTCGAAATGGGGATCAGATACAGTACCCAGTCCCAGGGTGATAGCGACAGACGGGGTTTCAGACACCTCAACCTCAGCAGCTGACACATTGATACCAACCTGGGGACACGTTACACAGAAGAGTCCCAGGTCTCCTGGTTCACGCAGGCAGTCCGGTTCATGTACGAGCCCAGCACGGGCTCGATTCCGAACATTACGATACTGCCGTGAGCATCGCATAAATGCGGCATAAACATCCTGCAAGAGATGGTACTCATTAGTTGCAATGTTGGGGCACGAATCACCGCTTACTGGTGTGGCTGAGGGGAAGACAGGGTTTGTCATCCGACACAGCTTTGACAGGAATGTCAGAGCCGCAGTTTTGCATTCCAGAGTGTCCACAGCAAATTCGTCAAGAACATTGAACGTAAATGCTGTTGAAGGCCGATCAGATGTTGCTGGATACATACGACAATCCAAGAGCTGCAGATCTGGGCGGAGGGAGTGTCCGCTATCGTCTACACAGCAGCACCATCGAACCCGGCGTGTAAATATTCCCCGGGTATCCACAAACCGCATCCGATCCCCAATAAACCCAGTATAGGTTTCGTCCTCCCACTCCTGGCTGTCCATATTAACATCACCATCGTCTGTGAAGGCTTGCGGCACTCCTGCGTCCCGTAGTAAGGGGCAGGGATCCCCTCCGTGACCGAAGAATATTGTCAGGCCAATCTTGTCCAAGTCCATTTTCTTGTAAAACCTGCCATTCCACTTTCGGGTACAGTGAAACGGGGATGTCTGGTGGACTGCTAGGCAACAGGTCTCGCACCAGGTGCCATGGCCAGTGCAGTGATCACAGCGAAAGAGGCCTGGTGAAACTTTGCACCGTCTGCACAGTGAGTTTGAAGAAGGGGCCTCGAGGTCTATGATCCGCTTCTGGTATTCACTCCGATGTTCCGTCTTCCAATCCTGCATGTATTCATTTGAAGTCTGTTGGAAGTTTTAATCACAATGCAATATGCCATGGATACACCATCTACCTTTCCTCTCTTCCGCAATCTACCCAAAGGTTTTGGTGGGGCTTGGAAGTCCGGTTGTGTCAAGGTGTCGTCCAGGGAAAGTGGGCTGAATAGTTGTCTTTGCGAACCAGATTGTTTGGTCGGTGATTTGGATGGGGACTTGAACCTATCGGAAGCGGAGACAATGCGAGCCCGTTGGGAGCGATAGCCAGCACGGGTTCGAGACTCTTCAAAGACCCTGATTCCGTCCTGTGGCCCAACCTCCTTTCGACTCAGATTCCCTTTCCCCTTCCCTTTTGGTTCTCGGGGCATTGTATGATCTCACATAAGCAACAACAAAGCGACAAGCAGAACGAAATAATCACAAACACTGACAGAATCCTGCGACCGCTACTTATCACCAGCAGAGATGGTCGCTGAGTCGAACCCGCCTCTGGAAACAATTCACCAAATTTTGGGCCCAGTCCCTCGTCGAACGAGGAAGAAGGCAAAGCCAGTTCAAACCTTGCCACGTAGCGGTGGATTCAACGGCGACAGAATCTTTGTACTGCCCCCTCCACCTCCCTCATATGGCCGCCCCTCATTGGGTTACACAATACATACGGCACGTCTCCCGCCTCGCGACGATGATGCAAAGATTCTGGCAGCTCTGAAAAAGAGCAAAGAGCGGATGGACAAAGAACTCCTGGCCAAACGACCGGCGGTCTCTCAGGCCGGCACCAAGAAAGTATGTTTTTCCCATGTACACTGGGCATATCAGCTAATCCTTGTTCTAGGCAGAGGAAGATATGAAATTCCCAACTAAACGGGCTGCAGCATTCCAGGCGAGCAATACGTCCAAAAAGTATGTTTCTGCAACGGCTACAGTGGTCATCACTGGCTAATCAATTGATACTCTAGGCGGAGGCAGATATAAATTTGCGAGGCTATGTACCTACATATACTGGTATTTATGCCCGAGAACGTTTGAGAACACGTTTTGCTGCCACATAATCTGGTTGCATTGACCACCCGACATCCCGGATTCCAAGTCGCTGCAAGACATTTGTCTTCAAAAAATGTGCAAGGCAGATCCGATTACCACAGGCCCATGAATCCACGGAATGGGTGATGTACCGCCCACACAGTAAGACAATTGTTCCGGGGTCATATTCAATCCTGGCACCAAGTTGGGGGAGCTCCAATGCAACATCCTTTGCATCACCGGCAGATACGAGAAGGTCGTACCAAGTCATTGCTCCACCAATATCCTTGTGGGGAGGTGTTTTCCTATTCACTATGACCGCAATTCCACTGAAGATGGACGGCCAGAGCAAACTTGCAGACCGGGTCTCAAATGACGAAAGCAACTGTGCCTTCGCTGCCGTCGCAGCAACTGCAAGTTCTGGATGTGTAAGTCCCAGAAGGAGGTTAAATGCCTCCTCCAACGGTGTCATACACCTGAGCCACTCCTTTGCTGCCGGGGTTCTCAGATTATTCGATGGTTTCAAGTCGTATTGGGAACCCTGGTAATCTCCAAATTAATCGTATTTCCATCACTGAATGAATGCCTTACAGTGTGTCCCGGGGCAAACCATCCATTGGAAAAATTGATAGATCCACCCTGAAGTGTTCCGGATACAAAATTTGCCGCAGTGCTGCGCCAACCAGCCTGCTTTTTTGTATCATCTGGCTTGATGCTTCCTGCCAGCATTTCACTGAGATCTGTTGTATAGGTGGAGATCTGAGTCTATCACATAGTGAGCAGTCCTGATTGGAATGCACAGGGAGTCAATACTAACAAGATTTTCTGACGATACAATTTCGGGGAGAATCCAGGCAAAAATGCGCCCTTTAGCATCCACGAGAGTGGCTGGGCCAGCAATACTGCCAAGCTTCGGAGACGGGAATTTCTTTTCTTGTGCTGATTTTGTGGTGGATGCAAACTTCTCCATGTCCCAGTTCACTGTAACTGGACTCTGGTGTTAGCCTTACATGTACAGCAAGGTATGTTCACCATAGCTTACTAGGGTTGGAGAGCGCTGCCGAGACTTGCTTCACAATGGCTTGATGAATCTCAGGGAGCTTATCAAGGGAGGGGATATCGGCCCGTGCCGGCACATCCATGTCTAGTTTATATCTACTTCCAGAAATCAGTGCTCGGATGCACAAATAAATAAATGACTTGCCGGTCATTCATAATCTTTGTCTGGTGGTATTTCAAGATCTCAAGTGTGGTAAGAGACCCTACTGCGTGTCGACCTCGTTTCCTGGGCATGCGATGTCCCATTGAGACTTGACAGAAAGCGGGTGGTCCAGCCAAACATTGGCCAAGACCCTTCTGGAATCAACAACCCTAAATAGTGACCTGATTTAAGGACGATCACGGCCATCAAAGATCCGCGCTCTCCTTCTTCTCAACCACCATCATCTCCCAAACCTCTTATCCCTCCCTCCCCTTCCCTGCCCCCAAACCTCTTATCTCTCCCTGCCCTCTCCTGTCCTCCCCTCCTGTGTTGGTATGTTGCTCATGTCCCTTAATTCCTCTTCCTTCTATGCCTACTCCTGCGCTGTGGTACTGTCCACAACGCCCCATGGCAGTCCCTGATTGTGAACTGGCCACTCACATTCATACTGTTACTTCATACTGCACCGTGGACAGACCTCAGCCAGCAGTCCTCCTTCTTCCCAAAGCGAAGATTGCAGTTAAGGCGGAGTTCTCTACTCCACTCTTTGTTTTTTTATCCTTCAGTGGGCTCGGGGATTATCTTTATGACCCAGACGTCATACGTGCGTCGGTCTCATGCCTGCTGTGGTGGCGTACCAATCTCGGTGAAACCCTTCATGACCCAGACGTCATACGTGCGTCGGTCTCATGCCTGCTGTGGTGGCGTACCAATCTCGGTGAAACCCTTCATGACCCAGACGTCATATGTGCGTCGGTCTCATTCATGCCTGCTGTGGTGGCGTACCAATCTCGGTGAAACCCTGCACGATCCAGACATCATATGTGTGTCGGTCTCCCTCCATCCAGGTTGCATCCCCCAAGGTCTCCCTTTCATTGTATGTTGGTTCCTCATTTTGTGCATCCACTTACATTGCTGTAGGTCGTCCATCTGTGTCCTCGTTGTATATATTTGTCATACTCACCGCCTCGCAGTACATTTACTGACATTGCTCTGCAGGTTATGCATCCATTGGCTCGTCGTGTGTGGTTTTGACATTCATGTATATACTGACATTGCCATAGGTTTCACATCCACCTCGCCACTGTTCTCGATCAATTCAAAACTTTCCTTGGTATGTTTTTTTGAGAATGCACACATCTACTCACATTCTCCTAGGTCCGTTCTACCTCCCACACATCTTCATGCGCACCGATATACCTTGTTGATGTATGTAGTCCCAGTGTCGCATACACTTGTCTGACAGTGTGCAGGTTTGGTCTCGGGTTGCAGCTCTTTACTGTACGTAGCCTCAACAGTGCGCACACTTACTGACATTGTGTAGGCCTTCTCCACTTCGACACGCCCATGCCAAGCTCCCTGAATTTTGAACTGGTCTCCCTGCTATGTGCGTACTCATTCATCCTCCCTGAGTGCCCTGATTTACTCGGTCTTTCAGTCTCGCAAATGTCTCTAATGTCTCGCATACTTACTGTGTCTCCTCTCCCTCATGTATACCCTTCCCCGGGCGTGCACAGCTTGCATCTCGGTGTGGAAAGCAGGGCTGCAGACCTGACTTCTGCATCGGGCGCAGTTGTGCATCCCAACCCGACACTCCGCCTCCACTCTCCTGTATTCTTACTTCTCGATTATCTTGCATGTTTGTACTTTGTAATATCATTCTGCCTGCTTCCAACTCGTCTTTTGCGGCCCGAGAGGTGTCCTAACCCTATGTTAGGGTACCTAATCGAACTTACTTACCATATAGAGAACTGCTTCCTGGCTCCCCGCTGTACGCATGAGTTCGCCTACAACGCGCAATGGATAACCTTGATTCATCCTTCCCTTGCGCCCTTGGACCCCATTTCTATCCCCTGTGTTTTTCCCGCTGCAAGGTTGTTGAATCTTCCAGTGACTCTTCATCCTGCGATACTTCATCCTGCGATAAATCCTTGAGCTCACCATCTATGAACCTGACACCGCTGTCTGCGCGTCTGCGGCGGGCACATCATATCTCAAACACATATGACCGCCCCTTGGATCAACTAACAGCTTTCTCAGCCACCTGCATAATTGTTGGTCTGCATTCCTCCGTCAAGAGATCGGACTCACAATTTGCTATTGATTCAAACATGCAGAGGATAGCAGGGTACAAAGCAGCAAGAGAACTGAAAAGTCTGACAATCTACGCCTCATCATTGCCCCCACATTACTTCCGTCTTCCGTAGCCATAAAGAACGATTATCCGATACGGGATAGGTCCTCTTACATGTTCACACATTTTTACCCTTCGATCTCAAACATCCCTCCAACTTTGCAGTTTATGTGGGTTCGACACAAGAAGTGTTTATTGTGCCGCTGGCTCACTCTAGGTGGGTTCAACAGCTGATTCGAGTTTGATTCTGAGTCGATATCCTTGAATTGAATCTGATTCAAATTATGTTCCTCCTCCGGAGCAGGAACACCAATTTCCACTAGTTCACTTTTGGCCGACCGTGAAGATTCAGAACTGTGTCTTCTCACTTTCAATTTTGAGCTCAAATCCACTTTGCTTCGACTCGAGTTGTCCAAACATGACTGGGTAGGTGTTAACCTCCTTTCGAGTTGTTCGACTGGATGGATGGGACTCCAGCTCTAATTTCCGCCCGTTTGCGCCAGCCAAATTCAACCATGCATAACCATGCATCAAAGGTTCTCGTTCCACGGTGAGTTGATTCATGTCCTGTCTCATTTGTGCAGTTCATTACCATTCATTACAGCTTGCGGTAAGTGCTTGTGCAGGCACAGATGATCTACAATCCTAACTTACTTGAATTCCTGACCGGAGCAACTAACCAAAACTAATTGTTGGTACAAGAAATTCATTCAGGATGGGGAACGTGGATACAGAGAGGCTTATGCTACAGATGGAACTCGTGATTAAACCAAGGGAATTGAGGTGGAAATGAATGAGCCCGCGCATTTTTGCAAGTGTCTAAAATTGGCATACCTCGGGACTCAGGACGTGTCCAGACGACGACCGGCGACTCCGATGCGCTCGCGGTAGCCGGGACACGATGGAGTGCGTCTGAACGAACGCGGGCGTCGATTAGACGAAGGAAATCGAGCTGGAAATGAATGAGCCAGCGCATTTTTGCAAGTGTCTAAAATTGGCATACCTCGGGACTCAGGACGTGTCCAGACGACGACTGGCGACTCCGACACGCTCGCGTCAGACGGGGCACGATGGGGTGGGTCTGACAGGACACGGGCGTCGATTAGACGAAGGAAATCGAGCTGGAAATGAATGAGCCAGCGCATTTTGGCAAGTGTCTAAAATTGGCATACCTCGGGACTCAGGACGTGTCCAGACGACGACTGGCGACTCCGACGCGCTCGCGTCAGTCGGGGCACGATGGGGTGGGTCTGACAGGACACGGGCGTCGATTAGACGAAGGAAATCGAGCTGGAAATGAATGAGCCAGCGCACTTTTTGCAAGTGTCCAAAAATGGCCTACCTCAGTACTCAGGACGCATCGAGACGACGACTGGCGACTCCGACGCGCTCGCGTCAGTCGGGGCACGATGGGGTGGGTCTGAAAGGACACGGGCGTCGATTAGACGAAGGAAATCGAGCTGGAAATGAATGAGCCAGCGTACTTTTTGCAAGTGTCCAAAAATGGCCTACCTCAGTACTCAGGACGCATCGAGACGACGACTGGCGACTCCGACGCGCTCGCGTCAGTCGGGGCACGATGGGGTGGGTCTGAAAAGACACGGGCGTCGATTGAACCGAGGGAATCGAGGTGGAAATGGGTGAGAAACCCGCACTTTTAGAGTATGTCCAAAAATGGCATACCTCAGTACTCAGGACGCGTCGAGACGACGACTGGAGGCTCCGCAGCCTCCGCGTCAGTCGGGGCACGATGGGGTGAGCCTGGACAAACACGAGCGTCGATTGAACCGAGGGAATCGAGGTGGAAATGGGTGAGAAACCCGCACTTTTAGAGTATGTCCAAAAATGTCATACCTGAGGATTCAGGACGCGTCGAGACGACGACTGGAGGCTCCGCAGCCTCCGCGTCAGCCGGGGCACGATGGGGTGGGTTTTAACGAACACGAGCGTCGATTAGACGAAGGGAATCGAGCCGGGAATGGGCGAGATATAGGAAGAGTACGAGGAGAGGTAGGAAAAGGTTGGGGGAAGATCTTTGATCCGGTTGCTGCAACGACCGCTTCTGTATGGCACACATACTGTCTCATAAATAAAATGCAACTTTGTAACATGATTCCTGAAGTTTCCGCAACAATCTGCTGTATTGTTCAGAAATTTACGCAATGTGAGCAGTCCGGACAGGAAAAAAACGCGATGTAACTCGGCCGGGGAGGAAAAAAAACGCGTAGTAGAGTTTGTTCAAGGGATTTCAACGTGGCCAACTCCGCCCCTCACTGTATTGCTAATCAACAGATGAGGTCAGTGCTGTGAAGACTGACTGATTATTCCCATCAGTGCATCAAGATCGGCATTGGCCCCTGTCTTTGCCCTTTCAAGCGCATTCACGACCGACGGCGGGGGTGAATATTCCTCTGTAAACTGGGACTTGCAGTTCCCTGCTGAGCACACCATATGCTGCTGTAACTTTGCCATAATGTGCCCTTGAGGCATGCAGGTGAAGGCTCACCAAGGGCAAGCCAACCGAGTATGAGGCAGACCCACTGTTATGCCATGGAATACTCAAAGTTAACAGGGACTACGCCTGGTCAGCCAGAATCGCAGGAGATTCCGCCATTGTAATCTCAAGATCCCTTGCCCTCTTCCAAATGCCATCTGATCCGCCTAGTGGCTTCGAAATGGATCAAACTCCGCCCCGTCGGGCGGGTTGTTGCTCACTGAGATGCATGGCAAAGGTTCAAGGACAAGATTCATCGCGTTTTAAATCCCTGCAAATGGGGTGCATCGCGTTTTTTCGCATTGGCTCTCACATCACGTCGCAAAAGTGACTTGGTGCACATTGTGTTTTTTTCAACCATTTGAGGTATTTATGAGACAGTATACCGCCCATACTTCTGGCTCGCTCTTGTCTTTTCCCCCCTCTGGCATGGCTAGAACAAAAACCACTGGCAGGACAGACCAGACACCGGCCGAGAAAAAAGCAATAATGGAGGCAGAGAGAGCCAAAAAAAGGCAAGCAGCAGCTGGGCAAGCTGCAAAACACCTCCCCGGCAAGGGTTTTGTTCCGAATGACGCACGTACCCAGGCGCCGAACAAGTCGACCTTTCCTGCGAAGCCTGCGAAGAAGCGCAAGGCCGTCCTCACCGCCAAACAGGCCACCGGTGCACCCGCACCTCGGGTTGACCTTGGACTTCCTCAGGCTGGAACTCCTCCTACTAGCTCATTGCCCGGTGCCGTCTCCGCCACTGCCTTGGTTCCCAGCTATATCGTGACTGCCCCGCCAAACACGCTCGTTCTCGATGGCCCTGGCTTCTCGGTCAGTGGGTTATGTTCGCTGAACCCAGAGCTTAATAGTGGGACAACCTCGGTGCGTTCTTTTCTCTTTACCCAAACTACAATGTTAACTTCACTCACAGTCGTGCTGGAAGTGTGGTGATGGCGGGGATCTCATCCTATGCGACGAGCACAACTGTCATGTTGGCCTCTGTGCACCCTGCCTCGACAACCCCTCTGACGCCCTCCGGGAGGAGCGATTCACTTGCCCTCCCTGTCATCACGCGCAGCAGGTGACTCTGAAACTCAAGGCCGGAGAGTACCTCCCTGAGCCATACAAGGTGAAATGCTCCATCTCACACTTCGAATAATATTTCTTAACTTTTCTTTAGGGGTTTGCGGACCGCGCCGACGGCAAGTACATTGTTTGGAAGGATGGGATCGCATCTCGGTCTATCCGCAGCCGCACTTCTTCCCAATCGGTACTGCTGCTGGTCTTCGCACTGCGTGATTTCTCTCTCCAGTCGACACCAGTTCCTGCGCTTCTGCATAAGCTGCAGATGCCACCTGCTAAGCCCACAATTTGTGGCAGACTAGCCAGGACTTGTCCCCCCTAAGTCCTGGCTGGTCTTCCAAAATTATGCAGGGGTCCCACTATGCCAGGCACGGCCTCCACACGGCAGGGACATGTCCTGCTCACGGAGGCAAAAAAATGGGTTTTTGAGTGCCCCGTCCTCCCCGGAGAACACATATGACCGGGTGGGGGGGACGATGCATGTTTGATTGCTGTGTGGGTGGGACACAAGAGGTTTGGGAGGTACATGTGCCTCTTGATCGCCGTGTGGGTGGGACGCGAGCATTTTGGGAGGTACATGTACCTCCTGATCGCCGTGTGGGTGGGACGTGAGCATTTTGGGAGGTACATGTACGTGCTGATTGCTGTGTGGGTGGGACACGAGCATTTTAGGAGGTACATGTACCTCCTGATTGTCGTGTGGGTGGGACACGAGGGGTACAGGAGCAGCCATGTGGTCGGGACATGAGGCTTGACAGAGGGTACTTCTGATCATCACTGATAACCAATGGCTGCGGGCATTGGGCTGGCTTCAATCTAAGGGACCTAAGGATCCTTCTGAGGTCAATTAAGTAGTCTGTATGAGTGTACTACAACAGAATTTACTGTGGGCTTCCTAGGGCCTAACAAGCCCCAAGATGGATGTGTAATCCCTCTTCTATCATGATATGTACTCTAAGAAGCCATACTCAGTGAGTTCATGCCAAGATCACTTCCTGTTTGGTAATGTTATATTTGAAGGAAAACTACTCCGCCTGTCACCCTAATAAGGAAGGTATGAATTAACATGATATACCAGGACCTATGGAAGGAAAAATACAATGCCAAATATTTTAAAGAACTGCCTGAGGCGTTCCAAAGCATGTACTAACAGTCTAGTAATGCAGACCATCAAATCAGCCGGTCAGAACAATGAACTATACAATAGAACAAACTGTTAACTAGTTCCCAGGTTACAGCAGGTAGGAGGTATGTGGGCTTTTATAGTCTCCAGAATGCTATCTGGAGAGTGCTTGACCACTAATAGCCCATCGAATATACTAGTTACATTCTCACTAAAATCAATATATCCCAAGGAGAGGTTGGTGTTCTGACCTACCTGGATCCGATGTCCAAGGAGCTCAGAGAGGCCAACCAATCATTCCTGGAGTGTTGCTAGACATGCTGAAGGTCAGGGTAGATGCAGTTGGAACAGTTGAGACCTGTGACCTATGTTGGCTATTTCTGCTCTCTTCAGTGTATCAGGACCTTGGCCCTGCACCCACTAGATGTTCTATTATCAATATAAATGTTTCAGATGCAAAGATCACAGCTTTGGAGCATACATTTCATGAGTTTTGGAATCTCTTAGTTTTGCCTTGTCAGCTGATTTGGCTGCCTATCATGATGTTTAGTGCACTAGAAACATAATAAGATGCAAGAGGAATGTTATATGTTGGCTATATGACTTTATCTGAAGTGATTTGGTGAAATAGAGCATCCAGGAGGGTGGTTGCACAATCTGCTATTGGAACTGTGAACAGAATTTGGGTAGTTTTGGATACCTCAACATAAAACCTTCCAGAAATATCTCAGAAATGTGGAAAAATTTGGGATGCTTGCCATAGCCAGTTACAACAGATTGGCCTCTTAGGATTTGGCCTTCCTACTCACATTATAGTTGTGTTGGGCATTTGATCGATTTGATTTGGGAACGTGTTCGCGATCACACCAGAACGTGTTCGCCACCACATTAAACTTCACCAGCAAGGGGGGACACACGTAGGACAAGACCACACAAAGGGGGGACACCACACTCCCATGTCCTGCCTTGGTCACACAAAGGGAGGACACCACGCTTTCATGTCCTGCTTTGGTCAACAGTGTCCCCCTTTTCAAGTTGCTCTCCTTCTTCCGGTTCATTTTGCAACTGCCAATTTACTTTTATGGCCCTTTTAGTAATGGTGCTCTCTCCACCTTGTCTGCTTCCTAAAAGCTGCTGTCCTGTATTGCCTACTCTACGGTCATACTTTCATTTACTTTATCCTTGATCCTAGTGTTGAACAAGTCTGGGGTTTATGCAATAAGCTCATAGTCTTCACTTTGAAAGGGAGCAGTTGGAAACTGAACACTGCAGGGCTGAGGGGGGGAATCAAAACACAGCAATGGGAAGAGGGTTACGATGACAGTGTTCACCCAAAGCTGATTCACCCCTGTGCTACATCAGCAAAAGTCACCTCCTCAATCTATGGGCAATTCAGGGAAAGTGGGTAAGTCATTGCAATTACCGGAAATTCACCAAAGCTGAAATCAATGTATACAGGTAACAGAGGTTTCTGCCCTACCATGGGATGGTGATGATAACGATGTCAGAGCGCAAAGAGGGTAAGCATGTCACAGAGCAACTGGACATTGTGTACAGGTTCTGGTGATTGAATTGTCTGTTACTCTCATGGTTATTACTACATGCATATCTACATATATATGTTGTATTGACATTGTCCTCCTCCCGAGTGGTTGGTGTCCACCCCACAGCCATCAACAACTTCATGTGTCCCTCCTACAGCCTTGTGTCCCACCCCACAGCCATCAGTTATGACATGTACCCTCCGGCAAGCCTTATGTCCCACCCGCATGGCCGCCCCTGTACCCCCACAGCTTCGTGTCCCACCCACACAGCAATCAAGAGGTGCATGTACCTTCCAAAATGCTCGTGTCCCACCCACACGGCGATCAAGAGGCACATGTACCTCCTAAACCTCTTGTGTCCCACCCACACAGCAATCAAACATGCATCGTCCCCCCCACCCGGTCATATGTGCTCTCCGGGGAGGACGGGGCACTCAAAAACCCATTTTTTGCCTCCGTGAGCAGGACATGTCCCTGCCGTGTGGAGGCCGTGCCTGGCATAGTGGGACCCCTGCATAATTTTGGAAGACCAGCCAGGACTTAGGGGGGACAAGTCCTGGCTAGTCTGCAACAAATTGTGGGCTTAGCAGGTGGCAGATGCTATTCGGCGACAATTTTGCCTACCTCGAGGTCTTTTTCGATCTGAATGAGGCTCAGCATATGGAGTCCCTTCAGTCATCAACTGCGGCACTCCAAGAAAGCCTTTTGACGGGGCAATTGAAATCGCATGTTTTATCCTTGACTCGTGACACGCGGATTCTCACATCTATCTTCAGTGTTCGCAAAATATTCACTATAGTTATTTCCCATGCAACGCCCAGCGGTGACATGCACTTTGCCCCAAACAATGCTGCGAGCACTTGGGCGCATGAGGTGAGTGTGCAACATTAATCATCTCCTCTTATTCTGAGACAAGGCCTTGTCAGATCATGAATTACTTGATGCCGCCTGGCCTTTTGAAAGCCTTCAACGGCTGTGGGCGTCAATCCAACAACCACATACTCGTTTTTTTGACGTGTGGCGCTATTTGCACCGTAAAGGAGTCCTGTGCTGCCCTGAACAAGTGGATGAGGTCCAGGTATGTGGCTAGTCATCGAAACTAAAGCTGGATTGAAATCTCCGTCTACAGCAATTCATTCTATGCTCTAATCGGCTTCGAGGCTGCCAAATTTCACCCCACCACTGCATGTGGTTTCCTCGAGGCCGCACTTCAAGAGTACTTTTACCACTGCGACCAGAGTTTCTTCGAAAACTGTCTGCCATCGGGCGGTGGACTGGGGAGTTGTTCCGCCGTTGTTTATCTCCGAGGAAATGGCAAGTCTCCTCGTCGGTACATGTGGCATCACCCCGCGCGTGCACCGTTCGGAGTCCCTGTTCCGGTGTCCTGTTCCCGATGCCACAGCGTTTGCAGCCTGGTCCTGTCCAAGTACAACCAAAAGGACCGGCGGGAAGCTGGGGGGTCACGCGCAGTCAGTGTGCAGGAGCCCAGGCTTGCTCTGGAGTGCAATTTGTGCGGTGATGTCTCTCGTCACATCAAACCGGATGATTTACAATTTACGTCGAAACTTGACGAGGGAGGCATCTGGGTGTACAGACCACTGGAGCTTTAATTCCTGTACTCTTCTACAGACCTTTTTTTTACCTAACCAGTTTTTATGTGTCTGTAGAAATCTTCCTTGTGGAAAAATAATGCCATGAGTAGGACTTGAACTTGATACGACACTGTCCGAAAGCTTGTTGGATGTCACGAGGTTGTGTGAAGAATCAATTTTGCACTCTTGTCCTTCGACACAATGACTTGGGTAACAAAGGAGATCAAAGCGATTCTCAAGAATCATGGAGCCCGTTATTTTGCCTCCAAGGGTGAAGACCGTGAAGCCACTGTAACCTCAATTGTAACGGCGCTCGAAGACGCAAATATAGATGGTCTTCCGGATGGCGTGAGCAGAGTGCAATTTAGCAAATGGATCTCCTAACATCGGTCTTTGCAGCTGGAGACTAAAGTTAAAGTCTGGTACAATAATTCAAGCAGCCTCTTTCGCGAGGAGAGTGGACTGAAAGAGGTACACACAAAGATGAAAATCAAGCGTTGGGATGCAAAGATGGTAGCGCGTGAGATGTATGAAGACCGTTACGAGGAGATCAAATCTGAGGTGGTTGAAACTGGAGCGGAATGGAATGAAATATATCGGAAGACCATTGTGACGCTGTGGGACGAGCTCACCCCGCAGCAGCAGAAGGAGTGCCAGGACACCTCGACATCTCGGAACCATGGAGAACTCAAAGAGGAGGAGAAGCGCAAGTAAGTTGCATAGTGTGATGAACTGAAGCTTTACTCAATCTCAATGTTAGACTTGCATGTGGTAATGCAGACAAGGAAGTTGCAGCCTTTGTCCGGAAGATGCAAGAGGTCTACGGTGTCCGAATGCTTTGTTTATCTTCCTACACGGACCCCGAGGGAAAAGCACAAACTTCAGTGTATGCTTTCTTCTACCCAGTGATTTTTTTGGAGCTCACCAAACATAGCCACGAGACAACTACAATCAGCCCCAAATTCAGTGCGGAGTTTCCGAGTTGGAAGCGGATGAAGGGCATTGCAAATGCTTTCCTCGAGTATTCTGAGCTCTTTGAGGACCAGGTCGATGGAGACTCTGATACCGAAGAACGCCCTTCAAAGGCTCAGAAGTCCAAGTACCCGTGGGCAGTGCTTGGGAAGATGCCAGAGGACGAGCTTCCGGACGGCATTGAGGAATATCCTCTTTTGCCAGAGATACCCAAGACCAATGGGCACGAGTGGATAGGGGGTGGCAAGATTGTTATTAGGGCGTTTGTGAAAGCAGTTTACCGTGCGTCCGTCTTACACATTCAGGTCGAATATATCCTCAACTTTCACAGTACTTGAGACCGGCTCATCCATGCCACCGTGGAGCGCAATGGCAACACCTGATGGTGCACGCAAACTCATCCAATCCAAGTTCCTCCCGAATGGTGTTGGTCTCAAGGACCCTTCACGTATGGTCAAAACTGAGGTTGAGGCCATTTACAAGTTGTGGATGCAGCGCCAAACAGAAAAGAAGATTGCACTACACTTTAAAGTTGCCGAGGCCAAGCGCAAGAACGAGGAGGATCAGCGGAAGCGAGCTGAGTCCTTGAAAAGAAAACAGCCACGTTATATGGGAACAAGTGATGGGGATGATGAAGAAGAAGACGATCCCAAGGCGGCAAAGGGAACCAAGAGGCAAAGGAAGCAGGGAACCGGGGAACAGCCTTCACACGAAGAGTCCGCCGGTGGCGGGGGGAGAAAGAAAAGCACATCTAGTTCCACCAAGAAGTCGAAGGCAGCTACAAAGCCCAAGGGGAATACTGTGGCTGCCCTCCCTGCCAAGGCGAAACAGCAAGCTGAGGTTCCGGATGATCAAGGTTCATCGGGCCCACGCCCGCGACCTCGTCCCATTATTCGACCTGAGTTGCGGCAGTCACGCCTTTTGCACGTTTCCAGATTTGGTCCATATACTTCACTTGTTCTTGATGTCTTGCGGTTGAGCGTGGTAAGCCAGGCCAGCTCAGATTGGTGTAACTTCTGAACATTGTCCCAGGGCGGAACCACCCAGAACAATAAGACGACACTACCGACCTGGTGTAACTGGACCAACGACATCGTAATTGGTGATCACTTCTTCGACCTGCAGAACAAGAAAGGATTTCTCCCCAACTGGCAAGCCGTTTTGGAATGGATGCATGGTAACCCGCATATTTCAGACGATGGCTCCCCTCTCTCGCATGCCCAGGCATCGGATATTCTACTCATTGTTGGGATTACCCACTATGTCACCAAAACAGTTGCAGAGGCCGAGCCGGGCAGTCCCTTCCACGACTTACCCTTCGAGCTTTCAGATCTAGACAAGGTGGAAGCTGGCATCAAAAGTATGCTGGCCCACACAAAAAAATTGTTCAAATTCGGTGTTGCGCTACATGGTGCTGTGGACACAAACTGGAAGAGGGTTTGCCTCGAGGTCGGGTTGGCAGAGACTGACATCAAGGTTTTTGGGAACAATTGGCGGGCGTTTATGGAGGTGTATGCGACATTGGATTCAGTGTTGGTGCGGAGTGGGAAGGCACCTCAGGCCCATGCATCGAACTTCTACCCTGAGGCTTTGCAGAATTGGTCACGCACATCGGAGGCTGATGGGAATTTGGTGCTCAGTGACAACACAGACTGGGCAGATGCAATGGGCAGCATTACACAAGTCATCGTTGACAGCATCAAGTCTGCGCAGGACGCCAACAATCTCGATCGGGTTTTAGAGGAGGAATGGAGTCGAAGAGGCAAGGGGGGACTTGTGTGTGTTGTCCTTGGTATGAAATGGTGGAGATTGCGTCTCGACAGCTCTACGGACGAGGACAGCCTGACAGCCTGGCAAGCTCGAGTTGATGAGCTTGCCGCAGGGTTGAAGACACTCACCACGGCGCAGTCAATGTATGGCACTCAATTCCTTGGTTCTTCTAATGCTGATATGATGGATACAGAAGGCGCCCGGAATCTCGTCGGTAGCACTCATGTACTCTACCACGGCGCAGTCAATGTATGGCACTCAATTCCTTGGTTCTTCTAATGCTGATATGATGGATACAGAAGGCGCCCGGAATCTCGTCGGTAGCACTTATGTACTCTCATATCGTGGTGTACTTGATATCAACCTCTCGACACTGGAGCAACATCATAGTTGAGTGAGATTCCAGGTGTAAGCCTCATTGTCATGAGTAAATATTGTTTGCCCATGCGCGAATGTTTTTGATCTGCCAAATGCAGATTTGAATAATATTGGTGCAACATAGGGTTTTCAATCAGCCAACCTGGCCCACGTAATATTATTGTTCTTGGCCGGCCAATGGGTGTCAAGAATATTGTTCCGCACAGCGATCTCTGATGCAGTGAACTGACTCATGTAGGCCCGCAGGATATCTGTCGGCTGATGCGAATCGTGGTGATGTCAGTGATATTATACCGCACATAGGTTCCAGTCGGCCGAACCGACCCACGTAGGCATTCATAATATTCCTGTTCTCGGTCGGCCGCTCCGAGCTTCCTTGGTCCAGGTAATATTATTCCGCATGTGGGTTTCCAGTCGGCTGAACCGACCCACGTGGGCATTCATAGTATTATTCTTCACGGTCAGCCGATGTAAGCCTTGGGGGTGTCAGTAATTATTCCGTACCACAGTCTCTGGTCAGCCGAACCGACCCACGTAGGCATTCATAATATTCCTGTTCTCGGTCGGCCGCTCCGAGCTTCCTTGGTCCAAGTAATATTATTCCGCATATGGGTTTCCAGTCGGCCGAACCGACCCACGTAGGCATTCATAATATTCCTGTTCTCGGTCGGCCGCTCCGAGCTTCCTTGGTCCAAGTAATATTATTTCGCACATCAGTTTCCAGTCGGCCGAACCGACCCATGTAGACATTCATAATATTATTCTTCACGGTCAGCCGATGTAAGCCTGTTGGTGCGAATAATATTATTCTGCACAACGGTTTCCAGTCGGCCGAACCAACCCACGTAGGCATTCATAATATTCTTCTTCACGGTCAGCCGATGTAAGCCTTGGTGGTGTCAGTAATATTATTCCGTACCAGGGTCTCTGGTCAGCTGAACCGACCCACGTAGGCATGCATAATATTCCTGTTCTCGGTCGGCCACTCCGAGCTTCCTTGGTCCAAGTAATATTATTCCACATATGGGTTTCCAGTCGGCTGAACCGACCCACGTGGGCATTCATAATATTATTCTTCACGGTCAGCCGATGTAGGCCTTGGTGGTGTCAGTAATATTATTCCGTACCACAGTCTCTGGTCAGCTGAACCGACCCACGTGGGCATTCATAATATTATTCTTCACGGTCAGCCGATGTAAGCCTGTTGGTGCGAATAATATTATTCGGCACATAGGTTTCCAGTCGGCCGAACCGACCCACGTAGGCATGCATAATATTATTCTTCACGGTCAGCCGATGTAAGCCTGTTGGTGCGAATAATATTATTCGGCACATAGGTTTCCAGTCGGCCGAACCGACCCACGTAGGCATGCATAATATTATTCTTCACGGTCAGCCGATGTAAGCCTGTTGGTGCAAATAATATTATTCTGCACATAGGTTTCCAGTCGGCCGAACCGACCCACATAGGCCTGCATGATATTCCTGTTCTCGGTCGGCTGCTCCGAGCTTCCTTGGTCCAAGTAATATTATTCTGTACCACAGTCTCTGGTCAGCCGAACCGACCCACATAGAGATGCATAATATTCCTGTTCCCGGTCGGCCGCTCCGAGCCCCATTGGCTTGAATAATATTATTCCGCACATAGGTTTCCCGTCGGCTGAACCGACCCACGTAAGCATGCCTAATATTATTCTTCACGGTCAGCCGACCCGACCCACGTAGGGTGGATAATATTATTCCGTGTCAAGGTTCCTCCTGGGCTCATTCCCGCCATATTGGTAAGAGGAATATTATTCACATCAAGGTTCCAGTGACCTGACCCAGGCAGCGCTGGGTTGATACCCTGATGAGCTGTGGCTGACACCTACTCACCCCGCCCTCAAATATTCTGCTGAGCTCTATCCAGGCCCGTCCCAACAATAATATTCATCATCGGGCCAGGTTCTGACGGCCAGTACTGTAGCCGGCTCCACCCTGGCAGCTGGGGACCATAATATTATCCTCTCTGCAGAACAAGGATTATTATTGCCCTACTCCCCCAGTTTCGGCCCAGAATCCGCCGGAGTCCGCTGCCCCCTACACTCTAGGCATTAATCATTTGTAGGGGACCTAGCCTCTAGGGTATTATGGACTGCATATTGTGCCTCAAGGGGTCGACCCCGATGCACAAGCCGAACGCGATTGCAATTGCTCGGGGGTCCGGGCGCTACTGTTTGGCTCCAGGGCGCAGTCCATCTGGTCGGCTTCGCGTGACGAGCAGGGCTTGCTGTTTTGGCCGCGGGCGGGGTGAGACCCGACGCAGTACGGCGAGGAGCACGTACTTCCGCAGTGCCCACCTGCACTGGAGCACCTAGGGTGTTCTACACGACATCACTGGGTGGGTCTGAGTACTGAGGCGGGTTTGCTACACAACAGCCCGGACGACACCCATCCCACTTACCATCTGTCGCCTACCATGCACGACCCGCACGCGACGTTCCATGAACATGGGCGGCCGTCACACTGTTGTCGCAGCTGCGGACAACCTTGGCGTCGAACCCGCGTCAGTGTCTCTCGAGGTCTTCCACTCATCGTGGAGGGTTTTGTTGACGACGCAAGAATCATCGACTCATCCCACATTTGCGTCCCATACGCGACACGCCGAATTCGCTCCATCTGCGACCCTTCCCTCGGTTCCTTACTGCAAAACGTCAAGCCTGCTTGTCGATCAAATTACTGGTGCTTCGTCGTACAATCTCGCCTTGAGCTTTCGATCGCTATCTCTTCATTCCTTCTATCCCCTTTCCTCCGCGTGTTCTAGCTATATACACTACATCCAATTTCGATAGTCACTCTTCACAGTATTGATCATAGTGCTGAAGCAAGGACCCCGCCTCCTTAGCCGAAAAGAACCCATACGACCCGAGCACCTTGCACGCAGCGATGATATTAATTCTATACATATATAACTGCCAGCGGACTCACCAGGAGAATGTACCGGAGTGTGTTCCGCCCAGCCGCCTGACGAATGATTTTCCAAAAATCGTCGATGAACTTCTTGCCTCCATCGAGATGGTTCTCAACAAACATGGGACTATAAAATGAAATCAATGCCATTGGATTAACGTAGGACGGGGGGAAATCAACCGATTCAAAAAGATCCATCGGTCCCAGAGGGCATGCATTACTTTATGCTCGTCCTCGAGATCATCATCCGCTAAGATCACTTCCTCCTTATCCAAGATCTCTTGAGCGTGAGCTCCATATTGGTCCATCGGCAACGTCCCAAGCAAGTCATAAATCTTGGGACCACCATGGCGGACAGAATATTTCACGCGCGGGCCGCCGTACTCGGATTCGGCTGGCAGAAAAGGGAAGCGAGCGGTGGGACCGCCAGGACGGTTCGGGTCTTCCAGGGGAAGCTTTGGTTTTTTTTCCCGGAGGATATTTTGTTGGCAATCATGGGCCAAGCTGCAGAATGAGGGTAGTGCAGGTAAGTACTAGCGGTCGACCATCCCAATATTTGCACACACCATTTGCTAGGGAACAGTATCACGCCGCCCTCTGTCACGTTGGTCATCGACCAATCGAAAATCATGGGTTCAAGTTGGTGGTCCATGGTGCGTGAGGGTCAATTTCCAGTGCACGGCCCTGACGACTTTCAAACTGCGCCATTCCATCACCGAGTTCCGAAAATATGCATCCCGTCCCACGCCTCTCGATCCAGGTTCATTCTGTTACAAGTACCCGGAGGTTCGAGTTCGATTAGCTGGAAGGTCAGGCAACTACGCCCTCCTTCAAATTGTGCTCAACCTGTGCTGCCACCCGGGCGGGAACTCACTCAGCGACCTCCTTCGAAAAGAATTGGATGGGTTTCTTGGACGATGGGACGCATCGGCCCTGCATACGATGACTCCAACCGGTTTCGGCCATTCTGGCCTTCGCATCCCCTGAGGCGTCGCGAGAGGGGTTGTCACACAATGTTTGCGCGCGTGCGCTCGTGGCGGAATGGCTCTCGTCAAAATAGCTGCTTATCTCGCCGTCTTCACTGGAATCTGCTTCGTCCTCACGGCATCGCGCCACTTAAATCTGAGTCTCGGTTTCAGAGAGGCGTTGTTGACCTGCTTTCTTTGACTAGATAACTACCCGCGACTCGTATGCAGGACGGAGGGCCATCGGGCGTTTCACGACGCCTTTGAATCTGTGAAGGCGGGTAATGACGAGTTACGAGTACATCGACTGGGAGCTTTATGAGTGGGCTGGTCAATTCTTTATCATCGACGAATTCGTTCAGCTGACGCGCCGTGTCCTAGCCGTCACACAATACCGCTGCGACCCGCAGGATGGTCGCGCGATGGCAGTCCGAACCTTCGAAATGGGGTTGACACGATACGGCAGCAGCGCAACATAAGTACATCCTGAGCTATCTCGGCTTTCTGCTGACAGTGAATGACGCGAACGGCGTGTTCTGTCCTCTCCTTAAACCATTCCTGCGCTTAGTTTTCCCTAGACGCGCGTGCCCTTTTCGAGCGTGTCATTGGGACATTCACACCTCAACAGGCCAAGCCTATTTGGGAGCACTGGTCTCGTTCGCAGTATCAATTTGGCGACCTCGAGGCATGTTTGGATCTCGAGCGACGAATGGCGGAAATTTATCCTAATGGTGCGTTGGACGCGGACTCCGCCCGGGCATTTCAATGTGTCGCTCATGTCCGAGTGTCTCTCCTCTATAACCCCCGCTCAAACGCTTTGCGAGGAGACACAGCTACTTTTCATTCGACGCAATCGCTGACCACGACCTCGGTTTCGCAAAAACACGAAACCGTCCAGCTATGCCAATGCAGCAAGTTTGAGCTGTAAAGGTACAACAAATGTGCTACAGACTTTGATTGGCAAAGTAAGACATCCCAATATTGGCAACCAGAAGCCGGTGGCATTCACCTTAATCTCAACGAATCGTCAAACAAAATTTGAGTCGTTGCTGTAAGCGCCGGGCCGCATCGAGGCCTAGTCTCTCGTAGACAGACGCTACAACGAGAAGCTCGTACCTCGCATGTTGTAATCGAGGCCTGGGAAGGGAGGGCACAGCCACGAAAATAAGAGCTCAGTCTGAGCGGATTGCGCTCCGAGGGTAAAATCAGAATCGAGAAGAAGACATTCAGCGTGCGCTGCTGTCGCTGTGCATGTTTGGTTCGTCCAAGCGCGAAAAATCGATTGAGCGTGTGTTTGGTTGTGTTGCCTGGGCCGCTCTTCCGCTTCTCTGCTCCTACTCGGACTCCGGAGTCCATCTCCCTCCTTCCTTGCTCTTGGTGGAACGCTACGTTTCGAGGACGTCTTACGAACTGGCCCCTGGGAAGAGCCTCGGTGGTTCTCACCGAGACTCTGCTTTCGTCGAGGCTCTGTCGGTTTCGCAGAGACTTGGCGGGGAAGGAAGGGGCCATGGTGGAACCGTGGTTATCTGGTTTTGTCGCCTTCATGGCTGTCTGTTCCCTCTCTCCGACCTAATCAATGCCAGCATAGACGTGGACTTGGGCAGCGAGGTTTTTTGATACGGCTGCAGTGTTGATTTTTGGACTACTGTTGACCCGTCTGCAGTACTACCAAGCTCCACCTGCCTAGAGGCGTCTCGGACGGGCATCTAGTCGTTTGAACTTGCGGGGCGACGTGTGGCGGCAGCGTTCATTTTGGGACTGCTGGCATCTCAAGAGGCAGGACTTAGCCCGTTTCTGCAGTACCAAGCTCCACCTGCCTTCTTCGAGACCTGTTTGACGGGCATCTAGTCGCACGCCCCTTCTGGTGCTCGTCTACGATCTGTAGGCCACTTTGCGGAGAACGCGATGTTCCTCGGGAGTGAGACTGGGTGCACATCAAATTTCACCGTTGTCCCTGCGAAAACTTCACCGGCAGGAGGTCAGATGCTGCGCCTCGAGTCGTCGACATCCCCGCTCTGTTTCGACGCGCCAACATTTTGATGACGTGGTTTCTCTGTCGCTCGATAATTCAATTCTTTCCGGCTGTCCATTTTGGCCATTTTTGCCCCATACAACTCGGAGTGTGCGGGCGTCCATGGGCGGAATTATGGTGTGGTGCGTCGCCCTTCCAAATCAATTAGTTCGCGAATCGCAACCCACCTACATACAGACTTCAGTCGTTCGCTTGACCCTTCGCTGTGCGAGTCATCGCAGAGACTTAACGGGTATTTCGTGCTCGATACCGGACGTAACTTTCTTCTTCTAGCGGCGTACCTGACTACCGAGGCTTGAACAGCCGATGGTGGGACTCACACGAAACTCCGGGGCTTCCGTTGAGATTTAAGCACGTCCTGGTATTTTTGAGGCTTTACGACCATCACAGAGAATGTCGGCTTCGTTGTTACTGTCGCGCGCGGACAAAACGCGGGTTCGTATACGAGAGTGGAAAGGACTCAGCTTTGGATGAGGAGGGGTGGAGCCTCGAACGCCCAAGGATATCTTTGGAAACAGGCTTTGAGCTGATGGTTGACTATTTTCAATCGGCATGCGGCTGACACACTGGTGCCTATACACTATTCGCGTCCTCCGTGTCCCACTGACGTTCCTCCTTCGCCCTCCCCTCTCTGGCATTCTTGTCTCCGGGACACATATATATACATTTAAGGAATATTTATCCGGCATAATCGGGCCGCATGGGAGTTGGCGTTGGCGTGTTCTTTGTTCCCGGTTAACCTCAACCATCGCCAACACAAAATGGAACCTCCGTCGTGTGTGTTTTGCGTTATAGGGCTGCCTTGCCTAATTTCCTCAGGTTGCTTTTTGCCTCATATCATGCTCAAGTATCCTTTGATCTGCGCATGTCCGATATCGTCCTTCCAGGCATTGCTGTCCCGGGGAAGCTTTTGGTAGCGCAAGTAAAGAAAGGCTTAGGTACGCTTGTCCTTTTTCTTCTTTTTCTTCCTGACTTCATTGCCAGTGGTTTTCTTTGGCGGCATCATCGGACACCCGGAGCCTCTTTTCAGCTCTGCAGACTGGGGCGCCATCAAAACTGAGGTGGATGCGGTACAAACTTGGGAGCATTCGCTGTTCCAACCAGATGCTGAAGCCGTAAACCTATAGAAAACGCACAGTATAATCATGGATTTGGTCGACTGCACGCCGTCCGGACCTCTTTTCCGAATTGACGAGGCCGGGACAGTGAAGGAATCTCAGCCTGGGGTTAGGTTGCGAATTGTGCTAGATGAATCAGCCGCGTTCTGGGCGTTGGCATATCTTAGTGCCAAGGCTACGCCTCGCCCGGCACCCCTGTTCCTTAGTGCCGCCGAACACACTTGCATCACGCAAATGCTAGACTTTTTCAAGGACGACGAGGGCAACGAGTTCTGGGGAGATGGAGGTCCAGCTGCAGCACAGGTAGAGGATCTCGCGCCCCCTGGATACACTATCGCGCGCTGAATTCTAATCTCAATGCGGTAGAGTTGAAATAGATCGTCAATAATTTCCGTCTGTTATATCATACGCACTTGTAATGCCTGTGACGCAGGACTGGAAATAGCTATGGGTTAGGGCAAATAAAATCATGGGTGCGCTGACATTGGTGCGCTGACATTGCGGTCCTGGCATGAGGCGCCATTTGAATACGTCCTGTCGTGGGGCTTCGCGGTCATCGCGAAGACTCAAGCAAGAAGAGTATAACTGCATCCGGTCCTCAAAATGTCTTTCCACGGGCAATACGTTCTTGGCGCCTCAACAGTCGATGCGGGACTCCCATCCAGCTCGGCTTTCGTCGCCGACATTTAATCCGCATCCAGCCTATCCCACAGTCCTCATGCCGACACTTGTGGCCTGAAAGTGGGGTACGTGTCGGATCCTCATTTCCTTTCTGGTTCCAGCAGAATGCATTCTTTCCAATTGCCCGCACCAAGGACTGATCCAGTTCAACGTTCCAGATACGCCACCCCCACTGAAACCGAACTCGCCGTACCTCCACCGGCACGTTTACTTGCACTCGCAGTTGGAAATCGGGGGTCATGCATCTATGCTTGTGTTTTTGCGACCAGTACGACATCGCGACGCTGCCCAAGGAAGACTGGTGCGTTTTCCGTAGCCATCCTGCAGGCTATGTCCACCTTGATGAAGCACTTTCTCCATTACGACTCTCAATTGTGCATAAGTATGGACGATGCATGTGTTACTTTACTCTAAGCAGGGGAAAACTAGCACTGTGGCTGTAAATTTCCTGTCAAGTCGACCGAGGCGGTGGTCGAGGGAACTTTAGGTTCGTCATTCCCGTTGGAATCAGCCTTGGAATTGAGGGTGAACGCTGCAAGACGTGTTATCGGCGGTGCTACGTTCAACAACGGTAACGTACGAATTCAAAGACATTGTTCAATGTATTCTGTCCTCCAAAACGGATAACATTAGCTAAAGAATACGCTTCCACCGGGAGTGTATTGAGTGCTGCGGTCTTGGTCTGCGCACAGGATAGTGTTCAATCTCAAAGTACGGGGTATAAGGGAACCCCACCTCTCTACCAAGCGCTGCGTTCTGTTCAAGCACAAGGAGTCGCTTCTTCAACTTTTCATTCTCCTGCCGAGAGTGTTCAGTAGAATTTGACAGAACGGACCAAGGTCCCCACTTCTTCTAAGGCTCGCTCTGAGTTCCTTGAAAGTCCTTGCATTGGACGTAGCGACCGATTCGCCTGATCAACAATTCATGTTATCGGAGATTTCCACAAGGATTTCTTTTACCTCCGTCTTGAGCTTCAAATCGTTCTTGGTGTATTGTTCCGAACTAGTGGAAGCCGATTCTAACTGTGCAATCCTGTCCTGCCCCTGAATAGATACATATGCATGAGAATACAAGACAAGACAACAGTGGTCAATGCAACGCACACTTATATTCATTGCCTTCAATTGCAAGATCTCCGCCTCATATTCAGCAAGCTTCCGAAGGTATGAATGTTGTAGTTGGAAAACAAAGGATTAAATTACCTTATTTCTAGCCTCAGAATCTCCCATAATAGCGATGTGTTTCTATTAAGGAGCAATCAATTCAAACATCCTAGGCATCGCCGCGAAAGAAAAAAAAACCTTGCTCGGTACGGCCAGCTGGGGGGAGGCTGAGGGGCGGCGCTTCCGTGGAATCATCGATGGCGGTAAGGGCGGAGTTGATGGCGGCAAAGGCATCTCCCCCGCAGAGGTGGCGGTGGAAGGTACCAGCTGTGTTACTTCCTGCTGTGGACCCGGCGCGTTGGGCTGCTGTGGACCCGTCGCGTTGGGTTGTGTGGCCTGATGATCTTTCTGCAATACACTGTCCCTCTCCTCCCCCAATACCGCGCCTCCGAATTCACTGGTGACGTTACGACTCTTGACACCAGCCTCCTGGGTGACCTCGGCGGCGTTATGGGCTGAATCGTCGCGTACGCGACTTGAACGACGTTTCGTTGGTTTGTGGCTCTCGAAACCAGCCTTAGGTTCGGGGCCTAGCTTAAGGATGACCCTCTTGATGCGTCGGGGGCGTGTGACGGTACGCCGTGTCTTGGGCGGCTCCTTGACGCTAGCCATGAGCGACCAGGAACAAAGAAGTCGTAGCTTATATTCGATGTATTAGTTTTTTCTCGACCTGGGGGGGAGGGGGGTTATAACCGACTTTGAAACAAGCAAGGGGGGAGGGAGAACGGAGGGCTGAGGCGAGTAACTTGAAAGAATCGAGGAGGACGAGCACTGCCACCGGAGTCCAGGGCGTCGCAAAAAACACTTATATATATATATATATTCGGCCACTTCAGATTACATCTAAGTACTGATCATGAGCGACTTGCCGCAGCCCTTTTGCTCGTGGTTTTCGCTGTGTCGTATCTGCAAAAGGAGGGTCGGGGTCAGCGGCCCTCCAACCGCGCAGTGATTATTGGGAAATTGAAGGGCTCAGAGTTAGCCTTGGTGGACTGATGTTGGTGACATGTACTCAGTCGCAAAAAACTCCTTGTGGTGAGTATCGTATGAGTTCCCATATTTCGCTTGACCTACGCGATCACGAGTGTCAGATTTCCGGTTCAATATATCCCATACCCATACCAACGAATTCTGTAACCGTTTTCTCCCGGGATCAGGGTGAGGAGCATACTGCGCATGGTACATAGTGGCTAGGGGATTGCAGACAGGACGAATTGGGTGGCGGCGCGGTATGTCGAAGCTGGATGGATCATGTTGGCTGAGATGGCAGAGAATGCTGAGGAGGCGCTTGCAGGAGTACCGCCAATGGTGGAGGCGCGGCTTCGCCGGGGCATTGCATTCCAGTGGGCATACAGCTTGGACTTAAGTGGATGAAGATCTTGAACGCGGGACGGTCACAACCGCAGCGCTTTGGAAGGGACGACATCGACGTCGTATTGAGGGCTAAATGCCCAGTCGGTGGGAATGTGGGCGTTACGAGATCCAGTAGGCCAATGACAATCGAACGGCGGCGCTTTGGGATGGACGACATCGACGTCGTAATGAGGGCTAAATGCCCAGTCGGTGGGCGTTACGAGATCTAGTGGCCAATGGCAATCGAACGGACCTCACCGATGTCTGGAGGGATGCCCGGATGGTGCCCGACCCGCCAAGTCTCCGCGAAACCCGCAGAGCCTCGACGAAAACAGAGTCTCAGCGAGAACCGCCGAGGCTCTCCCCATTCGACGGTTTTCTTGGATGCTCTTGAACGTGACGCAGATAGCCTAGCGAGAAACGAAGCAACAGCAGGGGAGATCTCGGGTCCGACCACCAACAGAGTACGCAAGGAGGAGGAGGAAAGCAGGGACTCGGAAGAACCTGGACAACACAACCCAACAAACCTGATTTGGATCAACCACGAGCGCTCGACTGCGAGTTACATAAATTCGCATTTCTGACCGTGCAGCAGCGCTGTTCTGCGGCGGTAAAAATCATTCTACATTGTGCCCCAGATATTCGGCCCAACCCTGATGTGCCTTCCCACTGCGTTCAACTCGACGCCTCTTAGCTCGTGGTCCTTTCCAGACTGTGCTTCGTGGCGACGAGATCAGTGCTGACCCTGATGCTCACGGGGTGGCCTGCATTCGCCTCCTCCTCCCCCGCCTTCCTTTCCCAACAACTAAAGTTATGCATCCGCAGCTGGCTCAAATCAAGCTCTCGACTTACTTCAAGGCAGATTTTCGGGCGTAAAAGACGGCTAAATGAGCACAATGGGGATCATATATGATAACGTTCCCGCCATTGACAGGTCCTCCTCGGTCAACTCTCTCACCAGCTGCAACAGGGTGGTGTTCGTGTCCTCGAGGTGACGAATGATCGAAATCGCTGACTGGAGACGCTGCCTGAGGCAATCACGCGTCTGGGAGCTGTTAGAACGTGCTGCCAGTAATGGACTAAGCGGAACCTTTCCAAGGTAGTCTTTATTCTGGGTCAATCGGGCGACTTGGGGTTTTTCGTTTCTGTTTTTGCGTGCGTCTCCTGCCTTAGGAGTTTTGGTTCGTGCTGAGACCATAACAGGTACACTCTTCCTCTTGCCCCCCCTCTCCACGACCACCCATTCTCGCCGTTGAATGGCATCCTCTCGGCGGGCTGGAGTTGATTGCCAAGTCCCAGCGACAACTTGCGCACTCCGTCAAGTCTGTCATTGACGCCGACTCATTGTAGCAGACCCATCTCACTCACGTTACTTCTTCCACACTCCAGTTCGGCTGAAAATCATTCAACCCCTTGCTGGAACAATTGACCTTTGTCCATGCAAACATGAGGTGAGACAAAGTCGTCTTCAGATATATATCTACTCGACTCGCTTCCTCCCCGTTCAGCAAATCCCTTTGAGAGTCATGGCCCAAGCCCAGAAACGCCAGAAAAAGCCTACCATCCGGTTCAACTATCTCCACCGTCAGCTCTTCTACCGTGTTGGTTACACTCATCTTTATCAATCCTCTCGTGATAGAAACCGTAGCTGCTACCCTCAGCATCTCAAGACAGGTTCCTGCGGACGCCATTATCACTCTTGAGGATGTCGTGAGAGAGGGTATGCCTCTTGTGATGCTCTTGACCCTACGTCACATTCATCTTAGTCCGGCGGAACGGTGTTATCGCTGGGATAGAGATAGGTCCTAAAATGGTTTCGTCTGTCACAGATCGTTTGTCGACTTTGGTGCGTGGCTACACGCTTGATACCTCCAGTCTGCTTATCTGTATACCAAGCAACTCTATGGGTTACTGGACATAGCCTGCATATCATGCACCTTGAAAATAACAGCGGCGGGCCATGCAATGTAGATCCTCTGATCCCTTCAACAGACCGGAACCGCCCCCTGATTGTTCACCACAGTTTTGAGCGCATTACGGACCAGGTGGGCAACGCTTATGGAGATGAAAGGGCGCGAGTGCTGGCTAGTTTCCCCGTTATCAAACTGGCTCTAGATTCAATGACTGCGGCCGCTGTAACTGGTAGCGTTTCCTCGCCGAGGTCAGCATGGCACCTTGAGGTGCTTTCTCCGAGCGCTGCAGCGCAAGTGGGTTCCTCGACTTGTCCTCTCTCCCCAGTTGACTCATGACCTGCAGTTGGAGGTGGTCGCGACGGGCGATGCACAAGCGACGGCCACGGTGCAGCAGTCCGATGAGGACCTAGTGCACAAGGTATGGCCGCACCGTTTTCAGCTTGATTCATATCCTGTAATGCCATTTCGCAGCCCGCCGATTATCAGCCAATCCCTTACGAAGGTGACGCCCAAGTCTACGAACAGCAAATTTTTGCGCGCATCGAAGCCTGGCAAATGCGAAACGACAACTTGGCGGCACGATCGCAGCGGAGAATGGAGATGTTTTTGCGGGAGTCCCTGGGCATTGAAGGGTAGCGAAGCGGGAGGAGGAGGCGGCCCGATCCCAATAAGGAACAAGCAAAAATTTTAGTCCAAATCTATGATCCTCCATTCAATATTTTGCTACTTATGGGAAGACTGTTGACGCCAAGTCAAACTCCAGGCCTCTCGCGCAGTCGACCAGGCTGAAGGTCCCATCCTCGCGGCCAGGCGCACAGCGCTAGACCCCCATCGGCCGTCGACATCAGGGGCTCGCGCTTCTTTGAACAGCCAGAGCCTCACTATGACGGGTCCGACGGGACGACCGCGTTAAGAGGTACGAACTGCCCTTTTCCTTGTTGTCCAGAGTCCAAACAATGGATCTTGAAGCTTGAATATAGCCTTCGACTCTTCGGTTATAATACTATCTTCTCCTTGCAGATGTCAAAGGACATGAAATTCGTCGGTAC
Source organism: Mycena filopes (assembly GCA_029281495.1). Classification (NCBI taxonomy): domain Eukaryota; kingdom Fungi; phylum Basidiomycota; class Agaricomycetes; order Agaricales; family Mycenaceae; genus Mycena; species Mycena filopes. Next base: position 397,912 of record JARIHR010000009.1, on the reverse strand, counting down.
TTACGGATGCACCCTCAAGCTGACACGATCAAAGCTGAACTCTAGTCTTGCAAGCCGACTCTATAGCCACACGTATCTGATTGCCAGTCGAGGAAAAGGTCCTGCTTCATTGGTTACTGGCATTCACCTTAAGCTCAACGAATGGTCGAACAAAATTTCTGAGTCGTGCCAGCGCGGCAACACCGGGCCGCATCGAGGCCTAGAGAGGGAGGGCACAGCCACATAAAGCGCGGGTTCCAGGCCTAGATCAGCCTGAGGGGATCGACTCGCGGAAAATCAGAATCGAGAAGAAGACATCCAGCGTGCGCTGTCGCTGTGCATGTATGGTGGTCCAAGCGCGAAATTCGATCGAGTGTGTGTTTGGCTGTGTTGTCCGGGCTCTTCCACTTTGCTGTCGATGACGATGTTCATTCTTGGGTACTTACGACTCGATTCCTTCTATGTGGACTACGGTGTCGAGATCCGTTCAAGCGTTCATGTCCTACTTCGTTTGCCGCCTGGTCGTAGGATGCGCGCCCTCTTGCAGCCTTAATTCTGGGTCTCACAGTACTCACACGTTTTTTTGGTGGGCTTCAATGACCTTGTTCGATTGCGAATGGTCATTAATATTTGCCTCTCACTTTTCGCCGCTACAGAACCTCATGTGTGGCGAATCGGACCGACCTCCGGCTGATCCCATACTTTGTTTCTTTGTTGAAGAGATTCTTTGTGACGCAAATAGTATACTCTACCCTTACCTGGGCACTTTTCTTGACTTGCAACATTATGGATTCCTCCTCCCCCCCCTTCCCTTCAAACCTCAAGCGCTCGGCCGAGGCTTCAGAACCACCACCACTGGATGAGCCAGCCGACAACTCTGCCGAGACTACCGGACGGCACAAAGTCAGTGTCGGTGCCACCTTCTGCCATGGCTCTGTTGCCCAGACGCGTTATTAGGTCTTGATTCGTCCCGCATTCCAGCACGAGGCCAAGGATCGCGTACGCCAGCAAGGATGAGTCTCTCGTGCAATACTTGCTGAAATTGTGCATTTGTCCAGATCGACACCCTCGAGAAAGAAAACTTGGCTCTCAAGGAAAAGCTCGCAGGCTCTACAGCTTCCGTATGTGACATGGCCCGTCTCTCGTTCTGTGCTTCTCAGATTGAACTCTAGTTGCGCGGACTTCAAGCCACAAACCTCGAACATGGAGAGGCATTCAAAGTCTTTGAGCAGGAGCGAAATGGCCTCCTGGCAAGTATTCAGGACGTAGGTTGCTCTCATGGGTGCATCATGGCGCGGGTATTCAGTAACCTCTAGGCCGATAGTGCTATTGCTGCATGGGCGAATAGGACTGCAGACTTGGAAGAGGCCGTGAATGTCAAGGTTCGTGAGCCGTTGTCCGCACGGCGACCAGATAATTACGACCCACACACAGAGCCGCACCGAGGCCGAGTTGAGAGCCCGCGTATGCTTTCCTTTTTTGCCACTGGTCAAGGCTAAGTTCCTTAAGACCAAAACCCTGGAAGAGGACAACTCTCGGCTTACTGGCGAGGCAATTACTCATCAAAAGCAAATGGCGACCATCCGCGAGGTACGGCCAGCCTTCCAAGTTACCCTCCAACGCTCGACCTGCTGCAGGAAAACGAGCGAAATGCAACGCACATCGAGGAGTTGGAAGCAGAAAAAATGCTGGTGGTCAGTTGCGTATCCCTCCGTGTAACTTCACTTTGTCTGATCATGAATAGGAACAAACTGAGACAGACACGACGGCGAAAGTAACGATCCTCTCCTTCAGCTGCGCCCAGACAATTGAGCTCCTCCTTTGACCAGATCATCCGTCTCGAGAAAGAGCTCGAGGATAGCCTAACTACAGCTGATACCGCGGTTCGACATCTTTTCTTTCCCGAGTTCCTGACTGAGTGCTTGCTCTCAAATCAGCGGCGTCATTGCTCCGAACTGAGTCAAGAGCGCAACAAACTCCAAAGGCTTCTGGATGAGGAGACAACAACCGCAGCGCAGGAAAAGGCGCGCAATGTTACACTTATCGAGTCCAAGAGCGATCTTAAGAAGGTTTTTTGTCTGTATTCCGTTTGGGTACCTGGAGAACTTACCAGTTACTAGGAACTGGCCGAATTGAAGGTAAACCTGGCGAACCAGCCACGTACTTCCTTCTGACGTCGCTCAAATCTAGGGCGAACTGCAAAAGACACAAGAGCGAATGAAAGATGTTGAGGTCCTCAATTCAAACCTTACAAAGGTCAGCGATCCCCGACCTCGGCTCGTCTATCCTGACAACTTCTCAGGAAATGGATACAATGCGGGGAGATGTACGCTTACGAGTCTTAGCCAACTGCCGAGGATCCTGACTTGTTGCAGCTGGCGCGCCCTCAGATACCCGAAGCCCATTTACCAGAAAAGCCCAAGGTTTGTCCGTGTACACGCCCTTGATGCATCTCACTGATTGAGGAGCGGCAACAGGATTTAGTGGTATGCGATTATCTGCAGCCTTGGTCGCGTCTTATTCCTACCCGTTGAAGCCCGACGCTGAGGTGCACCGCGAGTGCCGTGAAGATATTTCCAAGGTATAGTGGCGCCGTTGTGGGTATGAATTGTGGCCTCATGACAGATAAAGCTTGAAACTATGTTGGCCCAAGCCAGGGAGCGAATGGGCTCGATGGAGAAGAAGATTCATCAGGTGATTGCTGTTTTCCCGTCTTTGTGTTCCGCCGCTGACGGTGGTAGCATGAAAATCAATCGAAATGGACGCTCGACTATGTGGCGAAGTTGAACATCAAGTTAGCGCAGGCCGAAAAAGGCCCGGACGCAGACATGTCGGACCCCACCAACTCCGCCAGTTCCTCCTCAGGCGCCCAAAACCCCACGACCATAGATCCGTCAGGCCCGTCCACATCGCACAGCCAGCGTGAACCCGCCAACCACTCTGGCTCGTCACCTAACGCACCGGCCCATACGTCCCCGCACAACACGCAATCCAATCCTCAATCGAGCACTCCGGATCCCGGATCGCGATCCAAGGGCAAGCCAAGAAGGAAGCCAAAGATGGTTCCACGCCGCCAACGAAAAACCGTTCGGCCCTGGTGTCAGCGGAATGCACTCGTAAATCAATGCTGTTTCCTTTTGTGATTGTCCGTTGACCCGCCTGTCTTGCAGAAAGCTTTCCGAAAATATGTGCACAGGAAGCTCGGAATTGAATCGGACAAACAAATAGACAAGCTTGTGAAGTACCAGGCCCCTCCCGAGGCGCTCGCAGCCTTCGAAGCCGGAGGCCCTCAGCCGGCGCCGCATCCGACGACCAAGCTTTATTCCCTGGACATGGCGGGAGACGATGTTGTCTACAGTTCATGGAACGAGGCCGTGGGGGAGCGGTTGATACTAGGCTTCCTCCAAACGTACGAGCCGGAGGAAGAAATAGAAGAGGCAAGTGCTGAAAACGACAGCGATGACGATGACAAACGTGTCGACGAGCAATTCCTTAAGCCGCTCTGGCGTGGTCGCTTAGAAGGCATCCGAAGAGCGCTGGTCGATGTGGCTAGAACCCTCGTCGATCCGGAGTACATGAATGATCTGAGTAAGACAGCTCGACGCCTCACGCACCGGAACCAAGTACGCCATGGTTTCGTTCTGTGTTCAGTTGTTGATGAGGCTTCACTTTGAATAGCTCTTCGAACGGAGGTTACACTCGGCCCAATTGGCCTGGAGCGCGTCGGTTCGGAACCAACTCGCGGTTCTTTTCAACGTGCTTAGCGGCCTAGCCATGAGTTCGGACGACGAGATTGGACGAGAGCGAAGGAAAAAGACCTGCCGCGTTATACGCAAGGACTGGCGCCACGAGGTCTTAATAAACCTGCTGAAATGGTTGGATTATCACACCGACTACCAGAACCTCACCGCCAGTGGGGTGTCGTCCGGACCTGCGCCACATCCTCGTCTGCGGGCTGCCGCAGAGCCCGCAACCCAATCATCCTCACCAGTCATCAAGGGACTGCCGCGCAATCTATATTCCCCTGTCTGGCTTGCCACGCTTCCTAATGTGCAGGTTAGGGAGTTGAACCTCCAGGAGCCCATTCCCCTGCCTGTGGAAGTCTTCGAGCTGCAGACCAACGTTCGGTTTGAAGCCAATGAATGCGATAACGACGAATTTTGGCGACCCCAGAAGGGGGGCCTCTAGAGGGTCCGCCAGTATTTCAAACATCCTGTTGCCTGATTTGTGAATCCCAATCCTGTTCCGACCTAGGAGCATGTAAATAGACCGCGACACCACCTGTGTGATGAATTCTTTGAAGATGAAAGCCCAACGGCTGCTCAGACTAGTACTGCGGCGTATAAGGCAGACGATAGCGGCGGTCCTTCCGCTCAGTTATAGTCTAGGAACATACTTGCGCGTCGGGGGGGGGGGGGGGGGGGGGGGGGGGGTTATTATACTCGCGTGGTCCAAATGTCTGAACAACGAGTCTACCGAAGACAAACAGGCGGTAAAGTACGGGTGGTTATCGATACATAAAACCGCCAGATGCCAACGGAGCACACACCATTCCAGGGGGTCGGGCGTGCTTGATGTGCTGGGGACTGGCTGGCCGTTTGAGTGGCAGGACCTCCGGTTAGAACCCAACGGGACCTGACCATGAGCTCGATGCGCTCCTGTACAGGAGGGGTTCTCCCCTCCCAGGTAAAAATCCCCGGTGTCCACCAGTCTCCAGCAAATTGTCGCACGGCTGTCCCTTTGCAGAATGCATGCACGGGACGGGACGACCACATGTTGGAAATCTAGAGGAGAGACAAAAAGAAAAGAAAGCAAACGGGTCCACGGGAAAGGAGCGGCCCAAACAGACAAAGCAAATGCGAGCAGAACACGAGACAAGAGAATGAATTGGGGTTAGGAAGCCAGGAGCTATTTTAAACGACGAGACGAGGACAATTTTGAACAACGAGACGGAGACACTTTTAAACACCGCACGGGTGAGAGCGGGGATTACTCACGGTGGCCCAGCGCCCCTCGACTTGATCCTCCGCGAGAGCCCCCGCGGGCGAATGCATGATTCTGAGTAATGCGGGGGTGTTGAGTCCGGACGCCCGAGATCGAGTCACTGCGCGGACTAAAATCCACTCCATCCCCATCCGACTGCACCATTCCCATGTCGCGCTTCCCGGTGTTCCACTTGACCAGTAGCGACGTCATGTCCTGCGCAGAATTGAACGCGACACGGAGGTGGTAGGCGTGAACCGGGTCCAGAACGACTTGGAATGGTTTAGTGAAAAGGAAGGTGGGGAGGGCCGAGATGATGGACTCGAAGAGCTCGAGGGGAGGCAAGGGCGAAGCGGCAATTGGTCCGACCGTGATATACGCTTCCGGCACGGGGCCTTTTTGGCGTTTCGAAGGGAGATCAGGGGTGGGAGAGTGGTTGCGGACAACGGAGGTTGAAGTAATCCGCTCCCGAGGGGCGTGCCGCGGCGCGGTCGCACCCTCAAGCTCGAGGCGCACGAGGGTGTTCTGGATGAGTTCCAAAGTTTTACGAAGGTCCTTGTTCTCGAGACGAAGTGTCGCATTGACCTTGAGCTGATCCTCGAAGTTTTTCCGGATCGTCAGGTCCAGTTGGTCGCGGTCACTTGTGATCTCGCCGAAGCGGCGCGCGATCGCCGTGCTCAGGGCAGTCGTCGTGAGGGCGTCCGACAGAACAGCCCGATCCTCGAGAGCGGATACGCGCGCCGTCAAATCCGCGTCGACGCCAGTCGCCAGACTCATGGAAGCAGTGCCCTCGAGCGTGGTGATTCGCGCCTCGAGATCAGAGTTCTCGAGGACGGTGATGCGTGCTGCCAGATCAAAGTCGGCCCGTCGGAGTTCCTTGGAGCGATGGAAGAGCTCGTCGACATCGTCTGCAACGGAGTCCTGCGTGGGAGGTGGGGAATGCGACTGATGGGCAGGTGCGGAAGCGTGTTCCCCGAGGCGAAGTTCGACAGTCAATTTGCCGAGGTCGAGTGTCAAGTCAGCCACCGCCGTCTCCGTGGCTCTGACGACGTCCGCGATAATCTCGATGTTTTGGGTGGCGCGCTTGGCCATCGGAGCAGAAGTTTCGAGTTTATTATCCGGGTGCGAGTACGACAGCATGCCGAAGTGCGCAAAAGTGGTGAGCCGATCCGGATCAGGAGAGGGGCTTCGGGATTCGCGCGAATGATCAGATGCGGCAGGGGCAGTAGCAGTAGCTGCAGGCGCGATCACGGGATCGTCGGTGCGTGCGAGCGCACCCTCGGGCAGAGTCAAGGCACGAGCGATAGTCCGATTGGTGGAGGCGGGGCCCATGGCCGGTCCTGGATCCGCGTCAAGGACACGCCTAGCCCGAGGTTGAACCGGCAACTGCACACCTGAGAACATTCCGCCGCTGTTGGCGGCAAGGGACTGTTGGGCGCCTTTCAGCCCGGCAACGTCTGCGTGGGAGAGGCCTTTCTGGTGATGCACCGAAACTTCGCCGCCCACAGTTTTTTCGGGCGCGGGAGCACTAGTTCCTAGTGTTGCGTCATCCGAGGCGGAGCTGTTCAGAGTCTCGAGGAACGGGATCCCCGCAGAGAGAGAAGACACGACGTATTGAGCTGGGGTCGACATTACAGACAGAGCAGATTCCTGGGTAGACAGATATGCGAGTGCAGGAGCGGGGGGAAACGACCTCGACGGTCAAATTTCCTCCAGCTTTAACCCCTCGAGATTGATGGGCAACATAACTACACCGCATCATGTTTCAAGAGTCGGCGGGTGTATTATCAGCATCGGGCTTGCCTCGAAAATGCCCAATACGTCGAAGGCAAGCTTGCCCAGCAGGGGAGTAATCTCTCTGCGGGCTAGAAATCCCTTGAAAGTTTCCAACGCGGTCGGAAACTGGTTTGCGATTCCAGGTATCAATTTTTCGATGTTCTCCAGGAACACGGATCTCACGGGGATGAGTGCTGGGGCAGTGCAAACAAACATCGCGTGCGCAGGGTCCTCAACATAAGCATAGCAAAATCTGCAAAGTCTCCACTGTTGCGGGACAATGACCTTTTTACCCCGCTCTTTCCAGCGTCTTCGTTCGACAGCAAGAGCATGTCCCGACAAGATCATCTTTGTAAGCGCGCGTCGGTGTTCCGGGGACGCAATTCGGAGGTAGTGCCTGAAGTACAGTGACTTTTGCATTAAGGTTTTCGTCTTGGTATCCATTTCCATTCGTCCGACCAGAACATGTCTAACGCGCGAGGAGGCCACTATTTCATCGTCAACCCATGCTTCCATAGACCTTTCGACGTCTTTCATGGCAGTTTCAACTCGTTCGATTCCAAATCCTTGTGAGATGTCAAGAACAACTGGGAGATGCAAGCGGGACAAGACAATGCGCAGGTCATTTATCCAACACAGCCGCTGTTGGTGCGCGAGGGCAAGTGACTCCTGTAGTGCATTTGCCGCCGGTCGTTTGGGGTCCAATTGTAAGAGATAGCATAGGTATTTCAACGCGAGGAACACTCGGCGATATTTAATTGGCCAGATCCCCGTTTCCGAAAACAACACCGCTTTCATGCTCCGACGACCCATCCCGAGCATACGGCGTAGAAATTTCAGTTGAACGCGTTCCAAAAGGGCGAGACTTTTAGCGTCAACGTCGAGGCATACATCGCAGCCAGCGGTGAGGTACGGGTCGACGCGGGCCATATACAATGTTCTCGCATCCCACGCGGGTAAGCTCCCCACAAAGCGATCCAGTCCCAGCAAGACATTTGCCACGGTTGTGGCTTTCCCCGCCTTAACTCGATACTGTTCTCTCCAAATGAATTTTGAGCCTGTCTCCAACCATACCCCGAGGTAGCACGCCTTTTGAACCTGGGTAATAGGTTTGCCGCCCATATGGAACATGGGTTGAATTTTTTGCTTAGGACCAAAAGTCTGCCCTAAGCACTTGGGGATAGACGTCACACAGCCATTATTGTTTGCCCACGATTGTGCACCGTTTAAGCGGGATTGAAACCCGGTCGGGGCCCCCGAGGCCGTCATGATGTCGTCGGCATGTTCAACATTTGTGATGGGGACACCGTTGAGTTCGATGTCCTCTGGGTGCCACGCCAGAATAAAATCAGACATGAAGAGATTCCAAAGGTGCGGTGAGCCAGGGTCTCCAGTCAAGATACCAAGCAGTGACCTGAAGGCAGAGGCGAAGCGACCATCCAGACGGACAATATATCGGATGCGGTCATAGAGTTTTTTCAACCACTCGATCATTGGGCCCGAAATTCCCATTGTGGCAAGTTTGACCCATAGCGTCGACCTATCCGTGCCTGGGAAGGCGTTTTTGAGGTCGAGGTATGCCACATAAAGTGGTTTACCCAAGGAGTCGGCCTTGTCGATGAGACACAGCAACACAAACACATTGTCATTTGTGCGCAAATGGTCCTGGAATCCGTTCTGAGTCAGGGGAATAAGTCCGAGAGCTTCAGCACCCTCGCGAATCCTCCTGTCGATAATAAGGGTCAACATCTTCAGCATGCAGCATTCCAGGGCAATGAGCCTATAACTGGATGGTTCCGTAGGGTCTTTGTCCTTTTTCAAAATACCAATCAGCAGAGCGGTGAGCCAGAGTTGTGGCATCTCTTGGTGCTTCAAGCAGTATTGAAAGAATAAGAGGAGTTTCTCATTCGGTATATCCATGCAGTCCTTGTATGAAAAGCCGTCGACTCCCATTGCGGTATCAATACCGTGCGCCTTTATGTGCCGCTTCATGGATTCAATCTCCTCGATGGTTATTTCTCGCGTGTACGACTGCCGTGGGGACGTATCGGGACGCGGGTTCCTCAAATCTCGATTCATTTTCGCGTTAAACTCAAGTTGGTCTGAGTTGAAAGATCTCGGTGTAACTGCGGGAAAATTGAGACGTGCCTCGAAGTCGGTGGAGAGAGCTTCCACCGTAACCTTTGCAGGTTTCGGACGAGGGTCTGTGCGTTTACGGACGAAGTCCCAAAACTCCTTTGGTTCTTTGCACGCAAGCAGTTCCTGTCGCAGCGCGAACTGCAACGCGTGGACCTTAGCTCGCCCACGATGACTGCGATCAGTGTCCTTGTCCGGCGCGTCCTCCCCAGTCTTCCATGGGTTGGGTCGAAGTGGGGATGTCTCCTCAAGTGTTGTCCACACTTTGTGTCTCGAACTCAAGGAGGGAGGGAGCGGGAGCGGGACTGGCAGTGGAACAGTGATGATGGCAGTGTACGAGAACAGTTCGTGGGGGCCCGATGCACTTACCGCTGCTCGCGCCAGAGAATATGCGGATCGCTTTGATTCATTGTTGGCTTTTGAGTCCACGTGAACAAAGCATGTTTCCGCCTCTCTGGCTGCCAAGAGCCTCACGGTAGATTTGAAGAGATCCCCGTTGTTACCGGGCCATCCAAGTTGCGAATTCTTCGCCGCCAAATAACAGAACTGGTGTATGATCATTTTGGAGGTGCAGAACACCAGCAAATTCCTGTCTGTTGGAGTCCGACGAATTGCTTCGTGGATGGCGAATATACGTGCACGGTCCGCAGTCAGACGTACGCCGAGGGGGCGTGTGCGAAGGGCAAAAATAACAGTGCTGCAGGCGCCGGTATTTTTTTCCACCGCGGGTCGCCGCTCAATACAGCACTACGCGTTCCTGGTTTGTAGAGGTATCGACGTAGCAAGAACCGGGCCCCACAACGATTCGAGTGCCTCATCCTTAGTCTGTTTTGCATCTAATGTTGCTTGGTATAAGGCGTCAATACTCCCGGATCCGCTGAAGTCGGGTGTTGGCTGTGTGACCCTACCAACTCGGGGAATTTGTGTGAACGCGGCCGAATCCAAGGTCAGACAAATCCGCATATGATCTGCCCACTCTTCATCTTCATCTTCGAGAGGCAGGGCCACATCAAACTTGCGGACAAGCGGCAACAGGCTGCGGGATACGACGGCGTAGTCAATTACAGATTCGCCGGCGTGTTGCCACGAAGTCATGCGTCCTGGCGCGGTTGAACTTTCCATGAAGGTGCCGTTAAGAATACACAGATCATTACGCTCGCACTCCCGTATGACCGCCTTTCCACGCGTGTTGACCTTGTCTTCTGGATCTGCAGATGCCCTGGCCCAGCGCTTGTCCCACTCGACCTGCCGGGTCGACGCCTGCCGCGACCCAGTGCGCGCGTTCAGGTCCGACAAAAGTGCGACATGTTTATCCGGGCTTTGCGAGCAGAGTGCCACCGTTTCCCAGAGTTTTTGCAGAGGTTCAACATCGGTCCAGCCCTCCCAGCGCGACGATTCAGGAGGTATATATGCTCCAATGAGCCACATTGTGCCCATGTCAAGGACGAGGATGTCCGGCGAGCTCAACGGTGACTTGACGAACGAGAATGTGTCCCTAATGATCAGGGCTACACCTCCTCCCCGACGTGTGTCCGTTAGCAGGGGTTTTCGCGGCAGAGAGATCAGAGTGAACCCTGGCGGCACATCTGCGGCTTCGTCCTCCCCAGGTAGCATATCCGTTTCGGCAAAGAACATAATATCATACTCACTGAGGACGTCATGGAAGTCCGCACTCGGTAGCTTCAGAGTGAAATTGTGATATATATTCCAAAACATAATTTGGACGGCATCAAGAGGTCGCAGTTTTCGACTACGAGTACGATTCTGGCTGCCGGTACCAAGGATATTCCGTGGTGGGACTTTTGAACCTTGCCCAGGGCCGAGGTTGGGATTTGCGCGAGTACTGGAGCGTGTGTTTGGGTAGTTCACCGGCACAGTTGAGCCCGTAGTTTGGTTGCTCGACGAAACACTGTTTACATAGCTCCGCGCCACGAAGTCCAGGAGGCCCATATCAGCTATAGTCTCAAAGGGAATGTCCTTGTTTCCTGCGGCGTTGGTACAGCGAGCGAAGTGGACTCGGAGGGGCGACAGGGAACTTACGCGCGACGAGAATTTCGCACGGGCTGAGATCAACATGCGGTAAGAGACCCTAACTCTGACAGACAGTCTGCTGCTCATTAAGACAGGGTAGAGGAGGGCCACAGAGAGCAGGACGACGACGGGCAGAAACGGCCAGAGCGGTGTTGAAATGTCGGTTGAAGTTGTCGTCGGCCGATGTGTCACCCAACCGAAAGGGGTAGCGCGGGACGGAACGGAGAGCAACGCGGAAGATCCGCGTTCCGTGAAGGGTCCGTGCGTGGGTGCGAGAAAGTTGCCAGCAGGGCCACTCGACAAAGCGGCTCGGGATGCCCCCGAAATGCCCCTCAGGCGACAAGACGGGTGCAGGGCACCCTTCTCGCTGCCAGCACTTCCCATCAAGATGGCATCCGTAGGCGATGCATGGGGTTGCGGGGCAGGAGCAGGGTGAAGGAACGCGGACACGAGTAGCAACGAGAAAAGTAGCCGCAGTAGCCGCCGAAACCGAAACAGTAGCAGCACCGCAGACGCGGCTCGAAAGCCCTCGGAAAACACGAGAGGTTCTTGTTTGGCCACACCCAAGTGCAGGCGGAGGTCTTCCGAGGCAGGAGCGGCGAGATTTGTGAAAGTAGCCAAAATCGACATGGCGGTTTACAGGTTACGGTGTGTAGTTTGCAGCAAGAGTCGGTGTTGTGTTGCATCCTGTCCCGGTCGGTTATCCAACTGCTTTTTCACGCCCTCTGCGGGGACGAGATCCGGCGGACACGAAGACAGAATCGTTGACGGGGAAGCTGAAATTCCACCTCACATCTCTCTGCGTCCGCGATATCTTGAATCGAGGGCTGGAGAGGGAGGGCACAGCCACAAAAATCAGAGCCAGTCTGAGCGGATTGGGATCCGAGGGCAAATCCAGAATCGAAAAGAAGACATCTAGCGTGCACTTGGCGTGCACTGTTAACGTTGTCGCTGTGCATGTTTGGTTGGTCCAAGCGCGAAATTCGATCAAGTGTGTGTTTGGTTGTGTTGTCCGGGTTCTTCCGCTTCTTTGCTCCTACTCGGAGTCCATCTCCCTCCGGAACGCTACGTCTCGAGGACGTCTTACGAACTGGCCACTGGGAAGAGCCTCGGCGGTTCTCGCCGAGACTTTGCTTTCGTCGAGGCTCTGTCGGTTTCGCAGAGACTTGGCGGGGAAGGAAGAGGCCCGTGGTTATCTGGTTTTGTCGCCTTCATGGCTGGCTATTCCCTCCCCCGGAGCTACTCGATGCCGGGATGGACGTGGACTTGGGAGGCGAGGTTTCCTGATACGGCGGCAGCGTTGATTTTTGGACTGCTGGCATCTCAAGAGCCAGCATTTGGCCCGTATCAAGCTCCACCTGCCTTCTTGGAGACGTGCGCGACGGGCATCTAGTCGCGCGCCCCTCTGGTGCTCAGCTGCAGCCTTTCTGCGAAACCCCGCCAAGATGGACGACACACACCTGCGTCCCCGCCGTGTGTCCACCCGCCAACACCTCGATGGCGCCCTTTCTCCATTGCAACGGTCTTACACGTGTCGGGGGAGCAGCCATGATTCCTGGCAAGACGACGGCGTTCTTCGTGACCCCCACTCCCTCTGCGACGTTCGGTTCGTACCGACCCCGTACGTTTGCCTATTATTTCATTCATCCCTTTCCCTCACAGAGCGTGGATACGCAAATACCGTCCGACCTTCACCATCCAGAAGCACGTCTTTTCAGGAGATCACCACTCCGCTTTCGTCCACGTTTTTGCACCAGACGATGGACCGTTGAGGAGGACAGACGGCGAGCATATCCGATCCAATCCAAAATAGCGCGGCCACCCTTAGCGCGACGCGGTCCTGGTCGACGAGGTGCTGCGGTCATGCGCTGCCTTGTTATCTATCGGTTGTCGCTGAGACTCTGCTGGTTGCGCAGGTCTTACGGGTTCGCCCAACCAAACTTGCTTCCCCTACGCTGGCTGTTTCTCTTCCATAGCTGATGGCTTCCTCTATTTAATACGCGCTTGAGATCTGGAGCATCTCACGACGTCGTCTTATGAGCCCTTTGCACGTATCTGTTCCTGACATACCTCGTGTGACCTCATCCATGCTCACCATCCCTTCTTTCGACAAACCGGGCCTTTTGGTGCCCAACCCGGATGCTCTATCTCCCCATGTCCTTCGATTCTCGCGACGCTTGGAGTTGGGCTCTTCCGCGCAGCGACAGAGAGTCCTATACCTTACCCGTGAAGATGTAATCCCTGTTTGTACATATTGTGGTCCAATCCTTCTTTTTTCCGCTATGGCTACCGACGAGTTTGAACTCCCTAACAACATAAAAACCGCAAGAGCTCTATATCGTCAGGTCCAACAGGAGTTTTACCGGTGGAAACAGCCGTGGATCACCCAACTACTCAAGAATCCAAGCCCTTCCTTTGGCTCCGCCCAAGGGTGCTATGCGAAGTTCAAAATACCCCAGGATGTCTTCAAAACACTCCCGAATCCTACTCCGAAATTTGAAGACAGTGGAGCCGGCGATTTCATCTACGAATGGACATACGACGGAGATGGCAAGCCCGACGAAGGGAGGGCAATTCCCGTGAAGGTGGTCGCACCTGCCCACCCACACCTGGTCGCGCATCCGCCGTATCAGTTCTGTACTCCAGCCTTGCGCAGCGAGAATGCGCGCATGATCGATAACAAGGACGCACCGTTTATTCCATTTCCTGAGGACCCCGCGTTCCCGCGCGAAGGGTATCTCAGCCTTTTCGATGCCGTCCAGTGGGAAAACGACCAGCAAGATCCTGACGGTACATCCATCACTTTCGAATTCCCTGCTGTTTACATGAGTTGGTAGAGGAGATCATTCAGTTCGAAACCGTCCGCCGACTGCACATCCACCTCGGTTTCTCGGCCGACCTTGTTGAACAGATCCTGCAGACAATGGGATTCCCACCCCTCCGAGCCTCAAACGAGAGTGGACTCCTGTGGGCGGTATCCCAGAGGTCGGTTTTCAAGCCGTTTTAAGGCCAAACATGCATTCATGTATAACACAGAGACATGCTGCCCGTTATTTGGGGTGATGGTCTCCCGTCTGAGAGGAAACCACAACTTCCACCTAATTTTCCCTACGATCCCGTCTCCACCCATCCGTCCAGTCAGATCGATGCAGGTATGGCCAAGTTCTGCCCAAATTTAAATTGTTTGTTGCTCAACTGCCGCATCCACGGTGTGTGAGGGAGGGATCCCAATAGTCTTGACATCCTCTGACAATGTATTTAGTCGATTCCAGCTGGGAGTTGAGGACACCCCCCGTTGTGCCGAAACAACCCAGCCTCACCAGTGGCCAGTTGCTGCTGACTTCAGGTCTAATCTGCGGCGATGAATGCTTCCGTAATATAAACGAGGATGATCGTATGGTGCGTGTACCGGGCAGGTTTTAACTGTTATTCATGCCTTTCCTCAGAGTGACAGCTTCGCCGACGGGCCTCCTGATGCTCTGGCTGTGCTGTCCAGCCTAGTAAGCCTTGAACCGGACACTATTCCATGCACTCTAGCTGTGATTTGCCAAATGAGTTGCCGGGAGGTGCGTGATAAAATTCCTCATCGATCAACCCAGTGCTAAAAGTTCAGTTGCAGGTTTTTCTCCGTCGGCAGCACATGATTGACGACAGTAAGGTTACTGCCCCGCCAGAGCAAACTCACTGGCAGCGGCGGCAAAAGGCCAAGAGATGTGATTTCAGTACGCTCAGTCTGAAGGGAATCTCCCGTGCTGACTTTCAGTTAATCGTTCAAAGCCGGAAGACCTGCAGCGTATGTGTCCTGGGTGTTTCCTGCCATTTTATTCTAAAAACCCTCTGGATGAATCAGGAGCATGCCCTGCGTCCACCCAGGCTCATGCTCCAACGCGCGATGCCACTGCTTCCAACTCAAGATCCGTTGCGAGAGGAATTGTCGTTGTGAAAAAGAATGTGTGTCCGGCTCGCTCAACTGCAAATATGCCTCACCACAGTGCCAGGTGTTCGTCGCTGGAAGGGGTGTGATTCTACGTGCGCAAGGACCAAAAAGTGCCGTTCGGCCTGTAAATGCCGTCGAGAAGGGCGCGAATGCGATCCAGAGGTCTGCGTGGCCTGCGATGCGCGGTAAGTGGGAACCTTTTTTTTCTCTTGGTACCCTAGCTTATGTCGGGACACAAGGGGGCTGCATCAACATTTTCCGGATGAAGCTGCGGGACCACCTGGCCAATGCACCAATGTTGCCCTCCAACGAGGGGCGTTCAAGGTGCATCTCTCTTTTTCTCTTTCTTTTTCTTTCAATTGAACCAAGCGCAAATAATCAACAGAAGTTCGTCGTTAATAAATCAACGTACGGCCTCGGTGCTTTTGCGGCAGAAAGCATGTTCATAGGCGATACGTTGGGAGAATACGTCGGGGAGCTCATTGACAACGTTAATGAAACAGTTGGTCACCGGTACGTGCCGCCTTCAAGTTTACTTCAGAGGCTTTCCTGACCTTTCCCCCGTTGAAAGGGGCGTTGTTCAAGACCACAGTGGGCTGAACTATGTGTGTCTTCTTGTATTTCGCGACTCGCCGTTATCATTAACTTTCCTACCAGTGCTTCGGCATGGGAAGTGTAGATGCCACCGAGGTCACGACAGTTGACGCGCAATGGCTCGGAAACCCGACGCGATTCCTCAACGATTCCAGGCCAAACCCCCCAAATTGCGAGGCCGTCGGTGTGTGGCACCTTACCTTGGCTACTTTGCTTTGCACATCGAATCATGTTTTGCAGAGGTTCTGGTCAACGGTGAACGGCGGCTTGCGATTCGAGCGAGTGAGTTGGCAGTGCTGCCCTTAAATTGTGCCGTTGGTCTGAATGGGGATGCAGTGAAACCGGTGAGATACGGAGATGAACTTACACTATCCTACGGAATGCGCTATTGGAAGGAGGGAGAAGCGCAAGTGGGCGAAGAGGGTGGGCCCGGGAGTGGACTGAAATCTTAGGAGGAGCAAAACGCAAACCTGCTCGAAAAGGTGGCCACTATCACCATGTTGTTGCATCAGTAAGGGTTACTAGTATTCTCGCGACGAATAGGACGGTTTTCAGTGTTGTGTTGCATCCTGTCTCCGTCGATTATCCAACTGTTTTTTCACGCCCTTTCCGAGGACGAGCTCCGCCGGACAAAAAGACAGAATCATTGACGGGGAAGCTGAAATTCCACCTAACATATCTTGAACCGAGGGCCCGGGCCAGGGAGGGAGGGCATAGCCACAGAAAGCGAGAGTTCCGGGCCTAGGGAGATCAGGCTGAGCGAATTGGGCTGCGCGGAAAGTCAGAATCGGGATGAAGACTGTTAGATTCTGACTCGGTGTTCTGACTCCCGATTCGGATATTGTATTGTAATCGACCCTGGTCAGAGTGAAACCCCTAACGTGTTTCTCTCTGTACCAGGTACGACTCTTATTTACTTAGTTCATTACTTTGTATCCTAACGTCTTTCTCTCTGTACCAGAAATACAATTATCTGTTTAACAGGTTATGAGCCCCGACTGTGCTTAAATCACATCGAATTCACAGCGCAATCTTAACCTCGACTCAAATTCATCTCATCTCATCTCACACTGCTCTCCACTACTCCTCATCTTCTTCCCACACGATGAACCAAGGAAATAACCCCAACACCAACCAAGACAAGGAGTGGAAGGGAATAAAGTTTACCCCTATCCGGGAAGACGAGGACGGCTCAAACAACTATACCGAGTTCAAGCAGAAATCCATTCTCGAGCTCGATGCTGCAAACTACTGGAGATTTGTCGATGGCCCCGACTATCACCCTCCGGCTATCCCCGAGCTCAAGCTGAGCCAACAAGTCAATGGCCTCGACAATATCGGAGC
This sequence comes from Mycena filopes, assembly GCA_029281495.1. Taxonomy (NCBI): domain Eukaryota; kingdom Fungi; phylum Basidiomycota; class Agaricomycetes; order Agaricales; family Mycenaceae; genus Mycena; species Mycena filopes. The sequence continues at coordinate 381,132 of JARIHR010000009.1, read as the reverse complement.
TCCCGTTACGATCACAGTACCGAGGAACGAGGCTGTCGTCGCAGCCGCCAGGCAGCAGGCTGAGGCTTGGTTCTCCGGCGACAAGAAGGCGCATGCCATCATTGTGAAGGCAGTTCCCCACGCGAAGTAAGTCCGCGCACGATGCTTGGCTGGCGCTCAAGAACGAATATGAGGCGGCCAATTCCGTCACTGCTATCACCATTATTTAAGCAGCAGATCCTGGCGAATCAGTGTGGCACTCACGAGGATCCCGTCCGCTGGCGCCAAGTCATGGTCCAGCTCTCCCAGAAGCTACGGGAAGCCGACCCCAACGCGATGTCCAACAACAGTTTGCGAAGCATCCGGTCACGCTGATGACCCAGGCGGACGCTTGGCGCTACTGCCGGGATTCTCTTTGCGAGAAAATTCGCCAGGGTGACCAGATGGGTTTCCCTGTCACATCCAACGCCGTCATTCAGCGTTTGAAGCAAGAAGAGGTTGAGAAAGGAATCGCACCTTCGATTGTCTCTATCAACGCAATGGTCACCGGCGGGAAGGCAAAACAGCATGGGGACGCCGTCCCAAATGCCTACGCTGCAGCTACACCCAGCGCAGCAGCGTCCAACCAGCGTCAGCGCAAATTCGAGAAGGCACAGGTCCGTCAGGGCAATCGTCCCGCTCCCTACAACTCCCAGCAGCGCTCCGAGCCGCGCGAGCGGCGCAAGGTGTGCGAAACCCAGTACTGCGAGACGCCGAGAGGGCATGTCCAGGCAGACTGCTTCTCGTACGGAGGGGGCAAAGCCGGGAAATATCCCGAATTCTATCGTGGGAGGAGAGACGTCCACCTCCCGTTGGACGCGAGGTTTGCCGCACGGCGCAAGGAGATGCTGGAGGGCGGAGGTTCTGGTAATCGATTTGCTGGACTGGTGGAGTATACAGACGACACAGAGGAGGATGTCGAAACTGTCATGAGCAAAGTAGAGGATGGTTTTGCATTCATGATGTCGTTGACGATGAAGTTGGGATTGACGAGGAAATTCGGGTGAATGCGATAGTCTGCAGCGCTACCGAACAGGACGACTCGGTCCACCATGACACTGGAGCGTCGCGGCACACCTTCAACCAGGAGAAGTTTTTCCACAACTATACCACGTTCGAAGCGCCGTTGGTCGTACACGGTTTCGGCACCAGCCTGAGCACTCAGGCAGTCGGTAAAGGGAAGGTTGTGCTCAAAACCACGTACGATGGCACCGTCCGCAACTTCTCCCTGTCCAACGCGCTCCATATCCCAACGCGCTCCATATCCCAACGCGCTCCATATCCCAACGGCAAGGTGCAATCTCATCTCGGGATCCAGGCTGGATCGGAAGGGAGTCAATACACAGACAGGGAATGGGAAAATCCCCTACTTCAATGCTGCCAACGTTCCATTCGCCAGTGGAGTGATCGTCCGCGACCTGTACAAGATGGAGGTGGAGGTGGTGGAAGCAGTGTCTCCGCAAGGAGAAGCAAGCTAGTAGCGAGTTGATCGCCGCGATGGTTCCGTCGGTCGTCTCTTTGGGCCTGGAACCGAAAGCGCCGAAACGGCCAAGCAGGGTTTTTCCACCGTCTAGTCGGCCACATAGACGTTAAAGGGCTTGAGCACGCCACCACAGGACTGCCGGTCGACAGTGTCCTGGTCAAAAACTGCCGCATTTGCGCTCTCGCCAACATCAAGCGGCTCAAATTCCCTCGCCGCAAAGCCACCAATCGTGCCGACCGCCCTCTCTTCCGTATTCACTCCGACATTTGTGGTCCCCTGCCCATTGGGTATGGGGGTTTCGAATACTTCATCACTTTCAACGATGACTGCTGCCGCTATCTCGCCACCTACTTTCTCAAACACAGATCCGATGCGCTCAAATGCTTCACCGAATTCGTACCGCCGCCGAGAAATTTCTTGGCTACCTCATCGTGTTCCTTCGAGTCGACAACGCGCCGGAGATAATCCACGGCCAATTCAAGGACTACTGCAAGGCCCAAGGGATCACGTACGAGCGCATAGTTCCAGATGCGCCCCAACAGAATGGCGTCGCCGAACGAGCCAACCAGATCATCGAGCGCATGACGCGAGCAATGCTCGTCGACAGCAGCCTCTCCTTCTGGTTCTGGCCTCTCGCTGCGCAGGCCGCTGTCCACATCAAGAACCGTGTCCCCCATGCCTCGCCGGAATCCGGCAAAACCCCTTTTGAAGGCTGGTTCAAGCGCAAACCAGACCTATCGCACCTCAGACCATTCGGCGCACTCGTCACCGCGCGCAAGACGCACTCGGACGACCTCATGTTAGCTCGTTCCTCGCGGGGAAGAGGGCCGTTTTGTCGGATACGCGCGAGACTCGAGGGGGTATCTTATTTGGTTCCCCGACGCGAGGGCCATTCGACCGCGTCGAGATGTCGAGTTCCACGGGTTCCCCAGCTTCCTCCCGTCACCGCCGCTCTCCGAGATTCTATGGGATGATATACCCATGGACTTGGAGCCACGCTTTCGTGACAAGGAGGAGCATATCGTTTTAGAGCAACGCTCTACCGCCTCTGAGCGAGATCCTACCACCGCCTTTGAGCGTAACGAGTGCGTTAACACACTCTGCTCGAGATAATCGGATTTACTCGTACCGAATCCGACTGGAGCGTGTATCGACGCACCGAAGGGTCCGAGCGGTCCATTGTCACCAGCGTCGACGACATGCTTATCGCGTCAAGTTCGATTGCCGAGTCGGACGGCGTCGTTGCAGCATTGGCATCCCAATTCGAAATTACTGACAACGGCGAGCCCACGCTGCACCTGGGATGCTCTATTCGGCGGGATCGCACGAGCCGTACCATTCGACTTGACCAGAAAGCTTACACAGAGTCCATTCTACGTGAATTCGGGTTTGAGAAGTGCAATTCAATCTCCACCCCCATGGATCCCAACACGCGATTATCCCCAGCTTCCGCGGAGGACGTCGAGAAGGCCAAGGACTTCTTTCCCTACACTGCCGTCGTCGGCAAGCGCATGTACTTGTCCACCTGCTCCCGCCCGGACATCGCATACACCGTGCGAGAACTGGCCAGATTCATGGCGCCCTATGGCCCGGCTCACATCGCAGCAGCCAAGCACTTACTCCGATACCTCCGGGGCACCACCGCATACGGGATTACCCTCGGAGGCTGTGAAACGCTGCACCCGCTTTTCAAAGCACTCACCGACTCGGATCGGGGAATGGGAGACACGCGAAAGTCGGTATCCGGCTTCCTCATCATGATGGGGGATTCACCGCTTTCCTGGAGCTCCAAGCAGCAGGCGGTCTATGCCCTTTCATCGTGTGAAGCTGAGTACCTCGCTACCACTCACTGCGCACGCGACATTCTCTGGTTCCGGAATTTATTCGCGGAGCTTGGCTTTCCACAGATTCAGCCGACTTCATTGTTCTGCGACAACCAGGGCACTGTCGCCTGCACTCACGACCCCCACTCGCATTCGAGGATGAAGCATATATCCATCCGCGAGCACTTCATTCGCGACTGTGTGATGAAGCGGCTGATCGATGTCATCCATGTTGCCGGCAGGGAGAACATCGCCGACCTTCTCACCCGTTGGATATCGATGCTCCGCCTGGACGCCAGTCAAGGGGGGGTGTCAGATTCTGACTCGGCGTCCTGAGTCCCGATTCGGATATTGTATCATGTAATCCTGTAGCTAACGTGTTTCTCTCTGTACCAGGTACGACTCTTATTTACTTAGCTCATTACTTTGTATCCTAACGTGTTTCTCTCTGTACCAGAAATACAATTATTTGTTTAACAAAGGCATTATTCTGCGTGCGCTGCTGTCGCTGTGCATGTTTGGTTGGTCCAAGCGTGAAAAATCGATTGAGCGTGTGTTTGGTTGTGTTGTCCGGGCTCTTCCGCTTCTCTGCTCTGACCATCTCCTTCCTTGCTCTTGGTGGAACGCTACGTCTCGAGGACGTCTTACGAATTTGCCACTGGGAAGAGCCTGGGCGGCTCTCACCGAGACTCTGCTTTTGTCGAGGCTCTGTCGGTTTCGCAGAGACTTGGCGGGGAAGGAAGGGGCCATGGTGGGACCGTGGTTATCTGGCTTTGTCGCCTTCATGGCTGGCTGTTCCCTCTCCCTGACCTGATCGCTGCCGGGATAGACGTGGATTTGGGCGGCGACGTTTCCTGATACGGCTGCAGTGTTTCTCCGGGCTCTTCCGCTTCCTCCACTTCTCTGCTCCGATCATCTCCTTCCTTGCTCTTGGTGACGCTTCGTCTCGAGGACGTCTTACGAACTGGCCACTGGGAAGAGCCTCGGCGGTTCTCATCGAGACTCTGCTTTCGTCGAGGCTCTGCCTGTTTCGCAGAGCCTTGGCGGGGAAGGAACGGGGACCGTGGTTATCTGGTTTTGTCGCCTTCATGGCTCGCTATTCCCTCCCCCGGAGTACTTGATGCCGGGATAGATGTGGACCTGGGCGGCGAGGTTTCCTGATACGGGGGCAGCGTTGATATTTGGACTACCGGCATCTCAACCAGCGTTGGGCCCGTTTCTGCAGCACCAGCTCCACCTGCAGCACCAAGCTCTACCTGTCTAGAGGCGTCTCTGACAGGCATCTAGTCGCGCGCCCCTCCGTTGCTCGTCTACAACTCTCCCTACGAAGCCTTCTGACAGGACGCCCGAGAATACGCCTGTCCGCCAATCTCTTGATGACGCCCTTCCCCAATCAACCCTACCCTACGTGTGTCGCGAGCCCGCCACGTCCTGCGGTCCTCGCTATGTCGACCGCTCCCACCCTCAGCTCACTGCCCAACTCACTCGCATCTGCTTTCCTTGCCCCATGCTGTCTCTCATCCTAATCATGACCACGCTCGCCTAGCTGGTCTCGTTGGATTATGGCCTATTATGGCCCTGTTACCCGACATGACTCGTTCACAGCTGTCTTTCTGCCATATGTTGTCACATATCCCGCCCTATCCCGCCCTCAACACCGATGATATGGCTCTCCAAGTGATTGCCAAAATTTGATCGCCCGGCACCGAACAAGGCCGAGCTCTTGGTTGAATTTTGAACATCCCCAATTGTGCAGACCGGTCGTCACAGTGTACACTACGATAGTACCAAACCCGTGAAAACTACCAGTGACCTAGAGGCAACGGCCTGTGGCGTACGCGGAAGAAAATCAAGCGGGAATAAGGGAAGATGCCAAATGGGTCGTCAAAGTCGTCAGCAGCGGGATACAGCTTCAGTTTGCCCTCCACATTCTGCGCTTGGAGGAGGACATTCTTGAACGCCTCAAGGGCCGTAGTGTTCCCAAACAAACGAAACTCACAGCCCAGCGTAGCTTGCTCAATGGCCCACGTCATGAGGTGCCCGGTAAGACGACGAAGGTCCCCAGATCTGGAGATATCCCCTATTGAGGTGGAGATAGTGAGAGTGTGTAACCGATATTCTCGCCTCAGTAACTGGAACAGGGGCGCGTAGATGGCAGGGTACTGGTCGATGATAAAGGCGAGTTGCCGTAGGTTCGGATGAGAGCGGACTACTCTCTCAAGCAGTGTCGGATGAAGGCCCGGAATTTCCACAGACAAGGTGCGTAGGCTTGCAAATCGAGGGATCAAGGGGACACGTGGATGTGCGGGCGGCAGGCCGATGATGTGAAGTTCCCTGAGCACAGGGAATGCGAGGTGATCGAAGAAGCCTGTTTCACAGATTCCTCGAAAAGTCACACTGAGTGTTTCAAGATGGGGGAAAATAACCGCCACCGTTGGGTAATGTGGACCATCACTCCAGACAACAAAGCGGGCTGTGCGAAGGGACGTGCACTGGCTGAAGATGGCCAACCACGCGGAGAATCTTATATTGATTTGGATTATCAGCGTTCTCAGCTGCGACCATGGCAAAGCCGTCAGTAACATGGGGCGACGTCTGGTGGAGAGCCGAAGGCCGGCGGGCAGAACCCTTTGGTCGCGGACGGTCGAGCGGTGTAGTGGACGTTGGAGGAGATTCCACCTGGGTGTGATGAGAGAGAGGGACTCAAGGGCAGGCATGCATGAACCAGGGCCGCCATTGAGGAGATTCGGCAGTTGCGACTGCGGAGAGGAGATACGGAGTATGCGGACAGATGCAAAAAGAGACGGATTGTATCGCGCCATGCGAAAGGCCTTGTGTAGGACGTCGTAGGATTCATCTACGGCGATTGAAAGTGTAGCGGTAGGCGCCTTCGCCCTCGCCAACCAGGACGCCATTTGGACGTGGTGATTCTTGTCATGAGCGAGAAATGAACGGCCGAGCACGAAGGAGGCCGTCCGCCACAGGCCAGACGTGTCTATGGCAACGGTCCGCCACCCGGCGCACACCTGCAGCAGCACCAAGGGTGACCCAAACCGATCCGGCTGGGTGTCGGAAGGGCATAGAAGGAATATCTCCGATACAACTTCGACGGGAAGACGATGTATGGGACAGTTAACTTCGGCGTTGGTGGTCCGCAGATCGACGAAGATGCCGGTCAGGTCCTGGAGGTAGCGGTCGTTGGCTGCGGTCAGGATCGCATTGTGTGCCTTGGTAAAACTGAGGGCCGATAGCTCCTTCGCATGAATGTAGCGAACGAAGCAAAGAGCGAAGAGGAAGGCCTCCAACACCCTGAGAGTCGGGAAGTGCAATTTGAACAATATGGACTGGTTGTGACCAGCCAAAAGGGTCCAGGAGAGGTTCTCCTGTTGCGAGAGATTAGCGATGGGCATAGAGAATGAGCGCTGGAATGGACCTTGTCGATTTCTGTGTCGTTAATGGAGTCGATTGGGGGTAATACTTTTTGAATGTCTGGACAATTGGAATCCACTTCTAGGGCGACTGGTTGGGGAATAAGACAAAAGACAGGGGCGTCTCAAAAGGTTTTAGGACGCACGATGACTGGGGCCGGCACCAGAAACAAAGACAACGCAATCGGGCGAGAACAAAGGCATTGGAAGTATATGAATCCGCAAAGGGATTGACAAGGGCCTAACGACCGGATGAGACGCAACAAGGCGAGTAACATGCCTGGCACCCACCAATTTTGAAGGCCTGACATGGCCATGGCGGTTCGAAGAGATCTGGTATTATCAAGGAGATCAAATGAGGACGGCGGTTGGCATACAACTGCAAACAGTCTAGATCTCGATATTGCGGGAATTGTCGAGACGAGACGTTGGAGGAAGCGGCGAAATCCTGAAGGGTGAGGGCCGCCGTTACACGCGTGAAAGGGACTAGCGGATTGGATGGACCGGGTTGGCTTTGCCACCAGCGCCAGCAGAAACGTAGGGGCAAGTTCGTGGCGTGAACAGCGCAAGACGCACAGGCAACATGATGGGGGGTACACCAGACGAAGAAAGCAATCGATTTGGCGAAGTCCGTCGCGCAATGCGGTTGCGTAGAGTCTTCCCGGGAGATTTGGTGAGCACCAAGGAGAGGTAGGGAGATAGTAAACAAGTACCACTAGATGCCCGTCCGAGACGCCTCTGGGCAGCTAGAGCATGGTACTGCAGAGACGGGCCAGATGCTGGCTCTTGAGATGCCAGCAGTCCAAAAATCAACGCTGCCGCCGTGTCAGGAAACCTCGCCTCCCAAGTCCACGTCCATCCCGGCATCGAGTAGCTCCGGGGGAGGGAATAGCCAGCCATGAAGGCGACAAAACCAGATAAACACGGTCCCCGTTCCTTCCCCGCCAAGGCTCTGCGAAACCGACAGAGCCTCGACGAAAGCAGAGTCTCGGCGAGAGCCACCGAGGCTCTTCCCAGTGGCCAGTTCGTAAGAGGTCCTCGAGACGTAGGGTCACCAAGAGCAGGGAAGGAGGGAGATGGGCTCCGAGTCGGAGCAGAGAAGCGGAAGAGCCCGGACAACACAGCCAAACCACGCTTGATCGAATTCCTCGCTTGGACCAATCGAATTTGGAAAACGACAGCAGCGCACGCTAGATGGTTTCTTTTCGATTCTGAATTGCCCCTCGGAGCGCAATCCGCCCAGATTGAAGCTTGTTGTTTTTGTGGCTGTGCCCTCCCTCCCTAGCTCTCCGGCATCAATGCACACTCGGTCGAGGTGTCCTCTTATGTCGTCTGTATTTCATGATCACCAATGGCCTGATGTCTAAGGCAGTGAAAATATGGATTGGTCGGTACTTTTCATATATACAGTAGATACAGCCAGTAAACGATCGACGACGACCAGGGTTCATTTGCTTTTTTGGTTGCGGGGAAGGTCCGCAGGACGCGGGAAGCGGTCAACCTCGGCCGAATTGAGTCCAGGAGGCGCAAAAGACTTTCCTACGTGAGCCAACCCAGCTTTCACTTGTATGTATTGTGTGTCGCCTGAAGCAGCAGCACTCATGATGAAATTATAGGCATACTGCTGCGCATTGTTTGCGACAGCGGGTGTCATCCCTTGGGCCGCGAGGAGTTTTGCCACGTGCTCGTCGTTTAAAGGTGGAGGAGAGAGCGGCAAGTAGCTCACGAAGGGCGATATGGGGGTGTTGGTTTGACGCAGCAGCAAGCTGTATTTCTCTGGGACGGCCAGGAGGCTCACAATCTCCAACTCCGCCTGTCGACGAAGTTTCCGCTGTGCGGAACCGTCTCTGGAGTGCTTTGCTGGGAGGCGGGACTGCACTTCTCGATGACCCCGGAGGTCCCGCATGTCAAGAGTACAGTCCGGGTCATGAAAAACAATGCCCAAGATGGGGAGTCGGTGGAATTGGATCCAGCGCGCAAAAGTTTGGATGGGTTGGTCTCTCGAGGGCATTTTCATTGTGAGCCAATACCCTAATGAAGTTGGAGCTGGCAGCAGTCAGAAAGCAACATCAGGACGGGCTTCGAACGTACTCACCATCTGCGGTACTTTTGAACGCGCGTGTCTCGTCAAGCTGCTGGCGCGCGCCCTCGGTTTGGGCAACTGCGGCGGAACGTGCGTTCTCGAGCAGTGCCTCGTCGCGCTCTTTGCTCAGCTGGGCATTGGCGCGCCGGAGGGCCTCGATTTCGTTCTGCGCAATCCCAAGCGCGCACGCGGCCTCGTTCTGAGCGACCCTGGCGGTCTGCAACTGCCCAGAAAGCTCCTCGCGCTGGGATTTCAGATCCTGATGGGTGGTTTCCGACGCCTCCGCTTCCCGCTGGAGAACTGCTTGCCTAGCAAGTGCCGTGTCAAGGTCGGCACGAAGCTTCAGCAGTTCGGCGTGTGCGTTGACAAGGGACCCTTGGAGCTCGCCCGAGCCTCGAGGGTCTTCGTGACTGTATTTGAAGGCGGCCACCCTGGCCTCTAGATCGCGTATGAGGAAGAGCTTCTGCATGAGTCCGCTTTTGAAACGACATTGCCCAACCCAATCTTCATCCATTCCGTCCGGAGCATAGTCTTCTTGGTCTGCGCTTGAGCGCACGTGGGCAAGGTAGGTATCGCAAAGTTGACATTTGCAAAAGGGAAGATTAAGAACGGGGTCGAGGGACCACCCGAATTTGTGTGCGCACAAGTTCCGATGCAGTTCTTCGATAGTGTTTTCATCCAACAGCTGGAGGATGCGTTTGACATCCGCAATAGCTTTAGCGCGCTCCTTCGTGATGCTTTTATCTAGTTGACGGGTCTCCTCGTCGGGCTCTGAGTCCGAGTCGCTGCCCTCCAACTCTGTGGCCTCGGCTGCGCTTCGGGTGATGGCGACTCGGGGTTGGACTGTTATCCTCGCGATAATTGGCTGCTGGTGGCCACGATGGCGCTTCCTGTCGCCACATTCTTGCAGTTCCTCTAGATCTTCCGAGTGGCGCTTCAGCGACACCATCGGAGTTCGGAGGTAAATGATATAACAAGCACAAACATGAATCTCGATCAAGGTGCTTTGCTCACTTTTTATTCCTACGGCGTGTTGCTTTTCCCCTGAGTCTCACATTAAGGTGCGCTCTATGAAATCACCTTCAGAATTTACCTTGAAAGGCAGGGCTAGACACACAGCGGTGACTCGGGATATTCGGGTACCAGGCTCCGAAGCCTCGCTGTCCTCAGAGAACGTGTCTGTAACGCGTCAATTGCTGCCCACGCAGTGCGAAACACAGGGCCACGGCAAACTATGCGGCGGTGCGCAAACCTGGAAACCGGTGACCTGTCTACCATCGTGCCCGGCATACTAGACACCTCCACCCTGCCCACTGTGTACTACGCACGGTCACGATCTTTCATCGCGCTGGCGTTCAAGCTGCTAAACTCGGCGTGAGAATGCGCCTCCTCTCCCTTTCTGTCGCAAATCCTGCAGCACGCGCCCCGTCTTCACGGTTCTCGTCCATCCTGGCATAACCAGCTACCGAGTTTCCGCCTCGCCTTTGCGCGGAATTCGCGACGCCGGCAGTCCCCCAATATGCGTCGGCATCGACAGGCTTGTTCGCCCCTATCAACAGTGCCTCGAGCAAAAGTCGATGGCTCACGTTGCTGATTCCTGGTTACTCCCCGAGTATGCAAAGGATGTTTGCTGATGGTCGGTTTTTTTTCTCTTTTGTAACACGCCATGCGTTGAGATTTCCGCAGCTGCCTTTCCCTGTTGGTCCTGAATTCACCGGTACATAACCTCGCTCTACGCAACAACCTCCCGTTCAAGGCGTCGATTTTTTTCTTTTTGCGAGGCTTTCCATTCCCGGTGCGGCGTATCGTATATGCATCTTCTGCACATAACCATTCCTAAGCAGTCGATGGCCTCTCACGAAGCCCGACGGTCTTTTGCTGCATACCACTCAAACCGACTGGACCTCTGATCAGGACAATTTCAATCCAGCACACGGATCGCGCTCGACGCGCCCGATCGTTACACTTTGACCAAGCGCGATGGTGCAACACTCGATCCGCGGTGCTGTCGACTTGACGAAGACTACGAAATCCCACAGTAAAGTCAAGACACCGACCTTCGTCACCATTTTTATCCGGGAGCTCGTCCATAAGGAAAGTCGAGTTCATCCGCGGCAACGAGAACCCTGCCGGCCTCTTCACTCACTAAGCCCCTCCTCGTCTCCCTCATGAACGTACCTCGCCCAGCTCAATATCCTCTCCGTCACCGTTTAGCCGTCGGGTCTGGGGGAGTGTTGCAGGAGACTGCTACCCCGTTTGTTCCGTTCCTTTCTTAGCTACTGCCTCCTATTCTCGCACCTCAGTCGTTTACACTCATCGTGTCCCGACTGAGGTAAGCTACATATATTCTGCATTCAAATTTTACCCACACACCTTACTTACTTCTACCGTAGCCTGTTCTCACAATAGGTAATGCTACCGGCTTTGGAATATAGTCGTTTACACTCATGTGTGCCTTAGTAATTCTCACAATAGAACATGAATTCAATGTGAGCTTGCACTAGAGGTATCGTGGTACGAGCGACATACTGATCAATAGAGCGCTAAACTTGGACTAAACTTGCACAGATGCTGATCCGCGCCGGATCTGATATTTACCCACGATGCCGAGACGCGTCATGGGATCCCCGATCGAGGCCTCCACACCTCAACAAGTTGATACTGAAGTTTCAGCCTGCGATGGAAGACTCGTCGTCCCAGCCTCATCCGGCCCAGCCATCGCCACCGGCCCCTGAGCGGAAAGTCATTCAAAGGAATCCGCGTGCCTGGACAACTGAGGTTTTTCAGCTTTTAACTCGACGTCAATATGGTTCACCCCTTTCAGAAACAACAAACTCTTACTGAAGAACGGAGGAAGGTAAGCAGGCTGTAACCGTTGTTTGGTATTATGATATAGAACCTGGTTCAGCGAGAGAGTCGAATCGCCGAATTAGAAGCCGACCTGAGGGCCTCGAAAGATGCCTACGACGAATTGTCTTCCAGTACGGCAAATACGATGCAAGATCTTGAAGAGGTGACTGTTCTATGGTATGATGCAGTATATACGTATCTCACACCCACAGGCTTATAGCCGGCTTGACTATATGGTAATGTGCCATCACAAGGGCGTAACATGCCCAGAAGTGTTCAACCAGTACTAGAACTCAAGGACGGAGTCGGAGGTAGCCAATCGAGTGCTTCAGCTCCAGGCTGCAGAGGATGCGTTGGAAAAGGTGTGACCATTGCGCTGTCAAGTACTTATGCCATCTGAACCGTAGTACAATAGTTGACAAAGGAGAACAAAAGTCTGAAGAATCGACTGGTTGAGCTAGAACCACGCAAGAAAGAGGTATGTGGATCAGGAGAAAATAATTCACAATTTGTACAAAACTCACTTCAGCCAATCAAGCCAGTGACCAGTGAGCTGCGGGCCAGTTCGGACCCCAGAGTAATAGTGGAACCGTTGGCAGGAGGTACGACTTCCCAGGACTCAGGTGTGGGAGATGGTGTTTTTTTAGCCTTTCAATGCGACTGAGTCATCTCCAGGCCATCCGAGCCCGGTCGAGGATGTACCTTTGATGGGACCAGATGAAGACGCGTTCAAGGCTCATCTGGCAAGACTTGGAGTTGGTTTCTAGCTCGATCCGCACCTCCCCACTTAAAACCCACCTCAGCCAATCAAGCCAGTGGCCAGTGAGCTGCGGGCCAGTTCGGACCCCAGAGTAATAGTGGAACCGTTGGCAGGAGGTACGACTTGCCAGGACTCAGGTGTGGGAGATGGTGTTTTTGCTTTTGAATGCGACTGAGTCATCTCCAGGCCATCCGAGCCCGGTTGAGGATGTACCTTTGATGGGACCAGATGAAGCCGCATTCAAGGCTTATTTGGCAACACTTAGAGTTGGGTTCTACCTCGATCCGCACCTCCCCACTTAAAACCCACCTCAGCCAATCAAGCCAGTGGCCAGTGAGCTGCGGGCCAGTTCGGACCCCAGAGTAATAGCGGAACCGTTGGCAGGAGGTCCGACTTCCCAGGACTCAGGTGTGGGAGATGGTGACTTGGTCTTTGAATGCGACTGAGTCATCTCCAGGCCATCCGAGCCCGGTTGAGGATGTACCTTTGATGGGACCAGATGAAGACGCATTCAAGGCTTATTTGGCAACACTTAGAGTTGGTTTCTACCTTGATCCGCATCTCCCCACTTAAAACCCACTCCAGCCAAATGTACCGATCACAGCATCCAATGCTTTGACCAGACTGACCCATTCTACCACCCATCAGGTGCCATCTAGCTCTGTATCTGGCACTGAAGGCGTCAGCAACGAAGCCGTAGATGAATCCTTTGTAACCATATTTCCACTTTTTCTTCGTCTCTGGGCTCGAATGACATGTATCACAGCGGCCGCCTTTCACCGTTCCAAAGCTTGTTCCATCCAAGTTCGCGAATCTTACGTTCAAACGGCCACCGCCTCGCTAAACACATCAAGTCCTCTTTTTAGTAAAAGACGTACATATATTGAACTGCTCCCCGATATGTAAATTCCACCTTTTCACTCGAATCCAAGAATACAGGTCTAGATTATTTAAGCACAGAGAACAGGCCAACGGAATTGCCGATTTACAGTGTGGTGACGATCTCGCACCCAAAAAGAGCACCAGCATCCGTGTCATCGAGAAGGTCTTGGAAGGGCTGAAACCTGCTGAAACTCCGTCGAAGCCTTGACAGTCTTGACCGTCACCCATGCATCCGCAAGCTTGTTGAAAAGTTTCGCAGACCCGAAGAAACGGGCCTCGCAACCAGCCATAACGATGGTAGGAACCCACGTTCCGGTTCTCCTCGCGAACGATAGGATGAGCTGGGGATCGTCGATGGACGTCGAGATGGACAGGTGCCGGAGGCGCGAAAGGTGCCCCTCCTGGATATCTGTCAGGACATTGCCCTGGGAGTCCGTAAGGACGCTGAGTTGCTCGAGATCTCGATCGGCCGCAATGATGCGTCGAAGAGAATTAATAGGAAGATCAACCTCTAGGACCAGGATGCGCAAGGTTGGGAATTTGGGTATTAAATTGTTGGCTGTCTGGGCGCCAATGGAACCTGAAATATGGAGCTGTCGAATGGATGGGAGAGTGATGCAGAGAAGGACCCGCGTCATATTCGTCTCGAAACAACATTCGGAGGGAGATAAGATGCTTAAATGCCACTGAGTTCGATGGAGGGATGAAGGCCCGATGATGAAGGAGGGGTGGCGCCAAAGGGAGGCTGTGGCAAGCGCGACTGCTCTCCAGGTCGCGCAGACGCGCAGTAGAAGCAAGGGGGCTGGCGGGGACACCAAGTGGGCCACGTCCGTAGTCCGTACACCTGCATTAAGGTAGCAGGCGAGCGAGCAAAGGAGACCGAGTTGGACAAGCGGTGGGCCGAATGGAGCAAGCGCACCATTGAGACGGGGGGCCGACACACAAACACATTCTCTGGCCTCCTGCCGGAGGGTTTCGCAAGTAGATAGACGAGTAACGGAGGGGCGCGCGACTAGATGCCCGTCAGAGACGCCTCTAGACAGGTAAAGCTCGGTACTGCAGAGACGGGCCAAATGCTGACTCCTGAGATGCCAGCAATCCAAAAATCAACGCTGCCGCCGTATCAGGAAACCTCGGCGCCCAAGTCCACATCTATCCCGGCATCAAGTACTCCGGGGGAGGGAATAGCGAGCCATGAAAGCGACAAAACCAGATAACCACGGTCCCCGTTCCTTCCCCGCCAAGGCTCTGCGAAACCGGCAGAGCCTCGACGAAAGCAGAGTCTCGGTGAGAACCGCCGAGGCTCTTCCCAGTAGCCAATTCATAAGGCGTCCCGAGACGCAGCGTGCCACCAAGAGCAAGGAAGGAAGGAGATGGAGCAGAGAAGTGGAGGAAGCGGAAGAACCCGGAGAAACACAACCAAACACACGCTGATCGAATTCCTCGCTTGGACCAACCAGACCAACCAAACATGCACAGCGACAACAGCGCACGCTGGACGTCTTCTTTTCGATTCTGACTTGCCCCCGGAGCACAATCCGCTCAAACCAGTTAGTTACTTATTTTTGTGGCTGTGCCCTCCCTCCCCAGCTCTGGCCCCTCAGCGACGACTCGGAAAATCCAGGCTCTGATTCAAGACTTCGCTTTTGCCCGGTTGGGTAGATAGGTGTTTTTTTCTGGCTTCAGCACAAACTCTATAATATCCGTGCCGATGAAGAAAAGCTCTAGTAGATTGCTAGTAGACACCAGTAAAGTAGACGGTCCGATCCATATAGACTCTGTGTTGGGAGTGTTCATCGAACAAAAGAGCCAAGTAATAAACAGTGCGCACCTCAGACGACAACAATTCGTTCTGACTCAGAAGAAGCCGTCCCAACTAGGGCTCGTGATGCAGATGAACCCTCCCGATGGTCAACCGATACCTCAGCAACTAACTCCCGGTTTCGGCGCCGTGCTCTAGGCGGACAATCTCCCATCCCATCGCTGTCGCATGTTGAACGTTTCTTCTGTATCTGTATCTGGATCTGAATGTTGAACGACCTGGGCTGGGAATGAATGTGCTCCCGAACGAAGAGATAACTGTCCCACCCTTTCGATTTCATGGACTTGGTGACAGCATCGCGTCGGCTCGTCGAGGTCAGTTTCTTCGCGGTACAGCGATTGGGCGCTTCAAGGGTCCGGACGCAATATCTATGCCAGACCAACAAATTCTGTAACCGTTTTCTCCCGGCTGGCACGGGATCAGGGTGAGGAGCATATTGCGCATGGTACAAAGTGGCCAGGGGGATTGCAGCTGAGTGGCGGCGCAGTATGTCGAAGATGTCGGCTGAGATGGCTGACAGGTCAGAGGATGCTGAGGAGGCGCTTGCAGAAGTACTGCCAATGGTGGAGGTGCGGCTTCACTGGGACGTTGCATATACAGCTTGGACTTAAGTGGATGAAATTCTTCACAACGGCAGCGCTTTGCAATGGATGACTTTCGATCGTATTGAGGGCCAAATGCCCAGTCGGTGGGCGTTACGAGATCCAGTGGCCAATGACAATCAAACGGGCCTCACCGATGTCTGGAGGGATGCCCGGATGCTGCCCGACCCGCCAAGTCTCTGCGAAACCGACAGAGCCTCGACGAAAACAGAGTCTCAGCGAGAACCGCCGAGGCTCTTCCCATTCGACGGTTTTCTGGGATGCTCTTGAACGTGACGCAGATAGCCCAGCGAGAAACGAACCAACAGCAGGAGTCCGACATCAACGAAGAAGAGAGGGAAGCGCCTGAACAACACAACACAACAAACCAGCGGATCACCTATTTTACATAATTTATGAGTCGCTCATTCCCCCTCCTCGTTGACCGTGCTTTTCGTTAATTTGGCCCGATGCTCCCGCCTTGGTGTTGCGTCTAGTCCTATTCCTCGTCTACAGCGTATACGGATACTCTCGGCCTCGACTCGTCAAGAGCTGGTCCACGTGTTATGACTATATATAATTCAAACTCCTCAAAGGGATCTCGATAGGATTCAAAGGGATCGATAAACCAAGGATCAGGCACGTTTTCGTGTAAATAATGAATGTCTGGCAACATTCCTCCACCCAACGATGTCCCTCCCAAACAACCCAGCGCACTCTCCCTCCGACTTTCCAGGTCCCTCAGGTTCCCAAGCTTCGCGTCCATTACTCGTTGGAACCACGGGGTTGCATAACCCCCATTCTTTTTTCCCCCAGCAGTACTCTCCTGCTGGCCCACAGGTAGCTCACCCCGCATATCCGCGTCCTGGGGGGTTTCACGCTCCAATGCATCCATTTCCTCAAGCGCCGTTTCATCCCTTACCATTCCAGTTGCGACCAATGGATCCTTTCGCGGAGAACTTGCTTGTCGAGGTGCGCGCTAGCTTGGCTTGCTGCCTCAGTATATTGAACAACTTCGAGGCTTTGTACCGGAGCACATCCCGCGGCGAGACATACCTTCAGGCTCTTAACCGTCTTGCTGATGTAGGTCGCATCTTTCTTGGACTTGACGGACTCGATACTCACCTGTGTAAGGTCTCTGGATACTCCTCGATGGAGTTAAAGGACCATTACCTGGGAAACCACACGCGATTAGATGCAGCCGTGTCTGCAGTTGTTGCCCAGCAGGTCCCAGCGACAGTGGCCAAGATACCGAGCTTTTCTACAAGCCAGGTCGAGGGTGGCCAGCAGGCGCGTTTGGAGGTGGACGCGCCATATTACATCCCGAGCCGCTCCCTCTGGCTACCTGGAGCAGTGCCGCCTTCGAAAAATCTGGATACTCCTGAGGACGACGCGCAAGACGGCCCACCATTTCGCGCGCCGCCGGCCCCTACCCTGACTGGAACCCGTTCCCCCACCCTAGACTTTGCTGCGCACTTTGCCCAGAACGAGCTGCGCGAGCACCTGCCGCCCATCCCTGCAGGTGACCCTCCCCGGTTGCGCACCCCCCTTTTCCTCCCAGACCCCAATTCACGAGGTCCAACACCGTTCAGTCAGCGAGGATACAGCCAGGAGCTGGATGACTTCATTTTGCGAGGATCTAGCGAATCACCTCTTGTCCAGCGCACAACGTCAGAGGACCATCACCTGGGAAACCACACGCGAGTGGATGCAGCCGTGTCTGCAGTTGTTACCCAGCAGGTCCCAGCCACAGCGGCCAAGATACCGAGCTTTTCTACAAGCCAAGTCGAGGGTGGCCAGCTGGTCCCACCGAAGACCGTCCAGCCCCCCCTCCCGGTAGACGCGGATGCCACCTTGTCCCGGCCGGGTGTCGCTCAAGAACCGCTGATTGTACAAGTGCGTTACGGGGACCTTCATGTCCGCACCTGTTGCTCATGTTTTTTTCCAGGCACTGACAGACCGTCTGTTCAACGGGAGCACCCACAAAGAGGCATTGAATCAACTAGATGGGGTAGGCTCCGGCTTTCTGACCTTGCTGTGTCGCCTCGCT
The DNA here is from genome assembly GCA_029281495.1 of Mycena filopes. NCBI lineage: Eukaryota > Fungi > Basidiomycota > Agaricomycetes > Agaricales > Mycenaceae > Mycena > Mycena filopes. Next base: position 363,352 of record JARIHR010000009.1, on the reverse strand, counting down.
CACCGCAAACGCAGCGCGCTGGCTACGCCGTCAATATGTGGAAGGATTACTATCTCGAAAACAAAGATCGGGTGGACTCGGCCGTGCGCAATCGAGTTCCGACCATTGCTTCATCAAGTGCTTCAGCGGTGCCATCGCCTTGTCTAGCAGTGTCAGTCCCTGCGGGCAAGGAGAAGCGGAAGAAATCCACCTCTAGAAGGAGGCCATCGTTCCGTCTTGTGTCGTCCCGTCTTGCGTCGCCTCGACCAACTCTAGACACACACAGAAGGCTAACCATCAACAGCTTCACAGCGCACCAACCTGTTTACACCGCGCGTCTCCCGCCGCCTAATTCTGAAGTCCGGATTCCTAACCCGCCTACTCAATCACCTACTCCCCCAGCACGTGTTGCGGTACGTGACAAGGGAATGCGTCCGCATTGGTTGGTCTTACTGAACAAACCACTAGGGAAGTCAGTTCAGCCCAACGGAAAAGGCCTACTTCATCGATTTCATCATGTGGCGACTCGAGGGTGACCCGACCTTGACCAGAAAAGAGCTTTGCGATTTATTGGAAACCCAGGCGAGCCCATCCAGTCGCGAAATTCTGTATATATGCTCATGCAAACACAGACTGGTCGTCTGGCGACATCCTGGAGCGCGTATTGGTCCAGGAACCATGATTTGCCCGACAAAATCATGGCCAAAATGCACAAGGACGTCTGAAATTTTGTGGTTCGCAGGCCAACGGTAGACCTGTTGAGGAGTGACGACAATTCTTTTGTACAGCTACATACTTCTAGGCAGGGTGGAAGCTACATATCCTCAATTCAAGGTGGTCGTACTTATTTAGTGGTACGGGGCTGGGCAGGGAGGGCACAGCCACAAAATAAGTAAGCTCAGTGAGCGGATTGCACTCTGAGGGCTTTAGAATCGAAAAAGAAGACATTCAGCGCGCGCTGCTGTCGTTGTCCATATTTGGTTGGTCCAAGCGAGAGATTCGATTAAGTGTGTGTTTGGCTGTGTTGTCCGGACTCTTCCGCTTCCCTGCTGCTCCGAGCTTGACATTTGACGAACTGGCCACTGGGAAGAGCCTCGGCGGTTCTCACCGAGACTCTGCTTTCGTCGAGGCTCTGTCGGTCTCGCTCTGTCGGTCTCGCAGAGCCTTGGCGGGAAGGAATGGGGACCGTGGTTAACTGGCTTTGTCGCCTTCATAACTGGCTGCTGAGCTACTCGACGCCCAGATAGATTTGGACTTGGGCGGCGACGTTTACTGATGTGGCCGTAGCGTTGATCTTGGACTACCGGCATTTCAACCAGCGTTGGGCCCGTTTCTGCAGTACCCGCCTAGAGGCGTCTCGAACTCGTCTAAAATCTCCTGTCTCTTCCACTTCCTCCATTTCTCTGTTCCATCTCCTCCCTTCCTTGCTCCTGCGTCTCAGGACGTCTTGTGAATTGGCCACTGGGAAGAGCCTTGACGATTCCCACCGAGACTTGGTAAAAGTCATTCTACATTATGCCCCAGATATTCGGCCCAACCCTGATGTGCCTTTCCACTGCGTTCAATTCGACGCATCTACTCGTCGTCCTTCCCAGACTGTGGCTTCAAGTTCGTGGCGACAACCAGCACAAGATCATCGCTGACCTGGATGCTCACGGACGGAGTGGACCTGTCACCGTGCATTCGCCTCCTCTTCCCCTGCCTTCCTTCCCCAACAACAGCTGGCTCAAATCAAGCTCTCGACTTCAAGGCAGATTTTCGGGCGTAAAAGATGGCTAAACGAGCACAAGCTGGATGATATATAATAACGTCCCCGCCATTTACAGGTCCTCCTCGGTCAACTCCCTCACCAGCTGCAACAGGGTGGTGTTCGTGTCCTCGAGGCGACGAATAATCGAAATCGCTGACTGGAGACGCTGCTTGAGGCGATCACGCAGGTGTTAGAACGTGCTGCCAGTAATTCCTCCCTGTGGCGCTCTTTCGAGGCGGACATCAGTCGCAAGTCATTCTGGTGTGTGCGGCTGACCTTCATGCAATCCTTGAACCTTATGCTCAAACCTGACCAGGTTTTCTTCCTTCTTGTGCCTCCATGTACTATGTATGCGGCCGTTGTTGCTCGTCTTCGATGCGAATGAACCCTGGCTGTGGTGGGAATGCGAGAAGGTATGTATCACGGTTCGGCATGCCGGGTTTGTCTCCATGTTTATGTGCACTGTACGTTTGATTTACAGAGCGAGCAGAAACCGGATTGATGTAGTCAACTATACCTGAGGATCAAACTCCGGATTAGATTCGGCGCGACTCACGGAGGACATCCCACCCTTGATTGTACTGAGTTCAACACCTTTAAATTTGTGGGTTCTCGATTGCAATTTGCCAGCCAGGACTCATGTCACTCATCGGACACGAGGTTAACCCGTGGTGGGTAGAGTTTCCTCCCTGTGTAGTGTGGGACTCCGACCTGAGAAGAATATTATCCTATTCCTGCTTCATTGGTTACTGGCATTCACCTTAAGCTCAACGAATGGTCGAACAAAATTTCTAGAGTCGTGCTCTTGCTGCAGCGCGGCAAGTTGCAACACCGGGCCGCATCGAGGGCTGGGGAGGGAGGGCACAGCCACAAAAGTGAGGGTTCCAGGCTCAGGGAGATCAGGATGAGCGGATTGGGCTCCGAGGGCAAATCAGTGTCGAGAAGAAGACATCCAGTGTGCGCTATTGTCATCGTGCATGTTTGGTTGGTCCAAGCGAGAAATTTGATCAAGCGTGTATTTGGTTGTGTTGTCTGGGCTCTTCCGCTTTTCTAGTCAGCGAGGTAGATTATCTTAGCTAGATTAGAGTAGTCTTGTTTACCTGAGTCTCATTGAGACGGAGCTGACCAATAAAATCGTATTCTCGTATTCTTCCTTGCTCCAGGACGTCTGACGAATCGACCACTGGGAAGAGCCTCGGCGGTTTCACCGAGACTCTGCTTTCGTCAAGGCTCTGCGGGTTTCACACCTCCTCCACTCCGTGCCCTCCTGGGTTTGCCACCCTTTTATTCCACTCTGTTTGGTTGGTCTGGTTGGTCCAAGCGAGGAATTCGATCAGCGTGTGTGTGGTTGTATTGTCCGAGCTCTTCCTCTTCTCTGCTCCGACCATCTCCTTCCTTCCTCTTGGTGACACTTCGTCTCGAGGACGCCTTACGAACTGGCCACTGGGAAGAGCCTCGGCGGTTCTCACCGAGACTCTGCTTTCGTCGAGGCTCCGCGAAACCGACAGAGCCTTGGCGGGGAAGGGACGCCGTCCGCTTTCCTGGTCAGAAGGAAATTCCACTGCAGATACAGCCCTAGATGACGCCGCAAATGCGGCTGAGTCATTTCCACGTATGTGAAGGCAATCTAGCTCCTACCTATCAGACTGAGTCCTTTCGCCATTAGCGCCTACGACCTGTTCAGGTGCAACACATACCCTACCAGAGGAAGTGATACAGGATGCCTGTTATCCAACGGCAACATCTGGGAACGCCTCCTCCGCGGCACAACACTGGAACAACTATATGACCCCCAAACCCGGGAGCGCCGACCCCTGCACGCATTGCGGCCATGCATCGCGAATATCACGCGTTAACCCAGTAACATCTTCGTCTCCTCATACGATTCGCCGCCAACGGAAGCACAGTCCTTGTCCAGTCCCGGCATCTGCTCCATGACCACCGCAAATCAGTAGATAAGATAATCCGACAAGCGGATCACCGAAGAGCAAACAACGAGAAAGAGGGATCAGAAAGAAGCGGCTCGAGGACAACGGGGAAAGGAGCGTACTGGGTCTGAGGTCGGACGCACATCACTGCCCCACACCAGCGCGATCCCCCTCCTACCTCCAGAAGGACACCACCTGATCGCAACGCGAGTGCAAATGGCGAAAGCTGTACACGCATTGGTGCGGGAGACGTGGAATTCGGCGGATACGGACCAGAAGAATGGGGGGATTGGGGCTCATGCAGCGAAATTGGCGAAGCGGAACCATGAAGGCCTCGTAACCCAGAAAATACGCACGCGTTTCCCACGGAACGCGCCACCTAGACCAGAACGATCCGTCCGACGTCGACGAGACGGGACTCGAAGCGGACGGGACAGGACTTGAGAGCGTCCCACACTCACCATCTCGACAACATATACGCGCTGGACTCCGACGAAACGAGGCTTCGTCGACGAGGCGGGGACAGAGGTGGTCGGGGAACGGGGGGTATGACGAGGCGGAGGAAGAGAGGGATCGACTAGATGGAGACGAGTATCTGGCCAGCTGGACCGCGAACGTCAGGAAAAGGGAGGGCAGCTACATATGCCGCGTATATGACAGCCGGATAGCGACAAGACGGAAAGTGAGGTGGACGGGGTCCGGATAAGCCCGGTCAGACGGCGACGAGATGGAGAGTGAGGAGGACGGGGAGCGGGGGAGGATGCTGCGATGAGACTCGGTTCGGGGAACGGGGCGACACGCGCTTGGCAGGGGAAAGACGAACAGGGCACGCTAGTTCAGCTGCACTTAAAGCAAGAAGACGGCTGACGACCCACTCGTCGTAATAGCGCGCGGAGTTATTTTCGCACGCAAAGTGGGTCTATGCAGCATGCGAGGACGTTCGCCCAGCCCGAGCTCAGGCTCGTCATTGACCTCTTCCACACCGCACGTCCGCTCCTCGCGTACAACGAGCACCAAACCACCCCCGCCACCCCCGCCACTCAGAGACCTCGAGAAGCGGCGCCGACATCTGCGTCCGTCCAACACCAACGAGAAGGGGCAGAAGAGAAAAGAGACCGAGTCATTGATTCGGATACAGATTCATTGAAATGGGCAAGAGGGTGATTTCAATGGCGGGGGATACGGCAGGGGTCGGGTCAAACGTATCAGCGCTGGCGATGGGGAGGAGCGTGCGGACGCAAACGCGGGACAGGGAGAGGACACGTGCGATACCGACGCGACGGTCTCCTCCAGGAAAGGACGTGCGGCAGCGTTGCTTCCGAGACGACGCCCGCCTGACGCCACGCCTACGCCGACTCGGATGCGCCTCCGTCGTTCCCATTCGTACGGGACCATGGGCAGGCGCATGGACACCTGGCGCTGTCTCCTTCCCATATGCATCCCCACCGAACGCGTCGTCCTCGCATGCGCCGTCTCCACTCGAGCGGCCCTCTGCCGTCACGCACCCTATTCCTCCTGCCATCGCCACTTAAGACTGCGTAGACGTGTGCAGGGGACAACGGCGCCCAGTAATCGACTTGTTCTTGTTTGAGAGAGGGACCCAGAGGGTGGAGCGTCGGCAAAAGGTAAGATTCAAAGTGTTGTGAAAAGGCAATCGGACGGATCACTCGCCTAAGACTGCGCACAGCTTGGATTTCTTCTCTCTACCACCATCGTCGTCCAAGGTATCGAGGTCCAACACTATGTCCAACAGCAACACGGTGAGTCTGGACTGCTTATGGCCCTTCAATCTGCTCACAACCATCGTCCTTCATCCTCAAGTACACACACATCGACTTCAACAACACCTGGCTCGACGACTACGTGCGTCCCTGGCCGTCCCGAACCTCTCACGAACCTCTCATTGCAACACCTCCATTCAGGCCAACATCAACAACGAATCGGACCCTCCTCCACCCTATAGCCTAATGCAAACCACGACCAGCGACTTGGTAAGTCGGCGTCATGTTTTCATCGAGACCCTCGTTGACGAGAGCTAGATCGAGCCGCCAACATCGACCTCTCGCGTCGGCCGCGTTATCGCTCGTATCCGCTCCAAGGCCCGTCACATCTGGCAAGTAATTAGCCCGACGCGCCGCCCCCAAGGAGCGGGCAATGATTAGAAAGGGCGATGCTCAGCTTACCCAACAAAATCAAAGGTACGTCGGGGGTCTCGTTACTTTTAGCAGCATAAGCTCACCCGTGTTGGTGAACACAGGCCTCTTTTTTCGATTGCACATATACAGCTATTGAATTGCAACGCACATCACGACGCCACCTCGAACCACCAACCGATCCCGCATCGGCTCCAGCAGAACCAAATCCAAACGTAGGACCGGTCGCGGGCAAACAGCGATCGGGTGTGATGCGGTCATCATCCCAGAAACCCCCAAATCCGCGCAGCTTGCTTCACACTGACGCACTTACTTACCTACCTTCAACCCAACGCACCTTCCTGATCCCTATTCCAATCTCCTACTACCTAACGTCTTCCAAATTTCGGTAAAGAAACGAATTCAACCCCCCTCCCCCCCCCTCCTCCAAAAAAAAAAAAGCTGGCCTCGAATATTTACCTACACGTTGTCTTGAAAATGTACACTCCTGATCCATTACAATTCCAGTATACATAATGTCTTTCAACTACCCGTTACAGGAACGAATTCCCGCCAGAAGATTTGGCCCAGAGCTGACAGAAACGAAACGCGCCCCGATCGCTCCCTGAACGCCCCCCGAGCGTGGCCCGAGCGTGCCCTGAGCGCGCCCCGAGCGCGCCCCGAGCGCGCCCCGAGCGCGCCCCGAGCGCGCCCCGAGCGCGCCCTGAGCGCGCCCCGAGCGTGCCCCGAGCGTGCCCTGAGCGCGCCGCTCCGTGCGCGCCACTTTTTCTGGCCCTAAAAGAGAAGAAAAATGAAAGAAGTTACCTATATTTTGCTCACTAAAAGACGATACATTTGAGCCCCTGTAATCTGGGTAGAAAAACTATACGTTTTCTTTGTGTCTTACACACAGCAAAACATAGGCTTACATGACAGCAAAAATTTCATGCTCTCTTACTGGAAGTAAAACAAAGGCAATGAAAGGTGCTAAAAGCCGAAGAAAAACGGCATGCTCTTTCTGGATGTAAAAGAGATCCTTTATCAGGATGAAAAACAGGAGAGAAAAGGTTTTTTTGTACACCTCTTTCCCACAGTTGAGAAACTAGCTGTAAAACACGTCGGACAACAGGTCCCTTTTATGAAGCCGTTTTTGTCATGCTATGACAAAGCGGCCACAGCCGTGACTGGATTGGATCAGATGTCGGCTAAATTTCGGATGGATTTCGGCCGAGGACCCAACCGAGCCCAAACTCTTTTCTCTTTTGCTTCTCTTCCCAGCATGCCCGGGTGCCGCGAGGGGGAGGCATCATTCATTATTCTCGACGAATTGGTAACCGCAATTGTCGACAAGGATGGGCCCCTCCTCCTCGAGCGCATCGACATCGACGCGACTGAGAAGGAGGCGTCGAATTTTCCACCACAACACCCAGCACGAGACGGACTGGCGTATTCGATCGACTCCTCCTCTACTGTAACCCGTGGCGCCAATAAATCTCAGGGCTATATTTTTCCTCCCATGTGGCGGACTGCCAACAAAAAGCAGAACGGTCAGACTGTGGGCTCTCTGACGGACCTGGTTTTGACCAGCATTTCACACACCCACCGCGCTCTTATTCTCAACCTTGGGCCGTTATTTCTTATGGTATTTGTTCGCCAGGATGCTCTCTCTCTTCAATTTATCCACACCCGCAGATTCAATGGCTCACGCACACATCGGTGCAATTGTACCCCCGCAATGTGTATGAATCGACCGTAAAGCTCGTCAATAAAAAGGTCTGCCTTTCTTCGCTTTCTTTTTCGAACAGAAGCACTTAACTCGCATCCCTTCCAGCTCCGTAAATTCCACATTGGAATGGCACTCGTCTTCGAGAACCACGTCATCGCGTTCCTCAGTTCCGATCTTCTTTTCCAAGTGAGCGCGACACCATTATCGACTGGTTATGAGCTAATTTAGGTTAAACACAGCCGACATGGGCATCCACACGCGACGCGCTCCCACCGAGTCCCTCCGACTTTTATCATCGCGATTGGGACTTTCTCCCTGCACTTGCACGCTGGATGTCGAGCAGGCTCACCTTGGATCGCAACGGATTAGCCTGTACCGTAATTCGAGCTGCGAACGAAGTGTTCCTCGGGATTAGCACGTACACGGTCGTCGAAATTTTCTTTCTTGCTGGTAAATAGTCGAAATATCCTGCTCGCGGGTTGCTCATGAGTATTTCCCCAGGTCTCTCTCCATTTCTGACAGAGTTTGAAGTATTTAACAACCCATCTCGTGTGGCCAGATTTTGCGGCGGGTACTTCGAGTTCCTACATCGCTCTCGAACCGGACTTCGGTATACATACTCTTCGTTCGATACAGCCTTATTGTAACCTTCTGATCTTCTTGTCAGGGGACTGCTGCGGCCGGCGATGAAGGACGGTTACCTTGCTCCAACCATGCAGCACCGAATTCGTTACCTTGATTGGCTTCATGTGTACGCCAAGGATCGTTGCAGAATCCCCGTTCGCATGACTCAACTCGTTGACGACTATGTTGTGCGTATTTTACCCATCTTTTCATTCACCACTTGAAAAAACCGAATTCCGGCTGCAGGACCAGATCCAGGAACGAACTGCGCTTCCTGAGAAGTGGATTCGATATGACACGACCGCACTTCACGATGTGTTCGAACCCACATTCCTATCGACTGCACTGTCTCTTGACCATAATCTTGGGCATCTTGTCTTTGGCATGCAGACCTGGATTGAACTCGGAGGGAAACAATCGGATTCTCAGGACGCTGTGACGGCGTATTTTCACGAGCAAGGTCTATTTGAACCTATCCAATAATCTGAAACCGATACTTACTATTCCTCAGGGTTGCTGGATGAGCCAACCTTCCTGCGGGCTGGACACTATTCACCACTTTTGCTCGAGAATAAATTCCTCTCCCATCGAACGGTTCACGCCTACCGTAACGATAAACAGATTTGGTCGATCACTCCTTTGCCAGAGAATTCTCAGGGTGTGCGCATCATCGAGTATGTCTCTCAGTGCCAACTCGTATCACGTTCTTGACCTCTCCGGTACTCAGCGACAGCTCTGAGTCGACGCCTATTACTGAGGACGAACGCAAACACATGTTATTCTCCTACATCGTTCAGCAGACACGAAGGTTCGCCGTTGGACCGCTCGAATCTTCCGGTAATGCTCACCGAGTCAGCGTCGGAGGATCTTCAATGTGCGTGTTTTGAAAGGCTTCAAGTGTCTACATCGAAAAACTCTAAACTCTTCGATGCAGAGCCGTGCCTTGCTATGGTGATCCCTCCCTCCCTGATTTCTACGCCAAACGCGACCTCAAACATCGTCTTATGCCGAGTACGATCCGCGGCAGGCGTAAGCCCCGGTTCAGCGATGCCGCAGCCAGGACACTCGAGTTCGAGCTGGGCGAGTTAGCGAACAGCCGGGCTCGCAAACGCGGGCTGGACGATGGGGACGAAGTAAATGAGCCCGAGGTTCACGAGGAAGAACCCAGAAAACCAAAAAAGAGGCGCATGAGCGCTGATCAGCGGCTCGCACTTGGGCGTTGACTTTTCGGCTCGGTATTCTGATGCTAGCGTTTGTAAATCTGCAATTCCAATCGCCTCCAGATGCCGACAACAGAATGAGACGGTGCATCCAATAGAATTCACATCCTCGAAAGGATTAGTATGGGCTGGAGAGCGCATCTAGAAAGATGTTAACACCATACAGACTATGAATTGGCCACATACCTGCTAAGTAAAGAGATAAGGAGGACACTTCATGATAATCCCCATGCATCTCAGGTCGGCGCTCAGACCCAGATCGCCTTCTTTGGCGTTTATACGAATAGGCCTTTCCAACACCGGGGTTTCCTTCGCCCACAGTGGGGGCTCCTCAAGGATCTTGGGCCGCGCGCGAAGTGCTTCAAAATCTTTGATATACGCTGGCGCATCGCGGGGGAGACCCCTCTTGATTCTGTCGTTGAATGAGGCACATAGAATACGCGTAAGCGCCGCGAGGAATGCCGCACGCTCCCGGTCCAGATCCGCTGGGTCCGGAAGCGATGCAACCGGCCACGGTTTGTGGCAAAAGTACTCGATCTCGTTGCGAAATCGAATATCGTCGTGAATGACTGCAAATTCGTATATGCGATAGAAGCATGCGGCGCTCGTGTCGTATGGTCGAATGGAGAAGAGGGAAGTCGACGGAGGGAAGGGTGGTACGACCAGGCAAGGGAAAAGCCGCGCCATCAAGGAAGGAGGACGCCGAGAAACTCTCCATCGCTTGACTTGAGGGGGGTATCTGGCAATAACCTGTTTTCTGTTTGCGCAGAGTTCCCTCACAGAGGGAGGGAGGGGTTCGGCCGTGCTCTGGTAGGGGTCCAAAAGCCAGCGGAATACTAGGTCGCTAAGAATGTCCATGAAGGGAGGGAGCAAGGGGCACCGATCGCGATCTATTTCGTCATCAACATACCCTCGATTCCCACGGTTGGATGAGACACAAAAATACAACAAATGCGAGTGGCAGCATCTGTTTACGGGAGAAATCGACATAAAAAGCCTTTGGGGCTTGGAGATGAGGCTTTTCTCCACGCCACTTCGACCTTGTGAGCTCCGAATTCATTGACCGGACGAAAATTACCCAACCCAACGCGGATATGGAGCAGAGAGAAAGCGGCACACATGGAAAGATATTTCCTCAGCCTGGGAGGCTCCGGGATTGCACAATTGAGGAAACGAAATGGCCGCACGGGAAACCATCACTGCAACCGTAGCACTGTTCCGAGTCACCGACATCCTGAACGCCGTCTGCGGAGTTTCGTTGCTACGTATTACAAGCCAGTGCTCACGGCGAGCTTAGCAAGGACAGCGCCTATGTAAGTTCAAATAATAGAATCTCTATGGTCCTGCAAAGGGCGCAGGATGGCATACATGGTTGGGTTGATTGAGCTCGAGAGCATGAACGAGAACAGGCCCGAAGACCGTCGATGGCGGCGCAGCTTCCGTCGCCTGATCGGGTTCTTTGGTTCGGGGAGTGCACACAACGGTAGCAGGGAAGAATACCGATTTCAGACGCGAAGATGGTCTGCAAAAAGTCAATATGTAAGTTGTAACGAGAATATCATGGTCCGCTCAACATCCGTTTCCCAATCACATCTTCGGCGCGTTCCCAATAGTCGCCGAGCCCGCGCGCCCCGCGATACCACTCGGTAAGCGACTCATGACCGTCCTCGGCAACGACTATCCGTGGCTCCTGCTCCGACAGCGCATCAAACGTCCACGGGTCGCAGAGCGTCGACACACGCAGGATGACGAGCACACGCAGGAGCGCACACGTCTGGAACAGCTCGCGGAAGAGCGGCTCCGGGTTGTAGTGATACACCGAGAGGTGCGTCAGAGCGGGGAGCCGGGGGAGACCCCGCGCCCAGTCGGAGCGGGTCTCCCAGAGACTGTCGGTGAGCGCGAGGTGGGTGATGTGCCGGAAAATGGGAGACGAAAAGTCGACTGCGGCGCTGCTGAGGGCGTCATAGCTACGGGGCGCGAAGAGGTCACCGAGGCATGCGCGGAGACGGCGGAGGGGTAGCTCGCTGATTGCGGCAAGTATCAAAGGCCGAGGTATGGGCGCCGCTTGAGTGTTCAACATGAGGTCTGTAACACCGGCGAGTGCGGCAAATATGTCGAATATGTCGATTCGCTCCTCTGTGGAGGCGTATACGCGGCAATCCAGGAAGACGTGGCGGACATGCGTGCGGAGGAAGCGTGCTGGCAATCTCTTGATAGCGGCGGCCAGTGCGTCAATGGGTATTGTAATGTCCCCATTGCGGAGAAAGTGCTCGGATTCTAGACACCAATTTGGTGCTAGGAGTAGCCGGCGGTAAAGCAAAGGTTCCATCCTGCTCGAGGTGTCACCGGAAAGCACATTTTTCTGCTCAGTACACACCAAATTTTAATGCGTTTGGCAACGCGGAGCAGCCGAGGAATGATTGTGTTGCCCGAAGATGCAGCAGTCTCGAATATGTGGCGCTCTAGCTCTTGGGGCAGAAAGGGCTCCATCGTCGCGTCGCACGGAAGGGCGGTGTGGGTCCTCTTGAGTCTTAAATACTTGCCGTCACTGATGAGGCTCTGACCGGGTCTTTCAGGGCGCGTTGTCGCGTCGATTCGCAGAGTCTTTATTTGACTAATTCAATCTGTGCGTTGGTCAGTAGAAGAAAGGCACGAATTGAGGAGAGCACTCACAGTTACAGTGTGTACAAATGAAAAAAGCAATATTGATACATCAACTCCGCCCACCGAGCTTCCGCTCCCTCAACAACTCCTCCGCCCTCTCCCAATAATCATCCAACCCCTGCGCACCGCGATACCAATCCTTCTCGCCCTCGTACGTCTTGTGGTCGTCCATGACCACGGCCCGCTCATACTGTTCCAGCTCCGCCTTCAGCGGCCCCTGCTCCGAGTCCGGGTCCACCAGCACAACGAACACGCACAGCGCCGCACATGTACACCCCCGCCCGCCCAGTACCTCCTTGAACAGCGGGTGCACCTGATCGTGCTCGAACGAGAGATGCGTGAGCGTGGGCAGGGCCGCAAGACCCGCAGCCCACTCGCGCGTCGTGCCCGCGTCCGCGGAGCCCAGGTTGTCAAACACCGCGAGGTGCGTGAGGCGCGCGAAGAGCGCGCAGCCAAATTCGACGCGCCCGACAAGGGGGGACTCGCGCGTGCCGCCGAAGAGGGACCCGAGGTTCGCTTGGAGGCGGCGGAGGGGCATGCGGCGGACGTTGGCGAGGAGGGACGGGGCGTCGAGGATGTTGAGCAGGAAGAGGTCCGTCGCGCCCGTGAGGGCGGCGAGGATAGTGTCCCGCGACGCGAAGGAGTAGCCCCGCGAGTCTACGAAGACGTGCTGCACATGCGTATGCAGGAACGCCGCTTGGAGCCGTGGGATGGCGGCCGCTAGGACGTCTGCGGCCAAGAGCGCGTTTCCACTCTTCTCGAGGGTGCGTCGTTCTGGTCTAGCTGGCCCGACGAGGGCGATTCGGTAGAGTAGCGGTTCTAGCCTACGTCTCATTAGTTTGGATCACGATGCGCAAATATGAGCCACCAAAGTTTCACCCGTCGCGCCACAAGAAGAAGGGGGGGAATGGATTTAGTGCCCGAAGCCGCCACGACCAACTCGAATATATCTCGCTCCAGTTCCGGGGGTAGGAAGGGTATCATCGACTCGAGCCTCGAGTGGACGATAAGACCAAGTCGTCTTAAACAGGCAACCCTATTTCCTCTTTCGGACGTCCCTCAGAAAGCTCTCTCCCTCGAAAAAAAAAAGAGATTATATCAAGCCCATAGTTGTATCGTAACGGTAACGGTTCGAGGACGAGGTACACAACAGAAGACGAAGCGCAAACACGAGTATGTAAAACCTTCCCTCCTTCTTTACACAGCAACAGCACCGACCAATAGATATCCATCCTTCCTTCCATCCTTGCTTTGTTCTTCCCACATGCCTCGCCCCAATTGTACACCCTCGCCCATTCATCAAAACAAACGACCAATGCCATGCCGGACTCGAGCCGAACACCTACTCCTCCAAACTCGCCTTCGCGAGCCGGTCAGTCACGTCCTTGGGGCTCATAGCGCCATTGCCGCTGCTACTCTCGGACGGATGCTGCAGGTTGTGGTGGTGCATGATGGACGCGTCCTACAAATAGGCAACGGTGAGTCAGTCAGTGCTATATTTCGCCAAGTGGAATGGGAAACGCACCTCCATAACCTCAAGCGCGCTCTCCTCCTTATACTGCCTCACATTCTCACTCAGCTCCGCCGCCTCCTTGCCCAGCGGGTGTGAGCTCGCGAGCGCCGCCATGCGGTTCAGAGCCTTGATGCTAAAGGCCGCTTTTTTCCCTGCATAAACGCGGCGAAAATTCAATCAGCATCCGGGGGAGGAAAGGAGGGAGGGAAGGGAAGAGGGGACGCACACGTCAACTTGGCATTAAACGCCTTCTTCACATGCGGCAGCAGATCCGTCGGGCTCCCGCTCTCGGGGTCGGGCACAAAGTGAGGCGTCGTTGACGCTAGCCACTATACAAACACATTCATCATCAGCACGCTCTTCCCGTCGTCGAAAGCCACAAAACACGTCCCACACACACACCTTATGCTCCAACGCCTGCTGCGCCGTCGGCCTCCTCTCCGGGTCAATCGTCAAGCACTTGGTGACGAAATCCCTTGCCTCCTCAGACACGTTCGCCCAGTACTCCGCGGGCTCGAACTTGTAGTCCCCGGCGATGATAGCCTCCATCTCCGCCTTGGGCGTGTCGCGGTCGAAGGGGGTGTACCCCGCGAGGAGGAAGTACGTGACGACGCCCATGGCCCAGACGTCCACGGGCTTCGAGTGCCCCGCTGCGAGAAATCGTTAGTAAGTAGTACATACAAGGAGGGAAGGAACGCAAGTCACGCACTCTTCAAAAAGATCTCTGGCGCCATATACCCCGGCGTCCCACAAATCTCGGTCAGCATACTCAGCTTCTCCTCCTCCATGATGCGGCTGAGGCCAAAGTCCGCGATCATAATGTCCGCCTCCTCGGCGGGGGTGCGGAAGAGGAGGTTCTCGGGCTTGAGGTCGCGGTGGACGATGCCGGAGGCGTGGATGTAGGAGACGGCGGTGAAGATGGTGCGGACGAGGGCGGCCGCGTCGCTGGGTGTGAGTTAGTGGGGTGTAAGATGGGGAGGGGAGGGAGGGCAGGAGAAGGAGGGAGGTGAGCGGGGGATAGGGAATGGGGAGGATAGTGTGAGGAAAGGACGACACGCACGCCTCGTAGTAATTGCCCTTTGCGCATATGCGGTCAAACAGCTCTCCACCTGTGCAGAGGTCGAAGCAGAGGTACAGGTTGTGCGAGGTCTGGTGACGGGAGGGGTTAGTTAAGATGGCAGCATAGGAATCGGGCAGAAAAGGAAATGCAAGCAAGCGCAAGTGCTCAAGCTGCCATCGACGGAGAGTAGACTCCAGCGCGAGACGGCGAATTCACGGCGCGCTTTGAAACACGACAGCCTTGAAAACGCCGTGGACACGAAACGCAGGACGCCGGCATCATTTACCACCCAGGGTACGAAAAGACCGCCCACTGGACGGGGCATGCCTAGGGGTCCCAGGCGAGCATACCCAGGCGAGCAATGAATGAATGAATGGTGATGCCGTCCCCTAGATAGCGTCCCCAAAGTGCCATCGAGCTGCCAACTCGAGCGGTTCCTGGCCTGGACCGATCACACTGCCAGCACATCGCGCCGGGGGGCGTCCACGGAGGAGAGCGATGGGAGAAAAGAAAAGACTGAGCGCGCACCTCGAAATAATCATGCAGCGTAACGACGTTGGGATTCCCGCTCGATATGCGTTTCAGCACAGCGATTTCGTTGCGCACCTGGCTGCGTGTCAGCCACGTACGCCTTCACAGATGTGGGCTCATCGACACACCATATGCTCCCTCCCCTCCATGAGCTTCTTGTTGATGACCTTGCACGCATAGTACTTGCCGGTCTTGATGTGGATGGCCTCCTTCACGATAGCGTACGTGCCGCTCCCGAGGGTCTTGCCGGTGCGGTACTACAGAAAATCGTCAGAATCACATTCAAATGGGTCCATCGATGAGAGGCGAACGGACCTGACACGGTACCGTCGTATTCGGCATCGGGTAGAGGGGCTTGGGGGGCGAGATGGGTGGTGCGGGCTTGTGCTGCTTGGAGCGGGGTGAGCGAGAACGGGGTGGAAGGAGGAAGGAGGAAGCAGGAAGCAGGAGAGACAGCGCCCAAATGGCAAATGAATGGACAGGATGAACACCGCCACTCGCCTATATTGACACTCACTGGCACGGATTGATTCACCTCCGACGCTTCTTGTACTGATTCCACAGATGTCCTGCTCGTCTCCTGCGATTTCCTCGTCCTCGTCGACCCCGCGCCGTGTTTCTTGCTGCGTTTCGGGCGGCTCTGCTCGGATCCCATGGTGTAAGGAGGAAAGGTTTGGCCACATCGGCGCAGCACCCTTATACACGCTACACAGCCATAGCAATCGGACCTCGACATTACAATGCGGTGTTGCTCTGGCCACCGAGTAAGCTACATACTGCAAGCTGGGACTTTGAGCGGACTTGCTCCTGCGGCGACCAACTTGAAGCGGCGAACATTGGAGGGGATCTATAAATGGCCGCCCGTTGTCTCTCCACTTCGACCTCCTTCGCGCAGCCAACTGGCCTCCATCTGTTCACGTTCTTTTCCGAACACATCCGCGAATGCTCCTCTCCGCAGCTCCGTCCGTCGGCCATCCTGGCACCAAACACTCATCCTGACTCACCAACCCACGCTCATCTCTACCCTGCCACTGATCGCAGTCTATCTCCTACTCCCATTGCATTCGAGCTCAGGGTAGCTGTGCGATTATGGGACACAACTAGGACTCGTCCAATAATCAAGTGTATCTCCCCTCCCCTAAAAAACGAGGGAAAACCGACGACCTCGAACGATAACTATTAATAACCTCGTCTCATGCGGTCGGCGATCCTTGGGTCCTTCCTTTTTCTCCTCCCCCGGTTTGGAGTGAGAACGCCTGACGATCAACTATCATGAAATCCTCTTCGAGCCCTCTACCCTCATCGCTGCGTCTTTCATTCGAATTGCCGGCTACTTCTGGAACCCAAGTATCTCTATTTCCTCCGGAACACGCCACAATACCACCTGTCGAGCGACGGCCAGCAGCCTGCATCTATAGTCGTGTCGAAATCTCCTCCTCGATTGCGAAGATTGCCACAACGCCGAGCAAAATCGATGCGATAGGATGCACGCGATATCTTCCCGTCCTCAGTGTTGTTGGCACGAACCCTGGCGCTGCAGCTTTACTGGTCTGCCTTTGCCCCCCGCCGTCCTCGGGGTTCTCTTCGCCAACGGTAGCGCATCATGTTACCGAAGACGTGGGCGGTCAACCTTCACCTTCCCGCTGGTCTGGAACATCATCACTCGTCTCGCTCTCATGCATGTTTTCCCTGCCTATGGTCCCACTGTGAACTCGGAGTAACGACCGGGGCCCTTCTTCCTTGCGTTGGTTCAAACAGTCCTACCCAAGCGCCCATATTTGGACTACCCTAGATCTGTCGCGGGATCAACGCGGGAAGGTCGTCGAGATGATTTCAAACTCCGCAAACCTCCATTCCTCGGCTAGCAAGTCGCCCACAAGACCTTCTTTGGCGTGTTGCATCAGTAGTCTCAAGAGAACCTCCTCGCACTCTCTACCCGAAATCTCTTTCCAGCGAGGCCAAGGTTCTTGAGTTACAGCTTAGAGGTCTCGGTTCTGATTCGAGCCCACAAGGGCCGATGAGGCCTCCGCTTCGCTCCGGTAGACTGCATGCTGTTAAGTTCTAGTTAATTCGGACATTCCGAGGTGTTACGTGGTGGAAGAAACCAAGCTCGGTCAATTATTGGGGGGCAGTCTGGGGCAGTACACGAGAAAATCTACGGACGAACAAACCTAGAAACTACGTTTTGATCAAACCTCAGTCCATTTCAACCGTTGCTGCCTTGAAAAACCCGGATTTGGGGAAGCGAGGACAGGACAGCTGCTGAGAGCGCGAGGGGAGCCAGAGCAGAGCCGATCAAGCAGTGCTGTGGGAGTGCAAGTTTGAACCGGTGGGCAATGCCATTGGGAGGGGTGGGGATTCAGCGAAAATACGTCCGAGAACCCGTCCTTTCATTGCGCGGAAGGCTGTGGCTGTGGCTGCTGTGCGGGTATCAATGGGAGGCGCAGTTTGACAAAAGTCGCCCACAGTCTAACATGTTGAGTGGCATGAACACGAGACTGGACTGCTTCTGGGGAATACGGTGAGTTGGGGGCAGCAGTACGCAGTTGGGCAGTATAGCAACAAAACCCAAACTGAATTGCATTTGAACCGGCTGTGCGTGGGATTTCTTGAGAGCCATACACCGCTGACAAAAGAGGATGAAGAGTGAAAGAAAAGGATACCTGAACCAAAGCCCGAAAACCGTTCGTTGAAGAACGGTTATCCCACAGCTACATGCGACACCATATCAATTCAAACCCCCGGAGTTGAGCGTGACCACCACCCACCAAAATCGATGATTCAAGGCCAAGTGGTTACACTCAGAGCGCGGAACGATTGGAGTAGGATTGAGTAGCCTAACAATGCCAATGATAGAAATTTGAACCGTGGGAAACATTTCGATTGCGATGAGATGCGGTCTAAATTGCGCAGCAAGGCAAGATATTCGACAACCGACACTGGTTTGAGGAATAAATGCGGGGGAGCGCCCGGCACTTACTTTGAGCAAAACGGGAGACAGTCGGCAGAGGTCGATCAGTGGCGCTGCTGCGGTTCCCACGGTTGAACCAGAGAGGCTAACATAAGCCGATTGACACGGAGTGCGCAAGCGCCTTGACTCTTCAGAAGTTCATTCGGGTGCTGCGGAGGGCTTGGCTGAGTCTGCACAGTGTACTACTAGACTACAGAGGTTCCAACGTGTCCGTGTACTTCCCCAACCGGTACAAGCCTCTGCCAGCATAGATTCGCAGATTTCCCAAATGCCCTTGTCCCACTGAAATATTTTCAGTCTGTGTGTGGTCAAATGATAGAGCCCCTACCTGATAAATGTTCAATTCGTTTCTGTCTGTCCTTTGCAGCCATTGTATACTGGTGGTCCTTCCCAAAAACCCTCTTGCTTTGGGAGACGACCAGATACATGAGGTCCAGTGCGCGAACATGGTTGTCAAGTTGTGTGTATGTCTCAGCCAAGGACTGCATTGCCACTAGGGTGTCAGGATGCCCAGTCCCCAGCATCCGTTCACGTAGTTGAAAAACCTTGTAATGGAGCTTTCTTGCCTCGGTATATCTCTTCAGTTGATAATATGTCAGCCCTAAATCATAAGATGCTTTCAAAGTTTCGAGATGGTGCTCTCCGAGCAAGGTCTTTTGATGCTGCACAACAGCTAATCCAAGGGCCAGTGCATCTTGCAGTTGCTCCAGTTTGCGATATGACGCTGCCAGATTGGACATTGATGTGAGGGTGTCCTGGTGGTCCGCCCCGAGCATCTCTGTCCGACCAGCAACGACCTGGATTTGAACCTTTTTTGCAGCTTCAAACATCCCCAGGTGAAAGTATGTTGTTGCCAAATCGGATAGGGCAACCAGTGTGCGTGGATGACCCGTCCCCAATGTGGCCACCCTTGAAAGCACAATGTCACCCTGTTTTCTGGCCAGGCGACGGGATCCATCTGTGCCCAGGTCCCATCTTTCCTGGGTGATTAGGCTATCCAGATAATCCACGCTAAACACTGCTTGGGCCAATTCGGTGTCCAGCTCTGATATCCAATCCAGTCCAAGCTCAGTGACATAGAGCTTTGTAGAATTTGCTGGTGTGTATGTTGCCGCTTGGGGAGGTAGACGGTAAATGGCATATGTAATGTTATCATGGGCTTGGGTTGCTGTTGGCCGAGTATCAGGATCTTCTATCCAGCATTGTTCGGCTAGTTGCCAGATTTCATCCTTTATTTCTCGACCCTCGTGTGGTGCAGGCCAGCTTGGCCTCCTTTTTCGGGTGACCACGAGCTCGACCAGATCGGCATAAGGGACAGAAAAGAAAGGCACCTCATCGGTGTACAACTGTTACCAGCATAAATAAGTCCACAGAAGGTCATTTGAATCCACATACCAAAGGCATACATATCCGATGTTTCCCTGCCCCGAGATCCACTGAGGAGCTCCGGAGCCATCCAATTACGACTTCCCACAACAGGAGAAGTTTCCCTGTCGATCAAGGTATGCGTTGCAGCATCGGCCTTGAGACGCGCAAGACCGAAATCACATAACAATGCCTTTCCGGAGTCTTCAACAAGGACATTTATCTATAAGAATGAGGACTTGCCCTGGATACAGAAAGTGAATGAACCCACAGCTTTCAGATCCCCATGGCATATCTTCCTGGAATGTAGATATTCCAAGCCGAGGGAAATATCACGGAGCTATTTGAAAGGTCAAGGGGAGGAGATGGAGTAGACTCGAACCAGTCCCAAGAGGTGTGAGGATCTCAAAGACGGTCGTTTGATTAGTACACCGGAGGGACTGGAAGATAATCACCGTCGCATAGGAGACACGGGGATTGCCGAGATTGAATAAAATGACTTCGACGAAATTTCCGTAGGGCCATGTAAAAGTATTTTGTACACAAAATCTGAGGAGACAGTTTTGTAGCTACTGAAATTTTAAGACTTCGGACGAGTTTCGATTTTTAATAGGAAAAGAATTGACCCTGCTACGAACAAGTATTTCGCGAGACATCAAGTTAGGGGCCAGCCGATGCCCTTCACTCCCGTCACGACGTTGGACCCCGAGAGGCTCCAGAGTACTGCGCAAACCCTCTGCGACGTCTTTGGCATCCCTTCGCTGCACCCACACCAAGAGAAAGCTGGCCAGAACATTCTAAAAGGGATCAGCACTCTCCTCGACATCCCGACTGGGGGCGGCAAAACACTCGCCTTCTGGTATGCCTTGTTCTACCACTGGCAACCGGGGAACGAGGACCCGAATTCGCAGAAGATAGTCCTCGTGATTGGGCCTCTCATCGCCTTATTGCAGTCCCAGGCTCGAAGCTTGAATGAAAAGGGCATCACCGCGGTCGCTCTGACCGGCGACAGCGAAAATCTGGAAGAGATGTTAATTGTGAGGCTTCATGGGATAGTTTTCGACCTCTTGCACAAGCTAACACCCACGCACCAGGGTCTGGGTCAAAACCAGTTTCGCGTAGGGCTTGTAGGACCCGAGATGGCACTCAGCACGCAGTTCCACAAACATGTCTTGAACCAAATCCCATTCACAAAAAACGTTATATGTCTTGTAATCGACGAGGCGCACTGCATATGTGAATGGGGGACCGACGACTTCCGCCCGGAGTACGCAGAGTTGGTGAAACTAGCAGCACGGCTACCCAGCGGGCTTCCCATCCTCGGTGCAACCGCCACGGCTCCCAAGGATGTCATAAAAGCCATCCTAAACAATCTCGGGTTGGCCGCGGACTGCGCGCGTGTCCAGGTGTCTAATGAGAAGTTGAATATGTCGCTCTCGGTCCGGATACTGCAGCACGAACCGGAGTCCTTCGCCGACCTTCTCCTGCTTTTTGACGGGGACGAGTTTGCGCAGACCTCGGCCTACACAAATGGACGTCAGGAGGCAGAGAAGATGCAGGATTTCCTTCGAGACAACGCACCTGATAGCTTCGACGTTGAGAAGGCCTTCGAGTTCTACCACCGCAACATTGACGAGCAGCAAAAAATCGCCATCCAAGCCCGAATAGAGACCGGCGAGTTGCGATGTGTACCTACGACAGATGCGTTAGGACTGGTAG
Source organism: Mycena filopes (assembly GCA_029281495.1). NCBI lineage: Eukaryota > Fungi > Basidiomycota > Agaricomycetes > Agaricales > Mycenaceae > Mycena > Mycena filopes. The sequence goes on along the minus strand of JARIHR010000009.1, from coordinate 342,170 downwards.
GTCTTCGTGACACTGAATAAGATGTGCTTACCGACATTTTGCTAGGGAATGGACTTCAGAACCATCCTGCGGGTGCTGCTGTGGATGCTGCCGCGGACCTTCCTCTCACTCGTTCAAAAGCTCGGGCGGTGTGTTCGTAATCGAGACCAACGCGGCGAAGGCGTGGTTTTCATAACCAAGGCAATGTATACGCGGTGTTGCGTCGAGCTGGAGGCCTTGCGCGCCGAACGGGACGAGGCGAGGGAAGGTTCCCCGGTATCTGAGGAAGAGATCAATGACGAGGAGCCGCAGGACCGAGACGCTGCGCTCAACGACGACAACAGCGAGGAGGAGGAGGAGGAGGAGGAGACTCCTGCGGCGCTAGCGAAGCGACGGCGTCGTCGTAAGAAAGGGAAACAGAAGCCCATGTCCGCGATGGAGTTGCGCGACAAGCGCTACTTGCTGGAATACATCACTACCACGAAATGCCGCCGAGTCCCGTGGAATAAATTCTTCGGCAACAAGGACAAGGGTAAGCTGAGACGTTCCTCTTGCCTGCGAGCTGACAGTCCCTCCAGAGCGCCTGAATTTCCCAGTACCCGCCGGTCCGTGTTGCGACAATTGTAATCCCGAGGCATTCGAGGTGGAAACTATACTGCTCAAGGCTGGGCCGCAGCTCAAGGCAGGGCGTAAAGCAACGAGTGCACCAGAGTTGGAGAACGCGGTCAAGACGCGGCTGGAGGCGTTGCGCGAGCGGATTGTGGGAGTGGCTTTCCCAAACCAGCATTTTCTCACCGGCAATGTCTTGATCTCCGACGACATCGTCGACGTCCTCGCTAAGCGCGCTCGCCTCATTACCTCTGTCGACACCCTCCTCCAGCACACTCGTTGGATCCATGCCCCAACATACGGCGACCGGGTCGTAAAGGCTATTCAAGAAGTCGTTCTCCTCTTCCCAGATCACGCACAAATTGCTCGGGAGACTCACGCAGCGGAGAAAAGTCAGAGGATGCTTGATGCCGCTGCGTTCAAGGAGCTCCGAACCCGCCTTATCCAAGTTTTCGATGGCTGCTATGCTGCCGTGTACTCGCAAATGGAGAGTTTGCCCGAAGAAACAGCTCCCACTCGCAAACGAAAGAACCCAAGGCAGCCGCGCCGCATCTGCCAGATTTTTCTGCAGCTACCTCGAATCACGGTGAGTATCTTACTGCCCTGGACTTGCTCCCTATCGATCTCGCTTTTCCAGACCTTCCCCGACTACTACGAGCTCATCAAGCAGCCCATCTCGATGAAGATCATCAAGTCACTGTCGCAGAAGCCGACACATTACACCGGCCTTCTGGAGTATCGCGCAGCGTGGCATCTGCTGTTTGCCAATGCACGTCAGTACAACATCGAGGGCTCACAGGTTTACGAGGACGCCGACTATCTCCAGGAGGTATTCGACCGAAACCTGTACTCACTGAGCTATGTGCACGGTATCCCGGGGCGCGAGCAGCTGGAAGGTGCGTTACTGGCTCCTAAAAATCCAATTGGATTCTGATGTCTACTCTATAGCTGCTATTGCACCTGCCGCTGCCTCACCTACCCCGCCGCCGGTGGGGGACTTAATACCAGACGTCGAATAATCAATATATATATATTATACTTCTTCCTCGCCGTCGGAATCAATGAGGTCTGCATCAACGAGTGCTGTCGCGGCCGCTAGAAGATCCTTCGGCTCCATCAAAAACTCCTCGTCGTCCATACGCAAGTCCTCCTCTGTCAAGTCATCCTGCTCTGGGTCGTCCCCTCCCTCTTCCTCCTCATCCTCGTTCTGCGGTCCCTCCTCCTCCGGTTTTTCAAACCCACCGCGCGCCGGTCTGCGAGTATCACGAGTGAAACGGTGGAAGGCCTTCCCGGTGTTGGCATACAGCGCACCCTCCTTGATGAGGTCGCGCACTGGGGCGACATGGTCGTTAGCCGGCCGGTCCTCGACATATGTCTGGATTGAATTCTCCTGCAGCGCCTTCGCAACGAGTGCCACCTCTGCGCCGATCTCGGGAGTCTTGTGCTTCTCGCCGTATGCTGGGATTCCGAACGTTGTCTGGACGGTCCGCATCGCGGCGCGTAAGGTGAAGATGCAAACGGTGATCATCGAGAGCCATTTCCAGCTCTTGTTCGTCCCTTTTGCGGTGGAGATGATCTTGGCCCAGAAGTTCTGGTGCTCCTGGAGGAGGTCGACAGGTTTAAACCCGTCGAGGCGACCGGTGAGATTGACGAGCCAGTTGACGAGGTATAGCTCACTGATTACACATTCAGGCACAAATGCAATTAAAATAATGTGGACATACCGCAACTTTGGCGGGAAGCTTCTGATTCGGACCAACGTCTCGAACATCGCATCTGCGTATCGGGGCATCGTCTTCGGCGACCTCATCATCACCATCCATACACCCAGAACATTGAGAACACGGCCAATGTCCCCTTTTTTGATAGCGCGGGTGAACTCGACATAAAACAATGCGTCGCGATTGAAGAGGATGGCGTTCTCGAGGGTAATGTCCCGCACCTTCCGCCCTCGAAGCTCGTTGACGGCGGTGGTCGAAAACAGTTTATCAAACACCTTTCTCGCGACCGCCTCAAAATCATCGGCAGTTGCGCCCTTCGTCCACGCAGCAAGGTCATCGCTCCCACAATGGATTCTGAAGCCATCGACGATGTGCGCGGGGAGGGAGATGTTGATGAGCTCGTGAGCAGGCTTCCACTCCGTCGCTTTTTTACCGCCCCAACCCGCCATCAGTGGCTTGCGCCCGAGCAATTTATTGTGCTCCCACCATAGCCCGCCTGCCCAGGGAGAGTTGGGTGTGCCCCAGTGCTCATTGATGGTCAGCCGGCCACCCGCCATTTGACCGTGAAATAATCCCCAACGGCGACACGATGCACGCATCCCAGCTATCGGAGCGGTGCTGTTTCTCCGCGCGGATTCAAGCTAAGTGTAAATTAGCACGAATATCCGAGAATAGAGGATTGAGACTGACCTTCTCCTTCAGCGAATCCGTTAGCAGGTCTCCGTCGTCGAACATAAGCCCATGGGCTCGCAGGGTTTTGTCGTCGATTCCGAGATTATGCAAGATCGCTAAATACACCGCCCAGGTGCCCTCGAGAGTTGACTCGTCGAGCTTCATGGCCGGGAGCGGGTACTGCAACGTCGTGTGGAGTGGGATTTGCCACACCTCTGGACACTCGCCAAGCACCTTCCTCAACTCGTCGGAAACCCCGGGTAAATGTTGAAGGGCGAACCACTTGAGCAACCAAAAACAGTTTTCGGACAACTGCTGCGCGCTCTGGGGGGATGGAAGTACATCGTCGGGAGACCAGTCGAGCACCGGCAGGGTCCGCTCGCGGGGTAGCTTCATGTTAAGGGGGAGGGTGTTGTGGGCTGCTTGTCCGCCAATGGCGGGATCGAAAACAGGGACCATCGTTGACGTCGTCCCGTTGTCGAAGTGACTTTTCGCGTCCAAACGCTGCGCTGCAACCCGGAAGGCGATGTTCAGGTTGTCCCAAACAATCTGAACCATGCCCGCCTCCACGACCTGCTTTATAATTGCCGATCCTTCCTTGGAGAGGGTCTTGACGTGGTCGATGATAGTCTGATAGGATATCGACAATCCTGCATGTGCGAGAACCTCCATCTCCCTCTTCGACGCTCCGGAACCAAGAAGGAAGAGCCCGATCACAAGCTGGAAATTGTTCGCTTTTTGGGATCGCACCACGCTGATGAGCGCACAGATGGTGGTGAAGACCTGGATGATTTGCGGTGAGACAAGATATCAGTGCTGCACTACGAAACTCACCAAGCCTTTGTTTCGTCGAGGCTCCTTGTCAGAATCTCTCCTGGTCGACTGGTCGGGCTCGGCGAGGACCGCGAGAGCAGCCCATAAATGTGGGGCCGCTGCTCGAATTTCCTCCGCAAGCAGATCCATCGAAAAATCTTTCAGCAGCTCCGTCACGGTTGTTGTCGAGTCGCGGGTCAATATAGCCTGGATTGCGCGCCCTTCCTTCCGGAATATCTCGGCCAAGGCATCGGAAATGAACTCTTCCTTCGCCTCCTTTGAGCGCATGAACATCCCCTTTGCGTGCTCCGCTCCGTGCCGCCGGACATATTTCGTTAATATGGAGGATACCACACCGTCTCCGCCCTTGCGCCAAAGTGCGTCAAAGAACTCCTCGAGGTTCGCAAAGCCAAAGCCTCCATCGGTGTCGCTCTTCATCAGCAGTTCAATAACCTCCTGTGCCCGTCTGGTATTCTCAGCGTCAACGAGGGCTTGCTTCGCTGCCGCGTCTTTTGCCTCCTTTTCCGCCGCGACGGCCCGCTCACGCGCGTTGGCCTCTGAACGCTCCTTGGCACGCCGCTCCCTCTCTGCCGTCCTCGAGGCAGCAGCAGCAGCAGCCTTCTCCGCCAGCGCAGCCCTAGCCGCGTCAACCTGTTGTTTTTCCGGAGTGTCCTGACTTGCCCCGAATTTGCGCACAGTCTTGGTGAGACGACGAGTTTCAGGACTATGCGCGGGTCTGCCTCGTCTGGTTTTTGGTTTCAGAGGTGTAACATCCACGATGGACATTGGGGACGACGGTCGTGGCTCAAGAGATCCACCACGGGGGAGCGGTGTTTGCGAAGGGGAATTGCTGCCCAAACCCGCGCCACTGCTCGACGCCGTGAAGGCGAATAAAGGTGGGAGAGGGGAAAGGTCATCTAAATCTTCCATGGGCCCAGCGCTAGTGGGCGTGAAGGCGCCCGCTTCCGGTGTGTGTGGTGCTTCATTTTCCGGTGTCCCAGGTGGTGGCGGGGAGCTTGGAGGCAGGCTGAGGGCTCTTTTGAGGCGTTTAACGGGTGGTAGGAATTCCGGGTCGTAGTCTGAGCTAGGCTGGCCGCGTTTGAAAACCATACGAGGGAGTCGCGGTCGAAGATGTGTGGTGCCCCTATGCGAGGCCGGGAGATGTAAAATTGATATAAAAAGTCGGCTCTTGACCTGAATAAAAATCGAAACTCGTCCGAAGTCTTAGAATTTCAGTAGCTACAAGACTGTCTCCTCAGATTTTGTGTACAAAATACTTTTACATGGCCCTATGGAAATTTCGTCGAAGTCGTTTAATCATTCTCGGCAATCCCCGTGTCTGCTATGCAACGGTGATTATGTTCCAGTCGTTATTCAGCTGTCTCATTGATCGACCCTCATCAATACCACGAATAACTACTGGCTCGAGTCTAGAGATGGAGGAGGAGAGACCACACACAATATACAAGGGGTCAAATGTTGGCCGACCACGGAGAAAATCTCTCGCGTTGTGAGGTACATAGGGCATGACGATGAAGGGAGTGTCATCTAATGTATTTGCACCCAAAAACTGCAGAATATTTGGATGGCGGAGGGTGGCCCAGATCTAAGTAATAGGTCAGATTCCATGCAGGTTACTATTGCCTAGGGTTCCATACTTCGGTCTCATTCCGCAGCAACTAACCGTATGTCAACCGATATGAACAGAACTCGAAGCACCGAAAAGCTCACCATACTGCTTGGCTTGACCCCAACCACATTTTTGAGAACTTTTATGGCAACTTCAGTTCGGTTCCAAGTACCACGATAAACTGTCCCGCTGCCGAAGAAGTCAAGATATATATATATATGAATACAGAATGTCAACTCACAACCCCCCAGCCCCAATTTCGTCGCCGTAGTCAACATCAAAGGATGAAACCATCCATTCTTCTACCTTCACAGTCTTCCCGCTTCGCGTCGTCAAGTACTCCAAAGTATGGGTATAGAAGCTTTTTTCCGTGCGGTTCACACTGTCATTATTCAGTTGTTTCTGAATGGAGACCATCATTGCGAGAGTGTTGCTTTGGTTAATTTCTTGACCACGGGTGAGTGTTGTTACTACTATCTTCTGAATTCAAGTTGCGCACCAAGTGTCTGGAGGAGTTTTGCATTGTTTTTCCCCAGTGTGTTCAAATACGAATGTAAGGCCTCTGTGTCTCGCATTTGGGCGTTCTTGCTCTCCGTGAGCATCTTTTGAACATTCAGTAGGGAGGATATCTATTGCTGCTGTCAGCGTGCATGTTGCTCGCACTGCGGGAATAAAACCTGGAAGGCATTGATGCAGAACCCGACACGCTTTTGAAACGTCTCGATCTTGAATGTTCTTGAATCCTTCTGGAGAAGCAGCTTCAAAAAACCCAGCTCCTTCATACGCTCCGTAAAGCGAAGAATATCCCGCAATAATCTACGTGCCAGAGTCAGCACAACAGATAGAACGATTCAGATGTCCATACGCACGTTTCCAAATCCCCGAGGGCTTTCGCACATTGTGCTGGTACAAGTCGTGACTCAGTAAACTCTTGGTTCAGTGTCGTCAAGAGCTGCTGTGCCGATTGGGATAATACGCCCAGCTGATTCCTGACCGCTTTCACACCCTCCACGCTTGACAAGATGAATTCGAGAACGCTGTAGGCTGCACCGAGGGCGGACACGATCGGAAGGGACATCGTAAGGGCTGAGAACAAGTAGAGGGAACGAGAGAGGACTCGGAGACCATCATTGCACCGACTTCATCACTGTTGAATCCAAGGATCTCGGGTATCTATCATCCAGAAATACTCACCAAATCGATATCAGCATTCACTGTGGCAGGTCCTATATCTAGACTGCGTAGTGAAGCCAGATACCGACAGTTGAAAGTGATAGGTTGGACGAACGCTAACCACGGCCCAATAACGTTCGTGGTCCATGGCACTGCTCCGATTCCCACGGTTGAAAAATCAAGTCGTCTCGTTGTGTTCTTTTGCGGTCTCATTTCTTGGGGTTCATGCACCTTTTTGGAACTTTTGGTGGGAGTTTAAATTCATTTTTGTTCGAGATAAGCCGCTCCTGGGCGAGATCCATGCACGGCGCGGTAAATCTGGCTAAGGAACTTGAACACAAACATGATATTTATACTGATTGGGAAAAAAATGTTCACCGAGCATCTGCACAGCACCTACTCCAAGACCGAAAACGCATACATTGTCTCCCACGTATACGGCCTCTCCGGCCCATAAATCTGGTCAACACCTAACTCTGGGTTATTAATCGCATCTTACAGAAAACAATGTTAAAAAGAATAATGTGGGAAGGCAGGGAGTAAACGCACCAACAATCGACTCCTGCTCGAGCGCCACACAGGACTCGGGCTCGTAGATTGCGCCGTCGGGGCCGGTGCCCCCCTGATCCGCCTTGCGCGGGATGGCGGGAATGATGGGAGGGAAGACGATGCCGTTACAGGTGTACACCTGCGTCGCGATTTGGTTCGTGCTCAGGTCGAGTCTACGTATAGCGTGTCAGGTATGTGCGAGAAGGGGTGGCAGTAGTAGGAGGACCTGATCCCAGAGTTCGTGCTCCACATCGAGAGCTTCGGCTTGATGGAGGTGGGGTGGTCGTACACCCACGCGTTGTCGAATCCGACACAGCCTACCGGGAGATATTAACGACGGCGAATATCATTTATGTAGGGTACTAAGAACGAACCGGTCCCGCAGATCGCCGACCCCGCGGTCGCGTTGATGCCCTCGCCGAGAGACTTGGGCGCGCGGAAGTCCAGCGGCGTCCCCCCGACGGAACGGAGCGTCCCGGTCGGGTAGAGCTGACCGTCGGTCGCGACGAAGCGCGAGGCATCGATGTGGAGGATGTGGCTGTTCAAGTCCTGCGACTCTTGGTACGCCTCGAGATTGAAGTAGTGGTGGTTTGAGAGCATGATCGGCGTCAGCTCGGTCGCCGTTGAATGCATGTGGATTTTCCATCGCGAGTTTGCTTCGAGCTACTGGGGAAATCAACTCGGTGTCGAACGAAACGACTCGCGGTTAATTCCTACTAACCGTATAAGTGACCTCGGTGGTTACGGTCCCCGGGAAACCCTGGTCCCCGTCCGGATCGACCAGGGAGAAGGTGACGGAGTGGGGAGATTGTTTCACGGTCGTCCATGGCCGCGCGTCATATCCGACGAGTCCGCCGTGAAGGGTGCCTGGTAAGTGCAACGTAAGCTCAAAACTGGCGTTAAAATATACTACGCAGCCCACCATTGGGTACGTTTTCTGTGATTTGGAACTTCTTTCCGGGACCAGAGGCGTCTTTGGAAATCGGGATGGTGAATGTGCCGTTCCTGTTACCAGGTTCCGCATTAGTTCGCGCGTCGTACATCTCGGTCGCATACTTACCTGATCCTGTTCGCATATCTGCAGCAAAAAGAAATTAGGAAAATGAAATGAGAGTTCTGAAGCAGCGCACCTGCCAATGACCGGCGAAAAGTATGGATGGCCGTCTTCCTGGCTTTGATACAAAGACTACAAGGCATTAGTTCAACCAAGTGAGTCGGCTAGAATTCCTACATGGTTGTCAAACCCAAGAAGAATGTCCCGGAAGCTTCCATGTCTGTCCTTGACCCACAAGTTGGTCGTGGTCGCCCCCCAGCTGGAAAAAGACTTGCGTGTGAGTCGAGAAGATGTTCCAGTGCAGTGGAACGGGAAACAGACGCGATGAAGTTGGCTTTGATGGAGCCGTCTGGGGCCGTGAGTGCGACTGTTGCCAAAGGCTTAAGGAGGTGAGAATGAGTGATTTGGGCGAACATCTTAAGGCTATTGGAAGTAACCTACGTCGACGTCGGCGGCGCGGGGTGTCGAGCTAACCACAGCGTTGAGGAGAGCCAAGACTCCAAAGACGAGCGTTTTGAACACCATTTTTTGGTGAAGGAGAAGTGCGGCAAATACGACTTTCAGGAGGAGAGTTGTGATTTATACCCCGCGCTGAAACGCTCCCCTTTCAACGGAGGATGGGGCGGTCATGAGGTTAGCAGTGCATGCGGGTGCTGGCAGGCTGCACTAACCTCGGCCATCATTTGTGATGAGAGTTCGGGAGTCGCGGTCCAGTGAGTCATCCATCTCAACCAACTGCAACTTGGCAAGTTGTGCAACGTTTTCCCTGAGCCAACGTCGAGATCTGGTTGGCGCTCCTTGACCATGAAGCGCACCACGCCTGGGTACGGCGGCGGCGCGCCGATTTTTCCCTGACGCTGATTTGCTCCGGGCGATGTTTCAGAATTATCAACTGCCATACAGTGTATCACTGTGTATGTACACACTGGCCTCAGGTAGCGTCCCGGGCTCCAAACCCCGATGATGTGCCTTGAGATCCGCAATCTCGCGCATGGACTTGCCGACCCGCACTAAAGGCCAAGGTAGGGCCTGGTAGGGCGGGTGATATAAGACTGCGGTGCCTGGCTTCTTGCTCTTCGCCATCATGTCCACCCGCCGGTTTCTACTTGGACTCTCTCTGGCCTTCACGCTCGCAATCGGCACCCCAGTCAAGACTCCAACGCACGGCGTCACTACGTCCACCGACGGAATCGACGGCGAGACATACGACTATGTCGTCATCGGGGGCGGCCTTGCGGGGCTTACAGTTGCATCGCGCTTGACCGAAAATCCCGCCATAACGGTGCTCGTGGTCGAGGCGGGCAACGACGACCGCGGGAACCCGGAGGTTTACGATATCTACGAGTTTGGCGCAGCGCTCGGTGGCCCGCTTGATTGGAATTTCCCCGCCGAGGACGGACGTTCTATTTCTGGGTGAGCTCGAAGTTGCAGTATCTGCAAGGATATCCTGACATAGTCTTCGCTCTAGAGGCCGTACCTTGGGCGGCTCCAGCTCAATTAACGGTGGGTCGTGGACCCGAGGTTCGGCGGCACAATACGACGCGTGGACAACGCTCCTTGAGCCCTCTGAGGCAAAACTTGGATGGAATTGGGAAGGCATGTTGCATTACATGAAGAAGGTACCGTCTCTTCCAAACCGCAAACACAGCTTGGCTCACAAATTACAATATGAAGTCTGAGAACTTCATGCCGCCGACCGCCGACCAGGTGGTGAAGGGCGCCGAAGCAGTCCTGGCCGTCCACGGCTCCTCTGGCCCCGTTCACTCTGCCTTCTCTCATGGAATGTACGGAGGGCCACAGCAGCCAGCGTTCTTGGCGGCAGCGACAAACGCGTCCGGTATCGTACATTGCAAGGACCTCAGCGCTGGGCAGGCAAACTGTGTTACGATGACTCCTTGCGTGAGTTTGCTTGCCTCTTCGCCAATCGAACTTTATACATATACATATTCGCTGCAGTCCCTCAATTACAATAATGACGACCGTCGCTCGTCGTCTGCCGAGTCCTACCTCACCCCCGTCGAAGCCACGCGAACCAACTGGGTAACGCTAACCCAGCATCTGGTGAGTTTCGATGCGCAGCCGCCGCACGCAACTCTTACACAAGTTCAAGGTCACCAAAATTCTGTGGGCGAACACAACCCTCCCCCTGCTCGCATCCGGGATCGAGTTCGCCGAGTACACCAACACGACGAATGGGACGACACGCTACACCGCGTACGCACGAAAGGAAGTTATCATTGCTGCGGGCGCCATCCGGGTGGGTGCATCCTTTCTGTCCTCTCGTATTTCATTAGGCTCACTGCGTTTTTTACAATCCAGACTCCGGCAATCCTCCAGCTCTCTGGGGTCGGCGACACCGAGGTTCTCACCCCGCTGAACATCACCACAGTCCTCGATCTCAAGACCGTCGGGAGAAATTTCCAGGAGCAGGTCAGCATCATTCACACTCATTCAACCAACCAAATAAGTGCGCGCTCACTCACCGAAATTGCCAGACCAACAACCTTATGACCGCCGGCGGGACGGGGTGGGCGTACAACGGTACCGGCCCGAACAACGTAATCGCGTTCCCGAGCCTCTTCCAGCTGTTCGGAAACACGTCCCACGCCAAAGTGGCGGAGATCGAGAGTTCGATAAAGGCGTGGGCCGCGAGCCAGGCGGCGCACGCGCATTCCGCTGCGGCGTTGGAAACGATCTTCCGCGCGCAAGCCGACGTTATCATCAAGGACAAAGGTGCGCCAGACAACACAGATTTTCGCTCTGAGGCGGTTGGTTGAACCCACGCATAGCACCGCTGATTGAGTACTTCTTCGTGACCGGTCTGGCCCCGTACGTCTCTCTCTGGCTCGTGAAACACGTTCTTCACCCTTACTCGTTCCTGTAGTGGCGTCGACGTTGCCACGGTAAGCTGGCAGCTGCTGCCTTTCAGCCGGGGCTCCGTGCAAATTGTCGTACGTCCCATCCTTCCTCTGTCGACCGAGTCAACTCGAATCCATCTACACCAGTCCCCCGATCCTTTCGTGTACCCTGGGGTGCATGTGAACTATTTCAACGTCTCGTTCGACCTGGACGTGCAAGTCGCCGGATTGAAGCTCCTGCGGAAGATATATCAGACGCCGCCGCTGAGGTAGGTTGAACATCGACCCTGCATCGTCCAAGCTCTGATTTCCTCTGCCAGCGACCTCATAACAGCTGAAATAACCCCTGGATCCGCGGTGCCGGATGATAGCGAGGCCGACTGGACGGCGTGGGCGCTGGCGAACTTTGGCTCTGTCGCGCATCCCATCGGCACTGCGTCTATGATGAGACGCGAACTCGGGGGTGCGTTTGTTCGCTCAACCGTGCAGAAGTTGCCTTGCTGATATTTTCTTGAACTCAGGTGTCGTGGATGCACACCTCAAGGTATACGACACGCGGAATGTCCGCGTCGTCGACGCGTCGATCCTGCCGACGCACCTGAGTGCGCACATAAGCTCGACGGTGTATGGTGTTGCGGAAAAAGCGGCAGATTTGATCAAGGCTGCGCAGTAGTCGAGTGTTGTATATACAACTGAGAGAATGACGATAAAGTACAGAGCTATGCAACGAACAAAGACAACCAACTAACCGCCTTACAATCAGACGAGCGGGGTGAATAAAATGGTTGTGTCGTCCATCTGGCGCCCCTCCGACTCGGCGGTCAGGAGTGCAGACACCGCGTCCGCGTCCTTCCCCATCGCATCCCGCAGCAGATACAGCGCGGCGTTCTCCGCCCGCGAACGCTCCGCGCGGCCGAGCACCTCCACCCACTTCTTCCCCCCGATCGCCGGCTCGCGGTGGTCCATCCCATACGTGTCCCCGGAGAGGTCGACGAGCCCGTCCGAGGCGAGGACGAGGAAGGCCTCGGTTGAACCGAGCGTCGGGACGTGTACGTGCTGGACGTCGCTCTGCGCGGAGAGGTACGGCGGCGTGCGGTTGCGCGGCAGGAACTCGGCGACTTTGGAGGAGAAGCGGAAGCCTGGGCTCGAGTTGAGGAAGACGCGGTGTGTGTAGATAGCGGGGAGCTTGAAGAGGAAGTCGCCAGCGGCTACGCGAAGTGTCAGCTTGGTTCGAGTTTCAACCAAAAACATATATATGGTGCGTACCGCGGGTGATGGCGATGGCGCCGAGGACGCGGTCGTTGAGGACGCACTCCTCCTCGCCGGGGTGCTCGCTGCGGACGCGCGCGACTTCGTCGGCGTCGGCGCCGTTGTGGTTGGCGCTCAGCACCTGCGTATCCCATGCGCCTGACGGCTGCTTGAACCCGAGGACTAAATTCGAGTCAGCAATGGAGCAAAATAAAAGGCAGGAGACGGCGAACCGGCCTGGCAGTCCCCGAGGCTCGCAACCCAGACGTCGAGGGTAGGGCTAATCAGCGCGACGAGAACCGTCGTTCCACGCATGCACCGCAACACCTTTGCCGAGTTCACGCCACCGTCGTTAATCACTGCTGTGATTTCTTCGTCGGTGAGTTTCTCCAGCGCGTCCACGCCACCGGGGAAGAGGACCAACATCTCTCGACCGATTTGCTCATCGATACCCGCAATTACCTTGCGGAGGAGTTCAGAAACATCCGGCGGCGCCATAGGTCCTTCCGCGAGGCGGGCCACAAGGGCGTCGTGTACAGCGGAGGGGAGAACTCCGACGACGTGATCGACGGTGTCGTGCCCGGCGTGTCCGTCGCACACAGCCTGGAACTTCCAGGTGCCGTCCGAAAGCGCCCAGTCAGCGACGACGAAACGGTCTTGGGAGCGCTCCGCAGGGTTGGGGCACGGTTGGATTGACAGAACATCGGTTGTCCCGATCGTTTGCGGCTTCGCGTGGCGAGCGAGCTCGGTCGAGAGTTGAGGTTCTTCGAGGACGGTGTAGGTGGCACCCTCAGCGGTTTGCGGCATGATGATATGTGGGGGATGGTGAGAGAAGCAGACGGTGTTTTATACAGAGAAGGGCGAGGGGTGTTGCCCAGGGTGCGGGGTCGGTGGCCACGCCGTTCCGGACAAAGGACAAGGACTCGGGAGTTTCTGACCCTGGGTACAGGGTTGAGCGCTGAGGTAGTACCGCGACGTGTCTCTCGTGATGGAGTACACAATCCGGATGGGCTAGGGGTTGTACGAGGTTGCAGTCGTCGTGCGGGCAGCGGCGGCTGAGGATAAGCGGCCGTGATGCCCACAAGCTACTGCCAAACCTGCACACACGTCGCGTACGCGTCCCGGTCCGGCGCCACTAGCGGCGTTAGTGGTCAAGTGATATCCGTGGCATTGTAAGCCTACTCGGCGGCGACACGCGATTTATTATATGCTCTCAGTTTTTTGAATGCATCCAGCTTTTTTAGTTTTTTCGAAAGTTCAACCACGGAGTTCAACTTTGCGGATGTTTGTTTCGGACGCCCCTGCCGCACTTTGCGAGTGCTTGTGCTTGTATCAGACGCCAAAGTCGTCTCCTGCGTGCGCGTCTTCCCGATGGCACCTCCTCGATCGACACCTCCTCCTTCTCCCAAAAGGGCCGTCTATCCACACAACGATGTTGCGACGTACCGGGATCTGCTGCTCTTTGAAGAACGCCTGAAAACAACCGCCGCCAGCCTCCAACTCAGGAAATCTCGCTACCAGCGTACTGTCCTACTCCTTGGCGCGGCCCTCAGAGCTCTGACCAGACTCGTCTGCAACAGTATTCTTCTTTCAACTTCTACTTGCCATAGCCTTCCTGCTCCTGGAAGTTCTTCTTCCGCCACATATATCTCTGCTCGCCATTCCTTATAAGCTTGTGCTGCAAAGGCTGCTCCCCGACTTATACCCAAAGGACACGGAGGTGTACATCCACCCGTACTTTGCCACTGGCATGCTCTTTGTCAGCGTCACTACCCTACTTTTGTTCTTCGCCAGTGGGACCTACTCTGATAAAATTGCGTATGCGAACAGGTGCGACTTCACATGTGCTCCAAATCCCTTATTGAGAGTCTCTCAGATACGTACCCCACGCGAACCGTGCCCTGCGCTCCTTCAACATGTACCTCAACGTCCGCAAGCCGCCCCTCCGCTCTAAATTCTTCCCCAACCCGCTGTCGTTCTTCTTCCCCCGACCCACACACCAAGAGCCCGCATCCCCCTCCTCTCCCACATCTCATGACTCACGCTCAACGACCCCCCCGCGCGCCACCGGCACGACGACCATCCCGCCGATGCCGCCGACGACCAACCCGCGCGGCGAGCTGCGCTTCTCCTCCCGCGTGGACCGCGCGTTCCGCGAGGGCTACGAGCGCTACCGCGCGAACTTTGAGCGCAAGCGCGCGCAGCAGGAGCAGCTCCTGCGTGCCGCCGCGCGGGCGCAGGGCTGGCTCGGCTGGCTGCGCAGCTCGGGTGGGTCTGGCGGGGTATCCGGGCGCGCGACCACACCGGGGACGGCGACGGCGACGGCGACGGCCACGCCGGATGTCTCGAGGGGCGGGACGCCGCCGCCGCCGCCCGTCGTTTTGCCTTTGCGTCAGAAGGGGAAGGAGCGCGAGGGGACGCCCCCGAGCTTGCCGCGCCATCCGCGAAGTAGCTCTCCGCTGTCGTCTGCGCCTAGTATGGCTGAGCGGAGGAGCACCCCATCGCTTCCGATGTTGGATAGCGGCTCGCCATCTGGGTCGAACAGATAGGGAGAGGCGACGGACGACTTTAGCGTATCATGTATACCTAGGTGGAACAAAAATGTAACTGTATTCTTTGCCGTATTCCTGGACTGTTTCTTACCTCAGAAGTAGATCGAATCTGAAGCGCTAGCGGCTCGACTTCGTTATCCACGCAATCGAGTTGTTCAGCGCAGGGTAGAATCACCCAGCTGTCGAATCACATCAGAAAACTTCATTCGCATCGCCGTCGACTTGGTGGAAGGCTGTTGGCCATATTTTTCTTCATGTCCTTCAACTGAAACCAAGTAACCTTTACAACCAGAGAACACACCAGCTCCTAACACCACTGTCGACTCCATGCCATTGTCCACGTCCTTGGCGCCGATAAAAACTCAAAAACAGCACAAAAAATCATTCACTGCGGCTCCGCACGCCAACTTACCACTGCAAAAATGCGTCTCCCGAGGCTGGGACGCTAGCAACGAAATATGGAGAAATGCGTTATGGATCAGTCTGGACAAGGACTTCCGGAACACCGAGCTTGAGGCAGGCCGTCGGATCCTGTATGGAACCTCACCTGGAATTCTGGGGATGACACCGAGGATGAGGCGGCGAATAATGTGGCTTCAGCTATCCCCGACGTTGAGCACCTCGCAGAAGTAGACGTCGCTGAACACATTGGTGTCGCGGTTTAGAAATACTCTGGTGCTGCAATTATTTGAACAAATTGAGATCGTTCAGAAATTCGATGTCTTGAGCAGATTTGAATCGGGTTAAACCAAAGTTCAACATTCAACTTGACGCCTGCCTGGCCACGAAGTCAGCGAGCTCGGGAGAGAAAAGTTCAAATGCCGTAATGTCGCGGCTTTGTCACCGCTCTCTCTTTCGCCACCACCACTATTTCCCACTTTGGACACCACTATCTGCGATGAGAACCCCAGACTATCTCGGGCGAAAACTATTATGAAATCCTGGTCCAGCTCCTTTCCAGGCGCAGTCTCTCCTCTGTGAAGTCCATCGAAAGATCTCTTTGGCGGACTCATTCCCAGATCTGAGGAGTCTCTCCGCTATATCCGCCTTATTAGGCGCTCGTCTAGGCCAAATCTATGTCACTAGCGCCCACCTCCGCAGACCAACGATCAACAAGTCGCACGTTATCAGAGCAACTTGATCTTTGGACCCATTCAACCTGCTGGCCCACTAATTGAACCGCGCTTTCTTTGCGTGTCATTCTTGAATCTGAAGGAGAAGGGACTATTTGAAGGCCGCAAAAAGACGGGAGGACAGGATATCTGATGCTTCTCAGGTAAAATTAGAAGCTTCAGGTAGCTAGTCATCTTGTTCTCTTCACACCAGGACCACAACACTCGTATCTGTTCTGTGCTCTGACTACGCTCGCACATAATGCAGAACATGCTCACGCCGTGCCAGGTATGTCGTCCATCCCCATACTAGCTTGGATTGACTCCCCCTGCAGTATCGCACCGGGCGGCTGCTCGGTAGTGGAACGTACGCCATCGTGCGGGAGGCGATCCACAACACCACAGGCGTCGTCTACGCGTGTAAGATTATCAACAAGCAGCTCATGGAGGGCAGGGAACACCTCGTACGCTGTCTTCGTTCGCGCGTGTGAGAAGGTCGGGGTTAATGACGCCCCGCGATGTGTAGGTGCGGAACGAGATCGCAGTCTTGAAACTCATTTCGAGTCGCCACCCGAACATCGTCACGCTGCACGACTACTTTGAGGTGTGTCGATCTGCCTGGTATTGAGGCGTTTGTGCCGTTGCGCCATATTGGAGTATAATTTGACCAAATGACCAGACGCGCAACAATCTTTACATGTGCTTTGACTATTGCACTGGCGGCGAGCTCTTCGACCGAATATGCTCCAAGGGCAGCTACTACGAGCCGTGAGTTACCTCCAGCCATCCTCGACTTGAGTGTATTTCCTCGTCTTCCCAGTGACGCCGCGGGCATCGTGCGCTCCGTTTTCGTTGCAGTCAGTTACATCCACGAAGCCAACATTGTGCATCGCGACCTCAAGCCCGAGAACCTCCTGTTCCGCACCCCAGACGAGACCGCCGACATTATGATCGCGGATTTTGGCCTGAGCCGGATAATCGAGGAGGAGAAGCTCAGCCTGCTCACGGAAGTGTGTGGGACGCCGGGGTACATGGCACCTGAAATTTTCGAGCACAGTGGGTCTTATCTCTGCCCCGTTTGCTGGGATGTGATTACTTTTTTTTTGCTGCAGCCGGCCACGGAAAGCCCGTGGACGTGTGGGCGATGGGCGTCGTGACGTACTTTCTCCTTGCGGGCTACACTCCATTCGACCGCGAATCGCCCCAGGCGGAGAACGACGCGATCGTCGCGGGCGACTACAAGTTCGAGCCCGCGGAGTACTGGGCGAACGTATCTCAGACAGCGCGCGACTTCATCACCGCGTGTCTAACGGTGGATCCTGAGCGCCGACCTACGGCAGCGGAGGCTCTCCAGCACGAGGTACGCGGAGCACGTTCCTCCTATCGTACTTCAACCAAGGAACCTGAATTACCATTGCGACAACAGTGGCTCGCCTCGCCGATGACCTCATTCGTCCCGGACCCCATGAACCCCAGCGGCGGCCCTACCAACCTGCTGCCGCAGGTGAAGAAGGCGTTTAACGCCAAAATGGCATGTGCGTCCCCGGCGTTTGGCTACATGCCGAGATAAGGGGGCCCCTGCTAATTTTGTGTGTCCAGGGAAGAAAGTGGGCTTAGGCGTACAGGCAGCCTTACGCGTAGCCTCGCGCGGTGGGTCGGGACACCGACTCGGGACACAGGCGGCGGAACTTTCACAGACTGTGGAGAGATTCAAGCAGGAGAGCACGCAGGAGGTTATGGAGGTCTCTATTCATTTTCCCCTATCGCCGTCTGGAGCGCTAATGGTCCAACAGCAAGTGCCAATAATGCACCAGCACGATGGCGACCAGGTCTCAAAGTAGGTGCTGTATTCCAAAAAAAGTGTCCTTGTATATGTGTAAACTAGCGGGGAAAGATCTGAATAATATCGAGGTTATTGTCGGAAGACGCCCACGACACCGATCGCACAGCGCCAAAGCTCTCTTTCAATTTCGTCTAGGCGCTTCCTGCAGTTACAAAACGTCCCGCCAATATATTTACAAAAGGAATAGCCATGTCTACACATTATATCTGGTCGTAAAGTACTTGAACAAAGACTGGCAGTGCTAATCACCGCCGCCCTCCAGCGCTTTGACGATTCCAAAGGCAGCGGCAGCGGCCACACCACCCACAAGCAGCGTGCTCACCGCGCCCCAGACGTATCCCTTCGCACCCACACCCGCACCCGTCACGCGCGCCTTGACCGCACCGAAGACCAACAGCACGAAGCCCGTAATGAGCGCACTCCACATGAGGGCGATGTGTGCGCGGGGAATGAAGAAGTACGGGATGAGCGGGATGATGCCCCCGACGAGATAGCCTGCGCCGATCGTGAACGCCGAGATGTAGAGTCGGCTGGTAGGCACCTCCTCGAGGCCGGCGCCGAACTTGAGCAGGAAGGGCGTGAGGCCGACCTCCTTGCTCCACCGGAGGGAGTCGTTGGATTCGAGGTCATGCGAGGCGATGGTGTTGGAGGATGATGAGGGCACCTCGACTTCACGTAGGCAGCGGGCGACGGCGCGGCAGGTGCGCTCGTCGACACCTATAGGAGCCAGCACGTCGGCGACCTCGCGCTCCATCTCGCCGTCGCAGCTACGGATGACGCGCGCGGCGGTGGAATCCCGGAGGAAGCGGTAGTGATCTCGCTCAGCCTGGGATGCGAGGAAACCCCCAATGCCCATCGAGATAGCGCCCGCGATAAGCTCTGCGACGCCGCCGAGGACGACAAGACGAGACTCCCCGAGCGAGGAAAGGCCAGCGGTCAATGCAAAGGGCACTGTGAGGCCGTCCGAGAGTCCAATGACGCTGTTTATGAAGCCGGTCAGCGATAACGCCTTTGGTGCATGAAACTGGTACGCACACGTCCCGGACAACATCTGGGTCAATGAGGGTGCGGTCGTCGCCTTTGAGTTCTTTGCAGCAGACACCGTCGGGTCTGTTGTGGCGAGAGCAGCGGGATGGCAGGGGAATTGGCTGAGATGAGGGTGCCACTGCGTCGATCGCCCAGATTGGTGGTTTTGTGGGGTTTTCCGAAGCCGCCGCCGGGCGTGAGAGGGGGACAGAAGGCGCTTTGGGCGTGGAGGACATGGTGGCGGGAAGAAAGAAATTTTACTAAACTTGGAGCCGCCTGCCGTTGTATATTGGCCTCGGCAGAGCACAGCCAATCGGATCCCACCAATTGGGACTTGTCAAGTGACCTGGCCAATGAAATGCCGTCGATTCCATAGGCGTCCGCTGTCGCCGAACAGACGCGTCGCCGTTGAATTGACGCGTCGTTGTGAAGTCGGGGAAGCCAATGGGAATTGCAGGATTTTTTTGAGCGGCAAACGAAGCAAAGATTTAAATATTGCTGGATTCGAGAATCGGGCGATAGGCAGTTGAGCAGGGTAGGTACCGGTTTGAATACAACAGTGTAATCGAGGTCAATCGCAGAAATAGCTTGGTGTAAGTTGCGGAAATAGCAGTAAAGTTTATCCCGGGTTGTTCGACTCGTAGGCCACACTCAGCCGTCGATTCCGGGGACGTTAGAGCCAACTGCAGAACTAATTCCGATTACCGGGCCTGCCTGCTATGAGCGCTTGAGCAATAATGCCGCTGAAATTGGAAGTGGAACATGTTGTACTTGGTCGCGGATACGAGACTACAGACATTTTGTGTACCCCGGACAGAAGTTTATTCTCGGCAGTCGAAACCTCGGCTTGAATCCGGCCATCTCAACGTCTGTTGGTTTTGGCTCGTCGTTGATTTGACCTGAAAGGATAGGGCACCTTCAATTTTATTGGGCACTACACGAAACAGATAATTGCAAGGCTTACTCCTCCCGCAACACAAAAGTTTCACCTGAAAGAAAAAAACCGACGTCAAGTACGACCACAGAGAAAGGGCTGCGCACGCACGATTAATTTCGCCAGACAGCCGTCGGGCTATGAATTTCTCCGCCCGGACCCAAAAGTCGTCTCCACCACGGGCACCAATCTGCCAGTCTTTAACAGTCGGCGGGGCCTGCATGCACACGAATCGCGTGTCCTGCGCGAGGGTGTCCAGGCCAAGCCCCGTGTTCATGAGCATCTGGTACGACGTGTTTAAAAGAACGAGAACCCGCAATACAGGGCACGTCTTGAGCGCGGAGGTGAGGATCGAAAGGGATCGCTCCACCAAGAAGGCCAGGTGTGTGAGGTGGGGGATACGCGCGAGGCCTGCCCACTGCGCGGTATCTGCCTCCAAGTCGTCCATTACTTCCAGATGTGTGATGTGCGCGAATAAAGAATGGGAGAAGTTGATGCTGGTTGTGAAGAATAGATCGGCCAGTGTGGTGCCCAAGCGCCGAAGAGGCATACCCGAGACGAACGGGAGAAAGTCGGACTCCGGCCCAAAGTGCAGGATGAGGAGATCCTCGACAAAAGAGCAGGTTGCGAGAACGAGTTCGAGATTGAGTCGAGGGATGCCCTCGTAAACCAGAAGATGCCGGACATTCTCTGCGATGGTTTGGGACTCGATCGCGGAAGTGAACCGGACGGGGTCGAAGCACACTTGGCCCGGTAGTGGATTGGAAAAAACGACGACGCGGTATAGTAGCGGCTCAATCCTGTCGCGCTATCAGCCAGATCGCACTCGGTGTGTCCTATAGAATTCACCAGACTTTCACTCGGTGAGCGACGAGTAGAAGGGCTGGAATCGATTTGGAATGAGAACGGCCGACCAGCTCGAAGACCTTCCTTTCCAGTTCGGCGGGAAGTCGAGGCTCGGACATGAGTGTCGAGAGCAAGCGTGGTTCGGCATTTGATTGCCGGAAGGGAACGCTAAAAGTTACTTACTTTCTTTTGACTTTGTTCAGTTCTCTGAAGCTCTAAGCTTAGAGCTTGGAGCCGGAGTCGACAATTGACCGAAACGTCGTCGCAAACGAGTTTTTACTTCTCTTTCTCTCAATCAAGTTCAAAGGCATGGTTGGTCTCTGCTGTAAGCTTCTGATTGGGGATATCTCGGGAGATGATTATCTTGTTGGTATTTTATTCCTAGGGACGGTTCAAATGCACTTTTCAGCGGAGAAAAAAAGGTCCCAAGGTGCCGAAATGGTGGCAAACCCAACGATCGACTTACTCGTCCCAAAATGGAACTCAACGCCGATTACGTGAGATATCGTCCCAAAGCGGAACTTCCCATCATCTCTTCCTTCCTCTGGTTTCCACTTCTTTCCGCTCGATCTGCGGCACTTCTCGAGTGCTCAAGGTATCATACGGCGTGATACGAGCCTTACTCTCGGAGGGGAAGTACGGAGAATGGCTTCGGCAGCGGCAAAAAGCCGATTCTGCCCGTAATAATCAATCGATGGTCTCTGGACACCGGAGCAAAACGTGCTTCGACCCAGGTTCGAACTGAGGACCGCCTGTGGACACCGTTATTGTGAGACAGAAGTGATAACCAGCTACACCATCGAAGCTACGAAGAAGCAAGAACGGAAAATGGTTGAGGGGTCGGTAAAACCGACAGAGAATGGCCGAAAACGAGATAATACTGGTTGCGGCAGAGAGCAGGACCGGATGTGGAGGGAAGCGATCTATTGTGCTAAAGGCAGAATTTCCCTGGTTCCCCAGACAAGCAGAGCAAATACAGGGCAAATAACCGGGTATTCTGGGCTCCAAAACTAGGGGACCGTGACACGCCCGCTTTGGTGCTGCGGAAACAGACACAGTACGACTCCGAAGGAGGGGTTCGAGACACTGCTGGATGGCTTCCAGCCAGGGAGTAATCTGACCGAGGCAGAGGCGACAATTTTCCATAGCGACCAGCTGCACAACGACGTCGCTGTTGTGGCGGCGCCTGGGGGAGGGTACCAAGTCGTGGTTAGGACGATATGTATGCAAATGCCACGGTTACGAAGGTGCGCGGGGTTGAATTTCCAACCATACTGGAAGAAGGGAATTGGACTAATGAGTGCCTCCAACCCAGTGCGGCTCAAGATCGTCAGGAACACGACCTCCTACACTTTTGGGCACGCCGAGGGCAACACCACCGGGTTTACGTTCCCCGTTACAATCGACTCGGTGCTGCTGTCTGTGCCGCCTCTTGGGTGTGTCTCCCCCTCCTCCCCGGTGCATTTCATCGGGTGGATTGTTGATTTGCGGGGAATGCTAATGCGGACACAGTGGTTTCTTTTTCAAGGGTGCAGTGTTTGGGGTGTATAACACGGGAAATGGGAGACCTAGCCTTTTTGCCTGCGGATTTTGAGGGCTGGGAGTGTGAGGGGCGGATTCGCATGGAATTATGTACTTAGTTGGATGGGGAAAAATGTTCAAGTTGAAGCTTAATGATGGGAGCTTACTTCCTGTGGACTGTGATTGATGAGTGTGCATTTGTGGGTAGGGAGTAGATACATAAGTAGGATTACACTGGGAATGATCTGAATGAAAGGGAGGCCCGTAATAAGCGAGATCGAATCGATGGGGGTTCCTAAACAACAGAGTCATTTGTGTGGGGTATTCCACCCGATTCAAGATCTGCATCCAACAAGGGAATTTCCTCCAGAATATAGCCAGACTCCCGCATGGCGGAGTATCCCAAAGTGATTGATTGAATACTCTGCCTCCTGATTTCTTCTGGATCCTGTGAGCTCTGAGTGTAGATGTCGTCCGGACGATCAACTTGTCTTGGGGAGGGTGGATTTTGGGGATCTTTGGGTGGTGGATTTGGAGGAAGATCCACCAAATCCATAAGAATCCTGGCAGACTCGGAGCCAGGAAGGCCGCCTTCGGGGGGTGGATTTGGGGGATCTTTGGGTGGTGGATTTGGAGGAAGATCCTCCAAATCTACAAGACGCTCACGGATGAATGCAACAATCCCCGCAGACTCGGAGCCAGGAAGGCCGCCTTCGGTGTGGATGCTTGGAAAGTCTTCATTCCACTGCCGGCGAAGCTGTTTGCGTTGTAAGAAGTGCACAATGCCCAGTGCCGAGAGTGGCCGTCTTCCTGTGAATTGTTCAGCATACGGCCTCTATCATATCACTGACTTTGCTGCGACTCACCAAAGGCAAAGTACAGCACATTTGCGCCAAAGAATAAGGCAAAGGTGCCATTGAGGAATGTCCAAAAACCTCCGAATGTAGCTATTCCGTCCAGAACTGATGAATCAACTGTGTCGCGGAAGTATTCGGTGGCATATGGTGACATCTGGATCAGGGTAAGTGTGGCGGTATTTGGATCCGAGGTTCCACCCTCCGCAAAAGATTGTAGGTTATTAATCTTGGGGGTATATACCTCCAATCTCGGGGGCTACTTGGGGTGAATGGGTGGTTCAATGGATAGGTCAACACATACTGAGCCAATCATCCACCCTATGCGTCTAAAGGTGTCTCTCCGTGTCCAACTGAAGGTTCCAACTAGATTGGAACCGCGCACCAGTAGTACACCGTCCAGGAGGTCACCGTAGCTAATCAGCCAACTTTGAGCTGACTCGGAATCACACACATCAAGGCAGCCCGTGACTGGCACGATATACACCCCGGTTTCTCCGGCTGGCAGGGACAGGGAAATGGACACATTCAGTATGTCCTGCCATGTAACACTGTGGTCTGCAACAAATGAGTGCTCATCTGATACACAAACACTGAGTTACCTGGAATTATAGTCCACTTATCCGTCGTACCAAGCTGCTCCATGTCAATGAGTGTTTTGTTCTGAAACACTCTGTGATGTGAGGCCATCCGTGTTTGAATGTTGTATGCCGTGGGATCAGGATCAGCATCGGATGGGTTGACATGCCTCTAGCCAGGGTGGAATGAGACTCATCAGTGTTTGAGGGGAAGAGCACCAACCATTAGGAGAGTTGCAGCTCCAGAAGGACTGTAGGAGCCAATAAAACTAGTTTGCCCAGGGGTGAAGGGGCTGACAGCTTGACTGGATATGCGTGTCATGCGCGGATTGAAGATGATGGTGTAAAGTGCAAATATCGGGACTCCAAATGCAATGCACCAAATGATGACCCCCCTCACAACAAGGATGGGGCGGGACTCTTTCCTGAAGATGGAGTGAGTATGTGGTCATGCAGTGGGGACTAGATTCATTGCACCGAACTAACGGCCGTGCAATGGATCGGCCAAAAAATATACGCATGGCGGTGTACGGTGGGTGATGCGGTGTACATCCCCCCAGGAATGTGAAGTCTTGACACGAGAATGGCTTAGGGAACTTTGCCATAGTCGCAATACGGAATATGATTGTCAAGATCAGTGTTGTCAGCATGAGAATGGAACTGGTGGTGGTAAGAGGATTTCCGGCTCCCTTATTCTCACTGTCACCATTGTCACTAAGCAGTGAAAGCAGTATGAATTGAACCCATGGATTTGTTGACCGTGCGGTGAGAATTTTAATGGTTAAAGCTCCTGATCATGGGATAACTTTGAATGTTCAAAAATTGAGAGAAGTTCCAAGGCGCACCAGCAAATTCAATAAGAGTCCACACCAGGTCCGCGATTGCCGAGATTTTGCCCCTCTCTGCAACTCTAGCGGCTCGTCAATACTAGAGGAGATTTGTGATGTAATTGCCGCACACTTCGGTGACTTGGCAGTGGTGTCCTATCGCCAACATGAAGAACACCATCCAGCCAATACTCAGCTGAGCAGCCTGGACCAGTGTTGATCCCAAGTACAGGCGAAGGGTCCAAACTCTGAAGACTGGATTGAAGAGCATGGTTTTGCTGCGCAACAAAGTCCAACCAATCCTCTTATATGGAACTTCGGGAGAACATCTGATATGCGGGTAAAAAGTGCCACTGGTTGGCAGATTGAAGATGGTCTGCATCAAGATGAATTAATCATACGGGAATAGAACAATCTGGGCACCGGCAACTCAATGGTCTTGATTTGTACGCTTACAGCGGCCCAAATTCAATTAGTTGGAGGATTTTGTCCAGAATGTAATGCCAGTTAGCACCACTGGGATTTTGTCCGTCTCACATGTGCTTTCAAGTACCCCAAGTCGGTGCACTTCGGAGATAAGGACGGGATTAGAAGTCCAGTTGGATTCGAAACTCTCCCTTCCATCGAGTCTCATCGGGAGCTGTAAAAATACCAGGTTCAGTCTCAGGGACATGATGGACATTGATCATTCGTTCGCCACCGCCATGGACATGAACGTGTTGGACCTATCGGTAGGTCGATATTTCAGGTCAAGTACTAAGTATTCCGCCATAACTCACTCATTTAGTTCTAGCTGAAATCTATCCAACTCTTCGACCAACAACTTCCGCCGGCCCCGGCCCACTGGGACTTGGAGCGAAATGTGTCGGCGCCGCGGTGAGCAATCCAACTTGTCACCTCAATTTTCTGGGAATCAGCGAGTAACTGCCAGTCAGTGGGCACCTCCCATATCGAAACGACGGACGGAGAATGGTCGGGGGGGGAGTAAGACCGACAGAGAATGGCCGAAAACAAGATAACACTGCTGACGCAGAACGGCCAAGAACGAGGTAAGGGTGCCACCAATCGAGTGCAGTCCGCCTTGAGGTCATCACCTCGTCCAGGAGAAGTGGGAGAAGAGGAAGGTCATCACATCAAAAGTGATTCCATCGCTTGCCTCACACCATCCGAGTCCTCGAGATGCAGCGCCTGTTTCAAGTATCTGCTTCATTTCTGCTGGCAATTCTGCGCCTCAACGCTACTGGCTCAAATGCGCTGGTCGGTCAAACGCGAAGACCATCGAAATTGAGTTGAGGTGTCCGAGTCATGGTTGAATGGTTCAAGTTGTTGAATGGTGGCAAAGTTGGGAGACCGAGAAGCAGAGTTAACTTGGACCAAACTCCAGATGTTGAGAGGGGGCAAAGGAAGGATGAGGCAAAGACTGCGCGGTCAAGCAAGAAGAAGAAGAATGCAGAAGCAACAAGAACAAGGAGTCGGATCGGGGCATCAATCGTTTTAACAACCTTTGAAGCCAGGGTCGTACGGCAAGAATAGAAGACGAGTCGCATATTTAGGACGCCGAGAACTCGAGGACTCTAAACAAGTTTAATCAGTCGCCGATTTAAGATAAGGCACCCCCAAGTCGAGGTCGATGGTGTAGTTGTTCAAGTTCGCAAACCTCAGGGTGACCAACTACACCATCGATTGGTCGACGAAAGACAGAAAAAGAGTGCGAGGCACATTGAAATCTGGCGGTCACGATTGGAGAGGCAGTGGGCAGAAATGTTCTCCCTCAAGGTTCAGAACTCGAAAAGGCAAAGCCAATGGTGCAGCGGTAAAGGCAGAAGAATCCACCTCGATATCGCTCGGTGAATCGAATACGGGTTTTGCCGAAGGAGACAGCGCTCAACGTAGAATTCTCGAGCTGGCCGACACATTTGAGACAGATTCAGAACATAATTCTTCCAGGCTGCACCTATTTCGCAGTAGAACTCCGTCGCACCTACTATCGTAGTCGGCATACTAGTCGAGATTGTAGAACTCCGTCGCACCTAATATCGTAGTCGGCATACTAGTCGAGATTCGCAATCTCACCTACTAGTCGGGTTCAAGACAAGCAACCTTCGCACCGCTGACAGAGGAGATGGGTGAAAACAAGGCGGAACCTTCAAATTCAACGCTTTTGAGTGATATGGAGGTCAAGTAGAATGTTACACTGCGTGTGCCTCGACTTCAGCTTTCACAAGCAGCCTACTTCCTGCTCTCCGTGACGACTGCCAAAATCTTTCCAGCACCATTCTCAATCAACCTCTTCGCCAGTTTCACGCCGACAGCCTCCGCCTCTTCCGCACTCCCCACCTTCTCCGTGATGGTGTGCTCGACATGGGTCTGGCCGTCGAGCGACGTCACACAGCCCGTCAGTTGCAGCTCGCCAGTCGGCGAATCAGCGTCCAGCTGCAACTTGCTTTCGACGCCTACGGGCACCGTGCAGCCGCCCTCAAGGACGCGCAAGTACGCACGCTCGGCCAAGCAGGTCCACTGCGTCGGGCGGTGAGTGAGCCTTTTACATAGCTCCAACGCCTCGACGTCGTCACTCCTTATTTCGAGAGCCAAGGCGCCTTGGGCGACGGCGTAGTAGAGTGTGGGCGGGGGAATGTCGGCAGTGAGGCGGTTGCCGAGCCCCACACGAACCATGCCTGCTTTCGCGAGGACAAGGGCTGCGTATGGCCCGTCTGGCGCGTCGAGCTTGGCTACTCGAGTGTCCCTGAGTCGCGAGCGCCAAGGTCAGTGCGAGAAGACAAGAGGTGAAGTGCCGTACAGGTTCCCCCGCTGAAAGTAGTTTCAATTCGTCGGGAGAGGATCGCGAGTTGAATCACATACCACGTCCAGAAACTTCAGTTCCGGAAATTTCCTCCGCAGCTGCCCGACGCGGCGGACGCTGCTCGTCCCAACGACACTCCCCGGCGGAAGGTCTTCGAGACTCTTCCACGGCTTGCCGGCCTTAACCACCAAACTGTCTACGGGGTTCTCGCGCTCCATGATCCCAGCGATCACGAAGCCGTCGGGGATGGCGGTGGGTACATCCTTCAGACAATGTACGAGGATGTCGACGCGCCGCTCCGCTAGTGCTACCTCCAGGTCCTTGGTCCAGATCGCCTCCCCACCACTCACGTAGACCGCTGCTCGTGACTTTCGGTCGCCCTCGGTTGTGATGAAAGATGCAGCAAATCGCGGGGACGAGTCGGCGGAGGGCGGGAAGAGAGATTCGAGGGTCGCGAGGACTGACTTGGTCTGGACTTGAGCCAGTTGTGAGCCGCGAGACGCCAGTGTAAACGTTCTGGGAGCCATGAAGGAAATCGCTGAGGACAACCTGATGTTTGCCGGTTGATGTGCCAAAACTCGAACATCAACGGCATCCGAGGACAACAACATTATTATCGGCTTTATATAATATATGTGAACTGAATACTATACAGGTCCCTCGACATTCGACTATGTACTACTTTGCGGATTCGCATTTCTTGAAAAAACGGAGCAGTTCTTTGACGACCGCGGCACCTTGCTCTTGCTGCACCCAATGCCCCGCGCCATCAATCAGGACGAAGTCCTCGTCGTCCATCCTGGTGCACGCGCGCCGGCGCATGGCGTCCGCGGCCCCAGGGAACTGGTACGTCCCCCAATCCTGCGTCCCCGCCAGATACATCGCTGGTACTGTGATGCGCTTCCCCGCAAAGAGCGCCCGGTCGGCGGCCGCTGAACCCCCGCTTGTCGTCGTGCGGCAGCCCGCGCTCAGCCCGCCCTGGAAGCCCGTGCGCGCGTACTCCGCAACATACACCCCGAGCTCGGCGTCCGTGAGCCACGCGCTCGCGGAGGGCTCGTCGGCGGAGTGCACGGCGGCGGGCATTGTCTCGTGCAGTCCCATCACGTAGTAGTGCGGCAGCGTCCCCATCTCGCTCAGGCTGAGCGGGTGCGGGGTGTCGTGCGCCCCGTCGGCGCTCTTGGCGTGATAAAACGCGCGCAGGAAGGCGTGCAGGCCGTTGGGCGGGGCCGTCATGTCCGCGTTCGCCTCCGGGGTGGAGTAGTAGAGCATGTAGTGCTTGCGCGGCGGGTCGAGCGCTGCAAGTCCCGCTGCGACCTTACTCCAATCCACGCCAGCGGCTGGGGTGTTTGGGAGCTGGGGCGCGGGCGGGCCCGTGAAGGGCGAGGCCATCATGACGACGGAGGGGAACATGTCCGGCCGGATGAGCGCGCACCATGCTGCGATGTGGGAGCCAAAGTCGTGCCCCACCACGGCGGCGGAGGAGTAGCCCAGGGTGTGCACGAGGGTGACGATGTCGTTGACGAAGTTGGTTACGCGGAAGGGGGTTAGGTCGTCCGAATACTTGATGGGCAGGGAGGCGCCGTGTGCTACGGTGCGCCCGTAGCCGCGCTGGTCGGGCGCGACGACGTGGTAGCCAGCGTCTGCCAAGGGGCGGATTACTTTACGCCAGGAGCTGCGGCGGCGACTGCGGTGAGTAGGGGAGGTTCAGTGTATGCCAACTACTCACTACGCTAGTTCTGGGAACCCGTGTAAGAGGATTATCAATGGAGGCTTTGAGTTGTCAGCTGAGTTGGTGTGCTCGGGAGTGGCCTCCAGAATGTGCATTTCGAGGTCATTGATTGTGAGGGTGCGCGATTCGATGCCTGGGGCCAGAGCGGGGAACGAGGAGGAGGACATTGTTGTGGTGGTGGTCTGTGCGAAGAGCAAACCGTATATAAATCAACTCCTGGCCCTAATCCAGTGATTTCGGTCATTTCTGTTGACTTCCTCCGTATCACGCTCGCGAGGAACCCGAGCCTCGCCCGAGCCGCCTCAGGAACGAGAGCGGCGAGTGTTCCGAGCCTAAGAGTGCTTATGCGAAGGACTGGATACCGGTTACTGAGTCCAGCGGCCCGTGTGTAGTCGAAAGTTGTCGACAGCGTCGTTCGCGGTAAGTAGTGAGTGTACACTGTAAACTGAGAGCGTGGGGTGCTAGATTGTCGACAACATCGCCGGGATTCCAACCCCAGATTCGGACGCCGCAGTGTTGCAGCGTCCAAGTCGCTGATAGGCTGAGGCTGGCAGAGGCAGAGATTTCTTGAATTTCAACGCCGAGGTCAACGCCGAGGGAGCACTGTCGGTTGGAAGGAAGAGGGATAAGGACTAACCGGGAACCGGGACTGCCAGATACCGGTTGCCGTTGATCACACGCGCTAAGCCATGAAATGCTCATAGCAGCTTGCGCTCTCCGTCGAGGACTTGGAAGACTCTCTCGTGCGGCGGAAGCACTACCCACCCTCGGAATATCTCGGTCAATGTCGTCCACGCCGAAACGGCGCCTGGCGCACATCTTGGACTCGCTGGCGCCGCCTGTAGAAAGTGTCGGCAAGCTCACCCTCGGCGACATAACTTATGAGGTCCCTGTATCGACCAGCCCATCCAGGCTGCCGCATTCGAGGCCCCAGGACTTGCTAGACGTCGCGGACCCCGTCAATTTAGACAACTTGCATTTTATGCTCCAGAAGTATCTGCTCGGCCAGGACATATTTTTGGTCTCGCAACCTGGGCCGTATGCGCGTAGACTGGCTTTGACCTTTGCCAGGTAACTGTGCGTTGACATTGTCTGTGAGCCGGCTCATAACGACGTTTGCAGCATCATTAATTCAGAATACGAAATTGTCGCGCTGCACAGGGATATCGGCGAGACGGAATTGAAGCAGGTAGGCATAGATAGTCTAGTAATGAGGCATATCCTGAACTTTTACAGGGCAGAGAGATTCGTGCCGGTGGCAACCTCGTCTACGTCGATAGTCCCGCCGTCAACGCCGTCAAACACGGCCGAATCCTAATTCTAGAGGGCATAGAGAAGGCAGAGCGTGGCATCATGCCCGTACTCAACAATCTACTAGAGAATCGCGAAATGTACGCGTCCTTTCTTCCATATCGCGTTTAACCTCAATGGGATCAACCAGGAACCTCGACGACGGGACACACATCATCCACCCCCACCGTTACGCGCAGCTCGACGCGTCGCGCGACGGGAGCGGCAACCTCTTCATCCCCGCGCACAAGAACTTCCGCGTCATCGCCATCGCCGCGCCCGTCCCACCCTTCCCAGGCCACCCTCTCGACCCGCCCTTCCGCAGCCGCTTCCAGGCCCGCTTCGTTGACCCCGTCGCCGCGCTCCTCGCACTCTGTGGCCCCTCCCCACCGAGCACCACGGCCCTCCCGGACCTGGAGACTCGCCTCCGCGAGCTGATCCTCGCAACGCAGTACGCGTCCGAGGCGCGCGACGCCCTCTCCGCGGTCTCGCACAGCGCGCTCCCTCCTTTCCCGCAGACTGCCCTGCAGAAGCTGCGCGCACTCGTCACGGCGTTCCCACCCCCAGACGCGCTCGACCCTGCGGAGCTCGCGCGTTTGGTACTGACGCTCCACCCCGCACTCGTCTTCGCGCCGCTGCAGGCCTGGGCAATCCTCAGCCGGCAGACAGAGGAGGCGGGGTTGGGCCCGCTGGGAAGCCCCGCCGACGACGATGCGGGTACCGGTGCGGGGCTGCTGGGGTACACACTCACCCGCCTCGCGCGCCTCACTCCGACCACCATCTCCGCAACCTTCACACACCCGCAGCGACAGGAGGCCGTCTCGCTGACTGTCCCCGCCGGCCCCGCACCCTTGCGCGCGTTCCCCTTCGCCAACACCGCGTCAAAACCGCCTACCCCCTTCTTCGCGCCCTCCCCGCGCTTCGTCGGCCTGCTTACGACGCTGGTGCAGGCGCACGCACTGGGGTGGGACGCCTCGCTCGTGCCGCCCGCTGCGCCAGCCACCGCGAGCGCCAGCACGAGCACCCTCGTGCGCACGTTTGGTGAGGTGCTTGGGTATGGGGCCGGTGTCGCGGGTGCGGAGGGCGGTATGGAGGCGGTGCATCTGTATAAAGAGCTTGGTGGGCGGGAGCTGCTCATGCGGCGCCGGATTTTGGACGGCGGGGCGACGACGTGGGAGCCTAGGTGCACTTGATGCTTTCTCTTCTTTCTTCCACGACTGACTGACTTGCAGCGCGATTGTGGAGGCGGCATGGGCGGGACGACTCGTACATCTCTCCGGGTTAGACGTGATTGGGCCGACGGCCGGTGCGCTAGCGAGGTTGGCGCAGGATCGCGAGGTGGAGCTGTGGGGTGGGAAGCGCATCGTCGCCGATGCCACCCAAACTGAGGTTTGTGTCTCCTTCCGCCCCTCGCCGCATCGCTGACTGATCCCTTCTTCCGCTTTGCAGTTGCAGGACGCCAACGGCGAACTCACCCTCGCACATCCCTCCTTCCGCCTCATTGCCACCGCCTCGCGCTCCCTCCCGCTGAAAGACTGGCTCTCCGCCGAGCACGCAAACATGTTCTTTCCCGTGCTCGCGCAGCCCATGGCGCGCGCGGAGGAAACCGCTATCCTGCGCGCTACTGGGTGCGCTGCGGATAGTATAGAGAAGATGCTCGACTTTGCGGAGCGGTATCGCGCGAGTATGGCGGAAGATAATGTTCTCAAGAGCCGGAGACTTGGAACGCGTGCGCTGGTGCGAGTTGCACGGAGGATCGGTGCTGTTGGGTGCGCGGAGGGCGAGGCGGAGGGCGATTTGCGCGCGCTGTTGAGTCGGACCCTTTTGCTCGAGTTCATACCTGCCGTTGAGCGGATGAACGTGGAGCAGCTATTCGACGACGCGGGGATTGCGCGCGGCGCGCCTGCGGTACGTCTCCCCTTCTCCTTCGGCATGCGCCGTCTGATCTTATTGTCCTTGCAGCACCACCCCAACGCCGTCATCGAAAACGACGAGCTCGTTTTCCCTGGCGCGAGTACAACCGGTGGCGCCTCGTATGCGACGCGCATCCCGCTCTTTAACATCGCTGAGGACCCACAGGGGGTGCAGTCGCACGTCCCCTACATGGATCACTTCTACGACAACAGCCTGCAGACGGAGTTGATGCGCGATCTCGCCGTGGATCTCGAGCTGTTGGGAGAGCATCTCGTGCTCCTGGGGAATCAGGTTCGTCTGTCGTCCTGGGTGTGGTCCTAGCGGTGGTACTGATTGGCGTGTAGGGCGTTGGGAAGAATAAGATTGTGGATCGGTGAGTTGCTCGTCCTTGATGTAAACGAATCTCTGACGGACGAGCCTGTAGTCTTTGCCAGGTATCCTCCCGCATCCTTCCCTCGGGGCTGGATACATCTAACCTGTCGACTAGTTGCTCGGTCGACCACGAGAATACTGCCAACTCCACCGAGACACGACCGTCAACCAACTCATGTTTACCACCGCGCTCGAGAACGGGGTCGTCAAGTACACTGACTCCCCGCTCCTGCGCGCCATCGCCTTCGGGCGAGTGATCATCATCGACGAGGCGGACAAGGCGCCGGAACATGTCGTCGCCATCTTCCGCAGTCTCGCAGGGCAGAGCGAGCTTACCCTCTCTGACGGCCGTCGAGTCCGCGCGACACGGGAACGCCCGTCCGACATCGTCGTGCACCCCAACTTCCGGCTTGTGCTGCTTGCGAACCGTCCCGGTTACCGTGCGTCCTTTGCCTTAGCTGCCTGCTTTAAGTAATCAACCTTCGCCAGCTTTCCTCGGGAATCACTTCTTGCAGGTGCTCGGGGAGACTTTCAGCGCGCACTCGGTGACGAACCCCGACCAAGAATCGGAGCGTACGCTGCTTGCGCAGCTCGCGCCTGAGCTGGACGAGGAGTTTATCCTGCGGCTCGTCGGCGCATTCCACGACCTGCGCAAGGGGTACGATAGTGGGACCCTGAATTATCCGTACTCACTTCGCGGTACGACCTGCGCCGAACTGATCGTATTTGTGCTAACGAGCCTCGGGCAGAACTGATCAACCTCATCAAGCACATGCAGGCGTACCCCCGCGACTCCCTCGGCGACGCGCTCCGGAATGTCTTCGACTTCGATGTGTACAAGCCCGAGACCATCGAGCAGCTGGCGGCAATCCTTCTGCATCATGGGTGTGTTTATTCACGGTATTCATCGCACCTCCATCTTACCCTGGGCACAGGCTGAGCGTCCCGAATCTGGGTCTCGCTGCGGCGCGAGAGGCAGCGGCGAAGAAGATCCAAGACGTCAAATTTGAGCCCAAGAACACCGAGCTCGGCGAGCCCAAGGAGGGGGAGCACGACGATAAGGAGCATTCGGGTGGGAACAAATGGGCTGGTGGGGTATGTCTCCGCTTCCCGCTCGGATTGTGCCCGCCTGCTGACTTGAGTGAAGACCGGCGGGCGCGACACCGCTGGCATGGGCGGACGGGGCGGGTACAAGCGATTGTACAAGGGCGGGGACATCAAGCAGGTTGGTGCCCGGTTTCTCGTGCCCTGCCTCCTCTGACATATCGGATCGATAGGTCTCTGACGAGCTGAAGGCCCAGGTCCCAGACCATGTTCGGGAGAAGGCGCGTGAAATGGCGCGGCAGGAACTTCAGCGGCGATTGGAGGAACTCGACATGAGCGCCGGCGAGGCGGCGGGGTATGGGCAGCTGTTAACCGCCACACAAGCACATATGGTGTCCTTGTATGATTTGCTTGA
Organism: Mycena filopes; assembly: GCA_029281495.1. Lineage (NCBI taxonomy): Eukaryota > Fungi > Basidiomycota > Agaricomycetes > Agaricales > Mycenaceae > Mycena > Mycena filopes. The sequence continues at coordinate 308,207 of JARIHR010000009.1, read as the reverse complement.
ACGTGCGTTCCCCTCTTTTGCTATACTGGGTGGTGCTCATTGCCGCACAGACCTGGCTGCCAAGGAGGAAGAGCGGGTATGGGTGAAGCGTCAGACGGACGGGGAGCTTGATGATAGTCGGCTTACGGAGGGATTAACTGGAGAGGCGACTGTCTATAAGCGGCGGGGGATGGAGAAGCCCGAGCTGGGACGACCCCAGATCAAGTGCGTCTTCCTGGTCTCCAAAATGCGCCAGCTTATAGGAGGATAGACCGAAACGGATTCGCTTTATCTTCGATCTGAGCGCGTCGATGTGCGTTTTTTTTTTTCTCGTAGGGCATGAAAGCGCTCATCTCAATCTTCCTCGCCAGGTACCGATTCCAATATGACGGGCGTCTGCAACGAAGTATGGAGACAGGTATATTCGGCCGCCGCTCGCGTAGTGTCGAATCCTCATGCGTCTCTAGCTGTTATGTTGATGGAAACATTCGACCGCCTTTCGCGGAAGGAGAAGTACGTTTGGGACGTGAGTAGAGCAGTTCGCTATCTCCATTTTTCTCATCCTACTCGTTCGCCGACAGATGTTTGCACACGTGAGTGGCTCTGCCCGTTGCGCATAAACTGTCACTGACTGTGAAATGAAGTCAGGAGACGGCGCCGACATCCAACTGGTCGATGCGCTCAAACCTCCCGCCGACATGAAGGACCGGTGTGTAGTTTTTCCTTGAGCTGACTCACCTTTTATTTACGTCTTCTTTAGCTGGAAGGTTGTAGAGAAGATGTCAATGATACCTCAGTACGCCTTCGCAGGAGACTATACAGGTTGGTATAGATCCACTTCCTTCGCAGCCTCGTCTGATCACTTTCCTAGTCGAAGCTATCGAGAAGGGAGTTAAAGATGTGGCCGCCTTTGATGCTGGTTTGTTTGCGCTTCCCATTTCCCCTGAAACTCACTCATCGCTCTCATTTCAGATGATTGGTTTGTCATTGCAATCACCGTCAGCGCATTCGCCTCAGCCATCTATGTTCCTCTCATCGTTTTCATGCAGGACGCAAACTTCGGCCGATATCTCATCAAGCCCGAGGACATTTCTCGTGCGATGAGGCGCGACCCAAAGGTCCACACGGCACTCATTTGCATCGGCGAAGGCGCTGAGGCGACTTGGTAATGACCTTCCTCTCTGACCCTCTCGTTAATAACCGGCCGATAGGATTCCCAAGAGCATTCCCGGCCGCGGATATCGTGTTCAGAATACGGCTGACATCCCGACGGTATTGCGGAGTATTCTGTCCACTATGGTAGATCGGTAGCCAGTCCGACGGCCTCGTAGACTCTGATAACTTAGTTACTACCTCGAGCGCGTTGAATAATATGACCACATATGGACCTACAGCGCCAAAGAGACGCATGATGGTGTTGTGGCGTTCACCTTCACGAACTATGTAAGTGCAATATCTATCCGCTGTATAGACGCTAATGGTAACTCAGGCCGGGTTTTCCTTATGATAAAGTCAAGCGCCGTCCGTTAACCTTCGTAATCTATATGCCGAAAGGTTTCCCGCAGAGGTCAGTAACACGGCGCATGTCTTAACCCCTCATCACAATGCGCGTTCAGGGAGGTCTCCTCATCGTTCAGTCTTCAAGATGTCCATGGCTTTGAGAATACAATGCCCAGTGGCGGTACGGTCTGCCTGACTTACCATCCAAAGGATGTGTTGTCCTGGCTCGAAACACACTACAGTGCCCACCATCACCTTTCTTAACGTGTTTTTGAGGGCAATGTGATTTTTTCTAGAGTTTCTGTGATTTTCTGAGCCATGAAACCAATGAAAAGAATGCGAATGGCGTCGAGAACTCATTTTTTCCCACGGTACAACTTTTTTTCGAGAATTTTGAAAATGAAATCACCTCCATTCCTCTTCCTGAGACATGGGTAGCCTTCCTGGACCTATGTAGACAGTAGCAGCCAACACCCTTCATATCTACATGGCTTTAGCCCTCACTAAGGCGACTTTACTTTCGAACCCAGCTCGGCCGTGGTGATCCGCCGACACAACACGTGACAATAGGGTTACCTATAAGGTAATTTGATGGGATCATTAGGGTTAGCAACAATTTCCTGGTGTAAAAAACTCAAAACTGACCTGGTGGACTAGCAAAGCACAAGATGTCTTCCTTGCTATCCTTGTGAGTGTTTCCAGGTGCTTCTGGATCTACACATACATTGTTCGAAATGTAGTAAAGGTTCGAAAGTTTTGACGGGTTGACTGCCAAAAGCGGAACCGCGATGTCATGGCGGGCACTGTACGACGACCGACTTCTCGTTTCCCTCCGCTCGCGCGGGCTTGGTGGCCCCGTAGCCACTATGATCTTTCCAGGGATGGAGGGGCTCGCCATCTTTGGGTCAATTGCGAGAAAGTCTGTACTCAGGACCGCACAGGCACTCGCCGACGCCTCAGGCTACGCAGTAATCATACAGCCTCGCTCTGACGATCCTGTCCTGCTCTGGGACAAAACCACAGCTGCAGATTCGGATGGAAAGTCAAATAACGATACCGCAGATGTCACCGGGGATGGTGTAAATTTGATGAATACACCGACAGACAACGATCGGGTCATAGATGAACATACATCTTGGATCAGCCCTGTCCATACATCGAACATCCGTCTCAAGTTGTGTCCTGCTTCAGCCCCTGCGTACGAAGTCAACATCGCTTTGGAAACCCAGGTAACTACCTGCTCAATAGATGCATCACCACGCTTCCGCTAAAATCAGGAACAGTTCACTGCTGAGAGCAGGATGGACAGTGAAGACAATTACAATGATTCTCCTCGAGTTATTTCTCGGACACATCTAAAGGTCACCTCGGATGGATTTCGAGTGCTTCCAGATCGTTCTTACAGCAATATTGGCTTCCTATCCCCGTTCCACTTTGTGAGGGGGGAAACATGGTCAGTGAACTCAGTATTTTTTACCAAGTCTCACGTCCATAAACATAGGATGGATTCACCCTTTGACCAACAAACGAGTTTGAAACCCTGGAAAGACAATCTGTAACGCGGAGCATTCCATTCCATTACATTCATTACTATACTATCCTATCTCGCTCGACATCCCGTCGAGCCCATACTTACTCCATTCCTTTCGGTTCAGATTACTTATTTGTCGTAGTTATATTTACAGTGCGTCGGCCTGGGAAAAGTCGAACTTACACTTACCCACTTTGACGCACCTGGCTTCTTTAATAGAACTTGGGTCAAGTTAATTCGGGAGTGCTATTAAGTCCAAATCCACCCTCACTACACTTTTTTAACTTCTAATAGGCTCCTCTAACCGGGAGCACTCTATCCACAGAAAACCAGAAAAAACTTGACTACTCAAAAGGATGTCAACCCAGTCGCACACCGGAGACTCCACCCCTCGTGGACTTCATCCCCCTGCCTCTGGCAACCCCTCAGCAGCCCTCGCCGCTGAGACCGAAAATGGTGCTGGTACCTCTGCAGGAGGCACCACCCAATTCGCGTCGGCGCGAACCTCCACTTCCCCCGACGCCGACTCGCGCTCTAGTGGCGAGCGTACCACGCCCCAGGATGCACCATCTGGCCTACGGGTCAAGGTGCAAATGGACGCTGACGGTGTGCACTATGTCATGCACCCCGAATCGGGTCTTCGATTCGACATCGACGACGACCCAACCGTACCGCTCGATACGCCGTACTACACGCCGTATCAGCACCCAAACGCCGCGCAAGCGACGCCTCTCTCGCGCACCGCTGGCACGCCCACAACGACCTCGGACTTGAAATCCACTGAGTCGTCGAATGTGGCCCCCACACCTGAGATACCGGAGATCCCCATACCTACGGGCGAGATTGCGCTTGACACCTTGTTCCGTGAGCTGCGCGTGGACCTGAATGACGAGCAGAAAGCGAAGTACTCGTCGATACGCGCCATGCTATCGACGGGACGCACCGCTTTACTGTCCACCACCGGGCTGATCGCTGGCCAGCGAAACGCACTGGTCGACGGGGCTCGTGCTCTCGACCGCGTTCGCGACGAGACGGAGGATAAGCTGCAAGCCCTCCATGAGCAGATAATGACTCAGGATGAGCAACTTGAGTACGCACTGTCTGAGAACATGCGTGTCTTGCGCGCGTTCGGCTCGACCGAGCAGCAGTTGACCCAGCTCTCTAAGTCCTTGATGGAACACGGCGCTCAGCAACACCAGCGCCCCACCATTGAAATTAAGAGCCTCCCCGGGCGCGCCGCTACACCGCTGGCTGATATCCAGTCAGAGATGGATGCGGTGATTCCTCCCCGCGGCGCGAACGAATCCCAGGAAGCATTCTTCCGCCGCGGAGCGAGCACCGTTGCGCGCAAGGAGAGAACAGCGTCAGCGTTTGTCACTGGCCCCAACGGCGCTGGATTCATCCCCGTCCCGTCCGCCTCGAACACCCTCTTCATGAAGACCGCGCGGTTCGAAGATGCTGGCAGCATCTCCACTGCGCAACCTCGCGCCTACCGCGACTACTCCGAGAACCAGGGCGCCGCCGATGGAATCGCGTCTGCATTCACGAATGCGAGCGCAGCACTTCCTGGCGCCAACCCCTACGACAGCTTTCACCATGACCAGGAGCATGTCATTCGGCGAATTGCTGAGCGCGAGATCGGGGAGCCGTTGAATCTTCCCCCTCACATCAAAATCCCCAAGACGGACGCGCCGCCTAAGTACAAGGGCGAGGACGACCTCGATTTGTTCATGAAGTTCGTCGAGCTCCACTGCACCTGGCTGCGTTCCCAAGCCCTATGCGGCTACGACCCGTCTATCGACCGATATCGCACGACGATGTTGAAGGGCCAACTGGAGGGTGCCGCATTAGAGTGGTACATCCAAATGGTCAATAGCGCGCACTACTCAGCGCGCAAGCAGAGCACGTTCACGGACACGCTCTGCGCTCTCCATTCGAGGTTCATAACCTCCGCCAATGCGCAACGCGCTACAAAGGCATTCAACGTTGTCCGTTACGAGGACGCGCTCGGACCTGACACGTTCGCTGAGCAGCTGCTCAAGCGCGCCAACCTGATGCACCACGTACCTGACGAGTTCGCGGTCAACCGAAGGTTCTTGTCTGGACTGCCTGTCCAGATTAGATACAAACTCTGCGTCGACAGACAGATGTCTGCAGAATACACACCGTTTGCGGTGCTGCGCAAGGACGCGCGCCAACTCTGGACCGCGATGCACGGTGAGAACGGGTCGATAGGAATATCTACCCGTACTCCCGCCGCCGCGATTAGCCCTAGGACCAATCCCATGTCCTCGCGCCCGGCGAATGTGGTTAATCAACCACGCCGTCCCGCTCCCGCGCCTGCGTTCGCGACGAAATCCCCGTCCAACCCCTCCCAGCAGTCCTCGTTGCCAGCCGCGGACAGACGCACCTGTTTTAAGTGCGGAAACCCGGGACATATCGCAAGTAATCCGATATGCCCCCAGTTTAACGTGCAATCTGGCCCAGTGGGTGCCCGAGTTGGGGCACAGCGCGTCTTTGAAAGTTATTCTGATGGAATTCCTCCACATGATGAGATTTTTGAAGGTGTTCACCACGAAGCAGACGAGGAACTGGAAGGATTGTGGGGCGGCGATGAGCCGTACGGAGGTGAACAATACGAGGGCGAGGAAGACCCCAACGTGGCGCCGGACCTCGCAGACCTCCTTGAAGACGGCGACGGCGACGATGAGAACCCAGTGAGAGTGGGCGCTATTCGCGCCCACTACTTCTCAATGAGAATCACCGAGCCTGTAGATCACCGACCTCGGGACGGACCGGGATCAATGCCCAAAGCGGAAACGCCGCTGACAGCGCGTGTGGAAGATCCTTCCCACCCGCTCGCCAGCTCATCCTCTGCCTCCACTCTCGAAGAATGGACGCCAGCTCGGGAAATACAGCAACGTCTTGCTGTAGCTGGACCCCCTCCTCAATTCCCTCGCCTCCTGCAAGAGTTCTACGAGCGCGTTGGCCACTCGCAGCTCTCCGCAGCGCAAACGCTGGAGCTCGAGTCAATTGACGCTATAGGCGCCGAAGAAAACGCCCGCAGCTCCTGGGGACCCCTCCTTGACCTTCAACCAGCCCTGAGGATCAGGCCCGCTACGCCCATCCTCCGCTCTCTGGTCTTGCGCGTCGAGGAACTCGCGGATTTGTTCGAGGACGATCTAGGCACCCTCCGCACCTACCAACAGGACTTAGAGTCCATCCTGGCCCGACGACTCGGCGCCCGAGTCGAACTCTACCGCCTCGCTGGACTCCCTACTGGAGCTGGATCCCGCGTTGCCCGCAACCTAGCCATCGCCGAGGCGCTGAACGACGACTTCAGCGCCACCATGCGCCGACACCTCGAGCAAGTCGGTAGCCACCTCCGCTCGATGAGCACCTCCCAGGACGACGTCCATGCTGAGCTCACACGGCGCATGCTTGCGCGCGAGGAGTACGCGCTGGAACTCGCCCCGGCCGCTACCCTCGTCCCCGCATTCGCGCGTCGAGGAGGATATCCCTCCCGCCGCGAACGCGGACGAGCTTGTGTCCGCGGCACGAGTCTCCACCTCGAGCCCCACCGCGCCCGCCTCTGCGTCCTCAACCCCGCCGCCGAGCTACCCCGGCAGCCCTTCGGGCTCGCTCGGCTCCTCCTCCTCTTCCTCAGAAGACCTCTGGAGCGTCCAAGACGACGTCTCCATCGCGGTAAGTTCCCAAGGAGTATTACCTGGGGATCCACCAGTCTGGATAAGCGACTCCGACGACGAGTCCCCCCTCCAACTGCACGCAAGTCGGATCGCGGACGGCGCGGACGCCTCCACGGCCCTAGGTGCCGTCTCGCCAACATCTGCGGCCAGCTCCGCACCTGCAAACCCCACGCATTCAACTGCGCCTCCAACCGCGACGGATCCCTCAGGTAATGACGCACCCTGCATGATTAGCAGGGCTGTGTATCGGTTTGGGAACTTGGGCGCCGAGCAAGTAACTACTTACCTCCGCGCTGACAGGTCAGTGTATGTAACATACACCCCACTTCCCCCGACCCACTACCTGAGCGACGAGCTCCGAGAGGCGCATCGCGCCGCGATGGAGCTCGCTATTAGCGAACGCGCAGACGAGCTCGGCGTGCCCCGCGAACTTGTCGCGCGGGCCATGGATCTCGACGCGCGCGCGCCCGATACGGACCCGCGCAATACCACTCGCCGCCGCGATGGGTTCCTCGACGAAGAGCCCAGGCTGCTGCCGGGAACTAACTACCACGACCGAGTCGCAAGTCTCGGTCCCGACGACGACGACGAGGACGCCCTTCCGGGATTTCGCGTACAGGTACTCGCGCGCCTGTGCCCGCCGTCAAACACCTCTCTAACGTGCGACGACCGGAGGGCACCGTGGGCCTCGCAGATCAGCCAAAGCGCCTACGAGCGAATATGGCTTGCCTTGCCGCGCTCGTGAGCATCGGGTCGTCCATGGCCTATGTGCTCTTCGACTCGGGAAGCAACACGGACTCCATCACGCCGGAGTACGCTCATGCCGCGGTCGACTCGCCACGCATCAAGCTCGACGAGCAGGTAACCCTGCAATTGGGGTGCGTTGGTAGCCGCTCAAAAATAAGCTACGGCGTCCGAGCCTCAATCAACTTTGGCGGAATCAAGGGACACCTTTACTTTGACCAGGTCAACATCGACCTATACGACGTGATTGTCGGCACCCCTTTCATGAATCGGCATGGGGTGGTGCTTGACTTCGGGCGACGCGAGATACGGTTCCCAAGCGGACACGTAATCCCGGCGCTATCCACCTTGGAGGAGGCGTCCATCCTCACCCAACGACGGAACCGAGGACGGACGCAGCCAGCCCCCGTGGTAACTGGCGGCGACGCACCCACCCTCTGACTTGGCTGCGCCACCAAGCCCCTCCTTCGTCGTACTCCTCGCGCCACCATCGTCGAGGAAGACGACGACTATGAAGACCACCGTGGAGCAGTACTCCCACTGGACCACCCGCGAGCCATCGAATCGGAAGCCGAGTTCAACAACACCTTTAATGTTGCTGATACTCCTAACCCCGTTCATGTCTCTGCTGGTGATGAATTTGACCTGGACTCCGCTACCCCCATCCCTGACGACGATGTCACGGACAAGTCGCCTGCTGGAACGGACGACGACGACGACGAGCTTGTTATCGTGCCCCTTCCCCCCATCCACATACCTGTCCGCCATACGGAGCGAGGCATGTTTGTGGAAGACAAGCACCATTGCTTGTCAAGGCTTCTTCCTGGACTTGTCGGCGCAGACAAGATATCGCGCCACTCCTCGACTGAGGCCATCCACTGGACCGGCGAGGACGACGCTCACGGCCTGTGTGACGATGCTCAAGAAGACGCTATCGCGTACCTGAGTATGCGAAGCGCGACCATTATGGATTTAACGCCCCTCGACCAACCCGAGCGTATCGACCTGCTGCGCAAGCAGTGGTTCGACGCTTGTGCTGACCTGATGGGACCTATCCCCCTCCGACTGCCCCCACTGCGTGAGATTAATCATGAAATTAATCTCATCGACGAGGGCGCAGTCTATAACTACCATATGCCCCGCTGCCCCGACGCGCTGCGACCCAAACTTCGTGAGAAGATTAACAGGTACGTGAGCGCTGGGTGGTGGGAGATGAAGCCGGTGCCCCAAGCGGCCCCGCTACTGTGCCTCCCGAAGAAGGACGACGGCCTTCGAACTGTGGTCGACGCTCGACAGCGCAACGACAACACTATCAAGGATGTTACTCCTTTCCCGGACCAAGACACCATACGCATGGACGTGGCGCGCGCCCCACACCGGTCCAAAATTGACATGTCCGATGCCTACGAGCAAATCAGGATCGTCGACTCAGATGTACGGAAGACGGGATTTGCTACTCCTTTCGGGACCGCGATATCCCATGTAATGCAGCAGGGCGACTGCAACGCCCCTGCCACCTTCCAGCGTCTGATGACCTGGATATTCCGAGACGTTATCGGCGACTTCTTACACGTATACTTGGATGATATATTCATCTTCTCCAAGTCGGTAGAAGATCACGAAGCCCATCTCAAGCTGGTATTTGGCCAACTCCGCAAGCAGGAGCTCTACCTCAGCCGCAAGAAATGCGACCTGTACTCCAAGGACATGGACTGTCTCGGACACCGCATCGACGACCGAGGACTGCACGCCGACGAGGACAAAATGACTAAAGTCCTCGACTGGCGCTCGCCTCGCTCATACAACGAGGTACTTCGCCTCCTTGGCCTCATTCAGTACCTCGCCCAGTTCCTCCCCGACATTGCGCACTATACGTCGCCACTGGAGGGCATCTGCCGGGGTGGGCAGCCATTTTCACGGCGTCCATTCCATGAGCTATGTCTCGAACGCATCAAGGGTCTTGTACGCAAGACCCCCATCCTTAGGCCGATAGACCCCAACAATCCAGAGACAATCTGGATAATCTGTGATGCCTCTGTGGTTGGTGTCGGCGCAATGTACGGCCAGGGCCCCGACTGGAAAACTTGCCGTCCTGCTGGCTTCATCTCCAGAAAGTTCACCGCAGCCCAACGCTCGTACAAGACGTACGAGCATGAAGCCCTCGCTGTCCTCGAAGCCCTAATGAAGTGGGAGGACAAACTGCTGGGACGGCGCATACATATTGCCACCGACCACAAAGCACTGGAGGCGGTCAAGACCGCCGCTCGCAATAGTGTCAGCGGCCGCCTCATCCGCTGGGATGAATATCTGTCTCGCTTCAATTTTGAGGTGGAACACATCCCGGGAGCTCAAAATAAGGTTGCAGACTGTCTCTCCCGATACTACGAAAACGACACTGCGGACGACCACTACGGCCCGTACGACTATGTTCGCGCCGATGTACGCCTCGACCCTGAGCTCGAGGATATGACCCGGGTACGCGCTGAAGAGCTTCGCGCCCTCGGTCCAGCCGAAGTCAGCATCCTCGCCCGTCGCGTATCTGACCCGCTCGAGGACCGCATTATCGAGGCTGCTGCGCTGGAAGCGCATGGCGAAGAATTGGCAGATCAAGGCCATGACCGATCCTCGATGACCTTGGAGGAATCCTTGAAATCACGGGAGAACCTCCAGGCCAGAATCGAAGGAGACACATCATTCCTCGACGCGCTCAAAGCTGGATACTCCTTGGACCCTGTGCTGTCGAAAGTACTCGAAGCGCCAACGGCCTTTCCTCAATTCCACATGGATAACGGGCTGTTATACGCCCGTAACCCACAAGGCGACCCATGTCTTTGCATTCCAAGGACCGCAAAGTTCAAAGAGCAGCGAATGCTCACGGAGCTCGTCATATCAGAGTGCCACCAGACCCTGGGGCACTTTGGCAGCGACAAGACCTCTGCCTACATTCGACGCTGGTACTGGTGGCCTAAAATGGGCACCGAGATTGCCGCATTTTGCCTCGGGTGTGGCGCCTGCAAGATGTCTAAGCCCGACAACCAGTCGCCGGCGGGTCTGATGCATTCCATGCCCATACCCAGCACACCCTGGGACTCAGTCGGGATGGACTTCGTTGGACCATTCCCGAGCTGCATGGGATATGACTACATGCTGGTCGTAATTTGCCGACTCACCAGCATGGTCTCGCTCACTCCCATGAAGGTGACCGATACATCGTCTGATGTCGCGTGGTTATACCTGCGCGATATTGTCCGACTTCATGGATTCCCGACGTCCATCGTTTCCGACCGCGACTCGAAGTTCACGTCCAAATTCTGGCGTGAGCTGCATCGACTCGCCGGCAGCAAACTCATGATGTCGACGGCATTCCACCCGCAGACGGACGGCGCCTCTGAGCGTGCCATCCGCAATGTAACGCAGATACTGCGGAGCGTGGTGGATCCCACTCAGAAAGACTGGGTATACCACCTACCGATGATCGAGTTTGCTATAAACTCGAGCATCAGCGCATCCACGGGCTTCGCCCCGTTTGAGCTCAACTATGGCTACGTACCGCGGATGTCGAACGTCTTTGACGCGCCCACCGAGTACCCTGGAGTGCGCACCTTCGTCGACCGTGCCCTCGCGAACATCGTACTCGCCCACGACTCAATAATCGAGGCGCGAGTACGCGCGACTTACCAATCGAACAAGGGTCGCAGGGTTGAAATACCCTACGAGGAGGGCGACTTGGTGTATTTATCCACCAAGAACTTGAACCTGCCGAAGGGACGAGCACGGAAACTGGCACCCAAGTTTATTGGGCCATACAAAATTACCGCGGCAAAACCTCTTACCTCGACATATACTCTCGAGCTATCCGAGGATCTCGCACGCCGCAAAATACATCCCACCTTCCATTCGTCCCTGTTGCGCGCTCACGAGCCCAACGACGAAACCATTTTCCCCAATCGCGAAGCTCAACGCTTCTACGATTTCGGACAACCTGCGGATCAGGAGTGGGTGGTCGACGAGATCGTCGCACACCGATGGACCTCGAAGAAGGCCCTCAAGTTCCATGTTAAATGGACGGCCGGGGACTTCACCTGGGAGTCCCCAAGCGCGCTGGACGATTATTTCGAGGTTCATGGAGTCGAAAAATGGCAGGATCTGTCAAGGACGTAATGATTTCTCACGTTACGACACCTGCCAGGAAGTTTTCATCTCTTCCTCTTACCACCACCTCGAATCGACGACAGCCGCCGCCCAACGCACAATGGACCCCAACGACCCGCGCAGCTACGTGCAGAGCAAGAAGAACGCTGGCACGTACTACGCCCGCCACCCTACGGAGGGAAAAATGGGGCCGGACGACATCACCTTCATCCCCCCGCAAAACGCGCCACCTCGCTCGCCGACTCGCGCACAGCAAAGGTCGCGAGAGCGCTGGCCGCCTCGCTCCCCGGACCGCCGCCCGCCTCGCTCACCGGAGCGCCGCCCGCCTCGTTCGCCGGAGCGCAGAGGGTACGGCTCGCAGCCATACCCCCGCAACAACGCCCACCGCGGCGACAACGGTGGTGAGTACTCGCATGAGTACGACCACCGCCGCGGGCATGGTGAACGCAGCGGCCCGCAGCACTACGTTGCCGCGCGCAACCGTCCCCATTCGCCGCCGCGAAGCCCGCGCTACCACGACCACCGCCATGACGGCGACTTCAACAGTGAAGGACCGTCGCGCCGGTACGACAACGCACCCCAGCGCGAGGAATACCGCGGGCGCTGGAACGGCTGGAACGGCTCGAACGCCACAACCCCCGCTCGAGAGGAGACGCCGCCGCGCACGACCCCGGCGCAAACTGCGCCTCTGCCGGCGCCGGATATCACCACGGCTCTCGCCGATGCGCGCGGACACCCACAGTTCCCTGTGGCCCCGACTAGGTCGCGCAGCAACGAGAGCGACTACGGCGACTCCCCCGCCGACGCGGACGCTCACGCGCGCACCAACAAATACCGGCAGCGCGAGAAGACGCGCCTCATCCGCCTCATCCACGAGCCAAAAACCGCGGCCAGCGAATCCACCGCGCGTGTACGCGACAAGGAGGTTCTGGGCAGCTGGTTCAAGGTCGCCATCGAGACGTACGACGACGCGGTCAATGTACTGCGTTGGTCCGCTACGGGCGAACCTACCGTGCCCGCGCTGATCGTGCACATTCAGCACGAGTTTGGACGCGCTACGAGCACCGCGCGTAACGAGGGCGTCGCCCACATTCTCTCGCAGCAGACGGAGAGTCACCGCGCATATCAGCTTGCCACCACGGGCTCCTCGCGCACGAAACGACAACGCCGCCGTGCGCGCAGCAAGTCGCCGCTCCTGGACGAGGACGTACCCGCCTCCATCAACGACGACGTCCCCCTTCCTGAGGTGAAGGACGAGCCGGCGGTGGACACGCGCGTCTGGGCCCCGTCCTATCTCGGATCGGCCCCGACTGGCGGCGTGGAAGAGTGGGACATCATCAACTCCCACATGCACTTCGAGGACGCCTATGCGCACTTTGTCAGCCTGGGCACCGGCGATTGGCCCCCCGGGATGCGCAACGCGCAAGGCCTGTATCCGCAGGAACGATACGAGAAGCCGCTTGCGGCGGAAGTACGCGTGGCCTGCACACTCCACCATCTAGTCCCCGACCTGGAGGACGAAGCAATTTTGCTTGCGGGCGTGCCCGCCCGTGTCAACTTCATGACTGTCTTCGTCAACCTGTTCTCGGCGCCCGGCCTATATGCCCGGTTCGTGCACGATGGCGGGTTACGATTTGCATCGAACCCCATTCATGAGCCGTACCCCTTTGCGACGACGCCGCTATCCATGCCGCTCATCGCGGGCTGGTTCTCTTCGCACGGCATCGCTGCACCCTCCGACAAGGTGATTGCAATGGAGTCGTACGCTCGCTCCCACCGCAACCGCACCCATGCCATTGGCGAACCCGAGAACATTACGTTCCAGAACTGGCCTCACGCTGATAGCGCAGCGTCGCTGGACCCGGCGCTCGTCATCAAATGGAACGACCTCGTGCATGGGCCCTTGCGCCCCGGCGTCTTCTCCTCCTACCCTCGCCGCCCGAGCGCGCCGCTCGCGCAGGAACCAGAAGATATCACCATGGGCTGAAGAAATAAAATTTCGGACGTACACGTTCGTCCTGGGGGGAGGGGTGTAACGCGGAGCATTCCATTCCATTACATTCATTACTATACTATCCTATCTCGCTCGACATCCCGTCGAGCCCATACTTACTCCATTCCTTTCGGTTCAGATTACTTATTTGTCGTAGTTATATTTACAGTGCGTCGGCCTGGGAAAAGTCGAACTTACACTTACCCACTTTGACGCACCTGGCTTCTTTAATAGAACTTGGGTCAAGTTAATTCGGGAGTGCTATTAAGTCCAAATCCACCCTCACTACACAATCACACGGCCTTCCTTCCGCTCCAGTTATTCTGCCTTTCTGTGCAGCTCACATACCGAACAACCACTAAGGTGCTAGTTGAGGATCACGAAAACCCGGTAAAATAATGGCAATTAGCCTGTCACAACTCTGCTCACAGAACACATTACAGAATGCAACCCCATGGACTGTGTCTCACACTGAAGGCCCCACATTCTCGGGCCCGAACTCAACAAGATACTTCTCCTGGAATATTGCCTATGATACACATACTGACAAGGACACAAAAAATCCACTGGAGGTTGTTTTCTCGATGGGAATTGCTCTTTTTGACCCAGCCAATGTATGTCCTTCTGCTGTCTTCGTGTAGTGGCAACAAATAAAGTGAATCGGTAGCCCCAGAGTCTGACACCCCCATCGGTACCATTTATCGATCGCAACCAGACCATGTTATGGGTTCCAAATGACCAGCTCAGAAGTCAAGGCTTCGGGATGATGGTTGTAACTGCTGTGAGTGACATGTTACCGATTCATCTAGTGGACCTGCTGATTGGTTTTCAGTCATATTTCCCAAGTTACCTTAGCCGCACTCCCATCGATAGTACACAACAAGTGATCATTGATCTTACAGGTTTGCCCTGGAGTTTTTTCGGTCCTGTATGAGTTCACATTGCCAAGCAGGTCCACCAAAAACTGGTGATGGCACGCACTTTCCCTTTAAGAGGTTCCTCAACAACATACCATCACCAAAATCTGTGCTTTACTGCCCCCAAACCTTTGACTTGAAGGTCCATCATAGTGACTGTATTGAGCCTCGTGGATGGGTTGTTCAAGAGCAGTGGTGGGCGACACCAATCTATCCTGTGCTTGACTTGCAAATACCCCAACCTGACAGCCAACCACATGATGCCTAACCACGCTGGCTGAAGACTCTGTACATTTGGATTTCCCCTTGTTCAGGAACGGGCTGCGGAGCTTTTTATTTTTATAACCTGTCGGCGGAATTCTTCCTTATCACATACTTTTTGGAATGTTCTCTTGATATTCTGTTCTGTACACACAAACCACAGCCTTGAGGCATCTGATTCTAGCTTCTTCTCATTCACGATGCCTCATGGAAGCTGCCGCGGAAGTCAGCTTTCGGCAGTAACTGATACAAGTTGCCTTATGGGATTGCTTTGTGAGTACATCGTGCACAAATGCAGTCTTGCCGTCGGCCCATTTCGCTTCCTCGTGGTCCCCACCACCCTAGTTCTCACACTTTTGAGTGGATGTTTCTCACGTCAACGGTGTCTTCACAGGCCTAGGTGGTTGACAGATCATCTTTTTAGATGTCTGACTGATACCTCTGTCTCGGCTTTGGATATGTATGACCCAACAACTGTTGCATTACACCCCCACCTTGAGATACATCTCTCCCGCCATGAACCCAACCAGTACCCTCACTGCCCTCTCGGCAGGAATACAAGGGGTCACTGTGTGTAACGAATATGTACGGGCTCTCTATCGAGAGCCCTACATCCTGTATATATATGTTGCCATCAATTATTTGTACTAGTTATATGTCGGGGGTCAAGTTGGGTGGGTCTTCAGTTGACATCCACCCTACTTGAATCCCGAGGACTCTATAATACATAGATCTTTGGACTGTTCATTGGGTGCATTGTTTAAGCTACAATCCACAACTCTTATACTTTTTTGAACACCATTGCTCTTAAAAGAGCGATTTATCACAGTAGAAGAAAAAACTTCTACAACTACCAAAAATGGCAACAACGCCGACGCCCGAGGTTAATGACCCTGCGGCGCCTTCGTCAACCACAGGAACGACGTTTCTGTCGGCCAACTCGCAGCCTGGAGCTGCAACGTCGGGACACGCAACCTCTGCGAGTCCTACACCCGTGCGTCCTCGTGTCAAAGTGCACATGGACGCAGATGGGACCCACTACTTGCTGGATCCCTCTTCGGGCACGCGCTACAACGTGTCTGATGACGAGGACGTCCCTTTGACTACCTCGCGCAACGCACCCGGAGGGTCTGGCCGGCAGCAAGCACCGCCTACCATCCCCGGTGCGTCCTCGACTGCGGGCGACACACCTTCGGACGCATCTGAGATCACCCAATCCGACTTGGTCGATGGGCCCCTCCGCGGCATAATGGGCGAGGACTTACTCGCCTCATTAGTCGAAGATATACTGCCCGTAGGCGACACCATGACCGGACGTCAGGTCGGAAAGTTCTCCGCCCTCACCGGCATGCTGTCGATGACCCGGCGGTCGTTGTTAACGACCACGGGTCTCGTCGCAGGTCAACGCGGAAACTATCGCGAATTGGCCGAGAATGTGCGCGAATTCCGCGACGAAGTTGCTGAACGCATCGAGCAACTCAGTGACGGGATAGCGGAAGCATCCACGCGCCTCGAGAGCACCCTCGAGGACAACGTGCGCATATTGCGGGCTACTGGGGTCACCGAAGCCCAGCTAGCACAAGTTGTCGACGCGCTTCGCCAAGGCAAAGACGATCCATTCGCTGCGATAGCGATGCCCCCATTAGGGGCACCACTACTTGCGACCGCCGCCGACCTGGGAGAGCTTCGAGGGCCAGTCAATCAGGCCCTCTCCCCTCGCCAGCGCAATGAGACGGCGGATGACTTCCAGCGCCGCGGTAACGCCACGCTGGAACGTCGGGCTCGCGATACTGCGACCTTTACGCCCATCGAGTTTCGTCAAGAGACTGTGCCCGCGTCTATACTCAAGAACACGCGGTTCGTTGACACCTCCAGCATTTCTAGCGCTGGGGTGCAGGTTCGACGAGGGAACAACCAAGGCCCAGTGACACTCGAGTCCTCTGGGTACAACCAGTCACTGTCGGGGTATGCCATGAGCACACCCACAACTGGACCTACTCTCACGGTGTTCGAGGCGTTTGCTGCTGAGAAGCGGCAGCAGATCGAGCGCATGATTGACCGCCAACTGGGCGAGGCCATGGATGCCCCGCCCCGGGTACCAAAACTACGTGACCCCCCGGTGTACAAGGGTGACGACAACGATACCGAGTTCTTCACTTGGTTCGGGAAGTTGTGCACTTGGCTTCAAGGGAATGCATTGGGTGGCCCCAAATACGATGGGTACAGAATTCTGTACCTCAAAAGTGCGCTCGACTCGCATGCGATTGAGTGGTTCACCTCGGAGGTGGAACCCTCCAATAGGGCCAGCGACATCCCCTACGAATTCGAGGCGATAATATGCGCCTTGCATCGTAGGTTCGTTACGTCGGCCACTGCGGTCCGTGCAACCAAGGAATTCGAAGCAGTGCGCTACGATCCTGCGCAAGGAATTGAGGCGCTCGTAAGCGAATTGATTCGCACTGCAAATAAGATGCGCGAGCCCCCGGCGGATATTACCATCCGCCAGCGGTTCATGCGGTTGATACCCGCCCCAGTCCACGACGAGCTCATACGTCGGGGGCTACTCCCCGAGTACGCGGATCTGGGTTTGTTGAAAACCCACGCGCGAGCTTGGATTGAGGCGCAGGGATCGATGAGAGGCAGTGGAGGGACATCGACGTCCCAAACCACTAGAGCATCCCCGTCCCCTCGCCTCGTGGGTCGTGGTACGACCACAAGAGGTAGGGCGTCTAATATTACGCCCACCCCTGCTTCTAATCGCGGGATTATCCGAGCGGCTGTGCCCCCGCTCTCACGTCCCACCAACACGGCCGACGCAAGGCCGAGGACGGGCCCATCCACCATGGCGCCCTCCACCAATAATACCCGCACCTGCTATGGATGTGGATTAGTGGGTCACATCGCTAGTGACCCCATCTGCTCGCGTTATGGCGAGTCGGCCTCGAGTCGACCCCGACCCGCGGCACAGCTACACGCCCAACGCGTTCCTGCGAGCTACTCCGACGGGGACGCCGAATACGACGCGCAGGACGACCCATACGAGCACGAGGGACTTTGGGGCGGAGACCAATACCCAGCAGACGAGCTGCTGGACGATTACCCTGCTGATGATCCTACGGATCATGAGGAAGAAATCACTGCTGAGGGGCCCGACCCCAATGATGCCCCAGACCTCGAAGACATATTCGATCACGCACAGGCCGACGAAATACGCGTCGGCGCTATGCGCCGCTACTTCTCCATGAGGGTGGATCCGTCTGAGGACGTTCACCCGAGCGAGGTGGGCCATGGTGCGCCTCTGGCATTCCCTACTCCGGATTCCCTCACGCGTTCCACCATCCTTGATCTGGACGAGCTAATGGCCGACGTGGCGGAAGGTAGCTATCCACTCTGGACGGCTGCTCACGAACGCGACTGCCCGAGGGTGCAAATCGCACCCCAAGACGAGCATATGTCTCATGACGAGCTGCTGGCGGTCTTTGAATCGCACCGCGGACATGGACCGTACTCTGGTACGGCCGCCGTGGAACTAGCAGCCATCGAGGCCGTAGGCGCCGAGGAGATGGCGCTTCAGAGTTGGAGTGGGCTGCTACGCATCCAACCTGTAGTGATAATGGGATACTCCCAGGCCATGCTGCGCACCACTGCCGTGGACGTGAATACCCAAAACGCGGTGTTCGTCGCTCATCTGGATGACCTCCATCAGGCTATCACCGATGTGGAACGATTGAAGCAGCGCCGCGCGAACGCGCGCGAGTACTTGTATGAGTTGGAGGCGCGCCCCGTAGGATCACAGACGAGTATACTCGCCGTTGTGGACCTGGCTCGCACCCTCAACCACAACTTGGTCCAAGACATGGACCGCAATCTGGCCGAGCTCGTGTTTCGGTTAGAAAAGATGCAGCGCGCCAAGCGTCTCCTAGAAGAGGAGCTCACTCGGCGCATGATGGAACGCGAGGCGCTGGGACCGGTCCCCGCGCCCGAAATCGTGGAGGAGGTCGTACCTGTCATCGACCTCTCCCCTTCACCATCGCCACCACCTGGGGAAGGGCATGATTGGCAATCGACGGAGATATCCTCCGTTTCGAGCGTCACGCCCTCCCCTCCTCCGAGTTACCCAGGTTCGCCTCATGACTCAGACGAGTATTACCTCGCTGACGGCGAACCCCACGACGAGTACACCGCGGAAATGGCGGCGATGCGCGTCATAGACAGCTGGTCTCCGCCAACTGCTGAGGAGACGGGAGACTATACTCCCCGATCCGATGATGAATTCGACGGTGTTGACGAGCCCCAAGTGCTGATGTCTCAGCGCGTGGAGCTACTGTCCAACGTCCGTCGTCCTCGCTCACACCCGACGGCTGGGCCAGGCACGATTGGCCTTTACGACCAGCCCACCAGGTCAGGCAAGACGATTGCCTGCCTATCGGCGCTGATCAAAATTGGTGATTCGATGGCGTATGCGCTATTCGACTCGGGTAGCAATACGGACTCGATGACTCCTGAGTACGCCAATGCTATACGCGGGCCTCGTATCACCCTCGAGGAGCAAGTCACTTTGCAACTCGGGTGTGTGGGAAGTCGCTCGAAAATTAGCTACGGCACCCGGGTACCCGTGGACTTCGGTGGTATTCGTGGCCAGGTATACTTCGACCAGGTCCACCTGGACAGGTACGAAGTGGTCATTGGTACCCCACTCATGAACCGCCACGGGATAGTGCTCGACTTCAGCACTCGGGAGATCCGCTTTCCCCGAGGACCGACCATCAAGGCGCTCTCATCGCTCGAGGAGGCTTCACTGCTAGCCACTCGGAAGAACGAGCCGAAGGTGGCCAAGCGTGTCGATTGACTCGCTAACCAGCCTGCTGGTACGCTCTGCGCGCGTGACCCACGAGCTACGATGCAGGAGGAGGAAGATGAGGGCGAGGATGAACTACCGCCCCTACCAGGCGCGCACCGATATGTAATTATGAGCGAGGAGGAATACATAGATGAGTTACTCCAACAAACGCGTAACCGTTGAAACGGTGCACCAGAGTACAGCCGTGAAATCCCTAAAAACGGACTAACGAGCGCAGCGAGTGTAACTCAACCAAAACTCAATCAATCCAAATCTAAATCAATCACTAGCTCTCAATCTCAATGCTTCGTAGGTTTGTTCGGGGAGGTAGAGTACGTATCACTCTTCAAGGTAGTTAGTTCAAAGGTTCTAATTCAATGGTGGGCTCGTTCTTCACACTAAGTTGCGTGAGGGCTTCTGAAATGCTTTTGTATCGCAAGTGTCTGTGAGAACAGGAACCTTAAAAAGGTTTCGCACAACGCTACGAGGACGGGTCTGACCACAGAACAAGTCACTCAATAGACCGAGAGGACGAAGGTTTCCAGAAACTCAAACGGTCCGATTGACTGAGCCGAGCTCAAAGTCAGCGGCTGGAGCCGTGCTCAACAACTGCTTTTGGAACCGTAGAACGGCTGGCTTCCAATGGGCGGATGGACTGGTTAATCCCTGCACTTATAATGGTCTTAAACGGCTTAGTTCACGTATCGTACTAGCTCTGAACCAATCTTATTGCACTAATCTGATCTTTCACTGTCTCTGAGTAATATTCACAATCCCGGGGGGGGGGGGTGGTCTACTGGTCTACATTATTACATTCGTGCTGTATTTATACAAGTTCAAGAAACTGAAAGGGGATCGTGTGCACCCGCTATATGGCGTGCTTACTGTCAACGGGTGGTTCGGACGCCAACAGCCAATAGTAGCGCTGGCATTCCTCAGTCTTTTGTGGTCATAACGACCGGCGGTTGATCCTCCGGTTGGGATCTACCACTATCTGGGTTTCTATCTGGTTCACTCAGGGTGAGCGGCCCACCCGTTGAGTGTAATCAACGGCTGGTATTTAAAACACTCATTCTGGGTTTGCACTCCTCAGCCGCTCCTTACTGTGCTTTCCAGTATTGAGCCGCTTGGAGTCTGTGTAATCTCCCAACATCTTGCCCATGTTACTGCCTGATGAGTTTCTGACAGGTCCATACGTGGGCGGCTGATGTTCTTAATGAGGAATATGGGCCCCGTCCTTGGCGTAGAGTGTTTACCGTAGCAAAGCTATCTTGCCCGTAGGTTGCCTCATGAATCCTCACTCGTCACTCTAGTTCATAATGGTCCACGACCCATTGTCAACCGCTCGACTCAACTTCCGTAAGTTGAACCGCTCGGGTTTCAAAGGCTTCTTCTTAATCAATCAGAGATCTTTACTTATGTCGCTTCTAAGCCCTTCTGGGTTGCTGCTGTTCTGGGCGAACCGTTTACAGACGTAACCCTATCTTAGGGTCTTCTGCTTTTCTTACTCCGCCCGTTCTCATCACCCTAATCGAATAGTTCAACTTGTTTGGGACGTGTTGAGCCGTTCAACTTCAAACCCTAGAATAGGGTTTGGTGAATCTCCACCACACTTCGTCAGACTTCGATCGTTCTCTTGTGTTTAACAAGGCTACGCTTGTGCCGTTCAGCTACTAAGGCATAGTAGGTCCTCTTGTTCACCTCTAGCACTCCAGAGTTTAGTGGTAAGCTAACCTCCCGAGCCCAACGGTTGACTCAACTACTGAGCGCAGTTCCCGACAGGGTTCCTTACTGGGCGGTTGAATAACTAGTGGCCCGCTGGCTTTCAGCCGTCAAAGGTGTAGGGTACCATTCCGAGGAGAATGTACCCTCTCTTGTCTAGTCTCACTGTAGCCTTAGAGTAGGTCTGAATCGAATAAAAACTATGCGTTTTCATGCGTGTTTTGGTACACGCCCTATCATCTCCCCCATTCTGAAATCCTGACTGTCCGCAGTCAGTTTTCTCGTACTGACTTCCTCAGCCTTCAGTTAATGGGCGGCGTTTCTCTGCTGTGTTAAGTGGACTCTGTGCCTCTACTCAACCTACTGGATTCAACTAGCGAGACCCAGTTGAACCCTTCTCAGCAGCCTTAGTGCTCCCTTGTCTTCATCTATCTATGTCCGCTATCCACCTATTCGGTTCGACCCACACAGTACGTAGTTCAACCATGGTTTTTCAACCCGGGAACAGCCGTGCTGATGTGCTTGCCGTATGATGATCTCCGAGAATAACACCTTCCAAAGTAGGCAATTCTGGACAGTCTCCGTCGCGCCCACGGAGAATTGCTATTTCTGGAAGAAATCTAGCAATCCTCCGCGGCCTCAATCGAACGTGATTGCTAGCAATCGGCGGTCGGTTTTTCGTGGGATATCAGCGGCTGAGCCCGGCCTGATGCGTTTAAACTCCGCAGTAAATCTCTATATAATGCGAGCGGTTGACGCACTGCCACCTTTCTGGCTTTCCCTCTTACCACCACCATCTCCCGTTCGTCGCTTAGCTGCCCCTAACCTTAGTCCCTCTTTATTTTTATCTTCTGCTCTGTTTGCTAGCCCTGAGTCGAAATGACTGACTCGTGAGAATTTTTGAACAGCGTAAGTTCAATCCTCGAAGTACTGACCGTGAGGCCTTTATTACTTAGGACCTCTGACCCCGTGCCCAATCTGACTCAACCCGAGCCGCTGACTGACCCTTGGTTCTATTTGCGCCAAATCCCGCTTGACGAGTTCAAAGAGCTCTACGGGTTCCTTTTTCGTGGCGGCCGCGAGGAATTGACCACGGCTCAGATCCGCACACGCGTTATGAAGCACATCGCTCTTTTGGTAAGCTCCTTAACTCTGTGTTTTTATCTCTGGCTGCCGCGTTGGACTTGTCTCATAGAGTTCAACGGGTGAACGGCCCATGAACGTTTATGGGTTTTTACCCCATTTTTCTCCTTATCCTGCACCGTTGCCCCTGCTTTGTTGTTGCGTGAGCCGCTGACCCCTTTTTTTTTTCTCCTCGCAGAAAACTAGTTTCCAGTTGCTCTTGGCCCTGTCGTTCGCAAAACCTCAAATTCCCGCCCCGGACGTCATCCGAGACTTCCATCGTGGTTTGCGCCTCGTTGTCTCCTACCTCGATCCCGACGGTGAGGACACCGACCTTGACAACATCACCAATCTGCCGTCAGCGGGCGACAAAGATGCTTTTAAGGCAAGCCTAGCCCTTCAACCAAGTGCGAGCCGCTCACTAACCTACACCAAAGTCTCATCCCATTCCTCCACTTCCCACCGATTTTTCGTATCCTAAGTCTCCCTTCGAACTGCTTGAAGAGCAGAGGGCCCAGGAACAGGAGCGAAAGGAGCAAGAACAGCTTCGCCAGGTAAGTGTCGTCTAATCGTTCAGTGCTACCACTTGGTGGGCGGCTGAGCAGCCTGTCGGTGTTTTACGCCGTCAGCCTCTCAGCTAGCCTTCTCATTCTAAATGTTGTTATCTTTTTAGGCCCAACAGCAAAAAGCCGATCGTAAGCGCAAACGCGCGGAGGAGGAAGAGGCCCAAGCAAAGTCAGCCGCTGACACAGGGAAGTCTCGTCAATCCTCCCGCCGCCCGCGCAATGCAACCCCTGGTCCTTCGGGTGCGGTTACTGTGAGCAGCCCTTTCTTGTTTGGTTCGCGGCCTTCATCATCTGTCTAGCGTTCGAAGCGCAGGCGCACCGAGTCGTCGGATTCCGCTGTTCCGCCCGTCGACGGGCCACCCAGACCTTCCGTGGTACGCACTTATTCGCGTAAACCCCAGGCCTCCGGCTCAACTCTTCTCAAGCCCAAATCTGAGGAACCCGTAAGTGAACTTCTCGAACCATCGGGCTTTCTTGCTGACTTAACCTCGTACAGGTCTCGCCGGAGGTGGTCCAACTTGGTTCGCAAACCTGTCTCTTCTCTATCTGTGTTCAGTTTTTACTGAACTATCTGTTCGTCCCTCTCTATAGTTGATCCCTTGGACGTCAGACAGCAGAAACGCGTCAAGGTTCCCGCCGACCCGCCGGCCAAGTACAAGTTGCGGGCGTTCGACGGCACTCTGCATCCGTGGACAATTCAAGGGAAGGAGGCTCAGTACCAGGATCTCAACGGTGACCCCGACGAGTTCCACCTTTCGAACGCCCGCCGGCAGGCAGTGAACACCCAGCGGTATCTCCCAGCGGCCGTCCCTGGTCGCCCAGAGGTAGTCGTTCCTGTTGCGCAACAGATACGTATTTCTCAAACCCAGCGGTTCAACTCGGCTGACTGAACTTCCACAGTAGCAGAAATCACGCGGTCCACCAGAAGCACCATGCGAAAGGCAAGCCACTGCCGGCCGCCGTCCTTAACTCCCTGCTCGTGTACATGCCCCAGCTCCAGCGTTGGGGACTGCCCGCTGAAGAGATCGAGCTGAAGCAGATCAAATCGCGTTCAATCTACCATGTCTTCAATATGTCGCCTCCCGTGGTATGTCTCAATTTATCTAGTTACGGTCGCCCGCTCACCTTTGTATATCAAGGACGGCCCGCAATGCCCTTCGTGTGCGCTCAGCGGCCGGGCTTGCCCCACCAGCGGGCGAGGTCTGGCTTGCCACAACTGCCGTCTCATGCACGGCAGCACATTGTGCCACCACGCCCTTTCGGGGGAATTTCAGAACGCGTCTTCCAACTCCTTGGCTGCTCTCGCCCGCCAGGGTTCTGGTCGTTCGTTTCTTCATCTCTCTTGGTTAGTCTGTCTCTGACTTATGCTATTCTAGACTGGAACACTAGTTTGGATTCCTTGGAGCACTCGAGCGAGGCACTGGGCCATGCTTATCGAACCGTTCATTCCCTCACCCGCGAGCACCAGTACAACCAGCTCTTGTTCCTCAAGACTGTGTTGGAAACCCGGCGGGAGATACTGAACAAGACGATGTTTTATGAGCGGTTCGAGTCCAAGGAAGCAGCCGAGTTCGTGCTTCGTGTCGCGCTCGCCCAAGGAGTCACTTCCCGCACGGAGGTGACTCGGGACTTTGTGTGGCACTACTGCCGCGACGAGGACCTCATGCAGCCCATTCCTGACTACGCAAGCGCCTACGACTTCTACGAGGCGCTGGACGCGTCACGGGCTCAATCCGAGGGGTACCTCAACTACTCGCAAGACGGTGAACCGGCGACATGGGTGAGCTTAACGGTCAGCTTCACCTGTCTTTCCATCTTGTGTCGGTCGCTCACCTCTGTATCTTTCTAGCGCGGCGACTTTGACTCTATCGAGACCGAACGCCACGGGGACGTGGTTATTGGTCCCAACGTCCACAAGGTCGCCCGCCGGCTCGCTGAAGAGGCTGGCGAGCCCGTAGACTCGTCTATTGACCTCCCCAAGGACACGGGTTTTCCCAGCTCTGCGCCAGCTTCCTACTTCGCGCCTGGCCTTTTCCAACACATCTACGACGACGACATCGACTTAGAGGCTCTGGAGGCTTCCACCTCTCAGATTCCTCTTCCGTCCAGCGATGAAACCGACGATGAAGACGAGGACATGGAAAGCGGTGGGCGGGCGTCTAGCTCTGAGGAGTCTGAGTCCGAGTCTAACACCACTCCGCGCCCAGACGCGTACTCTCGAGAAGTCTCGCAGCTGCAGCAGGGCTAACTTCACCATAAGACCGCAACGGCTGGTGTCGTATTCAACAGACTTCTTTCTTTTATCTACATCTACTACCCATATGCTTTGTATATTCGAACTCTGCCTCTCGGACTGCTACCTTAGATACTACGCACGTATCTCTGGCTTGTAGTAGCCACCAAAAGCTTTAGTTACTGATCTGTCGTCTGCTAATGGCCACCAACGGCCCAATACTATCTCTGCTGTTTTCCTGTTCAACCGTGTGAACCGCTCACGATGCCTTATCACTGAGTTCAACTTAGGTCGCCTTGATTGTGAGCGGTTCACCGCCACTCTCGAGGCTTCTAGCCCTCCTTGTGTCTCGGCTGTTCGCACTGGCCATGTCAGAGTGGCGGCTGAAGTTGCTTTTGACACGGTAGCCCAAGTTCATCGTTTGCCAGCGGCCGACATCGCGGTGAGTGCCGAACGGTGATCATCTTTCAAGTTTAAGGTTTAAGCGATGTTAACCGTGTGTGACCCTTAGATAGTTGATCCTTCACCGCCCCGCTTTCTACCACCACGTCCTTATGTCCTTCATGTATCCTCCTGGCGAGGTGCGCATTGACTTGGCTGAGTTTCCCCTGCCCTGTCAGCCGCTGGTCCGCCAGTTCTATACGGTAGTGCGTAAAGATTCTGAACCGCCGATCTTTCTTGCTGATCTAACCCTTAGCCGTCTTTGCCCTGCCGGCGCTGCGCGCAACTGGGAGAAACGTGTCACTTCAATCGCTGGGGAGGCTTCTGCAATACTTGTTACAATGACTCGCCCGTTGAGTGCTCGTTCACCAAGATTGAGTCTTGGTACGAGACTTTCCCAACGGCCGAGCCAGGCTCTTTCTCGCACACCCAACGTGAGTTTCTGAATTCCTAGCTGTGGTTCTCTATCTCACTACTGTGCCAGCTCTGTGTTTCGCGGAGCTCTGGCACCAGTCGCTTATCCGCGACTTGGCCCCCTGGATGTTCAAGGACTGCCGCACTGATGGTTACCCGGTAGCGCTTGTGCGCAGTCTTACCGCCTACGTGGATCAGCACGCCAGTCTCCCGCTCGTGGAAGCTCTCCTCAAAGTTTACAAGCTCGAACGTCGGCCGCTCATGGTTACCCATCTATTAGCTAGACTTGACCTGATGAACGGGCGGCCTCTCAGTGACTCGCATTCCCCTATTGGAGGCGCAGGTTATGGTCTGCTCCCGGCTGACTTTGACGCTGCGGGGATACCATAGTCTTATCTCCCATCTTTTGAAATTCTTACTTCTTGAAACACCCCTTTCTGAGCGGCCGATCGTTCTTGTGATGGGGCCAGATGATTGTAATTCCTCCCGCTGACAGGTCTCGAGCCTCTCATGCATGTGCTTGTGCGTACTCGGGGTCAGCGGCTGATCACTCAAATTTATCCATCGCATTCCCTCTCCTTCCACGACCTTGTCTCGATTTTTAGCATGGACTCCATCTACCTTCCAACGACCGGGGGTTCGGAAATTCATGCCTTGCTACAAGGCAGATTCGTGCGTCTCCCTTTGTTTTATGGGCGGCCCATACTCAAGATTCTCCGCAGCCTGATCGTGAATGCCGTCGTTGTACTACGGATGGCCGTACTTGTAACTGGACTCAGTGGGGTGTTGGGTGCTGGCGTTGCGTGTTTTTGGACGATCCTGACTGCTGCTATCGGCAACTTTCTGTATGGCTGGAGCAATTTGCTCGAGAGCAACAGGAGCTTCTAGGACAACAGTCTGGTGCGCAATCCTCTTTCCCTCTAACGCCTACTGAGTTCTGAATTCCCAGCCGACTCGTTTGACCAGTTCCAACTCAACGATTCTTGTAACCTTAACGCTGCCGTCGCTTTCCATGCTCTCAACGCTACACCGTTGCTAGCGGTTGACGACGACTCCTTGTGTTTCCTCTTGTCCGGCTTTACTCATATCCGCGAGTTATCTCTGTTGCTTCGGGACTGTCTTCATTTTAACCGTCCTGCGCGTCTCGTTTTGTGCACGCGTGAGCGGCTGAACACTATACTGAATTTTCACAACGTTACTTTACCTTACAGTATGCAGTCGTAGCGAATATTTCAGCTAATAGTAGCTCCGGTCCTATCTCTTCTGTTGTCCTGTTCCATCGCCATTCTGAGAATCCCAAATTTTTAGGTTCCTCGGGTTGTGATTTTTCCAGCTTTGACGGCCTGAACGGTTATCTCCCCCATTCTGAAATACCAACTGTCCGCAGTTACCCGCGGACGCTGAATTACTTCGCGTGGTTCGGACGGGCGGGATCAATAATTTTGGGAACTTTGATCCACGGGTAATTATCCTCGTGGACCGCTCGCTCTTCTGACATTCCTAGCTCAGTGTACCCCCGGAACCCTGGATGGCACCATTTAAAATGCGTCTCCATGACTCCTCGGAGGATAAGGAAAAGGTATAAAGGTGAGCGGCTGGCGACTGAATTTCTTCATCCCCAGCTCTCTTTCCCTTTCCTTTCCTTTCCTTCCCCAAAAATGTCTAAAACCGAGTTCGACGCCCTCAAAGTTGACTTCATGGCCAACCTCAGCGCCGCTTCCACGCTCGAGAAATTCATCGCCCCGATTGACGCTCGTCAATCGCAGCTTTCCGATCTCGGGAATTCAGCGGTCCGTATTCATTATCCTCCGCGTCCCTTCCTTGCTGAGCCGTCCATTCCAGTCTCGTCTCCTCCCGCTGCTAGCCATGGTCCTCGACGAGGACCAGCAAGCTCTGCAGCAGGGGATGTTCGCCGGGCGTACTATCTATCACACTCTCTACAACCCTGGCAATGCTAACGGGTTTGCGTATCCCGTTGGTTACGAGCCTTTCCGCAAGATTACCGGCGCCATTCAAGCTGAACGGCGCAAGAAGCTTCCCCCGCCTGTGGTCGTTGCCCCTAAAGTGAGCCGCTCGTTTTTTTTTTTTTTTTTTTCTCTTTCTGTGTGCTTAGCTAAATTCCCGTCTTCCAGAAAATGACCACTCGTACCGCCTCCAAGAAGACCCAAGTCATCGTGGACGTTAGTGACGAGGAGGGCACGGTTATTTCTGAGATTTCTCAACTCCTTGACGCTGGTACTGATGCGGTACGTCTTTGTCTAACAGCCCATCTTGCGCATACTCATTGTGGATTCCCCCTTCGTTCGTATCTCCAAGATGAATGTCGACGACGATTCCAAGGCTAGCACTAGCGCTCACAAAAGCAAGCGCAATGTTCGGGATTCTACGCGCGCGGTTAGTCGTAATTTCATTTGCGTCCGTCCGAGGTTCTGAACGGCCCATGTTTTGCAGTCGAGCCCGGGCCCAGTCAAACCCAAGAAGGCGGCCAAGCGTGCCCGTACTCATGCGACACCCTTTCACGAGGATGCGTTCCTTACACATGGTGAGCCGTTCACTTCTTTCCTTTGCCGTTCGTCCCGTATTCACACCAGCCGCTCACAGCAACCGCCGAGTTTTACGCCGCCGGTAAAAACACTCAGCAACTCCTCGACGAGGCCAACAGTGTTACCACCATGTCCACCGACTTCTTGTCCAATTCGTTGGCCATGCGCAAGCAAGCGCATGTACTACATTATGGTTGAGATGGCGTGTATTCATGAGCAGATTCGCAGCTCTCTCGTGCGTCGTGCGCAGCTTATGGAGGAGGGTGAACAAGTCCATACTAGCTTAGCTTCTCTGGATGAGCAGCCGTCTAATGGTCTCGACGGCGCTGTTCCTTAGATTCTCATTTTTTTGCTGTGTACTTATCCCTACTCGCATCCGTCTCCGGCTTACTCGTATAGGACTCCTACTTTTCTCACAGTGCTTTTGGTCGCTACTTTTATCCACTCGTTGAATTAGCCTCAGTTGTACTGTAGCTTTAATTCAACACTACTGTGGACCCACCTCCGCCCGCTGGGCTGACTTCAGTTTTCTAGCTGCTCGTGTCTTTGGGCCGCTGACCCCTTCCTCTTCTGAGTCCGAGTCGCTCAATCGTAAAGCATCAGATTCCTCGGGCGGCTCGATATAACTATCATCCCCTCCGAGTTTGACATTCTCAAATTGATAGTCACGTCCCTGGTACAAGTCCAAGCCTTCGTCTGCTATCATTTCCTGCAGGGTTTCCGCGGACAAGTCTATTAAGTCGTGGATGTTGTCGGGGAGTTTAATCGCTTTACGCTGTTCGAACGGGACCACTCGGAATTGTCCAATTTTGGATTGGAATACCGAGCCGTCCATCTCTGCTACAATGTAACTGCCCCCAATAGTGCGCCTGATTACTATTACCGGTCCCAAGTAACGGTTGGCCATCTTGGTGTTCAAGGATTTCTCCACGGTGGTGTTCCTCACCAGTACTAGATCCCCCGGTTGAAAGTGATAGTCACGGATGGTGTGTTCGTGCGCTATTTCATACCGTTTAACCGCCATTCGTTTCTCAGCCGTGACGCGTTCTCTCATCTGTTCCACATGCGTATAGTGCTTGGCTAAAGCTTGCGCTCGATATCCTATTAACTCGGCCGTCGACAGCACCCTTCCAGGTACCTCAACCAACCAAGTAGCTTCGACAATGTCCAGCGGGAGGACTGGGTGCGCACCGGTTACCATAAAGTACGGTGAACAACCTGTGCCTCTCCGAATGGTCACCCTATCTGCCCAGAGCATTTGGGGGAAGAACCAAAACCAGCGGTTCGGGTTCCCACCCGTGGCTTTCACCAGTATCTGGCGGATTGGCCAATGCCCTTGTTCAATTTTCCCATTGGCTTGGGAGTTGTATGCGGATACTCGGATCCCGTGTATTCCATACTTTGAACTCAAATAGGCTACTGCCGCTAAGAACTGTGGTGCATTATCCGTTACCAGCTCAGCGGGGCACCCCCATCGACAGATGATGTCTTCCAAAAGGAACATTGCTAGAGTTCTAGCATTCTCATTCTTAATCGGTCTGGCTTCAATCCAACTAGACAATGAGCATCTTGCGTCAACTATCTTATTGTACCCATTCGAGGAGGTCCCCGTGGTCATCACATCTATGTGCACTACTTGGAATAGCGACGGCGTATGAGTGACTACCGGTGGAATTCTCAACATGGTTTTCTGCCTCAACTGGCACAACTCGCAAGTTCTGATGTACCAGCTGACGTCCCGTTCATACTCAGGCCACCAGAACCTAAGTTCTATTAGGCTCTTGGTGGCGTATTGTCCTCTGTGGCCCAGGCTATCGTGAGCGGCCCGCATCATGTACATTCGATGGTCTTTATCTACTACCAGTTGGTGGGCGGTTCCTGAGTCCCGTGCTTTTCTGTAGAGTCTGCTTTCAGCGTCCTCAAAGAACGAAGCAGCGAAACGCATAAACTGCTTGAATTCCCCGTCGCTCATTCCAGCCGGGCAGTCCATCGGGTTCCTCCACCAACCACGCAGCATTTTCAGCCGCTCGTCCGCATTTTTGCCCGCATCTGTCCTGTGTTCCTCACTGTATGGCTCCCGTTTCTCCGGGTCGTATTTTAAAGCTAAGTCAGGTATGAGCGGCTCGCCCTCGGGTCGAGGCCCTAATCTTACAGGTTTCTTTCCGTGAGTTTGGCTGTATACCTCAACATAGCCCTGGCCTGAAATGGCCGGTTCATGTCGTGTGAAGTAATAGGCTAACTCTGTCTCGTGCGAGAAGTCTCTCGGTCCTAGTGCTTCCGTCCCTTCCATCTGAAGGTAACCCCCACGCGTATCTATTTCCTCCTTGAAAGATTCAAAATCTTTGACCGGTGGCCAGGCCGCGCTATCTGGGTGTGCCTCAGGTAACTCGTGGTTGTCATACTCCAACTCTGTGTCTGGCCATTCAGGATCCCCAGGTTGAATGGGCCGGCGGGAAAGCCCGTCGGGTCCAAAGGTCAACCCTGGTACATGCTTTAGGCTGAAATGAAACATCATGATCTCCTCAATCCAGCGGTTGATGGTAGCGTTGGGCCCCATTCCAGGGTGGTCCAACATTCCCTTCAAGTACTGGGCATCGGTCTCTACTACCATATTCCTGCAACCCAAGAGCCAGTACTGCATGGCATTCAAGGACCTTTTTAAACCAAACAATTCTCGCTTTGGTTGAGAGTAGCGCGCTTCTCGTTCGTTCAGTGGGATTGAAAAGAACCGTGCATAGTACTTCTTTTTCGGGTCGGCTGGGTCACACTGATACATGTGTCCACCAATTGCCATCCAAGAAGTGTCAACGGCAAGGTAAATTGGAGTGGGCCAGTCATAGTTGAGCGGCCGGAGGGCTTTACAGGTTCGTAACGATGCTTTTAATTCAGCCATCGATGCGTCTTGCATATAACCCCACACAAAGGTAACGTCCTTGCGCGTGAGCTGTTGAATAGGGAGTGCTTTCGTTGAATAGTGTTCAATGAACATGCGCATCACCCCAACTGTTCCTAGAAAGGCTCTCACTTCATGAAAGTCCATCAAAGGTCCCCACCGCTCAATTACCCCAATTCGATCATCATCTGGCTTCATTCCTTCGTAGGTACATACGTGTCCGACTACTTTGAATATGCTGCGACAAACTTGCAATTTCTTACCTGACACCGTAGCGCCCGAGTATTTCAACCGCTGAAGAATTCTGTTGCAGTCATTCAAGTGTTCCCAGACGAATCTTCTAATCTTAGGGTTCTCTGGAATCACTTCCTCGGTCCCATCTGGTAGCTCGTATCGGGTGGCCGGGCCACTCGTTGGAACATCATCAATGTATGGGCGGGTGACGTGAGGAATCTCATCTTGCAAGATGTAAGTTACATCTTCATGAAATATTGGCACCGAATTTGTCCATCCTTGAGGTAACCTTACCAACCTCAACGCCCCGAAAGGTGTCTGGAAGGTGGTATAGTCTCGTGAATCCGGGTGAATCAATCGGTGGTTGTATCCCGAGTACAAATCAAATGTTGACCCGCATGAGCGGCCCGCAAAGTGCTCAGCCAAATCTGCCGCTCCCGGGGGAACCCCAGAGTGAGCTATTGTTACTGCGTTCAGCGGCTCAAGTGAGTGTACTAGTCTGATAGACTTCTTGTCGCTTTTTAGCACCCCGAAGTATTTTGTTCGATACGGGCCGTTGGACGGCTCATAAATATTCGCTTTAATACTTGCTCGCAATACCTTGCATACTTCCTCCAACTGGCCGGGCGGAATTGGAATATTCCTTTCTACCCAAACCTTATGGCCTGGTTGCACTGGTAGTCGAACGGGCGGAAAGAACTCTTCTTTAAAGGTGCCCCGCTCATCATCTGTCCATGCTACGGTCTGTTCATGGATTGATAACATTTGATGAACCAAATCCATTTCTGTCTCATTCAGGAAGCCATCGTTGTGCATCTCATCTACCATCTCCTTACGCTCTTGCGTATACCTACCAACAGGAACGAACTTGGTTGGGTTCGGGTCTAAGGGTATCAATCCTGCTAGTGGGTCTCCAGTAATGTTGCGCTCAATTCTGAATTCCTCAGGCAAGGCGTCATAAATCGGCCTTACCTTTAAGGCTACCGGTTTATACTTTTTGCCTGCGAAAACCTCCTTCACTCCCAAATCCACATTCTGGAATACATCAACCACCGAGTCGGTTCGGGTTTTATTATCGCTAAAACCTGGCTCCACCCAGTCAGCATACTGACAGCACTCGCAACGGTCACCCGCTGTATGCTTTGGCCTTTCTTCGCTAAGAAGGCGGTCATCCATCTGTGCCATATAGTATGCGGCTTCTGGTGCCGAGCGGTTGGCCTCACTTTCGTGGTCCGAACGGCTCGCTACTTGAACCACATAATTCTGGCTTTTGGGGTTTACACCGGTGGCCAGTTGCTCTGTAAATTCTTGGAACAGCTGGACCGCCGGCTCATCTTTCTCTATCTGTGGTACAGCAGCTGAGAGGAAGGCCATCTTGGTTTCTTCCATGGTGAAACCCTTCTCGTCGCTCAACTGTATAGCCACTATCCTAGCTTGCCCATCGTCGTCCATTTCAATTTGTACAGCGACCTCTCCTTGATGTTTAATCAAATCATCGAACCCTGAAAATCTGAACTAGCTGTCGCTTCAGGAATCTCAGTTGAGGTGTCCCGGACCTTTTTCAGTTGGCGGACTGCCCCTTTAGCAAAGGTTGGTACTACGCATCGTTTCTGAGTGTTAGGGTCTGTCAGGGTAATCAACTGACTCCCATCCGCCGCGTTCTGAACTGAACTACTTGTTAGGACTTCGAACGGCCTGCCCAATAATACCTCGTAGGCTGGGCTTTTGATGATGTGAACTTGTAGGAACAAGGTCAGATCTCCGAACCGGAAGGCTACATTCTTTGCTAGCCCTACAGATTTCTCTACTTGTGCATTCGCACTTTGCATGTAGATGTTGATGTCAGGGTCCCAAGTTATTCCTAACCTAACCGCTACGGCTTGCGCCATGGACACGATCTGGGACCCACCATCCACTATGCTTTCAACCTCCGCTGAACCGTTGATTAAAGGAAAGAGAACTCGCAAAAGTTCCCAGCCACCGTTTGTGTTGTTGTGAACGCTACGAACACCTGTCTGGGGGCTACTCCTTCCGGGAGGCTACTTAGGTACTGCAACACTGGGTCACTGGCCACCATCGCGCCTTCCGGGACTAGCCCATCCGCCCGCTGAGTTATTTCGAACACAGGGTTGAACGGTAGGTCTTTCGCACTTATCGCATCCGCGTCTACGTAGGCCACTGTCAACCGCTCACTTTCGGTCGTCTCAAAGCTCGGCAAGTGTTTGGATAGTAAATGTATTGCATACTCAAACTGCTCAACCTGTCGAACATAGTGCACAGGTACCCTCCTCTTGGAAAGTATCGCCCGCGCTTGTCTAAGTAACTTAGGGCTTAAACCGAAGAGTTTATCCAATGAGAGGCCTATTTCCAACCGCCGGAATATTTCGTCCGCCACTTGTTCAGCTATATCTCCCTCGAACTCCTCAACCGGTGCTCGCACCTCGTAATTCTTCTCTTTCGGCTTGACCGCTGCGTTTACAACGCCAGCCGCTGGGTTTACCCTAGCGTCTGTGGGTCTTTTAACGAACTGAACCGCTGGTACTCTTCTATACGGAAGTTCTGGCGCCGGCGGCTCATCATCTTCATCTTCCACTTCTTCAACCGTTGCCCGGCGGCTCTCCTTGTCCGCAGGCGGGTTTGTGGTTTTATTTTTCTTCTCTTCAATGATTTCAACTGATTTTTCGCGAGTCTCAGGAAGTAAGTCCTCCGGGGGTTTATTCGTCTTTTTCGACCGGGTCCCCTTCCTCGGACCTATTGAAAACCCTCGCTAGACTGGCCGTTCCCCGTTCGGGAGGGATTAGCTCTAGTCTGCGCTATGTTTACTTCAACGGGCGTATTCTGACTCCCGTTATTCTTCAACGCTGCTAATAAAGTAGCTACTACATTGATATCAACGGTCTGTGGAGGGGGTGGTTGAACACTCCTTGACGCCTGCTGCTGTGACTGCTGTTGGGGCTGCTGCTGTACCAACTGTCTCAACAAAAAGGTCTGTTCCACTTGCACGGTTCTAAGTTCGTCGTGTCTTGGGTCATATTCGCTGGGATCGTAGTAACTATAACCCTCACCATTATCAGTGCTCACTGCTGTCTGTTCTTCCGAGTTCAATCGGTACGCGCCGGGGGCTTGCTGTACAAACGTGCTTTGCATGTGTGCCTGCGCATTCCCTCCCGCTCTGCCCACGAACTCATCTACGAGTTGGCGGCGCGGTTTAGGTCCATACATGGGTATAGGTAAATTGTTCGAATAATGATCCCGCCCGTTCAGAACCTTCAACGCTCCGCTCTCTATGTGTGCCCTACGAGGCGGACAATCATTCATCCAGTGACTGCTATTTGGATCCATGCAGTAATGGCAAAGGTCAGAGTGAGTGACCGGTCGGGAACGCATCTCTCTCCTTGGAGGCAGAGTTTGCGAATCCGGGGCTCCAGCCACTCGACCAGGCAGAGACTTATAGAATTGCTCTAACTCTGCCAGTTTGGTCTTCTGGCTCTGGTCCATTTCTGACAGCCGCTGAGTCTGGTTGCTTTCAAGTTTGTCCATCATGTTTACTACTGACAGTTTAATGGCTTCCAGCATCTGCGTGGCTTCTCTGTCACTGGGTTCTCCTTTAACTTTGGAGGAACGAACGGGGCTCATACTTCGCTTGGATGAGCCACCCTTCCGTTGAAAGAAATCTGTGTCCCGGTCGCGTTGTTCTACCAGCCGCTTGGCCTCCTTTAACACCTCTTTCAGAGTCAGAGTCTTTTCCTCCTCTTCATCAGCGGGTGGGGGTGCACCTGCAACTGGGGCCGCGGCCGGTTGACGACGTCTGTCCGTGCCCAAGTTATCTAGGATCTTTTCTTGAAACCTAGTTGTAAGTTTTTCGAGAAATAGAGGAATAGCTTCTCGGTCTGAAATCAGCTTTGACTTCAATAACTTTTGAGCTTCTAGGTTCATGACACGCCCGAGTTTCATCAGCTCGTCTGCATCAGAAATTCCTATATCCTCATTCTCGAATTCCTTGAGACTCTTCAACAGTTTCCTCATGGAACCTCGCTCAGTATCCTTCGCCGTTGGATAATTCGCTAAAATTTCCTTTTTAAATTTGGCGTATGTCTCAGTGAACGAGTCAAATCTTTTCCACTCTTCTGCCGGCCGGCGGGTTGCATAACGCGCAATAAAGGCATTTTTCTCTCCCACTGGCGTCTCAGCTAGTTCCATCATGCGCTCCATGTTTTCAAGGAATTCAGGGAGTTCTTCTGGGTTCTCATCGTCGAATCGAGGAGCATTCTTCTCGTACGACTCTGGGATTTTCTTAGCCACCATCTTAAGGTTATGTTCAAAAGGGTTTTGTATATGGTTTGGTAAGGGGTTCTGGATAGCTGCGGTATCTATTGTAACAGAGGTTGATCCTTGCGAATCTAGTTCCAAACTATTTGGGGTTTGTGGAGCAAGGCTCGACACTTGTGCGTTCCTAGCGCTGGTTGTTGCTCTGCGAGCGGCTTGCCTTTGTCTAGTGACGCCGGCGGCTTGTTCTCTACCAATATCAGCGGGCGACCTATGACTTGGGGTTTCGGACTCGCTGCTAGATGCTGCTTTGAGGCTAGTCCTGGTAGATCTCGGGTTGGGTTTTACCCAAGTTGAGAGGATAGAAGGAGAGCGCGGAGTATCGTCGCTTTCTGAATCCGCCACGTTCAATATGATCGTGTACGGGAGAATAGTTCTGTTTGTCTGGAGCGGGCGGCTCAACGGACGGTTTGGTCGCTAGACTATATTTAATCACCCGGCGGGTGAGAATTATGGTTCTGGGGACTGTGCTGCTTTTAAGCTTTTTCGCAAGATGGGCCGCTCAGTACTTTTGAGAATACTAGTAACGTTCCACAAATCTTATCTTTGAACAACTCTTGTTACCCCTCGCGGTGGGCTCCAGATGAAACGGTGCACCAGAGTACAGCCGTGAAATCCCTAAAAACGGACTAACGAGCGCAGCGAGTGTAACTCAACCAAAACTCAATCAATCCAAATCTAAATCAATCACTAGCTCTCAATCTCAATGCTTCGTAGGTTTGTTCGGGGAGGTAGAGTACGTATCACTCTTCAAGGTAGTTAGTTCAAAGGTTCTAATTCAATGGTGGGCTCGTTCTTCACACTAAGTTGCGTGAGGGCTTCTGAAATGCTTTTGTATCGCAAGTGTCTGTGAGAACAGGAACCTTAAAAAGGTTTCGCACAACGCTACGAGGACGGGTCTGACCACAGAACAAGTCACTCAATAGACCGAGAGGACGAAGGTTTCCAGAAACTCAAACGGTCCGATTGACTGAGCCGAGCTCAAAGTCAGCGGCTGGAGCCGTGCTCAACAACTGCTTTTGGAACCGTAGAACGGCTGGCTTCCAATGGGCGGATGGACTGGTTAATCCCTGCACTTATAATGGTCTTAAACGGCTTAGTTCACGTATCGTACTAGCTCTGAACCAATCTTATTGCACTAATCTGATCTTTCACTGTCTCTGAGTAATATTCACAATCCCGGGGGGGGGGGGTGGTCTACTGGTCTACATTATTACATTCGTGCTGTATTTATACAAGTTCAAGAAACTGAAAGGGGATCGTGTGCACCCGCTATATGGCGTGCTTACTGTCAACGGGTGGTTCGGACGCCAACAGCCAATAGTAGCGCTGGCATTCCTCAGTCTTTTGTGGTCATAACGACCGGCGGTTGATCCTCCGGTTGGGATCTACCACTATCTGGGTTTCTATCTGGTTCACTCAGGGTGAGCGGCCCACCCGTTGAGTGTAATCAACGGCTGGTATTTAAAACACTCATTCTGGGTTTGCACTCCTCAGCCGCTCCTTACTGTGCTTTCCAGTATTGAGCCGCTTGGAGTCTGTGTAATCTCCCAACATCTTGCCCATGTTACTGCCTGATGAGTTTCTGACAGGTCCATACGTGGGCGGCTGATGTTCTTAATGAGGAATATGGGCCCCGTCCTTGGCGTAGAGTGTTTACCGTAGCAAAGCTATCTTGCCCGTAGGTTGCCTCATGAATCCTCACTCGTCACTCTAGTTCATAATGGTCCACGACCCATTGTCAACCGCTCGACTCAACTTCCGTAAGTTGAACCGCTCGGGTTTCAAAGGCTTCTTCTTAATCAATCAGAGATCTTTACTTATGTCGCTTCTAAGCCCTTCTGGGTTGCTGCTGTTCTGGGCGAACCGTTTACAGACGTAACCCTATCTTAGGGTCTTCTGCTTTTCTTACTCCGCCCGTTCTCATCACCCTAATCGAATAGTTCAACTTGTTTGGGACGTGTTGAGCCGTTCAACTTCAAACCCTAGAATAGGGTTTGGTGAATCTCCACCACACTTCGTCAGACTTCGATCGTTCTCTTGTGTTTAACAAGGCTACGCTTGTGCCGTTCAGCTACTAAGGCATAGTAGGTCCTCTTGTTCACCTCTAGCACTCCAGAGTTTAGTGGTAAGCTAACCTCCCGAGCCCAACGGTTGACTCAACTACTGAGCGCAGTTCCCGACAGGGTTCCTTACTGGGCGGTTGAATAACTAGTGGCCCGCTGGCTTTCAGCCGTCAAAGGTGTAGGGTACCATTCCGAGGAGAATGTACCCTCTCTTGTCTAGTCTCACTGTAGCCTTAGAGTAGGTCTGAATCGAATAAAAACTATGCGTTTTCATGCGTGTTTTGGTACACGCCCTATCACCGTCGAGTGAATATGGAAGAGGTTGAGGACGAGGACGAATGGGCCGAGGCGTTGCCTACTTTGGCAACCCACTACCCGTTCCTGCTGGTCCCCGAATGCGAATTCGCAGATGGGCTGTACCTCCTGGAGGCAGCCATCGCAGAACGAGAGCCAACTACCAACGTCACTTGTGATGAATGGCGTGAGGCTCCCGACGACGAGGACGACGAGGATGAGGAGGCCTTCAAGACCACCATCACCTTTGGGCTATTAAATCGCCCGATTGACTCGTTCCTCGAGGATACGAACCAGAGACTAACCAGGAGCATGCCTGGCCTAAGGGGAATCGATCGAATATCCCTATCCTCTAAGATCAGTCAGGTATCTGACATGGGGGATGACGATCCCCATGGATTGTGCGAGGAAGCGTTAGAGGAAGCGGTGCGGATAATAGGGATGCGCAGCGCGCGCATCACCGAACGCACCCCCGAGGACGATTCCCCGACTCGACTCCACGAGCTTAGGGCAAAGTGGTTCGCGGTGTGTGCGGACCTTATGGGCCCGATACCACTTGAACTACCGCCTCTGAGGGAAATCAATCATGAGATAAACCTCATTGATGAGAAGGCGGTATATAATTACCACTTACCAAGGTGCCCCGAGGCATTACGCCCTGAGCTACGGGCGAAGATTCAGAGATACACAGACGCAGGGTGGTGGGAGATGACTTCCGTCTCCCAAGCTGCACCCCTCCTATGTATCCCTAAGAAGGACTACAAGCTCCGAACCGTGGTCGATGCGAGACAGCGCAACGACAACACGGTGAAGGATGTTACCCCCGTTTCCTGACCAAGATGCTATACGAATGGATGTGGCGCGAGCCAAACACCGGTCAAAGATCGATATGTCGGATGCCTACGAGCAGGTCCGCATCATCGATCGCGACATATGGAAGACGGTGTTTGCCACTCCATTCGGTACTGCCCTGTCGCATGTAATGCAGCAGGGCGACTGTAACGCGCCCGCCACTTTCCAGCGGCTGATGACGTGGATATTCCGCGACATCATTGGCGACTATATCCACGTGTACCTCGACGATATATTCATATTCTCGGACACGGTGGAAGAGCACGAGCAGCACCTCGAGCTCGTGTTCAGTCGCATCCGTGAACAGAAGCTCTACCTGAGCAAGAAGAAGTGTGACTTATACTCCAAAGACATGGACTGCCTAGGCCATCGTATAGATGACCGGGGCCTCCATGTCGACGCCGAGAAAACGGCTAAGGTATTGGACTGGAGATCTCCGAGGTCACACAACGAGGTCCAGCGGCTGCTGGGCCTCATTCAGTACCTCGCCCACTTCCTTCCTGACGTGTCCCACTACACGTCCCCGCTCGAATCCATATGCAGGGGAGGACAGCCATTCTCATGGCGGCCCTTCCACCAGCTGTGCCTCGAGCGAATAAAGGCAATTGTGCGCAAGACGCCGATCCTGCGCCCCATAGACATGAAGAACTCCGACCCTATATGGATCGTGTGTGATGCTTCAGTCGTCGGTGTGGGCGCAGTGTACGGCCAAGGACCTGACTGGAAGACTTGCCGCCCTGCCGGGTTCCTGTCGAAAAAGTTCTCTTCGGCCCAACGCTCGTACAAAACTTACGAGCAGGAGGCGCTAGCGATAATCGAATCGCTATTGAAATGGGAGGACAAGTTGATCGGCCGCAAGATTATGATTGCGTCCGACCATAAGGCGCTGCTGGCGGTCAAGACCGCGGCGCGGAGCGGCCTCAACGGGCGCCTCATTCGTTGGGACGAGTATCTATCTCGTTTTGACTTTGAGATATTCCACGTCGAGGGTGTACAGAACAAGGTAGCAGACTGTCTGTCGCGCTACTACGAGAATGACACCCCCGAGGACCATTACGAAGATGATGACTTCGTTAATGCGGACGCCCGCCTCGACCCCGACCTA
The DNA here is from genome assembly GCA_029281495.1 of Mycena filopes. Classification (NCBI taxonomy): domain Eukaryota; kingdom Fungi; phylum Basidiomycota; class Agaricomycetes; order Agaricales; family Mycenaceae; genus Mycena; species Mycena filopes. Next base: position 267,772 of record JARIHR010000009.1, on the reverse strand, counting down.
GAGTTCATGACTCGGTTGAGGGAAGAGGAACTGACGGCGTCCAAGATATCCCTGCTGGCTCGACGAGTATCTGAGCCGGTCGAGGCCAGGGTAACCGAGGCGGAGGAGATGGAGAAGTACACTGAGCGCATGGAGAGCAGGGGATTTGACACTACAGCTATATCGCTGGAGGAGTCGTTGAACTCCATGGAGCCGCTGCGCCCGCGAGTCGAAGGCGATAACACCTTCCTCGAGGCAGTGAAAGCCGGGTACCACAAAGACTCCGTGCTCTCAAAAGTAGAACAATCCCCTGCGGATTTCGCGCAATTCGCTATCCAGGATGGACTCATATACGCGCGGAACGTAGAGGGGAAGCTATGCCTCGCGATACCGCGCGGGGTCCGGCTGCATGGGAAGCAGATGCTCACTGGCATTGCTATCGACCAAGCCCACAAGACTCTAGGGCATTTGGGTGAGCTACGGACGTCGGAGTATGTCCGGCGTTGGTACTGGTGGCCCAAGATGGGCCTGGAGATAGCAACGTTTTGCCATAGCTGTGGTGCCTGCAAGATGTCGAAAGCGCAGAACCAGGCACCCGCGGGTCTGCTCCATTCTATGCCTATCCCTCGTCACCCCTGGGACTCGGTAGGGATGGACTTTGTTGGTCCGTTCCCCAGTTGCCTGGGGTACAACTACATGCTTGTGGTCATCTGTAGGTTGACGAGCATGATCGCTCTGATACCCATGAAGGTCACAGACACGTCCTCGGACGTGGCATGGCTGTTCGTACGAGACATAGTACGCCTACATGGCGTCCCTGCGTCGATAGTATCCGACCGGGACGCCAAGTTTACGTCGAAGTTCTGGCGAGAGTTACATCGCCTCACAGGGACGAAGCTGCTCATGTCTACGTCTTTCCACCCACAGACGGACGGGGCGTCAGAGCGGGCGATACGGAATGTATCCCAAATATTGCGGTCCATCGTGGACCCAACGCAGAAGGACTGGGTATACCTATTACCCATGATAGAATTCGCGATAAACTCCAGCATTAGCGCGTCGACGGGGTTCGCCCCGTTCGAGCTGAATTATGGATACGTACCTCAGATGGGTGACGTGGGGTCAAAACCCACCGAATACCCTGGCGTGCGGGAGTTTGTCAATAAGGCGCTGGCGAATATTGCCCTTGCGCACGATAATATTATCGAGGCGCGCGTCAGGGCGACTTATTACGCCAACAGGGGGAGGAGCGTTGAGGTGCCGTATGATGAGGGTAGCCTGGTCTACCTCTCTACGAAGAACCTCAACCTACCCAAAGGGAGGGCCCGCAAGCTGGCCCCCAAATTCATAGGACCCTACAAAATATCTAGGGCCCAACCGGAGACGTCGACTTACACGCTCGAGCTACCGTCAGAATTGACAAGCCGACGCATACACTCGACGTTCCACGGATCGTTATTACGGGCCCACGAGCCCAACGATGAAGTCATATTCCCTAGTCGTGAAGCCCAACGCTTCTACGACTTTGGAATGCCCAACGACCAAGAGTGGTACGTCGAGGAGGTGGTGAAACACAAATGGAGTGGACGAAGAGTCCAATTCTGGGTCAAATGGACGGCGGGCGACTTCACTTGGGAGACGCCCGCTGCCCTCGACGAACTTCAGGCCCTGGACGATTATTTCGAGGCCCAGGGCGTGACTCGTTGGCAGGATTTGCAGAAGTAGGGGGTGGCTGTGTGGTGGCAGTGTGCGATCCGGGAACGCCCGAATCCTCTCACGCTGCTCGCAAAAAACTTCCTGTCTCTTACCTCCATGTCCGCCCAGCAAAACCCAGTGCCCGAACCCTCAAGATGGGTCCTTTCGCGCAAAGGCGCGTTTTTCTGGCGACACGATAGCCAGAGCTTTTGGAAAGGCGAACCTGACGATCGCGTCTGGGTTCCCTCAATGGACGCGCCGCCCGACATGCCACCCCCTCCAGACATCGAGCAAGGGCCCCCAAGAGGCCCGGCTCCTTCAGCTCCACCCCAAAACGCGCCCGTAGCGCCGAATCACTTTGGTACCAGCACGCCTATCCCGGCCCGCGACCTCACCACCAATCGGCCGCCCGCGTACCAGCGCGAGGCGCCGACATCCAATAACGGCCCCTACGGCCACTTCTCCACACCATCGCCCTTTACTGGCTCCCGCCGTCGTGAAGGAGCACCCCACATGCAGGGTGCCCCACCGGCGCCTCCTCCTAACCGCACTCCCTATGGCGGATACTCGGCGGGCCCGTTCGCCAATACGTTCCGTATCAACGACGAACGGCGAGCAGAGCGCAGGAATAACCCTGCCTCAAACTCGAACGCGACCCCGCAAGGACAGCGCGTGGGTGTGGTAGGGAGCGCCGCTCCCCAGAACACCCCAGCTACCGCTTCCCCTACGATCCCGCGAACGGGTATGGACTATCGTCCCCCCAATCGCCTGAACGGAGGCAATAGCACCCAGCGCAATACTGGGGAGAGCCCCATAGCTGGCCGACGGGATAGACGCGACGACTTCGGTCGCTCGCTGAACCCAGACTCGCGTCGCGAGAATAACCGCGCTCAGACGCAGGAGCTGCAGGAGCGCGCTCGCGACCATCAACTGAGGGAACGTGCATTGAGTTCTCGGCCATCTACATCCCCGCGCTCGTCATCGCGCATATCGCATGACCGTCTCCCTCCTCCTCGTGTTGGGGACGCTCCTGTGGATGCCAACGGGCATCCGATTCTACCGAGCGAGTACGAACCCGCGGCCCCGGGCAGCGACGAGAGTGATTACGGCGAGCCGGAGGAGGATGCAGAGAGCCCAGAGGTGCTGAAGAAACACCGCACCCGGGAAATGATACGATACCAGGACGCTGTGCTGAAAGCACAGGCCGGTGCGACTACGGTTGTCACCGCCGTACGCCCCCCTTCGGGAATGGTAGGCGTGTGGGGAGACGTCGTGTTCGACAGCGTGGCGGAGGCTAGAAACCTCATTCGCTGGATGGTCGCCCGCGACCCCATGGCTCGGGCGATGTTTACGTTCCTCGTGCAGTGGTTCGGCCAGAACCCCACTGAGAGACGTTCAGATGGTATACAATACCTTCTGCGTCAACAGAATGCTGCGGAGAGTGCGTGGCTGTTTGCGACCACGGGAGATTCAACTCCCCGGTCGCGACGCGATAACCCCAACCGCGAGCCTGCGAGTCGCACCCGTAACCAGCGCCGCAAGAAGAAGCAGATCCTGCGACTGCGTAATGGCGGCGCGCTGCCAATAGTCCCACCCGCTGGCGGGTCGTCCTGCACCAATCCTGGTGACGGAGATGACCCCATGGCCGACGCGGCTCCCCTGCCGCCGTACGAGCGCTGCTACATCGGGGACTCGCCGCCTGCAGTCGGCGCTGACCCCAATGATATGAACACGTCGGCGGCGTCGTTGAGCGCTGTGCTCGAGGAGCTAATGGGGAGAATGCCCCGGACGTGGCCTGCGGGCACGCGCATGATGAATAGGCAATGGCCGACCTCGGAGACGCCGCTGGGGACGCGCATGCTGCCTGACGATGCCCGCGTGACGCGATTCCTCAGCTTTATTGCCCCCCAGCGCGGGGAGACCTCTACGCATAGAGTGCGATTCATGCAGGAGGTGCTCACCGGATTCTCGGTCGGCGGCCTATTCGAACGATTCGTACTACGCGGAGTATGGGAAGGAGCATCCCTTCCCCTCGAGCATTACCCATTTGACTGCCTGAACATCACGCTGTCGCAGGTGTTTTCCTGGGTGCATCGACATGGGATCGCACCCGGTAGCCCCGACGTCGCGCGTCTGCAGTCGTTCGCCACATCCTGGAGGAATCGTCGCGAAGACAACGCTTCGCCAATCGGCCAGGAGTTCAACGAACGACCTCGCAATGCGATTGATGTCCTCAGCTGGCCGGACGCCCAGATAGCGCAGTGGCGCCACTTGGCTTATGGACCGCCTCGTCCCGGCGTCACGACCACGTATCCCAGCTTCCCCGCGCTGGCTGCCTACCAGGCACGGCAGGCAGCGGAAGCTGCTGCTGCGCGAGCCGCCGGCCCTGAAGTAGAGATGGTGCAGGCACCCGCACAACCATCTGTGGCGCCAGAGGTGGATACAGTGATGACGGCTACAGAGGAAGGAGAAATCAGGCCGGGCGTAAGTACGCCCGCCTCGCAAAATATCATCGTTGAGACACCAACGCAGGAAATCGATCCTGTGAACATTCCGCTGCCTGAGGACGACAACGACTTGGAAAACGAGCACCCCGTCGACTCCGAGGGTGTGACGCACGAGGGTACGAAGGAGGGTGCTCCTCAAAATCTGGAAAATGCGGCTTGAAGACGCGTGCAGAACAAAAATTTCTTGTTATATTCGATAATCGGACTCGTTGGACTCGTCCTGTGGGGAGGGGTGTAACGAATATGTACGGGCTCTCTATCGAGAGCCCTACATCCTGTATATATATGTTGCCATCAATTATTTGTACTAGTTATATGTCGGGGGTCAAGTTGGGTGGGTCTTCAGTTGACATCCACCCTACTTGAATCCCGAGGACTCTATAATACATAGATCTTTGGACTGTTCATTGGGTGCATTGTTTAAGCTACAATCCACAACTCTTATACTGTGCTTGTTACATCTGTTCAAACCCGTCTTCGAAAACGTGCCGCTGCAAAAGAAATTGCTCGTCAAATCTCTGGAGAGGTGCTTCCCAGGCTGCGACAATCTCGGACTAGATTGCATTTTGCACTAGAAGAAGCTCCGAGTTCCCATCGTATGAAACTCCAACGGGATGCAGACTTGCAAAAAATACAGGGTGATCTACAAACCCTGGGTGTGACCTTGCAATACTATGTTGAGGCTGCCAACGAACTCAACAGCACATCGACATTCAAGTTGCTCCGTCAAGTTTTCACAGAATATCAAAAGGCAATGGACATGATGGACAGAGCACAAAGCCAGTTGGAGAACCGCGCTGAGGGGGCCACCGGAATCATGACATCGGAGACAACAGCAGTGGATAACTCTGCTGCAGATGAGTTGAACCAGATGGGACTTGGTGTTAGGTCAGTAACTCACCATAATACATGTTTAACATCAGCTGAATTGCAATATAGCAACCTGGAGAGTGAAATCTCGGAACTGGTAGTTGAGGAACCTACCATTGTGGAGGCAACCTCTACTACATTGGATTCGGAACATGAGCGGATCTTGCCCGGGATATTGGCTGATATGCCATCCATGCTTCAGGACCTCGGCGACAAAGTTGCAGCTGCCCAAGATGCTAGTGCCGCCACCTCCAACATGCCTGCAGCAACCAAGTTGGTTGCAGATTTTATGATGAAAATGCAATCAGACGTTCAGGGAATAGACAAGAAGTTGGAAACTGGGGAGGAATATGGAGGGGTAACTGCAGACAACGCCTCGGAAATTACAGCGGTGGATGACTCTGATGCATTCCTGGACCAGATGAGGCGAGACAAATGGGCCTTGAGAAAGCTGCTTGAGATGGGAACCAGGTAAGTAACTCGTCACAATGCATGTGGACATACTTAGGTTGAATACATATAGTATTTGGGATGAAAAGAAAATCATGCACATCCTTTCCCTTCGTGCGGAGGTCATAGGATCAGAACTAGAGGAGTCCCCCAGTGCCAGATTGGACGAGGATCCTACCCAACCTAATCCTGATGAATCTGATTCGGATGAAGACGTGTCGGATTTGTCCTTTGATGGCAAAGAAGACATTTCAACATTCATTATCTATTCACCGGACCCTCCGCTGTGTGATATTTTGCTTCATATAGTGTAAGGCTTCAGGAGCGCCTACGAAGGGGAAGTCGTCGTTGCTTGCCCTGGCGGGAGATAAGGCGAATAAAGTGGTCTGCTGCTGGTGACCTCTCGAATCCGTGAGTCGAACGTAAGGATGAACGAGATAAGAATGGGATAAGCGTAGTGTTTGTAGATCTATGCGATCGAGCGTAAGTCGTAAGGGTGTACCGAATGGTGCACCGGCGTTGATAGTGTAGTCGATATAGTCGCCTAGTGCCTAGTGCGTAGGCCAGGCAAGGCGATAACCAGAGTCCGTGCCTCTATCTGGAACTCGGAGTAGCTCGACGAGGACGAGGAAGGCGGTGGACGATGTGGTTTGTGGTAAAAGATGATGATAATGATCTTATCTACGGAACAGACCACTTGTAGCTAAAGAGTATGAAAATAGTAAATAACATTCCTTACAGAGCCCCCCACTCTTGAGCTGCAAGAGAAAGGAGGATGTGTGAAGGGTAGGGATGGCGGGAGAAAATAAAGTGACAAATGGAAAGAAACAATTTCGCACTGCGTTGCTTCCTCGAATGACCTCCTCTCCGACTCAGACTCCATCTGCGAATCCATTCCGTAGAGGCTCGGCTTCCTCTCCGATACCTCTGCCGCGATAGCTCCGATACAGCCTCGTCAACTCCATTCCTCCTCCGAGAACCCTTCCTCTGCGCTCCAGTCCCTCTCCAAATCCACTCCGTGCCGTCGCTCCAGATCCATACCATACCATACCCCCTAGGCCCCCCACGAAAGTAGCCGCTTGGTGTGACCGAGCGAGAGCGGTTAGTTTCGGAATCCACCCAAATATTCACTAGCCCCCCAGTCCTCAGTTGCAAGCCGGAGGGGAGTAAACACGATGTGGGCAGCGGTGGGATGAAGGGACACCTCGTGCTTGGGGGCAGAATCGACCGAGATCCTGCGGTGTGTGCGGGATCGAGTCAATTCGGAGGGATGGTGGGATGTTTGTCCAGTGCGGCCGAGGCAAGGTTGAGAACTCTCCGGGGACTATGCGCGCGGCTCGCCCACGGGTACGTTGTCGGGAAGTCGGAACAGATTTTGTGTAAACTCGTTGAGAGGTGTTAGGAGAGAAGTATCAAAAGAAGGATGATTGGACGCGCCTCGCGGGGGTTATTGCTGACGATGGAACCCCCGTGATGGCTTCGCATTTGTGCGCGTCGCCAGATGCCAGGGAGGCTATGCCGAAGGGTTGACGAGCCGAAACTCCGTGCACGTCAACAACTCCATCAACTTGGAGCATAGGCCGAAATCCGTGCCCACTCTCAAGCCGATTTGCGGAGGAAACCATTGATCGAAGGAGCCTCCGTGTCCACACGAGCTTCGAGATGGTCAAATCCAAACGAGAAGATCCGAGCTTGAGGTGACGACTGTCTCGCAAAGAGACTGTCAAGGTTTCGTGCCTACGGTGCGCCACCGGAAAGGACTTCATGCAGAGCGTCCACGAGCCGGATAGCCGTGAACGTGGACTGCTCCACCCGCTCGGTATCAACCGGATAAGCCGTGAAGACCACAAGTGGGTTTGCATTGAGCCTTTATGCGCGCTGGACTGTTTGAGACTGCGCAGCTGGCCTGGACGCGCCGTGTCGCCAAATTACTGCCCGGGACGGAGGAGAAACCAGCGCAGAGGAGGAGAAAGTATGCGTAGGACACGCACACAGTATGAACGGCCCCCCATCGTACCAGTCTGCTGACGTTTCCAAGCTATTGCTAGCCCTCCATTTTCTTCGCGCAAGCGTGTAATTCCGGCGCGCCACGATTGCGGTCATTGGAGAGATGCGCAGCGCAGAGGCATGAGTAAGTGGGTAGAGCTAGATTCGTCGATGGCACATCGTGCAACGAAGGCGCAAGAAGTAGTTAATATAATGTACTTTGGAAGTAAATGACAGATGGACTCGCCTCGCGGGGGCTATCGCTGACGATGGAGCCCCCGTGAAGGCTTCGCGCTTGGATGCGTGGCCAGAATTCTGCGCGTCGACTGCGTGCGGAAGCCGGGGCAACGATGCATTAGGAGCTTTGCATGACAGTGGTGGAGTCCCGGATCCGTCTGCGTAGCTGGCGCCGATGGAGCGAGGCGCGCGTGGATGCAAAAGAGAACCGCGCGGCTGAGAGATGCGGGCTCGTCGCAGCAGACACGCACACGCGAGCGTGAAGATTCCGTCGAAGGAAGATGTACGAAATAAGATATAGAACGGTGTCAATGAAATTTCGGATTTAAAAGGTATTTGAGAACTCGCCTCGCGGGGGCTATCGCGTACGATGATGCCCCCGTTAAGGCTCGGGCTTGATGCGTCGCCGTACGTCCATCAGCAGGCCCGCGGAATTTTGCAGACCAAATCATTGTGCAGCAAAGATCTGCTTCGCGCCGCTGTTTAGTTGAGGTGTTGGTAGGTCTTGCAGAGGAAGGCCTCCCCAAACGAACGTCGAGCGTAGCGAGCAAGAAGGAAGCGAAAGGAATGGCGAGGAAGAGGGAGAGAATTGAGCGTCAGATGATTGACGAAAGAGGAAGGGGGTTGGTTGTTTGGTCCGATGGATGTCGGCTCTGAGACCAAATAGGCGACTCTCTTTCCTTCTCTCTCGTCCTCAAGACTCTGCTGGCCAACGACTTGACGAGCGCAACGTAAGAGTTGAAGCTCAAGCTCCCGCAACGTCCCAATCCACTTGAAAACTCCCCGGAGGTCCGCGAGGGGCGCTGCAAGATTCTGCAAGCAAAACCTGGAGCGCTACACGCAAGCAGGCAGATTCGACACGTCGTGACCTCAAGCTGGCGAACCAAGGCGTCGAATGTAGTCCAAACCGTTGCCCCGATGGTCTTGAGGCTCGGAAGGTAGGGGAATCCACGAGGCGAGAGAAGAAACCTGAAGATAAGGCAGAAAATTGCAAACGAGTCAGGAAAATTCCGTATCTTGGGTATTTAGGGCCGCGCGGCGCTCCGAATCGAACGCTCCGCGGGTCGAGTTGCCATGCCGTGTTTTGACCGGGTAGAAGTCGAGGTAAGTCTTCGAAATCCACAGATATATTGATTTCTGAATCTGAGGGATTCAGATGCGTTTGCGCGCGCCCGCGCCTGCGAGTCGAAGCCCTACGCGGGTACCGATCCCTTCCCGCTCCCATACGCGGTACGGAGCGCGTTCGCCGGCCAGGGAGGATCCGAGGTGCGAAATCCACGATGTCCGTATGACCGCGCTGACGAGCGCGGAAATCTTGAAGTCCAGAACGAGGGAAGGAAGAGTCGGCGGCGATGAGTTGGAAGTGCGAGAAGGCGTGGAGGGTGCCGCATCGAGGACAAGGGAAGGATGGACGTCGGCGTTTGGATGCACGACACGGTTCATGGTGCGTTCGGCGTCTGCATGCTCAGCTGTACTCTGCTGAGTTAATATCGCAGTGCGACTCGGAACGAGTGCGTGCCCCCCGCGCTCGACCACGTTCGCATTCGCTCGCGAGGGCGTCATCTTCGCGCAAAGCCCCCCAGACTCGAGGGCGTTCGCACTGGCGAGCGCTGCTGGAGCGGGGGACTTGGGTGATGGCGCAACGTGCGCAATTGCGAGCGCAGCAGTCTTGAGGCATAGGGGAGCGTGGCCGTCGATCCGATTCCGTGTGGTGAGTGCATCTGCGCATGCGAAACGAGCATTTGACTTAGCTGTTTGATTCTCCAGCTTCCCAAGCTCGATCGCGACGAGATTCCGACTAACGAACCGCCTCGACAATGCAGGAAGCTCCGCGCTCTTCACAATTCCCTCGAAGAGTTTCGCGAGGTCGGTAACTCGGCGAGCGCCAGGCAGAGTTTGAGCGTGTATGCGCTGACTTTCCAGATGTGACGATGGAGGGCGGCGCGCAACGCGCGTGGCGGTATTTAGATGCGCTGTAGGACCCTCTGACGCGCGCGAGGAATGAGATGGCGGCAAAGAAATCGTAGGGCGCGCGGAAGGCGATGTAGGCAAAGAGCAGGAGCGTGCTGGCGGACCCAAGGTGCGTGTATCGTCGCGCAAATCTGTGCCGTGCTGATTATCCATGAAAAGCATCTTCTTGTGCGTTACGATTGCCAGACGACGCGCGCTCGTCTTCGCCGCGCTCTGAGCCTGCGCGAAACGCGCTTCCGCTGCTTGCCAGGCACTCCATCCAGAGTTTGGTGACCTCTTTGAGGTGATGCTCGCGAGCCGGCGCCCCACATGGAAAATTGCGCTCGTCCTCGTGCATGGCTTCGCCATCTCGATGGGAAGCCCCCCAAGCTCGACGGCGTTCGCAGTAGCGGGCGCTGGAGCAGGGGACTTTGACGACGACGAGACCTGTGCGACCTCGGGCGCGTGGTCCTGGAGCTTAGAGCTCGAACGAATCTCGGGAACCTGTGGCAGCACGCGAGCGCACCACTCGATGCTCGAAGTTGCGCACTGAGTCGAATCGTAACGATGCACCAGATCCCGAACGGTGAGTGTCTTTTTGTCGTTTAGCGAAGCAGCAAACTTAGCTTTTGTGCAGGCATTCTCGTATGGCCCCCCAGGCTCGACGACGTCCCCGGATGCGGTGGTGACGACTGGGAACGGCGACTCGCGATCCAGAGCGACAGCTGTCTCGATCCTCGCGACTAGTGCTCTCACCGAGGGACCTGCAGCCAGTGTGGACTGCTCCTGAGGATCGGCTGTAGTGGATCCCGGCAATGCATTCTGCGAGTGCCGCTTCGGGGTAAGCGCGCAGGAGCTCGGTGTCGACGTGACGTCGACATTGAGCGCAGGCGGAGACGAGTCGATGCGAGGCGGATGAGCAGGGAAAGACGCGGACTGGTCAGTAGCCGTGTTTTTCTGCATCTGATAGTGCTGCTTGTACTGTTCAAGGCGCACTAGTGCGAGTGCCATCCGTCTCCTGAGACCGCCCCACGCTGTACGCAGTCCGTCCTCCGTACTCGCGCTTCGAAGGACTTGCATGAGAGTTGCATGCGGGTCGACCGCAAAGCAGATGGGTTGACCGTGAGCTAGGGAGAAAGCTCTGGTGAGCAACGTCTGCATCTGCTTTACTACGACATCGGTGCTGAGGAGCAAATCCGGTCGTAGGCCAAAACGGCCAATCGGTAAAGATTCTGCTTCAGCGCCGCGATCGACAATATCCACGAGTTCCAAGGATAGCTTGCCAACGATGTCGGAGGCCTTGGCGGAAAGCGACGCTCCAGCTACCGATGTCGCCTCGAATTCCGAGATGAGGTCTTCCATGGAGCCATGCAGCGCAGGAGATGAGGAGGCCAGTATTGACGCGGACGAGGAGGGGATGGTGAGTCTCGCATCCTCATTCTGAGTGGGCAACTCAGCTGATAATTCACGTCGCGCCTCGTGGGTTTCCTGAGCTTTGTGTCGACGGATCCGCTCAACGAAAGCTGCCTTCTGGCGCGAAATGCGCAGCGCGTTTGCCGGGGGGGACAAGACCATGATGCGATGGGAACCCAGGAAGTCCTTGGGCAGCCTGATACGCAGCGACGGGGGAAGTGCTGCGAGGATCTGAGGCATCCGCGAGCACCGGTTACCGTGCGCGTCGAGGGAGTCCGAAATGGGATAGCCGGCGTGCAAGTCTTCAAGATCTGCCATCGCAATGGTGTTAGGAGTGTGGAGTTTAACTTATAGCTTAAAGACCAACGACTAAACCGACCCAAGTTCTATATTGTAGAATGGATACGGCGTAGTACAGGTCAAGCTAAGTTGCCTGCACCAGCCGCATCACGCCGAGCTATATAGTACATGATGTGATCATACGTAAGGTAACCGGTAATGACAGTTATCGGTAGTAAAGTTACCGGGCGCCGGTACGCCCTTAACACCCTCCCCCTCAGGACAAAGTCCGAAGATTTTAAATTCAGTTTTCAGGATTCCGGGTATACAGGCATTGTGGGTGGCGTAACGCTGCCACAACGCCTCGCTGAATCGCCACGTAACGCGCGTGTTCAGCTAGTCGGTTCGGTGAGCTCGTCGACTTCACCCGGGGAAGGAGATGGGAGTGCAGGGAATGGCTGGCCGTTGTTCATCGCAACGGTCAACGTTGCGGTTGGGTTTTCGATGGTGACGCCTGCAGGGAAGGAAGGGAAGTTGGTGTCGACGCCCGCGCGGCACGTTCCAAAGTGTAGGTCTACCCACTTGTCCTCCGGGCGCAGAATCATCTGGATGATGTCGCTCGCGCTATTCGGCCAGTCCATGGAGAACACCTCGACGTTAGGACCGTCCGCTCCTGCGATGCGATTGCGCCGCAAACGCGCGAAGAACTGCAGGGCTTGAAGGGCCTCGGAACACGGCGCAATACCGTGCTGCATGAACCACGCGACGATTTGCGAGAAGCCGATGTTTCCAGCGTCGAAGGGGTAATGTTCGAGAGGTAAGTTGTTCAGTGGGTATTCGCCTTCGTGAGCGAAGTGTTCATACACGCCGACCACGGAGAGGCAAAGTACGGTGGCTTTGAGCATACTCGCGCGGTGGAGTGAGGTTGTCCCGTCGCGTTTTGGGATTAGCGAGTTCAGGGTGAACCACGCGCCGACATCTAGGTACCAAGGTACGCCTCCTGATGTTGTAACCCATTCGTCGGGAGTAACGCGGAATCCGTGTGGCCAGTGCGAGGTAGGAAGATTCCTGTACCAATGCAGGGCTTGAGACAGCGTCGCTGTGGTGCCTCGACGGCCCATGCTCTCGTCGGTTGGTTTCTCGGCGATGTGCACGGTCGTGAGGTCGGGGATAACGAGCTGCGCGGCGCCCAAGAATACGGGTACCGTTGCGAAGGGGTCCGCAGGCTCTTCCGTCGTCGAGGGCGCGATGTCGGTGGGGATGGGCATTGGTGTATCCTCGTCCATGGCCATTGTGGCGATGTCAGCGGGAGCGGGCTCGGGCGCGGGCCCGGGCGCGGCAGCGGGAGCCATGAGCTCCTTTTGTGTTTCCTGAGTGCCGACGGTGCGCGGGGGTCCGTGAACCGCGGTGGCCTGCGCAGATGGTGCGCGTCCTCCGTAGACCGTCTGCTTGTACTGCACCATAGCTTGGTTCTGGTACTGAAGGACGGTGACCTCGCCAGGCGTGCGGGGTATCGTTGGATCCGTGCCCAGGCGCGTCATGATGGCGCACATGAACTCCATCGCGTGTTTATCGCCGCGGTAGACCCAGCGCATTAGGTTAACAGCCTGCGGGAATGTGGCGACGGGGCCTGCTGTGGCCCATACGCCGGCGTTTTCGAGGGTGAGTGCGGTCACCATCTTGCGTTGCGATTGACCATGGCGTTGCGCCTCGACAGCTTTGCCGCGGCGGTCCGACTCACGTCGGGCATAGTCGACGGGCGCCTTGAGCTCAAGCAGTGGGCTCAGGTCGTCGTCGTCTTCGCCGATTTCCTTGTCAGGGAAGATGGGGTGCCCGCTAGTGTCGCGGGCGGAGCTGAGTGCGTCCGGAGGGAAGGTGACACGGACCCAGTCCGCAGGCCGAGAGGCCAGTGCAGCCTGTCAAAGGTTGCGTTCCTGGGAGCTCTCGCGCTGTGGCTTGGGATGGTCCTTAGAGCCGCGACGAGCATCTCTGCTGCGCGCTCTGTCCTGGAAGCGGGGTCCTGGGGGAGGGCGACGCGGCGGCGCGCCGCGGGACCGGTCGTGCTCGCGGCGGGGGCCTCTGTCAGAATTGGCATGAGGTCCTCCCGCGTAATCACGCCGTCCGTATCCGTCGTTGTACGAGCGCGGCGGGGAGCGGCTTCTGTCGCGATCCCGACGGGAATCGCGACGGTCGGAGTCGTCGTAGTCGCGGCGTCGAGTAGGCAGGAGGCGTTCGGCGACAGCTCGTCCTGCCTCGCGGATTATGTCGTCCTCGATGGTCATCCGGAGGGCGAAGGTTGTATTAGTTAGTGGGAATTAATTTTGAGTCTTGTAATTTGCGCGACTTATATGGCCGCGGGGGTATCTTTGATGAATGACAGTGGGTGTGTGGAGGGTACGCTGATGATCCGGTTCCTATGGGTCCCGAGGCAAATCTTGCCATTTTGAGACGCCCATTGCTTCGAAATATTGATCCAGCGCGGCGCAATCATCCAAATTACTTGGGGGTTCCCACGTATAGTCGCCCGCGGTCCACTTGACATGGAGTTTCAGCTTCCGGGACGATATCCACCGGTGCGAGATGATTTCTTCTACGAACCACTCTTGAGCATCGGGCATACCGAAGTCATAGAACCTGTTAGGTTCCCGACTAAGGAATATGACATCGTCATTTGGCTCGTGAGCGCGGAGGAGCGAGGAATGGAAGGTTGGATGGTTGCGTCGGCGCTTGAGTTCCTCCGGGAGATCCAGTCGATAGGTCGACGTTTCAGGGTGACTTTCCAGGACCGAGAATGGGCCAATGAATTTGGGGGCGAGCTTTAGCGCTCGGCCTTTTGGCAGCTTGAGGTTCTTCGTGGACAAGTAAACCTTGTCGTCGACCGCGTAAGGCGTCTCTTCGCGTCGGTGTTTGTTGGATTGTACCGTAGCGCGTACCCGCGCCTCAATGATATTATCGTGCGCTATCACTAGGTTGCCTAGCGCGCGATCGACGAAGTCCTTGACGCCTGGGAGCTGGGTAGGGACGTCGGCGATGTTGGCGAGTCGTGGAACATAACCGTAGTTGAGCTCGAAGGGGGCGAAGCCGGTGGAGGCACTGATGCTTGAGTTGATAGCAAATTCAGTGAGAGGGATTTGATACGCCCAGTCGCGCTGAGTGGGGTCTACTGAGGCTCGGAGTATCTGCGAGACGTTACGGATTGCACGCTCCGAAGCCCCATCGGTTTGAGGATGGAACGAGGTGGACATTAGGAGTTTCGTCCCAGAGAGTCGGTGTAGCTCACGCCAGAACTTGGACGTGAATTTGCTATCACGGTCCGAGACGATGGTGGTGGGCATGCCGTGTAGTCGTACGATATCGCGCAGGAATATCCAGGCGACGTCGGAGCTGGTGTCCGTAACTTTCATGGGAGAGAGAGCCACCATGCTCGTGAGGCGGCAAATAGCGACGAGAAGGTAATTGTAGCCGAGACAGCTGGGAAACGGCCCTACGAAATCCATGCCGATGGAGTCCCAAGGGTGCCTGGGGATGGGCATGGTGTGAAGCAACCCGACGGGTGCTTGGGTACTGGGTTTATTCATCGCACAGTTGCCGCAGGTGGAGCAGAACTTTTCGATGTCGTAGCCCATACGCGGCCACCAATACCAACGGCGCACGTATTCGGACGTGCGCAGCTCTCCGTAGTGTCCGAGGGTTTCGTGGGATTGGCCCAGTACGATTTCCGTGAGTAAACGTGGGCCTTGCTTGCGGGGGGCGCGAGGAAGGCAGAGGACGCGGTCCCCAGAGTAGTTGCGGCCGAATATAAGCCCATCTTCGACTTGAAACTGGCGGAAGGACGCCGGGGTGAGTATGACGTGCTTGAGTACGGAGTCCAGCGGATATCCAGCGCGGACGTCTGTTAGAAACTCCGTGTCGCCCTCGTAGTGAGCGTTGAGAGGGGGGTCGGCCAGTAACGAGTCCTGGAGCGAGATTGCGCTAGTGTCCAATCCAGCCTCCTTGAGTACTTCGGCGTGCGCCTCAAGTTCTTGAGCCTCGACGATTCGATCCTCCAGCGCCTCGCGAATGCGACGCGCGCGTAGTGAAGCCGGCTCGGATGCCAATTCGGCGGTGCGCAGTGGGCCCATATCTTCGAGGTCGGGGTCGAGTCGTACGTCGGCGTTGACGTAGTCCTGAGGAGGGTACAGGGGGTCGATCTCGTCGTGCTCAAACATCCGAGATAGGCAGTCGGCCACCTTGTTCTGGGCGCCCTCGACGTGGATTATCTCGAAGTCGAAGCGGGAGAGGTATTCATCCCAGCGGATGATGCGTCCGTTGGTACCGGAGCGAGCGGCGGTCTTGACGCTCATGAGAGCCTTGTGGTCCGAGGCAATTATGAACTTGCGTCCTATCAGTCGGTCCTCCCATTTCATGAGAGACTCGATGATGGCGAGCGCTTCTTGTTCGTAGGTTTTGTAGGAGGCGCTGGGCGGAGGTGAATTTCTTGGACATGAACCCTGCCGGGCGGCAGGTCTTCCAGTCCTTGCCCTGGCCGTAGACGGCGCCGACACCGATCACAGAGGCGTCGCAAATCAGCCAAATGGGATCGGGGTTGTTGAAGTCGATAGGTTTCAGTATGGGGGTTTTCCGGACGATTGACTTGATGCGTTCCAAACAGAGTTGATGGAAAGGCCTCCAGACGAAGGGTTGGCCTCCGCGGCAGATACCTTCGAGAGGAGACGTGAAGTGGGCGACGTCGGGGAGGAAATGGGCTAAGTATTGTATCAGCCCGAGCAGGCGGAGCACCTCGGTGTGAGAACGGGGGCTGCGCCACTCCAGGACCTTCGTAAGTTTGTCGTCGTCGGCGTGTAGTCCTTGGTCGTCGATTCGATGGCCGAGGCAGTCCATACTGACCGAGTAGAGGTCGCACTTCTTCTTGCTGAGGTAAAGTTGCTGTTCCCTGAGTCGGTCGAATACCAAGGTGAGATGTTGTTCGTGCTCCTCGACCGTATTGGAGAATATAAAGATGTCGTCCAAATAAACATGTATGAAGTCCCCGATTACGTCGCGGAATATCCATGTCATTAGGCGTTGAAACGTGGCGGGCGCGTTGCAATCGCCCTGTTGCATAACATGAGAATAGGCCGTGCCAAAAGGTGTGGCGAACGCGGTTTTGTGGACATCTCCGGCGGTGACTCGAATTTGTTCGTAGGCGTCGGACATGTCAATTTTCGAGCGGAACTTTCCTCGGGCGACGTCCATGCGGATGGCGTCCTGGTCGGGGAACGGGGTTACGTCTTTGACAGTGTTTTCGTTCCTTAGTCGGGCGTCGATAACGGTTCGTAGTCCGCTGTCTTTCTTGGGTAGACAGAGTAGTGGGGCAGCTTGGGAGGTTGGACTCATCTCCCACCATCCAGCGTCGACGTAGCGTTTCATCTTTTCTTTGAGCAGTGGTCGCAGGGCCTCAGGGCACCGAGGCATGTGGTAGTTGTATACCGCGTCTTCGTTGATGAGCTTTATCTCGTGGTTGATGTCTCGGAACGGGGGCAGCTTCGAGGGGATGGGGCCCATTAAGTCGGCGCATACTTCGTACCAACGGGCACGAAGAGGGTCCACTCGGGGGTCCGAGGAGCTGACTGGCTCGGGATTCTCGATTAGGCGGGCGCTGTACAGACGCACGGTGTCCACCGCGGCGTCGAACGCGATGTCGTTTAGTCCGAATGGGTCGAGTTCCCCAGATAGGGAGTAGGGTCGAGAGATGGAGTGCGGGGATATCCTGTCGCGCGTTCGGAGTCCAGGGCAGTCGAGGCTGGGCTCGAATACTTCATTGTCGGCGCGCCAGTGGTAGACTGAGAAGTGAATGGATGGTTCTGCATGGCAGCCGGGCCTTGGTCCGTGGAAGACGTCGTGGTATCGTTCTTCGAACGTCTGTTCCGGGGCGGCGTCCTCAGGTTCGGCGTCAGCGTCAGTGTCAGGCCGTGATGTTGAAGGAGTGGGTTCGGGTACGGCCTCTACCGGAGGGGGCGTGAATTCGGACTCGGGGATCATAAGGGAAGGTGAGTCGTAGGGAAGGGAGGGCAGCCAGCTGTCCGGCGCTTCCTCGACGTTGGTGATAAGTGGGCGGCGGGAGGAGACTGGCTCCTCGGCGCCGCGTCTAGTGGCACAAATACAGTGGTGGGTTCCTGCCCGGACATACACTTCCTCGGTCTTACGTTCCTCGGGCACAGTCGCAC
This sequence comes from Mycena filopes, assembly GCA_029281495.1. Classification (NCBI taxonomy): domain Eukaryota; kingdom Fungi; phylum Basidiomycota; class Agaricomycetes; order Agaricales; family Mycenaceae; genus Mycena; species Mycena filopes. The sequence continues at coordinate 250,200 of JARIHR010000009.1, read as the reverse complement.
TGTATTCCAGTGGGACGGGCGACGAGGGAAGTCAAACCGACGGAGTGGAGGACCGGGAGGGCTCCGCGACTCGGGTGGCAATCAGAGAGGCCTCCTCGAGGGTGGACATAGCCTTGATGACGCGATTGTTGGGGAACCGAATCTCGCGCGCGTTGAAGTCCAATACAATGCCGTGCTTGTTCATGAATGGGGTTCCTATGATGCCGTCGTATCTGTCGAGGTTGGCGAGGTCAAAGTATACATGTCCGCGGATCCCACCGAAGTTTACTCCGGGGCGGGTCCCGTAGTTTATCTTGGACTTGCTTCCAACGCATCCGAGTTGAAGCGTTACTTGCTCGTCCAACGGAATAGTCTTGCACCGAGTAATCTTCGCGAATTCTGGGGTCAAAGAGTCGATGTTACTGCCAGAGTCAAAGAGCATGTACGCGGGGGTGCCTGCGATTTCCACCTGTGCTGAGAGGCACGCGATGTCCTTGCGAAGTCGCCGCGGTTGATCCATTTCGTGTATTTCCTTGCGGTTGACGTTAGAGAGGTGCTCGACGCGTTGGGAGAGCACCTGGACGCGGAATCCAGGGCTGGCCTCGCTGTTGTCCATATCGGGGTCCTGTGAGGCGAGGCGCTCGTGAAACGCGTCTCCAGGAAATAGGTGCGGCGAGGTGTCGCGGAAGCCACGGCGCTCCCTGAGGGAGTCGGGGTCCTGCTCGGCCCATGTGATCGTAGGGTGCGCTAGGTTGGAGCTGCAGCTGAGTTCCGCAGCCCGTTGCTGAATGGCCTCGGTCATTGCGGTTTCGTGGGCCAGACGGAACTCGGGGTGGAGGTAGTGAGTATCCGGGAAAGGTTGGGTGCGGACGTAGAGGTTGCCGTTGACATCGACGTAGGTGAGGTACTGTTCGGCCACTAGGTCCGAGAGCATTACTATCGACCTGAGAATGCACTCGTCGTTTGTTCCGGGCATCGCCACGGGTCTAGAGTGGTCCACGATGACAATCTCCCCGGGTTGATCGGAGGCGGGCTTGTCTCCTTTTGTATCCACTCCCTGGCCGTAATAGAGGTCCGCAGGTGTCGGCGCTTCTCCAGCTTGGTGGTTATGCTGATACCCGACTTCGTCAAGGGCGGGTAAGGGGACGGGCGACGTCGCGCTCGACCTGAGTCCTTCAAGGTCGTCATATTCCAAGTGATCGCTGGACAGAGTGAATCCGTTGTCGAATTGGAAGTTGCTGCCTCGAATCCAGACGCGTCTCTCGTCGGTAGGCTCATCTGGGTTCTCAGGCTCATTGTGAATACCAGGTATATCTTCCCAGCGAGCAGCCTCTAGGAATTCTTGGCGGCGTTTGTCTTCAGATGCAGCTGCCCATTCAGCTTCGTATTCGGTACGCTCATTCGCTATCTGGGAGTCCCGACTTCTGACCCTTCGAAGGCACTCTTGGACGAGTGGGGGTGATAATCCTTCCTGTGCGAAGTTATCCTCTTCGATTAATAGCCCGGGCTGGTCTATTGCTAGGGCAGGTAGTTCGGGGTAGTCCTCGAATTCCGCGAGGACCGCACGCATGGCGGCAAGGCGGAGAGGGGCGCGGGCAGCGTGAGCGTCGTCATACGGGGGTAGGTCGACCAAGTCCGTTGAAGGGGACGACATGGAGCTCCACATGTCTGAGTCCGTGTGTCCATCATGGGCCCCAGATTGGGTAGGTGCAGAAGTCATGTCGGACATGGATTCGTCCGAGTACTCACCGTCGTCAGAGGATTCCTCGAACTCCTCGATGATATACGGCCGGGGGCAGCGGGGGTCGAGTACTGGTCCAATTAACCGGCCACGAAGGTCGGATCGGACGCTGAATTCATAGCGTAGCCGGCGGAGGTAAGGTTCCCGTCGGTATACACACCTTGAGGCTGACCGGAGATAGTCGGCAGTCGCGTCGACGGTGGAGCGAACCATGTCGTGAGCGGCGCGTACCACTCTGTCCCCAAGTCCGCCTGGCAGGCGGGGAACGTCTTGCATCCTGACCAGCGTGTCCAGCGCGGTTCGGGCGCGTTCATTGAGGGACTGTAGGGAGACCTGCAGGGCGGTGAGGTTCGCGGCTCGGAGCTCGTAGTCGGCCATGGCGCGCTCCAGTGCAGGGACGTCCATGAGCGCTAGCGCCGTCCCCGAATACTCGCGGGTGAACGCGAGTGGGGAGAAGTCGGTGAGTGAGCGAACGTTCCTCAGTCCTTCAGCTAGTTGAAGCTGCTGTAGGGCCGCCCATTCGTCTTCTACGATCCTTGACCAGTTATGGTTTCCGTGTACGACCTCGAACGCGGGGGCCAATTGGTCATACACCTCGACAGGGTCATCGGGGTAGTCGTGCAGCAGTCGTAGCTCCGCAACAATACGGGACTCTTCTTGGGCATTCAGTCCCCTGAGGCCGCGTTGAGCGCGTGTTGCGTTGATGCACCAGATGTCGGACGCGACAGTGGGCCCAAACCCGTCCAATCGACGGTAGTTGCGGGGAACGGAGGCCATGAGGCGAGCCGCGGATTCTAGGACGACGTTGTCGTTGGATGGCTCGCTAATCCTCATGGAATAGTATTGGAAGCGCATCGTGCCAAGTCGGGCGGGCTCGTTATCTATTCCAGCCACAAGTTCGGTGAGATCCCCGTCGGGGTTTTGTTCTTCTGTCGGCTCCTCGTCATCGTAGTGAGACCCTCCCCAGGCATCGTCAAGTAGGCCATCGCCGTCATCGCCAAGTTCGTTGTCGTCGGCGGCGTAGCTGTCGTACACGCGTTGGGCTCCTACGCGCGGGCGGAAGGACGCGGACTCGGTGTATTTGGAGCAAATGGGGTCTGACCCTATGTGCCCTACTATGCCGCACTTGAAGCAAGTCTTGGTGGAATTGTTGGATGGCATGGTGGAGCGCACAGCCGGCGACGGGCGCGGGGGCGCGGGAGAACTACTCGGCGAGGGTTTCGACCGGGAGTCGGTTGGCGCTGCTCGACGAGCGGTGGTAGCGGCGTGGCTCGCGTTGTCCGCCTTAGTGGAGTTAACCATGAGGCGCAGACGGCTCGTGCCTCGGGCAGTCTTCAGCGCGTCCCACAGTTGGAAGGAGTAAGTCCTCATTTGCGCGACGGTGGAGTACGTCTCTGATATTCCTCTCAGAGACTGCATGTCGTCGTGCAGCGCCGCGGGGATTAGCTTCATGAAGCGCTGTCGAATGACGACCTCGGGCATAGGCTCGCGCATGCGGCGGGAGCAAGCTTCAAGTTCATCCATCAATTTTAGGGGTCCTTCCTCGTAACTGAACTTGATGAGTTCGAACGCCCGCAGCGCATGCTGGGCGGTGGCGGTGGATATGAATCGGCGATGGAGGGCACATAGAACGCCAACGAAATCCAGATTGGGGTAACTATCAATACTGCCATTCTCGATGCTCTCTATGTACCAGTCTAACGCGCTACCACCGAGTAGGTTCTTGAGTACGGACACTCGGTAACGGTCCGTGTCGGGGTCAGATCCTCCATAGAACATAGTCCTCATCCAGGCTACCAGTTGTTCGATCCACTTCATGAACGCTTGGTGATCGTCGGTGCCACTGAACTTCGGGGGGTTCTCCAGCCTGGGGGACTTGATGCGGGGAGGTAGTATCATCTCCTCGCCGAGGTGTTTATCAACCACTGCTGCTATTTTCTCGTCAGTTTCCCGGCGGAACGCTTCAAACACGTTGCCTACGAGGTCGTCCGGGTCGTCCGCCGTAAGGTAGCCGGTATGGCTTATGCTGATGCCGGCGGTAGGCGTTCGAGACGATAGGGGGAGAGTCCCTCTCGGTCGCATTGCGGCAGTGGATATGCTGCCAGTGTCTTCGAATCGAGCCGTCAGTCCCTTGCCCTCGGTGTGGGCCTGGGGCGTTGGGCCTGTGTTGTGATTGACGAAGGTGGCCGCCGTGCGTTCCTTGCGGTCTAGTACGGCCTCTGCGCGCTTCCCGAACTCTTCAAGAGACTCGTTGGCGCGCCGGGGCGCAAGAGCTGCCATCGCGGCCTGAGCGATGTCGGGGGGAACCTCGGCGCTCGCGTTGGGCTGGAAGTTGGGGAGTTGAGACGTCTTGGGGTTTTGCGTGCGTATCTTTGCGGCTTGCGACAGTATTTGTCCAAGTAACGCCTCGGACAGCCCTAGGTCTCGGAGCACCTTGACGTTCTCGCGAACGCAGGTCGTGATCTGCTGCTGCTGTTCGTTGATGTCGTCGTGCATAGACGCCAGGCGTTGTGCGACCTCTTCTTTGAACTGCTCGAGAGCCAAGTGGTTAGAGTGGAGGTCGCCTTGGGCGGTGAGTACCATGGAGGTCGTGGTGAACAGTCGGTCGCGGCCTGTTGCCAGCGCTCCGCGAACCTGATTGATGGTCGCCAGTTGGGGGCTTGACAGCACATCGGGACCAATGTCGGCGATGAGCGATGCCAGGCGGGAGTCGGCGCTGGTCGTCGACTTGTCCTCGGCGGGGTGCGCGTTGGGGGTATTGGTAGGTGCGTTGCTGGTACCTCCAGAGAACCGGGTCTCAGCCAAATCGGACTCGTCAGACACGGTCGGTCCGCTACCAAGAGATTGCTCGCGCAAGGTCCGAAGACGAGCCTCCTCGGTCCGCGCTTTGGCGATATCTTCTGGGGTGAGTATATTCTCGTCGTCTATGACGTCTATCCTCATGCCAGTCCCCTCTTCGACCAGGAAGAAAGAGCCGTTGGGCCCGGCCACCACTCTCGCCACCAAACCGGATGGGGTGAGAGGTGATGCCGTTTTCGGAGTGGGCGATCCAGAGGGTATAGGGGACGGAGCAGTGTTGGGTGCTCCTCCCTGGGTATCGGGCTGCGCACCCGAGGCACTCGAGGGATTTTCATCCGGACGAGTCCTCGCGGAGGCGAATTGTGTGCTGGCGGCGGATGCTGCATGAGTCGGGTCCGGGCGCCAGGAGTCGCTGCGGTCGGCGGCCGAATCGGGGGGGTTCGGGGTGGCCATTTGTAGCTAGTCGGGGTACCGGTTTGTCGAATTTTTGCAATACGATAGTCGGTTTCAAGCTTTGATATAGAGTGCTTCTGGAGGAAGCCAATAGGGTTTAAAAAAGTGTTAGGAGTGTGGAGTTTAACTTATAGCTTAAAGACCAACGACTAAACCGACCCAAGTTCTATATTGTAGAATGGATACGGCGTAGTACAGGTCAAGCTAAGTTGCCTGCACCAGCCGCATCACGCCGAGCTATATAGTACATGATGTGATCATACGTAAGGTAACCGGTAATGACAGTCATCGGTAGTAAAGTTACCGGGCGCCGGTACGTCCTTAACAAATGGAGAGCTCATCGACGAGCACGACCTAGTTCCATACAACTTGGTTGAGAGTAGCTGGAACGAACAATCCTGTAGTTGTCGTTAGAACCTGTAAATCCACCATGGAAAAGGAGGCAATGGTGCGCAGACCGCAATGCTGCGTAAGGAGGGCAAGCAACTTGATCAAGCTCGGGATCGCACTGATGATTGGCTCGGCGAGATTGGAGTGTAGTGTGAATCCACCACCACGAAGTACGATGTCGCTGGGCTGAAGGACATGCCGGTGGATGGTGGAGCAAGTTTCCTGCAGCGACTGCATGCGTGCAGGATGAGGTGAAATAGTGTATTGAGGCCAGAGGCAATCGAGGTATCGATCCGCCTCGGACATGGTGAAAGTGAATCCGGCCAGGAGGTAACGACGGTTCCCAGTTTGTCCACTTTGTAAGGCTTCAGGAGCGCCTACGAAGGGGAAGTCGTCGTTGCTTGCCCTGGCGGGAGATAAGGCGAATAAAGTGGTCGGCTGCTGGCGACCTCTCGAATCCGTGAGTCGAACGTAAGGATGAACGAGATAAGAATGGGATAAGCGTAGTGTTCGTAGATCTATGCGATCGAGCGTAAGTCGTAAGGGTGTACCGAATGGTGCACCGGCGTTGATAGTGTAGTCGATATAGTCGCCTAGTGCCTAGTGCGTAGGCCAGGCAAGGCGATAACCAGAGTCCGTGCCTCTATCTGGAACTCGGAGTAGCTCGACGAGGACGAGGAAGGCGGTGGACGATGTGGTTTGTGGTAAAAGATGATGATAATGATCTTATCTACGGAACAGACCACTTGTAGCTAAAGAGTATGAAAATAGTAAATAACATTCCTTACATATAGATGATGGGTACTTTAACTAACACCAAGTGTTAGCTCTGAGGATGTGCCTTCACCTACGGAAAGATTCAACATGCAGGTCGAAAATGACGCCGCACAATCCTCATTTTCGGTTCATCTTCCAGATAAAGCACTGGAGTGGTTGGAGGCACATTACGAGGACCCTATCCTCATGATGATGCGAACCAATGTGAATATGGGTGGCCCCATTGCTGCAATGCTCGCTTCCAATGAGCCATGCTTGGTTATCTTTGGATCAATCCTTGATAACCAGGTACTTGAAGCTGCCACTTCTCTATCCCACTTGTCCCAATTTTCGGTGATGGTTCAACTCTACAAGAATAATCCTACTTCTAAGTGGGAAGAATATTGGGCCCAAACTGGCCCCTTACAGCCAGAGGCTTCAGAGAGCTTGCAACAGCCCGATCCTCCCATTCAAGCCGAGTCTGGACCGGTGCAGCGTCTTCGGGGTGGAGCAAGTTCAGAATCGGAGTCAGAACCGGAGTTGGCTGAGACAGCCAAGTTAATGCGCAAGCTTTTGCCGCGGCATGTTCATCAACTCAAATTGAACATGCACAATCATGATGTAGGCAGAGAATCTCAGCTTGCTGTCACCGTTTTTTCGGAGACCCAGGTACATCAACCCTTGAATCCCATGCTTTGTAGACTGATACCCCAGGTAGTTCACAGTTCAGAAGAAGCATCGAGACCTGAGCAAAAATCAGGTGATATCGGTGACTCAACTCAAGGTGTCAGCACAACATTTTATTTTGCCCGACCGCTCATATAGCCGCATCGGATTTCTGATTGACAAGCACTCCGAGTCTCAAATTACATACCATACTTGGTATGTGTTCTTAATCCCCAGAGTTAATCAATTTCTCTTCAACTTCAGTTGAGGTTGGACCGTGGTTTTGCAGCACCTGCACAGACACTCAAAAAGACCACAAATATTACTGCTGAGGGGACAGGAGAAGTCTCTACGACTCGAATAGGGGCCCAAGGCAAGATTGCACTCGCGCAAGCAACAGAGCTGGCAGATGACAAGGTATGTGAAGCCCACCACCTCAAGGCCCAAGTGCAAAACAGCTTATGTTTATGCTGAGCCCACCCCACACTGGACAGTTGCACCTGAGTCAGGACGGGATCTGACCAAGGATGGGTGCATATATGGGGCCATATACAATATTGCCTACGAACAGGCACAGGTTGTAAAGGGTTCGGGTGTCAAACGACCATTTGATCTCAGCTTCTCCATGGGGGCCGACTTTGGTCCCAAGGATACCAGAACTGTGAGTATGGACCATGGTTCATGTTTGTTCAATGGGGCTAAGGCACCATAGACTGGAAAATGGAACAGACTTTCCACCACAGTCAGCTTTTTTGCTTCACATCAAACTATGCTCTGGATCCCCCGCAAATCTAAATCAAAAGGTGTAGGAATAGTCATTTTGTCATCGGTGAGACTGTTTTTGTCCACTGTTGGACCCATTATGTAATACTCACCAACATCTTCAGTATAAAGTTCCAGATATCTTGAGTCGGCAAAGAATTGATGTCAGGGTTGAGGGGCGTTTTGATGTGAAGAGTGGTGGTATGTTTCTGCTGTGTATCCTACTGTCACATCTGACATTTCTTGCCCACAGAGGTGGGAGATGTTAGTGGAAGCACTCCTTCCACAACACCCCATCCCACAGTTTTTTCCGCATCTGTTGGTTCTTTTAAGCCAAAGATATCCAAGTTCAGGCGGTTGCAAGACGCCTTCCATTTTCTGACGAAGATAAAAGTGCCTTTGTCGGAGTTACCATTGTACGAGATGGTAGCACGTGGTTGGGATGTCTCACAAGAAGGGTGGCGGATGCCTGTGTACTCCAGCCTTGACCGGCACCTTGGAGAATTGTATTTGGGCCACCGCAACACAGCCTACGAGTTGAAGGTCGTGGCTCATCAAGATGCAGGCAAGGAGAGGTCCACAGATGTAGCTGGAGCAGGTCCTGGGATTCCAAATGCCCAGTCAGAGAATTTGGAGGCCAAAACACCAACCCCTGCGAGCTCGAGCATAAGCTCGGGCTCACATCCAAGTTGGGAAGAGCCTGCATTGTCAGTGTCGAGCTCCTTATCGTCCATGTGGGGATCCGAAGGGCCCAAGACACCAACACAAGAGGAGCCCATGGACACTAGTACACCTGACAGTCCTGGAACAAGCAAGGCACCTGATTTCCAGCCTGCCTTCCTTGCGCCGCAGGAACTAGTGCAGCCGGCAGGCACTGAGGTGTGGAGGTTTTGACATGTTTTGGGGGGTAGAGGTGGCAGGCTTGTATTCCTAGGCACTGGGCTCAGACACATGAACCTGGTGCCCGAGACTTAGGAGGAGGATAAAATGTGTACATATATAGTCCATGTGTTAAACCTATTTAACTTTCTTGTTTGTAAATTGTTGTTGGCAGCCCAGATGAGGTGATCCATAAACATTACTGTACAGCATGGTTCAAGGTACTGTACACCTCCAATTTGGTCGGAGCTCAACGGAAGCAGCCGGTGGGAATCTCGCCTGAGACTTCACAAAAATATCACCGAGACATCCTGGGAATGATTTTCTGACATCCCTGTAAAGAATGATTTGAGAGTTCGGACCTCCACGCTTCCTGGTCCTGCTGGAACTGTATTTCAAGTGCTCAAATATTTCTGGACATGTTTTGGTCAGAATCAGGACAGGAGCTCCTGTTGCAAGTTTTCCACTGGTGTGTATTGACTGATATGACCACTGGCACATACGGACCCACAAAGGCACCTAGGTGTTTGTGTATGTGTTGTTGATGAGGCGTTCACTTTCCTTGCTTCAGACCATGTACGTGCAGCACCTGTTAGAGGGACTCGGAAAGCCCTAATGACTTAGGTCTAGGTCCAGGCACAGGTTTCCTTATGATAAAACCGAACGACCTGTGTCAACCTTCGTAATTTGTATGCCTAGAGGCTCGCCACGGAGGTCGGGATTGCGGCACATTTTTAACAACTTACTCACAACATGCTTTCAGGAAGATATTCTCGTTGTTCACTGCTCAAGATGCTCAAGTCTTCGAGGAGACATTGCCGAGTGGTGGCACAACCTATTCGACTCACCATCCAACAGAGGTGTTGACCTGGGTTGAAAGTCACTACAATGACCGAGTTGTTGACTCCATTCGCTTGCGCGGCTTGGGTGGCCCCCTCGCCACCATGATTGGGCCAGAAATGCAGGGCCTTGCCATTTTTGGATCAATAACAGAGAAGTATGTACTCAGGACCGCACATACTCTGGCCGATGCCTCGGGTTATCCAGTTATCATCCAACCTCGTTCGGATGATCCTCTCCTTGTCTGGGGCACACCTGTAACTCCTGGGTCAGGTGAAGGGCCAACCAACACTGATTCCGGAGATGGTGTCGGCAGCGATGGTGGCGGAGTCATGCGTACCCCAACAGGTGACAAGCCTTTGGATGAATCTACATCTTGGATCGGCCCGGTACATTCATCCAACATCCACCTCAAGTTATGTGGCGCGTCAACCGTTGACTACAACATCAACATTGCTTTGGAAACACAAGTACCTGCTCAATGAATGCATCACCCTCCCAACTAACATCCAGTAATAGTTTATGGTTGAAAGCAGAATCAAGCGCCACAATGTTCGCAATAACCGTCCTCCAGTCATTTCTCGGACGCATCTGAAGGTCAGCTCGGATGGAGGACAAGTTCTGCCAGCTCGTTCTTACAGCAACATCGGGTTCATATCGACTTTGGCTTCGATGTCCTGGTGAGTGGTTGAACTCAGTAATAGTGGCCCTCAGCAAATCTCATGTATGCAACATAGGATTGACTCTCGCTTTGACCGACGAACAAATTTCATGAAGGCGGAATTGATAACCACATCCTTTCTTCGGCTTGTGTTACATTGCCTTTCTGCGCGGATTAAGTACCGAAAGATCAAAGCTATACCAGTTGAAACTCATGAGAACTCGGTGAAAGAGATAGCAATTGAATTAACGAGTCCGGCACTCACTTGTTACTAGGATGCCACACCATGGACTGCTTCACACACTCCAGGTCCTGTATCTGAGCTCCCCGGTGCAGAGTACACGGAATACTACTCCTGGAATATTGCTTATGACACTCATGCGGAAAAAAATACTCGGGATCCACTTGAGGTTGTTTTCTCGATAGGCGTCGACCCGATGGATGAAAACAATGTGAGTGTGTCAAGTACTGTCTCCTGGAAATAGTTGATGAATATAATTCCTAGCCTCAAAACCTAATGCCCCCGGCAGGTCCTTTCATCAACCGCAACCAGACGATGGTATGGGTTGCGAACGATAAACTACAAACCAAAGGTTTCGGAATGATGATCGCAACTTCTGTACATACAGTTTGCTTTGATATGGACAAACACTGAACCAGCCGCAGTTGTATTTTCCCAGCTATCTTATTCGCACTCCGATTAGGATTGCACGAGAGGCTCTCATTGATCTTCGGGACACGTTCCAGCCAGGTCTGTCATGCCGTATTTCTTTGTTCACTTTTCTCAAAGGTCTCATTTTTTTCTTTTTTGCACAGCCGGGGAGCAAGAAGGGACCCACCTCGCGAAGATTTTCGGTCGTGTGCCATCGTTCAGCTCGGTGCTTTACCGCATCAAGAGCTTGGACGTAAATTTTGATGACAGTGACTACATTGAGCCTCGCGGATGGGTTGTTGGGCAGGATGGCTGGTTGTTCCCAATCTATCCAGCGGTTGACCTACAAACACTCAACTAAGGTGGTGGATCCCGGGAAGTATGACCCGCGGTGAACCTAGAGTCGACGGTTGAAGTAGTACTGGTTGTGTTCTTTTATTTTATCATCCTCAATCATATTTATCGGCGATGATCGTGCAAGGCCAGAATTGAAGATGATGAGGAGCGACGTGCTCTGCGGAGTAATTCGGTGGTGGAAGAATTGGGGCCCGAGGGCCGAGGCCTATTGAGGCCTGAGGAAGTGGTCAGACTCAGAGAAGAGCGGCGTTCACCTGGCGTTGCTCAAATTTTGATGCTCCGTTTTGATCGCGCAACTGATCGTGTTGTGATCGTGCCTCTTGCTCTCAACCTTGATATTTTAATGGCGCGTTCCCGCCGTCTCACGCGCATTCGCGTTCAGCGCTCAGCTTTTATCGTCTTACCTCTTCCCCAAACATCTGTGAACCCGTTGTCTTGACGGAGGACTCGCGAGCGGCCCTCTACAGTCGGGTCAAGCCATTCCAGTGGGGCTCGAGCTGCATCGAAGCATTGTATTCTGGGCAAACATCACATCGCAAGTTTCTCAACCTTCCTTGCCTGTATCTGGCAGCCTTTAGATAACGGGTACATTGAGGCTTCGTCTTCATTACCTCACCCTACTGACACCTCCTCAGCAAACCTACTGAAGGATCGCTCAGCGCTCTCCCGCCCTTCCCGCAGAGTACCCTGCAGAAACTGCGCGCTCGTAACGGTGTCCCCCCCCCCCCCCCCCCCCCCCCCCCCCCCCCCCCCCCCCCCAGATGCGCTCAACCCTGCAGAGCTCGCGCTGACGCTTTACCCCGAGGAGGCGGGATTGGGCCCGCTGCGAAGCCCCGCCGACGACGATGCCGGTGCCGGTGCGGGGCTGCTGGGTGCACTCGCCCGCCTCGCGCGCGTCACGTCGACCACCATCTCCACGACCTTCACGCATGCGCAGCGATCGGAAGCGGTTTCGCCGACTGTCCCCGCCGCGCCTTTACGCGTCTTCCCTTCCACGACTACCACGACGACCACCCCGTTCTTAGCCCCCTCCCCGTGGTGTTTCGGCCTGCTTACCACGCTAGTACAGGCACGCGTTGGGGTGCGACGCCTCGCTCGTGCCGCCTCGTGCGTACGTTTGGTGTTTGGTATGGCGACGGTGTAGAGGGCGCGGAGGGCGGTACGGAGGCGGTGCACCTGTATAAAGAGCTTGGTGGGCGGGAGCTTCTCATGCGGCGCCTGACTTGAGACGGCGGGGCGACAACGTGGGAGCCTAGGTACGATTTATTCCTCTTCCTCCTTTCAAGACTGATTGGCTTGTGTAGCGCGATTGTCGAGGCAGCATAGGCGGAGACGACTCGTACTTCTCTCCGGGTTGGACGTGATTGGGCCCACGGCAGACTGGCGCAGGATCGCGAGGTGGAGCTGGGGTGGGAAGCACATCGTCGCTGATGCCACCTAACCTGAGGTTTGTGTCCTTCCGCCCTTCGCCTCATTCCCGACTGACTTCTTCTTTGCATTTGCAGGACGCCAACGGCGAACTCACCCTCGCACACCCCTCCTTCCGCCTCATCGCCACCGCCTCGCGCTCCCTCCCGCTGAAAGACTGGCTCTCCGCCGAGCACGCGAACATGTTCTTCGCCGTGCTCGCTCAGCCCATGGCGCGGGCGGAGGAAACCGCTATCCTGCGCGCTGCTGGGTGCGCTGCGGATAGCATAGAGAAGATGCTCGACTTTCCGGAGCGGTATCGCGCGAGCATGACGGAGGATAATGTTCTCAAGAGTCAGAGCCTCGGGACGCGTGCGCTGGTGCGAGTTGCACGGAGGATGGGCGCTGTTGTGGGCGCGGAGGGCGAGGCGGAGGGCGATTTGCGCGCGCTGTTGAGTCGGACGCTTTTGCTCGAGTTCATACCTGCCGTTGAGCGGATGAACGTGGAGCAGCTATTCGACGACGCGGGGATTGCGCGCGGTGCGCCTGCGGTACGTCTCCCCTTCTCCTTCCGCATGCGCCGTCTCATCTCACTGTCCGCAGCACCACCCCAATGCCGTCGTCGAGATCGACGAGCTCGTCTTCCCTGGCGCGAGCACGACCGGCGGCGCCTCGTATGCGACGCGCATCCCGCTCTTTAACATCGCTGAGGACCCACACAGGGTGCACCCTACATGGACCACTTCTACGACAACAGTCTGCAGACGGAGCTGATGCGCGATCTCGCGGTGGATCTCGAGCTGTTGGGAGAGCATCTCGTGCTGCTGGGGAATCAGGTTTGTCTACCTTCCTGGGTCCTAGCGGTGGTACTGATGGATGTGTAGGGCGTTGGGAAAAATAAGATTGTGGATCGGTGAGTCGCTCTTCCTCGGCTCTTCCTCGATGTAAACGAATGTTTGACGGACGAGCCTGTAGTCTTTGTCAGGTATCTTCCCGCATCCTTCCTTCGCAGTTTGATACATCTAACCTGTCGACTAGTTGCTCGGTCGACCACGAGAGTACTGCCAACTCCACCCAGACACGACCGACACGACCGTCAACCAACTGATGTTCACCACCGCCGCCTTTGGGCGAGTAATTATCGACGAGCTGTCTACTCCACGGAGACACGACCGTCAACCAACCGATGTTCACCACCGCGCTCGAGAACGGCGTTGTCAAGTACACTAACTCCCCGCTCCTGCGCGCTATCGCCTTTGGGCGAGTGATCATCCTCGACGAGGCGGACAAGGCGCCAGAACATGTCGTCGCCATCTTCCGCAGTCTCGCAGGGCAGAGCGAGCTTACCCTCTCCGACGGCCGCCGAGTACGCGCGACAAGGGAACGCCCGTCCGACATCGTCGTGCACCCCAACTTCCGGCTTGTGCTGCTCGCGAACCGTCCCGGATACCGTGCGCCCTCTTCTGCAGCTGCCTTCCTCTTCCTTTAGTAATCAATAGTCGCCAGCTTTCCTCGGGAATCACTTCCTGCAGGTGCTCGGAGAGACGTTCAGCGCCCACTCGGTGACGAACCCTGACCAAGAATCGGAGCGTACGCTGCTTGCGCAGCTCGCGCCTGAGCTGGACGAGGAGTTTGTCTTGCGGCTCGTGGGCGCATTCCACGACCTGCGCAAGGGGTACGATAGTGGGACCCTGAATTACCCATACTCACTTCGCGGTACGACCTGCGCCGAACTGATCGTGTTTGTGCTAACGAGCCTCGGGCAGAACTGATCAACCTCATCAAGCACATGCAGGCGTACCCCCGCGACTCCCTCGGCGACGCGCTCCGGAATGTCTTCGACTTCGATGTGTACAAGCCCGAGACCATCGAGCAGCTGGCGGCAATCCTTCTGCATCATGGGTATGTTTATTCACGGTATCCATCGCACGTCTAACTTACCCTGGGCACAGGCTGAGCGTCCCGAATCTGGGTCTCGCTGCGGCGCGGGAGGCGGCGGCGAAGAAGATCCAAGACGTCAAGTTTGAGCCCAAGAACACCGAGCTCGGCGAGCCCAAGGAGGGGGAGCACGATGATAAGGAGCATTCGGGTGGGAACAAATGGGCTGGTGGGGTATGTCTCCGCTTCCCCCTCGAATTGTGCCCGCCTGCTAACTTGAGTGAAGACCGGCGGGCGCGACACCGCTGGCATGGGCGGACGGGGCGGGTACAAGCGATTGTACAAGGGCGGGGACATCAAGCAGGTCGGTGCCCGGTTTCTCGTGCCCTGCCTCCTCTGACATATCGGATCGATAGGTCTCTGACGAGCTGAAGGCCCAGGTCCCAGACCATGTTCGGGAGAAGGCGCGTGAAATGGCGCGGCAGGAACTTCAGCGGCGATTGGAGGAACTCGACATGAGCGCCGGCGAGGCGGCGGGGTATGGGCAGCTGTTAACCGCCACACAAGCACATATGGTGTCCTTGTATGATCTGCTTGAACGTTCGTTCCTCTCTTTTGTTATGCTGGGTGATGCTCATTGCCGCACAGAGCTGGCAGCCAAGGAGGAAGAGCGGGTATGGGTGAAGCGTCAGACGGACGGGGAGCTTGATGATAGTCGGCTCACGGAGGGATTAACTGGCGAGGCGACTGTCTATAAGCGGCGGGGGATGGAGAAGCCCGAGCTGGGACGCCCCCAGATCAAGTGCGTCTTCCTGGTCTCCAAAATGCGCCAGCTTATAGGATGTTAGACCGAAACGGATTCGCTTTATCTTCGATCTGAGCGCGTCGATGTGCGTTTATTTTCTTCTCGTAGGGCATGAAACTGCTCATCTCAATCTTCCTCGCTAGGTACCGATTCCAATATGACGGGCGTCTGCAACGAAGTATGGAGACAGGTATATTCGGCCGCCGCTCGCGTAATGTCGAATCCTCATGCGTCTCTAGCTGTTATGTTGATGGAAACATTCGACCGCCTTTCGCGGAAGGAGAAGTACGTTTGGGACGTGAGTAGAGCAGTTCGCTATCTCCATTTTTCTCATCCTACTCGTTCGCCGACAGATGTTTGCA
This sequence comes from Mycena filopes, assembly GCA_029281495.1. Classification (NCBI taxonomy): domain Eukaryota; kingdom Fungi; phylum Basidiomycota; class Agaricomycetes; order Agaricales; family Mycenaceae; genus Mycena; species Mycena filopes. The sequence continues at coordinate 234,813 of JARIHR010000009.1, read as the reverse complement.
CACGTGAGTGGCTCTGCCCGTTGCGCATAAACTGTCACTGACTGTGAAATGAAGTCAGGAGACGGCGCCGACATCCAACTGGTCGATGCGCTCAAACCTCCCGCCGACATGAAGGACCGGTGTGTACTTTTTCCTTGAGCTGACTCACCTTTTATTTGCGTCTTCTTTAGCTGGAAGGTTGTAGAGAAGATGTCAATGATACCTCAGTACGCCTTCGCAGGAGATTATACAGGTCGGTATACATCCACTTCTCTCTCAGCCTCGTCTGATCACTTTCGTAGTCGAAGCTATCGAGAAGGGAGTCAAAGATGTGGCCGCCTTTTGACGCTGGTTTGTTTGCGCTCCCCATTTCCCTTGAAACTCACTCATCGCTCTCATCTCAGATGATTGGTTTGTCATTGCCATTACCGTCAGCGCATTCGCCTCAGCCATCTATGTTCCCCTCATCTTTTTCATGCAGGACGCAAACTTCGGCCGATATCTCATCAAGCCCGAGGACATTTCTCGTGCGATGAGGCGCGACCCAAAGGTCCACACGGCACTCATTTGCATCGGCGAAGGCGCTGAGGCGACTTGGTAATGACCTTCCTCTCTGACCCTCTCGTTAATAACCGGCCGATAGGATTCCCAAGAGCATTCCCGGCCGCGGATATCGTGTTCAGAATACGGCTGACATCCCGACGGTATTGCGGAGTATTCTGTCCACTATGGTAGATCGGTAGTCAGTCCGACGGCCTCGTAGACTCTGATACTTTAGTTACTTTCCTTGCGTGCCGTTGAATAATAATATGACCACATATGGACCTACAGCGCCAAAGAGGCGTCCATGCTGTGGCGTTCACTTCCTTCTGTTTCAAACCATGTACGTGCGGCACCTAGAGACTGTGAAAGCACTAACAATGAGTTAGGTCTAGGTCCAGGCGCCATTTCCCTTATGATCAAACCGAGCGACCTGTGTCAACCTTTGTAATTTGTATGCCAAGAGGCTCCGAGTCCCCACGGAGGTCAGGATTGCCACGTATTTTTGACGACTTACTCACGATATATATTCAGGAGAATATTCTCGTTATTTACTGCTCAAGACGCTCAAGCCTTCGAGGAGACATTGCCGATTGGCGGCACGACCTATTCGACTCACCATCCAACGGAGGCGTTGACCTGGGTTGAAAGTCACTATAATGATCGAGTCGTCGTCTCCATTCGCTCGCGCGGGTTTGGGGGCCCCCTGGCCACCATGATTGGGCCAGAAATACAAGGCCTCGCCATTTTTGGATCGATAGCGAAGAAGTCTGTGCTCAGGGCCGCACACATACTCGCCGACGCCTCGGGCTATCCAGTTATCATCCAACCTCGTTCGGATGATCCTCTTCTTGTCTGGGGCACACCTGTAACTCCTGGGTCAGATGGAGAGCAAAGTGATCGTCCCACCGCACCTAAATCCGGAGACGGTGTCGGCGACGGCGGCGGTGAAGGTGAAGGTGTAATGAATCTACCAACAGGCGACAAGCCTTTGGATGAATCTACATCTTGGATCGGCCCAGTACATTCATCCCACATCCACCTCAAGTTATGTGGCGCGTCAACCGTTGACTACGACATCAACATTGCGTTGCAAACACAGGTACATGCTCAATGACTATATCACCCTCTAACCAACATCCAACAACAGTTCATGGTTGAGAGCAGAATTGACACCCACAATAATTACAATGAACGTCCTCCAGTCATTTCTCGGACGCATCTGAAGGTCAGCTCGGATGGAGACCAAGTTCTTGCCGGTCGTTCTTATAGTGATATCGGCTTCATAACCACTGCATCTGGGAGGATCTGGCAAGTGGAATTCCGTGGCCTATACCGGATCTCATGTACGCAACACAGGATAGATTCACGTTTCGACCGACAAACAAATATGAGGAGGGCAGATTTGATTACCACAAACTTCCTTCGACTTTCATTGCTCTGCTTCTCCGTGCAGATTACGCGCCGAACTAGTGAGGTTGTGTCAGTTGAAAATCATGAGAACTCGGTGAAAGATATATCAACCAACCCAACTCTTGCACTCACTTACTGTTTTCAAGGATGCCACCCCATGGACTGCTTCACACATCCAAGGTCCTCTGTGTGAACTTCCTGGCTCAGAGTACACAGAATATTGCTCTTGGAATATTGCTTATGATACTCATACGGAAAAAAATACTCGGGATCCACTTGAGGTTGTTTTCTCAATGGGTGTGGACCCTATGGATGAAAAAAATGTGAGCATCTCATGGTCTCGCGGAAATAGTTGATGAATATAATTACTAGCCTCAAAACCTGATGCCTCCGGCAGGTCCTTTCATCAACCGCAACCAGACAATGGTATGGGTTGCGAACAACCAACTACAAGCCAAAGGTTTCGGAATGATCATCGCAACTACTGTGAGTCAGATTTGTCTTGCTCTGGGCAAAAACTGAACCCTTCGCAGTTGTATTTTCCGAAATATCTTACTCGCACTCCGATTAGCACTACAAGAGAGGCCATCATTGATCTTCGGGACACAACCCAACCAGGTCTGTTGTACTTATCTTGTTCAACTTCCTCAACCCTCACACTTTCTGCAAGCCGGGGAGCAAGAGGGGGAAACCAGCCCGCACCTCAAGAAGATTTTCAGTCTCATGCCATCATTCAGTTCATTGCTTTACCGCATCAAGAACTTGGATGTGAATTTTTATGACAGCGACTACATTGAGCCTCGCGGATGGGTTGTTGGGCAGAATCATTGGTTGTTCCCAATCTATCCAGCGGTTGATGTACAAACACTTGGCTGCTAGTGGTACCTAAGCTATATTGTCTCAAGTATAACCTGCAGGCATTTCCCTCACCGGAATCACACTTACAATACATTTTTATTCTTTTATCCCTCTTCCCGAATGATGAGGATCAGTCTTCATCGGCCATTCACATCCCAATCAAATGCTGGCAATCCACACAACCATCGGACCAGATTGAACCTTGGAGATGAGTGATCACTGCTTCATATAAAACACGAAGATAGAATGCAGCATGCCCGCTGTTCTTAACGGTGACCATGTAATCCTAGTACCTGCTAAGCAGGACTCCCTGTCCGTCTCAGCATGCCACATGTAGAAATGGAACCCCGCGGGCATTGGGCAACAAAGGGAAATCCGAATGCTCCAGAAGGCTCAAGAGTGCTATTGTTCCATGTGGTGTCCTGTCACAAGTGCGGTGTTTGCATGTCAGGCTAGATAGATTGGCGCTGTCCATGACCGAGTGCTCTCATCACTTTCTGTTCTGTACACACAAACCACAGCCTTATGACTTCAGTTTCTGATTGATATGGCCTAAGAAGCCCCACCGAAGCTGCTGCAGAAGCCACTTTTTGGCCGGAACTGATGTTGTGTTACTATCATATTGTTTTGTGAGTGTGCTATACACAAAAGCAGACTTGCCGTCTCTCAACCTCGTGGTCCCATCACTCAAGTACCCACACTTTTTGAGAGGTTTTCTCACATCAACGGCAGCTTCACAGTGTTGAACAGACCATCTTTTCAGATTTCTGACCGGTAGGTCTATCTTGTTTACTTATATCACTCAGCTGCCATTGCAGTATATCCCCCACCTTGACTTGCCTTCTCCCACCATGAGTATCCTTGCTGAGGTCTCCACAGCGACAAAAATGGTGACTGCGCTTGTCACAGCTGTCCAAACCCGCCAAAGGAACAAACACATTGCTCGCCAGATTTCGGAGTCACGCTCAAAGCTATCCGAAATGCTGGAGCGTTGTGCGAGAGCGAATGCTCCTCATCGTACAAACCTCCAACGCGAAGCAGACTTCCAGCAAATACGGCTTGAATTGAATCTGATAGCTGGGTTCCTCGCAAAATGCCACCCGGAGGCCAATAGTGGAAGGCTCAACAAATCGACAACCAACTTGCTCAGGCAAGCTTCCACAGAATATGAAGAGACAATGCACAGAGTGAGAAGCACATTGGAAGTGGAACCCCCTTCCGGAGATGTGTTGAGCACGATGGGACTTGCTCCTAGGTCAGTAACTTATTGTAATGCATGTTGAACATTGATTGAATTGTAGCATAGCGACCATGATGTTCTGCCGGAGGATGAGATTTTGGAACTAGCAGAGGAGCCTCTCATTGAGGCAGCCTCCGGTCCACCAGAAAGCTTGGAACATGAGCAAATCTTGGCCGGGATACTGGCTGATATGCCAGCCATGCTTCAGGACCTTGGAGACAAGGTTGCTGCCACCCAAGCTCTTGGCACCCCCAACCCCAACATGCCAGCAACCAAGTTGGTCATGGATTTCATAATGAAATTGCAGTCATACACGCAGGCAATTGCAAGGAAGTTGGAAACTGGCGAGGAGTCTGGAGGGGCCACTGGAGATAACATTTCGGAAGTGACAGCAGTGGACGACTCTGACACATACTTGGACCAGATGAAGAGAAACAAATGGGCATTGGGAAAACTGCTCAAGATGGGAGTCGGGTAAGTCACTCATCACAATGCATCCTGAATATTGATTGAATCTGTGCAGTATTAGTGATGAAAAGAAAATTATGCAGATCCTTTCCAGCCTTCCAGAGGTCAAATTATCGGAGCTGGAGGAGGCTCCTAGAGCCGAGGTGGAGGCATACGGGGATCTTGACGACCTTGAGCCTGATGAATATGCGTCCGAGGACTTGTCTTTTGACGGCGATGGAATTTCAACATTCATCATCTATTCACCGGAGATTCCCTTGTAGGTTTGTTTGCTTTGTAGTGGATGCTTTAACTGACCCCGAGTCTTAGCACCGAGAATGCACATCCCCGTACGGAAAAACTCCAGATGCTGGTCAAAAATGAGACTGGAGACTGCTCATTTTCTGTGCACTATCCGGAAAATGCAGTGCAGTGGTTGGAGGCACACTATGATGACCCTGCCATTGTGACGATGCAGAATGACTGGAATATTGGCGGCCCCATCGCAGCAATGCTCTCTTCAGATGAACCGTGCCTTGTCATCTTTGGCTCCATCCTTGACAACCAGGTGCTCGAGGTTGCAAATTCTCTTGCCCAACTATCCCAATTTTCGGTGGTGGTTCAACCCACTAAAAATGACCCTACCCCCAAGTGGAAGCAACATTGGGCTGAGGTTGCCCTGGAGCCTCAATTTGAGGATGGAAAAGTGATACGCCTCAGAGGTGGAGCCGGTTCAGATTCGGATTCGGATTCAGATTTGGACTTGGATTTGGATTTGGAATCAGAGCAGGTGCACTCCGCATCTCAAGCCAACTTGCCAAAGTCCAAGTCCAACCCAAAAAACAAGGATCCCATTTTGCCTCTCCACAAATTTGACCTTCATTTGGGCTTGCACAATCATGGCCAAGGTAAAGAACCCACTGTTAAGATCAGCATTAGTTCAGCATCACAGGTATGTACTATTTAGATGTACAGTTTCATTTTTGGTGGTACAAGATTACTGAGTCCTCTGTAGTTCACTGTTCAAAGAAAGCATACGGACAAGACACAGCGTCACGTAGTCTCTTCAACTCGGTTCCAGATGTCTGCGCAAAACTTTGTTATACCTGACCGCTCATACAGTCGCCTCGGTTTTTTGATAGAGGAACAGTCTGGGTATCATATTGACGAACACGAGTGGCAGGTGTTTTCTGTTTGAAGGGCAGTGTCAGAAGTACTCAGCATAAGACTCCTGCAGGATCGACCTCGGCTTTGAGGCACCGGACCAGATACTCAAAGAGACCAAGACAGATACCACTGAGCTATCAGCAGAAGTGGGGACCAATCGAACAGCAGGTCTATTCAAAAGGACGTCTGCTCATGTGCAGGAGTTAGCAAGCAATAGGGTATGTGGTCTTTGAAGACTTATACCTCCAATATACCTGAGCTTCTTTCAACATAGCCTGACCCAAACTGGACCGTTGCCAACGACAGAGGGCCCGAGTTGAGGTCCGAGTTGAAGTCTGAGGTGGCAAAAAACAGATATGGTGCCACATTCGATGTTGCATACGAACAAATGAGTCATGTGAAGGCCCGTAAACGTCCGTTCGATGTCAAGTTCTCCACTGGAGCCGATTTTATCATTCGCAAGAAAGGAGACGAGGTTATTATTATTCCTTTCACTTTGCGTGAAGTAGATGCTGAGACCAGCATTCAGGTCGAAACTAAGGATGGCCTTTCAACGAAAGTTACCTTTCTTGCTTCGCACCAAACGACGTTGTGGATTCCCGATGATAACTTGAAATCGAAAGGAGCAGGAATAATCATCTTGTCATCTGTGAGTGATCACCCTCTTGTTAGACCTGTCAGTGCTGACCGAGGCATGAAGTACGAGGTTCCAGACGTCACAACCCCGAAAGCCACAAGATTCGAAAGCATAGTGAAGTTTGATCTGAAGAGTGGCAGTACGTTTTGTCCCTCGTCTTCGTCCTCACGTTCTGCGGCTAAAATTATGGGTAGGCGTTTCTGAGGAGGCCAGTGTGCCTACCCAAGCCGTTTTTGCAGCGTCCATCGCTTCTTTCCCGCAATCGCCATGGAGGACATTCAGGCTGATCAAGAATATCTTCAATTCCACCCTTGAATCCCTGATACGGAAGGCGGTACCTCTGTCGAAGCTCCCATTGCATCAAATGGTAGCGCAGGGTTGGGATGTATCCAAACGTGCTTGGAGGTTGCCGATTCATGCCAACCTCGACTGGTACCTGAAAGATAGGCGTATAGGCAGCCGGAGGACGGCTTTCCGGCTGGAAGTTACAGATTCTGACGACGAAATTGCGAAGGAAGGAAAGTCGACGACTGCGGGGGATCCGCATGCGGTAGACCTTGTCAATCCACTGGCTGAACTTGCTCCACCTGCTGCAAGGGTCGAAACGCCGACATCGAGGTCGAGCGCCAGTTCACGTTCCGAAGCACCTACGTTGACGGCGTCAAGCTCCTTATCGTCCATACCAGGTTCCGAAGGGCTCAAGACGCCGACACAAGAGGAGCCCATGGGCACTAGCACACTCGGAAATCCTGGGACGAGCAAGACACCCCATCTCCAGCCTGCCTTCCTTGCACAGCAGGAACTAGCGCAGCTAGCAGGCACTGAGGTGTGGCAGTTTTGAAATATTTTGGGGGTAGAGGTGGCGGACTTGTATTTGGTATGTGCTGGGTCAAAACACGGAAACCCGGTGGAGAACGTAGCCTGAGAATGTGTAAATGTGTTAGGTATATGTACTTACTTATCGCTTTGAAAACCCTGGAAGATGAAGTGATCCACACAACATACTTAGAGGCCTTTGGTCACGGTCAAGGGAGTAAGTGGTCAAGAGGGAGATTGATCGGCGCGATCACCGACTCTTGCTCTCAATTTTGATGTGACCAGGCTCTTCTGCAGAAATCCTTCCTGCTCCCTCTCGCGCATTTGTGTCCAGCTTCTCGTCTCATCTCTGCCCCAAAACTCCGTCAACCCATCAGGAGTACCTTCCGTTACGAGCGTCCCGCTACAGCCGGGTCAAAGCCATTGGTCCTCGAGCTGCATCGAATCATTGTATTTCCGGAGCACCGTTGACTCCTATCCTGCACATCGCCACCTTCATCGCCCGGATCTGGCAGTCCTTCATCGATATCTCACTCGGCAGGAACTCAGGACTGGACTGGTTGGAGACCGCTCCTAGCGCAAGGCATCCGATTTCCGACGCGAGGGGCGGCATCTTGCAATCTCCCTCGGTCTTTCGAACCTTTTCACAGTCTAGACTCCGACAGAGATATTTCCCAAACTATCGGGCGTCGACCTGACACAGACATTGGGTCTGCGTCTCCATGAGCTCCCTCACCTTGCTGACACCTCTTCAGCACGAAGGACCTGACCGTACTGTGAAAGCGCAGCCACACAGGCTCATCCTCCTCTCAAAATACTCAAAACCCTGCCTGGTATGGACGACCCGTTGCAAATTGCACAAGCTCTCTGGTACGGAAACAGAGCTCCGTGCGGCCCGCGAGTGACTTCGCCGGATTAAAGATACGAGCTACACCGTCTCGCGGAGGATCCGCGATAGTGGGCCTTTCCGCGCAGAGTGCCGTCCAAAAGACGTGGCTTGATGACCATGCTGTGTTCCAGATGTGGCCAGTGGAGCGTGAGCAGACGGCTGCGGGCAGGCTTCAGATTTCGCTCGACTACTGGGGGGAAAGTACGAGCGATAATGTTTCCTTCTTACTTCTTACTTACGGTTCAACTTTTTTACGTTTTCCTTCTCCACTCGGCTCCGCGACCTGTTCTCCCTTCCAAAGTTCGACTAAAACACATCCGGAATCCATGGGTGAGTCCAATGGCCTTTAACCAACGCGGCGTTCGATTTTCTTGGCTACCTAGACGTTTGTGTGGAATTTGCAAAAAGTTCGCTTGTGCCAGCACTTGTGGCATCTCGTTGCGCACGATTATTCCCTTTGACGGAAACGGAATCCCCAAACTTCTCCACGAACGGAAAAAAAAGGTTGGATGCCTAACGACTCTCGCCCAAAAAAAAGCAACTACATACACAACACATTTAAAGTAATGAAATCCTCTGTCTAACCGTCTCCACTTCAGGGCCGATCCGCGAACTCGCTATTGTAGCTATCCGCGCTGCTACCTCCCTGAACGATCTGGACCTCATGGCTGTAGGCAACGGGGGGGACGTGTATCGGCTGGATATACACGCTCCCGCGCGTCATCCCGTGTTTGGCGTTCACGGGCGCAGGCGTCGCCTTCTTCGGCGCGCGCACGCGTCCCACGCTCTTCACCCGCACGGGCATGGGGACACTCCCCGCCAGCTCATCGTCCGCGTCGTGCTCGCCCATGTCGCCATGCAGCCACGAGCTCGCAAACGTCTCCGCGCTCGCGGCCATAGTGTCCTCGCTCTTCAGCGACGGACGCCGCTTCTTCAGCATGCCGGGGCGCTTCGACGACGACGTCGTCGACGGGGACGGCGCGGTGAACATGGACGGCGTGAACTCGGCCGGGGCCCAGTCCGCGTTGTCGCGCTGCGTCATCTGGAGGAGCGCCGCGCTGGTGCGGGGGTTGACGCCGGCGATGCTCACGCGCTCGCCGCCGCGGTGCGGGCCGTCGTCCATGTACACGGCCTGCGGCACGCCCTGCGCTACGCGCGCGAACGCAGCAGCATCGTACGCGAGCCCGCTCTTGCCGGTGTCGAGCGCCGCGTCGGCGTCGTACTGGAACGGGTCCTCCGTGCCCGGCGTCGACGCGGTCGTTTCGTCGTTGCTCTGCGAGAAACGCGAGATATAGGTCATCGGGGTCTCACCCATGGTGGTGTCGCTACGTACGGTGCGGTGCCGCGTCGGGTTCTGCGGGGGCGTGGGCGGGCTGTCGAGGTCGATGGCGTCGGGGTTGATGACGGGGGGCGAGTAGGCGTAGGGGTGGTTCGGGACGTGGATGTGCTCCGGCGAGGAGGGGCCGTCGTAGCTGTAGCGGTAGACGGGCTCCTCCTCAGGCGACTCGGGGTACTCCATGCCGCCGTACGCGTACCGCACTGGCTCGGGCATGGGCGAGGGGTCTGCCGCGCGCGCCTTGGCTTTGCCTGAGCGAGGGGCAGTGTAGGCGCTGGCGGCGTAGCCCGAGTCGTCGCCCCGGTCGTCGTCCCACGAGCGCCGCGTGTACTGCTGCGCCTCGACATCCGGACCCCAGCCGGTGCCCTCGGGGATCGGGCTGGGCTGGGGGAGGGGGAACTGCGACGCGAGCTCGCGCACGGCGGACAGCGAGTCGGGGTACGCCGAGCTGCGTGCGCTGAACTGCGACACGCCGCGCGCGTGCTGCGGCTTCTGCTGCGCCTCGAGCTGGGCCCCGTTGCGCTCGTAGATGAACTCGGGGTACGACATGGGGACGGGGGGTGCGTCGAATGCGAAGGAGGGCTGGACGCTCGGGGCGTAGCGCGACGAGCGCGCGATGGAGACCCAGGAGGAGGAGACGGGGCGGGCCTTGACGCTCTCCGCGATGAGGGCGGGGGAGGGCATCTCGAGGCCGGAGAAGCGCATGTGCAGCGTCGGGGCGCCCTGCTCGAACGCCACCGTGACGCGCTGCCGCGGACGGACGAGACCGTTGTTTTCGGTGCGGGTCACGTCGCGCTTGAGGTCGGAAAAGGTGTTCATGTCAGGGATGTCTGCCATGGTTTTTCCGGAGGGGCCAGCGGTTGGTGCGGAGGTAGCCATCTTCTCGCTCATGGTCGGTGCGCGAGGGGCGGTGTAGAATTCCTGGGCGGTCGGGGAGAGTTGCCGGAAGGTGCTGAAGCGCGGGTTTGAGATGAGCATGCCCAAGCGCGAGCGCCGGAATTGTTGGCGGCCGGACGACATCTCCTTTGTAACCACTTCAAAGTCATCGACGTGGTCGACGCTGGAGAGCATAGATATTACGACAGGTTTCTTTTTCGCGGGGACAATGTTACGCACCCTTTGACTATCCCAATGATCAAGAAAGCGCGCGCTAGGAAGCGGACGATGCGGCGAGTAAGGGCGCCGCCAAAGCCACCCTGTGCAAAGCCAATGACGGTTTCGATGGCACCGAGTTTGAAGCCGCCAGAGATCCAGCCGATCCCTCGAATGAGATGGGCTTGATCCGTGGACGTCGTCTCTATCCGCCGCTGATCCACAAAGGCGCGGACGAGGCGGTAAAAGGCGAAGCAAAAGTTGATGGCCTCGAAGGCGGTGAGGAGAGCGAGTGTGAGGCTCGTGAGGAAGGTCCATAGTTGCTGGTCATTGGTATGCTGAAAGCCAATTGCCACGACTTGCCTGCCTCCAGCAAGAGTGAGGGTGCCTACGGGCGGGGGATGAGTGGACAAAGATGAATGACACGGGCTGGACGACGCACGACGGGAGATGCCCACAAAGGACGACAGTTCGTTAAGCGCAACGATGGCGGGAATGAAGACGAGCAGCAAAGTGTTCGCGATGCGTTGAAATCGTTTAGGGAGTGTGTCGATGAGTTCCCCGCGAGTGAATAGGTAAACGAAGAATGTGTAGAAGAATATGGGAAGAAAAGAAGTAGCCCCTACGGTAGGTGGCATTAGTTGCGAGGCCATCGACGCCGAATATTTCGGACTCACCCAGCACGATGTCCACAATGCTGAACACAGAAACATTATCCCGCACAGCGGGGATATTGTGGGATAACAACTCAAGCAGAGCCAGCGCGAAGTAAGACCATCCTTCGGCTGTCAATAGCAGATGCCTCCTGGAAAGGCGATGAGCGGTGTTGTTTCAAGAGGCGGGATTACAGGCACGCACCAACCACCCGAGTTTGTGAAAATCAACGTAGTAGAGAAGATGAGCTCCAACGCAGTCGGGATGATTAATAGCTGAGACTGCAAGCTGGTGAAGGATTCGCAACGAAGTATTGAGGCTGCCGAAAAGCAGAGAGATCCCATTTAATGCGGTGGGGTTCCTCAGAGACGGACAGTGGGCATCTCAGAGCCGCGAGAGAAGCCTGTGTAAAAGAGTGGACTGCAGACTGGCTGCGACTAGATCGACCGGCGCCCTCGAAGAAAGAGAAAGGAGAGATGAGAAACGCCCAGGACCGTTGCTACTGATGTCGGTCATCACTGCGTTGCTGTCACCCGAACCCTTGATATGGCTCGAGCCAAACCCCGTCCATCTGGCGTATACCCTCGCGTTCCAGGTCCAAGGTAACACAAAACCCCGTCTTGAGACCCCGCCGCTCCCCGAGTCAGTCGAGCTTTCCATTTTTATTTGTTCAAAAGCAGTCCAAATTGGGTCAAACTGCGGATGAAACGCGTTTCCAGATCAGCCCAGCCATGTCGACGCCAACGTTGTCCCGTCGATGCTCCTCGTCGATGATTATTCACCGCTCCAGACCGACACAGAGCGCTGAGCGTAGTTGAACGTCCTTCCCAGCGCAAATCGCAAATCGTTGACGTACATACCCATCGCTTGATGCAAATCGCAACCTCAACCGTCGTCTCTCCAAAATTTGGACCATTGTACCCAACTCACCGGACACCTCAACTGTCGTTGTCCTCTCCTTCAATGTCTGGGCGACAGCAACCGACGACGACGGGACGGGACAAGTTACCACTTCGGTCCGCTCGCGTTACGACAATTGTAGCCGGAGATTATTTTCGTCCTTCTCCCGTATGTATGAATTGCGGCCCATATCAAGTGGCAGTGGACGGCAGTGTCCCTTTTTGGACTCTGGTCTGCACCCGCGTCTCGGATATGATCCGCTAGCACAGCCGCCTGTCACTTACGCATCTATCGCGCTCTTCCCTTCCCGCCCGCCATGGATCCGCCTACTGGCCCATCTGAGAGAAGTAAGCGGAGTCACGGTGGCGCACGAGCAGGAGCAGGGCGGCCTCGGGGCACTGCACAGACACATGCAAAGACCACCACCCTCGGAAATCCCCTCCGTGCTCTGCCGACCCGTTTTCAAGCCAGCAGTAGTCAACCCGCTGCTGCTTTTTTCAGTACAAGAAACACCAACCGCCCTTTGCCCCTCGGAAACATGGTGATTGCACCATTTCAAGCTCGTGGGACATCCCTCTCCGCTATTATTGGCACATCACAAGCTGGAGCACCGTGGAATTCCGCAGGTGCGGCATCGCAAACGACGAACACAGGCAAGTCATTTCCCCCGTTCAGATGCCTTGTCCCCTAACAATGTCTGCAAATAGTCACGCACAATTCTCTGTTCTCCCGAGACGAGTTTGCGCGACTCCATGAACAAATGGATTTCATTGACGACAACGACGAGCACGCGGACATCGCCGCCGGGGATCGTGTTATAAACGATAGCCTTGTCGACGAGCTGCTGGATGAGCCTGACAACACCACAGAAACCGAGACCCAGAACTCGGAAGCACGGGGAGACTCCGTAATTTCTCGACAGCTCTTGACGTTGCGGGAGAAACTTTCCAGGGAAATCAAGAAATACAAGAGTCTGCTCTGTTATCAACGGGGGTGATTTCTTCGAGCGCCCTCGGCACCCGGTCTTTGCACTTCATCGCAGTGCGGCTCGCGAGGGGGGATTGGAGCCGACAGAACTTTACTCCCGCGATGTTTTTGTTTGGATCCCGTCCTTGCTTCCAGGCGCTCCTGACCGGTTCAAATGTACCTGTGGCAAGCCGCTGTCACGAAATGGTAAGCAAAGTCTTGAATCACTCGCAAACTTATTCTGATTTCTGTAGGTTTCAACGACGATCCGATTGCGCGCCGCGTACGGGCCATGCCCGCAGATTTTTTCCTGTTGACAAATCGATTCATCTGCAATCCGCGGCGCTCCGATCCCGGGTGTGGAACGAGCTTCCAAGGAACCGATCCCCACCTCATCGCACAGCTCCCTCGTCACGTACAACTCGCGTTTCCGGGTAGGTCTTTTATCTAGTCCATATTTCGGCATACTCAGTGATCTCAAATTTCCAGGATGCTTGACTGCTCGTGCAGCGGCCTCAACATTGACCGTGCGCCAAATGTCTAGCACTTTCAGCACCCGATTGGGCCCCGCGCCGTTTGCGGAAATGATGTCGGAGACGCAATATCGCCACCACGCGGATCTGGAGCTCACATACCTTGCTGCCGTGAATTTCTACGGTCAAACCGACCGCCAGGAATTTTCGAAATTCAGTGATCCTAGCGGATATGCTGGATCTCCGCCGTCTGTTCAATATCTCAAGGGTTTGTTCACCGATAATATTTCTGCCCATCGCATTTTCATTGAGCGGTATATCGGAACATTACCGTTGACGATAGCGAAAGCAGACCACACCTTCGATGTAAGTTCTCACCGTACTTCGAGAGCTTATCTTCTGATCTCTGCTCTAGTTCTTGAAATTTATGGGTGGGATGAAGGGCGAGCGGATATTCACCGCTGCCTACACCATCCTGAACGAATGGGAGGAGGTCCGAGGACATTCCCTTACCCTCACCAAGTCCCTGTCCTTTGTCAAAGACATGTTCTTGGCCATCCAGCGTGGCCTTCGTGACTCGCAGAATCCACCGACCGAGATTTTATATACAGACTCACCTCAATGTATGTCCGGCTTGTTTTCTTGGGTGAATTGAACTGATCGGTGTACTAGCTGAGCGAGCCTTTCATGAATCCATCACCGCATCGCTTGCGTTGAACGTGGAGCCCCTGACCGAATGGTCAAACCTCCCTCGCTTCGAATCACACTTTGACCCGCAAGTTCCTCCCATTTTTGTTTCGGACTCGATGGAAATCGAAGATGCGGCAAGTGACGTCCTCGAAAGTATTCTCAAGCACAATTCTTCGGCTCAGCTCTACCTCGTCGCATTGGCCGTGAAAACGGAGCAGCGAGCGGGTGAACCGCCTCGGTTGGATATTATTCAGCTCAGGACCCCCGATAATATCTACGCATTCAAGGTAAAACATTTGATGTCCGGGCGGATACATTCTGAGTCTTTTCCCTAGGTCACAAGCCTCACTTCACGCAGTGATGTGCTGCCATCGCTGCGTGCAATTCTCACCAACCCAGAAATCATCAAGATTGGATATTGTATCCGTCAAACCCTCCAAACCATTTCGGACGCCCTTTTCCTGCCAGAGATCGGCCAAGTTCTGAAGCGTCGGAACACACCACTACTCGATCTTGGCAAATATGCGAAGTTGAAGGCGGTGGTCGATGATCCATCAGCATCGCTCCAAGCCTTGGCCGGGGTTGTTCTCAAGAAGTCTTTTTCAGTCCCTCACTTCGCACCCTATCCCTGGTCCCTCGACTTGTCAGCAGAACAACGAGAATTCCTCTTCTCGGAGATTGATTGCCAGTGGGCGATCTTCCTCTCTCTTCGTTGCCGTGATTCCCTCGGGTTGCCTCTCCTGTCCTCTCAGGCCACCACTCATGGGCAGCTCGTAACTCTTGTGCATGCCTGTAAGCCTGTTGCAGAGGGTTCCATAATCGCTCACCACCCTGGCTATCTTAACGCTGTAATGGATGAGCCCGGTCATACCAAGAAAATTAATATTTCCCGCTCCCGATCACTCATCCACATCTCGAAGGTAAGTATTACAATTTAGACAAAGATATGGTGACCTTACTGTGCCCAAGGTGCTTGTTCCCGGTGCGCTGCATTCGATACACGGGCAGACCATCGAATGGATTGCTACCCACGGTTCGCAGGCTGTCGTAACAACCTCGCAACTTCATTCCCGGGGCGAAACTGCCCCTATCGCAGCTGCTACCGTTGCCCGCGCGTTCACGGTCCCTGCCCCGCCTCCCATCCTTGAGGAGGAAGACTTGACCATCACATATTCGAATTCCCCGGACACGACGGAGTTCGAACACTGGTCGGAATTTCCAGACCTCATGGATGAAGACTCAGACTCCGACGATGAGGCCGAGCCTAATGATCCTTATGGCCACATGTCTTTCACCGTTGCACCTGTGGGTATTCATGTTCACGTTTTGATTCTCTCTGACACATTTATAATTTAGTACGACGCGTCGGACGCGATGGATGTTGATTCTGACACGGACCTGCTCTATGCGAACATGCAGAACACCGTAGGCATCATCCTTTACTTTGTTTCAGCCTTGTACTGACATTGAACCAGGATATATCAACCGGCACACTCCTTCGCAATCTTGCGGATACTGCCGCCCTCCTCCAGCGGTCAGAGAAACTCCCTTCGCGCGTGCTCGATGATGCGTTTCATTATATGGACCGTCTCCTTCGCCTTCTATCGAAAAAACACTCCGCATTCAAGGCCTTCGCACACGACTTCAGCGAGGCAATTTTTATTCGCGACCGTTCCGACGTACTTGCGGTTCGCGCCGTTTTGGAGGCACGCGGGGTCAGCTGGGAGTATGCGAAGCGTGCGAAGGCCGCTACCCTCAACAAACGTATTCGCCGCTACATTCCGCCGCCGACGATTCTCCTACAGAGGTTACAAAAGCTCTTCGATGCGTACGCCAACATCAAGTGTTCAACAAAGACAAGTCGAGGCGCCTTCTTTTCCGATGAGGCCAAGGAGATGATTGTCCACTTGCTCGACACTGTTCGCAAGGGCTATCTATCCGACCCCGTTGGGATTGCGCTCTACTATTTAATGGGGAGAGACCGCAATGGCCTGAATATTTACCGCACTGTGCGGGGGACTAACTCCGTCGAAGGTGGTTTTCATATGGCAATTCGACGTATTTTCGGGTCCCTTCGGGCGTCGCCAGAGTTGGCAGAATGCCTACTTATCAACTGGATCCTGCGGCGAAATTTAAAGGTATGTTCTGTATCTTTCTCGTCGCTTTCCGGTGTTAATGTTCAAAAGGTTGGGTTTCACAACCGCACGGGCGAAAAATATCGAGGCCACTGCGACATTTGGATTCGGGACGAAATTGTTGAGCTTGCTGTCGCTGCTGGCCTACGACCCTCTTTCCCGCTCCCTCGCGTCCTCTCGACACGCATTGCAACGTCCGAGACCATTGGTATTCTTCCAATATCGCAATCATTGGCAGAGCAGCTCAACATCACGACACTTCCCCGTCCTCGCATCACTGGTGTACCTCACCACCGTGACACTCCAGTCCACGTCTTAACTCGACTGTGCACCAAGGCAACAAATCCATATCGCTACCTGCAGTTGCGCCAACGGGTCCTTTGCGCAGTGATTCCAGTTCACACGCACAAGGAGTATCTCACGTTCAAGAGGAACATTAATCACCAAAAATTCCGGAAGGGAGGGAAGACTTACCCTCCTGTTGAGGCGTGGAAGAACATCGATTTCGTCAAGTTTGCGCAGTGGTGGAACGAGCAGGTCGACTTCCAGGATTGCACCATCACAGATTCAAACTTACGGCTTTACTACAAACTGCCGCTGCAGCTCGAGACACATCACAAGAAGACAATTCTCTGGACCTCGGAGCGCTCTACCCTTGCTGACGGCCTCAACTTCGCTGCCCGTAAACCTCTCCTCGATATTCTCAATGCAGACGACAACTATGCTGATGTACTCCCCGCGATTCAACTCCCCGAGCCCACGCCGGATGGCGAAGTTGATCTCTCCGTTGCAGGTTCTTTTGCAATTTAAATCTCTGCTCACCCTAGCTAATGCTGATGACCAGGCTCTATTGAACCGAACTCGTTCAACCCTACCGCTGAGCAACCGGCTATCTCGCTCCACGACTCTGAATTCATTGCCGGTGATTTTGATGATATTCCGTTAGCATCAACACACCTAGACTTGACGGACGCACTACCCACACCTCCCCTCATCCCACACCCCGCGCTACCGATGCAGCAAATGCAGCATCAACTCCTTTTGCCGGGTGCCTCAGCACCAGTTGCTGCCACATCGAAATCTGCGAAGCGTTGTGCACGATGTGTCAAGGCATACTGTTGTCGACGGCACGAGTGCATGGGCAAGGGTGCACAGAAATTCTGCACCTGTAGCCATCCACCACTGGCAGCAGGGGAGAGAGCACGACACTCGGAGGAGGTAATTATCGCGCACTTGGCGCGACAACAGGCGGGGAACCCGTAGGATACTTTTGGTTGAAAAACTTGTACCTTGGTTGGAAATGGAAATTGGCCTACTGTGCACGAATTGGATTCTCCTGTGTTCAATGTTGTGCTTTGTGTTGCTGCGACGGTTCGAGCGAATTCAGTCCTGCACACTTCAAGATACCAGGTATTTAAACAATATCTGAAGCAAGTCAACGGGCAAGTGAGACATCATTAAATCGATTTACAGACTGGCACTACGGGATAGCTGGTGCAGGGAAACCGTGTTATATTGGAGTTATGCTTGATGAGTGTGAGCTAAAATAGGTTACGGGTAGTTGGTGCACTTACAATGTCGCGTTTGAGACGCGACGAGCTAGCGAGGCGCGATCACATGTACTATCGACACGCGGTGATTCGGAGTCGCCGGAGTGTTCATTTGTGGCTTCAAGAGGTGCATGAGGACTCATGGTAAAGGAATAGAGAAGGAAGGGCTCACCCTGGAATTAATCTTGAAGGGGGGAAGCAAATACGGTGAACGCGGCGCGGCGGCAAATCAATTGGTAACATCTTGAATCTTACTCGCCCGCGGCAGTGTCATTTCGGGAATTATCTCCGTAGGACACTGGTCTTGAAACCGGCAATTCACCGAACGCGGTTGCCGGGACTCTGCACTGATGGGAGGCAGCAGCGCGACCTTCTGCTTTGCGGTGAGTATTGAACCACAAATATTCCAGATACATCAAGTTGAGATATTCTGAATCTCTCTCTCTTTTCCTCCTTTTTCTCTCTTTTCTCATTCAGGCAAACTTGAATAACGCGGGCAGATCCACAGACATAATCCATGGGCCAATTGCGGCCCATATCAAGTGGCAGTGGACGGCAGTGTCCCTTTTTGGACTCTGGTCTGCACCCGCGTCTCGGATATGATCCGCTAGCACAGCCGCCTGTCACTTACGCATCTATCGCGCTCTTCCCTTCCCGCCCGCCATGGATCCGCCTACTGGCCCATCTGAGAGAAGTAAGCGGAGTCACGGTGGCGCACGAGCAGGAGCAGGGCGGCCTCGGGGCACTGCACAGACACATGCAAAGACCACCACCCTCGGAAATCCCCTCCGTGCTCTGCCGACCCGTTTTCAAGCCAGCAGTAGTCAACCCGCTGCTGCTTTTTTCAGTACAAGAAACACCAACCGCCCTTTGCCCCTCGGAAACATGGTGATTGCACCATTTCAAGCTCGTGGGACATCCCTCTCCGCTATTATTGGCACATCACAAGCTGGAGCACCGTGGAATTCCGCAGGTGCGGCATCGCAAACGACGAACACAGGCAAGTCATTTCCCCCGTTCAGATGCCTTGTCCCCTAACAATGTCTGCAAATAGTCACGCACAATTCTCTGTTCTCCCGAGACGAGTTTGCGCGACTCCATGAACAAATGGATTTCATTGACGACAACGACGAGCACGCGGACATCGCCGCCGGGGATCGTGTTATAAACGATAGCCTTGTCGACGAGCTGCTGGATGAGCCTGACAACACCACAGAAACCGAGACCCAGAACTCGGAAGCACGGGGAGACTCCGTAATTTCTCGACAGCTCTTGACGTTGCGGGAGAAACTTTCCAGGGAAATCAAGAAATACAAGAGTCTGCTCTGTTATCAACGGGGTGATTTCTTCGAGCGCCCTCGGCACCCGGTCTTTGCACTTCATCGCAGTGCGGCTCGCGAGGGGGGATTGGAGCCGACAGAACTTTACTCCCGCGATGTTTTTGTTTGGATCCCGTCCTTGCTTCCAGGCGCTCCTGACCGGTTCAAATGTACCTGTGGCAAGCCGCTGTCACGAAATGGTAAGCAAAGTCTTGAATCACTCGCAAACTTATTCTGATTTCTGTAGGTTTCAACGACGATCCGATTGCGCGCCGCGTACGGGCCATGCCCGCAGATTTTTTCCTGTTGACAAATCGATTCATCTGCAATCCGCGGCGCTCCGATCCCGGGTGTGGAACGAGCTTCCAAGGAACCGATCCCCACCTCATCGCACAGCTCCCTCGTCACGTACAACTCGCGTTTCCGGGTAGGTCTTTTATCTAGTCCATATTTCGGCATACTCAGTGATCTCAAATTTCCAGGATGCTTGACTGCTCGTGCAGCGGCCTCAACATTGACCGTGCGCCAAATGTCTAGCACTTTCAGCACCCGATTGGGCCCCGCGCCGTTTGCGGAAATGATGTCGGAGACGCAATATCGCCACCACGCGGATCTGGAGCTCACATACCTTGCTGCCGTGAATTTCTACGGTCAAACCGACCGCCAGGAATTTTCGAAATTCAGTGATCCTAGCGGATATGCTGGATCTCCGCCGTCTGTTCAATATCTCAAGGGTTTGTTCACCGATAATATTTCTGCCCATCGCATTTTCATTGAGCGGTATATCGGAACATTACCGTTGACGATAGCGAAAGCAGACCACACCTTCGATGTAAGTTCTCACCGTACTTCGAGAGCTTATCTTCTGATCTCTGCTCTAGTTCTTGAAATTTATGGGTGGGATGAAGGGCGAGCGGATATTCACCGCTGCCTACACCATCCTGAACGAATGGGAGGAGGTCCGAGGACATTCCCTTACCCTCACCAAGTCCCTGTCCTTTGTCAAAGACATGTTCTTGGCCATCCAGCGTGGCCTTCGTGACTCGCAGAATCCACCGACCGAGATTTTATATACAGACTCACCTCAATGTATGTCCGGCTTGTTTTCTTGGGTGAATTGAACTGATCGGTGTACTAGCTGAGCGAGCCTTTCATGAATCCATCACCGCATCGCTTGCGTTGAACGTGGAGCCCCTGACCGAATGGTCAAACCTCCCTCGCTTCGAATCACACTTTGACCCGCAAGTTCCTCCCATTTTTGTTTCGGACTCGATGGAAATCGAAGATGCGGCAAGTGACGTCCTCGAAAGTATTCTCAAGCACAATTCTTCGGCTCAGCTCTACCTCGTCGCATTGGCCGTGAAAACGGAGCAGCGAGCGGGTGAACCGCCTCGGTTGGATATTATTCAGCTCAGGACCCCCGATAATATCTACGCATTCAAGGTAAAACATTTGATGTCCGGGCGGATACATTCTGAGTCTTTTCCCTAGGTCACAAGCCTCACTTCACGCAGTGATGTGCTGCCATCGCTGCGTGCAATTCTCACCAACCCAGAAATCATCAAGATTGGATATTGTATCCGTCAAACCCTCCAAACCATTTCGGACGCCCTTTTCCTGCCAGAGATCGGCCAAGTTCTGAAGCGTCGGAACACACCACTACTCGATCTTGGCAAATATGCGAAGTTGAAGGCGGTGGTCGATGATCCATCAGCATCGCTCCAAGCCTTGGCCGGGGTTGTTCTCAAGAAGTCTTTTTCAGTCCCTCACTTCGCACCCTATCCCTGGTCCCTCGACTTGTCAGCAGAACAACGAGAATTCCTCTTCTCGGAGATTGATTGCCAGTGGGCGATCTTCCTCTCTCTTCGTTGCCGTGATTCCCTCGGGTTGCCTCTCCTGTCCTCTCAGGCCACCACTCATGGGCAGCTCGTAACTCTTGTGCATGCCTGTAAGCCTGTTGCAGAGGGTTCCATAATCGCTCACCACCCTGGCTATCTTAACGCTGTAATGGATGAGCCCGGTCATACCAAGAAAATTAATATTTCCCGCTCCCGATCACTCATCCACATCTCGAAGGTAAGCATTACAATTTAGACAAAGATATGGTGACCTTACTGTGCCCAAGGTGCTTGTTCCCGGTGCGCTGCATTCGATACACGGGCAGACCATCGAATGGATTGCTACCCACGGTTCGCAGGCTGTCGTAACAACCTCGCAACTTCATTCCCGGGGCGAAACTGCCCCTATCGCAGCTGCTACCGTTGCCCGCGCGTTCACGGTCCCTGCCCCGCCTCCCATCCTTGAGGAGGAAGACTTGACCATCACATATTCGAATTCCCCGGACACGACGGAGTTCGAACACTGGTCGGAATTTCCAGACCTCATGGATGAAGACTCAGACTCCGACGATGAGGCCGAGCCTAATGATCCTTATGGCCACATGTCTTTCACCGTTGCACCTGTGGGTATTCATGTTCACGTTTTGATTCTCTCTGACACATTTATAATTTAGTACGACGCGTCGGACGCGATGGATGTTGATTCTGACACGGACCTGCTCTATGCGAACATGCAGAACACCGTAGGCATCATCCTTTACTTTGTTTCAGCCTTGTACTGACATTGAACCAGGATATATCAACCGGCACACTCCTTCGCAATCTTGCGGATACTGCCGCCCTCCTCCAGCGGTCAGAGAAACTCCCTTCGCGCGTGCTCGATGATGCGTTTCATTATATGGACCGTCTCCTTCGCCTTCTATCGAAAAAACACTCCGCATTCAAGGCCTTCGCACACGACTTCAGCGAGGCAATTTTTATTCGCGACCGTTCCGACGTACTTGCGGTTCGCGCCGTTTTGGAGGCACGCGGGGTCAGCTGGGAGTATGCGAAGCGTGCGAAGGCCGCTACCCTCAACAAACGTATTCGCCGCTACATTCCGCCGCCGACGATTCTCCTACAGAGGTTACAAAAGCTCTTCGATGCGTACGCCAACATCAAGTGTTCAACAAAGACAAGTCGAGGCGCCTTCTTTTCCGATGAGGCCAAGGAGATGATTGTCCACTTGCTCGACACTGTTCGCAAGGGCTATCTATCCGACCCCGTTGGGATTGCGCTCTACTATTTAATGGGGAGAGACCGCGATGGCCTGAATATTTACCGCACTGTGCGGGGGACTAACTCCGTCGAAGGTGGTTTTCATATGGCAATTCGACGTATTTTCGGGTCCCTTCGGGCGTCGCCAGAGTTGGCAGAATGCCTACTTATCAACTGGATCCTGCGGCGAAATTTAAAGGTATGTTCTGTATCTTTCTCGTCGCTTTCCGGTGTTAATGTTCAAAAGGTTGGGTTTCACAACCGCACGGGCGAAAAATATCGAGGCCACTGCGACATTTGGATTCGGGACGAAATTGTTGAGCTTGCTGTCGCTGCTGGCCTACGACCCTCTTTCCCGCTCCCTCGCGTCCTCTCGACACGCATTGCAACGTCCGAGACCATTGGTATTCTTCCAATATCGCAATCATTGGCAGAGCAGCTCAACATCACGACACTTCCCCGTCCTCGCATCACTGGTGTACCTCACCACCGTGACACTCCAGTCCACGTCTTAACTCGACTGTGCACCAAGGCAACAAATCCATATCGCTACCTGCAGTTGCGCCAACGGGTCCTTTGCGCAGTGATTCCAGTTCACACGCACAAGGAGTATCTCACGTTCAAGAGGAACATTAATCACCAAAAATTCCGGAAGGGAGGGAAGACTTACCCTCCTGTTGAGGCGTGGAAGAACATCGATTTCGTCAAGTTTGCGCAGTGGTGGAACGAGCAGGTCGACTTCCAGGATTGCACCATCACAGATTCAAACTTACGGCTTTACTACAAACTGCCGCTGCAGCTCGAGACACATCACAAGAAGACAATTCTCTGGACCTCGGAGCGCTCTACCCTTGCTGACGGCCTCAACTTCGCTGCCCGTAAACCTCTCCTCGATATTCTCAATGCAGACGACAACTATGCTGATGTACTCCCCGCGATTCAACTCCCCGAGCCCACGCCGGATGGCGAAGTTGATCTCTCCGTTGCAGGTTCTTTTGCAATTTAAATCTCTGCTCACCCTAGCTAATGCTGATGACCAGGCTCTATTGAACCGAACTCGTTCAACCCTACCGCTGAGCAACCGGCTATCTCGCTCCACGACTCTGAATTCATTGCCGGTGATTTTGATGATATTCCGTTAGCATCAACACACCTAGACTTGACGGACGCACTACCCACACCTCCCCTCATCCCACACCCCGCGCTACCGATGCAGCAAATGCAGCATCAACTCCTTTTGCCGGGTGCCTCAGCACCAGTTGCTGCCACATCGAAATCTGCGAAGCGTTGTGCACGATGTGTCAAGG
Organism: Mycena filopes; assembly: GCA_029281495.1. Classification (NCBI taxonomy): domain Eukaryota; kingdom Fungi; phylum Basidiomycota; class Agaricomycetes; order Agaricales; family Mycenaceae; genus Mycena; species Mycena filopes. The sequence continues at coordinate 211,310 of JARIHR010000009.1, read as the reverse complement.
CATACTGTCGTCGACGGCACGAGTGCATGGGCAAGGGTGCACAGAAATTCTGCACCTGTAGCCATCCACCACTGGCAGCAGGGGAGAGAGCACGACACTCGGAGGAGGTAATTATCGCGCACTTGGCGCGACAACAGGCGGGGAACCCGTAGGATACTTTTGGTTGAAAAACTTGTACCTTGGTTGGAAATGGAAATTGGCCTACTGTGCACGAATTGGATTCTCCTGTGTTCAATGTTGTGCTTTGTGTTGCTGCGACGGTTCGAGCGAATTCAGTCCTGCACACTTCAAGATACCAGGTATTTAAACAATATCTGAAGCAAGTCAACGGGCAAGTGAGACATCATTAAATCGATTTACAGACTGGCACTACGGGATAGCTGGTGCAGGGAAACCGTGTTATATTGGAGTTATGCTTGATGAGTGTGAGCTAAAATAGGTTACGGGTAGTTGGTGCACTTACAATGTCGCGTTTGAGACGCGACGAGCTAGCGAGGCGCGATCACATGTACTATCGACACGCGGTGATTCGGAGTCGCCGGAGTGTTCATTTGTGGCTTCAAGAGGTGCATGAGGACTCATGGTAAAGGAATAGAGAAGGAAGGGCTCACCCTGGAATTAATCTTGAAGGGGGGAAGCAAATACGGTGAACGCGGCGCGGCGGCAAATCAATTGGTAACATCTTGAATCTTACTCGCCCGCGGCAGTGTCATTTCGGGAATTATCTCCGTAGGACACTGGTCTTGAAACCGGCAATTCACCGAACGCGGTTGCCGGGACTCTGCACTGATGGGAGGCAGCAGCGCGACCTTCTGCTTTGCGGTGAGTATTGAACCACAAATATTCCAGATACATCAAGTTGAGATATTCTGAATCTCTCTCTCTTTTCCTCCTTTTTCTCTCTTTTCTCATTCAGGCAAACTTGAATAACGCGGGCAGATCCACAGACATAATCCATGGGCCTGAATTGCAACCGACGGCGATACCTCAATCAGATTCTCTTCCCGCGCCGGGGTCCACAATTGACAACGTCATGTCGTGCCGGTGCCTGGAAATTCGGTGGGTGTTACACTTACGGAGGCCACCAATCTTCCAGGTTCAACCTCGGAGATTCTGCAAGGACATCTTAGCCCCCCCCACGGCAGAAAAAAAAACTGACCCAAACCCCTCGCCCTCTCAACCCTCGGTACCCAATGTTGCCCAGTTGAATCAGTCAACCTGATGCCTTGTTGCAACCACGCCTCGGCCAACGGGACGTACTCGCTCTTGGCTATCGCGCGTCTAAAAATTTTAATTTAGATTAGCGTTTTGGTTGAGTTTGATTTTTGGGATTCGGAGTGAGCAAGAGGGACGTGAGATGCACGCACTCGGTAGTAGGCCAAGAATAGTTGCGTATCTGAATCTCACGCAGTGCAGGGAACACGGCGGGATCGAGGTCGTCGGGGTCCCTTTCATGTGGTCAGATTTATTAAAATTGAACACAAGGAGGAGGAGGACGCACTCAATGATATTGCTGAACAAGATCATTTTGACGAGTGCGGTGTGTGGTGTCGTGCAGGTGAGAACCTCGGAGGTGGACATGCCGGTACTCTTATAAACATTCTGAATACAACGAGTAAGATCTATCGAACGAAGAATATGCCAGGCAACTGACCTCGTGATCATGAAACTCGACCTCCACGAGAGCGCGGCAGACGTCGAAGAGCTTGAAGTGCGGGAGTAGTCGTTGGGTGAAGCGGAACGATAGGTGCGTGAGGTGATTTCCGTGTACAGTGAGGAATTTGGCGACGCTGAAATCGAAATGGGGACCGATATTGTAGCAGAAGTTCATCCGAAGGATACGCAACGCCGAGAGGCTGTCGGATATACGAGGTTCGTTATTATGAGTGCGATGACATCGAGCGAGGCAGTACATTTATTGAACCGCCAAAAAAACACGCAGGAAGTTGCCAGGAACGAAAGCTCTGGATGCAACGACTCGATGGAGAGCGTGTGCAACTTGTCCATCGCGAAAATCGTGTCGGGTTGGATAAACTGCGCCCCAGTAGCCCACAACGTCAACTCGCGCAGCGCGGTAAAATGGGCAAACAGCGACGTGGGCCAGCTCGCTCCAGAGAGCCGCCCCCGGTGGGGCCCAGAAGCTGGTAAAATTCGAGCGGCACTGAGTCAGGCAGGCCCTACGGTCGGCTCGAGCTGCTGGAGGCTCCTCGCATGGGAGACGATCGTGCGCTGATGCTCCGGCCAAACTGAACGGCATGTGCAGTCAGTCGTTTTATGTATGTGCGCTCCGAGCTCGGGGTGGGCGGAGAGCTGGCCATGGATGGCCAGCAGGCGTGTGCGGGCGTAACCGGATACAGTGTTGGGGCGTTCGTAGAGATGACAGAGAGCGAGTCGCTGGATATGTATGGTAAGAGTCAGTTCAGTGGTTCGAAGGGAGGAGACGGACGTTGAAGTTCTTGGATACGAGGAGTATGGCGAGGCGCGACGGGCTAGATCCGGCTTTGTGTTTGTGGGGCCCCGAGTTCGGTAGGCGCGCTTCCACGTCCATCGCGAAGAAGAGCACGCGGTCCAGGATCGCGTCTCGGGTATCCTTCCACACGAATTTTTCAGATAAACGCGCCAAACTCGGGGTGGCTTACGAGGACCTTCTCAAGCGCGTTAACTTGGGAGCGCGAGCGGAGGACGACGACGTTGTACAGTAAGGGGGTGACCACGCGAAGCCAGTCTTTGCACACGACCGTGACCAGGTAGGCGGAGGTCGAGAGCTCGTATTTCGCGAAGGGAGAGACATCGGAGGTGCCGGGGAATCGTTCGTCGGAGACTTTGAGAGCAGAGGAAAGAATTTCGGAGATGATTTCGTCGGGGAGCATGAGGGCGAGAAACAACCTTGCGTGTTTCAGCTTGTTTGCCTCCACCGTGACTGATATCCCCGGATACCGCGGCAAACGCCGGCTTCCCTTTGGTTCAAACTTTACACTGGCCGTCCTTTCGTTCTCCTTGCCTTCCCGTCATAAAGCTGGACAAGACCCAGGTGTAACTTCAACTGTCGCTGGCAGTTTTTCCGGAATCCGAAGCCCCCATGTCGTCGCCAACCGCGGCGCGAGCCCACGAACTTGAAGTGCAACAGCGAGGCTCTCTCTTGGTTTTCTCTGGCAGCAATCAAGCCGAGATTAATCTCGTCCACCTACTTCTTCCTGTAAAGCCTCGGTTTGGGTATTCCTGGCGTTAAAAATTCTTCTACTCAGGGCCGCACTCCGAGTCCGTTGGTAAACGGTAGCTTGTACCTTTGGACAATCAATCCCACGATGGTCCTCTGAATGCAAGATTTCAAACAATTAAATTCATTCGCGTGCGGATTCCAGTACTAGGCCTTTGTGGATAACATCTCGTGAGTTCAACCAAGCTATGTTATGGCCTTCGGGCGAAAAGTAATTATTCGGGCCACCGACCAGCATGGTCAGATCCGCTATCTCTAGCTCACCCACAACGTCAACCGTTCTTTCATTTTCTGCCCGTCTTTTCTTCAAGTTTCGTTTTCTTTCCGACGCGGCTGGCCGCTGCCATCAACTGTTCCCCGCGGCATACGCGTCCGGTCGAAACACGTGGGGGCCGGCCCTCTTTCTCCACTTCTCGATTCTCCTTGGATTCTCCCGCCCAATGCCGTCCAAAAAGAAGGAGAGCCCCTCCAAAGCTCCGCCGCCCCCAAAGGACGAATTCGCCGACCTCTGCGCCGCTCTCGATGCCTCGGGGAGACTGTGCAATGCAAAGACCAAGTCAGAGACATGCCGGTGGTGTCCCCGCCACGACGAGGTCAGTGGCCCAACGCGACGCGTTTCTCGCGTTGCTCACCCGTACAATACAGGAGCGCATCAAGCTATACATAAACTACAAGGCACACCACACTGCGCTGGACGCGTTCCCAGAACACAGTATCTGCCACGGCGGAGGTGCTATCAAGGGCTGTACATCGTTGGAGACGGTTAGGGCATGGAATAAGGCGCTGATAACAAAGTATCAGCTTTTGAATCGGTGCGCTCCGCGTTTCTCTGCGCTTCATTGACTCCGACCGGTTTTCCCAGCTGCATCAGTGCTCGGGCATATTTTACTGAACGGTTTTTTGGGTGCGTGGTTCTGCTCTCAAGGGTTAGCATTCGAACTCACTCCTCGATAGGAACGATATGGTCCGTGCTTTCCTTTACCCGGCCTCTCGTGGGCTGACGAAAACGGCAGGACTTCGGCCACAAGACGTTCTGGCATTCTCTTGTCAAGCAACTTTACAAGATCGAGGCGCTTCTGTCTGACGTGGAACAACGCGCATGCTCGCTGCTCCTCGAGGCCCAGAACGCCCTCTGGGTGCTGGAGCTGCAGACGGAGCAATCCGAGTCGGAGGAGCAGGACTGCTCTGGGCACGGCGACGGACTCTTTTCCGTGCGGACCAAGTCGCGTCCAAGCCCAACGGATGTGACCGACGTCGAAGATCCCTTGGATGTGGCGATCCGCGAAAAGTCAGCTCATTCGTTCCGACGCGTTACAGGTATTGACTTTGAAGCCAGATGTATTCTGCTTTGGGAGAAAATCAAGACACGTCTCTCGCGTTACTGTGCTCCAGCCTCGTCCAAATTCTACAAGGAGCGGATTAACATCATCTACGCATGTGTCCGCCGTGCCATCTACACGGACGCGAAGCTGCTGGTCGTCGCGCAGAATTACAAGACCGTCAAGGCTATGCTGACGGACACGACCCTCGATTTGATAATTGTGGAGAAGTTGTGGCACGCGATCCGCCACATGCAGGTTCACGACGTTCGCGCGGCAATAGGTGCGGACTCAGCGTTAACGATCCAGGCTTGCATGCTAATGGGTTTAGATGATGTTCTTCGTTCCCCCAACGGCGCCGGCGAGTTCGTGACCCTCCTCGGTGGACGCGTATACAAAGACGCCAGCGGAGACCCGTTCCCGTTCCATGCCTGGGGCCACATGACGGCGCTCTTCATGTGCTATTCTTGCGTGCGCCGAGTGTGCAAAACTGTACGTTGCCTTCCCCTTATTCGGGCACACGAATATTCAACCACCGACAGGTCGAAGAGATCGTGAGCCTGACGCGTTTCGCGGTCATCAACATGAACGGTCTGAGCCAGTCCAACCTCAAATACGACTTCCCCTACGATGGCTCCAAGGTCCTCAGCCTGTGCGGCTTCATCCCGAACAGCATCGACACCTTCCCGCCCCGGTCCGCCGTGAGCAAGTGCAACTGCGTCTATAACGGCGTGCCGCATTGGGAGGAGACCAGCGTCACCTACGTCGTCTGCGCGGGCCTCGCGCTTAGCGACCCCAAGTCGCAGGTGTTCGTGAACGCGTGCCTGCGCGACCCGACGATGATGGTGCTTGTACGCAAGGGTGCCGGGGGGCGCATCATCCGGTCCACCGACCGCATCTGGGCGGAGCGCATGCGGCATGCGAACACGCGCGCGGGGCTGCGGACGGCGGAGTGGGATCCGGCGCGCACGGTGTACTATCAGGACAGCGTACTCGAGGAGGCGCAGCCGAAGGTCTTCCACGACCAAGCGCTCGAGGACTGTTTCCAAATCGCGCTATTCGATGGCGGGCAGGGGTCGATGGCCGACTTTATCGCCAAGATCACGAGTATCTGGCTCGAGAAGGTGTACAACTTGGCGGATCAAATGGCGCTGTTTGCAGATATTGCGGTGCCTTTCGTGAAGAGCGGCGAGCTGGAGCTGGACTGTCGGAAACGCGGGGCTGCTGTTGTAGTGCCGAACCTCGAGCTGGACGTGCTTATGGCGTATAAACGTCTTTGGGGCAAGGCGCCGGCGGAACTGGTCGACGATGATTTGCTTTTGGCGATTCCTGGGCCTCTGCCCGGACCCAGAAAATAATTTTCCTGTACTCATTGGCTGTTGAATGCACTACGTTGAACCAGGACTTTTCAACCCGCCCCTCGGTCCGGTCGCGCACACATGACCCCTTCTCAAGATACCCACTTGCGTCACCGTTGGATTCCGTCTTCTATAAAACCCCCTCGTCGTCGACATAGAATCATCAAGATGTTCGCGACTGCCGTGGCCATACTAATCCTCTCTGCGGTTTCTTTCTGCGCAGGTCAATCCTCGGGGCGCACATGTACCATCTCACCACTGGGAGTGGGTCGAGATGATACTGACCAAGTTTGTGTTTGCACTCACCATTATAACTTACCCAATTTTACTTGTTAGGTCCTGGCTGCGATTGCTGAGTGTGGCCACGGTGGCCGCACCGTGCTCCAAGCCGGGGAATTCAACATCACGCGGTGAGTTGAAGTCTTCTCTTCCATGATTCCAGATCAACCCATAAATTCCCAGGAAAATGACCTGGGATCTGGTCGACGCAAAAGTCGACTTGCACGGACTTTTAAGCGTAAGTCGTTGGCGCCCGTTCGTTGCAGCTCACCCACGCCATGCAGTTTGTGCCGGATATCCAATTTTGGCTGAATGCGAACAATACGTACCGCGTCGTCTTTATCCAGGTCATATCTCTCTGGGTTCCAGGAAATGAACTGACAACCGTTGGTCTATAGAGCCAGGCATCCTGGTTCGTAATCACCGGCCAGGATTTTGAGGTCGATGCGCATGGTACCGGGGGAATTCAAGGGAACGGCCAGGTGAGTATGTGTTCCTTTTGCTCAAGTTGAACCTTGACTGTCGAGCGTCCATTGGTAGCCCTGGTGGAACTTTTTTACGACAACGCCACGGGAGGACGGCGACGGACGACCCATCGCGCTGACGCTCTCCCGTGCCGTCCGCGGGGTGATTCGCAACTTCGCCATCGAGGCGCAGCCCTTTTGGTGTAACTGCGTCGCGGAATCGCAGAGCGTTGTGTACGATGGGATGCACTGCAATGCAAGCAACACAAATCCGATGTTTGCCGGGCAGAAGTGCGTCTGAGCTTCCCCCAGGCCTTTTTTTGCGGCTAACATAGTAGGGCAGTATTGTTCCGAACACGGATGGTATCGACACTTATCGCAGTGATAACATCTCCATGTTCAACTGGGATATAACCTGCGGGTGAGAGACTATTTTCCATGCGCTTTGGACGAATCTCTAGGCTGACTTGACCTGACAGAGATGATTGCCTGGCTATCAAGGGAAACTCAACCAACGTTGTCGCTAAAAACATAACCTGCCGAGGAGGTAACGGAATCGCCTTTGGGTCCTTGGCGCAGTATGCCAACTTGGTCTGTGGATCAGGTTTACTTTTGCTTCAAGCGCTAATGTTTGGACTGCAGACCGATATTGTCGAGAATGTTTTCATGGAGAATTTGACGGTAGTTTCTATGGTTCAGCGTCTTGCAGTTACCTTATCACCGTGCAGATGACCCGCATTAACGCATCCGTTCAGCCGAACATGCAAAATGGGGTGAGTCTGAAATTGAACCACGGGGTAAATAATCGATTTATGTAAGCCGATTGAACACAGGTATACTTCAAGTCATGGGATGGTTCGATCAACGGAGCCCCGCCAACCGGCGGTGGAGCAGGCACAGGTTAGTCTTGACCATGTAGCCAATGTTGCGGGGCTTAATGCTGAGATCTGGCGCAGGGTTTACGCAAAACGTCACCCTGCAGAATGTAGTGCTCGATCGTGTGAATCGGCCGACCACCATCGAGCAAACGAACGGCGGGAAATCGTGAGTGCCTTCCAGACAATGCCTCCCTTTCGTTAACCGCAGTTGTGCAGAGGTGACCTCCCGTCAACTTATAAGTTCGAGGACATCCATTTCGATAATTGGAGTGGGACCGCGCTCACTAATGAAAGTTCGTGTTTATTTGCGAAAGGCTGCTTTCATTGACGTTCGGAACCATAAGTCGTAGCACTGGAATGCAGTCCGGCGGTAAGCTGTACGAATATTAGCTTCGAAAGGTTCAACGTCACCGTCCCGGCGGGAGAAACGCCAGAGATTATCTGCCAAAATGCGGAAGATATCACGGGCTTGGGAGGTGAGTTCTTCGGTGAGCTCTTGAATATTCCCTGATGTCGGTCCCAGCTGCCTGCTCGTGAGGGCACATCGTTATACTGCGTTCGAAATGTACATACTTTTACGAATATCAATTCTCCGATACGCCACGTTCGAAATTCAGATGGTTAAATTTTACAGCGGGGGTCTCACTGTTTAAAAGCCCTTATGACGCGAAACCCATCCGTAGAATCCACTTGACGCCGAAGGGAAGGGTTGTGAACGAACCAAACCGTGGGAAGGAACCGCATCAGATGCCTCCTTTGTTTCCCGCCCTCATGCTCCCCGACGAAATCATCTCCGAAATTCTTTCTCCCGCCCTCAAGGTCTCCGACGAACGATTCTCCGACACCTCCGATGTCTCTCCCTTTTCGAAATACGAGCTCTCGACCTCCGCCTACCTAGTCGTGTGCAAAGACTGGCTCCGCGTTGCCACCCCCTTACTGTACAACATCGTCGTCCTCCGCTCGCGCTCGCAGGCCAACGCGCTTGAGAAGGTCCTCGCAAGCCACCCCGAGTTTGGCGCGTTCATCCGAAAACTGCGTTTGGAAGGCGGGTACGGGATGGCGATGCACACCATTTTGAAAGCCGCACCGAACGTGACCGATGTGTTTCTGACGCTCAAGGTGTGGTCGGACGATAGTACGCAAGGGTTGTGCAAGGGGCTCCCGCTCATCAACCCCCGGCGCGTCATCCTTGTGGACCCCAGCGACACTCGAGCGCGCAAGAATAAGAATCACTGCGTTTTCACGGAAATAGGTATGTCTGGCCAAAGTGGGGGGAAGCGTTGGCGCCAGAGTTTGGCGCGAGGGCCAGACCAAATGCCGCGGGGGCTACGCGGGCCGGCACATAATCCCGACTTTGGCCCCAAAATGGCTGTCCCGTTGGCCTTCTCGTGGCATATCCCGTGCCTCCAGAAATTCTCCGGCGGGCTTTTCAAGGGACTCCAAGTCTCTCCCGCCTTGCGCCCAGTCAGGGATATTTCTGTAGCAGGATCTGGCTTTAGTTGGGTGTTCGAACAAGACATCTGAGCCTTTTGAGTAGCCACAACGAGCGTTTAGAATAGCTACCATGGCATTCAAAGTTAGCCTGTTGAGCGTTCAGATTAGCCAGTTCTCAGCGCGGGTGTCTCAAGACTTCGAACAAAATATGGAGGGCATTGATTCATAAAGAAAGACTAACAATCCCGAGCACAAAACGACTAGCTAAAAAAGGTGGAAAGATAACGTAGGTACGGTTGTGAAGTCGCTCGGAGCTCGGCGTGACTTGCAAGGGCGGCGAGGACTTGCAATTGGGACGCGTTTGCGCGGAGTCTCAGGGGTCAGACCCTCAGGGCGCACATAAGTTCCTTCCTGCTAGATGTTAGAACGTAAACTGAATTAAATTGAACACACGCACTGCTGCATAACAGGCCCAGTCAATCATTTGCTGAGACAAGCCCGGCTGAGGAGCACGAGTCAGGGACGGAAATGTGAAAGAACAGATATTCATTTACCTCCAAAAGATTATCTGTTGTAACAGCCAGCGTCGAAAACAGCAGCGCGGCTCGGCCCCGGTCCATCCTAAAGCTCATGGTGCAGGACAAGGTTGTCCAGCCGGGTGCTCCAGTTTCAGTTTCACCGCCGCCGTAATAATCGAGAATGGCAATTGGGCTTTCGACCTTTGAAGGCGCAAGACCAGAGGCAGAGGGTGGAACAGCGTTGATGAAGAGCAGATGGTCGAGGGCATCGTCTCCACGCCACGGGGCCTGTTGAATTGTCAATAGATGCAACGATAGAGACCGAAAACCACCTACTGGGAAAGAAACACGGTGGACCTGAGCCAGCACTTGAGACGGACGGACATCCAACATATTTAAGTAACCCTTTAGAGTGACATCCGCTCGGAACTGGTCCGCTCGCTGGACTTTCATCCATGCATCGATGAGGGTCTTGTCCTGTAGTCCTTGGCGCGTGCGCGGGACACCTCGGTGGAGGAGATGGTCACAGTGTTTGGATTTGAGATAGCGGTAATCCATGAGGAGGCAAGGTGAGGATGGGCTGGTCGTCTGAGGCCATTTAATGGTAGTGGGGAGAGATGTGCCGATGAAAGGCCAGGCGATCATTTGTGATCTGCCTCCGAGCTATTCTCAGGCCAATTTCATGGCCCGACTTTTACCCAACTGGAATCAACTCTGGCTTCCTGGGCGCAACAAAATGACCCTGCTGTGTACCATTCAAAAGGCCGCCTGGATCCAAACACATAGTATTCCAAGCCAGACTTACCGCCATGAAAATCAACGGCAAAACTTTCCTCCCTCCTCCTCTTCCTCTCCGTCCCCGGACATCCGCCGAAAGGCACAGAGCCAGCAACGCTAGGGAACCCCACCACCACCCTCTCAGCGCCTGGCTAAAAAATGCCATGGCTACCTCCTTCCCCAGTGGGGAGAAAGATACGACCGATCTCGATGCCGACGAGGTCCTCTGCTCCGTTCATATGCGGTACAGCAAGGTTTGCTTCTTGCTATCCATCCTTGGCATTTCTTATTTTTCTTCTTAGGCTCCGGACGATGGTTCAATTTTCGAAGGCCCAGACAGATACCACCTCTTCATGTCTATAGAAACTCCTGTCCACGCCGGCGTCGAGAGACGGTACAATACCTCTCCGTATCTCATGCTGGGACATTGGATTGGATCTCATGAAGACGGGGACGCCCCGCCTTGGACCTCCTTCCTCACCAACGATGTAGTCCATCGCTTCCGCCAGTACCGGGACTTCATGTCGCGCTTCCTCTGTGGACTCACTGACATCTGGGTCGGCGACCTTGTTAACGTTCGTTTTTTTCCGTCTATCTCTATGTATATAGCTGATCCTTGGACGTCTTATAGGCAACCATATCCCCAGCGATGATCAACTGGGCCATTGCCAACGCCAAGGGCACCACGGTTTTCTCCCAGGTGAAATATCAGCGCCGCCGTTTAATCGCAAGACTGGAGCGAGAGGAGCGCCGAGCCTCGGACACCATGAGTGTGATGGATCTGGGTGCGCAAGTGAGAGACGCCAAGTTCCCTCTCAGGAATACCACCAACTGGGTGCGGGGAAAGCGATTGCGAGCACGAGAAACCGTACAGAAATAGATATAATATATGCAATCTTATCTCATTCGCCCGTTTCCTGATCGGCTCCTGTAAATAATGTCTGCAAACATTTGGCATCTACCCTCTTTCCTCTCACCATGACCGTCCTGCTCGGACGCAATCCGTTTCCTCTGTTGGGTGAAACGAAAGTCCAAGACTTCCATCTTGGCTCCGAGAACTACGTGAACGGCACCTTTCTCCAAAGCTACCAAGATGCTGTCGGTTCTGTCCAGACCTATATGTTGAGGGGCACCCTGGTCCACGTCGAGATCCAGCAGAAAGAAAGGGTGTGTTACAGAACTCCCAGCGTGGAATGGTGCCCACTGACCCCTTCAGATCCTCGTCCTGGGCCCACCGCCCAAGATCACGGCGCCTCTGGCCCATGCCCTGTTTCTGCAGGCTGAAAAGACTCTGGATGCTCTCGCAGCAGCCTACCAAAAGGCATATCGCCCTTCCCCGGACCGAGTGCGTCTCCTATGAATAAGTTCTTCAGTAATGGCTCAGCCACCTTTGCAGCTCATTTATGAGACCAGACGCTGGACAGCGCCAGGCTTCATATTCGTGCGGCTGAGCCCCGGTGCCACCTGCATCTCTCGAGAGGTGTCCATCGACTCCCTTCGTCCCAGTCGTCGACCGGTGTGGGAGGACGAGATCCCCTTCAAAGCATCTGAAGAAGACTTACTCACCCCGGGTGCCTTCCTCAACGTCGCGATCCGGCTCTTCCACGCCGATGTGCCTTTGGGCCCCGGCAAGGTGGGACCTCAAGTGTATTTCTCGGTCAGTCTCAATTTTGTCTTCAATTGCCTCTTCTGATGAAATTGCTGCTCAGACGCAAGGCTCGCATGCCATTGCCGTTGAACGCGTAGCAAAAACCAAGGGCAGGCCAGAGTTGCACACGCCTTTTGCATGGGTGGAATGAAGGCAGACCGTCTGTATCTGTTGAATAGATGCGGAATAAAATATATTTCAAAGTAATAGTCTAACTCCGTGAGCAAACACAGGTGTACGCCGAGATCTAATACCTTTCCCAGCTCCTATGCACCATTGCGCCGTCCGCGCATCGCGGTTGCGTCTCACAGTGGATGTACCAAGGCGCTTGTGAAGAGGTTGACGCCGGAGGGCCGATGCGATGCGCGAGGGAGGATGCGCACAAAGACTAGGCGATTCGCACAAGTACTCGATCAGATAAACGTTTTTTTAGACTATATCAAAGTACTTACCTGGCTATGGAACGCTGATGCACGGACACGGGCGGTGCGCGCGAGGTGGAGCGACGGCGGCGGAGGCGCGGGAGTGAATGCGCAGCGGTGATGGCGAGGAGGAAGACGAGCCGGCGTGTGACGTGCGAGGTGAACGACCGCTTCTCGTAGTACGTCCCGAGAAGGCACGCTTCCAGGCGATGGGATCGAAACGCATGAAGCGCTGGACGGGCGCAATGTCGACGAGTGAGGATGACGGCGAGGATGACGGCGAGAAGGGAAAGGAAGGAGGGCGGGGGTGTATTTGAAGGATAGGGTGCGAATAGCAGCACTCCTCGTACTCGCGCTCGGTAGACGCAGTGGCCGGGGAGGAATTTGAAGTCGGTACCGAGCGGCGCGTTCATCGTCTCGGGTGGATCCGCAGGCCGCCGAGGTCGCGCACGACGAAGTCACGCACGACGAAGCCACGCAGGGCGCCCGTCGTGGAGTCGAAGCGCAAGAGGGAGTTCTGCGTGTGCGCCTCGAAGACGACGCCGTTGTGCAGCGTCGGCGGGATGAGCGCTTCACAGGCGAGGCGGACGGAGGTAGCTTCAATAAGGTGAATCAGATTATTATTTCAAGGCGGTACTAGGAAGCGCGTACCTGTCCAGGAACGTCGCGCGCTTTGCTTCGGTGTCGAGTCCGAATACGTGTTCCACGGCCGAGACACCAGCGGGCACGCCGGCGTGGCCCATCTTGAGCAGCGCCGCGACGACGATGATGTTCTCGCCCGGCGCGGGGACGAACTCGTTCCGGAAGATCGCGGTGGACGCGGATGTGGCGGAGGGGAAGCGCGCCAGCAATGGTGCCGCAAGCAGGGTTGCGCCGGCGCCGCGGAGGGTGGTGCATAGTAGCAGCGTGGGGGCTCCGTAGGCGTTGTCTGGAGAGGTTGAGGTGAGTTGACTAGTAACTAGCAGGGAACTCACCTAAAACCCGGAAAAGTACGAAAATTGACTTCAAGCGTTATTCTCCAAGTTGAGGTTGATGGGCCCAAGTCAAAGGGGCGTCGTGGGGAGCGTAGTAGGCTCGGAGGGGGCTGCAAGGACTAAGGGATTCGATCCAGAATTGAGTAAGAAATCGGAATTTTGAGGAATGACCAAAACAGCCTCACCTGGGTAGGGAGCGGTTCGTCACTGAACAACGCGTTCGATGGGCCCATTTCCATTGGGGCGCTGGTGAGGAGGTCCTAGGGTCAGAGGGCGCTGCAAACACTAACAGATTCGAGCAGGAATTCAATAAAATGTGCGAATTTTCAGGCATGAGGAAAACTAGCTTACCTGGGTAGGGAGCCCCTTGTCGACACCCGACGCGGTCGATGGGTCCAGTTCCAACGGATTGTTGTTAAGGACGTAGTAGGCTCGGAGTGCGCTGCAGATACTAGCCGATTCGAGCAGGGATTCCATGAGATATGTGAATTTTCAGACATGAGCAAAAATAGCTTACTTGGTATAAGGTACTCATTCATGGCGTTAACGCCGCCGCCGAACGGGCAGCGAGACATGCGCGCAGCATAGGAATAGCGTCGGGGGTCCGTAGGCGTCATCTGTAGGGCCTGGTTGAGGAGGTTTGGGTATAAATTGAGCAAGGATGGATAATATCACTGAAAATGCGTACTTTGCGATGTGACCCGGAGATTCCGGGTGTTTAAGGCTTTCAAGGCGAGCGATGCGTGCGCGACGCCGACGGGCGGGACGGGGGTCTCTGGGGGGTAGTCTGTTCCTTGGTTTTAGGTAGATTAGGGAGGAATTGAGGATAGACTCACCAGACAAAGAATGCATACTTCGAACTTACTCCCCAAATGTTGTGCTCATTCCTGAGCTCGGCGGCAAGCCAGGTGTGCGTAGCGCATGTGAGTGACGGGTCGGCATCCGGGGGCATCATCTGGGGGGCAACAATGAGCTGGGTTCAGCCCGAACTTGAACAAATTTCACCGGAAGGAGGGTTTGTATATTTTGAGTGGACCAAAAGATCTAGTTGTTCTTGGCATCCCCAGCCTGCTGGTTGGGTGCAGCGCTCAGAGGAGGCTCAAGAAAGCGTGGGCCACGTCGGGGAGGCGGAATGGGTAGGTTGAGGCGGCGGGCGATGAGGGAGAAAGAGAGAGAGAATATGAAAGCTGTGCAACTTCCCCTTTCGGCCTTGCTCTCAACCACAACACACAGACGCGTCGACGCGTCTTGTTGACTCCCAAGCCGCGGGAAGATAACGCGTTCAGTAACGCCTCTAGCGTCACGGAAAGTGCAAGACGTCTTGCACTTTTAGACGCCCGACTCCCGCCTTGGGGTCGCCTGCTCACGTCCTCTGCTGCTTTCACATCCCGCATGCCCCTCGCTGCTCTCCCTTCCTCCACGCTGCCCCCGTCTCGTCCCCATGCCCTTCCTCTCGCCGCAGTCCCTTGCCTCCATCATCGCCAGCCTGGAGGCTCAAGGTGCAATCGTGCCACCCGAATTGCAAGCTGCTGCTGCACCTGCGCGCGCTCATCCCCGGCTCCCAGCTCCCAATCTCCCACCTTACAGAGGAACCGATACATCTCTGTCAGCTACCCAAGCAGCTCACCAACCTCGCTTCTTCATTCCATCTCGGCGGCACGTTCTGCCTCTGCCTCGACGCGGCGCTAGCATGCCTCCGGACACGATGGAAGTCGATGAAGATTGTAAGTTCCTTGCAGGCATTGCACGGACGTTGTACTGACCACCATTAGTTTCCGTCATAGCTCTACGACTGCGGGCGCCCCTCCCCAGAATACCGGAGCCTAATACCGGAGCTTGCACGCGCACCGCGTTCCCCTGCGCGCTCGCCGTCGCCGCCGCCGCCTACATGCTCACCATCGTCTCCCTCGTCGCGGCGCTCGCCGTCTCCTTCCTCGCCGCGGTCCTCGCGTTTCAGCTCGCCAACGTTGGCGGGGAGCTCCCCAATCAAAAAAGGCATGTCACCGTGTTTTTGTGCGCAAATGACGAATTGCTAATCTATTCCTTCCCCACCCAGTACCCTCGATTCTCCCTCCTCTCCAAATTCCGAATCGCTGGGAGTTTTCTGAATCCTTATCCCCCCTCTCCCCCACCCCGCCGCTCTCCCCCGCCGGGTCGCAGGTCCTCGGAAAACGTTTCAGACCTGACGATGAGGACGAGGAGGAGGACGAGGAGGACGATGAGGACGATGAGGAGGACGAGGAGGACGAGGAGTACTGCAACAAGCGCCGGGGACGCGCTGTCTGCAAACAGAAAAAGATCAAGCTTACCCTGCCGCCTGTGGGGCATGCTCGCAGAAACGGCGGTGTCCCTGGAGATGGAGGCGGTGGTGGTGATGGTGGAGGAGGTCCCCCGGCGCACATGTGGACGGAGGACTGCGTGCGCCGGGGGGATAGAGGGCGCATCGGGGACGCGTCTTCTATTGGGTGTGTGCCCTGCCAGGCAGGTGCCTGCCAGGGATGTGATCGTGATCGCGCTGCGACTGCTGCTAGCACCTCAGCTGTGATGGGTCCTGGGGCAGACACCTCTGGGTCTAGTGCTGGAAACCCCGAGAAGCAGACAGGAGGAAGGAAACGGCGTCAGGACGCTGAGTGGGTCCATGATCCCGACGGCGGTCCTCCCATCACCAAGGCTGCGGGCAGGGTGTTGGTCAAGATGGCGGGTATATTCAATCGGGACGGGCGCACTGCCCTTGAATCCATCTTACGCGGGCCTCCCAGCACCTCAGTCAACGGGTCTATCGACCGCACCGATGTCGGTGCGCTGGTGACTTTCCTCAAAGGACGTTCCGATGCAATGAGGCTGCTCGAGCTTGACCTCATGTTGGGCCTCGTGCAGCTGGCTCTCAACGTTGATTCGTGTGTCCCTTCCTCTCTACTTCCTGCGTTTCACTGATGTACAAACTGCAGTGAACAGCGACGTGCAAAGCTCGCTGGCAAACCTATAACCAAAGTCGCCCTGGCCAAGAAATTCACGACACGCTCTGTCTCTCGCCAAGTCTTTTCGAATTGGCTCGGGTGGGGCCAGCGCCTACTTCTTCTGGCCGGTGGAGGTGAAAAAACCCGTATATTCGAATTTTGATAGAACTCATTGTCGCTCAAGGTACCTTGGGCGTGCTGGTGATCTTTGCCGCCTTGGACATGCGAACATATATCACACAGCCGGAGCGCCTATCCAACGTCGATATCGTTTGTCTAGCAGGCGCTCTTCGGGAAGCGCATCGTGAGTTTCCCTTCCTACCTATAATTCATCTCTCAACTCTTATGCAGACCACAAATGGCTGCCACTCGTCCAGCGCTTGATGCTGCCCCTGAACTACATACGAACGTCAGCTGGTTACATCCAGAGTCTTCAACTCCATTTCGTCAAACCGCTCGGCGGTGAGCAACTCGAGGAGAGGATCCACTTCGGATTCGGCGACCCTTTAGTCTCGGACGCGGTCTTCGATGATATCCAGACCAAGTATGTGCCCTTCTTGTTTTACTTGATGTTTGCTTACATTTCACAGTCTCATTCGTCCGGTGCCTCGTGGGAAACAACAAACTGTTCCTTCTCCAGAGACCGTTCCTTCTCCGGAGGACGCGCTTATCGACTTCCATCTGCCTGTACGGGCTCCCGCCTGGGATTTTAGCGATAAAATCATTTTCTGGAAGGCGCTCATTGACCCGGAGGAGGTAGGCTTACCCAAGCCCGTCACCATTAAAACCCCTTTCAAGTGGAAGAAGACAAGCTTACCCTTCGAAAAGAAGACTCGGCATGAATGGACAGAAACGCAGCGCGGTTATGCTGACAAGGCACCTCTGGCGACCAGTCTGAAGGACTTGGAAAGTAAAGTGAGTCACTACCCTTGCCTTTATCTGGTAAATCTGCTAATCGACTTCGAATAGCTCAAAGGCATCCACCGATCTGGGACTAGCGCCCCAGGGCAATACGTGGAGCTAAATTCGGATACGCTAGAGGGGTATGTTTTCGCTTTTTGAATGACGAATCGCTCTCAGTTAATTGGTACCTAGCAACGCTCTCTTCATTCGGGATGCAAACGGGAAACTCGTTTCTCTGTACTTCAAAATTCCTGAGGACTACATCGCCAGCCTCAAGGCAGCGCAAGATCACATCCACGCCATCCTCCACGGTGAATGGAAAGACGAGAAATCCCGTGCCGCGGCATTCAAATATTTGTCTTTACATTACTCATGGTACTGTCGATTTGCGGAAAATGTAAGAATAATCTGGATCTCAATACCTAACACTAAAAAATTCCCAGGGCGATAAAGCTCCCAAAGACCTGCATCCTAACAAATGTCGAAAGAAAACTGTATCTCGGGTCAATATTACGCAGCGAGTTCCCCACCAGACGCAAGAAATATCCCAGGATCCAGAAGAGTATGTCGCACTGGCTGATGCTTTTACGGGGTATTTCGAGATCGTCAGCGAGGCGGTGAGCGTCTTTGTTCGGTCTATTACAACCTTATTGATAGTGAGTAGATGGCGGTTTACCTTCCAGAAGAAACGAATGAGCTGAAGATGTTTGTGGAAGAGCTCCCACTGGCCGCCACCTCCCCCTGCTACCCGTTCGCTGGTTTTGTCGCCAACATTTCCTCTTGTACATGGGCCATCGCGACGCGAAGGACCTTGAGCTCTGCCTCATCGCGGCTATGGGGGACCATACCGGAGGACAGCTTTGCCTCTTCGAGGCCGGTCTCAAATTCGATCTCAAACTCGGAGATGTGCTGGTCTTTCGGTCCGGCGAGATGACGCATTTTAATTGTCATTTCGAGGGGTATCGAATGACAGTTGTGCTTCATACTGATCGTGAGGTGCTGAAGTGGACGACCAAATTTAATGGCTGGGGGGCGTATGTAGTTAATCATCAGCGAGAGGCAGGGAATGAGTCGGAAGACGACGATAATTAAATTTTCAAATGATTTTTTCTTACCCCTAGAACAGTTTCTTTCCTGAATACTATGTAGCCTACTATTCTACCGTCTCTGAACAATAATTGGGGTCGCCCAGACCTGCTTGACTAAAGCCGAAATAGCCGAATCTTGTTTAGGATTGCATGTGACCCGAACCAACCAACCTCCGTCTCGAACTCCACTGTCGAACAAAGGTACGCGCATTGTTTGAGTACCCCTACACATCTCACATCTGCAAAGGGTCCTCCCTTGTGTTTCAAGTAATGCTTGATACTTAGATGTCAATTATTTATTTTAATCATACACGTATGTTTCCGCGCGCTCTCTCGTTGCTTTCTCTAACTCACTTTCTCAGATAATGGGTTTGGTACCCTGTTACTGCCCCGACTGTAGTGGACGAAAAGTGGCACGTAGCACCAAAAAGGGCCACGAAGACCGACAACAACAACTTGCAAGCGAGCGCGCATACCGGCCATTGTTGCCTGCAAATGCTCCGGTACCTGCCGCCACTTCTGGCCCCTCCAGTCCTCCGCCTGTACCGCCTGTGAACTACGACCACGACCCAGCTCGGGGCTTCAACCCTCCAAAGCCACCACCGATTTCGACAATCCAACAGCCTTTGCCAGAGGCAACCGTGCCTCTAGATGATCCACCGACACCTCCGGAGGGCAGATCAACACCGCCGCAAATGTCTCTTGACCCATCAGGTCCTGCGCTATATCTACCTGCGCGGATACTGCGATTACCTGCCCAGAAACAGGCAGAAGCATTGGCTGCGAGAGATGCTGGGGAGGAGCAGGGGCGGGAGCTCATTCGAGTTGCTCGCTTAGCTGCAGCGCTGGACCCTCCTCCCCCGATAGCAGACGATGACTGGGAGGACCCTCCAGAGGAGGAGGACGATCCAGCAAACATACCGATACTCCAGGCTCCTGGAGAAACACCGGCGCAGACACCTACGCAGGCTGTGATCCACGATGATGACATCTACCGCGTACCATCCCAGCTCGCTCCCCCCCTTCCAACTAGCCAGGACTTGCACAGTCATCCGGCTGCGTACATCCTCTACTTGCTTGTTCTGTGGCTTCACACCGTCCAACATCTTTCTTTCCGAGGATGTGAGGTCGTCCTCGTCACCGTTGGGCTCATCATAGAGTCTGTTGGCGTAGTCATGAACCCCCACATGCTCACAACGCTCCCCGCTGTCATGCATCATATCGGTGCGGAGCCCACCTTCCAGACGCTGCCCGTATGCCCCCAATGCTTCGAGATTTTCCCTCTCGGCACAGATCAATCGACAACTTGCTTGCGCTGCAAAATTTCCCTCTTCCATCGAGCAGCGCCAACCAAGTCTCGTGGCCCTCCCTCCCCTCCTAAACCCCTTCTGCAGTTCTCGACAAAATCCATTGAGGAGCAGCTGAAAGACATGCTGGCGGTCCCCGCAGTCGAGGCCGAAATGGATCTCTGGAGGAAGAAGCAGAGGACACCGGGCGTCTACGAAGACTTCTTTGACGGAAGAATCGCATCCGAGATTGTGGGTCCCGATGGTCTGCCCTTCTTCAGACGCGGTGAGACACCCTTCTCTGCGCCTGACGATGAACTCCGAGTTGGCCTTTCGCTCGGAGTTGACTGGTACGTCCGCACCGAAAATCATATGTTATCTTACTTACTTACTCTTGGGAATCATTCCAGGTTCTCCTATCTTCGTAGCCAAATCGCCCCATCTCACACTTCGGGCCCGATGTCCCTGAATGTTATCAACTTTCGTTCCTTTCTACGGTATGCATTTCAGACCAGAACCCACTGCCTCATGAATTCTCACTATGTTCTAGATATCGCACCTCCAATCTTATTCTGCGTGGTATCATGCCTGGCCCGAAAGAGCAAGACCCAGACCAAGTCCAGCGTTTTATGCGCATACTTGTGGACGAGTTACTCCGTTTGTGGCTGCATGGTGTGGTCGTCCAGACTCCCGAGCACCCTCTCGGTCGTCTGCTGCGCATCATCCTAGGGTGTCATTTGCGACAAACCTGCAGCTCACAAGATGGGGGGTTTTGGCTCGCATAGCCATCGGTTCTTCTGTACAAGATGCTGGATTACCCAGCAGGAGAAGACCACCCGTGCTGCGTTTGAGAAAGACGGCAAGTGAGGCTCCGTTTCGGATGCGAATCACTTACACTTATTCAGGATTCCGGACGCGGACTGATAAAGAACATCGCCAGTCGGGGGACGAGTACCTAAAGAAGACCACTGACGCTGCACGTAAGGCTTTTGTGCAGGAGTTTGCTGCACGCTTTTGTCAGCTTTCCCGATTGCCCTACTTCGACATATGCCGCATGATCGTGATAGATCCCATGCACAACTTGCTGCTCGGTGAGCTTACCCTTGGTTATTACCTTCCTCGCTCATTAAACCTTACAGGCCTTATCAAGACTCACTTTTATCAAATCTGGGTCTTGCACAAGGTACTGCGTAAGACCAAGGAAATGCGCCGTTTTCACGCTCTTCTGGCTGAGGTAAGCAGACTTGATAATCATTGCGACCGAGTTAACCCTCTCCTGCCTAGCTTCACCTTCCAGCTTTTCTAGGACGACTACCTGGTTTAATGGGTGTTCCTGCTGGAGGGTCTCTCACCGCTGACCAGTGGATGGTTGCCGCAGTTATCGTTTGTCCTATTTTGGTCAGTGTGTCATGCTCACATCGAGCTCGAACTTATGCATCAGCATCACCCTAGATGCCCCAGATATGGGCCGAATACATGCCAGAGGATACTGAGGAGGTCATTCCTCGGCGCATTTCCAGCATCAAGAGCTCAATCATAGACAAGAAAGCCCGCACTGCAGCTGCTCGCAAGAAGAAGGCCGTTGCAACGGCAGCCACTGCAGCAGACAAAGAAGCGGCAGGAGAGAGGTTCCGAGCCGCACGCCCAGCCCGGGCCCGAACTCAAACAGATCGTGCCAAGGTGTGATGTTATTTAATATTCGGGGGTGCCCGGAGACGTACTGACTAACGGTCAAACAGGAAATGGATGTAGACCCGGATCCGGCTGGTGCGCCTGACGCAGGGGCTGCAGGCCATGATTCAGACGATCCGGAATACAACAACAGCCCCCCTACCGGTAGCAAGCGTCGAAGGCAAGATGATGGTGGAGAGGATTCGGATGAGGAGGAGGAGAGGGAGGCTCGCGCAGCCCCAAATCTTCACCCGGACGACATGAGCAACTTCTGCAAGCTCGCCTCCGCTGTCAAACTCCTCCTCGGCCATCCCATCACAGATGCACAAATCGACGAGTCAGACCGCCTTTTAAGGTCTTATCTTCTAGAGCTAATGACGGTAGGCATCCTTCCGTTCGGTGTGATATCTAGTCTCAAAGTCCCTCTAGCTTTACGGTCAAGACGTCATCAAACCCAATCATCATTACGCCACTCATACCGCGGAGAACGTTCGTGATTATGGGCCCTTGCAAGAGTTCTGGACATTCCTTTTCGAGCGAATCAATAAGGTCCTCAAGAGTTACAACTCCAGTAATCACTCAGGCGGAGAGCTAGAGACGTCTTTCTTTCGAGAATTCCACCGCACTATACAAACGTCTCGAATCGTAAGCATCCTTGTCATTATTTCCTTCCCGCTCTCACAAAAACTGTCCAGCTCGCACAAGCGAGTACTAGCGCGGCCGACTCGCCACTGGCAAAGTCTGTAGATGCCATGTACAAAGCTACTGCAGATGATCGCGGAACCATCCAGGCCCTCGCACGTCAATTAGATAAGGCTCAAGAGGACGGTATGTGCTTGTGCTGGGTCCTCCTGTTCAAAACACCTCATCTCACGCGCTTCCTCAGGTGGAATAAACTTCCAGCTCAGCCCTAAGTTTTCCATTGGCGCTGTCGATGGGACTATCTTCCATCTCACTCTCAGGGCGCTCCAAATTCAGCTCCCTCGGCTGAGTATACGCTCGTGGCTATCTGTTCCACCACCGTCTGCTCCACCCTCCCTCCCACTCTTCAATATGATGAAACGCTTCCCGTACGCAATAATAGCTGGCCATCGCTATACCGCCTCAATACACGCCAAAGCCCCATTTGACTCCTATGTTCTTGTTCGCACCCATGCCCTCCCGGACGCCGCTGTGTGGGCAGGAGAGCTTCGGGAGATCTTTGTTGTCGAGGAGCCCCTGATCGGTATCCACCACTATGGCTTCATGGAGTGGTTTGTGCGGGCCGATCCCGGCCTAGCTGCGGAGACTGTATGGGCGAACTTGTACGTTCCAATACACCACCATTGTTCCTTGCGCTTATTCCTCCACCACATAGTCCTCATCTCCGCGTCGATGTCTGGAAAGCTGATGAGCACATTCGCCCTAGCACTCCTGGTCCCAGTAACCTTATCCAGCTTGATGACATTCTCTGTCATGTAATACGTCGTAATGCTACCATCCAAGACACAAAATGCTGGATTACCGTTGCGGTCAAAGCTTAAGGTCACTTCTTCCATACATATTGTCATTGTGTTTCTGACGCACTTTTATTTCAATAGAGATACTTGTATAATTAGACGACTTCGGGAACAATTTTAATACCAAGGAGGGCAAGAGCCTGGGCGTCGAAGTCGGAATCCGGAATAGCCAGTTTGAAGATCGTGAAGCTGGGTGGGTCCGCGACCAGCTCTCCCTCACCTTGGTGAGTCTCCGCCCAAGCCTGATTGACGCAGGACACATAGGGTGCATGCTTCTTAGGAGGGCCCTTTAGGCTGTTTTCGGGAAAGCCGCGGAAACGATCAACACAGAACGCATCCTTGCGGAGATCTTTGCCTCCTGAACTCGGCCGGTTTTTGCCCCCCACCGGAAGCTTTTTCGGCACATCCTCCTGACGCTCCAGAGTGTCCAGGACCCCGTAGAAACGATCCAGCTGTGCAAGGTGAGTAAAAATCCCATTATTTTTCTCAAGCTGACGCACCATATCACTGCGCCATTCAGGCTTGCAGCACTCCCTGCCACGTTTAGGATCCCCACTGGCTCCTTGAGATGCAGTCCACTCCTCTGGGTCCGCCTCCCCAGCGTCCGTGCCATCCTCGGAGCCCCAGTCTGCATGCACTAGAGCTAATGCTCCAACGCAGTTCTCTGGGCCGTACTTGTCCTCCAGCTTATCAATAACGGAACGACGGAGAGTCGCAGTCTTAGGAAACATTGGTAAGTCTAAAAGAATGTACGATCGAAACTGCCCTGACTCACCCTTTTAGTTCGATTATCGACACGATTTCGGAACATCTTGTGAGCAGCGGCGGCAGCGTATTTGGGATCAGTCTGTGCTTTATACGCTTTTTGCTTAGTGGAAAAGTGCTGTACGGCGGCGAGCGCAATCAACACCTCCAGCTCCTTATTCAAGTCACCGCAAGATGCGGGCAAAGTGCGTTTTGCCTGAGTGTAATGGTCAGAGAAGACATTGCTGACTGAACTGGGACAGACGCACATTTTCGTTGCTAATTACCAGCTTCACGGTCGCAATCACGAGAGGCTGAGCACCGTTTGCAGTGCCCTTCCAAGTGGGATTGAAGAGCTCCACGCCATTCTCGTCGACTCGGGGAGGCTCACCCGCGTTCAGTGGTCCTGGAACTTCACACTTGGGATGTGACATGCCCAGGAGGCCCAGCATCGCAGCTACCACGGGTTTCTAACGAACGGTAAGTTGTGCTTTGGTTGTGAGCTCAAGAGACAAATACTGACGAATATGGGTGGGGGAATTTTGAGCTTGCCCCTAGCTGCAGTGATCTCAGCGCGCTGCCGGGAGCGTTCCTCCTGGAGCTGTGAAGTCTCCTCTCGCAGACGTGAGTGCTCCTCCTGCAGCTGCTTGATAGTCTCATGGAGAGGTTCGACCTCGGCTTTCATCCCTAGTGCAACCTCGGACTTCAGCCGTTCCACCATCGTCCCCCACTGCATCATAAAGTGAGCTTGTTTGGGTCTTTCTAGAGCAGAACCCCGGGCCGACACTGACCGAATGTTTATCGCTAGATTGCCCGACCTGCTGCTGAGGCGTCTCAGAGGTGTTTTCGTCGTCGTTCAAAGGGTCACAAAAGCAGCTTCCGCCAGCGCATACACAGGAGGATGCCTCACAAATGCATCGCGGCCCACAAGCACAGTCGTGTGCGTTGGCCAGGGGGTCTCGAATCGGGTCAAAGGTCGGTGCCCCCGTGCTTGGATATACATCCTGTCCAAACATGTGAGCGCTTTCCTGTACAGATTGAGGAGATCCCTGACGTTATACTGGTCAATATGCAGACCCGAGCGGCTTCCTGCGTGATTATTCCCAAAGTTCTAGAAGAGAAGGTAAGCGTCTAATACAGGGAGTCGCTGCCGGACACTAACAAAAGACATAGGTGACGTCCCGTCGTAGTACTGCAAGCATGGTGAGCGACTGCAAAGCCAGGAGAATGCCTACGAACCTGATTTTGCCCAGGTTGGTGACCGTATTGGGAATACTGTTCCATGGCAAGGTGGGCGGTGGGCACTATAGACGTGAAGGTGAGTCCATTTATAGTGGTTTTCTGACCGGCCCTAACATATATTCACAGCCCATGCGGTGTGCGGGAGCGCGGAACAATTGTGCCGTAATTGCGAGAGTGGAACGAGGTGGCGGGGCGCACCGGATGGGCGGGGGCGGGTGCGACGGGCGGCAACTTACTTTAGCCTGAGTTTGGCTTTCCCAATAGCACCAATTTCCCCCATCATAGCTTGTGAAGGTGCCCTAGTTTGCCTCCCGGAGGCCAAATGTTTCGGCCCAGTGCCCTCGTGAAAATCCCCAATTTCGCTTAACAGCTCTTTTTGAAAAAACTGAGTTTTGCCCATGGGGCTGTTGGAATGGCTCCTCAAACTCCCCTGAACCTGTTGGCATGGGTGCAAGAATGGCCAGCTAAGCCGTTATCTTGGCCCCAGAATGGCCCGGGGCCCGTGTTGATTTGCAGGAGAATCGTGTTTAGGCAGAAATCAATGTCTTGAGTATGTCTCTGAAAGTCGTATCGAATGGGGAGAACTTGTCCATGCCAGACTTTGTAGAAGGTCTCCGTGGGCAAAATAGATATTATTGTGTGGCCCTGGGGGGCAAATTTGGGGAGATGTGTCGCCGCCCGAGTATAGCCCCAGCGCCGGCTATTTACTAATCCCGACTTGAGCCACCCGAGATATTATTTAATCTCAACTAAAGCCACGAAAGACTTTTCCTTGAAAACGCAGTGAATGTGACTGGCCTGACGAAGGTTCTCCTGACCTGCGCTGCCAAATGGGACAATCTGGTGCATAATTCGCTAACTGGCCCACGCCTCCCCCACTCTGACATGCCTGATTTGGACGACGATAAGATGTCATCAAAGATAAGCCCGAAATAGAAGTCTCGGCCGGTGGGGCGCGTCTAGATGGCGCACATCTCCCTGCCTCCATCAGCTCACTCGGTGAGTGGTTATGCCGACCGGCGGGCCTTCTGTAACATCATTTATCGTTTTGAGTCGCTTGAGTTCGACTCCGAGTGCGCGCATTTAGCATCTAAAAATAGTTTTGCCTTGCGCTCCGTGCAGCGGGCCCAGCGGCGAGCGCAGCACCACGCAGTGGGCCCCGCGGCGAGCGCAAGGGGGGTCCACGGGGGTCTCCCCCGTGTAAGAGGTCTCTTATCCTCTCAATAAGCTAAAAAAAACCCCGCAACACGAGAAAAAAAATATTAAGAGCTCCACGCAGTGGGCCTCCGCGGCGAGCGGAAGCACCACGCAGTGGGCCTCGCGGCGAGCGTTTGGGGGTCCGCGGGGGTGTCCCCCGCGCCTCAGAAACATTATTTTTCTACTTATTCCTTATCTCTCGCACGCGTACGGCATCCTTCCCCTTTAGGATGTCAGAGTGGGGGAGGCCAAGGGGGGTTTAATTCGCTGCCCCTTCTATCGCGCTCTGACTCGTTCCTCTACAGCGCGTGTTCGACTTCCCGTATCTGGGCTACTATCGGGACCCTGTGTGGATCATGCGGGCGGTGGAGCTTGCGAAGGCTCTGGGACGGTCTCAGTCCATTCGCACCATCCTTCTCCCGCAACTGTTCCAAATTCCATCCTACTTGAGTCACCTACGTGATATCCCCAGCTTGCAGGTGTTGCAGTTTAAGACTCGACCCCACGTGTATGTTACGCGGTACTGCGACAACGATCCACGTTTGAAGGCGTTAGCTTGTTACCCGTGAGTCTCGTTTCACCTTCCGAGTCAACTTGGACATATCTAAGGACGCGTATTAGCCCCGAACCCACAGAACCGCCTCAAAACCCCAACATACCTGATATCGCGCCGTCGTTGAACCCCTCCTTCGTTCCGCTGGCCTCTGCGTCGCAGGATACGCGGGACGCGATCCTGGACCGCGTGTTCTTCTTCGCGATGCACGTGGAAGCGCGCCAACCGACCCATGGGCAGCCCAAACCCGAATCCAATGGCTCGCGCCTCGTTATACCCCTCGTATCCAAAGAGTTCAACGTGCGTCCCTCCCTCCAACCATTGAATGGACTCTTACATTTCACACACAGCGACTCGCCCTCCGCCATCTGTACGAACGCCCCAACGTACACAGTTATGGCAGCGCAAGCCTGCTGGCCGCTCACCTCTCAACCCATTCCGACCTCGGCGCGTTCATAAAACACATCGACCTGGGGCTCAGCTACCCGCAGGACAGACGCACGATCATCTCGTATGCGACGAATCTCCAACACCTCGAGTCGACCTCTGGGTCGCTCGAGTTTTATCAGCTTTTGGGCTGCACGGCGGGCAGGTCCTTGGAGCGAGCGGCGTTCAGGTTTGAAGAGGGTAAAATACCTGCGTCGCTCCTCGCCAATTTCACAGCGCTGCGCGAGTTGTCGTTGTCGGCGCCTTGGACCACGTTTGAACAACCGGACACAATTTTCGCAGTGGATAACTTGCACACCCTTTGCATTGAGGCGCGGCACTCAGGTCTCTCGCTCCTGCGTGCTCTTTCTGGGGTTCGGTAAGCACGCGCCCTCCTCGCTCGATGTCCTGGCACTCATAATGAGCCTTTTATGTACGGCAGCCTCCCGGCGCTGCGCACCCTCCGGGTAAAACTTCAATACAGCGTCGGCTCTGACATCGACTCTAGCGTCGCCAAATTCTTCGCTGCGCACGGAAGCGCCCTCACGCACCTCTCGATCCCGTTCGACCATGTTCTGCTCCCAGATTGGAAGCTCTTCGACGTCTGCCGTGCACTCGTAGAGGTCAAGTTCGACCACGTTAGTTGCTGGTGTCCAGTTTCTCCTCGTTTTGTTTTTGAAATGATAAACGATTCCTCAGATTATGTTTGTGGATGACGCCACCCTCACCTCCGAGGTTCTTACCTGCGTGACACCGCACACCGGACTGGTCAAAATGATTTTGTTCAGCAATATTATCAAGTGCGTCCCTCCTCATTTCGGCCTTCTGCAATTCAATATGGCCACATGAAAGGGACCCCGACGACCTCGATCCCGCCTTGTTCCCTGCACTGCGAGAGGTCCAGATTGCCGACTGTTCTTGGCCCACTACCGAGTGCGTATATCCTACCTCGCTCCAAGTGCGAGAACGCTGAAGCAAATCAAATTAGGCGTGCAATAGCAAAGAGCGAAGTCGTTCCGTTGGCCGAGGCGTGGTTGAAACAGGGCATCAATCTGACTGATTCGGCCGGGCAGCATTGGGTGCCAAGGGTTAAGAGGGCAAGGGGGCGGTAGTGCTATTTGGGTATTGTAATGTCTGCTTCTTTCTGTGGCGTGGAGGAACCTGCCGTACTCGAATCGAGAAAGCCTCTGTACATGATGTGCAACACCAAATCTCACGATATTGAATCGATTATAGACCCCACTGCGGGAAATTGATCTCCTTGGGGTGTGGTGACTACAACGCCCCCGCGGAAAATGAACTCGAGCAATGGCACCGTGCCCACTGTGGGCCGAGTTAGGGGCTTCGGAATTTCTTTCTCCGGCCGGAAAAGGAAGGAAGACTTCCTAATTCAGAAGTGCCTGGGGTTAGGGTTGTCTCTCTCTCTTCCGGATCTTCGAGTTCTTCGTGCAAGTCCCATGCAGCGGCTAGGATTGCGGGTCCTTTCGCGGACATTAGGCACTCGCGGCTACGCCATCCCTGCAACAAACGTTGTCAATATCGTGGAAGTTGGCCCCAGAGACGGCTTGCAGAATGAAAAGGGCGTGATACCAGTCAGCGTCAAGGCAGAGCTCATTACGCGCCTAGGAAGGGCTGGCGTCCAAATCATTGAAGCCGGAAGCTTCGTCAGTCCGAAATGGGTTCCGCAGGTACGCTATTGACTCGATCATATGCGGGCAAGTCCTCAAACGCCGGGCACGGAAGATGGCAGGAACGGCAGACGTACTCTCACAGATGGAGCGCCTGCCCAACGTCCGCTACCCCCGTTCTCGTGCCAAACCAGAAGGGTTTGGACGCGGTGACCGCCCTGCTCGCAGAGCACCCCGTCTCTCCATCGCTAACGGACGAGATCGCGATATTCACCGCCGCCACGGACGCATTCACGCGGGCGAACCTCAACACTACTACGGCCGAGTCACTAACGCGGCTGGCACCCGTGGCGCGTGCGGCGCTCGACCGGGGTCTACGGGTGCGGGGGTATGTGAGCGTTGTCATCGCGTGTCCGTATTCCGGGCGGGTGGACTACGTGCGCGTGCGCGAGGTCGCGAAAGCGCTGCTCGACATGGGGTGCTATGAGGTCAGTCTCGGGGACACTGTGGGGATGGGGACGCCGAGCCAGGTGTCCCAGATGCTCGAGGAGGTGAAGAAGGACGTCCCTGTCGGGAAATTGGCTGTGCGTTTGTATCTCGATTCATTATGTTTTGAGTACTGACGCGGGGCCGCAGGGACATGTACGTGTTCCACCGACTCTCCCGCTCCCCTGGCTACTACTGACACTCGCTGTAGTTCCACGACACCTACGGCACCGCCGTCGCCAACGTACTCACTGCGCTGGACCACGGAGTGCGGACTATCGACGCCTCCATCGGCGGCCTCGGAGGTTGTCCGTACTCCCCCGGTGCAACGGGTAACGTCGCCACGGAGGACGTGCTCTACGCGCTCCAGGGCTCGCAGTACCACGTCGCCGGCACCGTCGACGGTACCATTGACTTGGAGAAGATGGTCGACATCGGGTGGTGGATCAGCGGGCAGCTGGGGCGGGAGAGTACCAGTCGAGCGGGGCGTGCGATTCGGGCGCGACGGCTGCGCGAGGCGGAACTGAAGGCGAAATTGTAAATTTACAGTGTATTTTATCCCAGCCTTGTATCAGTGGCAGTGTAACACGTGACCCGTCGCGTCGTTTGTTCCCCGCTATCTCCCTCACCGCTCTCCTCCAGCCCTCGTCTCTCACAATGCGCAGAGCACAAAGCGTACGCAACTACGGACGCCCCTCTCTTGCTATCGGCGCAGACGACCTCGGCGTCCTCAGAGAAGGAAACGAATCCAATGAGGACGTGCTTCGACGACAGTTAATCGACAAGGACCGCGAGAATGACCGGGTTTGTTGTTCTGAGAACGGGAAACTGGCATGGAAACTCACACCTCGATACAGCTCCAGACGCAAGTGCAGACTCTCCAGGCCCAACTAGCACAGCGGCCACCAGTAGAAACTATTCAAGAGCTAGAAAGAGAGCACAAGAGTTTGGGGCTGTTGCTTGACGGAACGCAGCGTGAAAACGAACGATGCATGGCCGAGATCGAACGGTTTGTCTCGTGCACTGACGCGTCTCCGCACATTGACCCTTTTCAGGGGCAAGGCCCGCGAGAAAATGCTGGAACGGGAATTGACTAAACTGGCTGGAGAGAATTGGCAGGTGCGTAGTTTGGTCTTTGTAGCTCACAGAGCACTCAGAATTCTCCCCACAGTCCGTGCTGGACATCACGCCAGCGAGCGCACCGACGATGAATGGGCGGTCAATGCTCCACCAGCGCTCTAATACCCTCGGTACCATGCCCTCCCCCGTTTTATCCCATGCCCAAGCACAGAAAACGGCAGGGGCTGCGACCTCGAGCGAGCCGCCGGGGCCTGCGGATCATCAGATGCAGCTTGAGCAGCAGCAGGCGACGCTGGCGCATATTGAGCAGGTGCGCATGCTGATTATGGGCATGGAGCAGCGGCTACAGACGCGGGAGGATAAACTGGTTAAGAGCGTTGAGCGCGCGGAGGGCGAGGGACGGAGGTTTGAGCAGTTACGGGTTGAGATTGCGAATAGCTAGTAGGCTTCTACGTCGAGGCATTTCCGTTATCCCTCTTTCTTTCGTTCCTTTACTCATTTGTACACGGGAAGATCCAATTTCTTACCCACTTATTGGAAACTTTCTCACAATTTCTTTCACTCTCAACTCGACAGTCCGCCGCGGCAGAAGATTTTGCCGCGGGGCAGACTATACTGTGGTCCGACCGCGCCGGCACATACCCGGTAATCTCTCCCAGAGCGGCGCCATTTAATCTACCATGGCCGAGTGCGATGTCCTTATTATCGGCGCCGGCAAGTTCCTTCGTCCTGTTTTATTCACCTCCTATTCACGCTGAACCCAGGGCCGGCCGGATTGTGGGCCCTATTTCGTGTGCTGACTGAGCAACTTATGTGCGTTCGATAGGATGCTGGGATGCTGGTTGGCGCGTACGGGCGTCAAGGCACGAATCATCGACCAGCGGGCGAGTAAAATTACGCGGGGGCATGCAGACGGGGTGCAGTGCCGCACGATAGAGATATTCCAGAGTTTTGGGATGGCGGAACGCATTCAGATGGAGGGGAATGAGTTGTCTGGTTCGTGGTCCCTTGTGCATGCATTTACATGAGAAGTTGATTTTCACCCGCACAGAGGTGGTTTTTTACAACCCGGACAAGGACGGGAAGCTCGTCCCGACGTCGCGCATTCCTGACACCGAGCCGAACACCTCTCGGTTTCGCCACAGCGTACTCAACCAAGGACGCATAGAAGACTTTCTCATCGACTGTATGAGCACTGGTGGTATGAGCTTCTCAAAGGCATATCTGTGCTGAGTCTGACTTTCGTGGTTTTTCAAAAGGTTTGAAGGTCGAGCGGTCAATATCTCCCTTGTCCCTGGAATACAACGACAGTCCAACGGAGAGTCATCCCATAACAGTGCAAGTTGAACATCTAGTTCCCTTCAAAGATTCTTCCGACCCCACTAGCGGCCTGTATAGGTCCAACATTCTTTCTGATGAGGAGTTCGACCGTTCGAGCTTTCGCGGGGGGAAGGTCGAGAATATCAGGGCGAAATACGTCGTGGGCTGCGACGGCGCGCGCAGCTGGACGCGCAAGTATGTCGTCGTCCCCAGAACTATCGTACTGACGCTCATCGGTGGCCTGGCAGACAGCTCGGATACTCGCTCGAGGGCGATTCGGCGAACATATACTGGGGTGTGATGGACGCGCGCAAGTTCCTTGCATTTATTCTTCGTCGCTTGAATTTGACCGTTCGCTGAAGGCCCAATCACCGATCTCCCGGACATTCGCGTGAAGGTCGTCCTCCATTCTGCAGACGCGGGCTCTTTGATGATAGTCCCGCGCGAGCGAAACCTTGTGCGATTCTATATCCAGCTGGGGACCCTGCAGCCCGGTGAGAAGCTGGTGGGTGCTTCGTCGCATATGTGGCTCATACTAAATCCATCTGGCGTATGTAGGATGCAAGCGCACAGGGCCCAGAGAAAATCATAGAAAGTGCGCGAAAGATATTGGCCCCATATACGCTTGAATGCCCTGAAGTGGAATGGTGGTCGGTGTACGAAATTGGACAACGGATCTGCAAGACTGTATCGTACAAGAATCGCGTCTTTCTGGCCGGGTCTGTCGAAGAGTTTATTCTTAATACTACCGCCGAACTAACTTGGATCCTAGAGACGCATTTCATACCCATTCTCCAAAGGGAGGTCAAGGAATGAATGTTAGCATGATGGACAGGTTTGCATTCTTCAAATCCCTCTGCGTTGCTTGACATTTCTACAATAGCTACAATCTTGGGTGGAAGCTCGCCGCCTGCGTCAAAGGGGTCGCCCGTCCTTCCATCTTGGACACCTGTTTGTTCAATCCTCTTCGTCCTGCTGAATTTTAACCCCTTCACAGATGGCGAGGAGCGCGTCGAAGTTGCGCGGCAGCTTATTGAATTCGACCACAAGATCTCGCGTTTATTTTCTGGAAAGCCCGCTATCACCGCCGAATCAGAGGGCGTCAGCATGGAGGAGTTTCAAGCGCTCTGGGTTCGGATGGGCAAATGGACGTCGGGCACCGCGGTGAGATACGACCCTTCGCTCATCATGACCGCTGGTTCCCCAACGAAGAGGGAGCTGGCAAGGAACATCATCATTGGCTCGGTGGGCTTTAGATTTATCATTATTGAATGTACTTATCTTCGCTCATCTTGTATCGGTGCAGCACTTTGAATCGCAGATGGTCGTCTGCTACGCAGACGCTCATGCAACCCACTTGGCAGACCGACTTGTGTCAAACGGGCGATGGAGGTTGATAAGTATGCACACATCCCGAACTTCTGCCTGTTGGCTAACGGCTCGCAGTATTCGCGGGAAACGTGGGAAACGAGGTTCAACGCCAGCGGTTTAACCACCTCTGCGACAGGTTAATGCACGCGGATGAATCACCCATCAAGAAATACACACCCTCCGCCGCTGACCTCAATTCTTTCATTGAGGTCTTGACGCTGACCTCCTCACCAAGGCGCGTCCTATCCTATTCAGCCTTTCCCGAACTAGCCCGCCCCTGCGTCGGTAAATTTCGATATCCCACCTACGACCAGGTTTTCAGCGATGAGGTTTCCTATCTGGATGGCGGCGGGAGGGCGTATGCCGGGTATGGCGTCGACCCTGACGGGCCTGGGTGTGTGGTCCTCGTGCGACCAGATCAATTTGTTGCAGATATTCTCGACTTTGAACAGTGCGCGGAGAATCTAGGTGAGCGAGCCACAGCGACCGTCCGCAGTGAATTATGTCTAAACCAAAGTCAGCCACATTTTTCGACGGATTCATGAAGCGAAGGATAACATGAGGAGGCGCGTATGCTTGACCACCTGCGTTGTTGTCGAAACCCTACATGTATTTTATTTCCCCGCAAGAAGTTGACGACTTCTGGGTCTGGCGCGTTTGGTTCAATAGCTTCTAATTAGCACACTCAATTTGTGGCTATTTGATTTCACGTGTGCGCGTTTCAACCAATTGACCGTCGCATCGGTCATGTTCCAGTGTGATCATGTCGATTCAGTATCTACACGGATAGCCATAGACATATTCGACCGCGGAGCAGCACATCATATACAATCATTCGTCAGTATCAGATATTCGTTAGTTGGAGGTTCGCGGATTGTTCACTGCAACAGACTTCAATGGGGGGTCGGAAATAAGGGAATGGTTGACTCACAGAGAAGTACATCTTGCTCGTTTGGTTAGCATGGGTTTGCATGAAATCCTGTTTGAAGGCCTCGAGCGTCTCGGTGTTCTCTGTCGCCCCCGACTCCGATTCACTATAAGACTTGCCAGGGTCGAAGTGGATTTTCGCCCGGGCGCAAACGGTGTCCGCATCTGGGACATCTATTAGATAAGGGCAGGTCGGGGCACTCTACGGGCACGCACAGTAAACCGGGGCCGGGATCGAGACGGACCGCGTTGAGCCGGCGTAGACATGACACAAAGCGAACGAGAGGGCCTGCATAGTGTCGGCGCTGTGGAACGAGTCAGTGAAAGAACATCGAAATGGATCTCCCTCACGTCAATTTGTTCTCCTAAACGAGGCCGCTCCATGAGTTCTCAACAAGAAAGAAAACGGTTGATCTACTTACGTCGTAGAGAACCTAAATGGATCAGGTAAACAACGACGAAAACTAAGCAAGACAGATGGCATACCGAATAGTGACCGGGGCGACTGGTTCCCAAAAGTCCGCCATGGCTCTGGAGGTAAAAGTCGAACTCGGTGGGGTGACCTATATCCCGATCAACAACTGTCCCAGCGGGGCAGTTGCCGCTTCGGTCCGCGTCTCTGTCGTTCGCAGGGAACAGCCTGGAGTGTTGTTCAGCATATCAAATGTATCTGCAGTCGGATATGAAGAGATACACACCTAACGTGGTGACGTTTTCCAACGACCACGAGCGTAATCGCAGGATTGATCTTGAGCGCCGCGCACGCAGCTGCAAGGAGTTGGGTTTCGGAAGTGCAAATTCTATGAGTAGTAAAAACCTTTGATGAGGGGCAGTTCTAACCGCAACCATGAGCTTATGCGTGACAATAAAAACACACAAGTAGCTTACCGAGGTCGAGCACCTGCTGGAACTGGCCCTCGGAGACGCCGTCTGAATAAAGGGTTAGGACTGAGTGATATTACTGCAAGGGACAAACCTCGATAGAATATCAAGCGCTTGGGGGCCTTTGCGGACTGGGGAACCTTCTCGACCGCCTCCCGATACGACATGTATTTTTGAAGCAGATACTAAGTACGACGGTAAGATAACGTTGACGGCAAGCATAAATTTAAGTACCTGGGTCATCTCTTGAAGGTCGCTGATGAGCTCTTGTCTCGACGCCTGAACGCGCTGGATGGCGACATATTTGGCGGCGTGCGAGTCGACGCTGGAGACCACCGCAGCATAGGACGGGCGGCCCGTGGTGCCCGCACTGGCGCATGTCATGTCAGATGAGGAATGCCGTGAATCGAAGAAGAAAACACGTACCCGGGATGCATAACGTCGGCGCCCATCACGACGGTGGGGTTGTGGGGGTCGGACAGGAGCATGACCTGGGAGGGATCCGTAATGACGTTGATCCCCCCGAGCTTGACGTTCACTCTGAAAAACAGATGAGCGCCTCGACGACCGGAGCGCGAGTAAGACATACTTCAGAGCAACATTTGCCCAGAACTGGATCTTGGCGGAGGTGCAGTTGCGCGATTTCAGGCATTGTGTCGGGATACCTTTCTATAGCGCGACGTCAGGATGTGAAAGGCACAGAAGGACAACGGGCTCACCGAAACATCGCCCCAACTAATACGCCGTTAGCTATGACAGAAAATGTGTAGATTGGTATCACATACTGCTTGACGATGGTGTAGATATCGTTGCCGCCTTCGGGGAGAATGACGACGAACAAGGTCGGTGCGACTTTCCTCTCCTGGAAGCAAGCAGCGCCCGCCGCCAGTAATTGCTAAACGAGCGAGCGAGTTGGTGAGCCGATATATCGTACAGAACCTCGAGGAAGTAACACACCTGGGGAATGTTGCCTTGCCCGTTGATGCGGCGAATGACAGGATTGGGGTTGGTGACGACCATGCCTAGAGTAGTTAGACACATGCCGATGTGAATGAGAAGGAAGAAATACCAGTGCTGCGGCAACCGTCGACAAAGTCCCGGCCTACGTTCTGCGCGAATCCATCATGGAAGCGGACGTCGAAGATTACGAGGACCCAAGCCGCGATGGTGGATGGGCGGAAGAATTTCTTGTCGGCCCTGGAAGACGAAGTCAGAATGCACAAGGTCAGGAACGAAAACACATACATGTTCCACGAGCCATTCCGGGGTTCCTGAGAAGAACTGGTTAGATTGGGTAGGCGTTGTGGATACGGGCGACGACATACGATGTTGGTAATTTTGCTCCCCGGCCCGTATGTCAGCGTCGGGGCCCTCAAGACGCGGGCCTGCGTCGAAAGGACGGTAGGGTTGACGGTCAACCCAAACTTGCGGACGTATTCGGACTGGCCGTAAGCCAGGATCTGGAACGCATGAGATATAGATTTGTGAACGAGAGGGCAGACGCACGTCGAGGCCCTGCTGGATGCTGGCGAGCCGGTCCTTGGGTTTCATGGTCGCAAAGGAGACGAGGTCGGACTTCTTGTCGTCGGGTATCTCCTTCCTGACGAGCTGCCCAGCAATGACCTTGCAAAGTTCGAGCGGAATCAAAGCGCCTTGTCCGACCTTGATGTGATGTTAGCACGAGAAAGAGACAAAGGATGGTTGCTCTCACTTCGACACAAAGGAGGTCGGGGAACCTGAGTGACCTTCCCGTCGTCTGCCTGTAGTAATCTGCGACGGTCATGCTTTGGCCGCCGCGCATGACGAAAGTCACCCCGTTGGCGCCGACTGCGGTGAGCTTACGCACGACGCGCGCGCGCTCCGTCCCGGCGTTGGGGGTGCGGCTGGCGTCGCGCGTGACGACGCGGATGCCCGTGATGAAGCGCGCGAGCCTGAGGCGCCGGCGGTCGTCGAGGCCACGCGACAGGATCGCCGGGTCCCGCTCGTTGAGGAAGGCCAGGCAGAGGGAGATGAGCTCCCCCGGCTGGTACATCACGCCCGTGGAGATGTCGACGTTGATGAGCATGCGCCCGACGGCGGGGCGGATGCTTTGGAAGTAGCCGCGCCAAAGGACGAGCCCCGCTCCGATGTTCCTGGACCCCTGCTCCGTGAAGAAGGAGCGGCCCTTGATGGGGTATCGCTCGGACGGCGCCATGCGAATGACGACGTTAAGCGCCTCGAGGAAATGTTAGAAAATAATAATAACCTATTTGAGCAGGGACATACCATTAACGCGGTGCTGACCGCGTTGTCCTGCGACTGGTTTCCCGCGATGAAACGGTGAAGGACCCTGAGAGGGAGTTAGGACGATTTGGACGCGTTATTGCTGCACATACTCGGTGTTAATCCTGGCGACGAGGGTGAGGCGGATCTTGTAGATTCTCGGCGGTCGATCGCTGCTGACCGGGGCGCCAGGGAGGGTCACGTCGAACTAAGCAATGATTCAGATTAGTTCATAGCTCGAGTGGGGGTATGTAGTACAGACCTCGCGCGAATCCCCCCCTAAATTCAATTCCACCGGGGCATATAGGTTCTTACGACCGTCGAAGCCGCAGCGCGTCGCGGCGAAGACGTCGGGTGCGACGTGGTCCTGGAGCTCCTTGACGAGCCGCATGTTCATCGCCGAGGGCAGAACCTTATCAGCAGAAATAACTTTGGGCATTTTGTGTCAGAGCCACTTCGAATCTACCACACAATAGTACGTACCGACTGCCGGCGAAGGTCAGTTAGAGGTTAGGATGCAAACGAGGGAACGCACCATCGTAGTGGAAGATAGAGCCCTCCGGGATTTCCGTCGTGAAAGAATTAACATTTATTGCAATGGGTTTCCCGACAGAGCCGTATCCGGGGCGGCGGACCCCGACGGTCGTGATGTGAGACGCTGAGGAGGATATCAGGGAGAGAAGGGAGAGGAGAATGGGACCCACGAGGCGCTTGATGTGCTGGCTGCGGCGTGCCTCCACGACCACCTGGAGCACCACGCCCACCCCCTGGACCACCGCGAGCACCACGAGCGGCGCCGCGATTTTGAGCACGGGGAGGCATTCTATGAGTTTGCGGGGGGCAGTGAGTGTGGGGAGTAGGGTGTTTAGGTGGGATGGTGGTGGCAAGAAACGAGAGTGGAGACGCCTAATTTGGGCAGGTCACAAAAGCGCGCGCTTATTTGGTAATATGTTGTTTTCGACGCTTGAGACCAGGATTTCTCGAGCCCGTTCTCTATGCAGATACAGACGATACATATCTGAATAAGCTCGAAAATGAACGAAGGAGGTGGAGCATCTACAGTGAGGAAAGAAAGGACAGAGATGATGTGCGACAAGTGACGCCTCTCATGTCCGTCAAGCTTTCTTCCACCCCATCGCCTTCTCCAGCGCTTTTTATGACATTCCCTGGGGAGACCATCTCCTCCATTGGCGCAGCGTGCTTGGTATTTGCGGCGTGTCGACGTCATGCCGCGCACCGAGAATCCAGGAGGCCCATCCCCCACGAGCAGCACTGGGAAGCTGGCAGGCGTCGAACGGGGAGTGCTGGATGCTGCGGCGGAGTAGTAACGTCGGACGTCCAACGTGCTGAACAGGATTGGGGGGGGGGGCGGGAGTAGCGGAGCGGAAACGGGGCTTGACGACTCGTACCAGCGACATGCTTTCTCGTGGAGCCAGGATCCGAAGATCTGTTTGCAGCGCCGGGAAGGGTGGGCGTCGCCGTCGGGGCGCCTACCGCTAGCTGCCCTGACGTCCCGGAGCGACACCCAGCTGCGCGTTATCATCAGCGATTGTTTGTGTACACGGAATATTAAGGCTGCCTCCCCGGCAGGATCTAGCTTCTGCACTGAATTCTCAAACCTGGTTATGTCCGAAGAAGGATGGGGTCAGACTGGCCAGAGAGCTTCATGTCCACCCGTCGTCCATCGGTTGTGGATGTTCATCCGCACAGGAAGTGAGGCTTGGGAGGCCGCACGAGCCCGATTGGCGACAGCTGGCCCAAAGCGCGACGCGTCTGTAGCAGGGCGTGGACGGCGATATGCTCGTCTTCGGGGCGAGATCGCGGGAATAAAGTGCCTGGTCTTGAATTTTCCGGACTCTTGCGCGGTGGTAGATGGAAGCGCCGGGGACGGCCGAGGTAGCGGAGGAGGCAGCAGAGGGGGAGGAAGAAGAAGACTAAGGTGGAACGCGTGGGTGGGGTTGCTGATGAAGAGGCGGAAAGGGAGGG
The DNA here is from genome assembly GCA_029281495.1 of Mycena filopes. Lineage (NCBI taxonomy): Eukaryota > Fungi > Basidiomycota > Agaricomycetes > Agaricales > Mycenaceae > Mycena > Mycena filopes. The sequence goes on along the minus strand of JARIHR010000009.1, from coordinate 172,514 downwards.
AGGGAGGAGGCGGAAGACAGTGATGGTGACTACCGACTTGACCGAAATGCTATTTGACGATGTAATATGAGCCCCCCCGGGTCTTGTAATGCTGTAGTGGCTCTCCATAGCGCGTGGCCCGAGTTTATGCGCCGAATATCAGAAATTGTACTGAGCTCGAAGCTTGTCAAGGACTGGACTGGTCGTCGATTGCCAGACAGAATTGGACGGTTTTCGTGCAGACACATACTTGAGGACACAGGTGCGAGTTTTGAAGTTGGAGGCTGTCGTACTTTATCGAAGACCGTAAGGATTTCAGGGAAAACAAGCTTCAGGAAAAAGTTGGGGAAAAGGAACACGCCAAAGGTCGAGGGCCGTTTCGTTCAAGCGTAGGTCCGGCGTCCATTTGGCACGAGGAGGCCCACACTGCGAACTGAGATTCTTGGTGTATCATACTTTTTGCTGAAGCAGTGGTGGCGCGAATGGGCAGAAGAGGCGGAAAGAGGCGGGAAGTTTGCTAATATTTGGCAAGGTCCTGCTTGTCCAGACTCCATTGGCATTCCAACCAAACAAATGCGTCTTCCTGCCTTTTCCCCGCAATTCGGAGTCATTCCATGAGCCACAGCAAAGAAAGCCCGTCTTACTTCCCCTGGTGCCCAACTCTCTGCTCAGTCCTCTGCTCAGTCCTCAAACCAGTAGGAACTTCGTCGATGAACTCGCACATCAATTCAACAGAAAATCAATCGACAATCGCCTGAAACTATGTGGTTTGAGAACCACTTCTTCTTCTGTCTCGCAGTCCTGGAACTCCTCTTCTTTCGCTTTCTTAGCGCCGCGGCGCTCCCGTCCATGCAGCAACCTGGTCTTGTGATACACCGCACCTGCCTCCCGGGCCTGCCCGTATCTGGCCTTGTACATCCTGCGATAATATTCCAGTCAGTCCACAGTTCGTATGGAGGAGAAAATACGAGGGAAACGCACGTCGCGCGCCGTTGAGCCTCCATAATGCGCAAGAAGTGGCGGTTCCTAATGCGAGGTCAGACGATGGGAGTTGGAATGTCGGAAACAATTATGACTTCTCGCGATAGGTGGCTTGGTGGATGCGCGACCGCGCGGCGGCGGCGGCCTGCTCCGCGTACGACCGCGTCTTCAATTCCGCGCGTTTTCTGCTCGGCTTGCGCTTGAGTATGCGCGATGGCCAGTGGCTGCGGTTGCACTTACCGCGCCATGCGCTGTCGCGCCTTTTCATTCCGCTCCGCGTGGCGCCGTGCTCTGGCGGTCGGGAGTTGGTAAAACGCTTGGGTCGGGAAGTTGAAGGCGGCCTACTAACCGGAGATCGGATGAGGACTCGTCAAACCGGAGTGTCTTTGCGTGGCTGGAGCCGGCCTCAGGCTCGGACTTGACCGCAGCAAAATTTGTGGCCATTGTGGTGGAGGGGAGAGGGAAGAGGGAGCTCTTGAGTCGAAGCAGCACTCAAATGCGGTGCCTAGACCTGCCATTGGTGCGGCTTGGTCGATCGCCTATATAGCCGCAATGTCAATGTATGTATATAGCGAGTTCGCGCGCATTGATCCCCAACGGATCACTGTGCCAAGTTCGACAGTGCGCCTGGGGCTGGGTGGGTTCAATACTCGTTGTGTTTTGAATTACAATCCAAGCGTACTTTTCACGCCCAACTGCTGACCAAAAAAAAAAGAGGACTCAGGGATGCATCCACCCCCGAGTTCAATTTGTGAGTCGGAGCAGGTCTGAGCATTTCTGTGCGTCGGCTTTCGGGGACCGGGGTTAACAACTTTTCAGAGTAACCCGGAACCGAAGTGGAACAAACTTCAAGGTGATCCTATCATGCATGTCAATCCCGCTCACATAGCGACAGGCACTTCAGATTCGGCGTATTGGCGCAGATGACTGGACGGCACTCGGTCACTATTCCGCGGCGCAAGCTTCCTTGGTGCCCGGCACCAGTAACTACATACTTACATTTGGGACAGGCGCACCCCTGTTCAACGTTCGTTCGTTCAATTTCAAGCTTGGTTCAACTGGAAAAGCTGCCTCGTTTACGACGAGGTGGAGAACACTGGCAGTTCAGGCAGCTTCAGAGAATATTGCCTTTGGTGACTCGGAGCCCTGGTGAGCCTCCTGACTTTTTCCCGTACTACAGTGTCGGCCAAAAGATCGCATCCAAACTTCCTGCCAGTCTTGCTACATGGAACCACAAATTTGCATCGAATCTGCGACCCCGATACCGAGAGAGCTGGCAGAACCATTTCGCCGTGGTCCAGGTTAGAGCAGCTCAAGGCGCTTCCGAGGTTAAATGGAAATAGTACTTATCCGTATTGAATGTTTCTCTGACAACGAGAAGGCCGTTACGAACCGGGGAACGCGGTAGTCTCATGCAGTTAAACCGCAAGCTCATTCCCGGCCTCGGATAGTCCGACACAATGTGTGTTAACTATATCTGAGGCGACTCTCACTATTATAGATCTCGACGAATGATTTTAACGACGGCCGCACTTTTCGCGTGTACAGTAAGCTATACCTATAGCAGAATGGAAGCACTCGATCCGAGCCAGGCGCGTTCCGTAATGGCATTACCTTTGGAAATCGGCCCTCCCAAGGTTCTGAATGTACTTGAACTATCTGAACACGGATCAAAACGGCAGACTAGATGGGATCAGCGATGCACTGCCACGCTGGGTCCTCTTTCGTTCTCTCCATCGCAGATTGCATCGCAGTCGACAGTTCTGTGTCTCCGCACCTCAGGCTCTCCTTCCTCTTTCTGATCCATCTTTGTCTTTCAAATTGGCCCTCTAGGTCCGCCAAATTCAGGGCCAACTGCTTCCAACTCGTCTGGGCCGGAAAATCCGCGCCATAGGTAAGAGCCCGATGGCACCGTCAATTTTCCGCTGTCTGTCAACGATGAGGCTCGGCGGCTCCGTCTCCCGATAGATCCCTCGAATATAGGACAATTTTGGGCAAGGTGATACTGGAGCCTGAACCGAGTACTCATACTGATTGATCTTGATGTCCTCCCGTGCGGCGGTGTGCGCAGTATCCTAACTACACGGTACCTGCCTACCTGCCGAACTTGAATAGGTGCGTCGTTTTCCCTCGGCAACTTGGTAATTTTACATTCGGGTACGTAGGGCCCCTTTGTCTCCCTTTGTATTTCCCCGCCAAGCTGCCGCACCATCTCGCATCCGCAGTAGAATATACATAGCCACGCCACGGCTGCATCTACGCGTCCTGTCGGCGCCGGCACCTGGACCACATACTTAACAGCGGAGTCGCCATTGCTCGACACCAACAAAGGAACATGCCTCAAACCCTCACCATCGCAGTCTGTGTCTCGGACGGGGTCACCCTCTCGGACTTTATTCCCCCGGTTGAAATTCTTGCTGGTCTCAATGACGCGGACCATCCCTTCTTTGGCCCCGCTATGGGAGAGGTGCCGTACCGTGTAGCGATCGAGTACCTCTCGGACACTATGGCCCCGGTGGTCTCCCTCAAAGGACGCGTCGCGCCGACCTTCAACCCGACCATGACCTACGCGGATGCTCTAGCTTCTGGGAAGCAATTCGATATTATCTGGGTTCCCGCAGGTGCCTTGCTATCCTTTTTCTCGACCTCCGTCATACTAAAACCGCCTCGAGGCCCGATCCCCAACTTTGAGACCGGTGAAACCGGGATTCCCCCGGAAGAGATCGCCTTCATCGCGCAGCAGGCGCCCAAGGCCAAGTACGTGATGTCCGTGTGCGGCGGCGCGACTCAGCTTGCGTATGCTGGGGTCCTCGCTGGCAAACGGGCCACGACCAATAAAGCGTTCTTCCGCGCCATTGTGGTACGTTGATCGTTTACCATATCCGCCCAAGCGCCGACGAGGACGACTGTTTCAGGCTGCGACGCCCAAGGACATTGAGTGGGTTGCTCAGGCTCGCTGGGTCGTCGACGGGAATGTGTGGACTAGCTCTGGCGTTTCTGCAGGTACGGAATTGCGATGCATCAGCCTGTTCTAGGAGACTGATATATAACGCTCAGGCTCCGATATGGCGTTGGCCTTCGTAGAGCATCTCTCGGACGCAAAGACCGCGCGTGTCGTTCGAGGCGCCGTGGAGATTCCCGAGGTGACGGCGAAGGATGATCCGTTTGCCGCCTTCCCTGGCTTGGTTTGAACTAGGGTTCGCACCGAAAAACGATGTCCTTTATCCTGAGCTGCATAAAAACGGATTCTTTACTCTTTGAATATTCTTCTGGGAAACGACTCATCAATGTCAACCAGTTCATCGCAACAACCGCGACTTCTGCACAGGGCGCTGACACGGCGCCATGCACTCGGGCGTTCCCGGTAAAACGGCCCTGGCCCCTTCTCACCCTGTCGTTGCATTCTTAGCGCGTCCGAGGACTGGGCGACGACCTGCCTTCGTAGATGCGTGTCACATTCAACTCTCATCTCTATGACGTTCCAGTCGGTAGAACGGCGCAAGTATAAGAAGAGGCTGGCCACGTCAAGCTTCAGAACGAACCGCAATGACCCTGCCTCTTCAGACCACCGTTTTAATCGTAGGGGCCGGCCCAAGCGGAATGGCTGCAGCCCTCTCCCTCAACGCCCAGGGAATCCGTGACATCGTCATCGTTGACAGTGTGCTGGCTGGGGAGAATGCTTCCAGAGCGATGGTCATTCAGGCTGCGACTCTCGAGGTGCGATCCCCTTGTTCACACAGATTCAGCTCGAGACCAACCAAGCGGCGCACAGGCTCTGAACACTGTCGATTGTCTGGACAGGCTCCTGGCTGTTGGGCGCAAGGCCGAGCGCCTTCGTCTCCATGATGGGGATTCAACCTTGATGGCTTGCGATTTCTCGCTGCTGTCGCAGTACACAAAATATCCGTTTGGGTTGGTGCTTCCGCAGTCGCGTACGGAGGCGGGGATGTTGGAGCGCCTGGACGAGGTCGGCATGAAGGTCTTCCGACGGTTCAAGGTTGTGTCCTTGACACCTTCGCCCACTGATGAACAACATGCATTTGACGTTCGTTTTGAATCTGGCGACATCCTCCAAGCCAAGTACGTGATTGGCGCAGATGGAGCTCATTCGATTGTAAGTTGGGTGCGTTGACCGGAATTATTTGTCTCAAGAGCATCCCTAGGTTCGCGCGGAAGTCGGAATCGGGTTTCATGATCCAGATGGCGACGAGGAGCACGACTACGGAAGCCTTTCGCAATTGGCTATCGCCGACGTAACATTCTCCTCCCCACCGCAGCTGCCTCTCACCCCCTTTATCACAATGACGCCCGAGGCAGGGTTCGTTCTGCTCGTGGAATTCCCCGCTGGCACATATCCCGACGAAACGGGTGTCGTGTACCGCTTCGCATGCCGTGTCCCAGTCGCAGACGGGGCTGCTCCACATGCCCCCAGCACCGAATATCTGCAGGCTCTCCTCGACCGCTGTGGACCCCCGTCGCTCTCATCCAACCCCGCAGTCAATGCGCGCCCGATACATATCGAGACGACGCATTGGTCCTCCCGATACCGTACGCGCTCTGCCGTTGCCGACCGCTGCTTCGTGCGTCCACCCGGCGGCGGCGCGGTGTTCTTAATTGGCGACGCAGCACACATTCATTCCCCGCTCGGCGGCCAGGGACTGTCCCTGGGCATTCGCGACGCAATTAGTCTGGGGCCCGTGTTGACGGCGCATATACACCTCGAGGTCGAGGGCAGTGAAGGCGATGGCGCGCTTGGAGATTGGGCAGTGGGGCGGCGCAAGCGTGCACTTTCGGTGATTGCACTCACGAAGCAAGCTTTGGCCGTGCTGACCGCACAACACAACATGTGGGCCCCACTGCGTTTGATTGGGTTGGCCGTGTTGCGCTTCCTGGCGAAGTTCAGGTTTGTTGAGCGTCAGATTGCTTATAGGATCAGCGGATTGGCCGAGATTTAAGTTTGTGTGTGTGCCTCATGTATCATTTTCAAAGGGGCCGGGAGGGCTCTTTCAAGTTGCTCATAATCTGACAAGGCGCTTGAAGCGTTCATTCGATCCTCAAAATGTACGTGGGAAGCTCGCAAAGTTACTATGAAAAAGCTCTCTGAGAAAAAGCGAGGTACGACAGTGTTTGTGCAGCGTCTGTCGAGACACTAACCGAAATGCAACCGTGAGAAAGTATTGAGCACTAAATTCGGTAAACCCGAAGGCTACCAAATCTCTAGGCCGCCCCTTTTCGGCAGTGACCAGGAAAAACAAAAGATGAAGAAACCAATCCTGCGAGTCTGGTTGTTGTTGAGGTTGCTACCGAGGTCCTGCAATATCTGCGCGATAGGTTTCAGTACATGGTGAGAGTTCGGGGACTTGAACAATGAACATCTTTCATGAACAATGAAACCAGCGCTCACCGTTGGACTTGATGACTAGATCGTCCACCACTAGCGAGACGGCTACTTGGCTGCTTCTGTCCGCCGCAGAGGGTTGTTGGTATTATTTGATTGTTTGGTTCGGCATAAGTCGCGAATCACTCCATCATCGCCGGCCTAATGCCTCCTCTTCTCTTGCCTTCCGTCGTCCTTTTGGATCAAGGGCACGATTCGATGGCGAAAATGGATTAGCGGCGCAGCGCTTTCTTCGCATTTTTGGTTGAACAAACCCGTCAACTCGGAGTGCTCCACTGCTGGCGAGTCGGCGACTGAACGGGAGATTCGAGACCGCCGAGGACCGCCGTGAACTTGAACGAGATTCTACTATACGGCTGGAGCAGGCTGGATACGCTTTTTTCCGGGCGGCCCAACATTCGTTGACGCCGGTGGGCGCCTCTCTCACGAAAATGCACAGCTATTTAAAGGATGACTTTTAAGACGCCGTCTGCGCCCTCAAAAAAAAACCCCCCACCCACTCTCAACTTGTCTTTCCATGTGGCCCTTTACTCCTTCGTATCCGAGCCTGCGACCCAGCGACGTGGGCTCCCCCACCGTCCTTCCACCGGAGATCGATGACCGACTGGGCGTTTACGATTATATCGTTGTCGGCGGTAAGTGGTAGCAGTACAGTATTCTTCAAGTTGGGCTGAACACCTCCCATAGGTGGCACGGCAGGCGCCGTCGTAGCTAATCGCCTCAGCGCGGACCCGACCGTGCGCGTGCTGCTCCTCGAGCGCGGGGGGCCCGTGGACACCTGGGCCGCCCGCGTGCCGCTCATCGGGTCGGCCTATTTCCGCCCCGGCGCGCCCGTGTACCGCGACACAGCGGTGCCGATGGAGAACCTAGACGCGAGGACGCTCACGATGTATCGCGGCAAAGCCCTTGGCGGCGGCTCGCGCATCAATGGCATGGGGTATACGCGCGGGTGGGCGGGAGAATTTAACCAGTGGGCGGCTGAGGGACGGGTAGGATGGGCGTATGAGGCGGTTGCGCCGTTTTTCATGAAATCCGAGGGGTGGGTGGGGGGTAAACTTGCGTCTGCGGAACACGGCCAGGATGGTAAGTTTATTTGTCGTCTCTATATGTATCCTATTCACTCATTCATATCCTCGTCAGGGCCCTGGAAAACACGAGTCCTTGAAAAATGGTATCTAGAGTCCAATGCTCGGTATGTGCCTGCCTTATTTTCGTTTAATTCTCTGACAACTTCTCTAGATGTGCAGATGCTGCAGAAGCTCTTGGTATCCCAATAATCAACGATGTCAACGGACCACATGCGCCGGCTGTAACCTGCGCGAAACTTCAAATGACGATGGACCTCAACGGGCGACGCTGTTCGACCTTTGACGCCTTCCTGCCGTTGCGCCTTGCGTTGGACAGGAAGGCACACCTGAAGATTTGTACGGGTGCGGTGGCGACTCGCCTTGATGTTCAAGATGGTCGTGTTGGAGGGGTTTTCTTTGTTACCGAAAGCGATGCCGCAGGGCCGGCGACATTCCATGCGCGCGCACGTCGGGAGGTCGTTGTCTGTTGTGGGGCCGTGGGCTCACCGCACCTGCTGATGTTGAGGCAAGTGACGACTGCCCGCTCAGTTCAAATTCCCCATTCTGACGGCGGTTGTAGCGGGATCGGTCCGAAGGCGCATTTAGAGGACGTCGGCATCAAAACGGTGAAGGATTTACCTGGAGTTGGGAGTAATCTGGTCAATCCTTCTTGCACGCTCATGCCGTATTTTCACTCATGACTTCCGTTTCGACAGCAAGACCACTTCGGAATCTGTACCATGTATCGCGTCCCGTTGAAAGATACCTTCCACGATATGCGGGATCGACCCCTGCGCGCGGCCAAGGAATTCCTAAAATACCTCATCAGCGGCGACGGGTTGTTTTTGTGCCCATATTCACCTATGTCGTTTTACCTACGGTCCGACCTCGTCGGCCCCGACCACGACCTCCGCACAACCAATTTGGACCCCAAGCAGCTCGACTCGACGAAGCCAGAGAACGTACCCGACATTGAAATCATGGCGGTCCCAGTCAACTCGACGGACGAGGAAGTCCCCGTCGGCACTGGAGTGTTTTCGCTCTTGACGGTGCTCCTTCGGCCGCGCTCGCGGGGGACTGTGCGACTCGAGTCGGCGGATCCGATGAAGGGGCCGAGATGCGAACTGGGTTTCCTCGCGGATGCAGCGGACCGTGCGCTCGCGCGCAAGGCAGCGCGTATCTCACGGCGGATTGGAGAGGAAATGAGAACCCAAGGGTATGCCATGGAAGCTCTAAACTTTGGCCCAGGCGCCGATAGCGACGCGGAGCTGGACGCGTTTATCAACAAGAATTATCGCACAACTATGCACTACAGCTCGACGTGTAGGATGGCGCCCGAGGATGATGTGGTTCCCGGGGTGGTGGACGACCGTCTCCGGGTGCATGGGGTGCGCAACCTGCGGATCGCGGACTGCAGCATTTTCCCCGACATTATCGCCAACCATCCGATGGCGACGGCGGTAATGGTGGCAGAAAAGTGTGTGCATATGATATTGGCCGACGCAGCTGCACCGGTTTGAATCCGGTTGTGTCTACAAGTAAACAAACTGTCGTTTAACGCTTCAATTTAAACCCCGGCGAGATTGTCGAGTATTATTCCTCCACGTTTCGATTTACGGTTATCGTGATGAAGTTGCTCTAAATTCTAATCGTTTACCGACGTACTGAGATCTAGACATATTTACTATAACATTGTAGGATAGTAAAGCTGATGTGATACATGGGGTTATTACAGTGCGTATGCTCTTATGTCGCCCGGGGTCCGCCAGCAAATCCGAGCGTTTGTACGCCAGGCGCCGGATAGATTGGGTACAACTAATTATCCTGGCCCATAACCCATCCCCGAGGCTCGATTTTATCACTGTCATGAAAATTCACGTCCACGTTCTTGATGCGGTAAAGCACTGAGCTGAACGGTGGTATGAGACTGAAAAGACTGAAAGTCTCCCCAGGACGCGCGTTGGGGTCCCCTTCTCGCTCTTCAGCTTGCGAAAAGTGTGAGCCTTGGAAAAGTGAAGCAATACAAGTACGACAGACCTGGTGGGGACAATGACATGTCCCGAAGATCGACGACAGCCGCTCGTGTGGTGCTAATCGGAGTGCGAATAAGACAGCTAGGGAAATATAACTGCGAAGGGTTCAGTGTTTGTCGAGATACCAGATTGACAGGAACTTTACTTACAGAAGTTGCGATTATCATTCCGAAGCCTTTGGATCTTAGTTTTTCGTTCGCAACCCATACCATCGTCTGGTTGCGGTTGATGAAAGGGCCCGCCGAAGGCATCAAGTTTTGAGGCTAGTAATGTCTTCATCGACTTTTCCAGAAGACAGCGAGACACTCACATTGCGGTTTTCCGCTGGGGTGATATTCACCGAGAAAACAACCTCGAGTGGATCTCGAGGGTTTTTTTCCGCATGAGTATCATGAGCGATGTCCCAGCAGTAGTATTCCACATGTTCCACAGAGTCCGGGAATTTAGAGCGACCACCATAAGTGTGTGAAACAGTCCACGGTGTCGCATCCTGGAAAACAAAGAGTGAGCACCAAAGTCGGTCGGTTTACATATCTCTTTCTCTTTCACCGAGTTCTTATGGTCCAGATATGTCACAACCTTCGTGGTTCGGTAGTTAATCTGCACGGAAAGGCAGAATAATAAAAGCCGAAGGAAGGATGTGGTTTTTAAATCCCCCTTCATCGTATTTGTTCGGCGGTCGAAACGTGAGTCTATCCTAATGGTATTGCACACATGAGATTCGGTGCAGGCTACAGAATTCCACTCACCAATCCTTCACAGCCATAGGTGATATAAAGCCGACATTAGGGTCTTTCAAAGTTGCCATTTCGACCTCATTTCCACCTCATTTCGCGCTGATTTCAATTCTGTTTCGCAGCCTGATTTGAGTGACCTGATGTGACGAATTTGGCCGACAGCGCGCATCACTGTTGCGTCCCACCCGCCTCTCAGCGCCGCCCGTCCCCGCCGTTGAAAAATGGCCATCATATACAATTCTCCGTGGGCTGTTAGGCTTACTATCGTCAGTCGTGCAACTTATGATCACAATCAAGAAGACTGGAGGGTTCTGGGCGGCCTGGAAGTGGAGATATATGAGCTCACTGTTGCGGCGGGAGGGTCGGGAGGGGCGGGAGATGGCGCGGGCAGTCAGCGGGACATTGATTGAAATGAGAATTTAACTTTGATTGTGATGCGAAATGAGCTTTCGGCCCTTGCCGGTCACATCTCGCCACGAAATGAGAAATGAAATAAGCTCGAAATGAGGTCGAAATGAGGTCGAAATGGCAACTTTGAAAGACCCTATTGCTGTAAGAACGAGCTGGAAGAACTTGTCGTCCATCCGAGAGGTGACCTTCAGATGTGTCCGAGAAGTAACGGGAGGACATTTATGGCGAACATTTTGGCTGTTGATTCTGTTCTCAACCATGAACTGTAACTGGATTTTAGTGAACGAGGGTGATGCATTTATTGAGTAGGTATGTACCTGTGTTTCCAGAGCAATGTTGACGTCGTAGTCGACCGTTGACGCGCCACACAACTTGAGGTGAATGTTCGATGGAGGTATCGGACCAATCCAAGACCTATTTTTGTCTACAACCTCGTCGCCTGTTGGTGTACGCATGATACCCTCGTCGTCGCCGTCGTCGTCGCCGCCTCCGCCGACACCGTATCCGGATTCGGGTGCGGTGGGGGGATCACTTTGCTCTCCATTGGGCCCAGGAGTTACAGGTGTGCCCCAGACAAGGATAGGATCATCCGAACGAGGTTGGATGATAACCGGGTAGCCCGAGGCGTCAGCGAGTATATGTGCGGCCCTGAGTACATACTTCTTCGTTATTGATCCAAAAATGGCGAGGCCCTGCAAATCTGGACCAATCATGGTGGCTAGAGGGCCACCCAACCCCCGCGAGCGAACGGAGACGACAACTCGATCGTTGTAGTGACTTTCAACCCACGTCAATGCTTCCTTTGGATGGTGAGTCGAGCAAATGGTGCCGCCAGTCGGCAATACATCCTCGAAGGCTTGAGCGTCCCGAGCAGTGAACGGCGAGGAAACATGCTGAATGTATGACGGTTTCTATCGGACAAAAATACGATGCCATCGAATGTCATTCAATGCGCATCGATGCAGTCGGTGCAATCCAATGCAACTCGATTACATTGAGTGCAACCGCGATGCAACTCGATGCAAACCGCAATGCAATCTGATGCATTCCAGGGATTTCCCATACCTTCTGTTTTGCATTGCATTGCATCGCTTTTCATCCCTTCCATCCGCATCGGGCGCCAATGCAAATCTCATCCAATCAATTCCCACTGCAGCGCTTCTGCACTGCATCGACTTGCTTCTTTGATGCGATAGTTTGCCCAATTAGGTCGGATACCGTTTTAGCACAAATCTCCCGTTTCGGTGTCTGCTCCGCACATGGTGGCTGTCCACTATACAGTCTGTTTTCGTCTATCTTCCCTCTATGTCCTTCTATCTCAGTCCCCGGGGTCGCTGCCTTGAGTGCCCGTGCGAGGAAACATTCTTTTACCAGCCGGAGAGTAACTATCAAGACTCCAAGGTTTGACTGTTGTTCCCGCTTCCTTCCAGACGCTCACGACTTGTGCAGCCCCAGGCTCTTACTGATACCTGTGTCTGCCAGCACCGCTATACCGCCCACCGGCTCTCTTACCCCGCCGACTCTCAAAACCCAAACCATGCTTTTATCAAGGGCTCCAATCTCGCACGCAACTGTGGTGCCTTCATTGCGGTAAGGCGACTCTGGTGCCATTGTTTCATCTCTTACCCTTTGTCAGCCCATCCACCCGCGATGGACTCCGAGGACTGATTGTACACCCTGTCTGGCCCCCTGGTTTCATCATGCTCGTCCCGATGAAGTCGCGTACACTGTGTGAGTTTAAATCAGTCACCGATGCGCGGGGACTCAAGTCGAGTTCTGCAGTCCTGCGCCTCAGGCCGCCCTCCCAATCCCACCAACCTTGCGAGCTCTCCCAGCTCCCCCGCTCTCCCGCCCCTCTCGCCAAGTAGTGTCTGCACCGTACGATATCTACACCTTCCACTTCTCTTAGCTCGCTAATTTTTTGCCTTCGTAGTTCTGCTGCGACAGGCCATGCCCATCTCCCGCTTCCCCCTACCCATCCGTCACGCACCTCTGGTACCCCCGCTGCCCCCACCCTCTGACATCTATCGGGCCGTGCTTCCGACCCCCCCGCCCGCAGTGGAGTTCCATATCCCGGGGCCTATGGGTGGATTTCAGCCTCCGCAGCCTGATCGCGGGACCATCCTCGTTGCACGCAGTCGCAGCGCTCATGACAACCTGCCGCAGCACACCACTCGCCGCCCCGGCCATGCTGCACGAGGCATGCCGCGCACCCGGGGGGGCCAGGGCCGGGGAGGCTCTCGGGGACGGAGCAGTAGTGGACCCGCATCTACCACCGCTCAGTCGTCGAGCTCCAGCACTCAGCACAACCCGTTCCTCCCCAACCAACCGGCCACCAAAAAAAAACAGAAGGCCTTAAAGCGCTCCTTCCTGTTCTGCTTACTCCCATTCTGTGTATGTCCATCCTTTCGATCAGTATTATTTTATTCAGAAACTATCTCTTATCCAGCATGGTGACGGTGAGGAGCCTGATGCGGGATCCCCTCCATACCAGTTCCACACCATGGATCAAACACAGCCTCTGATCCAGGCCCTCGCCCTGAACGACCTCACCTTCACCCTCGATTTCATCATTGGTGATACCACCGTCCTCTGGTCAGCAATCAATGACGAGGTACTCGCTCTCGTTTCCCAGAACAATTTTGTCCTTGCTCCTCACCCGCAATCCCGGGACGGACCATCTCATACGTTCCCCTTTGCGCAATGGACGGCTTGTGCCCCGCGCTCACCCAACCGCGAGCAGAACCGCAAGCTCACCCCAGTTTCTTGGTACGAGTACAACTACACCGAGAGCGGGCTCTACGACACGTTCAAATCTATCCCCCATCCCACCGACGGCTCCATTTGCCTCGTTTTCCTCAGTGCGTCATAGTTACTTTTGTCAACGCCCAACGCTAAACTGATGCCCACTTAGAACCCCTTTTTAAAAATATTTACGGTCCCCTGACGTCGTTTCATACCAACAAGTTGATCCTGAAACCCGGCCCACCTCACCGCTGTTTCCCCTACCGCGTATGGGTTCCCCTTCCCTTCCAAACATTCTTCGAGGGAGAGGACGATGAGAGCTGCTTCGAGGATTGTCCAGTGGATCCAGTTGACGTCGATATGGAACCCTCGGTTAGGGCGCCCTCCCCCCCCCTATTGCACCGGCTCATGCGATCTTTCAGGGTTTCCCATCGATGGAATCGGCACATAATAATGTTCTGGTTCGCACACGTTCAACACCCTCGGTACCAACCTATCCTCCTTTCCTCGTTAGAGGTACTAAAGCGCCCCATAGCCAGACTTGTCTCAGCAGCCTCCGTTGATGCGACGCCGGCTGGCTTCGGTATGTGTTATTGTATTTCGTCAGACCACCTCGTATCTCACTCCTACTTAGCTGGCGGCGTCGGATGAAGATATGTTTCCCGATACCATTTTGCCACCGCAGCCAGCTGGCACGACATTGGAAGTGTCCCGCGCTCCGCCTTTAGTATGTGATACACCCCTGTTGCAAGCCCTTGCTGATTTATTACTGGAGGTTGTGGACATAGCACCGCTTCCTGACTGGCTGCGTGCCACAGGCAGTGAGCTCCAGGCATGGGCGGAAACCATTGTCGGCCGGATCGACGACACACTCCCGCCGGTCTTCATTCAAGGCCGGTCCGTGGAGGCCATCGCAACGACTCTGTCCAGTCTCATCCAGAGCAATCAGGTGGGGACAGACTCCCTCCTCGTTGTGGAGCAGGACGTTGTATGCATTCCCACCCCAGACTTGGGCTTCTTCATGCTCGGTCGGACATATGTCATGTGCGTTGTTCCTTAGCTCACGCGCCCCCGCACCTCTAACCACTTTCCCTAGCTTCCACGATATCACGGACCGTGCCCATGGCGCCCAGGGCGAGGGTCCAGAGCGAACCATTCATTCCGCCGCCATTCGACTCCGCACTGCCGACACAGCTCGTTGGGAGGAGAGTGGTGTTTTCCTTCGACTTACATTCGTTCAAGATCCAATACCCGCCCGAACGCAGGCTGCGTATGTGGATGGGCGTCATGCTGCAATCCACATTCTGCGCCTTCACGCAGGGCCCATACCCATATCACCCTTCCTTATCTTTGCTGCAACTCAGGGGCAGCGGAGCGCGTTCTCCGAGCTCACCTTATCCCTTATAAACACTTTTGACCCAGAGCGCGCCAAGATTTTGTATCCGTGGTTTCAGATATCTCACTCTGATACTTCCGACGATGAGGCGCATCCCGTCGCTATCCTCCTGGCTCATTTTTTGCCAGACCTTGCGGTAAGTCTGTCCGCTGTATCTGATACACCCCTATTGACACCGATTCAGCCTCGCTGGTTTTCCCAGCCCAGGACTGCTGAGGCACAAAGACACGTCCATGAGCGCCTGCTGGAAGTCTTCCTCCTTGGAGCTACCGATGTCTGGACGCGAATGGAGTTCCTCGGATTTCAGGATGGCCTCGCCCTGCCGCTTGGCCCTCCATCGGATGACTTTACTCCCGCGACAACCATGGCTGATGTACGCATCCTCTACTCCTCCTTCCCCTCGAATACCGGTCACTGATTCCTGGCCGGAGCAGTTCTGGCACAATCCCAAAACTGTTCTGCGGCACTTGGTAGCGCTATATGACCGCCAAGTCAAAGGCCCCGACGACCTCATGCCCTACCTCCGAGTCAATCTCCAGCCAAATCCGCTCGCAGATGTGTACAGACAACTCTTCGTCTGGCGCTTGTGTCGCTGGCTGAATGGTCGTGGGTATCCCCCTGCACTTCGGGGTGTGCATGTGTCAGACGAGGAGTACCATCGCCATTGCGATAGCCCCTCGCTTCGCGCTGCACGCCTACTGTATTCCCTATCGGAAAGCTGGGCTCTTCCGACATCACCATCGACGACCCTTGTAGTGCGTGTCCTGACCACTTGTCTTCTCTACCTCCCGCTGACCGGTGCGGTAGCTTGACCTTCGGTCGAGCGCAGTCTCAGACGACGACAGGGGCGTCTACTGGCACTCCTGCACCCGTTCAGCGGACATATATCTGACACCGTGGATGAAGAACATGCTCCTGGAGCCGGGAAACCTTGAGGAGTTAGATACAGTGTATCGCTTTGATGTGTGGATGTCCCGTATTACCTGTCTCAAGGGCGGCGACTACAATCGTATCTAGCTGGCGAGAATATATCGAGATTTGATTGAAGCTGTCTAAAACACTGCCACACCAGGCCTTCTTTCCCTTTGACCGTCATGTCTGAACAATTGCGAAACTTGCGGCTCGGATATGAGACCCTCGAGCGCAGAGTTACGATAGCTCTGCGGACGCAGCTTGGAGATGAAGCCCGGCTTCAGACACAAGCACGTGAATGTGCGCGTTTTCTTGCCACGGCAGAGCAGGTAAGGCTTTTGACTGGTGCCGCTGAATATGTTAACAATATCCTACACCGTAGCACCAGCTTCATATCCCACCTGAAGAATATCAAGAGCTCCGGCGAAGCATTGGTGCTATGACTGCCGCTCTCGAGCAGGCTGCAACTCAGTCCTCCGATCCCTTGGAGGTACCTTTGCTCAACGTAATGCCTATCACACCCGCCGCAGAGCGAAAGCGGGGGAGGCCAAGGAAAGAGATCAACAAGGAGTTCCTCGCCGGTGCTCTGGCCCTCCGTGGACCCACAGGAGTTGCGAAGGTGCTCGACTGCCACTCCCGTACAGTACGACGTCGCGCACTGGAGCATGGTCTTGTCCTTCCAGGTCCTCCGTGCTATCAGGACGTGCCACAGCAAGATGGGACGAGCCAACGGGTGTGGCAGTCTACTGCGCCGCCCATATCCTCCATCAGTAATATGCCTGACCAGCTCGACGCAGAGATTGGGGATATCTTGCGTCTCTTCCCACACTTTGGACGCTCAATGCTCTCAGGCGCGCTGCGCTCCCGCGGCTTTCGGGTCCCGCAAGATCGAATCGAGGCTTCCTATCTGCGGGTGCACGGCCCTCCTCTGCGACTGTTTGGGGAGCGGCGCATTGAGCGTAGGAAGTACTCTGTACCCGGTGTCAACTCCCTGTGGCACCATGACGGACAGCACAGTGCGTATTTCCATCTTGACAATGCGTCCCAGTGCTTAATAGTGCTCTCTTGCCAGGTCTCATCCGTTGGAAGCTGGTGACACACGCTTTCATCGACGGCAAGTCGCACTTCGTCACGGGCATTCGGGTCAGCAATAATAATCGGGCTGCAACCGTCCTGGATGTGTTTGAGGCGGCCACTGTCCTTCATGGTTGGCCTAGTCGGGTCCGGGGTGACTACGGCACTGAGAATAACCGGGTCGCTGAAAGGATGGAGCAAGTTCGAGGGGCGAGACGGGGATCCTACATTTGGGGCCGGTACGATTATTTGCGCCTTCAAACGAGTTGCACAGTCTCACAGTCACTCAGGTCTGTGCATAACATCCGTATCGAACGCCTCTGGGTCGATTACACAGAGGGGATCGCCAACAAATGGGTCGACTTCTTCTATGAGCTCGAACTCTACTATGAGCTGTCGCCCGACAATCCTGCCCACATCTGACTCCTACATCACCTCTTCCTTGACGTCCTCAATGCAGAGGTGCAGCAGTGGGCAGCTGCGTGGAATTCCCATCAAATTACCCGTCCCGATGGGCGCCGTAGCCCTCGGGACATGTTTACCTTTGGCCTGCTGGAGCAGGGCCCACGCGGGCTCGACACGGTGTTATACCAGGAAGAGGAAGCTGCATTTGCGCACATCGAGGAGTTTGGAGTTGACTGGACGGCACAAACCAACCCTGCGGCCCTCGAGCACCTGGCAATCAACAATCCAACCGACACCGCCAGCAACAATCCGTTCTCAGTATTTGCCACCCCCGATAGCTTGAATGAGGTTCTCGTCGAGCCTCCTGTCGGCCCCTTATCCGCCGCCCAAGTGACCGAGCTCGACACGACTCTGGGGGGCCTCGTCGATGTGGCTTCGCGAGAGATGGGGGTCCGGAAGTTGGTATGGCAAGAGGCTCTCAATATTTGCACTGGATTCTTTGTGAACTAGTTGTTTCCTGTAATTCGTGTATTTTAATTCGTGTATTTTATTATATTTGAAAATGATGAGACATCTACTTATCCTCGCTGTTTTCGTGAGGCTCAACACACGACCACGACCATGTCAGTACGCCGAACGGGAGACCCTGCTCGTCAAGCTACCCGTCCACTTTCCTCACGCACCGTTGTTGCCCCTCTCCGCCCCGACCTTGCGGTCATCCCTCTGCGCGATCGAGATGGCCATCCCGACTTTGCGGACCGGCGTTCAGCATTGGCTGGCATTCAGCCGGGCCCTATGTCTCAGGACCAAGCACGCCAGGGTGCTATCCCCTCCCACAGTCGCCTCCTTCGCCTCAGCAATGCCGATCCCGAGGGCTCGCCGCCTTCATCCTCACAGGGACATGAAGGCCCAGCCGTGCCGGCTCAAGCCAGCTCACCTGAGCACGAGCACATACGCTCGCCGTCTATTGGCAGCCTGCATGAGGAAGAGGTCGACAGTGAGCATCGCACACACCTTTTCACCGCGTTGCTCTCATGCAGGATTCTGCACACAGATGAGATCTCTATGGAAATGACCCTAGTGCCCGTGTTCGACAACGAGGAGTTTCTCCAACTCATCCAAGGTCTAGAGAACGATCACGGTATTGTTTACCAACCTCCCAAAGCAATCATCTGCCTCGGTCTTCACAGCGCCGACGACGGTCCCAAAACAATTGCAGTTGTTATCGAGGAACCCGATAGAGTCCTAGTTGCAAACCTCATCGACGCGGTGAAAACCAAAAGCCATCGCTTCCATCGACAGCTTTCGCGATGGACTGGCCGTCAGATCGGGGTCAGCACGTCTCGAACACCGCTAGAACTCGGGAGCCCTAGAGCAACGGACCCTGACCGCGGGTATCGTCGACTTGGCTGGTACCATGAAATCCTCGCAGCAGGTGCCGTAGATGTTGAGGTCCCCCCTGCGATCCCCGGCGACGAGGTTTCCGCACTCTTGGTGTCGCATGATATGCCGGTGAATACTCCCTGCTATGTGCTCTACATGTTTGCGGTCAGTGACATGGGAATGCTCAAAGTGCAACTGGAACTGACCGAGCATTTAGACGCCACTTGGAGTTGCCCCACTCATCGCCGAACCCTCCAGCGGGAGTGTCACATCCACCAGCGCACTCAATGTAGGGCCGCATCCTATCCCGGCGGCAACCACAATCACCGTACCATCATCCAGCTCTACCCTGCTGCATCGTCGCTTCCCCGAGATATTCCGGGTACACCAGCAGCTGCAGGCGACCCAATTCGGGAAAACATACAAGAACTTCCACCACACCCGCTATGTGTACGAGATCTGTGAAGCTCTCAACATGCACTGGCCCTCGCGGGGGAACCCGGTGGCCTACATCGAAAGCGGGGTGCAAATCAGCGTGGAGTACATCGTCGATTGGCTTCAGGGGTCCTATTCCAGCTCCAGCTTCAGAAACTGGCGGGCGCATTGGGTGTTGGCGCAGGATGTCCTGAACCTTCTAACTCAGGCCAATGCTGCTGGGCAGTTGACGGCAGAGGAGAAGCAGGACTGGACACGCCTGTATGCGCTGGTTGGAGCCCCTCCCTGTGTTGATACACCGGTTCCCGTGCAGTACCAAAAGCTGTCGGCACTCACGACCACGAAATATGTTACGTTCCTCACCCAGTTGCAAACGAAGTATTCGACGCAGGAGATCATTAACGTTGACGATGGGTCGAATGACGGAGATTATATTGACTAAGATAGTTTTATTGAATTCATTATCTTGATTAACCCGCTTGAGAGGAAGAACGGAGGGGGGGCTTGGGAGACAAGTCGAAGTAAGAGGATGTACCGAAGATTGATACTTGATTCATACCTCTGCGCCGACGAGGCGTTTGGCGTCGTCATGCCAGTTCAGCACGAGGGGTACTTGAAGGAGGTCCTACTCGATGCGGGAAAGCTTTACATGAAGAGGTTAGAGTCTGGGGTTGGGTAACAAGGTCGAAGTTAGTGATGTACCTAAATTCAATATTTGATCCGTACCTGGAGTGACGCCGACGAGGCGTTCGGCGTCGTCATCGCTCGCGACTACCGGGGCGCGTCGTGGAATGTCCTAATCGACGTGTGGAAGCCGTGGATGACGAGGTTTGAGTGCGCGCTTGGGTAGGAAGGTCAAAGTTAGTGATGCGTCTAAGATCAATATTTGGTCCGTACCTGGAGCGACGCCGACGAGGCGTTCGGCGTCGTCATCGCTCACGACTACCGGGGCGCGTCGTGGAATGTCCTAATCGACGCACAAAACCAAGATTTAATCCGTACCTGTGGCGGCGCCGACGACGCGTTGGGGGTCGTCATCGCGAATTGACATCAGGGTACCTTGGAGGAGGTCCCACTAGACGTGGAGAAAGTTTGGATGAAGAGGTTTGAGCCCGGGCTTGGGTAGAAACATCGACATTGGTGATGCACACAAAACCAAAATTTGATCCGTACCTGGGGCGGCGCGACGACGGATTTGGCGTCGTCATCGCGGGTAAGTGCAGGGGGGAGCTGGGGAAGGTCCTTCTCGACGCGGGGAAGCTTGGGATGACGAGATTTGAGGCCGGGCTTGGGTAGAAATATCGAAGTTAGTGATGCAGACAAAACCCAGATTTGGTTCGTACCTGGGGCGGCGCCGACGAGGCGTTTGGCGTCGTCATCACGGGTAAATGCAGGAGGGAGCTGGACAAGGTCATACTCGACATGGGGAAGCTTTGGGTGACGAGGTTTGAGTGCGCGCTTGGGTAGGAAGGTCAAGGTTAGTAATGCATACAAACCGAAATTTGACCCATACCTGGAGCGGCGCCGACGAGGCGTTTAGCGTCGTCATCGCTCGCGACTACCGGGGCGCGTCGGGGAAGGTCCTATGCGAGACAGGAAGACCTTAGATGGCAGCATTTGAGCCAAATCTAGGGAAGAAAAATCGGAGTTGGCCTGCATACTCACCGATGAATCCTCTCGGACCCAAACTGATTGTGTCTCCCAGGCTTGACTTCCCAGCCAAAGTTGTGAAAGAGAGTGTGTTGGGGCGGGACTGAGCTCAACGAACCGAGGAGAGAGAAGGCATGGAGGCGTTGCTGAAGTCGGCGAGTCGTACAAGACGGTGGAGAAAGGGAAAATGAATTTGATTACGGATCAAGATCGACAACGGAGGCAAATTTACAAGTTCACTCTTTCGACGATAACCCTCCCCAACTTACTCGACCCTTGCACAAACTCTGGCTCCGGCGAAGGCGATGGCTGCAACTCTGGCTGCAACTCTATCAATTTGCGTCTGAAACTCGACTGTTTCCTGCACGCTCACCTCCTGATAAACTCTCCCCCCCGGCCACCTGCTCGAACCTTGCACGAACTCCGAGTTCTCTGATTCCGGGGACAACTAGAAGTGTGCTGAATCAGTACTGAGATTCAAGCACTCCACCAGCACTGACCTGTCTCCCTCTGCCATCAAGCTGATCGTCTTCGTCTTCGTCTTCTGCGCTCATCGTTGTCGAGATCTGAAGAGGAATTAATCTATGTGATATGCCATACAGCGCCAAGGACGCACCTCCGTCGTCTTCAGCGCGCTCTCCAGCTCTTGTCTCGTCACCGCCGGGAAAGGCATTGCCTGCGAGTCTGTTCGATTGGCTCCGGAGGTCCATTCCGACTGTGGCAACTGCGCTGCGATTTTGACCAGTGCACCGTTGACATATCTATCCCAGCGAGGGGCCTTACACAAATCGTGCTCTGTGAAGGCAGCATCGAAGCCGAGGATGTCTTTGTCGTCCTGGGTGAGATACTTATCCAAGAAATAATGGCAGCACATGTATGCCGCCTGGATTCGGTCTGCGGTGTTGACCCTGAAGCCCAGGAGCTCCAGGCCGGACACCGCACCCAATTTCTTGTTCTCGGAGATCCAGACCGCCATCTCGGGCGCAGTGGCTTTCCGAATCACACCGGAATAAGCCAACGTATTGATCATCTGCATGAGCGTCAGCCCTTGCTTGAACGCGGGCAATCCCAATCCCACAACCAGTCTCATCGTGGACGACCAACTCGGTAACTGCTCCTCCGAAAAGGTAGCGGGGTCTTTACCGGCGACATCGCCAAGATGACCCGTCCATATCTCCAGGACTTTTGGTGCCCACGGAGGATCAAACTTCTCCTCTACGTCCATCTTCTCCTTAGGAATTTCCGCGGTAGTAGGCATCGCTCTCCCGCGCCGACGTTTCCGGTTTAGCGCCAAGCTCTTTGTGTTTGCAATGGGCTGGTGGATTACTTTCGTTGGCTGCACAAGTAACTGGTTGTTCGGCTGTTGGCCCCAAGCCTTGGAGTTATCGTAAGATAGGGGGTTGGGTAACATCGCGTTCGCAGCAATTATTGCTCTAAACTGTCCGATCATGCCATCGACGTCGTCCTTGAAGAACCCGCCGGAGGGCATCAGACTCTGGAGGAACGCCTCTGTTCCTGCGCCTTGTCCGGTGGCGAACCACGACATCGCGTTAGAAAGACCGTGTGGCTGGGTGAGTTTCGCCGGTGAGCAATGTTGTTTGAAGAGGCGGGTGTATATGTTAAACTGCCGGCGGGGATTAAAGTGATCCTGGTTTTGATGTACGACCGCTCCAGCAGAGTTAACAATGATTCCCTGGAGCACATCGCGCAAGCGTGTATCACCTGCAGGTAAACCGCGGGCGAGGTTGAGCGCCTCCCGAATAATCAACCCTAGGAGTGCGAGGTTTGGCAGCTTGCCATTAACCAGTATCTCATCAATTTGCGGACGGTTGTATGCCTTGGTCTTCTTTCTAGTTGTGGTGGTTCGAGGCTTCTTGGTCGCCGAGGTGTGCGCAATCCTTGCTGCAGTTACAGCCTGCACCGTCTCTGGATGCGGTCGCCCTGCAACCATTTCCTGCATAACCGCATAGAGTTCATCGCCCAGTGCTCGAGCGTGCTGAAGAACTGCCGGATTCTGTTCCATGTGGTTAGCCAACCATTCCTTCAGCGGTCCAAGAGTGGCATCAGCGGAATGTTTGAGCTGAGAGCCAAGCCGGTCCGCGCGCGCCACAGGAAACGACATCCACGGACTTCGAAGTACTACATCGACGGCCTCGGAGGAAATGATGCCGTCGTCTGCGCAAGCGTCAAGTATCGAGTCGAGAACAGCACCCCGGCATATAGCCCTTTCAACTAGGTTTTCATCGCTGTTGACTCGGGTCTTGTTGTTCGTAATCTGGGGTGCCGCACCTGCACGCAACGCCGGTATAATGAATGCTCTTTGCATGAGCTCCGAGAAACATGCCTGGGATGCGGCGTAGAGGTTGGCACGGCTAGGCTTTGGAAGAGCAATGGTGGGGGTGTTCCTTTTACCATCTTCCGCTGAAATCAGACCATACAAATCTCCGGGAATGCGGCAGAGGTCGGGGGGAGTGGGTCCAAAAATGCCGTGGTGCTTGTGCTTCTTCCGGTCCGCGTCGTGGACATATTGTACGATATGATCGACGAGCAGCCCCAAGGATTTGTTAGACGCGAAAGCTTTGAATCCATCGTTCCGGTGTAGTTCAAAGAGAGTTTTGGCAGTGCTAGGGCCGGTGCTCGAGCACCAGCGGTAGATCACAATATGCAACCTTGCGCTCATCCAGCGCAGTAGTCGCGTTAAAAGCATTGTGATCTTCTCGAAGGCAGGTAGCTCGGCCAGAGTCGCGGCTGAACTGGTAAGGGTAACAAGTTGCGCAGAAGCAATCTCGAGGTCTGAACTGCTGGTGCGGTCGACGACAGCTTGGAACGTGGAAAGGGTGGTCGCTTGAACGTAGCATGTTTCCAAAATCTTGGAAACCACACCGGGAGCGCGAAGAGCTTGGAAAAAGGAAGTAGAAGGACGCCCCGCAGTAGGACGCGCCTCTTTGACGAGGGACACCTCTTCAGCAAGCCTCTCAGCGTTGAGAAGTGCCTCGAGATGCTCGGTGTTTTTTATGGCTAGTTTTACGAGAGGTTTACTCGTAGGTTTTGAACCCTTCGCTCTGGAAACTGGCTTAGTGAGCTTTTGACGTTTCCGAGGTCGCTTTTGGGTCTCAGATTCATCTGAGGAGGCATTCGAACCGGAGTCGCTGGAGTCACTGGAGTCGCGCGAGTCGGATTCACTAACTGCCAACGAGTTGTAAAAGTCCTGGAGCAAAGAAGCGCAGTTTGGTCTGAAATATGCTTTTCATGAGTACAACTTGAACCGTGTTGAGGTAAAGAACATAGCGCAAGATAACTGACCCAAAGTCATTTTCGTGAACCCACGCGCGCTCTGAATAGCCGGTAAACTCGCAGAGGTACCAGTTGCCCTGAGGTTATTTGTGAGACTTGCGTTTGAGAGAGACGGGAGACGCTCACATTAGCGTTGGTGCGCTTCTCGATCACTTTCTCAACATCATATTCGGTATCGTCGGTCTCATCCTCGCTCAGCGGTGTCCCGGCTTTGCCGTCTGCATCTGAGCCGATAGTGCATTGCTCAGTTAGTGCATTGGTGTCCGCTGCGGAGTTTGTTGGCGTCTGGGACACAGGTGCGCTTGGTTGACCGGTAGCTGGTTCAACATCAACCATAACCACATCTGTATCATTTGGCAGCGAGGGGACATTTTGTCGCGGCGATAGGATGGGTGCCGACGACACTTTGGATAGCTGGGTGCGTAGGAACTGGTGCACCATCTCACTAGACAACCTACACCAATTCGTGAACACAACCAACAAGTGGCGTATGAGAAGAACCAACCGTGGATCATCCTGTTGAACAAATCTAGGTATATCATCCTCGCTTGATACGATACGATAGCAGGCCTAGCAGAACTCAATAAATGTTTCCCAAGTCTGCCTTCGAAGGAGAACCTACCTGGTTGCCGACGCGGATATGCTGCAGGATCTTCAATATCTCGCCCGAAAAGTCTCGGCCAATAGTTGGAACTAGAGCCTCAGCCGGGTTGGCAGGTAAACTGCTGCGCGGCTCCCATTCAACACGCAGGGCAGTTGGGTCGTGCTCCAAAACATATGTCTTGTCCCGCAAGCGTTGCCTGAAGCTGAGGAAGTTGGCCTTTTCGATGGGGATGCGAATACGATGACAACGTAAGCGGAGATGTTCAAAGTGGCCACGTTTCCGAGCGATAGTAGCGGCATCGGTAACGGGATCGAAAGGCATAGGATCTATATGGACAGGGTTCCCGTCCGGAGCCTTGAAGGAGATGGATTTGACGATGTCGTTGATGGACATCCCGAGGTCCAAATTACAAACCTGCAATTGATTCCAGAAGTTCGCCGCAAACTCCCAGGCCATGCGAGTTGCCCAAGGTTGTTGCCCCCCAAGGATGTGCTCGGCATTGGAGAACTCCCGTGGTTGGACACTAGGTTGTGGTGTGTAATTGCCAAAAGGAATCCGTGGCGTCATTGACATCGAGGTATGTCGTTGGTGTGCAGAACTCATAGCGTACTGGACAACCCCCATTCTCACAATGTCCGAGCGCTTCCAGAGGGTGTCTAGCCCGGAATCGACCACCCAGGTTTCCAGCTCAGAAGGCGACATGACCGTCTCAGCCCCGATGCCCATGTGGACGTCCGTACCGTCGAACAGGAGGTGAAATACCCAGCTGTTGGTTTCTCGCATATAGAGACCGGCGCGTGCGAGGAGAAACGAACCGGGATCAGATTCTACGCAGAGGGAAACCATTAAACATATACGTGCAGTTAATATCGGACGGACTTACTCGGCGGGAGATCCAAGGAAACCGTGAACGAAGTCTTTTGGGTTTCCTCGTCATTTTTGTCGGTGTGTTCGCCGCCTTGGAAGCTAAGTGCAATTGACAGGGCCTCGAGTAGACTCATATTGAGCTGGCAGCCTGACGCGTTGTTGGGTTGAAGGCCCCCGAACCCAATGACATTCATGTCTTGGGCATTAAACTTCGTTGCCTCAAGCTCGAACTTGGACAAAGTTTTGACCAAGAGCCGTTGGCGAATGCGGCTGAGAGCCTGCAACACAGTTGCAACCTGTGCTCGAAACTCCCGTGAATCGACCTGTGCAGCGGGGACAACAATTCCGGGGCCGTTTCCCTTCAGCAGGGTGCTCGCCAAGTTGAAACTTCCTGTCTTGGAATGCACAGGTACGTTATCGGGAGATCGGTCATTCCTTCTGAGCTGGTAGGAGCCGATGGGGAAGACCTCGTCATTATTACCGACGGGGCGACAGCCGCGCAAGCCCTTGACCACGAGAACGGTATCCTTGTAAATATCCCAAAAGTCGTGCTCATGCCGCAGAGAGTGCAAATCATGCAGGGCGGCGACGGTATGCAGTTCGTTGGGGTTCCCATCCACCTCGAAGGCATACGAAATACCCGGTACAAGCTGGATACACTCCGGAACGGGGTCATGAACGAACATCTGCCCAACAGGGCGAGGACGTAACTGCGGAGGCGCAACGACTCGCATCATACGAGCGTGGTCATTGGTCTTCGCTTTGTCCACGTAGTACGGAGTGGTGTAAACGTAGCCCCGCTGGTAGGCAGACGTCTTCTGGAGCTTGTAAACTCCAGCTTTAGGGAACAGAAAGTTGGTCGGCGGCCTCGGTCCATTAGGTTCAGGCTGAGGCGGAATAAGCAGGTCCATAGACGGCGGGGGGGCTGGGGAAAGTTCGTTCTCGTCAAAAACGAACTCCCCGGGCGTCGGTGGAATTGCAGTTATATTTTTGGGGTGACCAAATAAAGTGCGTGCCGCGACTTCGGCGTCTAGGATGTGAAGGTAAGCGGAGGGAGGGAAAGACTTGACGTTGGAATCAGTACCAAACTGGGTGTCATCACGAACTTGTGCCGGATGGAAGACCAGACCGGGAAAATATTGCTGAAAGACTGTGACCGATAAGTTTGTGGTGGAATAAACGCGAATAAACGCGCACCAGACTCGGGGGGAGGTGTTGTCAACCAGGGAGAGTCTGGGAAGGAGGAAACTGCGTGATTTCGAAACCCCTCAAAAAATATAGAGGGGAGAATTAAGAGCAGACGCACCATCGACTTTGGTCCAATCCTGATCCGACATCTCCACCTCAACTTCCTTTTGAAAGCAATATGAGAGGAAGTGTTGTTGATAGAAGGGAGGAAATTTCGTTGAAAGTGTCCTGTGACGCGCGCAGGGTGGGTTGTTACAAGTTTCCGGTGGATGTAGCGGGAGTGAGTTTGGAGTCTGTTGGAGAAAGGAGCGGGGTATGAGAGCTTGAATTCAAGGAAGGGAGCAACTAGAGGCCCACCTGAGACACCAAGATCTACAGCTTGAGGGAGTAAGTAGGTACAAGGAGGCAAGCGGAGTAGGCGCTTGTGGGCGCTTTCCGGAAGTGTCAAGACACAGCCACTCTTGACAATCAGAGCTCACGTGATGGCACCGCAACCACCATTTGGTTTCGTGTTCCAGTTGTTCCTCCAGAGGACATAAATTACAAGAAAATAAGTATACTCTAAGGACAACAAATCGGATTTTTAGGACCCCTCGGTCCGTGATTTGAGCTCTACAAGAGCACGTAATTGACTCAACGCTGGTTTCGGAGGTTTCTCGCAGCTGAAACTTGTCCACCTTCCAAGGGACCAATTCGATGACCTCAAAAAAAATCAGGGATACTATTGGCACGCTAGCGAAGTGCACTGCGTCGCAGAAACAGAGATTTTTGGTGTCCGTGGGGTACGTATCATAGTTATGACATTTCTCATTGAGCTGCTTTGGACACAGCTGAAACAGTCCAGATTCAGCCGGAAAAGTGGTGGAAGGCTGTATTTTCATTCACAAGTCAGATGTGGATGTTGGCCATTTTTTCCGATCGCTCTGGCTTCATAACAAATCACCGTATCGAATTCCTCGTGGACACTCATTGTAAATCCATCGGGTGCCTCTGCCCCACGGAGAATGATGGGAGCGGTTGATTGGGGCTCTGGAAAACCAATCCGCACTGTTTACAGGCGCGCTGGAACTATCGGATATGCCAGTGAATATTTCAACGGTTGACCAAATTAGGAAATTGAAGTTCGATCTTTTCCGTGCTGACAGGGTCACACCGCACTCTGGCCAGGTTGGAGAGAAAGTGATTGCCAGGGCGGTTGGGAGACCAGGAATTCCAGGACTGGGCTGGTGCTGTCCTAGTGGGGACAGCGGAACTCAATTGTGGTCCTGGATCGGGGGAGGGACAATAGCGCCGCCAGAAGTGAGGTACTGCATACGTCGTGGGGACTGGGAAGCAAGCAGTACAATATTGTGGCATTGAGGAACCTGTAAACATCTGAAAGGAATTAATTCCCCAAGATAGGTAAGTCTTGCAGCTAAAGATATGCTAGAAAGGACGAATCAACGGTCTGCACGGGAGATCAATGCACTGCAGTGCAGATCCAATACCGTCGCTGCGTCTCTACATCAGTGCCCCATGCACTGTGGTGCAATGGAATGGCACCCAGTTGAGCACGGGGGGATTGCATCGTATTGCATTGCAGAATGCATTGACGTTGCATCAAATTGCATCGAGATTGCACTCGATGGCATTCAATTACATTAAATGGCATCGACCGCATCGAATGGCATTCAATGCCATCGCCTTTGCATCGTATTTTTGTCCGATAGAAACTGTCATATGAATGCGTATCGTGAGTAAGTTGTTAGGAATGCGCCGCAATCCTGACCTCTGTGGCGAGCCTTTCGGCATACAAATTACGAAGCTCGACACAGGTCGCCGACCTTGATCACGAGGAAAATTGCGGCGGGACTTACTGTACTATTACGACCAAGTATTCGGGGGGTGTGACCGGTGACCCAAAGTATTCGATTTGCAAGTATTCAGATTGCCTTATAAGGCAATGATCCGGCGGAGCCGGAGCGAAAATTTGCCTATTTGGGATGCAAAAGCTCAAAAACATCGATTCAAAACCCCGGTGACCTGTGACCCATGAAGCATGTATTCATTTCAGCGAGGGCTGTGACCTGTGACTGAACACTTGGTCGTAATAGTACAGTAAACTGGGACCTAAGTCATTGTTGGTGTTTTGTGAGTCTGTAGTAAGTATCGCACGTACATGGTTTGAAGCAGGGAAAGTGAACGCCACATCAACGACACACATGCAAACACGTATGGCGCCCTGTGGGCCCGTATGTGCCAGTGGTCATATCAGTCAATACATGCAGACTTGCGGCAGGAAGAAAGCATCGGTCGACCCAGGAGAGGTAGCTTCAGCGACGAGGCGCTTTCAACCAAACAGCACTCACGATCCCGAGTCAGTCTCATTAGCGCACCTGCCATCGGCAGTGTCAAGATACCCAAGCTACCGCCCCGAGCACGCTAGAAGACATGCAGAGTCCGAGAACCAGGAGCTTTGACCCGATTGCGGAGACGCTCATTACAGTAGATCCAACCTCTGCCCAATTTAAGACAATGGGTTGACGAAGTTTGGGGGCAGAGGTAAAACCAAACAGCCCCGAGACAAAGGCGCGCAAGAGACGAGAAAGGCGGGATATAAAGCGCGTTTTCTGGAGAATACTGAGCCTGGTCGCATCAAGGTTGGGAGCAAGAGTCGGCGATCATATGGCACATATACTGTGCAAAAATTATCTTAGGTTGCAACACCAACTGGAAACAGGGATTCTGGGTTGCAACTGGTGTCAAGTCCCGAAAACGGTCACAACTTTGTACTAGGTTTACACCCTCAGTCCCGAAAACGGTCACAACTTTGTACCCAGGTTTACACCCTCACAAAAAGTTTGCTTTATCAGGTTCCTTCACTGAAGGACACCTCTTTGAACTTTTTAGTTGAAAAATTGAACAAATTCTGATGGCGGTGATCCCGTCGGCGGAACAAGGTGCGTGCCGACTGGCTGCCGCCTTCCTGAAATGGAACACCGACGACTTTGTGGATGCAAGTGGTGGGGATGGCTATTGATGCACGGAAACGGTCAGTACAATGGTCATGAACCATTCTGAAGATATCGAGACTCAATTTCCGCCCATTCGTGAACCCATTCAGATCTCGTCAAAATTTGTGGGTTCCAAGAAGGAGTTTGGGTTCTCAAAGCTGGTAAACAGTACTTTTGGAAGCCACCAATGTAGGGATAGTATTCTGAGGTATTGTTATATCCGTGCACGCACACGCCCAGGACGTCACCAGAAATCTCCAAGTAGTCACCGGTCACTCGACCGGTACCGGCCACTCGACCGGTCCCGGCCGACCGGTGGATACTCGTGGGATCTTCTTGAGTCTTATCGCACCATCCTTGCGCCACACAATCACCAGGCCCTCAGCCTATGGCCAATGGACCTCATCCTTATTGTTCAAGACTTCTCTGTTATTGTGTTCGCCACTCTAACCCCATTTGGAATCACCTCCTATTGTTACTTCCACATGGTTCCTACTTCTTACCCCTTATACATATACAATAAGCTTTACACTATTTAATCTCGTAGTCTACATCCTTGTTCTTCAGTCTGATAATAAACGTTCTCTTCACTTCTCCTCTGTGAAGAAATCCGATTGTACCCCTCCGGCACCGGTCATCCTACCGGTCGTCCTCCGCTCAGTCTCGGGATACGTAGTAGGGGCTCGCGCAGCACCTCTGTCGCGATTGCCTGAAAAGCTCGTCCGCCGGTCACTCGTCCCCGTCACCGGTCATCTCCGGTCACTCCACGCTCCCCGGCCGAAAGCACTCTGCCCCGCCATTCGGATATAACAGTATTATCAGACTCACTGCTTCGTATCCTTCACCATGTCAGCACACCTCCGAAGCCGTAGTCCCTCAGTCGAGCTTGTCTCGGATCGCTCCGACAGCTCCTCGCCGCTGCAGGGCTACTTCATTGTTTCCTCCGACTCCGAATCTCCATCCCCTCCGGTCGTACCGGCGCCTCTACCGATGGACCGCATCGTCACCATTCCGATGCCGTTCCGTCATGGAGGCATGGCTACTCTCGTCGTGAAAGTCAAGGCTCCACCGGTCACCACTGATCCTCGGTTGGTCCCCGGTCGAGTTAAGACCGTCCGGGAGCAGCTCCGGACCCTCGACATCGCGGCTGAACATCCGTTTGCTGCCTTGGACGCCGAATCCATTCCGCGTACCATCATCGAGGACCTTCCGGTCGACCTCTCCCTGGAGTATCCTCCATCTCGACTTCCCACTCCCTCTCCTGCATCTCCGGTTATCTTTGAGAACAACTCTGACTCGCCCTTCCAGGCCGAGTTTGAGTCTCTCACCCCCTCCTCTCCTCCTGTCGCCGACGCTCCGGTCCCACCGGTCAGTACTACCGGTGACCGACCGGGGACATACGTCTTCCCTCACACGTTCGACGGTGGCAACACCGCAGACGCGGAAGCGTTCATCGCCCAGTGCTATACCTACATCGGTTTGCACCCCCGGCAGTACCGGACGGACGATGACAAGATCGCATTCGTCCTGTCCATGCTCCGGGATGAGGCGACGTCGTACTTCCCGGTGAACTCGCCGGTGGTTCACTCGTGGCACGGGAACTTTTCCGTGTTCACCGAGGAATTCATCGACGTGTTCAACGGAGAGGATTGGACGACCCACGCTGAGGGTCGTCTCCGGAATCTCCGGATGAAAACTGGTGACCGCTTCACCACTTTTCTCCAGGATTTCGAGGGGATCAAGGGCCATCTGGAATGGACCGAGACTGCGATCATGCACGCTCTCTGGTCTGCTCTGCCCTACCGGATCACGCTCGAGCTCAAGCACCTCACGAGCTTCCCTTCCACCTACTCCGGTCTCGTCTCGCTCGTCCGGCGCTTGGATCTCCAGCACTGGCAGCGAGAAGAGGACCTCCGGGCGGCTCAGGAGCCGGACCAAGCAGACTGGGCCCGGTGCGCTCAAGGGTTCTTCGGAACACCCACCGGTGACTCCGGTCCCCTTGACTCACAACCGGTCGCCTGCGACTGCTCTTCCCATGCTCTATTCCCGTGCTTGTTGCCTCCACCAGTCGAGACTCCGTCGGAAACATCCTCCGGCATGCCCTCGCTCATCTCCCTTCCCATCGAGTACCGGTCGACTCCGCCTCTCTCACCAATCTCCGTGGACGTGGGTTATCATGTCCCCACGACCTCTCCGAGCCTGCGCGCACAGCTTAAACGCTCTGCTGCTGCGGCTGGACTTCTGGAGACCGAAGGGCGAGCCTCCGGTCACCTCCGGGAGGAAGAGCGTCTTCGCCGGAAGACTCTGAACCTCTGCCGCTATTGCGGGTCGGCCAATCACCGCATCAAGCGATGCAATCGGCTCCATCGCTTCACGGTCAACATGACCGGGCACCGGTCGTCAACCGGAGCTGGCGAGGACGCCGCTGGCACATCCTCTCGCGCCTAGGCGCTTGCTGCTGCACATGCGCGTCTCTGACACGCCTCCGGTCGCAATGCGTGGCCTCTGGAGCTTTGACGAGATCTCAAAACATCAAGATACACGCACACCTCTCACGACATACATCCTCTCGCTCATATTACGACGTCTACTCTACGGGTTCATGATCGCGCAACCGATCTAGACTCAATCCTTCGGGGTTGCCTCGGGGTTCAACCCCCGCGTTCAATACGAACATTTTCTCTACCTCGGAACAACTGTACTAGTACGTTTCTTCAATCTACGGTTCTGGAACTCTTCGTATGCGGGAACACGGTCAATACCGTCTCGACATCCACCCTCCGGTCTCGACCGGTCGGTGTTCGTCGACAACCGGTATTCTCCGGCGGACTCCGGTCCATGGGCAATCTTCCCCTTAATCCATCTCAGCCATCCACATCCATTAATCGACTCTCTGTCATCCGACCATGGTGTTGTTCCACCGGCAATCCTGCCGTGGAATCGTGTCAACGTCTTCGAGAAATTCAAGGGACCTCAAAATCAGGAAAATGATAGCACCTCACTATATGCTCCGTCGAGCATGTGGTTGCATCGACACTCCGATTCGGGCACTCAAGGATATCTAGTGCGCGCACGACCGGTCATGAGACCGGATATTGTTGTGGCAGTTCCACGAGGAACGGGGATTAATCCCTTCGCCACCAATTCTGACACCCTCACCATCGACACTACCGGTTCCGTCCGGTGGTACTCTGGGCTCTCGAAGCCGAAATACGTTGTCCCATAGGAAACGTTCTTGCCTCCTGTTCTCATACCAAGCCGACACCGGTCTCCCCATCGGGAACCGGCTCCACCGACTGGTCTCTTGGTACCTCGGTACAACCTCCGTCCCTCGGGACATCCGCTCTGGTTGGTCAATGGAAGCGGCCACTTCCACGAAGCCACCGGTAGCATCCTCTACCTCCCTCGAACGTCCGGCCTGGCGCCGGTCTTCGATCAAACTCTCTTCATAAATCCCCGACAACCATCGGATTGGAGATAAACCCAAGTCCTTTATTGGCGTGTAAGAGCTATACGGACCGTCTAATCAACGCTGTTCCACCAAGCCCTCGTCGGAGGACCGGTGAACTCTTCAACTCCACCGGTTGCCATTCCGAATCGCTACGGGCTATCCGCCCCTCGCGGTATTCCTTACGCTCCTGACCGGTATCCACCGGTCGAGGTTCGCGTCGTCCATCCCAGTTGCCTCTCGATCGGCAACTCTTGTCCATCCATGATGAATTCCTTCGGAAATAAACCTATGGTAGCCTATGGGAAGTCTACCCTTAAGAGGGGGATACGCTCAGGCTCACTCATGGGTTCTGAGTAATTTTCGGCAATTTTCAGCAGTAAAATGCTCGATTATTCGCCAAAATTCACCGAAAATACTCTCTGGACTTCATCACACATCCGTCGATAACGCCAAAGACCGACCGGTCGCCACCGGTAGTCCACCTTACCGGTGTCCTCAGGTCGATGTCTATTCGTCATTTCGCTATACGAAATCAATGCCAGGACTCAATGATCACTGTATACGCACCTCCGGTCATACCGGCGGTCTTTCAAGACTTACACTGTGTCAACTGTGCCAAAAAAGCCATTATAATCGGTCTCACAACTCTATTGCGACTTATGACTTAACGGTCTACTCTATCGACTTGACCGGTATCCACCGGTCACCTCAGTCACAAACCGGTTCATTCCGGTTCACTCAATCCGGTTCCCGCTCACACGGTTATCATCAAGAAAGCGATATTTACATTTTGGGTTGCCAAGAAAACCTACAAATACAAAATCTACAAAAGACCAAGAAATCAAAGGCAAAGTCCATTATCGCAAGTAAATGTTCAATCATCGTCCGGAACCTCAACCACCACGACCGGATTCCCGTGTTCATCGAGTTCGTCGCGCACAATCCAGCCCTCCGGCCACTCGGTCGAATGGATCAGCTCGTCATCGAGCGGTTCAAACTTGACGACCGGTGGAACCGGTCCCGCATCGGTCGCGGCTGGGGCTGTGGGCGACGTCGCCGACGTCTCGACGTCCATCGGCGCCTCTCTTCCTCCATCTCCCTCGACCGGTGTGACCGGCCTCTCCATCCCTCCACCGGATCCGGATGCCACGGGCATCGGGGTGTCCACCTCCTCGCGCTTGAAGGTCAAAGCTGGAGGCTTCGCGCGCGAGGCAAAGGCCGACCGGTTGATGGCGGGAAGGCTCCCGCGCATCTCGGTCCAACCGTGGTCCGATGTTCCTGGACCCACGGTACCCGATCCCGACGCACCGGTATTCACCGGTCCCCCATCCTGCCCTCCATTCGCCCCACCGGTCCCGACCGGTGGACCCATCGGTGTCGCGGGTCGCCCGTCCGACCTTTCCACCGGCTTATCGCCTCCATCCATCCCCACATCCACCCCACCGGTAACGACCGGTTCACCCGTCGGTGTGACCGGTCGACCGCCAAACCTCGACTCGGACTCCCTGTCCGAACCCTCGTCCCCACCAACGCCCATCTCCACCTCCCCATCCCCCAACTCAACCCCCACGGCATCTGCTGCAATTCCACCCCAAACCTCCTCGACCGGTCCGTCCGGTCGAGTCTCCATCCCTTCCTCCGACTCGGGCGACGACTCGACGCGTCCAGCGGCTGCCACACGACGCGCGCGCTCGGTATGCTCATTCCACTCGACAATATCGTCGGTGGAATAGAGCGCTTGCTCGACCGGTCCCACCGGGAGCGTCCTCCTTGCCCTCCTCGTCACCTTTCCCGTCACTCCTCACATCCTCCTCATCCACCTCGTCACTCTCGTCGTCCTCGTAGACGAGCCCCGTTCCTCGCCGAATATGGAACTTCCCGTCGCGTCCGACGAATACCTGCCACGGTGGATCGAACCGGTGGAGCAGGTCGTTGGCACGCACGAAACCGGTCGACTCCGGCAGGAGTTCCACCAACACGCCAACCACCTCGTGCAGCACCTCGCGGTCGTACGAGACCACGGTGCGCAGGTGGTTGTTCCAGGTGGTGAGCGTCTCGATCTGACGCTCCAAACCCCGTACGTGCTCGGCGAGGTCTTGAATACGGGTGCGGGGCCCCTCCGGAAGGATTTCAGGCACGACCGGTCCTGACCGGTCACCCCGAGTCGAACGCCTCAGGCGCTTGTCGCCGCGCGTTGGGCCCGGGCTACCGGTCGACTCGCGACGCCGCTTCTTCGAACCGGACGCGACCGGTGGTGCTACTCCCGCGCGTCTCGCTTCCCGCGCCTCCCTGCGAAGGTTGGGGCGGTTGGTGCGGCGTTCGGCGGGGGTCTTCGAGCATTTGATGCGCCGGCGGCTGCAGTTGTTGCATTGGCCTTTCTTCCCCTTCTTGCGGTGGGGGACGATGCACGGCTCGTCGCGCGCAATGCACTCCTCGCATTCTAAAGAAAATAAAGTTTACCGGTCAAGACCGGTAAACGATGAAAAATAAATAAATCAACTCACTATTCTGCTCCTTCACCTCCCGATCGCTGTCATCCTCCGTGTTGAGCTCGTCAGGCTCCTCGACCTGAGAACCGGTCGCCGACCGGTCGTCACCCTGCGTGTCGATGGGCGGAAGACCGTCATCGCCCTCCGCGTAATCGACAACCTCCTCGGCCGACAACGCCACGATCCGTTGGATCTCCGAAATCGTTCGCGCCATCAGCGCGATCGACTCCGGGTCCCGCCGGTCGATGTTCTCCTGCACCGCTCGCTGCCGCTGAGACAGCAGCTCCTCCCGTCTCTCCTCGCCCCTCTTCCGCTTCTCCTCCAACTGCGCCCGTTCCTCCTCGTCCGCCTCGCTCGTTGTCTGCTTCTGCTTGCCCTTCCCCTTACCCTTGCCGCCGCTCCCTGCTCCCTTGCCCTGATCGCTACCGGGCGGACTGTGGTGGTCTTGGTCGCCGTCGCCTGCGCCACCGGCGTTGGTATTGGGTTGGTGGGTGGTGGTAGACATGGAGCGGTCGATAGTGGTGGTTGGTGGGAAAGAAGAAAATTTTCCGCTTACGTCAACCACGTGTTGATATACCCGCTGTTCAGACTCCGCCGCGGAGTCGGAGTTTGAAAATTTTCCGACTCCGACCTGGTCGAGAAAATTCTTCAAGCTCATCCAGAAGCACACGTTCTTGATTCACGTCCTGGCGCATCACGCTGCTATCCTCCAGCTCTTATCTTCGATCCACCGGTCTGACCGGTCAACACCGGTTAGGTTCGTCTAGGATCCGAACCTAAGAGGGGGATACTGTTATATCCGTGCACGCACACGCCCAGGACGTCACCAGAAATCTCCAAGTAGTCACCGGTCACTCGACCGGTACCGGCCACTCGACCGGTCCCGGCCGACCGGTGGATACTCGTGGGATCTTCTTGAGTCTTATCGCACCATCCTTGCGCCATACAATCACCAGGCCCTCAGCCTATGGCCAATGGACCTCATCCTTATTGTTCAAGACTTCTCTGTTATTGTGTTCGCCACTCTAACCCCATTTGGAATCACCTCCTATTGTTACTTCCACATGGTTCCTACTTCTTACCCCTTATACATATACAATAAGCTTTACACTATTTAATCTCGTAGTCTACATCCTTGTTCTTCAGTCTGATAATAAACGTTCTCTTCACTTCTCCTCTGTGAAGAAATCCGATTGTACCCCTCCGGCACCGGTCATCCTACCGGTCGTCCTCCGCTCAGTCTCGGGATACGTAGTAGGGGCTCGCGCAGCACCTCTGTCGCGATTGCCTGAAAAGCTCGTCCGCCGGTCACTCGTCCCCGTCACCGGTCATCTCCGGTCACTCCACGCTCCCCGGCCGAAAGCACTCTGCCCCGCCATTCGGATATAACAGGTATATGAGCACCAACCGGAGCCGCACATGTAGTAAACGGGCAGAAAACCATCCCGCCGGAAATGGCCGATTGCCGACGCGTTGGCCGGTGTCATGTATCAGAGCCAAATAGATACAAGCACATGTTGAGATGTCACCCACCTCGAAGATGCAACCCGTGGTCGAAGTTGTCATCCACAAGGATCAAGCTGCAATCCACACAAGGTTCAGATGTAAGTTGCGGTCAAAAACCCTGCAAAAAAGTGGTAATTTTTGCACAATATATCGCCCATACGATCAAAATCTTGCCCCGGTGTTTCATCTCCACTCGCTTGGAATATTTTTCATCTCGTTGTTGACCTTACAGTGGCCAAAATCTGCTGGGATCTGCTGTGTCTCCGTCTTTCTGCGAGCTTCAATGACCAGCGACCCTAGAATGAAATGGGCTTGAGTAGTCCGTCGACGTCGTCTCAATCCGCTGCTGATCCACAGAGGCGTGGACGAGGCGTTAAAAAGCAAAAGAAAAGCTGCCTTCGAAGGCGGTGAGGAGAGCGAGCGTAAGGGTTCACGCGTCCACGGACCGGCTGGATCCCTGGCGGCTTCAAACTCGGTGCCATCGAAACCGTCATCGGATTTGCAGCGGGTGCCTTCAAGTTGGGTGGCGCCCTTCCTCGCCGGATTCTCTGCTTTTTGGCACGGGATTTCTTGAACATCGGGATACTCAAAGGGTGCGTCATGTTCAAGTTGTCCCACAAAAAAACCCTGTCGTAATATCTATGCTCTCCAGCGTCGACCACGTCGACGACTTTGCTTGGACATGCTTATCTCAAACGCGCTCCGGCAACTCTCCCGGAGCTCTATAGCTATACCGCCCCTCGCGCACCGACCATGAGCGAGAAGATCGCCGTATCCATACTCCCCGCTGGCTCTCCGAAAAGCCATGGCCGACATGCACATCGCCGGCGTGAACGCCTTCTCCGACCTCAAACGCGACGTAACCTGTACCGAAAACACGGCATCGTCTGCCCGCAGCAGCGCGTCATGGTGGCGTTCGAGCAGGGCGCCCTGACGCTGCACATGCGCTTCGCCGGCCTCGAGATGCCCTCTTCGGCGAGCGTCAAGATCTGCCTCGTCTCCTCCTCCTGCTTCTCCACCGCTTGCTCGTCGCGCTATGCACCGAGTGTCCAACCGTCATTCGCATTCGACGCGCCCCCGTCCCCATGTCGTACCCCTTGAGTTCATCTACGACTCGGAGCGCAAGGGGGCCGAGCTCGAGGCGCAGCAGAAGCCGCAGCAAGCGCGCGGCATGTCACAGTTGAGTGCACACAGCTCGGCGTACCCCGACTCGCTGTCCGCCGTGCGCGAGCTCGCGTCGCAGTCCCCCCTCTTTCAGCCCAGCACCAGTTGGGGCCCGGGATTGAACAGATGCGGCAAACACAGCACATCTCAGATGCGGCACACGGCGTTAATGTGCGGCACATCAATCCAACCTGCGGCACATCGTCGTCAGATGCGGCACACAGTGTGCGGCACCGTTGTCAGATGCGGCACCCCGGTTTGGCAACGCAAACCAACCAACTCAACTGTGTACTCCCCTCGCACGATAGCACAGGTGAGTAACAAATAAATTTCTACTACTGTACATCAGCCTAGCTTCAAAGATCAAACTGTTTAGGTGCCCTTCGGACGCGCTTCGAATCCTTGTCGAGCACAAGGGCCGGATCGACATCGTCCCGGGATTTGCGCTTTTTCGACGCCGGCACGGTTTTGACGACAGCTGGCTCTGGTGTTGGAGGAGGAGGGGATGAAGGGGGAACAGGAGGAAGGCGGGGGAATGAGCTCGGTGAGGAAGAAGTCGTCGAAATGTCGGCTGCATCCGGTGGCGCAAAGAGGTAGCTGTAGTCGATGGTTTCATACGGCGATGGGGCCGCGAAGGGGGTATGGTGGAACGAGGTGGACGGCGGTGGCTCGAACCAGGATGTATCAAAATCGAATGCGCTGTAGTCGGGCTCGGCAAAATTGGAAGTTGAAGTTATTGCTGTGCGCGGTGGAGGCGGAAAAAGTACTGGGCGCATCAAGGGAAGTGGAGAATGTGGGGGGAGTGTAGTTGAAGATAGTCCGATCTCCGATGTCGTTGTATGCGGAGGCTGCGCCGTGAGGGTGGGATGGCTGGGCCCGATACAAGAATTGCGAAGTTGAAGCCATCGGCGGCGGAGATGGTTCGAACCGGGGATTACTGGATCGAAAAGGTGTTGACGCTGAAAAAAATAAGTAAGCCACAAGTAGGGGAGCAGGACGACAGCATACACATGGGTAGCGCGGAGGTGGAAGCGACCGGCGGCAGCGGCGAAGGCTCTGGCTGCATCGGGCTAGATCGCAGAGGCGTCGACCCTAAGAAACGTCATCAACACCGGCACGGGAGGGCGAGAAGAAACCTACCAGTGGGTCTTTGAGATACACGCCCGCTGGAACTCGAACCGGCGGCGCGCCGCCCAGCGCGAGATTTTCCGCCCCTTCCCGATGCGGATTTGCGGGCGTTGAGTTCCTTCAGTCGGGCAGTACTGGCCTTTTGGGCCGCTTTTTCAGCATCAATCTCTACCTGGAGTTCGTCTCGTTCGTCTGCGAGCTCCCGGGACTCGCGGGACTTGCGGATAGTGGTGGATTGACGAGTTAAAGTCCGCGCACGACGATGGGACGATTCATTGTGCGGGTTGAGGGGTATTCCAGAATTGATGGATGTCTCGATCTCGCGCACAACGGCTTCGTCGACCTTGCGAGCACTGGGGGAGGAATAAGAGTGGGATTAGACGAGGTAAAGAACGAAAATACCTTTCTATCGCCTCGACGAGAGACAACTTTATGCCCGTGCGAGAATTAGTCCAGTGGTGCTGAGCCTCGCCGGTGTTGGTGGTCGCCGGGGTGTTATCCCAGTCTTCGGCGCTCATGGGCGACTGGGATTTGTTGAGGCATGGAAGAATCCACGCGCTCATGGCCTTGTGATCCCACCAATCTAGGGAACCGTGAGGCGTGCGAAGAGGGGAAGAAGAACGCAACATACCCTGAATTTTCTTCACGCCAAGGCCGGCAACAAAGTCGGAAAACTCATCCAACGCCGCCTCCGAATCAATGTATGTGAAGTTCAGGAGACGCTGGTAGTCGCTTTCTGATACGAGCGACCGGAAGTCGAGGACAGCTCTACGATGGATGATGAGAACATCCCAGATTGGGCTCGGAAACTAATCGAACTCACCGCTTCGCGTGGGTTGTACAGAGCTTGACAAACTCGGGTGCGACTTTCTCCGCCGGCGTATCATTACTGATGCCACTGTACGCCGGATTGTTGGTCTTCAGGATCGAGCGGGTGCCGCCGAGGACCTGAAAACAAGTTAATACCGTCAGGCGGGAAAGTCGAACCACAAACCTGCGCAGCTTCCATGTCGGAGTTCAGGGCTAAGAGATTCCCACCCTCGACGAGACGTTTGAACGCAAGAGGCTTGCCGGTTAGCTTGAGCTTGACTGCCTGGAACTCGTCGTAAAGGCGTTCAAAAAAATCGGCACTGGCACTGTTGACGTAGGCGCGAGCAATGGTCACGGCTGAGGGGTGAATCAGCGGAAGGAAGGAAGATTGAAATAAAATAGAACCGACCCCGTTGGAGCGACTTCAAGAAGAGCACCACCTCCCACTCGTTGATGGAGCCCGCCACACGCTTGAACGTCGTGTCGGTCTCGAAGCTTGTCACGCCCTCGTCATCCAGCAGCTTCATCAAGGCCGCGAGACAGGTGAGAATTATCAAACCGCCGTCGGGCGTATTCACGAGCTGTTGAACATAACTCTCCGTAATGGGTTTGTTCATATCCTGCCAAAACAGCTCAAATGCGCCTGGTACGGAGGCCTGGTCAACAGATTCGATCTAATGCGGGCGGACGACGTACCAACAACGTCGAGACCGGCGGGGTAGGCCTCGAGCTTAGCCTCGCGTACAAGCTTCCGCTTCACCTGGTTCGACTGCAGGGCCGGCGAAAACTCACCAGGCCTTCTGCCGTCGAGGAGAAGCTGGGTAGATGGCGCTGTACCAAAAGCGAATTATGAGTTGGAGGAATACGCCCCAAGATACAAGATACAACATACCATTGTCGACCTTCGAGACCGTCGCGCCGACGCAGCCGACAGCTTGGATACACTGCCGATAAGACTCCTTGACCTCGAAGGACGCCTTCTTCAACGACGGCATGGGATGATTGTGAGCAATGTCACCCGGGTGAATAATCAAAGCCATTCGAATACTCGCGTCGACGGGGACATAGATGGTACGTTTCGCATCGCATGGGCGATTTACGATGGAGCTGGATTGGGGGCTTCCGTTGAGAATATGGGAATGCGCTAGTAATGATCCGTGAGCTGTGTAGAGCGGGCCGCGTCAAAGATAAAAGAGCGCTCACGGCAGAGACGTTGTTTCAACCCCGTTGTGGGGTGTACGATGGCGCTGCACAGCGCAGTGTCCTTGGAGTTACCGGCGACCAGCGGCGCACCCGAGAAGCCTCGCATAAACATGTCCTCGTCGACGTCGTCGGGAATGCTGGTGCTGCGATGGCCAACGGTAAATCCCGCGCGGAACCCGCTGCACCCAACGAAGTGACAGTGACCGCGGGAGGTCTGAGGGGACGGTTTAACGAACGTTAATCAGATGCGGGTTCGAACTTACCTGGCGATTCGAGCGCAGGATTGGCACACCCTCACATTTACGGCCAGTCGCATCACTCGCCCGGCATTTTTGACCACGAAGGAGCTGGATGAATCTGGAATTGAAATCGGTCAGCGTACGATGGAGGGGCATTAAAATTGAACTCACTCTGTAACCCTGCGCTCGGCCGTGGTACCCTCCTCGCGGCGCGTCTGCCGCTGAGCAGCAAACACCGCGTCACGCGAGGCGGGGTCCAAATCGCGCCGCTCAACGTCGAGGAGACGGGGATCCACCCGCTCACACACAAATGCTCCTGAACTCAGATGAGCCTAGATATTCCGTGGATAATTGTGAACTCACCTTTGCATTTCAGCCGAGAACGACGACAAAAAATCGGGGGTTTGCCCGGCTCGAACGTAACTAAAACCTTCGAGTCGCCGGTCCCCGTGTTGCCGCCCCAGGAGTCATTGTCCTGAAGTTTACAGTTAGCGCGCGCCAACCCTGACTGGAGAGCCGAACCATACCTTGTTTTTAATCATCGCATCGACCGAGTGGATCCCCCCGTCTTTTTTCGCAATGTTGAACTTGGGATGTTGCGCGTTGATGATGATGGCGGTGGGCGTCGCAAAAATGGGGTACAGCGAGGGAAACTCCGCCAAATACTCGGCGCGCTCGACGGTGACATCGGTGGTCACGCGGAACGCCCCGATCCGTGCGAGAGAGGATATCTCGGGGTCAAGCCAGCGGGTGTCGGACTGCTGAAGCCCCGAAACGGAGGCCGGTGGCTCGTCAGATTGGTCTGCATCAAATTCTACAAACTTGAGCTAATGTTGCGCTGGTATGGTTCAAGAAACATACCGGAGACCAGATCCGACGAGTCCATATCCGACGCGTCCGTGGGGATATCAGACGGAGGGAGCGGCGACGATTCGCGGGCCACTGAAAGACATTATTTGAGCACCCAGGAATCACAGAGAAAGTAAGTAACGCACTTCCGGATACTTCCTCGTCCTCCGAATCAGACAGAATCTCCACAACTACCCTCTGTCCCTCGGTCAAAACCCGAGTCTTGACTCCCGATGGGTCGAGACGCGTCGGGGGCGTGTCAGGTTCGAGTTTGACGCGTGGAGGAGGTGATTTGGGGTCAAGGGAGTCCGAGGTAGGCGATAGTTTGACAAAATCACGAAGGTGCTCGGCGTCAATCCAGTCGTTGTCGATGAACATGCGAGGGTTGGCCTGGATGAAGGTCGGTAGGTAGATCTGGACGTGTTCGACGCGTCAGCAGGTCGTACAGGTGTCAGTAGGTGGGAGCGCAGTGCGTACGGAGCTTCGAAATGCCGTGATGGTGCCCATGGGAAGGCTGTCAATGAACTTCTGGTCGTCGGGTGTGTGCTTCGACGGCATTTTGACGCGTCGTGGGCGGGGTTCGGGGTCTGGGGCGGGAGGAGGTGGTGGTAGCGGGAAGAGGGAGAAGTAAATATTTGGTCGCTTTCCGGCCGCGTCAACCCGAGATTTACGTGATTGTTTCAAGAGCATCAGCGGCACTACTATTTTGAGACGAGTGCCGCATCTGAACCAGACGCGACACATGTGCCGCGTCTGAACCAGACGCGACACATGTGCCGCGTCTGAGCGGTATGTGCCGCATCTACGATGTGCCGCATCTACGATGTGCTGTGTCTGCCGTGTCTGTTACATCCTCGGGCGGGCCCAGATGTCGAGGCGCAGCAGTATGTACACGCGGGTGCTCGTGGGACGACGACCGGGGCGACGACTAGGGCTACACCACCAGCGCATATACTGCCCCCCACCCAGACAAAGGCAAGGTGCGCGCGGCACCGTACCGCACTGGCTCGGGCATGGTCGCCTGAGGAGGAGCCCTTCTACCGCTACAGCTACGATGGCCCCGCCTCACCCGAGCACATCCACATCCCCAGTCACACCACCCCGATGCCCGCCCGCCGCCGCCCATCCCGAACCCCAACGCCGTCAATCTCGATACGCCCGCAGAACCAGACGCACGGCCCGACGACCACCATGGGTGTATGCCCTGTATCTCAAAGTAACGAAAAAGTGTCCTTGTCGACGCCGGGCACGGAGGACCCGTTCCAGTACGACGCCGACGCCGACCTGACGTTCGAAGGGCCTCACGTCCGATGCTGCGTTCGCGCGTGCGGCACAGGCCCGCAGGCCGTGTACAAGGAGGAAGGCCCGGTGGCGAGCGGATGAGCACCGCTGGCGCAGCAGCGGGGGCTGCTGCAAATGGCGCACCGCGACACCGCGAATTGGGTCTGTGCAAGTTCACGCCGTCCGTGCTCTCTGAGCCGTCGTCGTCCATAGCGTCAAAGCGCCCCGGCACGCTGAAGAGGCGGCGCCCGTCGCTTGAAAGCACGGGCAGCATGGTCACGAGACGGCGACGTCGGCGAGGGGGACTTGGACGTCGCGAGTGAGCGGAGATAGCGAGCATCGCTGCGACAGGCGTCAATGAAGAGCCGTGGGCGCGCGAGGTCCAGATCGAAAAGCTCCAATAGCGAGTTTATAGATCGGCGTACCGATCGGACAGAGGATCCATTACGTCAAATGTCTTGGATGTAGTTGCTTTTTGTCTGGGCGAGATTGGGGCGAGAGTCGTCAGACATCGAAACATTTTTTTTCGTTCGTGAAGTCGCAGATGCCGGCAGGGGTTCGGAACGAGATGCCGAAAACGCCGACCGATTGCGTCTAAGCGTGGCGTCGCATTCACTACAGTGAAAAACGTGTTTCCTCAAGTACCAGTCAGCATTTGAAAGATTATGTCCATGTCCATCGATATGGTGACTAAACTGGGGATTGCTTCTCGGATGCAATCTAGTCAAGTTCAAACGAGGGAAGGGAGGATATCTCCCATATATGCAAAGACTATTTGTCCTCCTTGTCGCTACATCGATGCAATTCATCTGGAAATTGAGAAATGAACGACATTTTGACAAGGGCAATGAACACCATACTCACACGGAAATCCATAACCGATGGGTGGCTGCAATTGACTCACTGATTAAACGCGACCGCCTCTCCGCAAGTAAAATCCACTTTGGGCGGCTCGCTTTCAACAAACAAACAGTGTTGAACACTTGGAGTGGTATCCTTTGGGACGAAGATTGTTTGCCGGATGACTGGATACAGTCAGAGCGGGTTTTAGTGGGTATACGGCCCATATCTACAAAGTGTGGAATTGGATAACACAATTCTCGGCCGGAGCCCCACACTAAGTTCTGAAAACTGTGCGTAATTGGCATTTCCCAACGGACAACCTACCGGCTTCTACTGACTA
This sequence comes from Mycena filopes, assembly GCA_029281495.1. NCBI lineage: Eukaryota > Fungi > Basidiomycota > Agaricomycetes > Agaricales > Mycenaceae > Mycena > Mycena filopes. Next base: position 127,659 of record JARIHR010000009.1, on the reverse strand, counting down.
AAAATCGGTTACCCCAACGGATGAGCTTGGAATGCATTGCAGACTGAGTATCATTATTCAACGTTCCCAAAAAAAAAAAAAAAAAAAAAATCCATGGGCGTGAAAAGATTGTGTTTAACGAGCCGGTATCAGCTTGGGCGTGAAAGCACTTCCAGTCACATATAATTCCAGAAGTCGAGCTGGGGTGGAATAAATAGGTCGCGGAGTATAATGCTCAAACCATCTACAAAGCACATTGGACTACAAGATATCAAGGATGTCAGCTAAGCCACTTAATCGAGTTTAAATACCCGAGTCTAACGGGTGCGCCACTGTTGATCTAGCGAGTACTGTGCTCGTACCCTCACCATGCCGGGGTCCTACATCTCGGGTGATGGATGGTAAGGTGTACGGTACACGCAGCGTACCGCCCCGCGCGGGCTTTCTGCGGGCTTTTCCCTGATCCGTTGCGTGTTCTTTTTTCAACACATCCAGCGGCGGGACCGGCACAAACGAGTCCAACGCAATGTCCCGCGATGCCAGCTCCGCCTCGCAGTGCGCCGGAACAAGCTTACGGATCAAGTCAGGTCGAATGGACAGCTCTGAGGCGCGGCAGTTAGTTTTGGGTCGTGGATAATGCAGCACGGAATGCACCCTGGCGTGTAAAGTTAAACAGCGGCGGGAAAGGCTTTCCGTTGGGCATCTGGGCACCCTCGGTGCGCAGTTCATCGAAAAATGGGTGCACCATTACCTCCACCGCGCTCGGACGGGCGGTTGGCGTGTACACGAGGAGCTTCGACACGAGATCAATGGCCTCGGGTGGGGTGCTTGGGTGGAACACCTGTCGCGCAGTATTTGACAACGTTATGTGGCAATCTGATAAACTTGCCTTCGCAAAAGGACTCGGATCGGGCGCGGGCGCATCGGTGTTCATCATCTCAACTTGCTCCTCGGATGGTTCCCCAAGGATTTTGGTGATGTTCATCAGTTGTTCGACGTCGCTCTCACCAGGGAAGATAGGTTGGCCCAGCATAAGCTCGGCAATCACGCAGCCAGCCGACCAAATGTCTGAGCGAGTGAATGAGCACTATGAGCCAAAGGCCGACCCAAATAAACTGACCGATGGTGGTTGTGTACTCGGTCGAGTTGATGATGACCTCGAGAGCACGATAGTACCGGGAGGCGATGGAACTAAGACTGGAATCCCTGACCGGTACGTGCTTGGCAGAGCCAAAGTCGCAGAGTTTCACGATACCTGTTGCGGGGTTAAACAACAGGTGGTGGGGTTCGACATCCCCGTGGTAAATGCTGGCGGAATGAATATAGGCGAGCGAACGGAAGAGTTGATACATGTAAAGTTGGAGTCAAGGGGGTGGCATGATTAAAATTTGGGACCCCGGGTGGGAGGGGGGGGGGGGTCCAGGACCTGGCTAAAAAAACTTTTTGACATACATTGCGAATAAGCCCAGGAAGGAGCCAAAGTACCCTTGGATGGTATTTTGGGGGTTTGTGAGTACTCTAGAGGCTTTACTTACACTTCTTCCCACCCAAATCGAAGGTTTGATGGTAACTTCCTAATGCGGATCCGATCGCGACACGTCGCGTAATTTTTGCTCTCTCCACGCACCGTCGCCGTCCTCGCTTCTCTTCGTGCTTGCCCTCACTCATAGTATGGCAAAGAACAAGAAAGCTTCTGTATGTTCTGCTCCATCCAGCATACCTCTCCCCCTGGCTAACCCCGCTTGAAGGCGTCATCTAGCGGTCAGATTTTCACCGCGGACAGTACACTGGATTGCGATATCTGCGGGCGGAAAATCAATGTTGGGACTGGCGGAGAGCCCAACTTGGCTCTTCATCAAAAACAGGCCAAAGACTGTCGAGCTCCTGGCAGAAACTTAAAAATCACGGATATGTTTTCTCGCAAAGTCACTGCTCCCCTGGTGCCCGCACGTGCAGCAACTCCCCCTCCTGTGAACGCCAGGGATCCAACGATCAAGATAATACTCCGTAGATCCCCGGCATCTGGCCAGTACCCCGCGGTGCAAGCTGATGTGTTCGCCGCGCTTCGTGCGAAGCTAGCGCGAATCCCTCCCACAACTCCGTGGGCAATTGACGGACATCCACTATCCTTATACTCTGGCAACCCAGCGACGTTTTTCGACCCCACAGATCTCCAATGGGCTGGTAAACTGTTCGAAGATGTCACGGATATCATCCCTGGTTGCGTGCGCAGTTTCGACGTCGACGAGATCAGCCGTCTCTTGAATCGTGGTCCCAAAGGACTGGACGGCTTTCTTCAGTTCTTCGATTACTTCCTGCAGATTGGATTCCCAGTCCGTTGTCTTGCCCACCCAATTTCCGTCCTCGAACAGGTTATAGACATAATGTGCGTACCTTGCTTGGCTTACCGTCAATTATTTACGCCCCAAACCTAGATATCCAGTCCACCTCGCTGCGGCTCCGCTCGCCATTCACACGATCGAACCCCGTCCGCCGTGTCTTGGTCTGAGAATCGTCTTCCCCGCGGGCAAGAATGCACATACTTCGTACCCATTCGGACTGCACGCCGCCGGAGATTTGCGCTGGGGGTATCACTCCATTGGCCACGCATTCTACCTCCGTGCAAACACCTGTCGGACGCGGCTTGAAGACGGGGAGGGTGAATGCTCGAAATGCAAGGCGTTGCCCATCACCGAGTCCCGTCTCGCGGGTATTCTCTCGCGGATCGAGAATGGTGTTCATGAGAACTCCCCCCTCATGTACCATCCGGTATCCGGCCTCGTTACAATTGCCCACCGACGCGCTGAGGAGGCGCGGAATACTCGCCTTGTGAAGTTAAACGACACCCGCACAATTGGTCGGAAGATGGCCGCCATCGACGACCACAAGGAACTCACGATGGCAATTGCCACGGGAAAAATGGCGCGGGTTGGGAACATCTTTGAAGCTGGCCTCGCGAACGGCGCCGGGGTACGCGGACTTCTCGGTCTCTGCCTCCGCGCTCAGGCTAAAAAATACAACGCCGCGCACGACGCAGCCAGCCGATCGATTGGTATGCTCCTTTTCCGCCTCGGAGGCGCGCAGATAGCGGAGATTGGACATCGCGCGCTTGGTCTCCCCAGTGTTAGCACGCTCCGCCGCCACACCGTCATCCGTCCCCTCCTCCCATCCGCCGGCATGCCCACAGTTGCCGAGATCGAGGCCAACATCGACTCCTGCTTTGACGCTACGCCGGAGTTCTCCATGACAGAACCACAGGCAACGTCGGAGGTGCGCATTGTGCACCAGTCTTTGTTGCTGGATGAAATGGCGACGGAGAGGCGGGCGCGGTATGATGATCGAACCAACCAGGTTGTTGGTGTCTGTCGTCAGCATGGACATAAGGTCCCACTCGAGCTCAACTCAGAGGCGGATCTCGAGGTCCTCTGCGATGGTTTGAAGAACGGCGACGCTCATCTTGCGGGCGAGGTGAGTTCGTTCCGCATGTTGCTTGATGTGAACTAATTTCTTGCCCAGGCAACGGTGGCTGCACTGGGCGCGTTGAGCGAAAACCCACGGGAGTACTCGGCTCGCCCCATCCTCTTCTCTGCCGACTGCAAAAAGGAAAGTGGTCCAGAGCATGCCAAGAATATATTACAGCCGCTCGTCAGCGCCATCAACAACAAATTGCAGCGCGGAGCAACCAGGTTTCGCCTCATCTGTGTTGCTTCCGATGGTGAGAGTCGCCGCGGGACAGCTTTTGTGGGCGAATATATGAAGAAAAGACTCGCCTCTTCCTCCCCCATTTTTGCGCACCTCCACGGCCTCGAGTTCATGGACTTGTTGGTCGGCGACGACGACATCACCGCCGACAAAGATCCCAAGCATGGTTTCAAGTGCTTGCGCAATCTGCTCATGCGCGATGCCGGGGTTGAGGTCCATGGATTTCTGATCACCGTGCCGATCCTTCGAGCGCATCTACTCGCTAATGGAATTTCCAGTAGGACAGTCAACGCGTACCTCAACCCAAACGACAAACAGGACGTCGGGCTTGCATTCTCCCTCCTGAGGGCAATTTGGTCTCTCCCTCCCGCTCCAGCCGACTCCACACCCCAGTTTGTCGCCGCTCAGGACGCGTTGCGCGTCTTCGGCAAACTTGCCTACCATATCGTGATGCCCTACATATGCATCGACATGGATCTCAGCGCCCAGCTTACCCATCTGAGCACGGCAGCCCACCTCCTTCTGGATTTATACCTCTACAACGACGCTCGCACGCGTTTCATTCCCAACCAGACCTACGCCAACTTGATGATCATGATCAAGAACGTCTTCTTCTGCGTCGCAAAAACCAAGGTCGACATCCCCGACGGAAAATTCTGGATTATTCTGCTGGGCACCGATCGCTTGGAGACGTTCTTTGGGTTGATTCGAACAGCGATTGGGACGGACACAAATGTTGACTTGTTGCAGCTCGCCAGCCGCGGCACGCATACCACCGAGGTTCAAGTTATTCTCGCTATGAACCCCGAGTGGGATAAGCCCCCGCGACGCCTCAAATTGGCCGCCGTCACTAGCTCAGGCGACATCGACCCCAACGTCGATCACATCAATCCCGCCTCATGCACCGGAGATCTGCGCGTCTCTCAGGCTATCCCGCTCACATGTTGGAGGAGGGGACGTACTGTTGCGGAGGGAATTATTCCGGGATCAGCACAACGGTTCAAAGCGCTGGCAAGGAACTCCTAGATGTCACAACATCACCATTCTGGCGCCACGGGGTAGATTAATGGTCAACCCCGGGAAGCAGCACGTGTTGCCCGACGACTTCCCCACCGTTGAGGAGCCGGAGGATGACCCGGAGCCGTACCGCTGCCAGAAACTGGAGGAGGAATTTCCTGCAGCCCAGGAACAGGTGCCGGCCGAGGCAGAGTCCTCGTATCTTGGCGATGGCGACCTTGAGGACGCCATCGCTGTTGAGGAACCCCGCGGTGGGTTCGACGCGACATGCAGGTCGGGGGGCAGCGCATCACGAAGTCGAAGGCCTTGCGCCTGGGCATGCTTGACGTTACGGGGCCGCGCTCCTCCACCGACCGCACGAGACGGGTTGCGTCCATTCCGTGTTTTGAACCGGCGGCAGGAATTGTTGAGTCTGAGGCTTCAGTCCTCGGTCTTCCATGTCTGCGCATTGATAACCCCATCGCAACGCTGGTACGGTGCGAGGACCAGCTGTTCCTAGCGATTGGCAGCGTCAATGGTTTGCATCTCGGCTCCCAGTCTCTGGACGAGCTCAATACCTCTTTGCTGGCGGATGCGAGTGCAGAGGTCTCGTTCCAGATCATGTGCCTCGCCCGTACCAACACCGACGATGATCCAACCCAGCGCCACGACTGGCTTTGGTCGCGTGAGATGGATGGTTCGAGTCTCCGCGCTCCCGGATGTCTGGTTCAACCGTTGAACCCGACATTGAGCACGCGCGGCGTCAAACCAACTTACCTTTTTGACACTTCCGAGTTGTTAATTGTCGCGGCGAGCCTGCACGAGCAAATTCTTCCTCGGGCTCGGAGCGCACGTCAAATTCCGGTCGTCAAACAGCCTAAACAATTCCCGTATCGCGTCGCAGGTAAGCAGATGAATATCCGCGCATAATTTATTCAACTCACATCGGCGTTCGCAGGCAAAGCTTGCTTCCTGTGTGAGGGCGATGAGAACCCTCGGAATCTCGAAGAGGATCATGCAGCCTACTGCCCAGACTGTAACCCAGCGGCGCCGCTCGATCTGTCAAAGGGCCAACGCGTGCTGGAACATGTCGCGGCACACCAGCTTCATGACAAGGCAATGAACCCGTCCCATGAGCGCTGTGGCCTTTGTAATCGCCCTGCGCCAGCGTGCATGTTCTTCTTGGCCAAGGGACGCGGTGCGGGAGCGAGTTACACCATCGACTGGGAGCGCTCCACCTGCGCGCGGGAGGTACACTTCCAATATAGCATCGCGGCCACGTCCAAAACCGATGGCAAAACTCCTTCACCTTGCTCCAACGTGCCGGTGATCTGCCCAACATGCGGCCCCAAAAAACCGGCCATCTGGAAATACAACCTCGCCTCCCACTTCCGAAACTTCCACTTCCTTGAGAACCCAGCAACGTGGCCTCTTGACGCCAAGGTCTCGGACACGGAAAAGTCGGCCCTCGCAGTTGTCTGGAAACATATTCAAGAACCTCCGAAGGTGAAGAAAGTTCGACGCCGTCGCAAGGCGATGAAGATCTCCGAGGCGCACAGCACGCGCCTGGCCCTTCGGTGAGTTGATATAATTGTTACTATCATTATCTTTCCTATCTTACCCGTTCTCAGAACTGAACTTGAACCATACGCGGATGACAGCGAACGTTCGGAGACGGAGCCCGGCGCAGCGTCAGTCGATGGGTTCGACATGCATCCAGCACAAGTTTCAGACTCGGAGGAAGATTCCAGTACCGACGAGGGAACAACAATGCCCCTCATCAGATTCTGTCAAAAGTTGTCGCGCAAACGACGGGCCATTTCTTCCGCCTCGGAGTCAGATGGCGACGACACGCAGTCAACTCGCGGGGCTCCAGAACGATCGGGACGCGAAGACATCGGTGCTGAGGGCCACAATGGTGCGGTTCCTGTTAGGACTATCCCCGCCGTTGCTGCCGATTCAACTTCAGTCGTCGTCGATGCTCGGGACTCGGACACACCAGATCTACCTGCCCAACCAGCGCCGGCACCAGATGTAGAGACACAGCTCGGACCAGGCAAGAGAACTCGACGCAGAACGGCGGAGCAGGACGCCCCTGCCTGCGATGGTTGTGGGGAACAGGTAACAACCACGGAAAAAAAGGATCCTCAGCTCACGGTTGAATGTTCAAAAGCAACTTGCGAAACACATTGGGTTCGTGAATTTTCTGTCCGCTGCTCGGAACTCAAACGTCTTCACAGTTCCATCGAGCCTGTATGAGTCCAGATGGAGACTTCCCGAAGGGTTGGACTTGCGATGTATGCACCGCCGAACGCAGCAAGAAGCGGAGGTTCTACTAGTTCAACCAAAGTTCAACCGTAGTTTTCAAGATGTCGGTGAACTCAATCACATATAGAATGAGGCAGCTGAAGGTGTCTTGGGAGGTACTAGCATGAGATGACATACGAGGGACCCAAGTGAGGTGGTAGGCGTGAAGCAAGAGTGAAGCGAGGTTACGACCGAGTTGCCGGGCGCGATCAAAAATGATGGCCGTAGAGCCGTGGGAATGACCTTCCTCATATAGGAGGGAGGGGGGGAGGGGGGGTCAGAATTTTCGATAAAAAAACTTTACAACTGTATATACAAAATTTTAATGATGCCATCCCCTTGGTTGGAGTTCGAGCACAGGCATCGGCTGCTTGAGCTGGATGTAGTGGCGGTACATCGTTTCCTGAACGTACTGGAGAACGAGATTGAGGTAGACCTCGGATTCCTGCGCGGTAGACAGGATCAGATTCACGTGTCCGAGATTTCGAAAGTAGGAAGCGCAGCACCTTTTCAGCCTCTGTGTAGAAAAAAGCCTCGAGGTCGACAACATTAGGATGGGAGAGCTGCTGCGTGATCGGCAGTTCACGGGACTTGAGGTCCAGGCAAGAACCGAAGTCAGAGATTTGTCGGAAGCGAGGGGAGTTTTGGGAAGGACGAACCTGGAAACGCTGGTGATCCCGACCTTCTTGATGGCAATTTCCTTGCCAGAGGGTACGAGCTTGGCTTGGTAGACAGCCCCAAAGGTACCCTTTTCAATGACCTTAACGGTGGTGTATCTGATTTCGCGGGCGGCGCCCGACTTGGCGTCCAGGCCAGAGACCGTGGTGACCGGAGAAGGATCGTCGATGACTGGTGGAGATTGGAATTGGAACGGAATGAGTGTCTGCGACAATCAGTTGGACTTACCGATGGGTGACCGCCGTCTCTCGTAGGCGCTCGCTATCGGAGGTCCTTCAGTGGGTGCTTGGGTGACGGAAAGAGACCACGTACAGTCCTCACCGCGACCCGTCAGGTTCGCTGAAGGAAGTCAGCCCAACCCCCGTCAATTGGTCAAGTGGCTACAACGTACGGTTTGGTGAACGCCGTCTCTCGTAGGCGCTCGCTATTGGAGGTCCTTCAGCGGGTGCTTGGGTGACGGAAAGACCACGCACAGTCCTCACCGCGACCCGTCAGGTTCGCTGAAGGAAGTCAGCCCAACCCCCGTCAATTGGTCAAGTGGCTACAACGTACGGTTTGGTGAACGCCGTCTCCCGTAGGCGCTTGCTATTGGAGGTCCTTCAGAGGGTGCTTGGGTGACGGAAAGAGACCACGTACAGTCCTCACCGCGACCCGTCAGGTTCGCTGAAGGAAGTCAACCCAACCCCCGTCAATTGGTCAAGTGGCTACAACGTACGGTTTGGTGAACGCCGTCTCCCGTAGGCGCTTGCTATTGGAGGTCCTTCAGAGGGTGCTTGGGTGACGGAAAGAGACCACGTACAGTCCTCACCGCGACCCGTCAGGTTCGCTGAAGGAAGTCAACCCAACCCCCGTCAATTGGTCAAGTGGCTACAACATACGGTTTGGTGAACGCCGTCTCTCGTAGGCGCTCGCTATTGGACCTTCAGTGGGTGCTTGGGTGACGGCAAGAGACCACGTACAGTCCTCACTGCGACCAGTCAGGTTCGCTGAAGGGAGTCAGCCCAACCTTCACCCATTGGTTTTCATAAGACGTACGGCCTGGTAGCCGCCATTCAGCTTCGCCGGCTATTGCAGGTCCATCAGCGGGCAGGTGGTAAATCCGTTCACTAGCGGGGCTGGGACTCCTCCCCGCTCGCGTGCGATGGCCTGTGTCCTCTGGCGCAAAAGAGGTTACCCATAGAGCCTCACCTTGAGGGCAGCTCACCTTCCGTCACTGCTCTGTACCAAGTTGTGCCTGTCGTGAATGTTCAAAGGTGATCCCCAGGTGAACTTTCCTGGTACACTCACCAGCGGAGCTGGGCCTCCTCCCGTCTGTGTCCTCTGGCACGAAAAAAGGTCACCAACAGAGCATTAGCTTGTAAGGTAGCCCACCTTCCGTCACTGCTCTGTACCAACTTGAAGTTCTACCCACCGCCTAGCTCACGCTCGGTGTCGTCGTAAGGCCTCAGGAGTTGGGCACGTACCCCTTTCCCCGCTATAAGCAGAACTCCGTCAGGGTGCTGAATAAGTATTGGTACTGAACCGTCGGCGGTCGCGGCGGCTTACAGTCATCTGAATGCCCGTCGTCGCTCATGGCGCTGAGGAGATGAGTGTAATTAGGTTTGAGGTGGGGAGTTTACCACGAGGCACTATTTAACGGCTTTGAACCCACCTTAAGTGCGTGGACCTTGCCTTGACCATGCCAGTGGCGGACGGACATTGAGTTGATCGCAACAACTCCGATCAAATCTCATTTCCTTTTGGAGTCCGCGCTCAAACCACCGCCGTGTGGCGGGCCTCCTGGAAACGCGGGTGCTAAACGTGATGATTCACTTCACTCAGATATACCGCAAGGTGTAAACTTGCACCGGGACCAATTGGGTTTGATTAACCTCAATTTCGCCTCCCATTCAACGCCGCCCGCCACTAGCCCTCCCATTGCCTCGACTCCTTCCGCCCTCCGCGCGCGCACTCGCCATCCCATGCCCTCGAATCCTTCCGACATCTTTGCAAAGCTTGCTCCTTTCCTCGACCACCACGATCCGAGTCCCCACAGTAATGGCACTTTACGGGGACGTTATCTCAAAGACATCGACAGAGTTCTAAAGCACCATCCGTTTACGCCGGAAGATGCAGTCTCCATCAGCAGTGCCCAGTCCGCCTACCAAACCCTCGGAGACAAGTTCTATGACCTGCTCCCTGCGAACCACCCAAAACTCCCCGAGAACCGCCGAGCAGAAAACGTGAACTTGCAAGTTTACGTGCTGCGCGTCGACAAGGTTGAAGGGTCAGATAAATTAAAAGTGCGATTCCTGTTCGAGGCGACTTGGGTTGCAGGGGCCAAGCATGCCCGCTCTCCACCGATTGCCGGAAAACTACCTGTTCGTCTTTGTTCTGAATTTTCCCTCGTGACACAGTTGACGTTGGTCTCGCAGCAATATGAGGAGTTGAACGATTCGCAGTGGCAGCGTCGAATTTTCGACGATAACAAGGACGACGAGCTCGATGCTTTCTTGGGGCCGCCTTTGCGAGCCAAGAGTGTGCTCATGGCGGACGATCAAAGTATTGTGGTCGATGAAGAACCGCTCGACATGCCGGGCTTCCTCCTAACGAAGGCGACAAAGGAAACCACCGGAATAAAATTCGTAGCTCGGATGACCTTTGAGGCCGACTTCATATCTAAAGGCATGTAATATCCTTCTGCTCGCGGACGTTGGGCTATCAAATTTAAAAAAACCCCATCTCATAGGGAATTCCGAGGGCTTTCCATTCGACCAGGAGACCGTGGTACTTCACCTAACCTCCGATGTCCCGATCGAACGTTTGTTTTAACTTTCCCCACACCTCTCTGCGTACTGATCTTCAGTTTCAGAAATCCACCTGTTGTGTCAAAGCGCGGATAAAGCAGCGGTCGTTAGCCATTTCTCTCGCAGTCGATACTGGGTCATCCAAGGTTCGTCCAAAATGTACCCGCCGCGCTTTAATTCACCTCAAAAATCTCACTGCAAGGGGTTCAAATTGAACATCGTTATCGAAATGAACAACACGAAGATCTAGGCGAGGTGCAGGACGGAGCCGGAATCCTCCGCTCGAAGGTTGAACTATACGTTACTGTCGAGACCCTCGCTGACTTGTTACAGGTCATCGTAACTGTGACCTTGAAGCGCAATACGGGGTATTGGTTTTGGAAAGCGCTAATCCCGATGGACGTCATTACGCTCGTTGGAATTACACCGCTCTTGCTCATCCCCAAAGTTGTCCCCGATGGACCGACTCCAGACCAACGCCTCTAGGCTCTTGCTCGTCACGGTAGCAGTCATCGTCCTCGTTGCCCAGGCGCGTTCTTCTGAAACCTTACGGCGTGGACTGATTCATGAATTCATTCATTTCCAGGCTGCATTCATCACATCTGTCCAGCCAATTCTCCCCGACGTCTCATATGTTACAGTGATGGAGTATCACAACACGTTCTGTCTCGTGTACGTCGAACCCCCTGCCCAAGACCTCGAAGACTAACCTCATTTACTCATAGGATGACCGCCGTTGAAGCATTCTTGGTCGCGGCCATTTCCGACGAAGCATGGGTCAGTCTCGGCGCCAAATTCCGCATTTACCCCGTCTTTGGCGCTTTTCTCCTGCTTCTCATCTTAGAACACGCCTGCTTGGCGCTTTTCTCCAGGCGGAGGGTTGTGTGACGAAGTTTGGGTGGAGGTAGCCGATAATGTATACCCTCCTCTATGGAAAGCGGGAGCACCACGCTTTGAAACAAGTGACGGGATCGTTTTTGATGTGATGGCCGCGTGTTGCCGAGGACCGAGTTGGAGTTCTCCTGGAGGTGTAGTGAGCCCAGGAAAGACAGAGCGAGGTTTGTTTTCTACGGGACATTCGTTTCGGTTGAGTAGATAAGCTCAAAAGCATCAAGAGGGCATTACTTGCGGCCCAGTGGTTAAAGTGTGCGGCAGCGGTTTCGGCCGCCCTATGGCAGACCTTAACTGAGCTTCTGTGTGTGGGTGAGCCCGCGGTAGTTTACGTGGAACGTAAATACAACATATATCCCTAACTAGCCAAGGATTTGACCCAATCGGCCCTGGGCACCTACGAATTGACCTCATTGCCGGCCTTTGGTGGGTTTTGACTTTCAATGGTTTTTGGCTGGGGAGGAGACCTGGCAAAGGTCAAGGTATGAAATTTCATCCATTCCACAGGGAATCTTCAGTTTTTGTGGTCTCCCAGCACGTCAAAGGAGTTTAAATCCGAGTTTCTCCACAAGACGGGATACTGCCGTGGATTAGTGTGTTACACTTTGACATCGGGGCCAAAAGGACCCATATAGATGCAAGGTCCACTTTTCATTGAATTCGTTATTATAAACACCTGGCTTGATATTATTTGCGCGGTCTCGGTGGCGGATGCTGCCCTCGGGCATCTCGGGGATGTTGAATCTAACCCGGGATAGAGATAAGCTATTGGGGTCTTCTCCTTCTTAAAAATTAGCCGTACTTCTGAGCCTGGAGTACTCCTTGCTGGTGTTCTTGGGTGTTCAGGACCTTGCTAACCCTCATTCACCTAACAAAGCGATGTCGATTGCAATTTGTGCAGGAGGGCGGAATTGGGGTGCTCCTGGGCAAATTAGGCTTCTACCGTCAAATTTGACATATGTAAGTTGAACTTGGTGGCTAGTTGAGGAATAATACTGCCGAATACGACCTTTTTGTCGAGAATTGCACGGCCATCACGCGGCAGTAGCCGACATCACTTGTTTCAAAGCGTGGTGCTCCCGCTTTCCATACTCCTTCAATATAAAAAATCCGATCGCGTCGAACAGTGCCGAAGGCGATCCGACTGGCGATTGAACGGTCCAAGAAGAAACTACTGTCGAAGGATGTGAGGAGATGAGGGCGTTTTCCATTCAGAGCATTGTCAAAGATACCGAGTCTAGATGATTGATTCTACCGCCCGCCCACGCGCTTTCGCTGCTTTCTTTCTTCTTCCGTCCCGCTCTATGCCCACTTCTCTAAGAACCCAATATGGAACTTCTCCAGCTTCCCCACATAGTCCTCCACCCCGGGACACAAGCACGTCAACCGATAATGCCACTCGCCCTCCTTCTGCCCAAACCCACTCCCGGGCACAACGCATATCCCCGTCTCATCCAGCAGCGCCAGACTATAAAACGCGTCCGGCGCCCGCCCCTCCTCCTCCGCCTGCTTCACCGCGCGGGGCGGAATCGTAATGCGCGGGAACAGGTAGAGCGCGCCGGGCGACTGCACGCACGACACGCCCGGGAGCGCCGCGAGCCGCTCCGCCATCAAGTGCGTGCGCGATGCAAGCGCGATGTGGATGGCGTCCGTCTCGGCCTTCCACAGCGCATACGACGGCTCCCCCTCCTTCGGCGGCCGCACCATGGAGTCCACCCCGATCTGGCCCGCGAGCGGCGGACACAAGCCGACGGACACGAGCTTGTACACGAGCGCGCGGACCTCCTCGCTGACGTTCACCAGCTCAAAGTACCCGCCGCGCCGGCCGCACTCGCCCGAGACGCCCTTGGAGATGGAGTGGAACGAGACGAGCGGGACGGGCGACTGGAGTTCGCGGACGACCTTCTTGAAGCTCGTGAACGGGTGCTGCTCCCGCTCATGCAGGTTGTTCTGGTACACCTCGTCCGCGAGCAGGACGAGGCTCTCGGCCTCGCACAGCTGCACCAGCGCGCGCATGGTGTCCGCGTCGAGCAGCGCGCCGGTGGGGTTGCCTGGGTTGATGATCACGAGCGCCTTGGGCTGCACGCCCTCGGCTTTGGCCTTGGCCAAGGATTCGGCAATGGCGGGGACGGAGGTGCCCCAGCCGGCGGACTCGTCGAGGAGGTACGGGATGGGGGTGCCGTGGTGCTGCGCGAGGGCGGCGGTGTAGAGGGGATATTGTGGAATAGGGATGAGGATACCCGAGGTGGGGGAGGTGATGAGCATGTTGATGAGCAGGGAGACGCCTGCGGAGGCGCCGGCGGTGAGGAAGATGTCGTCGGGGGAGGCGGGGAAGCCGTCGCGTTCTGGGGGGAAGGTTAGTATTGATTCGGTCTTAGAAAGGGGTAAATGTATAAAAAGGAATGCGAAGGAAAGCAAACATCGCAGGTGGACGCACACTCGTCCTGCCACGCACGAGTCAAGTGGGGAGCGTCGGCGTCGAAGAAGATACACGTCCACCACACACTAAGTGCATGTACACCCGGGCGACTGGGGACGCAGCCGCGAAGGAAGACTCCTCGATGCGGAGGAGTCACGTATCGTCCCCTGTGGGTGCGCAGAGCGACATGCATGGAATAAGAAACGTAGACAGGTATGAGCCGCCCGTAGCGTTGGCAGGCAGCACGCGCACTAGCCCCACCGCACCCCGGTCTGCACGAGCGAGGAGGAGTCGCACCTCGTTATTTGTGAGGGCGCAGAGCGAACTGAATCGAAGGATAAACGTGAATAGAAAGAAAGGTACGAGTAACGCCAGTAGCACGGCGTGCGACAGAGTGGTACCAGTATAAGGCACGAGCAGATGGTACGCAGCAACTTAGCACAGGCAGGGAGCATAGGACGGTCTTCGCCCCACTGCGCTGCACCGCGTACTCGTCCCACCGCGGGGGCTCAAAAAATAGAGCAAGGGCGAGAACCGCGCGCGAGGTGTCAGATGGCCCGGCATACGACAACACAGCGGGGGCGAGGCGCGTCCAGATGTAGGCACAGTCATAGTAGCCAGCTAAGTAGACGGCCTCGCCCGGTGGCCGATAAAAATAAGGCCTCAATGGCAAAAGACGCGCGCGCGGACGATCCCCGTACCGCCGAAGCGCATCTCGAGAACACCGGCGCTCGCGTATGGACGAACGAGAGAGGACAGGAAAGGCACAGGCATGCGGATACCCCCAGCAGATACAATGCCGCGAGCAGATACAATGCGCGAGCAGATACAAGTAGCATAGCCATTGTATCATAGCCATAGCCAGGCTGAGCGGAGGGAAGGGGCGTGCTATGCCGCCTCGCCGATGCCGCCTCGCCGATGCCACCGATCCGCATCCCAATCACAACGGACGCGCGCACCGCCGAAACACGGACGTCGCCGTCGAGAACGCCGCATCTCCCGCCCGGGGACTGTGACGCACGAATGCAATGCGACGGATTGGGCGTGAGAGAAGCATCGAAACGATCGCGCCCAGTGGTATGAGACGCGTTACTGGGGAGCGGGGTAAACCGGGACTCCGCATTATGGACGCGCATCCGCACTCGGCGGCGTTAGCGGATTCCGTGCCAGCGAGCCAGCGACCGCGCAGAACGAGGAGAACAGCCAGAGATGGATGAATAACAGTCTGTACCCACCCTCAATGAACTTGGCCACGCTCTTGCGGATGACGGGGACGCCCTGGCTATGCGAGTACGCGCCGATGGAGCCGATCTCGTCGTAGAGCTCCTTTGCGCGCGCCACGACGTCGGGGGGGAAGACGCCTGGTGCCAGATCCGCGAGCGCGGGCCACTCGGTCAGCGCTGCCACCTAGCACAAGAGCCGTTAATCCGAGTCAATCCGCGATGAGTGGAAGGGCGCGCACCTGGCGGGTGAAGGTAATGGGGGGCTGGTCGAGCCCCTTCTGCTGGGGGTTGCCGATATTGGAGGAGATGACCTTGTCAAAGGGGAGCCCGTGGCCGCCGCCGGTCTTGAGCTGGTCGCGGTAGAGCTCTGCCTTGATGGCGAGCTCGCCGCGGACGGCGTACTGGACCTGCTGGAGCTGGGGGTTGAGGACGTCGAGGGTCAAGGGGCGCATGGTTGGTGTTTGGGATAGCGGGCGACGGGGGAGGGAAGGACGAAGTCGGAGTCGGAAGCAAGAGTGAGGGATGGCAGCCATCGATGCGAACGTGACCGTTGCCGGATTTGCACAAAGTCGACCACAACGCCCGTTTGCTGGCTGAGGCCTTATAAGGAGTGTGGGTGCGGGATATGCGCGACTGGGGACTGGAAGCCTAACTCTCCGCAAATTGCAATCCACTTTTTTTGACTCGCTCTGGTCGGACGAATCCCGTTCGGCCGATATCCTCCGTGTCATTTACTTCCGTGTCCCACGCTCAGGGTTGAACGGCAACAAAAATTCTGGACGATTGCAAGGACGACTGTGACCACGGTTGAAAATATGGGTGAACGACAGATCCTGCAATTTCCTCAAAACTATCCTACTCGTGTTTGGGTCGCTCAACTCCCGTGGTTCGAAAAACCTCAACGTTTGACAGATTCAAGTTGAACCAAGATTGAACCAAGATTGAACCGAGGCCAGAAAACAACGAAATATCCTCCCGTACCATGATTCCGTGGACCAACCAACACCTTAGGTAGACGGCAATTGACCTCACTTTTCTCTGGCGTATAATCCAGGCGCAGCAGTGAGCCGACCGACAAGGCTACTACAATTCGGCCAAGTGCAGGTTGAACTCAATATCCATTCATGCAGATGTAGTTTACATGCCTACTTGTTTTAGGCCTGCATTCGGATATGGTGCAAGGGATAGCACGGTCTCGTGAATCCTCCCCAGGGCCGGGTTGAGAGAGGCAGATCGAGGTTCGATTCCTCGTGTTCGGAAATTTTTGAGGGCGGTCCGTGCCCGATACTTGGTTGTCAGTTGCCCCAGTATCTGTACCTACTCAAGCTCCTCCCAGTCAAGCGTAAAAATGTAGAGTGTCTTCGATTCAGGGGCTTGTGGGAGCGAGGGAGTGGATTATCCGCGTTCGAGTTTCGCCAGATTAGAGCTGATGATTCGGAGGAACGCGATTGTAAATTCGTCAAGTATCGGGCTCCGACCCAGATCATATCTCGGAGCACGCTTCGCAAGGAAGCGGAGGAAACAGAAAGTTGAACATTGATTGAACCACAGATCAGCGATCCGGCAAAATCCGGGCGGCACTGATGTTGAAAAGTTGAAACCGTTTTGTGAAGGGGGCGAGTTTATTTCCCGCATTGACGATAGTGTCACCGACGGGGGGTTTAAATAGAAGGCCACCCATGTCACGCTCAAGTTGACTCGCAACTCTTCCAAAATTTGACCCCAACATTCACGCCTGAGCCTCTGCTCCCTCATCAACTGCTTCAGGTTTGGATTCAGCCGCGTCTCCATCTTCAAGTAGACTAAATCAGCGGCCGAACCTGCGGGGAGAAGGACACATCGCGTCACGAACCTTCCTTCTTATACATGACCCTGTGCCCACAGTCTCGGCAGCGTATGGGTTCAGGGGGCTTGATCTCGTTCTTCACACTACAATCTTAGTTTGCGCTGTCACTGGGCCGGAAGAGGAGAGTCGTGAGCGCGATAGGCACCTGCGCAGATATACTCCATGGCCTCGCGGAGGAATAAGGGACGGTGGACGAAGTGGGTGGTTTGGGGAATGGTAATTTGAATTTGAATACACGACGGGAATTTACCGTATTTATACTCGCCCTGCGCCGCTGGGGCGACCATCTGAGAGCCCGGTAGTCAACGGTGTGAATCAGGGCGCTGGTAGTCGACAGTCTGAATCAGGGCGCTGGAAAAAGTGATTGAAGATGAACGTCACATATCATTCATATAATTTATTTACGGTTGACCACAAGTTGACCAACTGGTTCATATTGAAACCCGAGGTAAAACGAGAGACTGGTACGTGTGTTTCGTCCCAGCGGCGGCCCTCTGTATGTATGCTTGGTATCGCCGCTGGGGTTGGAGGTGCCCGGTCATGTTGAGTAAGGCCGACGCTGTTTTCAGAAAATCCATGAAATCAGTCAGACCTGAGCAGGAATGCCGGGAATGTACTAAAGCAGCACCTTTTTGTCCACTTGGACTCCGACCTGAAGTTCGTCTTCACCGCCATGACTGGGGATCTGGTCCGAGGTTGAATCCCTGGGGTCTCGAAGGAATGGCGAAGTAATTTCTGCAGAGGTGAACCATATCAGAGACTCGGACGGAACCTCAGAGCGCTGTATATAGCGCGTGAGTCGCGTCAGAATGAGTTCTTGAACGAATGTCATTCGGCCGTGCAACCTGTAAAGAAATTAGCATTGAATCAAAGAACTCGAAAGATCGGACACACGTGAGATGGTCCGCCAGTATCTCAATCATATCCACGCCAGCTAACACGTCCGCTGCCGCGGTTTGGACCCAACGATCAGGATGAGTGGCGGGGATTTTCAGACAGGAAAAAAGAAACTGATCACGGGAATGACTTACTCGAACAAAGCGGCCACTTCAGTGTAAAATTCATCCAGTACGGCCTCCAGTGATTCGTAGTGGCCCATGACCTTCAATAGATTGCATATTGGTTGCGAATTTCCTGCCTCCGGCCATGAACAAAGGCGTTCCATGGCGAATCCCAGTCCGTTTCCATTAACAATAACGTGCGCGTTATGTTCGCTTTGGGCCGCGCGGTAGCACAGACGGTCGAGAATAAGCACGGAGGTTGAATTTGAGATATAATCCTTCCTGGTGCCCGGTCAGTATGCGTTGTGGGTCAGGGATCCGGTAACAAACGTAAGCTGGTCGGTCAATATTTCGAGCCTGTCCATACAATCCAGCGCTTCGATCACTCTCGTTTGGACTTGGACGTCGGTATGCCTAGAGGGAATTTTCAGTTCGTTTACTGCAGCGCAGAGCACTAACGGACTTTAACAGGGCAACGAGTTGTGTGTCGTCCGCTTCGACCAACACCGTTCTCAACGACTGGTGTCGGGCGATGGCCCCCAGCAGAGAGCAGGTTAATTTCAGGATGCCCTGGTCTGGTGACTGGAGGAGGTCTAGGATGCAGGCAAAGGGCTTGGCATCCACAAGCGACCGTGCGTCTTGTTCGTTTTTGGCTGCGCGCGTGCATAGGCGATCCAGAACGAAAGACTGCGCAATTAAATCCTGAGACCTGAATGGGAATTGAGTCACAGAAAATGTTGCAAGAAGAACGCATACGTGAGATCGTGCATCAAGCTTTCCACCATGCCTCCATCAACGAGCACATCCACCACCATAATTCGAACCCGATAGTTTGCATGGCTACCCAGGGCGTTCAAACCGAAGTCGAATCGCAACAAAGAAGTAACCAACCTCAACAAGGAAGCTAGCAGATTGCTCAATGCAGCGACAGATGCGACCAAGGACCGGTATTGAACTATATTTTCGAACATAGTGCACGCCGGTGACACGAATTCTGGATTTGCGGGCCATGAGAGTAGGTCCAGCGTGCATCCGAGAGCATTTCCGTCTATAATCGCGCCTGCGTCTTGTTCGCTCTTCCCTGCTCGGAGCCTTAAATGCTCGAGAACAAGTAGTCTTGTTGCGGGGGAAATTTCCTTGTAACTGAGCACCAGTGAGTCCGTTCATTCATCGTCGCGCTGGGAGTAAATAGGGAAGACGGACGTGAGGTACGAGGTCAAGATCTCCACCGTCTCGGCTGAGAGTGGAGCCTCTTGATTCTCTGCGATAATTCCTAATGCCTGTCGGTGGTACATGAGTCTGGATAGTGGTTTGGCGAATGCATGTATCGAAATGGTGGCGCCAGGGGGATTACTATCGGACCACCAACTGTGGATGCTTTGGGGAGTAGCCCAGCGTCGAAGAGGTTGCATGAGAAGGGAGCTGTTGCAACACTGCCTTTGATCATGTTCCTTGTCAAGTTCTCTTCACCTTCAAAATTGGACCACTGCCTTCCGAAGTCGTCCGAGGTTGACTTCTGATAGAAACCGCCACTTACCTATGCTCACCTAGATTGGAAGGACTCTGCGCTCACGGATAAACTTCTCAGTTGTCCTCGTTTTGCGACACCGGAGTGGTGATATCACACACATTCTCGTCATGATCGGTCTATTATTGCAGAGAACATCTTGAGCGACCAATGGTCAGCATCGAACACCGATATCTTTGGAGAAGACTTTACGGTGAGAACAAAAGCCCAGAGCCCCTCGTTCACAGCCTCCGCTTTCCCTTCCGCGCCTTCAAGCACTCAGGCTTATGCGTCGGCCAATGCGCGCGCTGGCACGCCGCGCTGCAATACGCCACACTCCCACACGCCTTGCACGCCATCGCCTTACTGCCCCACTCCTCCAACCGCCGCTCCACCGCCGGCTCCCGCACCCCGCGCACACGGCGCGCCCTCAGCCCCTCCAGCACCGCCTTCTCGGGGCACGCCTCCGCCTTGCACCCGTAAAAATCGAGGCAGTCCCACTTCCCCGCTATGGTGAGGTTCGCCCAGCCGTAGCGGTCCTGCATGCTGCGCGGCATCGCCGTGTAGTCCGCCAGGATACGCGCAAAGTCCGTGCGCTGGGGTGCGGTGTTCGTAGGCGAAGGGAGGCGTTTGAGGTGGTGCGCGAGGTAGTAGAAGACGACAGGGTCATGCGGGGATTCGCGCCGCCCAGCTTTTTGGAGGGGTCCGAGACCGTAGTGGGTGAAGATGCTGAAGCACGCGTCGATAAAGATGGGGGTGCTCTACGTGGTCGGTTAGATTCAAATTCAAATCAACAGAGAGCAAAGAAGGTAGGGAGTTAAACGCACGGCGACTTCATCCGACTCTTGATTCAACTTCGCCTGCAGTTCACGGGTGATGGCCGCGAGCGAGGCGGAGTTCTGGTTTTCCCATGCCGCGTCCGGCAGTTCCTTCAGTGCGTCTTCACACAGACCTGTACAGGCGCTGTTGACCTAGCGATATCATATTGAACCAAGACGAATCCGGATGAAAAATCGACCAACCCAATCACCGAACAAGGCCGCCAATCCGCCGGCCTGGCAGAACTTGGTCAGTACCGGGGTCGACCAATATATCGGCCGCATCGCGTCGGTCAACGAGTCGCCTAGCGTTGCTCGCAGAGTCACACTTGTGGACCAGTGGGCGAGACGGTCCAGTGCCTTCTTTGCCCACCGCTTCTCGTCGGCGCCACTCCCCGTATGCTCGTTCAGAATGAACGCAACGGACATGTCGCCGTAGAACCAGGCCATGATGTGGGATGCGAGGTCTTTACCGGCCGCCTGTTCGATCTCAGAGGCCGCTAGGCGCTCCGCGTCCTCTGCTTCAACGTCCGCGGCCACACGCTGCTCGATTAGGATAGCAGCCTTGCGGAAGTCGCCAACGTCCAACTCGTCGTCTAGCAGGAACGCCTCAAGCTCGCGTCCACCAGCTTCCATTACAGCACGGAGTCGCGGCGGATCGAGCTGCAAGCAAAGCCCAACTTGATGCAGGCTCAGTCCGACATCGAACAGTTGTTTCCAGTCGCAGAAGATCATGTCGGGGTGTGTGCGCTCCCCGACGATGAAGTCGAAGAACATGCGGAGTAGGTGCCGGATCCGTTTCAGGAGATAGGGCAACTGTTAAAAAGGAATCAGCAATCAGCAACGAAGAGAATTTGGACGAGGGTCATATTCCGTGTCCCAGTTCCGAGGAAAAGCGAGATTGAATAGATGAACAGCCGATTCGTGCTAACCTTGGCAAATTCGACCCTCTGGCCGGGACGACCATAGTCCTTGCGCACAATCTTTTCCACGAGATTGACACAGTACATCATCCCATTCGGAACGGGCGAGTCTCGGTGCGGCGCACAGCCTGGGTCCAAAAGCGACGAGCCTGTAACTGCAGCCAGTTTCATACTCATGCGGGCGAATTGACTACGATCTTCGATGCGCTGGTCCAGGGTCCCAGAGTCGCCTCTTTTGTGCGACGCAGCGGCGACTGCGGGCATTAACTTCCCTGCCTTATTCTTTATGGCCTCGAGCTGCTGCCAGAAGCTGTCGTCTCCTATGGTGGCGAGAAGGTCTGCGGGCATTGCCATGGGTGGTGCCATGGCCGTCGTGAACAAGATCCACGGTGGCTGTGCCCGGTTTTGATCGCAACAAAATCGCAAGTTCAAAGTTCGGGTGAAGGTTCAATTTTTAAACCCTACGTTTACCGCGAGTTCCAGCGGCGATATCTGGAAAGAAGCACCCAGCCGGATTAAAGACACAACCAACACACAAATGACTTCCGACCGTCCTGGATTTTTTGTTTCACAAGACCTAGATTGAGCTTCGCCGTTGTACTACAACTTGTGACGACGAATTCTAGCCGGGGATCGTCGGGACCATTCCTTGCTGTCCTCCGGTTTCTCATTTCAATTTTCTACTCCTCTTACATATAATGGTTAAACCTGGGTTGCGACCAAAGGCGCTCCACGTAACACAGTTGTAATTCATTCATCTATCGCCCTATACTCCATTGTGCAGGCTCATATTTCGTACCACAGCGTCAGATATCAAACGAGTGTTCTTGTGGGCGACATACGGCCTGCGGTCCTCCTTCTCGGCTATCGCGCGAGCGTGTGTTATTAAACGACACGTTAGCACCGAGTGGATCACCATTACCGGTCTGGAGGGAAGGGGGAAAGGATTACGATTAGGATTATGATTTCTGTAGGAGTTGAATTGAGGACATACCCGTCGGCCGGGAGGTTCCTGAGTCCGGGCTTCCACCGAGTGTTGAGCGTGGAGTCATACGACAGAGAGCCACATACCGGAGCCAACAACAGACAAACGACAGCTGCAATCGTGAACGCTGCTCGGAGACGTGAGCATACAGTATTGGTGTGATTGGTATGAGCGAAAACTTACGCCAGATGGCGAGGTAACACCAGACCCCTGGGAATAGCAATCAGACAGGTAGGATCGTGAACATGGAGACGCACCGTCGCAGTAGAGGCTTTTGAAAAGCTTGGATCTGTTGTTAGGAACTTCAAGGTGCCGGAGTCAGCCTAAGACTGCATAGATTCGACGACATGACTTACACTTGCGAAGGACTTTCCACGATGTTAACAAGACGATGGCTGACCGGTCCATCACTGAATGAAGGGAACGGAGGCGACACAACATCCGTACCTGTTTCGCCAACCAGCAAGCAGACGTAACAAACTAGGTTGATGCCGACGCCGCGGGGCTCGCGGAGCCAGCATAACACGTCCGATGCTGCTACATGAACAGGCAGACACAATAATACAGAAAGAAACTCACGTGTAGAACTCGCAGCCGTCGACTTGCTCACAGCCCAGATAGCCACACCCCCGATCGACTGCTCGTTCATGCGTCAACCCACCAAACACATCTTGAGTACGGAGGAGAATGGACGGACCAACTAAAGGAGGAAGAAAAAGGCCAGCAATTTCCTGGACCGCTCATATAGCGTATATGTTGGGAGCATCAGGATTACTGTCAATGGTCGATGTCAGGGAGATTTTCAACCATGGAAGCTGGTCAAGAACTCACGCTCGGTTAAGGCGACGATGGACCCGGAGAAGGCTGGGAGAGGGTCGGCTCATGTAATTATTTCAACTTGCAGCGAAGGAACGCACCCGTTGTGAACGTTGTGACTTTATTGCATGCCGGGACGGAGTGCGGACTCGGAAGCCAATGTTCCTGCAGGTCGGAGTTTATTAGTTGTAGAACCCGACGGACAGACATGCAAGTGTTCGTACCGTCAAGTTGACCAAAGACATGATAAGACTGATGAAAGTGCCGTACCGCGTCAACAAATAGAGGCATTTAATCACAGTCCAGCGGGATTTCCAGACATGCCGATACTGGGAGAAGTGACACGGCAACGTCAGATATTATTCAAGTGCGAAGTGGACCTAAATGACCTCCTCCTTTATCTGGAGTAGTGTATCGTATACCTTGAGAGGTAATTACAGATGAGCAGGGAGTGCACCGTCTTCGCAGGTCAACGCACCAGAAGAGTCAGGGAGCCGGCTAGAGGGGGGCAAATACCTCAGTCGACGGAAAACGGAGTGAGATTGAATCGTTCTACCTGTAATGTACTGAACTTTTGGTTAGCTGTGCAAACCGAAAGACGCTGACGGCTGGACCCACAGAGACCAGCTGGAGGTCTGACAAGACAGACTCCATCGCTACCAGAGGTGAGACGAACGAAGAGTGGGCACAAACAATCCGCCCACAGCGAGTCCGACTAAACATGTTTGAGGCCGTCATCGCGTTTTGGTCAACCGGTTATCCGGATCCCATATGGTAGGTACTAGGTACGGCACGGTATTTTTGCGACTGCTTCTGTGATAATTGAACTTGTTGCTCTCGTCGCGTCGCGTCTCGGCTAAGCAAGAAGACGGTGAGTCAAGTCAGCCAACCGCGAGTAGCCGCGAGTGCCGAGCAATCCTGAGCCGTATGCCCTACATAACCGTCTTCCCCTGCGCGTGTGGTCGGAGGCAAAGATGACTCCAGCGAGCGGTGAAATTGTCCAGGGCGCTCGCATTTACAGTGCGTCGACGGAACATCGAAAGGCTGCTCTCAGGTTTGCTCCTGGGATATCGGGAACTAATTTCAGAGGATGTCTTCCCTTCTTGATGTTCGTCGTCGTAGGAGTGGATTTTAACAGGCAGAATTCATGATCATCACTTCGCACATTGTAGCAGCGTCTGTCTAGTAGGAAGACTGGATGGACTCGGCAAACAGTGGGGTGGGAGGAGGAGTCCGAGTTCCGGGGCTGGGAGTACGTGGAGCGCGGCATAACATCAACAGCACCTATATCGAGGACAATCGCTGCGGGGGGAGCGTCCAGCCCGAAAATAGGTCAGATTGGTGTATTATTTGAGTCCAAGATCGAGGCGATTCACTTAGTTGCACCAGTCCTGCCAGCGGTTCTCGTGATCGATATCCACACAACGTTACGGGAAGAGGTTAAGGGTTCGGCGAGAGGGATGCGCCGACACGCGTTAGTGCGCCCCCGCCGCCAGATCCAAGCAATGAGGAGATATCTGAATTGCGGGTGCCGTTTCAGGCCGCGAGGCTTGTGAGGCCTTTAAGGACGACAGCGGCCTGGTGGCTCTGGGAAAGGAGGTCTGGGTAATGGAGGAGCACTGCAGCGGCAGAGGAAAGGCGCGAGAAGGTGGTAGGAAGCAAGATGCATTTCAAACTCCGACGGCCGCGCGTCATTACGTTACACGTTGATCTGGAGTTGCAAAACATTTTGGAAGTTCGAATTGCGGACGTTACAGGATGTTCGCTGGAAACTTGTAATTACTGGTTTTGCTTCGGAAGTTGTGTCATGGCATGACAATTTATTTGCTCAAGCGCAGAAAAAGCAGAACGCAGAAAGCGGCAGTCAACGGCATATTGATGCAGGTTCCGGGATAAGGACTTTTCAGCGTTTAACGTTCAACCCTAAGTTTAGTGCGAGTTCCAGCGGTGATACTCAGAAAGAGGCTCTCTTGATCACCGAGGCGGGACTGCGCCAGGCTCTGTTGATCACCGCCGACGGGATCAAAACGACTGTTACGAGTTGCGCCCACTCGGATGGCGCAGCTTGTTTCATTACCTCGTGCTATAATTTGGGCAGGTCTCGCCCGTAATTCTTAGATCCTGCTCACGGCCAACCTCGATTCCGTATCGCCGATCAATTGCTGTGACCGGCAAGTGACGGAACAAAGTGGAAACGAACCGTGGGATCCAAAACAGAACTTTCCTTCCAACTTTGCCATTCGATCCATACCACGTCCCTGTGGTGTGCGGTGAGCTCCCCTCGACAACGACTACCTCAATGTCTTTCATTGGGTTCAGAATCCAGTGAAACACCCATAAAGTCTAGCCCGGGTTTTGGCAGTGTTCCCACCACTGTTCCGTGCTTGGATACACGGAGCGCCAAACCCTGAGGCAGTCCACGATGCCCGTGATCTGTGACAAGGTCGCCGTTCACTTAAGAAGCGACTTGCTATACTGCGCACGTCGTCCACCTCCCCCCATCCCCATGCCTGCCACCAACTACACCGTTGACGATGTCAGCCCCATGATCCAGTACGCGCCTCCAGACGGGTGGGCCGTCAGAAACGTCACCGACGATGACTCGGGGTATGCCATGGCTCACTTACACCCACACAAGAGCAGAATCTCATTTGTCCAGATACTCGGGCGGAACATATGTTCTTTGCAGCGACAAGGGAAGCTCCGCGACCCTTGTTTTCAGCGGGACGCAGGTATGGGTGACTGGAGCGAAGCGGTCGAATCATGGTACGGTTCCTGTTGATTCTCACCCAGTCTGCGACTTGACCCCGAGTTTTGACGCGTAGGCCTCTACAGCGTGGCTGTAGATGGAAGCACCACACAGTACGACGGCTTCTCCAAGGACGACGACTTTAGCGGACTCTTTGATTCTGGACCTCTGGCGGCGGGACGACATACTCTAATTATCACCAACCAGCAAAACGACTCCGATAAGAGTTTCCTGGAGCTCGATTCTGTAAGATATCTGGGCGCTCACATCTGCTCATTACTGACATGGCCCAGATTACTTGGTCAACGGATTCAGCCACAGCCGACACTCAGGTGGATGACACCACCTCCCAATTCTCCTACCAGCCCTCAGACAGTTGGAGTACAAGTCTGCCCAATGACATTCACATGCCGGGATTTCAAAACGGCAGTGGCCAGTGCGCATGCTTCCAAAACTTTCCT
This sequence comes from Mycena filopes, assembly GCA_029281495.1. Taxonomy (NCBI): domain Eukaryota; kingdom Fungi; phylum Basidiomycota; class Agaricomycetes; order Agaricales; family Mycenaceae; genus Mycena; species Mycena filopes. Next base: position 101,572 of record JARIHR010000009.1, on the reverse strand, counting down.
TTGCACAAGCTCATTCTCGTTCACCATACTAGTTTCACCTGGGACACGGATGCATCCGCAATCCTCTCCTTTTCCGTGTGTCCTTCCTCAGCATACCATATGTTCAATCGCTCATCGGGAACTAGGGCGACACCGTGGCCCTCGTCGGCGCAGTTGGCCCAGACCTGGGTCCATTCAGTATCAAGATCGACAACATGACCATCGGCACATTCAACGCCTCAAAGCAGAACTATGTTGCGCAAACGGAGCTTTTCCGTGCGAACGACCTTGGTGCTGGAAACCACACGTTGGAGGTTGTGAATCAGGGGTCGACCGAAAACCAGGGCCTCGCGATCGACTTCGCGCAGGTGGTGGGCCTCCCTTCGGCGAGTGCAAGCATTAGCGCCTCCGCCACCCCTTCAGCGAGCGCGAGTGTGAGTGCTAGCGCCGTACCCAAGCCACACCCCAAGTTCGTGTTCATCTCGTCTTGACAGAGTCCACGGACCTGATTGAACTAATAATCTAGTATGGTGATGTCTGGCGTTTTCATCGGGGCGGCTGTCGGGATTGTGGCCCTCACTGCCACGCTCGGAGGGCTAGTATATCGCCAGAAAAACCGGCGGAAGATGCAGCGGGAGGCAATGAGGGGGAGCACCGACGTTTCGGCTTTTGTCAGTCCCAAGGGTGCTGTCAGCCTCCAGCCGGTCGACTCGAACGTTGAATCGGAAACAACGCACCTGTTGGACCCGCGGAGCACTGCAGCTTGAAACCTGCGCAATATTGTATCCTCCCTTTGGACCTGGGTTAGATCTCGAATTTGGACAGTCGTCGAATCACACATTATATTTATTGATGTAATAGCATTTATGATCTCCTTCCAAGTTTCGGAGCGCAGTTATCCAGTGGGTCTAAGCACACAATACTTTCCACCTATGGTATGGAATTAGTTTCGCCGCGACGGCACATGTGTCGGCCGTTCGCCGTTCGGTTTGGGGATGATGCTGGATAGGATCGCAGTGGTTGGTCGGACGAGCGTTGCAAATTGACTTGGAGTTCGTGTTGCGGCATAGCCTGGTGCGTGGAGCTGAACGCCGAGGAGGACGGCGTTCAAACACGCCGAGAATAATTCGGTCTAGAAAGGAACCCGAGCGGTGTGGCAAGACGCGGGAGCAAAAGGCGCCCGCACAGCCAAAGAAACTGTTTGAACGGTGTGAGAAGATGAGGAGCATTTGAATGTTTGAGACAAGTAGGTTAAGTACCTACTAAGACTGCTGCGTAAGTGGGGTGGACTCAAATGCAGAAATCCACTTTATGGGCCCCGAAGAGCAGAATTCGAACACGTTTTGGTGGATTTTGTTCTTGGTTGAATGTAAATTTCAACCGTGGGAATTTATAATTCAACTGCGATCAATCGGCTGCGCCGGCAAGAGAAACAGATGCATACCGCGGTATGCCCAGGGTAAGAGCAAACCCTATACCAGTGAGGAAATGCAGAAGGGACAAAGGCCCAACATTTGCTGATGCGTCCGTCGGTTCGGTCTTCGTGGTAGTAACTTGCACGGCGGCGTCGTAGCCATTTTTCACCGAATATATGCCCGCTAATGTCATCGAGTAGGCGGTAAATTATTGTTTGGACGCTGTGTTCAACCGTGGGAATATTGCGTTGTTCATCACCGGCAATCGGTTACCCGACCTCGTGCTTGCTCTCTCCTCTTCACCGGCGTGCGAGCGTGGCCCTTGCTTAAGGCGCCAATGCCACAAATACCTCGTCGACGGGAATCACGAACGGTGGGGAATACTGACCGCGCGGCCATCCAACGAGCAGCTTCGGCCTTCGAAGTCTCACCCGATGCGACTTACCAAGGTCTTGCCACACTGGCGCGCGCGCCGGGCGGAAGAGGACGACGACCGTCAACTGAATCCCAAAGCGGGTTTGTCCGATTGCAAAGGATTCAGACCGTCCGATTGCAAAGGACCAGCAGTGGACGACGTCGGCGCACTTTAAGGCCGGACTTGCCCGAGCTATGAATCAGCCAGATGATACGAGGCCCGACGGCAGCAGACTCATACGTGGTTACTCACGTCTCTGTGGTACTATATACAGGCCCCCCCAATGCTCTCGAATTCAGCAAAATGCCTTTCCCCAAAACCTTCGACGCCTACGTCCCAAGCGACTTCGCCGCGCTCTTTGCGCTAGGCAAATTCAAACCAGAATATGTACTATTGGACACACTCCGCTCTGTCCCGCTCGACCCAGCGCACCAAGCGTCCTTCGACTACTCCAAGAAGATTACTCCCCACGAAGGCTTCCTCCACTCCATCCGCACCTACTACTTCTCGCTTGCTCTCCTGCACGGCGGGTTCCCCTCCGCAACTCCGGGCGTGCCGCAGATCACTTTCGAGGAGCTCAACCGCCGGATCTACCACACCTGCATCCTGCACGACCTCGGCTGGAGTCAGAACGCTGAAGGTCTTTCGCATCCCGCGCACGCCATGACATTCGAGCTGCACGGCGGGATCATGGCGTACGAGCACCTTCAGGCAGCGGCCCCGGACCTGTCTGCGCAGCAGGTCGGCGACATCGTCCAAAGTATTGTGCTGCACACCTCAGCTTGGCCGTCTGGTCTATCCTCCGCGACGAAAGCGTTGATCTCGGTCAGCGCACTGTTTGACGTGTGCGGGTACGATGCAGTTGGGTCGGGCTCGTTCGATTTCTTGTTCAACCGCAAGACGGTGCAGGAGATCGAGAAGGAGTACCCGCGCGGAAACTTTGCCGTGGAAGGATCCGAGGTGCTGGCGAAGGAATTTGCTGAGAAACCGGATTGTTTGCTTTCGCATACGCCTGGTGGTGTGAGTTCAATCTTATTTTCCGCCATTCACTCACTAATTACGACGACCCTTACAGTCTGAGGGGTTCCTCAAAGCTATACGCGCACAGGCAATCGTCCCCGTGGACGAGTAGGTCCGTCTTGGTAGAAACTGAAACAAAGGAAGCCAGAGTCGTATCCCGAATATAACATTTTTCTGATCATGCAACCCAAACCCGAAGTATAACGAGTAAGAAAGGTACAATACCGCGCACTCCTCACTTCCCAACAACATCCTTGAGCTGCGTCTTCGGAATCGCCGCCGCGAACGCCTTGCGCGCCAACCGCGTCTGCGTTTTCTGCTCATAGGCAAAGCCGAAGCTTATGAGGTCGAAGTCTGAGAACGCCGTGCCCAAGAATGAGAGACCAAATGGCATCCCCGGCGCCGGGTACACCGTTTGGGAGCCCTCGGGCTCAGCTCTGTTCGCCAAGATGAGACATTGAATATTGAACGAGGGCAAATCAGTTGTGCTCACGTAACGTCGTCTGGGAGGAATCCCAGCGGAACTTAAGGCATTTTGAGTACCTTCGAGTCTTCGACGAACATGTCTAATTCGGCGCTTACCAGTGACGATAGGATACCCTACAATCGCTGTAGATTGAATTGGGATGTAAGAAGAAGAAGGGGCAGTGACCGAGAGAAACGCGGTAATTACCTGCCATACGAGGCGTAATCCCCGATGCTGGCAAAATGAGGGCATCGAGGTTGAACTTTTCCAAGACAAAGTCGATACCGCGAGTGCTTCCAATGTCGTGATTCGCTGCCATCGCGGCAAAATATGCTGCGTCGAATCCGGGACTCGCCTCCGCGGTTTTGAACCTGTAGAGCACGCTGAGAAACGCGAGCAAGGCGACTGAACGAATCCACCACGAACGCAGACTGATCGTCAAACCCGGCTGGCAGCTCCAACTCTGGATTGTCGTCGTTGAATTTGATCAAGTCCGCAAGGCTCCGAACACCGGACGGATTGTCGAGCAACGACTCGAAATACTGGTTCAATTGAAACTGCGCCGGGGAAATGCAAGTCAGCATTGTAAACGAGGCAAATACACAGTCAGCCAGTTCACACCTTGAGATCGGCCCTCATGACAAGCGTCTCGTTCTCCGACGTGATGAATTCCTCGGCAGAAGGCAAGTCGGCGGGGTCCACGACCGTCGCGCCGAGCGCCTGAATCGTCAGTAAAGCCTTCTCGAACGCTGCGTCGATTGATGGATGGTTTTCCGTGTGGCTGACGTTCAAGAATACGCGCCGCGGTACGCCGATGCGCTTCCCCCTCAGCGCGTTCTTATTCAGGGCCTTGGTGAAATCTGGGACGACCCGCGGCTGCGCGAGCGTGAAATTGTCGTTTGGGTCCTTGCCAGCAATCACGGAAAGCACAATTGCTGCGTCCGTCAGAGAGCGTGCCATTGGCCCAACGGTGTCCTGGTGCACTGATATTGGAATTACTACATGGACCGGAAGGAATCGCACGTCGGTGTCAGGATAGGTTCATGATCACGGACAGCAAGGACATCTCACCACCGGCGCGGGAGGTCAGACCAAGTGTTGGCTTGATGCCTGCGAGGTTGTTCATGCTGGATGGGCAGGTGATACTGCCGTCGGTTTCTGTGCCAAGTGTTACTGGGGCGAGGCCAATTGACCCAGCGATCCCGGACCCTCCGGAGGAGCCGCACGGGGCGCCTTGCGGAAAGTAGGCGCTACTGGCTAGATTTTTCTCTGAGTCCCAAGCACCACTCTATAAGGACGACTCAACCTTGGCCCCCTCGGCCCGACCAACCTGACGCGCGGTTGCCTCTGAGGCCGGAGAATTCTGAAAGATTGGTCTTGCCTGGGATAATATAACGTCAAAACAGCAACAGAGAGTTGGCTAGAAGCAGAAGGTGTTACCCAGGATTATTGCGCCAGCCTTACGGAGCCTCTTGACCACTCCGGCGTCATCAGGCACAATTGAACCTAACAAACTGAAGGACCCAGCCGTGGTATTCATTCCTAGAGAAATGTGTCAGACGGGAACGAGTCTGTATAAAATATACACTACCTTCTGCGGCAACGGTCCCAATATTGTCCTGGATATAGTCAGTGGCCTTGATTTATCACACAAAGGAACCAGCTCCCTCACCTTGACCAAGATAGGAATCCCATGCAGCTCACTGCGCTTCTCGGCGATTTTGCGCTCAGCATCGAGCAGCGCCGCTTGCTTCAGGGCGGACGGGTTGAGTTCCAGTACCGCTCGCAATCCAGGTCCGTGGATGTTGACTTCCTCGATGCGCGCGAAATACGCCTAAGATAAAGTGAGTCGCTTTCAGCGTAAATTCATGATCATTAGAGCGCACCTTGACGAGATCGACGCTGGTAAAATGGCCAGCCTCGAGTCCCGCTTGCAACTCGGGCACAGACGCCTCATACAGGTCGGGGAACGTGCGCGCACCCAACCCAGAAGCAGACGGATTCGGGATAGAGCATTCCGAGAGCGATAGATACGCGCAGAGGAGGAGCAACACGAACACCAGACACCTAGATGAGGTCGGTTGTCGCTGGAACGCCTGGAGAGGATTGTACTTACCAGCGCCGCCGAATTTTCCGAATCGGAGCCGCCGGGATTTCTTTGGCTGGATTAAAGGCCAGCGGGAGCTTCTCTTCTGCTGGGTAAGTGGGAGTCGAACGCTGCGTCTGACCGTTCCCGCAGAGACCGAAAATACGACGGGGCATTGCGTGAAGATGGGAGTTCGAAGCAGAGTTGCTGCGGCGCTACGGGATCACGTAAGAAAAGCGGCGCGCACATTTTGCAACTTCATCAACTTTGCGGGAGTGTTTTATATATTAGTTACAGATCCACAAATCCGGTGAGTAAATATCTAAAGCATACAGCGTGATCCAAGTCCGGCTGTCTCATAAAATAATAGCACCCTGCCTGCCAGCCTTACGCTGAAGCTCGAGAGAACGTCAAGATGGCCCAGATCTTGGACCGCAGAACTGACAACGACCACCCAGGCAGATCCTCCGCCCGAATGGTCCGCGGGACATGCTGCGGCTTCTCCTTGCTCCCATCTACAGGTTATTTGCGTCAGTTATCCACATGAGGCAGAAATAGGTGGGCGCTCACCGTAGAGCACCGGCGCGACGAGCCCGGCGTCAAAGTAGTAGGTCAGCGAGCCGGCGGTCATGAAGGATAGTCCGACGCGCCCGGCGTCAGCCGGGTTGGCGACGATGCAGCGTGTTTTTACGCTTTGGATGCGGAGGGTGACCTCCGCGCCGGCTGTAAAACCAACCCATCAGCCCGAAGCCCGGAATACCAAGTCTCAAAATATGAACACGCACGAGTGATGTCCCCCCGGTAACCCAGCGCCGTCAGCGCGTCAGCGGGGACGTACGTGTTGGGGTCGCCCGTGTCGAGGATGAAGTTGGTGATCACCGCAGGGTGCATGTGGACGTTGTTGGACGATCGCTTTTCATAATCGAGTGTGACGAAAAAGCGCCAGGCCATGAGTCCGCTCAGCGCACCATGCGTGAGACGCACCCCCGCGCAGGGGATGCTGTGGAACTCCGTTACGGGCTTCGTCATATCCGTACCAACGACGCGGTTAAGCTCAGCACGTTTAGGAATTGCTGTTGAACGGTGGTTAATTTTACTCAAGTGACCCGAGTATGTATGGAGACGCACTATTTAGAGCCTCGTCCGATACTGTGGACGATCTGTATGAACTGCTGCTCGAGGATTTATACTTTCGATGACCGCCCTTGCGGGTGCTAACACTCGGTAGGAACGTGCTGGAAGTGTCGGAGGAGGCGGTGTGCGTTGAGGGTAATGACGCCGGCGCCTTTTCCATAGCTTCTGCCGCGTTCAATAACTGTATCTTACTCGCAGACGGCCGGTATAACGTCCCCAACGGCTGTGTATGTGATTAATGAGGGGGTGGTAGCGAGGTGGACGGCGTACCATTGAGAGCATGGTTGCTTCCCCCGGTGACTTCCTCTCAGCATCAATCAGAGCGACCATTTCCCGGGGAGGCTTCGCCTCGATCAGCGTTTGGAGGAGGAGGGCGCTCTCCTTGCTCTCCAACTTCCGCAGAGTAAGCCATTTGTTGAACTGAATCTCGCGCAGCTTCAGCTTGTAGTCGAGCCCCAGGACCTCATAGTTTCTACAGACGGTGTGAACACGATTGGGAATGAATTTGACGACGTACATTTCGGTATTTGTGCGCATCTTGTCCTGGGCGGCGGCAAAGTCCAGTAGGGCTTTATCGTATTCTTGAGACTGGAAATAAGCGACTCCGCGTTGAAAGTACCTATGCGGGCTCAAAATCAGGTCGGCTAAAAAACATTGCACGCACCCGACAGCCAGGTAACCATCCAGCTCTAGCGCTTCTGAAAACTTTAAGATGGCTTCCCCGCGCTCGCCCAGGCGGTCATGCAAGAGCGCAATGTTGAAGAGTATCTTGGACGTGTCGGCAATGGGCTAGGGAGATTGAGCTCTCAGCCAGGTCCTCCTCGGGCATCGTCTTCCGCACCTCAAACAGCCGTATGGCAGCCCTGAAGTCGCCAGCGTCTTGAGCCTCCAGGGCACTCTGCCAGGCGAGAATTTCGGCCTTCATGTGCTCGACGGTAGACATTGAGGCGGAGGATGGGGAGGGGAGGTGATCTCGAGGTGAAGGTTATGAGGAAGCGGCTGCCATCATGAATCGACACAGAGCTGTGCAGTGGCGGTGCATTCCATAATATTTGATGGATCATTTTTTACCTTCGCCCGCTCGTTCTATGGACTCAAACCACATTGAAACCACGCAGAAACAACGTGTCTTTCCGTGCACACGGACTGCTTTGGCAAATGGACTCCCTGGATGGTAAACGAACAGCAGCACAAGGAGTTGCCCGGGGCAATCAGATCAATACCGCTCCCGACATGAGGTAACAACCGTCTGGACCGCTTGCAGTCAACGCTGTCCTGCGTCGGTCCTGCGTAAAAACTCGCCGAAGACAGCAACCCGGGCGGGGGTTCATCCCAGTTGCACTGCTCAACACCGCTCACCTCAAACACCAGGGTTAATCTATCTCGCCCCTACTCTCCCACTCATGCCCGCAGATCTCCACAAATCCCAAGCTTATCCATCGCAAACTTGAAGCTGACGCGGCGGTAGATTTTCGCACAACCAATATATGTCCTTCTGTTGCTTACTTACCTGTCGTCTCCTTCTCCAACAGCTGTCTGAATATTTCGCACGCTCTGATTCTCTGAATATTCAACACATCATGACCCGCCGTATCTTCGGCTACCACATGGACAGCCGTGGCGCCGCTCCTCAGAGGGAGCAAAACTCTCACTGGCGTCGCCCCATATACACCCGGTGAGAAAATTCCCAAACTCTTATCGGTGGAACCCCTTGGCCCCAGCTGCCCCCTCCACCTTTCACCTGTCCCATCCTCACAATGGCTGTCTCTAGGTGGTTTTCGCTCGCTCTGCTCCTCCTCTGTGCGCATCTGTCACGATGCTTCTCCATCAGCAGTCCGTTTGGTCTCGGTATGAAAGGGCGTGCGCCTGTGCTGCCAGATTTGTACGAGGCGTCGGTACCGGAGCTGCAGGCGGGGCTCGACGCTGGGCATTTCACGAGCGTTGATCTCGTCAAGGTCCGTTCATTTAAGTCATAATACGTCGATGTCGAACCCATTCATCTTAGGCATACTTTGCGCGGATCGAGGAAGTCAACATCAAGGGTCCTGGACTGCGCGCGGTAATCGAGCTCAACCCGTCCGCCCTGAAGCAAGCGGCACTCCTCGACGCTGAACGTAAAGTTGACGGGAAACGCAGCGAGATGCACGGTATTCCTATCTTGCTCAAGGTCAGTCGGCGCCTTCACCACAAAGAACTTAAAAAGAATGAACTACGCCCGCAGGACAATATTGCTACCATTGCGGCGGAAGATATGGAAATTACAACCACGACAAATGGCCGCGGTACAATAACGTCCTAGGAATGAACACCACTGCTGGGTCCTTCAGTTTGCTAGGTTCGATCGTGCCCGAGGACGCTGGAGTGGTCAAGAGGCTTCGAAAAGCGGGTGCGATAATTCTGGGTGCATTGCAACTTCTTCCTTCTGCGCATGGGAGTCTGATTTTGATCCAGGGAAAGCCAATCTGTCGGAATGGGCGCACTTCAGAGGCAACATCGCCTCGGCATGGTCCGGACGCGGCGGTCAAGGTAGGACTACCAGATATCTTCATTGGGCATTCATCGCTCACCCAGAATCTAGGTAGCAACGCGTACTTTCCGCATGCAGACCCATGCGGTTCCTCCTCAGGCTCTGGCGTCGCTGCTTCGATTGGCCTCGTCGCGGTGACACTTGGCACAGAGACTGACGGCAGTATCACCTGCCCGACCAGCAACAACAATCTCGCCGGTATCAAGCCAACTCTGGGTTTGACTTCGCGTGCGGGGGGTGAGCATTTCAAATTCAATGCATTTATTCACGATGTCGTGGCACTAATCTCCCTCCAATCTAGTCGTCCCTATTTCAGCGCACCAGGACACCGTCGGGCCAATGACGCGGTCCGTGACAGATGCAGCCATCGTCCTGTCGGTGATAGCGGGGAAGGACCCAAACGATAACTTCACGCTGGCGCAACCGGCCGTCGTCCCGGACTTCACCAAGGCGCTGAACAAGAACGCGCTAAGGGGGAAGCGCATCGGCGTACCGCGGCGCGTGTTTTTGAACGACAGTATTACGGGGAATGACCCGTCCATTAATGTGGCATTCGAGAAGGCGTTGCTCACGATTAAGTCCTTGGGCGCGACGGTTGTGGACCCCGCCGATCTGCCATCTGCCGACGAGTTTGTGACGTCGAATAATGAGACGGTCGTGCTCGATGTTGATTTCAAGGTGGGCAGTCGTCCTCCATTGTGTTCCCCCGTCCGTTTGAAAATATTCCTCCACAGGTTCAACTGAACGCGTATTTTGAGGCGCTGTTGGAAAACCCTTCCGGCGTTCGCAGTCTCGCGGACTTGATCAAATTTGACGACGATAACCCCGAGTTGGAAGAACCGACAGGCTTCAAAGACCAGTCTGAGTTCGTAATAACTTACACTCGTTCATTTCGGATCTTGAATCTGATATTATGCACTATATATATGAAGGTTCACTCGCTCGGAGGCAACGACAGGATTCGACGCCGCATACTTTGCTGCGCTCGCAGCTGACCACGACCTCGGCAGTACCCGGGGAATTGACTTTGTACTGAAGAAGTTCAACCTTGACGCACTCGTTTTGCCGGCGCCAGGATTTACGACTAGCCCGGCAGGTGTGTGTCTAATAAAACGCAGTGGCGCCCCCTTCTCATCTCACAATCGGCAGCGGTCGTGGGGTATCCCATCGTCACGGGTGAGTGTTTACCTGACTTGACCGCCATCTGCGACGCTACTTATATTAGTCCCAAGTCCCGCTAGGATTCTTCCCAGACAACGTTACGTGAGAGTTCCTCTTATCGCCTCTCATTCCATGCTTCACCTTACTCTCTACACACAGCATCGGGTCTGCGGGCCCCGAGACGGTGTACCCCGCCCCAGGGGTGCCATTTGGTCTCTCATTCTTGGGCACCGCGTTCTCGGACTTTAAGCTGATCGGTTTCGGCTTCGCGTATGAGCAGAAGACGCAGACGCGCTTGGCGCGCAAGGCGTTCGCTGCGGCCATTCCGAAGACGCAGCTTAAGGATGTTGTTGGGAAGTGAAGATTGATCCTATATGACTCGGTATGGGCTACATCTTTGGGTTCCGTGACTCAGAAAACATGTTATATTCGAGACACGACTCTGGTTGAATTTCTCCCACGACGGAGCTACTCGTCCACGGGGACGAGCGCCTGCGCGCGTATGCCTTTGAAGAATCCCTCGCGCTGGAAGGGTTGTCATGATTAATGAGTGACTGGCGGAAAATGAGATCCCACTCACACCGCCCGGCGCATGGGAAAGCAAACAATCCGGTTTCTCACCAAATTCTCTGTGCAGCATCTCGGTTCCTTCCACAGCCAGACTCCCGCGCGGGTACTCTTTCTCAATCTCCTGCACCGTCTTGCGGTTGAACAAGAAATCGAACGAGCCCGGCCCAGCCGCGTCGTACCCATTCATGTCAAACAGCGCGCTGATCGAGATTAAGGTTTTCGTGGCGGAGGACAGGCCAGATGGGTAGGCTGAGGTATGCAGCATGATGCTCTGCACGATGTCGCCCAGTTGCTGTGCGGACAGGTCTGGGGCCGCCGTCTGGAGGTGCTCGTACGCCATAATCCCGCCGTGCAGCTCGAACGTCATGCCGTGCGCAGGGTGCGAAAGGCCTTCGGGGACCTGGCTCCAGCCGAGGTCGTGCAGGATGCAGCCGTGGTAGATGCGGCGGTTGAGTTCTTCAAAGGTGATCTGCGGCACGCCCGGGGTGCCGGAGGGGAACCCGCCGTGCAGGAGGGCAAGTGCAAAGTAGTAGGCGCGGACGGAGTGGAGGAAGCCTGGGTACGGCGTGATCTTCTTTGAGTAGTCGAGGGAGGCCTTGTGCGCTGGGTCGAGCGGGACAGAGCGGAGCGTGTCGAACGATACGTATTCTGGTTTGAACTTGCCCAGTGCAAAGAACGCGGTCATGTCGCTTGGGACGTAGGCGTCGAAGGTTTTGGGGAAAGGCATTTTGTCTAATTCGAGAGCATTGGAGGAGCCTGTATATAGTACCACAGAGACGTGAGTAACCACGGATGAGTGTGCTGCCGTCTGGCCGCGTGTCTATGGCCCGTATTACTTGCACTGATTTGTGCAAGATTTGTGTTTCCGAATCATAGATTGCCAATCAGCCATATAACGAGGTGAGCACTGGTGAATGCCGGTGGAATCGGACAGGCTGATACCTTGGTAAGACCGTTGTTGGACCTGCATCGGGTGACTCGGACAATTCATCATTTCGAAGGAAGGCCAAAGTTCGTCGTCCACTTTTGTGTGGACTAACAATCTCTTCAACCAGTCGGGCGCAAGTTGAAGAACAAAAGCCCCTGTGGGAAACGTCAAGAGCAAGAACGGGAAGATTTTCACAGGCGGGACGTGAATATTTTCACAAGCGGGCCGATGGTCTCCCACGGTTGAATCACGTCGTTTTTACCAAATGTTTTCCCTTCTCTTAGTTTGCTCTTATATTGCAGATTATGAGCGCCGTTTTGTTTGAGTTGGCGTGGATATCGCGAAGGACAATTACGTTGGTTTTAATTTGTAGTGTCGCGTCCTTACGTGGCCGCGTTGTAACTTGGTGAATGCTTCAGGAAACAGATTGAGAACAGACGTATATATTCGTCTCCTACGACTACACAAAAGAGAAAATCTTTCAAATGGAGGACGCCGCATGGACACGTCGATTAAACAAGAAGTAAGAACACTGTATGATAAATCCAGAGCATAGTCAGTGGATTTCCCTATAATTATCTTGCCTGTCCGTCCTTTCGATCAAGTCCCGGACCAGACCCTCGGCCTGTGAGTACTGAAGCTCGAAGACGCCCTCCGAGTTCGCGATCTCCACCAATCCATCGTAGAATTGAGAACTGGTTGCGCGAAGGGGAAACGCGACGCTGCTCCAGTTCAGTCCATGCCCAAGCCTGACGGCGTGGAGCATCAAACGGCCGCCAGCGCGGGCGAGACGTGCCCAGTGAGGAATATCCGCTCCAAAACCGAGCCGGGACATTGGGAGCACGGAGTACTGGACGCCGCTGGCGCCAGTGAAGTCGAAGGCGACAAAAAAGGGCATGCCAGGATAGCTAGTCATGAACCGGAGTATGTGCATCGCGATGTCGACCCGCAAGCGTCGATATTCCGAGTCCACCAGTGCACATATGAAGTTTTTCTCGTTGTGGTGGAGCCCGATTTCGCCATATGCTGGACAGTACGAATCAGATGGCGTCTCGAACCAAAGACAGTGAAGAAACCAACTGCGGGTGGCATAGCGAAGAATAGAGCACTCCTGCCTATGTCCGGCCTTCCAGTCGAGCTGCTGGCAGCCTCGCGAGCAATAGCTGGCGTTACAGCAGACGGAACAGCGTCTAAAGAAATCCCTGCTGTCAATTTTGTCGCACTGAGGATGGCGTCAGGTGAGTACTATGCTTATGCCGAAAACGCTGTCGAAACTCGCCTTCATGTTATAGCACGCCAGAGAGGACGCTCGTCCCGACGCCTCCCAGGCATCCAGAATCTTTCCTCTTTCGTGGACCAAAGTCTGCAGTGTTTGCCACCGTCCATACAACGCCGAACGGGAAAAATCCGCACTCTGGGAGAGTGATTCTAGTTCCAAGAAGACCGTTCGCATTTCTGCAATGACGGTGTACGACACCAGAGTCCTGGGTAGCACAGTACCTAGAAGGTCGGGGAATTTTCCGGCGTCCGCCTCTGTGGCGAACCTCGGCTCAAAGGCGACTACGCGTCGGAGCAGGCCGGCTTGCAGCGCCTGCACAGTCCATGGATATCCAGGAGGCTGATTCAGAACTTGGATGAGGGTACCAAGACCCAGACCAACTTCGATGGGCTGGGCTAGCATACCCCTACCCTCTGGCGTGATCCCATTTATGTCGAGTGCTGATACGAGGGACGCGACAATTCCGTGGGAGAGAAGGCACGCAACGAATTCCCGAGATATCCGCATTATATCTCGTAGAAAGAAAAACACCGGGGCGATCGCATTGACCGCGGCCGCCATGTCGAACTTTGCTTGCTCGACCGCCTGCGAAACGTTTTTGATCAGCGTAAGCGCCAGGGACGTAAAGGTGCCTCCACAGGCGTCGACAACTTCCTCCAGGTCTTGAGGTTGCTCCATATGAGACAATGCAATCAACGGAAGGGCATTCACCCTCAACGATGCTGGTTCCTCCGGCTTGTAGTAGTTGTGAACGCCCGTTGCCCAAGAAACCGCGAGGATACGACGAACTCCCCTGGTGGCAAACATAACCGCAGTCGATGGAGGGTGTTGATTGAATTTTAGGATAATCTGTGAGTGGATGAGGTAAATCGCAAACACTTCCGCAGTGGTGAGTGGTGGACCGCAATCATAATACAGGTGAAGAAATTCGATCCATTTCCAGATTCGGGCCCAGAGTTCCGGGGCAGCTTCGAGGGGGAAGTTGTCTGGGCGCAGGATGATGGACAGCGAAGAGAGGGCTTTCTGGGCGTTTTCCATGGATGGGAGGCAGGTGTAGGTGGTTATGATGTCGTCCAAGATGTCGAGCGAAGGAACGAGCTGCGGATCCAAATTCGCATAGAAGACGGGTAGTAGACCAAACGCTTCGTTCCCTGACATGGTACGCGCCATAACGTGCAATCTGGCGACGTCCTTCACGGAGCCATTCATCGCGGCAGCGGCGACCGGCTTATTATGTAATGAATAATGGATAATAATGAGCCCATGGAAAGGACCGAATTTATTTCTCACCCTGAGGGAAATGCGGAGTTTTGAAATACCCCGAGGATGGAGGATTGGGTGCATGACACCGGGGGCAAACCCCGTGGAAGGTGACGCGGGCCTTCCGGCAAGGAAGCTGCCTCGTAACAGCGCGGAAAGGCGTGCGGAAGGCGTCAGGACAGCGGCCCGGCAAAACACGGGCAGCTGATTGAAAAGTGATAGTAATTTACTTCCGTCGGCCGCCCGAGCTTCGAAATCCAAGTATGTCCCACTAGATAAAGTAGTGGATAAAGGAGACCGGTGATACCACCCACACTTATGGCGGTTTGTACCTGCACACGCTGCATTCTGGTCTTTGAACTCCGAAATGGTGTATCTCAGCCAGGAAGGACTGTATCCAGCTCGACTCGCTCCGAACATGAAGCTCGAGATGCGCGGGATAACCTTACTGCTTCCGTCAGACGACGGGACGACACACCACTGGTGCCAATGGCAGAAGAGATAGAACCAACAGTGGCCTTGCCTTCTGTTACAGATTTTGACACTGGTGAGCATATACGTGACAAGGATTATATTGAATAACATATCCCATCTGCCCATAGCACTTTTGCCTGTCAAGAAGTTGTGTTCCTTACTGGTGGCTTGGCTTAATCTGCATGCTGGGCTCAGTCGACAGACCACAAATACAGTCCTGAAGGCTCTGCAGCTCATCTTGGCCACAACTCTTGGTCTGGTCTTTGCCGTCTTTCAATCTAGATCTGCAGGAATGGAGAGCGGGCCTCCTGTATTTGAAATTCCACAGGATATACGGACCATCTATAAAGAGGGAATGGAACCAGAACTAAACCGAACTGCATGCTGCCCAGGATGTTACACATTATATCCGATAATTGGGCAAATGCCTGAACTTTGCACATGGCGACGATCTCCAAAGGCACACCCATGTGGAACACCGTTATGGAGGAACCGTAAAACACGCAAGGGTGTTAAGCGTGTACCCGTACGGATGTATACCACTCAGTCCTTTGATTCCTGGCTCTCCTTCTTTCTGGCTCGCCCGGTGATCGAGGATTACCTGGAGAAATCAGCACTTCAGAACCAAAATCATCCACCCCCTGGTCCTGATGGTGTTATGCACGATATTCAGGATAGCCCAGCCTGGCGAAGCTTAGGGAATTATGTGACTTTCCCATATAACCTGGTCTGGGCAATCTATATTGATTGGTTCAATCCTTTCACAAACAAAATTGCTGGTATGTCTGCACCGAATTCTTGCGAGCCCATGACTTACATCATAACCCAAACAGGCAAAATTGTCTCTTGTGGCGCAATCATCCTATACTGTCTCAATCTACCGATTGAAGTTCGGTTTCTCCTTGAAAACATCTTCATCTTTGGCATGATCCCAGGCGTGGGCCTACCAGATGTTTGGACCATATCTCATGTTCTTGATGCCTTCGTCAAGGCCATGAATAAATACGGGCCACCAGGGAAGCGGTGTGCGACTTATCGCCATCCCGAGGGTGTATCTGTGCAGTCCAGAGTTATTCCTCTTCTTGCAGATCTCACGGCAATTCGCACAATTGCGGGATTCTTGGCACACAATGCAATCATGTTCTGCTCCTTCTGTCTCCTCACAATTGACGATATTGATGATCTTGACTATGAGTCTTGGACATCCCGGGATGCAGCAACAGTCAGACAACAAGGTCGTGATTGGAAGGCGCTACAGACCCTGACTGCGCAGAACGCAATGGCTACGGCGACTGGTGTACGGTGGACACCCATGCACAATCTCTTTGGATGGGATCCTGTGCAGAATGTCATCCTTGGGTTTATGCATAACACCCTTCACGGCCATGCCGAACATCACCTCCGGATGCTCTGGGGCATTGGCAGACAGTCCTATGTCGCAAAAGACTTGATTGAGCAGCGAAAGGAGGAACTGTTCTCAGAGTCAGAAGCCTCCGAGGCTTCACTGGAACTCGCTGGCTTAGCTGAGGAGTTGCACACCCCAGTGCCATCTTTGCCACACCACTCAACAGCATCATCATCGCACCACTCGGACGAGGATATGGATATTGACTCCCCAGAAGGTTCTACGACACCTACCCCTGAGAACCCAGGTAATCTAGACATGGGCAACCAGGAGGAGGAGGAGGAGGAGCAGGATGAGGATTACTTCCCTGCCGACTTCGACTTCGATGGTGCTGGTGCCTTTGACTTTACTCCGGAGGAGCTTGAGATGATACGAGCATGCATCAGAGACATTGAGATCCCTACGTGGGTAAAGTGAACATGAGGGAGGGAAGCATATCAAGAGTCGGGGAGAGTAAAGTGCATAGTAGGACAATAAAAGCTCAAACCTACTCGGAAGCCTGAGGCTCGTCCTCGTCGTCAACATCCATCTTGTTACCATTCTCGTCGTACTCATCCCCATCGTCGAGATCCATCTGATCAAGCTCTTCATCGGTGGGAAGCCTGTAAAAACCCCGCACCTCGTCGCTGTAGGGTTTGAACTCCTCGTTGCTCATGCTCTTGAACTTGTCAGGTACACGCCCATCTACCCAATGGCGGCGCGCTGGTAACTTGTCAGGTACACGCCCATCTACCCAATGGCGGCGCGCTGGTAATGCAATACCGCTATTACGGTAGCGCGCCCGCAAGATGGCGGGGGTACTTGTTGAAAACAGCGGGGTTGAACCAATCCAACGGGACCTTCCGGGGTAAAGTGCGGGAAATCTTCGACGGCTGAGCACCTGGCCGTATATTCCAGTCAGAAGCAAATAAATCCAATAAAATACGGGACCGACCTTCAACAACCTTTCGCCCGCGCTCCTGCCAGCGTCCATCAGCCTTTCCTACTGTCTCCCTATCGTTGTCCACCGTGCGAATGAAGACTGTTGTATCATCGCTGCGAGCGTCTTTCGGGAGGATGGTGTACATGCCGTCCATCGGGTCGTGCTCGTCGTCACTGTTGCCAAACGACTCAGCGACCAGTTCGGCCACCTCCGATGGCCAACCATTGCTGCGAATCGCTGTGGAGCGCTGATCACCCAGCTGGAGAAGTAAATGAGTGTGCATTCATTCTATGGCGCAAAAGAAAACCTTACCATCTGACGACGTTTGTAGTCCGAGACGAGTTTGGCGCGGAGTACAACAGAACCCGGTGCTGTTAGCTCCGATTCCGCTCGTCTGCGGATGAGAGACCAGGCACAGTTCCGGTAGAGTTTCTGGACAACGAGACGGTCTCGGACTTTGGTGAGGTCGGGCGACAGGCGGGCATAGCCGTGGTTAGTCGCAACGGTCTGGAAGGTGTCGATGGCAATCATTTCATGCGCCTGGTTGTACAAGGTATCGTGCGTCCCCCCAATCACGTCAGGACGCCATTGCTGAAGCCCGGCAGATAGAACGGCAGAGAACATGATGTGAAGGTTGGTGTCGAGCATCTTGGCAACATTCCGCGCGATAGGGCTCTTCTTGCGGAGTGCGCTGCGCTGCAAAGCAGTGATCTTCTCAACGGCCTCGTCCCCATCGTAGGTCAAGGTGTCGCGATAGGCCTCCCAGTCGTCTGTGGTTGCAAACCGACGCTGAAACACGGCAACTTGCGTCGCAGTTGGCATTTCCGGCACGTCGGTCGCACTCAAGATACCCCATAAACACTGAATATGGAGATTCATTGCCGGCTGAACAATCGTCAGAATCTTGCTGCATGACGAAAGAGTTTTATAACGTACCTGCAAACTCTTTTCTTCGGGCGTCAGAGCGTCGCGCGCAATATGGTCCGGGTCCTTTCGGCCCCTCCTCTTTTGGGCAGGAGTCTTTGGGGCCTTTGCTTTCTGCTTTCCTTTCGACTTTTTGCTCGGACCCGGGGCCGCGTCGTCAGGCTCCTCCTCACCCCTTCGCCGCTTATGACCGGCAGCGGGTGGGGGAGAAGAACGTCGAGAAGAGGATCCTGCATGTGCATTTTGCCGAGAACCAGAACCAGAGCCACGCTGAGAGGACATAGGCAGAGAATGAAGCAGTGAAGTGAAAGACAAGTCGACGAGAGACAAAGCCCACAACACATGTTGGTCAGTTCTGGGCGGCCGCACAATCACACACCCCAACGCCTTGAGGTAGCTGTAAGGGCAACCTCGAGGCCCGAGAATACTCAAGAGTCCTAGCGAGGGGAATCCGAAGTATATTAATAATGTACACTAGAATACAGGAAAGCATAACGCACCTAGCGAGGGGAATCCGAAGAGAAGAAACTCTGAGGATTCCCACGCTAGGTCGGGACTCTAAATACGTACTATACAGGCGCATGTGACCGGAGTGATCGGCAGAGATCCCGGGCTCGGTCACAAGCGGAATGCCAGCGGGAGATACCGGAGGGCTTAAAGGGGCGTCGGGAGGGGGTTCCCCTGACATCATCCCCCCCTTGGAATGCGGCGCCTCGACGCATAGACCGGACGTGGAGGGCAGGGTCGCGGAAGGGGAGAGAGTCGAAGGCTGCAACTGAGATGGACCGTGGAGCGGTTGGATGAGTACGATAATACTCCGCAACGGCTTCCGGAGCAAAGACATCGGAATGTTTGACCCACTGATTGTGTGAAGCATTGTACCCTTTGAAAGACACCATATAATATAATGACTTCCATCGGATCTTAGCATCCAAAATCTTGTCGATCTCCCATTCCGGGGCATCCCCAGGCTGCTCTGGGAGGACTGGAGCAGGCTCGTCATAGCCCGGACGTCCCGGAAACGGGTCGTCCTCTGCCAGCTGCAACTTCACCACGGGGAAGACAGGGTGGAGGCGTGAGAGTCGAGGCGGGAGTTCCAGCTTGTAGGCGCCTCGACCGACAACCTTAACCACCTTAAAGGGGCCAAGGCGCCGGTGCGAGAGGCCCTGCGACGGACGAGTGGTCATGATGTCCGATGCGTCAAGCCAGACACGGTCACCAACCTTGATGTCCGGCGCTGGGGTGCGCCGGCGGTCATAGTACTGCTTGTACTCCTCCTTGGCCTTCACCAGCGCAGATTTGGCTTCCGAGACACCTGAGGCAATCCGATCGCGGAATTCGTTTGCTGACTCCACCTTCGAGCGTACCCCAGTGGGCTCAAACCCCATGCGAGGGAGCCGACCGGTATCGGTCATGAACGGGACCTGCTGCGTTGAAGAGTGGATGTGGTTGTTGTAAGCGAACTCCGCGGCTGGCAAGAGATAGTCCCAGTCATCCTGCTTATAATTGGTGAATATGCGCAAGAACTGCTCCATCTCTGTTGAAGCCCCAGCGGATGTCAAGCTTCGTGAAGAACCGTGCGCCTTTCAAACGATTAATGAGGTCGTTGATCAGCGGAAGTGGATACCGGTTCTTCACGGTCATCGCGTTCAACGCCCGGTAATCTTGGACGAAGCGGAGACCACCATCCTTCTTCTTGATGAAGAAGACTGGTGAAGCCATGGGAGACTTCGACGGCCGAATCCGACCAGTAGCAAGGCCCTCCTCGATGAACGCGTCGAGCTCGCGTTGTTCAAGGGGTGAGATAGGGTAGACCTTACAGTTGGCAGGCTTCGAGTCGGGGACAAGTTCGATTGCGTGGTCCCAAGTCCGACTCTCTGGTAGCGAGTCAAAGGACTCCCGACTGAAGACATCCTCGAAGTCACGCACCCACTGGGGAAGGGGTTCCTTACAGGGTGCGGAGTTCTTGGCATGGGCTTCCGCTAGGCGTTGAGAGACCGTAGCGGAGGCTCGGATGTCTTCCGGAGGAGAGAACGTTGTGTAAAATATACGGTCTCCATCCTCAATCGTGTCGTCCTCATCGTCCGGAGACAACTCTGGTAACTCGTCCTCGAACTCGTCATCGTCATCCTCGCCAGAGCGAAGGTCCGTGTCCACAGCACAGATGCGGGGTATCGGGCCGGCACGGAGCTGGCGAAGGATTGAAGCGGCAGTTTTAGCGTGCTGGCGTTCGATCCTCGCCTCATCGCGGCAAGTCGTACAAACAGAGGGGCAGCGGCTCATTTTTACCTCCCGGGTTTCCCAGTTGATCTCCGGGTTGTGCTTCCGGAGCCAGGAGAACCCGAGAATAAGCTTCTGCTTGCCGAGCCGGGTGACAGCAAGCACAGCGCGCTCGCTGTGCGACTTGTAGCGGAGGATGACATCCGCGACTTCCCGGATGCTGCCGGCTTCATTTGGGGAGCCGTCAACATTGAAGACCGGGATAGGACGAGAGAGTCGACGGAGCGGGACCTTGTTTTCTGCAGCATACTCCGAGTCGATGAACTCTGAGGTAGCGCCACAGTCCACAAGCCCAGACAACGATAGTTTGACAGCATCATCGGTGGACTCAATCTCGAGGGGGAGGTGGAGGGAGTTCGCGCTGGCCTCAGCCGCAATGGTGAAGCGCTTGGGAAGTTTGCGCTCCCACATTGGTTTACGACGCAAGCGGAGGGGGTCGTCAAATACCGGCGCGGGGGTTCGAACCGGCGCAGGGGAATTGGTTTGGTGGCTGTACAACCCGGGTCCCTCCGCCACTGATTTGCCATCAACAATGACGCACGGAGCTGTCGAGAGTGCGCAAAGTACGCCCTGTTTCTCCGGGTCGTGCGTCATCGCTATTTTTAGCCCGCCGGGGGGTGCGTCTATCGTTTCAAGTAATGCAAGAGGTGTATTGTCAGACTCATTACACAAGACATTGAAACGATTAGGGGACGCGACAGAGGGCGCACCGCTCACTCTGCGCGGGGGGGAAAATCCTCCTGGGCGACTGCAGCCGCGTGTTCTGCAACAACCTCGGCAGAGGCTAAACGGGCGACAAGCTCGTCAAGCATGTCAGCACCGAGCTGCTGGATGACCTCGTCCAGCACATCGACAGTGCGGACATCGACGGGGGTGGTGCAGTCTCGCGCGAAGTGGTTCGGGTCTCCACACCGGAAGCATCCGCGACGAGGGGGGTTCCTAGCCCGAGTACGGTCTACGTCCATGGGGACAGGAGGGGGGAGAGAAGGTGGAGCGACCCTCTGCGGTGGTGGTGCAGGGACCGCGAGAGCAGGAACCACCCGAGCGCGGCCAGGCGCAACCGAGAGACGACCAGTCGACCCGGAAGCGGCAGCCTTTGCTCGGAGGAGCGACTCGTACTGGTGGTATGCGCGGAGCCGCCAGGCAGTGTAGTCGCGCAGGGCAGGGGGGTCACTGGACCCGGTGATGGCGAGATTTATCGCCGGGTCGAGCCCAGTCTGGTATTTGGTGACCTTGATGAGCTCATCGTCGAAGCCGGCGAGGTCGACGAGGTCTTCGAAGTCGTCCGTGTAGCGGAAGACGTCGCGGGAGCCCATGAAGTACTGACGGGACTCGAGTTTCTGCAGGGCATGGTCCTGCTCGTTCTCCTCGACGAAGCGGAGGCGGAATTCAGCAACGAAGGCGGCCCAGGTGGGGAAGGGGAACGTGGGCTTGGCCTCGTGTCGTTCTGCCCAGCGCTGTGCAGAATCCTTTGCCATAAAGGACATGGCAAAGCGGACGACCTTCACCTCAGAGGGCTCACCACCTTCGGTGAATGCCTCGGGGAGGAGGCGGACGTAGGACCGGACAGCATGGAGGAATGCCCGACCCTGGGTCCGATCGCCGTCGAAGACGAACGGGGGGTTCGGTCGCAGGACCGATTTTGCGCCAGGAACGATGTTGGCAAAGATTCCTGAACCCGGGTCCAGAGCTGGGGCAGCAGGGGACGGGGCAGGGGAAGGCACCCGTTGGGGAGGTGAGGTATCAAGGAAAGCCATAAGGCGGTCGAGGGTCGCCTCAATCCGGGTCATGCGCTCCTCGGCGGTGGCAGTGGCAGCAGCGGGGTCGGCCATAACGGGATCGAGGGGACGGGAGGAGGGGGCAAGATTCGAGCTGGGCGAGGCGGGAGCGCTATCAGAGCGGTCCGAGCCTGGCAAGCCAAAGGTCGGAATCTTGACCGGTTAATCCCTTAGAGAGTTTCTTCTGCTGTAAGGGCAACCTCGAGGCCCGAGAATACTCAAGAGTCCTAGCGAGGGGAATCCGAAGTATATTAATAATGTACACTAGAATACAGGAAAGCATAACGCACCTAGCGAGGGGAATCCGAAGAGAAGAAACTCTGAGGATTCCCACGCTAGGTCGGGACTCTAAATACGTACTATACAGGCGCATGTGACCGGAGTGATCGGCAGAGATCCCGGGCTCGGTCACAAGCGGAATGCCAGCGGAAGATACCGGAGGGCTTAAAGGGGCGTCGGGAGGGGGTTCCCCTGACAGTAGCGGCATGTCGACAAGTTCACTCACTTCACTGAAATTTTGTGAGCATTTTTACTCTCGAACTTGTGTTTCTTTGAGCAACCGCCGTGGTGCCAACCTTAGAATGTCGGAGCCGGGGAGTGCTCTAGCGATTCTGGTTAGTGAGCCATGAATACCTTGCCTGCAGGACACGGTGCACATAGTATCTTGACGGTTTCTTGACGGCGCGTCTGGGCGCTAAAAGCAGGACAAAGGGAAATGAAATCGAGAAGCATGATCTGATCACTGTTTTATTTTTACAGATATAATACTGGCCTGCTTGCACGCAGTCTGCCTACTCTCGTGGCACCTTCCTGACAGCTTCTGTCAGAGGTTCCTGACGCCTTCCTTGCCGGAAGGCAAACTTCACCTTCCACGGTCTTTGCCCCCGGTGTGATGGTGGATGTAAGGAGAGGCGCTTTGCTCCTATTTGGCTGCACCGTGACGCGGTCCGCCATCGCGTCTGAATTATTATTTTTCGTATTTTCAAAGGGAGGAGCCAATTCATGTGGGTGGAATAAGTCGTGTTCCAGACCGAGAAAAGAAGTTCAGTCGGGGAATATTTCGCTCATATCGCATCTTTTGAGTTGAACCCCAAGTCGAACGTTGAACTCCGGGGCGTACTTCCGCGACTCCGAGTTTCGGCTCAAGGTCGACGCCACCTGGAGCATTCAATAGTCGAGGGACGAATTCGGTTGCTACATTCTTCAAGTGGGAAAAGGTTTCGCTAACGCTCACCATTCTGAGTCTTACCCAGTCGAACTCTTGAGTTATGATGATACAGATTACACTGGGACGTAGCCGACTTGAAGCCTAAAGCGCCTCCACCCATTGAAGGAGGATGTTACTGATTTCAGCCGGATGAGATTCTACCGCCCAGTGATCTCCATCGACTTCTTTACGCGTAACGGGGCCCTTGGCGTATGTGTTGTGCGAGCGGTCACCGAAGGCTGGGAGCGCAACGTTATCCTTGGTGAATGCGATGAAAAGTAGGGGCTGCAAAACGTCGGCTGCCGCGGGGGAGATGTCTGCAGAAGGATTAGACGTCAAATGCCGACGGGATATATACACAAGAGGATAAGTACGCACTCGCGTTGTCCTCCCCGCTAATCTTCTCAACCTGGATCTTGTACCAACAGAGGGGGCCAGCGAGACCACCACTAAGGAGAGATTTCTTGATCGTCTCTTTGTCCTACGTGGGGTGAGTCGAGCTCCGGTCGAAGCAAAGACAATTCTACTTCGATAGTCATGTATGGTGGGAGCCCCGCCGTTTTTTCCCCTTCAATCCACGCTCGCGTCCCACCGTCTACGCACAAATGGTCTTTCCACAGCTGAGGGCTCTCGGGGAAGATCAAGCTGATGAACGAGTCCATCTGGATATGCGAAAGGATGAGTGGTCGAATTAAGTCAAAAACACTGAACCTTCGTACATGTTCCTCGATAACAGCTGCTGCGTCTGGTTGGATGAAGAACCTCATGTACGCAAAGGCATCGTAGCCAATCAGTTTCGCGATCTCGTGGGAGCGGGATGCAAGGTCGGCGTTGTGCGCAGCCGGTGGGTTGTACCCCACGGCGAGGAAAGCACAGGCCGCGACCCGCTGTGGATAATAATTGATTAGTCGGGAGACTGCAGCTGAGCCCCTTGATGCCAGGTATCATGTGAATCGCAGTCCATCGCTAAATTCCGTTTGAAAACGTACCAGTCGTGTCCGATGGCGATAACCTGTTGCACCCCCGCCGCGTCGAGGATGTCGGCAATGTCGTGCGCGTGGCCACTGCCGACGTAGAGCTTGGGGTCCGTCGGCTTGTCGGTCCCGCCGTACCCTAAGAGGTCGGGAACGATGAGGCCGAAGCCGAGAGGCTCGAAAAATGCCACTTGTTTGTGCCAGACGCTCGCCTCTGAAGGGAAGCCATGGGCGAAGAGTAGCACGGGTTTCCCTGCCTTGGCAGGAGCGGAGAAATACGAGTAGGTGAATCCTCGCTTGGTCTTGACTTGCTTGTAGCGACTTGGTTCCATGCCTTGTAAACGATGAGCGTGGGCGATGAAGGAGGGGGCGGAGAACCGGTCAGTCTTTATCGGTGGGTGGTCGGCGCAAGTGCGACGGCGATTAGACGTCCGCTGTGACACATCCACCGTTTTAACGCGGAACATGAATTTGGAAACATCGTGGTTACAAACCAGGAGCTTGGAAGCCTTGATAATAGGGCTGGTAATCATACACCCCAGAGTAGCTCTAACCCGTAACCCGGGGACAATGTCAACGCAATTGAATCGGAGAAGAGGAAAGTGCGGCTCGCCGGGGACATCGTGGTACCTTGGGTCCTTTGATGAGGCGGGACCGTCCATGATCTTCTGTGGGCGAGGAGAAGGAATAGCGCACGCAAGCAATGCGCGCAGTACGCCATGTAATGAAACGGCGAGGGACGTGGACGGGCAAGTGCTGGGCCGAATTCGCGTCAAGTCACGGTAATTATCCACCTAAAACTTCGATTCACATACCGATAGCCAGTTCAGTGACTTCAAATTGCCTGGGCTCATCTTTCGTCAGTACACACTGTAAGCACCGACAGTTTTTCATGTCCGTGTCTGGCCGGACATTACGAGTGTTTGCGTTCGCGTTTTCGGAGCTTCGCCAGAGGATCCTTCGGTATCCTGCCAAAGGAAATTTCGTCAGCAGAGGATACGAGAGACTTTGTTGTACTAACGCCCTCCAGAATCGATTTGGCAGAAGGAAAGGAAGAAAAATGACGGCATCAGGCCGATTTGATCGGATCCTTCACTCAAGTTCAACTCGGAGTTGTAGTTGAACTTCAGTTGAACTTGTCAGTTGGACCTCTGGGCGCCGTAATCGCGGTGCTCGTTTATCTTCACTATTTACTGCTTCGCGCCCGATCCGGACTTCAATATCATATGAACTCGTCACGAAAGTTCGAAACGGTTCAGTCTGTCCTGTTCGCCTTGAATTATGAGTACCGCTATTGGCGGGGCATGGTGGTAAATTACAGATGGCTGTCACCGTCGATGCTCGAAATTGTTCTCATGTCCAATACCAGCCTTTCATGCATGTGGCTAATTCAAGTTTTACTGCACCGTCTCGGACTTGCTATCATGGCAAGAGACAAAGCGGATTTGGGCATGTGCACGACCTGGCTACGGAGCTCCCTGTCTCTCGATATCTATATGGTTTTGCCAAGACCTTCGACGTTGGCACAACTCACGATGAGGCAAGGTAGGAATCACCATGATCAATGTCGATTTCTCCACGAATGGCTTAAAAACGCCATTGTGAACCTGTTCATCCCATTCAGATTCCTTCCCATCCTCTTTCCTTCTTCCTCAGCGAGGCTCAATCCTTCCATTTCTCCGCTCATTATTTCAATTTGAACCAGCCGTCATGTTTCAACCACTCAACATCCTCCGCCTTGCTTTCCTCGCTCTACCCCTGGTCGTTATGGCGCAGAACTCCACGAAATGCGCCACTCCCATCCCGAACGACTGTACCTTTTATACCGACTGCCTCGAGGCGAAATACCAGTGTGGCGCAGCGGGCTACCCCCTCGGCTACGGCTTCCACTTTTGCAGCAAATTCGCCGAATCCAAGTCGAAGCTCTCCACGGCGGGGCAGACGTGGATTTCGGACACCATGCTCTGCCTCCAGCGCGCACTAGTCCCAGAGGCAACCGGTGCTCCGGGGGCGGCGGCGACGTGCGACGCCGTGAAGACAAAGGCCTTTGCGACGCACGCAGACTGCTACGTCAGTAGTGGGCTCTGTGGCCTCCCCATATCGGACTGGGAGAAGGTCTCGGTCGAGATTGTTGGGCCCGGAACCCTTGTGGAGAGCTTCGACGCGCTCAAGGCCACCGCCAGCGTCGGGTTGCAGTGCACCGAGTTCTTCGCCAAGATTGTCGCCGATGCCCTTAATCCTTTCAACCGGATGAGGCGTGCCAGGCGCAGTCTTTTCTGAGGTGCGAATTCCGACGCAGCACACTTTCTAGCCTTTCTCATGCTCTTGTACAGATTCACCCGACGACTTGAACCCGTTATAGGCGACCTGAATTACTGATGCATGTTTAAATTTATTCGAACGAGTTTCCCACATGGTCTAACAGTTCTACGGCGGTACTATCGGCTTTCAGCGCTGAGCTTCATCCATGTGGTACACGACCTGCCTCGTTTTGACTTTCGTTCTGCCGGAACGAGCGGGGAAGCATTTTCTTCTTTTTCCTGAATCATCGGAGGATAGTCGAAGACTTGAAGGTCAACTGACCAGGATCCCTGGTTTTGTTGACGTTTCCTTGGCAATACGAATGGGTTGAGCCTCGAACGTCACGATTGAAGTATGTAGATATCGATACGTTCGAAGCATCCATTCCACGGCGTCAATGGGCGACGCCGCCGCGCAGTAACTCCGTGTTTGAACGTTGAACGTTGAACGTTTGAACACTCACTGAGATATGACAGAAGAGTTGATTTTGAAATGCGTAAACGACAGATACGATACTTCCTACAATTCACTCGCCTTCCACAGTTCTTCGAGAGCGGTGGCCCGGACGACAGCATCTCCATCGCCAACGGCCAACACCCGCAGCTCCTCATACAACTCGAGCAACCGCTCACGTCCCTCAACATCCACCAATTCTTTGTATCGGGCGTCGCCGCGGAAGAACGTCTTTGCCCACCAAATCAACAGCCTCACTGCCTCGAGCTTGCTGCTAATCGCCCCAACGGTGAACGTCCCCACAACAGCATCGGCCACCTCGTCGGGAAGCTCCACCAGCAACTTGTACGCAAATGATAGCGCCAGCCCCGCAGGCGGCACCCAACTCGAGCGGTTGTTGTGCGTCTGAGGAGTCAAAACTTGGCGCAGTGACAGGAAGAGTTTGGTCGAGTACGAATGGAGATCGGCGTCGCTGAGGGAGAGACACAGGCACGACAAGAACAGTCCAGGGTTGGCGAGAATGAGCTTGGGTGACGATTTATAGGCGTCTAGTACAACGAGGAGCGCGATCGAGGACGAATAGGTCGATGATTGGTCGTCGATCTTTTGGGTGAGTGAAGAGGCTCGGCGAGCCTTCCAATCGTCGTAAAGGGCCTGGACTCCGACCAACGTCGATTTCGCGCTTCTGTCTTCAATGTCGCCGCCGCTCGGATCATCGCTACCGAAGAAATAAGGGAACGACAAGGTGGCGTCTGGGGAGTAACTGGACTTGTCAAGTGCCAACGACAAGAATTTGCCCGAGTAGATCGATTCGAGGAAGAATGCGGCTGGAAATGAGGCCGGATCCGTTCCCGTCCGGATCCTGACGTGGTTGAATAAAAGCGCCAACGTTTTCGTGGCTCGCGCAAGCGAATCGGGTTTGCTGGGGCGCGCAGACATCAGAGCGTTTTGAATGAGGCCCTGTGAACATTTCGGAGCCTGGGTGAAGAACTGGTACGAGTAGGTGTTGAACAAGTTGACAATCATGTCTCCCGCTGGCTCGCTGCCTTGGCGTTGGCGTTCGATGACCGGGTTGACGAGAAGTTCGAACGCCTCGCTCGATCCCAGCTGCGACTCTTTGGCTGACGCGGCATTGAGAACCTTTTCGATGAGAGATTCAAAGGAGGCGTAGTTCTGCTGATAGAAGGCGGGCTGCTGGGTCGCAACGTGCGCATGGAATACCCTGAGCTCGTCTGCGTAACGCGGCGTGCAGCTCCAGGCCTGCTCTAGCGTTTTGAGCTGGATGGAATTGACCCAAGGAGCGTCCGCTACGCCATGATCACCCGCGAGAATCTCCTTGCGAAGGATCGGGATCGACGCAAATGGAACGATGGTGAGAAGATCGACGAGCTTGGCCATAACGAACTCGAAGGTGTGGTGGCAGCTTTGGGAAAGCTTGATATTCTCCGCGAGGAGAGAGCGCGCTTCCGGCAAGATGTCCTCGCCAGTGCCGTTCCGCGAAACCCTGCTAACATGATTGCGGAAGATGTTGAAACGGCGCTGGTAGATGATGTCGGCGAAAAAGCTTTCAACGCCGTGCTCCACGAGCGGCCTGAGCAGCTCCATCCGATCGTGTGTCACCTTCGAGCAAAGGAGTTCGGTGCTATGGAAGAGAAAGTTGTCGGCGAGACGAAGAGCCTGGAGCTGCTGAAGGCTGCGGTGACCCTGCGCTGTCTGAAAGTGAGCGACCCGAGAAGCGAGGAGGCTGATTATTTCGAGGAGGAACGTCCAGCATTTCTGATCTTGCGCTACGCAGCGGCCGATAGACTGGGTCAAGTAAAGGAAGAGCTGATCTTCCGAAAGTCGGCCGAAGTGGGCATCACGCGTGAATCCCTGCAGACCAGCGTCGGCAAAATCTCTGGAATCTTTGGCCGCCCTCTCCGCGAAAGAGACAGCGTTGTCGGGACCCAGGAATGAGTCAAAACAAGTGGTGTAGGCAGATGAACGGAGAAGGGGAACACGTTCGGCGAGCTCTGCCGACTTTTTCTTGTCGGCCTTTATCGACTCGGCCAGATCCGCATTGAGACGGATTTGGGTTAGTGGCCAGAGGACGGTTTCGACATAGCGTGAGCAATGAGCGTCCGGGATCGTGACGATCGCCATGTCGGCCAACACGGATGAACCAGGGAGATACGTGCGCAGCACGTCGTCTGCAACGGCAGTCGAAATCTCAGGCGTGACCGCGAGCAGGACAAAGAGAGTGCTGCGAGGATATCAGTACTCATCCAGGTACAGACAAATAACAACTTACTCGTCCGCCTGGAGGGTGCTCAGCGAAGCGATCGCTTTGTCGATGATATGCCAGGCGAGATCCTGTTGAGGAGAGCCCAAGGCCGGGAGTAGCGACTGTAGTAGAGCAATGCGGACTGAAAGGAGCGTCAGTTAGAGAAATTTGGCAACCAAGGTAGGCTTGCTCACCGTCCTGATTCAGCGGTCGATCCCAAAGGCGTTTACCCAAGTCGCGCATCTCCGGGAGCTCAAGGTACGTCGCGACGATCCTCACGATCTCCTTGAACACTCCAATTTTCAACGGCTTCGCCGTCACCGGCTCCAAAAACGCCGGCACGCTGGCCAGCGGCACGTGCTCCAACGACCGCTTCACCGAATGCACAGCGGTTCTCGCCATCTCCCCCGCTAAAATTGCTGGCGCCAGCAGGAATTGAATTCCCGCCGCGGGCTCGTCCAAACGCG
Source organism: Mycena filopes (assembly GCA_029281495.1). Lineage (NCBI taxonomy): Eukaryota > Fungi > Basidiomycota > Agaricomycetes > Agaricales > Mycenaceae > Mycena > Mycena filopes. Next base: position 71,884 of record JARIHR010000009.1, on the reverse strand, counting down.
GGAGGAACATGAGTATAGCTTCCACGATCCGCGGGTTGAGACCATCCTCAGTCAACAGCGTCGCAAGCTCGTGAATTGTTGTGGTCGGCAGTTGCGTATACTGCTCCGTCGCGCGCACCCGGGTCTGGAGCGGGAACTCGTTCGAGCGGATGACGCCCAAAAACAGCTCTGCAAAGACTTCACACTGGTGTGGGGAGAACCGAGCGGCGGACCGGAAGGACCAGCTAGCCGGTTCGATTACATCGCTCGAGACAAAGTCGTCTGGCGCGGGGTTGAAGACGCCGTACTTGCCGGTCGTGATGAAGCGATCGAGGAGGAGGTCTTGCCGAACGTTGACGAGGTGCTGTGAAACAAAGTTGACGTATACGGCGGTGTCGTCGGTGCGGAGGAGAAGTTCGACGAGGGCATCCAATTTTGTCGAATCCACGACGCCCGCTGCGTCCCTACACTCGCTCAACCGGAGATCGATCTCTTCTGTAGCAGAGCTCGATAGCAACCGCAGGTCTCGGAACTCGGTCCACCACGGCAGAGGATCGGAGTCGGTCATGCCGCGATACAGACCCTGGAGGTCCGATATAAACTCCACAGCGTCGCAGATCGGATGCTTCTCCCAATCCGACGGCGCGTCGCCCGTCCCCTTGGCGCTACGAATAACGTCCATCTGCCGCTCGACGTACTCGCGGATGCGCGGGACCTTGGACCACCGCGTCCCCACACACCCGAGCATCGCCTGTATGAACGCGCGATAGGTCAAATTTCCCTCGTCAAACACCTCCGGCGCGTAGTTCTTCTGGTTCTGTGCATGCATGAACTCGACATACGCCACCTCATCTTGAATGCGCCAAAAGCCATAGTCGGTGTATTTGTAGACCGACCCCAGCGTCCCCAGGAACGTACGGAAAGCAAGCTCGTCCGCCTCGTCACGCACATCGGTTGCATGGTGCGCCGAGCGAGTGACAAACTCGACTTTGGCTCGCGACAACCCGTGCTCATTCAGGCATCGCGCCCACAGGATTTGGAGCGCCATCTGGAAAAGGACCCCGGACGGCTTTGCGGCAAAGATCGTGAGGCAGGAGTTGACGATGGCGAGGATGTGTGTCGAGATGGCGGGAATCTAGAAGAGAAAAAGAAATCAGTCGTCGAAGAAGATAGCCAATAGATGCACGACACATACCGGCGAAACCGCCTCGTTGACCTGATTCTCCCAAGCGACATAGACGGCAGCAATCTCTGCGGCCTCGTCGTCCGTCGCACGTCGCAGCAGCTCGATGATTCTAGGCACAGAGAAAAGAGAAGGTATCTGCCACGCATCAGGCGGAATCTCGTTCTTGATCCTGGGAACGAAAAACTTCATGGTGTTCGCAAACTCTTGGACGCTGTTGGAAGCATCTGTCGCGCTGATCAAAGTTCGATATACCACGAGCCGCTCCTCGAAGAGACGTGTGGAGGTCATCTTCGTCAAGGCGGCACGCGCCACAGGATCGGAGATATCGCAGAGAGCGTAAAGCTGCAAGATTATCTCGTCCGTGTCATCGGACAACAGCGCTTTCTGTATGATCGTATGACGTGCGGCAGGGGAGGGGGAGAAGATTTTCAGAGCAGATAACGCGTTGTGCCGCGAATTGTGGGCAGCGAGAAGGGGGACAAAGAAATCTGCATCATCGAGCAGCGCCCAGACGTGGTTCTTCTGCGACGTAGACAGATATCGGCTGACACTATTCGTGTAGAACGATAGGTGCTCTCTCGGCGGCCAAAGACCGAGAACGACCTGGAAAATGCCTATCATATAATCAATCGTCAGCCAATTTGCGATTCAATGCGCTGTTGAATAAACTCACTATCATTATCGCCCGACGGTAGATTAGAGTAGGGCTGAGTCACGCCATCGTCCGGAATAGTGAATATGGTGCGAGGCTTAGGCGTCAGAGCGCCTAAAAACTCGGGCGCAAGGCCTTGCAATAGCGCCGCAGAAACGTGCTGCATCGAAAAGACACCGCGCACGCTCTCAAATAGGACCTACAGAATCGTCAGCGTCAAGCCGTCGGGAATGGTGGAAACTACTCTACCTTGACTAGCGTGTGGTAGTGGTCTACCGTCAGCAGCACGCTGTTGAGGAACATCGACCGCAGTGTCGAGACAATTTGTTCATCCGATTTCTCGGTCGCGGTGAGGGACACGAGGAACTCCTTGACAGTATGGACGATGAGCTCGGACGCGCCCTCCTCGATGGCGCTCTGGTCGTTTCTCTTCGCAGGCGAGTCGACGGCCGCTAGGGGCACGAGGCGGGCGTGCAGTGTTTTGATGGCGGCAAGAACGAAGGCGATGACATTCGGGCGCTCCTTCGCGACCTTGCAATCTTTCAAAAGCGTGATGGCCTTCATCGCAACGGAGTGCACCACCGGCCAGCGAACCTCACCCAGGAGATCGAGTTGGTTCAGCTGGCCCGATTTAAGCATGGCGCCGCCATTCGACTCGACGAGACTCGCGAGAAAGGGCTCCACGTGAGCGCGCTGCGTCTGGAGATCGAGTCCATGCCAGAAACGGCAGCAGTATCGGCCTGTGGCGAATGAGCTGGGGAAGGTGATGCGCTGCTCTCCGCTGACGTCGACCCAAAGACAGAGCCTAATGACCAAGGCCAAGCTGCGCGGGAGGTCCGACTGGAGGAAGGATAGGAACCGGGCGCTGATACCGTCGGGCAACTTGTGTGTCGACGTGGAGCCGGATCTGAGCGGGGGGAAGGTCTCGAGGAGCTCAAAGAGCTTTTCGACTAGATTGAGCGGCGAATCCGCGCTGATGTATTTGGGGTTGCGCAGGTTCTTGGCGGGCCAGACGCTCCCAAGACTGTTACAGAAGGAGTCAGTGGCGGCACTGCTACGCAGATGAGGACGAACGTCGTCTTATTCCAAGCTTCTTCCCTCTGATATTCGGCACATGTAGCCAAAGTGCGCTCCAGAACGGTCAACTCCGCCTCAGCGACCTCAGGGACCGGGGGACGTGGTACGCCGAGGCTGGCGAGCAGGTCCCATCGACCAGCTTGACGAAGATTCGCTTTGAGGGAGGTTTGGGTCACCGGGACGCAGCGGTGGTACGCCTCGAGGAGTTGCTCGTCGGAGCCGTGTTGAACGCAGGCGGCGACGACGTTGGCCTTGCCCGAGGTAGAAGGGTGAAGGAGCGCCTCCATGAGGATCGGAAGCGCGGGCTTTCCGACCGCAATCGCCATCGCCAAACCGAGCTCGCGCTGGACAAAAGACTTTGAGGCGGTCGTCTGCGGGAACTGCAGCTCGATAAAAGCGGGCCCGCTGTTGGCGTCGCCGGGAGCAGCGGGATAGGGAACTTTGGCGGGCAGTGGCGTGGTGGCGAGGAGCTCTTTGATGAGTTGCGGGAGTTTGGGATCGTTCTCGAGCGCGAGCTTTGTGGCGAACCCATGGCGTTTCAGGTAGGGCAGGCTGCCCACCTGTTCCATAAATTCGGCGGTGGTGAACATTGTGGGGAAGGAAACAAGAGTTGTTTGATGATGACTCTAGGGTGGCGCGCATCAAGTCTCGAGCGCTGTTCGATCTATCCAAATGAGGCAACAGGGTAGCCTTTTCGGGTCCGATTTCTGACTTGGTCCACCTCATCCTGACTCAGCCGTACGCAACTTGATTCACTGGAGAAACACGATATTCAGTAACTGACTAGAAGAAACGTATGTACAAACTATAGGAACGGAGTATGAGACAGAAAAGAAGCAGAGAAACTAGAGCCGAGGATGCGTAAAAGAAAGAAAGAAAAGACATGGCAATGGCAATAGCGATGGAGCAGCAAGAAGTACGGATACGTAGAGAGAGGAAATAGATGCAAGAAGATGACCGAACGACCGTTTGTAATATGTATATGCAAGGATGAGATGCAGGAGATGCGTATGTGCGGTATCGTATCAGGAATTATATATGTGGGGGCATGAAGGGGCATGAACGTCTGTTTGAAGCAGGGGGTCGAGGATACGGTTGAGGAGGACGCTCAGAAGAACAACATATGCTCATACGGCCCCGCCGGCAGCGGTGGGGGGAAACACGGCTGCTGCCGCCCCACAGGATCGTCGAGCGCCATCGCGTTCCCATTCGCTCTGACGACACCCAGCCCCGCCGCCCCAAGCCCCACAGCGCCAACACCAGCACCAGCACTGGGCAACGACAGGTCCGACGAGCTCGCGGAGCTCGAGCTGCGACTCCGCCCGTGCCCGTGCCCAAACGCGTCGACTGGGCCCGGCACAGTGAGGAACGACGCGTGCTCGCCGTGCTGCGCGACGCCGACGCCCGAGGAAGCGAGCCCGTACACCCGCTCCGCACCAAGATCGACCCCGGCAGCACCCCCAACCCCAGGCCCAAACATCCACCCGTCCCCACCCGCCCCAAAGTCCATCCCATCGAGCTCCAAGTCCATCTCGAGCTTTGTCTGCACGGTATTGTTCCCGACGGCACCAGCAGTGGCGTTGGCGTTGGGCGCCTCAAACTCCATCGGCCCGTCGAACGCGTGGTCAAACGCTGCGTCAAAAGGCGGCGGCGGCACTCCCCCCGGCCCCGGCCCCACTTCACGCAACCACTCGTCAATCGCCTCGCTCTGCCTCTGCTGCTGCTGCTGCGCCTCGAACTGACTCTGCGGCCCATACGCCTCGAGCTCGACCTTGCGCTCCCCAAGGACATGCCCAGGCGCATAATCGATATCGGGCAGATCAAAGTCAATATCCCCCACGTCAAAGTCGCGGTATCCCTCAAATTGCTCCAGATCGAGGTCCAGGTCGAGCTCGAGGTTGGTGCGGCAGTGCTCCAGATCCGTGGTGCGGTATGCACTCAGCGCGCTACTGTAGAACCCCGCATCGCCGTAAACCCCGTCTTTACTGTCGTACGGAGCCGAGGCGGAGGTGGAGGGAGCAGCAGAAGGAGGAGCGGACGCGGACGGGGACGCCGAGGAAGGGGCCCCGAACCCGACGATGGGGCCAAAGTCCGGCAGGCGGAGGATCGTGCAGTCCAGACACGCGCCGCCACAATGCACCGGGTCCGCACAATGGCGGCCCTGCTCTTGGTGCGGTTGGGAGGGGGAGGTAGCGTTTGAGTGCGAATGCGCAGGCGCCTGCGGGACAGCGTTCGCGCCCGTCGCGACGCCGTTGGTGGAAGTGGGATGGGTGGTCGCGGGTTTGGAAGTGGAATTGGACGGAGCAGTGGCAACGCCATGCAGCGCGCACCCGGGACACGCGCACCCAGGACCGCAGCCGCAGGTGCGTACTCCACCGCTTGCGTTGTTGTTACCTGCCCCCGCTCCACCGCCGGCGCCGAAGAAAAATGCGGCCTCCCCTCCATACGCATCTGCAGCCGCCTCGGATCTCGGGCGCGCCGCATACACGTCCATCCCACCGCCGCCCACATCCGCAGCCGTTTCCGAGCGCGGACGCGGCGCATATGGTGCGTCGTTAGGACCCGCAGCAGAAGCTGGCCCCTCGTCGCTGATGGAGCGGCCGTACCCGGGGGCGGTCGGAGCATATGCGGCGGCATTGTTATTGTCAGGCGTCGCGCGAGAGAGGCTCGGCGGGAGACGCCACTCCACGCCAAAGTTGTATCCCTGCTGTCCGCCGTCAAAGGAGGGGCTCTTCTGGCTATGGCTTTTCTGGCTCTGACTCTGGCTCTTCCGCCCGCTCTGACTGCGCGCCGCACTGCTCGGATGACTCGCATGGCTCGCAGAGCTGACGTGCGATGCGATGCTAAGGAGCGACTCCTTGCTGCGCGCGTCTTGCTGGTAGAAGCTATTACTGTTGCTCGCGACCGACGAATCGTACTCGGGGCCATGCATCAGAGCGAGCTCGTACGCGCGGCCGTAAGGGGAGAAGTGCTCCCCATGGCCGTGCATGGGCGAATGGTGCGAGTGCGGCGGGTTTGGCGAATGAGGGTGGTGGTGCCACAAATCGTGCTGTCCAGCGCCCCCCGCGGCCTGCAGAAGAGCCGCGTCGCGCGCAGACAACCGCGGGAGGACGGGGCGCAGCTCGGCGATGCGCGCGAGGATATGGTGCGAGGTGGGCGGGGCGCGGGCGCTAGGATTCCCTGCCAGGCCTGCATTGAGGGCATTGGCGGGGTGAGCGGGATTGGGGGAGGGGTGAGGGGTTGCGGGGAGGACGGGGGACGTGGTAGTGATGCTTAGACTGAGGCTGGTATTGTGGGTGTGGGTCTTTGGGCTCGTGCTGCTGCTGGGCACGGGGCTCAGAGACGGCAAAGAGGGGGGCGGGGGCTCGGAGCGACGGCGCGGGGGGCGGGCGCGGGGAGTGCAGCAATGGCATTCGGCGCCGGTAGTTTTGCAGCTGCAGCCTACTCCAGCAGCGGATCCTGTATAGCGTTCAGCATGGGTGCGCTACAAGGGTCAGAGGCGGGCGGCAGGCATACCCCCGTGCTCCGAGTCTGAGATGGTGTTGGTGTTGTCGAGCACACCGTTGGGAAACGCGGCGTGCGTTGGGATTATGGGGGTTCCTGAGTTGCCAGCAGAACAAAGGTCTTCGCAATCAGAATATAATCCGACACGGTATGGAAGAGCAGAGGCTCACCCTTCTTCTTCGTGGGGGACGGGGGCTCCTTTGCCTCGCAGATGCATTTGACGTGGACTTGTTTTGTTTTGCGCAACTCTCTGCAATGCTCGCACTGCGTTACTGGCCGCCCCTTCTTCTTGATCTCGAACAGCGGTCGGTCAGTGTGTTTGCACGCCGACGACCGATGTCCCTTTATGCATGTTTCACTTTTTTCACCCGTCAGCGATTTATCGATTCACTGGAAGACAGCGCTCACCAGGCGTACTTCTTGCTGCTAATTAGAACCTGTGGCATCCATTCAGCATTCCGTGTCGGAAACGAAGGGGGGAAAAGCGAATATACCATAATTTTTCGTGTATCGGACAAGTTGCGTGGACGCTGGGCGAGCACGCCCCGCCAGCGACGTCGGGCTTGGGTTATTGTACCAGGAACATCGCAAGTCTAGAGGCGGTTTATACGCGGGATCATGGTGGTGGGTGCGAAGGGGTTTTGTTGACCACGGTTGACGGTACCCTTACAACTTAAGCCTCCCGCAAGGATCCTGCCAGCCCCCAGACACCGAGCCCCCAGAGACGCTCAGATCACGGGTTCCAGCCATACATGGAAAGGTCACTGGTCAGTCGCCAACACAATGGGCGTGTGCTTTGAATGCGACCACCATCCCCCGTCAAAAAAATAAATTCACGGATCCGGAGAGCGACCCCCGCTGACCATGCCTCCCCGCCGCGGCCGATGGCAGCGAGCACACTAGGATGGGTGTCACCCCGCACTGACAGCCGGATGCGCTTTTTTCGCCAGAGGAGCGGCCAGCGAGCGCCCTTCCCCACAGTGATTGTCGAGCGCCCCAGTCCCATCCAGCCGCCTCGCCCCCCTCTGACGTTTCTTCCAATTTATCTACCGAATCTATCGACATCCATCGCATCTAAGTATCGAGGTCGTCCGACCATCTGCTTGTGTTTTAATTGGCTCCTATCCTTGTTCTATCCACACGAATACTTCCGCCAGAGACGACACCTTGGTACCGAGTCGCACTTGACCCTGGGGCTTGTCAATTCTCTCTCGAAAGCAGACTGCGCCAACGCGCGCCTTCTCCCGCAAAGAAGAGGAGAGGAACGCCCCCAAGTCCAATTCGAGCCAGCCGCCGCAGCAACCACGCAAGCGCCAATCCCATCCTTCCAATCAAGCAAGACTGCATCCACTCATCTGCCTGTCATGGTCATCCCCACTCTGCGGACCCCGAGTTTAGATAACGCTGGAACTCGGGACGCCGAAGCTGGCGCAACCTAGGCCTGCTTCAGGTTCCGTGTACCGCACCTGGAAGGAGAAACTTGCACCACCATTCGTTTTCGTCGGGCTCCAAGACCCAGTCTGGGGACCAGCTGGGTCGGCGTTCATACCTTCGGTCCAACGGTCCTGTCCTGTTCAATTGCCTTCGGGGCCCGGGCTCCTGCGGCCGTTCCAAGTCGACACCTGAAACCGGCGTACGTCAGTCCATGTGCCCGTTCTGTTCTATTCTGTTTCTACTTATATCTTGCAACGATTACCGAATCCCTCTGGCCTTCTAATGGTCCTCGAAGCCCGGACTCGACCCGGACTCCGAGATGCAGAACCACCGCCTCACACCGCCCCGTGAGTCCCCACACCTGTCTTGCCTCCTTTGGCGACCTCTGCCCGCACCCCGCGCCGCGCCCGCGTCTGGCCTGCTCGATTACAATTAATACGCCGGTTATCCGTCCTTCTATCTTGGTCTCCTTATCCCCGACGTCGGATTCACTTATGTATCGCGCCGGACCCCGATAACAACACGCCGTACGGGCACGACTGCTGCCTTTTGGACCCGGACCCACCCCACCGCACGTTCGACGAACGGTCCTCGTCTTTATACGGAGCAGTGTATCTCGGCGAGTTTGGCTCTCCGAGTCGCTTCAATTTGAATTTGACGTCCTACATTTCTCGAGTCCACACCATGATGGCGTGCCTTTCGGGACCTACAACAATTCAAGGTTCAACGATTTGTTCGACGCGGAGCAGCTTATGTCCGCCGGAGATTAACTGGTCGAAGCCTGGGTTGTTGTGGTCGTTCTGAGAACGTAAGGACTAAAGTGTGGGGAAACTCGGTCCGTCTTCAGGTCGGCGAGTTTCTTGATGATGTTGATTCGTTCGTTAACTTCTTGAGCTCTGATGTGGACTATCTCGCAGGAATAAATGCTGTGGGCCACAGCTCGTGCATCTCTGGAAGAGGACTCTGATGGGGAGTATGTTCCAGGAATAAATGCTGTAGACAACGGCGGAGGCAGTGCGAGCCGTACACCTCTTCCTCACTCCCCTCATGGCCCACCTACGCCGCTGGCCCACTCCTCCAAGCATATACAGCGACTGGACGGATAGCAAACCGCTGGGGGCAACTATGTCGATCCATGCGCTCGCCAAACCGTTGTCCAAGTTCCTGTACCACGGGCAAGCCATCGGGATTATCGAGACGAATCGGGGGACCCCACTTTCTAGAGACACGGCGGATATATTGACGACATACCTCACGTCCGTACCCTTAGTTCTGTTGCAGCCGTTATAATCATATGTGTACAGGTTCAAGAATATCTTGCCCTCCACGCGAGCGCTCGTTCTCCTCGATCTTAGCGACCGAGCAGGGAGCTCAGAATTGGACGCGCAAGTCATTGTGAAATCCGATGCACTCGGAGCGGGACCTTTTCGAGACGCTTGCTTGCAACGACCAATTCAAGCCCATACTGCGTGGGCTTGAACTCCACCCGCAACTGGTTCCATTATTGAGGTGAGTATCGCCGTGAGGGGAGACTATCAGCCACTGACGTGGAAACCACAGCGACAGCTGTTCTTCTGTACAAATGGCCAGTGTTTCCGTTCTCAAAGCTCTAGATATGGCGGAGACCTCGATCAACGGCCTCAGCCCGTCCGTCTTCATTCGTCTTGCGATCTTTACTCACAGTTGACATTCACTGTATACCATTATTTCTGACACGCAGTGGGGTATCTTGGCTGGCGAACGTATGATGCCAAAGAAAATATTCACCTTGACACATCGACAGAAACTAGCGATGTTGGATGGGAAATGGTGGTTGAGACACATTTTTGGAGTTGAGCGGCGCCAAGTCGTTGTGTTGGTCGCAAGTACCAGTCAATTAGATTTACCTGTACAAAGTCAAGGAAGTTCGAGCTAGGTAGATAGTAAGTGATTTGTATGGTCGGTTTAGTAGGATATATATAGGACATGCCTTTCGGATTCACTGCTGTGTTCGTCACGAAGACCAGAGAGAAAATGTCTTGACTTGGCGCGGCACCGTTGACTTGACGTTCAGTCCGATGGTCAAATGCGGTTGTCACAATGCCGATGGTTTTCGACGTTTAAGAGATAGCCCGGAATTTTCTGTGGTCGAAAAGATACAATGACCGTGATTCTTTCATAGTTCGCGTGTATGTAGGTACAGTGACTGCTTCAAGTTGTTCCTCATCGGGACCTCTGCAGTAATACTACCTCCTCCTCCTCCTCCTTCTCCTTTCTAGATTCTACCGTGAGAATGCCGACAGTGCAGCACCAAAGGAGACTTGTAATTGAGTCTCAACACCATTTCAACAACCCCGAGATGGCCGAGCACGCGGTTGCATCACATCTACTGAGCCTTTCGCCCTCCGGACAAATTCAAACCTCGCAAAGTATTGATTCTCTCCGCGTGTCCTTTTGCCTTCACAGTGTTTTTTTGCTTCTTTCCATTCAAACTCCGCTGATCGCGACAGCCTCAGCATTGGAGCTCTGACGACAGCGCTTCGCCGGAACCGGAATCATCAATCTTCTCATCTGTATTTTCCTCTTGTCCCAAACGACGCCCGATCTTCTGTCTGCCATCCTCGGTACCTCTACGCCCGGGACCCAATCCTGCTGCGACTTTGGCCGTCTGCAGCACCTTCTGTCTTGGACCCTTCTGCTCGTCGTGTGACGCACGCCGAGCCGGTACTGGTTCACCTCTGGCACCAGGAGATGGTCGCCATGTATTGGCGTCAGGCTATCTACCTTTTGTTGTGACGTCAACGAATAAATTCTCTGGGTTCAATGGGAGAATTCAATCCTTGAATTGCTTTGGATGTCAACCGCTGCCTATCTATTGCATGGCCCTGCCCTGCCTGGAGCGGCCAATTATTATGTATGGTGATCTATCTACCTTTCACGAGCCAACGAACAGAACATGTCCGGGGGTTGTGTTGTTTCGCGACATGATACATCCGATCAGCTCATCAGTTGAACACAAACCTTTGCCCTTGGGCGGCATAAAAGGGCAAACAATACTACGTTTTCTTCGTGGTCACCTTCTTATCCACTCTTCTTTTCGACCTGGGGTCGTTCCTTCATCCCTTTCATTCGCTGTGATTTTTTCTTTCAAGCTCATTCCTCAAGTGCCGCGCGCTTTCTAACGTCTACCAATTACCATGTTCAAACTCCTCGTCGCCTTCTCGTTCGGGGCCTGCCTGGCCGGCGGTGCCTTTGCTGCTCCCATTGCCTCGCATGTGTCTTTGGCGGTAAGCTCTTCTTGTTGTCTGTTTTAACTCCCACTTGACGTCGTCGAAATTATGTAGGCACGCAAGCCGACCCCAGCATCGAGTACTGCGTCGTCGGCCCTTACACCTGTGAGTTGTGCTGCCCCTCCAGCTTGAGAGTTTGCTTATCGCTCCTAAAATCAGTGCTCTCCCCTTGATCAGGGCACTCTTGCATTTGGCGGCGGAACCAGCGCAGACACGAACCTGATTAACGTGGGTTTTTACTACTACCGGATACGAAAAGTCGGGTTCAAACTGCCGGTCATTACAGTGCGACAGTGTCGACAACCCATTCCCAGTAAGAGCCTTTCCTATTCCTGGGGGTATGACATTCCTTAATCATATGCTCCTAGTAGGCTCGTGACCAGCCTGCCAACTACGGCAATTCTTCAACGCAAGCGTTGTGCCGTAGGCAGGCTGGTACTTCTCGGGCTTGATTACCAGGCTGGGCGGGCCCATCAAACCAGATCTCCCCTGGGCTATATTTCACTCAATCCTGGGGGTTCTATCACTTTTTTTGGAAATCGGTCATCTAACCACCCTGAACTTGATTTCTACTGTCCTAAAGTATTTTATTTTGCTCTGGATGGTGTGTTAACAAATGGCGGGAAAGTGATCGCCAAGCGCGGCATCTTCGATCAGACTGATGGCTCAGCCAAAATTGCTGATCGCCGGCCCAGCTCACATGCCGAACCCGAGTTGTACCAGCCTGCCTACGGCACAATGCTTGCATTGAAGAATTGCCGTAGCGGGCAGGCTGGTAACGAGCCTATGCTCCTAGTGCACGAACATCGACGATGGTAAACAGACCTTGCCCCTCGTAAGTCCTCTCACATTCAAGAAAGTTGTCCGTTGATCATGATTCTCTTCTCGCAGTGCAACACCTCGGATACTCCTGCTGCTATCGCCTCTGTGGCTGCTGCTGCCGCTGCCGCTGCCGCTTCTGCAGCGGCAGCTCCACCGACCCCCGTGAGCATCCTGGATAATGGAAATATCAGGTCGACCAACAACCAACCTTCAGTGTTCGCCAATTGATCAGGGAGTCCTTGCATTCGGCGGTGGGACGAGCCCGGACACGGGCCTGATCAACGTGCGTTCTTCTTGCCGGTGACGAAAAGTGATTTTAAACTTCCGTTCGATCGCAGTGCGACAGTGTAGACAAGCCGTTCCCCGTAAGCGAATGGTTCCTATTTCTGCGGGCGCTGCTCATAGATTCGCAGTGCACGAACATCAACGATGGCAAGCAGACTTTGCCCCAGGTGAGTCTTCTCACATCAAGTAAGGTTCTCCGTTGATCATGATGCTCTTCTCACAGTGCAGCACCTCGAATACGCCTGCGGCTATTGCCTCTGTGGCTGCTGCCGCCGCCGCGGCTTCCGCTTCTGCAGCAGCGGCACCGCCGACCCCCGTGAGCATTTTGATGAAGGAACGACAGCTCGTCTGACACTCGACTTTTAGTGCTCCCCAGTCGATCAGGGTACTCTCGCATTCGGCGGCGGAACCAGCCCAGATACGAACCTGATTAACGTGCGCTCTTCTTCTTGTCGGATACAATAATTCCGGTTAAGAACTCACCTTCATTGCAGTGCAGCAGTGTAGACAAACCGTTCCCTGTAAGCGCCTTTACCAGTACCGGGGGCTTTGTTCAATAACATACTCGCAGTGCACGAACATCAACAAATTGGTGACGGGAGACTTGCCGCTCGTGAGTCCTCTTCCTCCTTGAAAAAGCGACAAATCTGATGCCTTGTGTCTCCGTGCCCTAGTGCAACACTGCCCCTGGAGCTACGCGCTGAGGTTTGGATTGGGATTTTCGGCGTTTCGCAGCCACGGTCTTTTTTTTGTTTTTGTACACTGTGGAAGAGAAGAGCTCAGTGAGAGCACCACCTGCGCAACGATCATGTCCCGAGTATCTCCAACTTTCCATCAGGCAAGTACTAAAGTTTAAACTCAGTAAACGGATTCACTTGGTGAAGTTCAACCGTGGGAATATTCGGTCGGTCGTAATCGGTTCTTTGATCGGACTCCCGGCTGCGAAAATCTTCCCTTCTTGCCAACGGTTACTCTCTTGTGGCTCCCTCCTTTGTTCAGCCTGGGGGAGGAGCGTGGCCGCGCTCAATGAGGTGAAATCGTTGAGCATTCTTGGTCGGAAGCAGCGGTGTCGGGTGGTCCTTCGCATGGTGACGGGTCGTCTCCCGATGCACCCTTACTGTTACCTTACAAAGGTCTTACCAAGGCCTTACCAAGTTGTTAGCAAGGGGTCACCCACGCGGCAAGCAATCATGTCTGTTAATTTCTATTCAAGGGACTCTGTCCGATTTCACAGGACCGACTAGTGGTGGACGACGTTGGCGCAGCATCAAGCCGGATCTGCCCAACTCGCGTCGTATTACATGGCTGATTCATGGTTCTGAACCATGAATCAGCCATGTAAGTAATGCGGACCATGAATCACACACATCCGGTTACTCACGCGCGTCTGGTCCTATATACAAGCCTTCCGATCGCCTTGAATCTAACAAGATGTCTTTCCCCAAAACGTTCGATGCCTACGTCCCCAGCGACCTGACCGCATTCTTTGCGCTGGGAAAATTCAAGCCAGACTATGTATCATTCGACTCGCTCCGCGCGGTCCCGCTCGACCCAGCGCATAAAACGTCCCTCGACTACGCCAAGAAGATCACATCGACCGCAGGTCTCAATCACTCTGTCCGCACCTACTATTTCTCGCTTGCGCTCCTGCACGGCGGGTTCCCCTCCGCAACCTCGGACGTACCGCAAATCACCTTCGAGGAGCTCAACCGCCGTATCTACCACACCTGCATTCTCCACGACCTCAGTTGGAGCCAGGCGCCCGAATGCAGGTCGCATCCCGCGCGCGGCATGTCATTCGAGTTGCACGGCGGGATCATGGCGTACGAGCACCTTCAGGCGGCGTCCCCGGAACTGTCCCCGCAACAGCTGGGCGACATCGTGCAGAGCATCATGCTGCATACCACAGCCTACCCATCCGGCCTATCCTCTGCCGTGAAAACGCTCATATCGGTCAGCGCGCTGTTCGATATCTTTGGATACGACGCGGTTGGGCCGGGATCGTTCGATTTCTTGTTCAACCGTAAGACGGTGCAGGAGATCGAGAAAGAGTTCCCCCGCGGCAGCCTTGCTGCGGAAGGAACCGACCTGGTAGAGAGAGAACGTGCCGAGAAACCGGATTGTATGTTCTCGCATGCGCCTGGTGGTGTGAGTGGAATTTCGTTGCGCGCCATGCACTCACTAACTCCCACAATCTTGCAGCTCGAGGGATTTTTCAAGGGTGTACGCTCGCAGGCGCTCGTGGACGAGTAGATCCGTATTGGTTGAGGTTGAAACGAAAGAAGCCAGAGTCGTGTCCAAATTTCAATCTTTTTTCTGGACGTTGAGGCGATAGTTGTGTCACCAATGGAACAATGTATCTACTCCGGGACCCGAACATGCATTGGTCTTCGGAATCACCGCAGCGAGCGCGCGTCAGTTTTCTTTGGATTTACGCTAAGGCGACGAGGATTAGCTCAGAGTCCGAGTGAGAGTTGAAGGCAAGTTGAAAGAGAGGACGACTACGACAGCGTGAGAACAGGAGAGTCGTAACGGATCATTCCTTTCTGCTTTCTCCCAATGCCTCCCATTGTCGCTTTGAGTGCGCCATACGAAATACCAACCGGATGTCTCTCAAAATGCAAATTCAAAGAACTAGGTCCTGGCTGTGGATCAAAAAGACGGAAGGTTCAAGGCTCACACTTGTTAATACAACTTGGTCGTGTTTAGATTCCCAATCATGCCACCTGGCAGTTCTAGACTTCATGGATCACAAGATTTTCCCCAGGTCGCAGTTTCTGTCTTTCCGTTCCCCTCAGGCTGACTCAGATGGTCCGCGAACTTGCGAACGGCGTCTTTTTGAACGACCTGAGTACCAATCGCCGCCGAGCCTGTCCTCCACTTAAATACTGTGGTCCCCGGTTCTCAAGGGCCCCTGTCTCGCACAAGGATGGAATCGAGTCGTTACAAGCAAGTCAAGACCAAGCGAGGATTCACCTACTCCTACTTCTTCGCCCCCGCCACCCCTGGGAACCTGTACTCCTCTTCGCCCACGGCTTCCCTACGGAATCCTTTGGCGCAAACAAGTGGCGTTCTTCGAGCCTCTCGGCTTCGGCCTCATCGTCCCCGATTTGCTGGGATACGGCGGGACTGGCATATGCAGGAGTGCCAGATTCTTCGATCTACCACTCGCAGTTGGTTTTTCCTGTCTTGGCACGAAACTTGATCTGACCAGGATTCGTCTACTCTCCAGAATATAACGCAATCGGGTTCCATTACCACGCCAAAAATTTTATCTATGCAAAACTCGTGCGCTCCGAGTGTCAACGCCTGCGGGTCGAAATCCATGACTAGCTATCCTTGCTACCCTTCTTTGTCGCCTTCGACTTCACTGGCGCCAGCGGCATCCAGTGCGACGTCCTCCCAATGTCCCCGTTCGACTTTGGAGTGGATATTTCTCGCTGGGTACGTCTCGCCCGCGCTGGCAGCCGTTTGACCCTCCACTTCGTGAAGATTTCGCATGGAGGAAACTGGGGCCTCCTCTGTTTTCGATACAGGGAAGATAATTATCGGGAGATTTACAGAGTAGGATATTTTCGAACCATTCTTACATTCAATTTTTTATCAAATCTTGTTTGAATGGGTGCCGGCGCTCTATGTAGCTTTGAGTAGAGTTGAAGAAGTAAACTTCGAGTAGACCGCGCTGAATTGTTCAAGTAGGGATCACTGGCTCCGAGAATTTTGCCCCACGGGCGACAACAGCCATCTTATGTTTCTCCACTCGAACAAGGCTCGATGAATATCCAACCAATTTTCGACCAGGCCCGGCAGTTGCCGGTGTTCGCGTGCTGTCACACAGGAGTGGTTGTGACGGCACCGTGACACTCTTGACTCAGCTCGTGTCGACAGCAATGAGCAAGGGCTGGCCTCGATAGCAAGCAATGTCGTCTCTGCTGTCTTTCCACCGGGCCATTCTTGAACGCATCCATGACCCTTCCACCAACGATCTCCTCATTCTCGCCCGGGGGCTCGGGCTTGAGGAGGATCGTATGCACTCTCATGAAGGTCTACTCCACACCGGGCAGCATCATCCTTCTCGTCAACGCCACTCCAGAGGAGGAGTCCGAGATTGGTGAAGAGCTTGGGATCATGGGATGTCGCAAACCTGGCCTCCGAGTGGTTGGGTATGAGACTGCGAGCAAGGAAAGGTCCGTTTCCAGAATCACCGCGGGTTTCCCCGTTCTCACTCGCAGAAAGACAAGCATTGTATAAGGCGGGCGGACTGTTCTCTGTCACGTCCCGCATCTTGGTCGTCGATATGCTCCAGGGTGACATACCGACAGACCAGATTGCTGGGATGCTTGTTCTTCATGCCGAGCGGTATCTATGTCCTCAGAGCCTTCATTCCATTCGCTGACAAGACCACGCAGCGTCACTGCACTTGTTCTGGAGGCCTTCATCGTCCGCCTCTACCGCGAAAAGAACAAGACCGGCTTCCTGAAGGCCTTCACCGACCAGCCAGAGCATATCACGAGCGGCATGTCGCCTTTGAAGAACATCATGAAAGAACTGCAGCTTCGCACCGTGCACATCTATCCGCGGTTCCAGGAGGACATAAAAAAGTCTCTCGAGCGTCGCCGAGCAGACGTCATTGAGCTCTCTCAGCACTTGTCCGAACCGATGGCGGATATCCACCATGCGATCTTGCAGTGCATGACAGCCACTCTGACTGAGCTCAAGCGCTCCAATTCGACGCTCGACCTCGATGATTTTAGCGTCGAGAACGCCTACTTCCGCTCGTTCGACGTTGTCGTCCGCCGACAGCTCGACACGGTCTGGCATAAGACCGGGCCCAAGACGAAGCAACTGGTGACCGATCTCGGAATCCTGCGTCGTCTCCTTTTGTCCGTGCGTTCCCTCCGCACCGTCGACTTGGTCTAACATGCATGGATTTCCAGATATCTGCTCACATACGACCCCCTACAGTTCCACGCGTACCTCGAAACGCTCATCGCGACCAACACCGTGACCGTCATGGGCGTGAAACAGAACCGCTCCCCGTGGATGATCAGCGACGCGGCGCACATTATATTCGAGGTGGCGAAGCGGCGCTGCTACACTATCACCTCGACGGCGGCGCTGCGCGGCGGGCTACCACCGCAGGCCGCGGATGACGACGACGACGATTGGGGCATCATGGACGAGCTCACGGGCGAGGTCGGCGAGAAACGACCAGGGTGGCTGCCGCAGGGGCTCGACCCTGTTCTGGAGGAATTGCCCAAGTGGAGCCTCCTTGCTGAGATTCTGCACGAGGCAGAGGGGGAGATCCTCAAGATGGAGTCCCTTCGTAAACCACCCTGTACGCCAACTGTCTTGGTTCGCAGTGACATTTACTAATTTCAATATTTTTAGCTTCGCCGGGAACGAACATCGTCCTGGTCATGGCGTCATCCACCCGCACCTGCACCCTCATCTCCGAATTCCTCTCCACCCGGGACGCGTCCGCCCCGAAAGGCGCGCAAGGCCGCCCGATGATGATGCACAAGCTGCGGCTGTACCTCTGGTGGAAGCGCAAGCTCGCCGAGCGCAAGGCCGACGGGCGGGGCGGCTTCGCGTTTCCGGACTCGAGCGGGCATGGGGGGCCGAATTCGGGGTATGAGAGGACGTATGGGGGCAAAGAAGGGATTAGCGAAGCGCTGCAGAGGAAGGACCGAGAGAAGGCGGAGCGGAAGGCGGGGAGGCGAAGGGTGAGGGGCGGGGCGCCGGCACCCGCAGCGGGATCGGCTGAGAGGCGCCCGACGCCGCCTGTCCAGCCTGTTACGGCGCTGGGGACGATCCGGTCTGAGGCTAACAATATCGCGGACTTGTGAGTACTTGCTCTTTCCCTCCCTTTGTGACGGTTTCCTGAATAACCATTCAGTTGGGCGGCACAGAGCACGGAAGAGGTTGACGCGGCGGTGGCGTTCGACCTCAACGACGCCAACCTGCTTAACTTTGACTCGGCCGAGTTTGCTGACGAGTTTGATACAAACTACGGCTTGTTGGCGCCGCAGCAGACCGTGCTCGTCCGACCTTACTCGGACGACACGGATGATCGCGTCCTTTCGGAGATACAGCCGCGGTTCATTGTGATGTACGAACCGAACATGGATTTTATTCGGCGTATAGAGGTGAACTTTCTTTACTTTATTCCGAGCTGTGCTAACGGACTATGCGTTTTAGGTGTACCGCGCCTCGAACCCAGGACTCAGCCTGCGCGTGTACCATATGATTTATGGCAATTCGTGCGAGGAACACAAGTACCTGGCTGGGATTCGCAAAGAGAAAGACTCGTTTCAGCGGCTCATTAAGGAGCGCGGAGTGCGTATATTGCGTGGTTGGCTTGCTTCAATGGCTGATGAACGACGTTCGCCAGTCAATGTTACTGCCCATCTTCGAAGACCGCGGGGACGCAAGGGGCGAGGCGCTCATCAAGACGATCAGCACCCGGATCGCTGGCGGACGGCGTGAGTTGAGCAAGGAGCCGTCGCAGGTTCGTTTTTCAATCCCACGTCAATTCGAATTGAGCTGGAAGGATGTTTGTTGTTCAGGTGATCGTCGACATGCGCGAGTTCCGTTCGACGCTGCCCTCGTTATTGCATGCGTCCAACGTGCTTGTTATCCCGGCGACGTTGACTGTGGGCGATTATATATTGACGCCGGATATCTGCGTAGAGCGTAAGAGTCTGCCGGATCTCGTCTCCAGTTTCAATAGTGGGCGATTGTGAGTGGCTTTTTTGCACGAATTAATGAACGTCAGTTCTAATGCACTACAGATATACCCAATGCGAACTTATGTCGGTGCATTACAAGCACCCGGTACTGCTCATTGAGTTTGAAGAGGACAAAGCGTTCTCGTTGGAGGCGAGTTTCATGCTGCCGTGTTTGCTTCTTCTTGGCTCATCTCCACGCATCCAGGTAGTGTCTGATATAAAATCATACGCTAAGCCAACCGGAAAGTTTCCGCCGAAGAAGAGCGGTGGCTCGGGAGAGCAGGAAAACAACTATGCCTCTCCGATGCTGCAATCCAAGCTCGTCCTCCTGATGCTCTCCTTCCCCCGCCTGCGCATCATCTGGGCGTCGTCCCCCTACGCCACCTCGGAGATCTTCGCGGACCTCAAGGCGGGCCTACCCGAGCCCGACCCGCGCAAAGCGATCGCTGTCGGCGCAGAAGAGGATCCAGCCGCCGGGGCTGGGGTGAACGCTGCCGCCGAGGAGCTCCTGCGGTGTCTGCCGGGGATCACGGCGAAGAATGTAAAGTATGTGACGACGAAGATTCGGAGTGTGAGGGAGTTGTGCGGGATGAGTATGCCGCAGGTGCAGGAGATTCTGGGGATTGAACCGGGGAAAGCATGTTGGGAATTTATGCATCGTGGGGAAGGGAGGAATATCTAGAGTACTTATTACCTGATTATAATTGACTGTGTTGAAAATCAACCCAGTCGACCCAGCCAAATCGGAAGTTGGAGGAGTCGTGCAAGTCAGGAAGAGACCGGTGGCGACGAGGAGGGCATTCACGGTGTCGTGGCCTCCGAGCGAACAAGGATTCCACAGGGGAACGGAGTCGACATTCGACTCGCCGCTACAGACACAAAACTTGAACTCGCCTACAGCCTATCGAGATAATTCTCCATCGCCGGAATCGCCGCACTCAATCCCTTACGCGTCCGGATCTTCGTCACGATGTCCTCCAACTTGCTTCCCTTGTCCAGCGGCGCTGCAAGTGTACGTATCAGTCTTGGTTCAATTGATTCTGATCCTCGGAAGATGAGGAGGAGGGAAAAGGGACGAGTACGCACATCCCGGAACCGCAGCCCAATGGTCAAAGACGCATTGCGGGAACGCCTGCCCGCCGGTGGCCTGCCTTAGCGCCGCGCTGAGGCCGAAGGACTCGCTCACGGGGAGGTAGGCCTTGATCGTGAACATGGGCGTCCCCTCGCGGGGCTCCTCGCTGAAGATCTGGCCCCGGCGCGTGCTCAGGCAGCTGTAGACGCCGCCGATGGCGCCTTCCGGGCATTGGATTTCCACTTCAACCGAGGGTCAGCGCGTCGAAATGAACAATAACGTAGAGGTGGAGATTACCGAGGAATACGGGCTCCTGCAATACGGGCTGTGCGAGCAGGGACGCGGCGTAGATCGCGCGGCGCACGGTCGGGATGATCTGTCCTCCCCCGCGGTGGATTGCGTCTGCGTGTAACTATTCGAGTGTAAGCACAGCGCTCAAAAAAAAGGATTTGAATAAAGTGAAACGCACCTGGGCGTCGATGAGGTTGAACCTCACCCCGCGGAGCGGCTCCCCGGTGCACACCCCAGCCTTCGCCGCCCACTGGAGGCCCGCGATGCTCGAGTCCTTGACCTCCGCGAGGTACTGCACCCCCTTGGTCACGTCGACCAGCACATTGGGCCCAGATGTATCGGGCCCGAACGCCCAGATCTTGCGCGCGTCGGTGACGTCCCAGCCAAAGTTGTCCGCGAGGGCGCGCGCGCGGAGCTTGAAGTCGTCGTGGGCGCTGATTTGGCCCTCCTCAATGGCCTTGGTGAGGTCCTCGCCGAGCGGCGTGGCTTTGAGGTAGATGCGGTTGTGCTTGTTGGGCGATTTGGCGAGGGCGACGGCGGTAGATTCAGCGCTGACGCTTTCGCGGTAGGGGACGACGGGCTCGGAGACTTTGAGTGGGACGCCGGCGTGCTCGTCAATTAAATCCTGCAATCGTACTCATGATCAGAAGGCAGCGACCAAAAACAGGAAGATGAATATATACCTTTAAGCATATCTCCAGATGAAGTTCGCCGGCGGCAGCGACGAGGTGCTCCCCCGACTCTGAGATCGAGACCTTGACGCAAGGGTCGGACTTCGAGAGGCGCTTGAGGCCCTCAACGAGCTTCGGCAGGTCGACTGGGTTCACCACTTCGACCGCAACCTGCACGACGGGAGACCTGCGAAAACGAATGATCATGAGCGTCGGCGAACGGCGAACGAGGAAGGGAAGGTGGCAGGAACATACACAGAAAACTTCATCACGCGCATGTTGTGTGCCGTCTGCGACGTCGTCAGCGTCCCGCTCTTCAGCAAGAACTGGTCGATCCCGACGAGCCCGACGATATTGCCCGCGGGGCAGTCGTCCAGCGCGTCGACGGTGCGGCCCATCATCAACACGGTGCGCTGTACGGATTTGACGAACAGATCGTCCTTCTTCCCCGGCACATAGTTCGGGCCCTGGATGCGGACGGTCTGCCCCGAGCGCACGGTGCCGGAGAAGACGCGCCCGAAGGCGTAGAAGCGGCCCTTGTCGGACGTGGGCACCATCTTGGAGACGTAGAGCACGAGCGGGCCTGCGGGGTCGCAGTCGCGGATCCCGAGCGCGGACTCGTCCTCCTGGGGGCCCTCGTAGAGCGTCGCGAGGCGGTAGCGCTGCGCGGTCGCGGGGGAGGGGAGGTGCACGACGATCATGTTGAGGAGCGCATCGCCTGCGGGGAGGAATTTCTGCATGACGGCCTTGAGGAGGTGCTTGCCCTCGAGCTCGCGCTCCGCCTGCGAGAGGGTGATGTCGAGTTTCTCGAGTATGGAGCCGATGCCTCCTTTGGTGGATCCCATGATGGTGTCGAAGATCCTGAAAATGGGGTCGAGCACAAACATATTGAAGGAGCGCTCGAGTGGCCGTCCCTCGGCGTCTGTGCTCTTCGTCGACCACTTCTTGGTCTCAGGGTTGAAATAGTTGTCGCCCCACAGGCGCTTCATCATCTTACCCTCGTCGACGCCGAACTTGCGAGAGTAGCGTTTTGCGAATTGCTGGAGCGTAAAGGCCCAGCCTTGAAGACCGGATGCGAAGGCGATGGTGCCCTTGTCGGGGAAGACTTGGACGTCGCCGAGGGCTGCGTCGTGGTAGGTGGAGATCACGACGTTGACGCTCTCGATCGTGCGGCAGAAGGACTGGTAGAGGTCCTCCTTTGAGATTTTGAGCTCGAGCAGCGCACGGTCGACCTTGTTGATAACGACGACGGGCTTGATGCGCTCGGCGAGGGCCTGCCGCAGGACGGTCTCGGTTTGAACACAGACACCGTCGATGGTGTCCACGACCACGAGTGCACCGTCGGTGACACGTAGAGCCGCTGTGACCTCGGACGAGAAGTCAACATGGCCCGGGCTCTGAAAACAGTATCAGCGCTGAGGGCAGGTATGCGTTCAAGCTCAACGCACGTCGATGAGATTTATCAAGAATTCCGAGCCGTCGCTCGTCTGCTGAATGGGCGCGATGTCCTCCTCTGCCAGTTGACAGTATCTGTGATAGATGAGCGCCGTGGACGCAACGACAAAAGGGAAAAAAGCGTACAGTGAAATAGCCGTGGACTTGATAGTTATACCACGTTCCTTCTCGTCTGGACGTGTATCCATATAGCGGACATTGTTGGGAGATGTGATACCGCCTCTGAGGACGAGTGTGTCTGTAAGGGTAGTTTTGCCGTGGTCGACTGCGCCCAGGGTAATCAGTGAATGTCCCGGTACAAATTCGAGGCGAAGCAGGATTTACCGTGTGCGATAACGCTGATATTCCGGATGTTTGAGGCCTTGGCCATAAGGCCCCTTATTTGCTCGACGGAGAATTTACTGCGAATATCACGGTCAGTTCGAAGGATAGCGATTCAAGGAGGGACTTACACCATCTCGAATTCGCTGCGACTGGTGAATCAGTTGAAGCTACTTGTTGGGACCAGGTAAGTCGCGCATTTAAAGGAGTTCAGATTGCGGGACCGGGAAGGGGCGACTCAATCTTTAAGACACGGTCCCGAAGTCTAACATTGGGACCGCGTTCCAGTTCAAACTTCGATATGGACCTACCCCGCCCCCGACACGCCAAAGCATTGCATGAATTGTGGTTGTGGAAGAGGCACGGGCAGATTGCCGAACGCGGCCGAGCGTCGGAGCTCGGTTCCGAGTCAAATGCAGTCATATACCGTCATCCCGGGAGATCCCGGCAGTGCACCGAGTTGTTCCGACGAAACTATTGGTGGACCTGAATTCAGCTGAGCTCGTGTTGAAGGACGCTGAATTTCAACAGATTTCAACTGGTCGCTGTGGAGTGCTATATGCTATAGCCGACCCACTTCCAGCTAGTTCTGATGATCACGATGATTTCAACTCTGTTGAAATTGTCCGAAAACGCCGAGTTGATGTCGACAGTCGGGAAATTCAGGCGCGATTCGTCGTCGCGCGAAGGACCTTTGAATCTTGAAAACTTGAACAGGCGTCATTCGCTACATTTGGGTGACCAGGACCACCAATCGCGCCCTCGGAAGCCTCGCTCGGTTCAAAGAAATGAAAACCTGCTGCCGGATGTAACCATTCTAGGCCTCAGGTTCGTTTGTGTAGCGGGCCGGGCGTTGGTCGGCGGGTAAAAACATCACTGTTCGTTGCGCGGGCCATCGTTCGTCGATCAGCTTCCCGCCGGCGGCCGCCTCCAAAATATTACTCATCAAAACCAACCTCGCCACATCCGTTCTGCAAGTCCAGTCAGCTCGAACTCCGCGCTCACTACGCAGACGATTCTCTGACCAAACTCGGGTCCTATTGGGATGTTCCTGGCGGCGATCTTCGTTCTTGCAAAGTCAAATGGAGATACAATGTTCATATTCCCGTCGTTGCCCAAGTGACCATAATTGCCTCCGAAATTATCCCACCAACAGCCAACGTACACCTACGTACACCCTGCCTTTTTCTATAAAGCCGGGATGGTGCCAGCGGCTTCCCCAGCTTTGAACTTTGCCCACCTTTCACCCTCGTCTTGAAGGCGTATCTACTTTCTTTCCTACGGTCCCTGCCCTTCACTTCACCTTGTCCTTCATTCACTTGAGTCGACTCTCACCTTCGTCAACCTTTTAACAAGCACATACAACAATGGTCCGCATCACCCTCCTCGCTGTCCTCCTCCCCGCGCTCGCGGCCTTCGCTGCCCCGCTCCCCGCCAAGCGCGCCGCCGGCGCCCTGGCGCTGCAAGAGTGTGTCCCCTTCTGTCTTCCACTCAACGCCGTGTATTGATGCCGCCACAGCTACGCCGACTTCCAGATCTCCGACGGTGTTGGCGGTAACGCTTTGGCTGAGGCCAACGCGGTCTTCGTCAGTACGTCGTCGCTCCTCCCCGTACGATAACCTGTTCTCATCGTCACCCACCCACCAGCCCCCCTCGGCACGGACCTGACCGCCGTCGACGCCACCTCTCTGGACAACCTCGGCACCATGCGGGAAGCCGCAGAGTCCGCCGAGACCGACGAGTTCAACCCCCAGATCGAAGCCGCCTCCGGCGCCGCTGGTGCGTTCCCTTCCTCCATCTACATCCGCTTTTGCATGAGCTGACCACGATGTGATTTAGCTGACGCCCTCTCGGTCGGCAAGACCAAGAACAAGGTCCTGAAGCTCGTCGGCGAGACGCAGCAGATCAAGGTCAAGATCGCCCAGGCCGCCGCCGCGGGCAAATCGACCACCGCGCTCGAGGCCAGCCTCGCGACCGAGACGTACGTCCCTCCCTATTCTCCTGTTGTCAATGCACGAACGATACTCACACTGACTCCAGGACGAAGCTGAACACCAACATTGCGCTTGACGTGAAGAACAAGGGAAAGGCTTCCCAGGGCGTCGCTTGATTTTTTATCGATTCGAGCGTTCCCCAGACCGGCTTCCCCTGTTAAGTAGTGGATATTTGAAAAAATAAATCTTTAGTTCGATGCCGCTTTTTTTGGGGTGTGGGTGCTTGTGAGCCAGATAGATCCTCCTTGTTTCCGCGAGGCTTGTCGTCCCAGATCCTCGCTGACCTGGCGAGGCTCGTCGTCCCACGTCAGCTGGTTGTGCAGGTAAGTATCAACGCCAACGATTCGGAAGACGATGGCGAAGGGCGTATCATGATAGGGAAGCACGATGACTGGCATGCATGCCTGGGACGTCGGCCGCCGCGCAAGACGATAAGCAAACCCCGAGGCGGCAGTCGCTCGAGCGTCCGAATATCCATAAGCAAATCACACGGCGGCAGTCGTTCGAGCGTCCGAACCCCCTCGCTTCCACGGGCACCCGAATAAAATTAACCCAAGTTCACAACCTTGCTTGCAGCGCCGTACTCGTACTCCTTCCCAAAATATCGCAGATAATCTGCGCAAACTCCCTGGGGTGCGTTTGCGCGACCTGCAAAGGTAAAGGTAAACTTAATCTCACGATACAGAAGTTGGAGTGCAACAGAGGTTATGGAACGCACCAAATGACCGGCATGAGGCACGCGCGTGAGGGACGCGAGGTTATGCGCGCCGCCGACGCCGTCGCGCAGGAATTCGTCCTGCACGTCGCGCGGCCTGCATATCCCGTGTGCGCTCGTTAGTCAGTCAGTCAGGAAGCGAACAAGGGGGTACGGACAGGTACTCGGCGTTCGCGCCGTATATGAGGTGCGTGGGGACGCGTTTGGCGATGATGTGCATCATGCGGTAGACGACGCTGGAGGCAAGGGTGTCGCGGTAGACCGCCTTCCGTTCGTAATTAAGTGGGAGGAAAGGTGAGAGGGGAGGGCGGACTGACGGATTCCTGCCGCCGCGTGCCCTTGAGCGTGACGCCCTCCTTGTCGGGGTAGGTTAGTGAGGGGAGGGGTGTGAGCGCGTGTTCCTGAGTATGGGATTTTCCAGGTGTGCTGAAAGGAGGGGGAGGTCGCACGAACCACGTATTTACCCAGGACGCGGTCGTCCCAGCTTTTCCACGGCTGGCGCGCCTTGAAGGACGCGTACGCGGCTTCGCGCGAGGGCCAGACGTCGCGCCGGTTATCGGAGCCATTCGTGAGCATGTTCATGAGTTTTGGGACGGCGCTCTGACGGAGACACATGAGCTCGAGCAGGATGAGCTGTTCGGGGCGCAGGCGCGGGTGGTAGGTGAGCGCAAACACGCTGAGTTCATTCAGGTTTGTATAGATATGGTGAATTGGAAGCGAAGGAAGGACGCACAGCGCGGTGGCAGAGAACGAGTGGCCGATGAAGATGAGGCGGCGCGTGCTAAAGTCCACGTCGACGCCGGTTCCGAGGCCGGACAGGAACGCGTGTATCCCGCGCGCGTATTCTTGCCACCCGACTATCAAAGAGTTAGTTAATGGGCATTGGTGGATGGACAGTCAGTCAACGGCGCACCGACATACAGATTGGCTCGTACCCCCACTGCAGCGTCGCCTCATTCAGCACCGCTGCATCCCCGTGGTTGGGGCAGTCGAGCGACCAGGCGTCGCGGATTCGGGGACGCGACTGCGGCTGCGCGCCGCCGTCGTCGAGAAGCGCGTACAAGTCCTCCAGGGTGGGCTCGTACGTCTCCTTGTGGAAGTTGGTCCCGTGGGCGAGGATGAGGGTGAGCGCGGTGGGGTCATTGATGTACGGTGATGCGGGGTCCCAGTAGCGCTGCGCGGTGAGGAGTAGAGGGATGTTTGGGCGGGGGTCGAACACGTAGGATTCGGAGGTTAGGGTGGGCATGGCGGTCAGAGCCAAACCGAGATGTTGACGTTGATCGGACACCGGCTTTGTGGGAAGCCGGCGGCCGGGTTCAACTTCAACTTCCACTTGAACCAAACTTGAACAGTTGAAATGTTACACTGAGTGAGGACAGCCGGGGAGCTATACAGATGGAGACTGAATGGTTCTTACTTGCTTTACAGGCTGTATGGATAGATAAGTGTGGAGTGGCCCGGTTGCGCGTGTGCAGATTGCAAGGTGGTGTTGAGTTCCTTGGTTCGAATCCAGGTCGAGCTTTGAGTCGATCGTCTTGGATTTTTTTGGTGGGCCTTTTACCAGCGCGAGCCCATGTTCCATCCGGAAGCTCACCAGCGTTAAGACTGAAGTCTGACGGGAAGAGAGGAACGAGGAAAATCGAACTGATGGTTGGGACCTCGGACGGTCGTAACCCAGATTCAGAATGTGGAATGTGGGAGGGAAGTCTGGGGTAGATACAAGCTCACGAATAGCCCGGGAGAGGCCTGGTTGAGCGTGGTGCGTGTCTGCATTCGATGAAGATATAATTCCTCGCAGCGGACTTCAACGTTCGAATCCAGGCCGGGCCATACACTAGTACTGTCAACACATCCAAGCGAGATCATGCTTTCTTGCAAGATATTCGGAGTGGCGCATTGCAATTGGGCCTCGCGTCTGCTTTTGCCAGCAGAACATTTACTTACGTGGGCAACGGATAAGACTATGTTCCGACTCGCAGCTTGATGAATCCAACGTGGATAAATACCCGGGTACATCTGTCGTTTCCGGCATTCATAAGTTGAAGATGGTACATACATACATTTCAATCACAGACGCCTCAAGCATCGCCCACGAGCCCCTCCACCCACTCCAATATAATCCCACTAACCTCCCCCGCCTGCTCCAATCCCCCCCAATGCCCACAGCCAACCTCCCGCGTCGTTACAGGCCCCTTGGCAAACCTATCGTGCGAGGTGGCGCCGAGGATGGGTGGCGCGATACGGTCGCTCGTGAAGGGGATGTAGAGCAGCGGCACTGTGACCTCGTGGGCGCTTGCGGGGATTTCTAGCATAGCACGTCAAGATGTTAGTTGAGGGTGGACGATAGACTTACTGGCGTCGTCCCCGCCGTCGTCGAGCTGGACCTTGTACCAGCAGAGCGGGCCCGCGAGGCCGCCAGTGAGGAGGGATGTCTTCAGGAGGGTCGTCGTCTGCGTTGGTGAGTGAGCACATATCCGTTTTTTTTTCTGCGTGGCCGGAGGGAGGGAAGAAGGTCTTACCTCGGGCGTCATATACGTTGGCAGGGGATTCGGCATCATCCTGTCCCCCTCCAACCACGCGCGCGCTCCTCCGTCGACGAATAAATAGCTGTCCCGCGCATGGGTTCCCTCGGGGAAGAATAGACTGAAGAACGAGTCAATCTATCCGTTTGCGTTCATATTAGAATCATAACTTAAGTCGCGGCATAATTATTGGTGCACACACGTGTTCCTCCAGAAGCGCGGGAGCATCCGGCTCCGCGAAAAAGCGCATGTACGCAAATGCGTCGTAGCCGAATATCTCGGCTGCATCGAGGGAGCGCGTGATAATGTCTGTGCCGGGCTGGACGGGGGGGAAGTAGCCCACGGCGAGGAAGGCGCAGGCGGAGACGCGGTGGGGGTGGTAGTTGAGTAGACGACCCACGGCACGCGAACCCCTTCAAAGAACATGGTCAAATCCATCTGTTTTCGAGGCGCACATTGACGCACCAGTCGTGTGCGATAGCGATAACCCGCTCGATCCTCTCCGCGTCCAGAATGTCGGCCATGTCGTTCGCGAGGCCGCTGCCCCCGTATAGCTTGGTATCCGCCGGTTTGTCGGTCCCACCGTAGCCCAGGAGGTCGGGAACGAGCAGCCCATAGCCCAGGGGCTCGAAGAACGCGACCTGCTCGTGCCAGAAGATGGAGTGTACGGGAAAGCCGTGGGCGAAGAGGAGGACGGGTTTGCCGGGGGCGGGAGCGGAGAAGTAGTACGCATAGGTAAACCCGCGTTGTGTCTTGAGCTGCTTGTATCGCCGTCGTTCCATCTCAGCGAAGAGGAGAAGAGGGAGATGGATTCAGAAGAACCGAAGTGATGGGATGATATCCGCAATGGCGTTCATAATGCCGGCATCTCTCGGAAAGTTCCGTCTCCCACGGTTCAAATTTCATTTGTTGCGGCTTAAGAACGTGGACCCGGACACACCCAAAGCTCACGTGTTCACAGTTTATTGCAGACAGTACTCATTGCATTCTGTTGAAGTTGCTTACAGAGACCAGAGAAACTCTCGTCGAATGCGTAGTACCGTGCTCCAAATTGGGGCAAATTCGTCGGAACTCCCAGTTCCGCCAACCTTTCCAGAATCCATCGATGGACGCGTCGGTTCTTGGCCTTTTCCACCATATATCTCGGCCGGCAGGCTACTCTGGGGCGCGTTCAGTCGCCGAACACTCATTCCATACCAACAGTCCTACACAGATGTCACCGCTGCCTACAACTGCCTGTCTTATTGTGGATCTCTTGCAGGTGTATTTCCCCAACGAAGCTACCCCGCAGAGCGACTGGGACGCTGGCAAAGAACCAAAAGTTTGGGACAAGCGGTGAAGTGCAAAGTTGAACCGTGGGAAACGCGTTGGGTATCTCGGCGCTCTCCGGCGCCTGGACCAACACCGACGCGCGTGCGGGAGACGGCCCCACTCTTTATCCGGGGTGACAAACGTGTTTGAGGAAGTCTACCCCGGTTGGGTGACAACGGCCTTCACGAGTCGAGATTTCTCCGTGTCGCAAAACAGCGACCACTTGTTTCACATTGTCTCGCAACCTAATAGTTAAGCAGAGGAATTACAGGGTGGTAGTAGTACAGATGAAGCACGAGAAAGAAAAGAAAACCACGGGGAACAAGGGGAATACTAGTATCTGAACCGCTGTTGCTCGATCACCGACTTCTGCCTCATGTCTCGAGACACGCGCCTGACGAGAACTCAGCATTGATGGGCCAAACACATTACATCGCTCACTCACCAGTAGTACTCCATCACATCGCTCCGTCCGAGCTTTCGCAAAAAGCTTTCGTCGTGCGTGATGATGATGAGCTGGAAGTTCAAGCGGTGTCTTCGCTCCTTGATGATACTGCCCGAATAATAAGCACCCGAGCCTGGAATTAGAAGGAGTACTGCGCTTACTCAATGAGACTCTCCGCGAGGGCATCTATATTCTCCGTGTCCAGAGCATTGGTCGGCTCGTCCAGTGCGAGAATACCACAGTGTTGGCCGAATGAATCTGCCAGCGCCAAGCGGATGATGATGGACGCCAGCATCTTTTGCCCGGCGGAGCACCGACCGCGCATGTCCATCTCCACTTGACCCTTTCTCATGACGACCTGGAAGACGGACGATGAGTGACCGAGCGAGTCGGGGAAATTGAACTCAGAAACGTACGCGGTAATTATACGAGCGCCTGTTTGCGGCGCCCTCGGCGTCTGAACGGATTGTGATTCCGTCGATGTCTGAGTAATTTTGTGAGCAGGTTAGAAAGATAGCAGACGTGTATATTGGTACCGGTTCCCTGGTAAGTCTTGTTCCACAGGTACTTCATGGTATCATTGACTTCCTCCATCTTGAGACCGTGGTATTGCATGATCGCGCTTGGACCAGCTCAGCAAAGCGTGAGTAAAGGTAAATTGAGTCACAAACTTGTCAAGGGCCTTGCTGTACTTCTCCAAGTCGCTATTGGCCAGGTCGGACATCTGAATCTGCTGAATCGGCGGACATGGTACCCATTAATCTACACATACCTTGACCTTGATGAGTTGATCAGTGTACTTCTTGTTGATCGTTCTAAAGTCCTTGAGATCAGCCTCCAGACTCCTCAGCTGACTTCTGCTCGAGCTGAGTTCACCAGCCAAATGAGCGTACTAAGGGTCCATGAGCAAACGGCCACGGCTAGATTGAGATTACTGAAAAAACGAACCGAAGTTTGAAGATCAGTTTCCCTGTCCTTTGAAACCTTGTACTTCTCGTCAAAGTTCCGCTTCGCTTTGGCGGCACCTTCAATATCCTCGGACGCAATTGCAGCCTGAAGTGTCTTGATCTCCCGCATCAACTTCCGGACACGAATATTTTCCCGGAGGGTCGCCGTGTACGAGCCGCTTTCGTTGATCTCCTTCTCGAGCCCTTTGATGACGGCTCGAGCGGAATCGAGATTGCGTTCCAGTTCCAAAATCTCGGCCTCGACTTGCTCGGACTTTTCTATACATTCCTGATGCTTCTCGTCGCGTCTCTGGCGGACATAACTGACATGCGGATTGAGGAACTGGGAGGAAGTGGATAACCGAGGCACTCACCTTTCAACACCCTTGTTGGTTTGACTCAACCGGTCATCACTCGTTGTGAGCTCTTGGTAGAGAGCTTGTGCATTTGAGATCTCCACGTTAACCTCCTGCTGAGCCCGAGTATGCTCCTCCTCGAGAGCCTCGATAGGTGCTCTAGCCTGAAGAATTTTCGCATCCTCTTCCTGCAAGGAGTCAGGGCTCGGACGACAGACTACGAGCCAAAACATACCTTGATCAATGCATTGAATGTGACGATCTCCTTCTTCATCTGCTGGATGCGGTCTTCCAGGGCGGACTTTGCACGAATCTTGGTCTTCAAGTCAACGGCTTCCATCTCCATCGCGTGGATCTGGTTCTCGAACACTCTAATGGACCCATTCCGGTTGTCCTTTTCCTTGAGGAGGGCTTCTCTCTGCTTGTCGTTCTTCCGGCTAACAAGAACGTTAAAACTGGTCAACAAATAGAACAAGAGAGATATTACATTTCACTCGTGAGGTCGTCGAGTTCATTTTGAACATCGTCCGCAGTCTTCGTGGAGCCGGTCGCAGAGAGCTGTTCTTCGATGCTTGCAACATTCTCGATGGCTCGCTTCAAGTCTTTCTGCAGCCGGGAAACCGTCTGCGCCTGACTCTTCAAAGTCCTGGCATCTCGGATATCCCGTTTGAGGTCGTCGATTTTTTCCGAGAACTAATCCAACGATGTTGGTACGTCAACAAGTGGAGAGTGTCTACTCACCGATTCCGCTCCTGCCTTTGCAATGGGGATTGTTGCGTCCTGCACTTTGATCTTGGTGTCCAGCTCAGGAATTTCGGTGTCCTTTAGCCGGTCCCTCGAGCTTAGGACGGGCCGCAATTTCTGGAGTCTTCCCACTTCCCCCTCCCACTCCTTCAACTCCTCTTGAAGTGCGGCTACAGACTCCGGCGACGACTTTTTCATCTGCTCCTCCAACTGGGATAGCAAGTCAGTAACAGCAAAAGACCGGGGATACATTGCCTACAATTTTCTCGAACACAACCATCTGGTGATTGTCCAGGTGACGGTTACACGTCGTACACACGTTCCGCTGCTTTCCTACACGGAGTAGCCCCTCCCACACTTGGCTGCTCCCAGATGTCGTAAGTGCAATACTGCGCGGAATCGTCAGCGTGAATTCAAGGTCGGCCAACACGAGACATGCGCTTTCCGATGCTCAACCTCCTTGCTGGCTTCATCCAGTGCAGCGTCCAAGGTGTCATGCTCGAGGTCGGTCTTGAGCTGCTTCTCCAAACCTGGAATATCGGTTCAAGTGTTGAACAGCAGGCCATCGAGTGTTGCAGACCTTTGAGCTCATCCTTCTTCGACCGCAATTGGGTCTTCAGACTGCTCAACAAGCTCTGTGCTTGTTGTAAATTACTGTTCGAACTAGCGGCTTCGGCCTCGACGTCGCCGAGTTCCTGCTCCTTTTCACTGAACCCGAAGAAATATGAATAATGTTACAACGGCCAAGGATTGCGGACTCACCCAAGCACACGGTCTACCTCGCGCTCCATTGTGTCTTGGTTGGGTTCGGCGCCGACCAGGCGACGGAAAGCGCTGTTCGCGTTCGAAAGACTGTTGAGAGGCGATTAGAGGCCGTGTCTCCAAAGGAATGATTACCCACGTCATATCGATTTCTGCCGTCCTGCTTTTGACATCGGTCCTCTGGATATCCAGCCTTGTACGTGATTCCGACTGCATGTTGAGCACCTTGAACTCCGAGTTCAACGCATCACGCCTCTCCTCAAGCTCTTTCGTGCTTGCTGTCTTGTCCGCCAAACGTTGATCATACTGGGCGGCCACAATGTCAGCTTGAACCTTTGAGAGTCTGCTTCGCTTTTCTTCGATTTCCTCTGTCAGAGTGAAAAGTTCTGACGGAAGATTTTGAGTTGCGTCAAGCTCTCGTTCAGCGAGACTGATTGAGGTCTGATTTTTGCTCTGAGATACAGATATTAGTCCGTGAGACGGTCAACCACACGAGATAAATACTCGTACAAGCTGGTTTTGGAGCGAAGTTCGCTGTGCCTTGGAGGACTGCAGGGCATTATTCAACTCTGTGGACTTGCGAGTGAATTCTTCCGACTTCTGGCGACCTTCTCGCTGGAAGGGAATTAAATTGGTTGTGAGTGCAAAGGAGAATCAAGTACTTGAAGGGTTTCAACCACTAATCGTTGTCTCCGGTGCAGATCCTTGAGCTTTGAAATGAACTCGAGGACTTGGGCTGCATCTAGGCCGAGCGAACTGTAACCTTTGATCTTGAACTTTTCGCTGATTTTCTGAATCAGGGTTTCCCTCTCGGACAGCCGTTCTTGTTGGGCCTGGAGGAGTATGAGCAATTACGCAGCCACAACTTTGGGTAGTGCAGCACCTCGAATTCAGCTTTAAACGTCCCTTGCTCCTTGGCGAGCACTGTGTGCTGTTTCCGGGCCCCAAACAACTCCTCTTCAACCCGGTCAGCCCTGCTCTTTTCGGCGTTGAGTTTCTGTCGGGGTAGCTGCAGGTCACTGTCAGCGTTGTTCAGCTTGGCTTCAAGTTCGGTGTCCGTGCCTGCATGCCTTCAGCTTTCCTGACTTCCGCCGACAACAAAACTTACCGGGAATTTCCTGAAGGTTAGACTGGGCCTCTTTCAAATCAACTTGAATCCGGGCCATGCTCGCTTCGGCATTTTCGACTCGGATGTAGACCTCGCGGAAATGAGTGGCATATTCGTAAAACTTCTGGTTCGAAACGACAAGCTCGTCGTAGGCCGTCTTGGTCTCATCGTGCTCGACCTCCTTGGCAGCAATTACTTGGTTGAGATTGGCGATACGGGCTCTTAGTTTATTCGCGTGCACCTTCTCACGAAATAGCCCGTCGAGACGTTCTTTCTCGGTTTTCAGCTCCGCCAAGCGGTCTTTGCGCAAGGACTTGATCGAATCGACGGCTTTGGTGTATCTAAAACGGATGAGAGAGAATGTGCGCATCTCAGATCCAAGACGCACTTCGTAGCTTCAAAAATGTCATCGAATTTCTTCTTCAACGCTGCAGGTTCGGAGAGCGGCCAGTACGAATCCTCCTGGTGACAAAAAATGACGTTCTCGAGAACCGCCTTGGAGACGCCAAGTAGCCGGGGTATCGCTGCATCCATATCTGCACTTTTGGCTGATATAGTGCGCCTCTGAATTCAGTTTGGCCATGTGGAGCTGGGACCAATAAAAGGAGACTCACCTTACTGCTCGGACTGTGTTCGGGTTCATCACCCACCACCAAGGTACTTCCGAGAGTTTTCATGGCCAGGTTGCCAGCCTTGTTAAACGCTACACTCAGATTGCGCGTTGCCACCATGCTGGTGCCATTGGCAGCGGAAAATCGGAGCTTGACCTCGGCCTCGACCTCATTCTCGTTGGCGAGGTTGGGGTCGTGGATGAAAGCACCGCCGCGAGTGTTCGGAGGCTGGTCCCCGGTGGTAGCGTACTTGAGACATTCGATGATAGTTGTCTTGCCGCTACCATTGTGGCCGACGATGACGGTGACTGGGGAGTCAAACATGATCTTTGCAACGTGCTTGTCGTCAAAAGAGCGGATGCCTCTGATATCCAGCCGGCGAAGAGAGGCCATTGGGCGTCGTGGAGGTAGGAAGTGTGTGGACACCGTTACGGCAGGCGTCTTGTCAACTTGGACGTCTTCGCACTGGCATCGGCTACGGATAACAAGAAGGACCAAAACGGGCGAGGGATGCCCAACCACCATTTGCCTTGCTCCGTTTTCCTGCTGGATTGGTTGAGGAAGGTATGACTCGTGCCGCCTACCGGACTAGTGACCTTGCAAACCTGATGAGAAGAAGGCTATCATTGAGTGCGCTCCTGAGATGGCAAGTTTTACCCACGGTTCGATTTTGCATCTCCGCCTTGGCAGGCAACTCTGCTGGCCCAGTAACCGCTCGCGAGCCATTCAAGGGATACAGACACACCAAGTTCCCTCCCTACTGCTCACCGCTCCCACGAAGGTGCTTGCTGAATCCACGAAACAAGATTCCAAATCACCAGTGTTTAAGCTCACCCAACCTCACTGTTCGGGGTTTCTTTCTTGGATCCATTGAACCTGTCCGAGTCCCAGTCTGCTCAGACTCACAAAGGCCAAAAGGACACCCCGCAAGGTCATGGGTTTGAACCAAGGAATTCCACTAGGTGGCACGTAACCAGACACACACCGGGCCTCTTCCAGGTTAGTTCTCAGCTTGGACACACCCAGATTTTACTGCCAAATCTTCAGTCTATGGTAGGCTTATATCCCATTCAACTTGAGGGCTGTCAGATCCCAACCACGGCTTTGAGTTCCTTTTGCGGGACAGGTTGAACGGGAATGGCAAAAAAACACCGTGATGGCTCGCACCGAGGGCCCGACCTGGATTCGAACCAGGCAAATCTGCACACTGAATTGGGCACCTACAAACACCTGAAATGTAAACGCGCACCACGGACAACCGAAACTCTTCCAGGTGGGTTTGCCGACTGGATATATCCCATTCCTCTCAAATTCTGAGTCTAGAAATAGCTTGTTCAACTTGATGCCACGTCTAACCGGCAGGGCTCTATTAAACCAATGGTTCGACTTGCGCTTCTGTGGGCACTGGGACCAAGCCCGTCGGGTTAGAAACGGGTATCCTTGGAAGGTGCGTGTTTGGACGGGCAAAACACAAAAAACTGCGTGCCGTGCACAGCAAGGCCCGACCTGGCTTCGAACCAGGTAACTCTGCTTGAACATCATGCCCCACTCTCTAACATGAAATGCAGAGGCGCACCACGCGCGACCGAGTCTCTTCTAGGTCAGTTCGCAACTTGGATACAGCCCACTTCTTCTGGTATTTCGAGTCTGAC
Organism: Mycena filopes; assembly: GCA_029281495.1. Lineage (NCBI taxonomy): Eukaryota > Fungi > Basidiomycota > Agaricomycetes > Agaricales > Mycenaceae > Mycena > Mycena filopes. The sequence goes on along the minus strand of JARIHR010000009.1, from coordinate 35,968 downwards.
TCCGAATCTGTCAACTTTCCAACCACTGGTTCAATTTCCCTTTTCTCCACCCAGGCCTTCTGCTGCATCCAAACTCTGCATTGAAGAAACTGAGAAGCAGCTACCGGAATCGAAGTAATGCCCGCTCACGATCACACTCGCAAGACGCGGCAGTCTGGCAGAAACACCCACACAAAAAAACTAGTCTCCAAGCACCAAAGACCCGACTTGGATTCGAACCAGGCTAATCTGCTGAGACGAAACGCTCGAGGACATGAAATGCAGACGCGCGCCACGCGCAACGAGGTCTCTGCCAGGTCAGTTCACAGCTTGGATATTCCTCGCACATTCGGTAATATATCTTATTCAACTTGATGACCATCAGACTCAATTAAACCATTGGTTTGACTTCCGGTTAGAGGACCCTCCATTCGTCAGGTTGAGAACGGAACCGACGAACTGCGGCAAGGTACTTATAATCGGGAGAAAAGTTAAAAAACTGATACACCTCAAGCAAGGCCCGGCCTGGATTCGACGGCCTGGATTCGAACCAGGAAAGTTTGCTTATACCATTTGGTCCCGGGCGATTAACTGCAGACGCGCACCACGCGCAACCGAGCCTTTTCCAAGTCAGTTCACAGGTTAGGTACACCCGGATTCCGAGTCTGAAAACAAGTCGTGGTCAGGCCTGAAAACCCAAGTTTCCAACCATCGGTACGATTTCCCTTTCTCCACCCTTCTGCTGAATCCAAAGACCATTGAGACCCCCTCCAGAATCAGTTAAAACATGAGCTTTTGCCGGATAGAAAAAATGCGAGGTTGCCAAGAAAAATCTAGATCTCCTGCCTAAGGCCCGACCTGGATTCGAACCAGGCAAATAAATCTGCATGTTCAATTTAACACCGAAAGAATTATGAAATGCAGACGCGCACCACGCGCAACCGAGCCTTTTCGAGGTGATTTCACAGGTTAGATACACCCTAGATCTTCTGCTCCATCCCATCCCAGGCTGCATACCGTTGATTGCGGTCCTGAGCATCCTGAGATAATTCCATTTTCAATTTTCCTATCCTCCATCCACACTCCTGCTGCAGCGTTGGAGAAAATCAGAATGCTCGCTCGCTCACGATCACACTGGCAAGACGCAGAAGGACCAAAAAGAAAAAGAAAGATCTTACCAGTCGAAGACCCGACCTGGATTCGAACCAAGCTAATCTGCTTACACCTCAACATCCAATGCGCATAAAGTGCAGACGCGCGCCACGCGCAACCGGGTCTCTCCCCTCCCCTCCTCTTGTCCGCACCTCCTCACCCAGCCCTGACCTGTTCACTCGCAAGGCAAAGACGCAAGGTAGGCAGAATTAAAATATTAACCAATAGCTAGCGGTTACTTACAAATATGTACAGATCGTGCAGTTCGTGCAAAGGTCATGGGCGAGTCGTAGGTATGTATGTATCTAAATATGCGAGCGGGCGTATGAGGAGGGGAACGGAATAAAAATCGTATCTGGTCGTATGGAGTCGTGGATGGGATTAGTTGTGAGATATGCATGAGGGATGGGGCCAGACGAAGGGATGCGGGTGATCGTGATATATGATACAATACAATGCGAGATGGAATGCGCGGAAGAGGCGAAGAGTGGAAGAGGAGAGAGAAATCCGGATGAATATGAGGTATGAATGTATCTGATATGTGTGTATGAGGCAGGAATATGCGAGGCAGGAATATGTGCGGGTTATATGTGTGTGTGCGGCGATAGGATGTGCGGTGCGAGCCAAGCCAGATTGATAGAATGTGCGTGCGTGCGTGCAATACGATGGAGAGTTGTTGTGTGCATAGCGAAAGAAAAGAAAACCTGCAGGCAAACGCATCATCAGTGTCGTTCCTCCAAAGCCAACAAAAGAATGCGGACGACGTACCAGATTATATGGTCTGTGTGCGTAGCCAGGAAGACGAAAACGAAACCGAACGAAACCCCTACACCCTACGCCTCCCCCCCGCACCTGCCCCATTCGCATTCCCATTCCCAGCAACAAGCACCCCCAACCACCCAAAAAAGCTCATCAAAAACCTTACCAACCACGCCCCGTCCGCGCCCAGACCCAGTCCGGGGCGGAGCTGCATCGCGAGGGCGGCGTCGAGGGGGGAGCGGCGGGGGCGTAGCTCGGGCTTCGTTTTGGTTACGGCTTGCGAGGTGCCGTCTGTGGTAGCGGAGTGCGCGTTGTCTTTGGCTTGCGCATCTTTATCTTGCGCAGCGATGGAAGCAGCGGAAGAGGACGGGAAAGCGCCGGGCACCCACCCCGCCTCCCACTCCCTCAAATCCCACTCCCTCTCCTTGACGGCGCTACTGACCGCGCTATTGAGGCTTTCGCGCAACGCGCCGTTGAGGTTTTCGCGCACCGCGCTATTGAGGTGCAGCGTCGAACTGGGCAGCCCCAACGCGGGCGCAGCCGCCGCGCGGCGGGACCATGCCGGCGTGGCGCGGGGGCGGAGGACGAGTGCGAGGGCGCGCGGGGAGGCGCCGATGTCCTCCTCGTCGTCTAGGTCTGAGGACGACGAGGAGGGTGATTTGGGAGGCGGGGATGATGGTAGATGTAAGGAAGACGACGGTGAGGAGGACGCGGGGGAGGCGAGGTCCTGCTCCTCGATGTCTTCGTCGACATCAAGAGCGAGAATTGGGGCGCGTACGGCGAGTAGAGGCGGCGTAGGCATCGGCATCGATGGCAACGCCAACTCCTCCGGGTCCTCGACGTCAACGTCCGCGGGACCGAGGTCGAACCGCGCGCGCACGGGGGTGGTGGAGGGCAGGGGAAGGTCGGCGGGGTCGTCCACGTCCGCTCGTTCGTCCGCGTCCGCATCTACGTCAACGTCCGCTTGCTCGTCGGCAGCGTCACCGCGAGCGAGCGAAGAAGGCAACGCGTCCATAACGGCGGTGCCGCGAATGGGCGAAGGCGAAGCGGGGGGCGCCTCCACTTCCACCTCGGCTTGCTCGACGTCTGCGGCGTCCACGTCGGAGTCTGCCTGCTCATCGACTGCGTCTCCGTCTGCGTCTGCGTCCATAACGATGGCGCCGCGAGTAGGTGAGGGCGAAGGGGGGAGCGCGTCCTCCACCTCCCCATCTGCCGACTCCACTGCGTCCTCCACTGCCGCCGCCTCCGCTTGCTCGACATCGACATCCGCGTCTACATCCTCCGCGCCGTCGACCACCTCCGCGACCGCGCCCGCATCCATCTGCTCTACTTCCTCCCCCACTTCCCCCCCATCCACCTCCACCTCTGCTTCGTCTACTCCCGCCGCCTCCACCTCTACAGCCGGCACATGCGCACGAGCAGCCAATGCAGGCAACCCATCCACCCACGCCACGAGCGCCGTGTGCGCCTCCTCGTCCCTACCCTCTCCGTACTCGCGCGCGTGTGCGTGTAGCAGCGACGCAGGCAGTGGAGGCACCTCGCCCGCCCACTCTTCCTCGCAGTCGTCGTCGGCGTCGAGCCCGAAGTCGGATTGCGAGTATGAAGACGAGGATGAGGTGGCAGCGCGAGTGCGGGGGAAGAGTAGGCGGGGTGCGGGTGCGGGTGCGGGGGCGGCTTCCACTTCTACCTCTGTGACGTCGGCAACGTCGGCAACGTCTACCTCGGGCTCCTTAACCTTCCCGTCCTCTACCTCACCCTCGACGTCCACCACCTCCGCCACCTCCACCTCAGCCTCCTCGCCCTCCACCAGCGCCGGAGAACGCCCCGCCGGCGAAGACGCCGGAGGAGCGGGGTGCAACGCCCGCACCCCCGCCAGCAGCGCGTCGATCGCGTGTGCGCTTGGTAGTCCTGCCTCCTCTTGTTCTCTTCCTAACTCTTCGCCTTCGTCTCCAAATTCTTCTTGTTCTGCGTCCACAGGGAAGGAGGGCGGTGCGGGGAGGTCGATGTGCAGCGCCGGAGCGTTGGGCTTCGTGGTGTCCGTGGTCGTGACGGGCGAGCGCTGCGCGGGCTCCTCATCGACAGCGCGGAAGTCGTGGTCTGCGGGGTCGACGTCGGCAGCGGGGCGGAACTCGTCGTTGTGTGCGCGGTCGGTGGCGACGGGGAGGAGGAGCGGGGCTGCGTGCTCGGGTGCTACCACCATGGATTCGGGCTTGGACGGCGACGACGGCGCGACCGGCTCCTCCTCCTCTACGTCCTTCGACGCTACAAATTCCAATTCCGCTTTCGACGACGCTAACGAAGGAGACGACGCCAGAGTGGTAGAGCCAAGTGCGAGCCCGACGAACGCGGACCCGGGGCGCGCCGTGGCGGGCGAGGGGAAGGTGGGCGAGAGCGGCGGGGAGGGGAGGTGCGTCTCGTCAGACCTCTTGACATCGTTCGTGAAGGCGGGCGAGGTCGGGAACGACGACGTAGGCGTGGGCTTGAGCGGCGGGTGGGCGCGTGCCCAGGCGGCGGGGGAGGGCGGGACGGAGACGTCTACCAGCGCGTAGTCCTCCGCGTCACCCGCGTGCGAGACGTCTACCAGCTGGGCGTGGGTGTGCGAAGAGGAATGCGAGGAGGAGGTGTGGGAGATGGAGGAGATGGTCCCCCAGCTTGCGCCGAGGTCGACGAGCGGGACGGCGGTGGGGTCGGCGGGGAACTCGGCGAGGTAGGGACTCGGGGGGTGGAGGGAAGCGGATGCGCTGAGGGAGGGGGAGGCGGGCGCGGATGCCAGGGGCGTGTAGTGTGCGCTGGAGGCGAAACGAGGCAGGACGGGCCCGCCGAGGGTCTTTGCGCGTCGTCCCAGCCCCAAACCCAGGCGGTCGCCGATGCCGCAACCGAACAGCCGCCCTTTGGAGCGGGCGCGGCCGCGGCCTCGTCCGCGTAAGGACGAAGGCGGAGGAGGAGTTGGGTGGAGTGCGGTTGTGCTGGCGGTGGTTGGGAGGACGGGTGGGCTGCGGCTGGGGTTGTGAGCGATGTAGAGGCGTTTTATTGGGAGGTAGAAGGCGGCGAGGATGCCACGATCTAATTTACCCGACGGCCCGCTTGATCCGTGAAATAGGGGCACTTCAACTCAACTTCAACTTCGTTAGTGAGAATCGGGTTCGCAATTCTTGACTTGGCAAAGCTAGTATGCTGGACTGCCGTACCAATTCATGGCGACGCGGAGTTCTTTGGACCAAAATTCAACCACGTCGTCTGATTTTGTTCGGCCTTCTTGCTATGAAATAAATCGGGTGCGTGATGCACGACGGCTGTTGGTAGAGGAAAATATTGTAGTATATGCCGTTCCCGGTGTTCGACTCCCCCCACCCGACTGGCAGGGCGGTCCAATTTAGTGTTCGTTACTCATTTCCACCGGGTTCTTTAACCCGCACCAACCGACGGTGACTGTCTGGTCTTCCAACGCGGCAGTCCATGATGCGAGGTATTAGTTCAACTTTGGAAACCGAAGGGAATTGTTTTTTTTCTCGGCATTTCCGCGGCATTGAAGAATTCCCCTGTGAACAGGTTAGTCCTTGGAGGTGTATCTCGGGTGTGGTGCAAGGTGCGGCAGCAACACAGTGTCTGTTATTTGAAACATTAGGCTGCAGTTTGGGTATGGCATTGTCCATTTTTTGTTGCCTCGCCGACGGTGCGGCTACTTGTTTTACATAATTGGTTAGTAGGAAATTTGGATTTGGATAGGTTCAGAGAATTAAACCAAGGCCGTTTCGGGTGAGTCACCGGCCAGTAAGAACGAGTCAACAAGCATTGCGTCGCAAAATTGAACCAGGATTGAACCAAGGCCACAACTCGGGTGTGGTGCACGGTGCATAGCAGTGCTTTATTCGTCCTCTCGGAGTTTAGGCTGCAGCTCGGGGTTCAACTCCCCGTACGCGAATAGGGACGTATTGAGAATGCTTTTGGGTTTGGATCTGGGTTTTCTTGGCCTCGTCAACTCGTCGTGCGGCTGCCGCGCTTCCTTCACTAAGGATTTGAATTTGGAAACCAAAGTAGGTAGGTTGAGAAAATTCAACTGGAGCTGTGTGTCGCGACTCTCTATCCAGTCCCCGTTCTAGAGGGATACCTTGGGTGTGGTGCGCGGTGCACGACAGCAATTCTGCGAGCTCGTTATCTGCTGTTACACCGGGTTCGACTGCCCCGAATAAACGAGTAGGTTGATTCTTCGAAGTTTTTTCTTTGTTCCGGGCTTCCTTCTGCCTCCGAGTCGTCGACTCGTACGGCTGCTTCTTTGAATCGGCTATTAGGGATTTGGATTTGGAAGGCAAGATGCTTGGGTTCAGAAAATTCCGACCAAGGCCGTGTGGCGGCCACTTGATTATGTGAGGTCTATCCAGTCCCCCGGGTTCAAAAGGGATAACTCGGCTGTGGTGCGCGGTGCACGGCAGCTGTTCGCAGAATGTTGCCAGCTGGTCTTTAAATTCTGTTATATACCGGGTTCAACTCCCCGCACCCAACTGTACTGGGCTGCACCGGCTATTTCTTTACCTGTAAGTTCCCCGCAGTTTTTTGAACCCAACCCGTGCCGACCACTAATTATAAGCGGCAGGCCCGTGTGATCCTTTCCCAGTGGCAGACGGACCGCGCCTGGTCAGTAATATACGCGGAGCTGGCAACCGGCTGATCGGCACTGGATGGCATCATGCTCCATCGGCATCCAATGCCGGGGCAATGGATCTCAGTGGAAGCCCATACCAGCCAGCAGATTCCGATGGAATCCAGTGGAATTCAGTGGGGAAAATGCAGCAAGAAACTCCACTGGTTTGCAGTGGATTCCGTTGTCATCCACCGAATTTTGCTGCCCACGTTTTCCTCCCACCACATCTATTGGCACCAGGAGGTAAGGCATGGGAGAAAGAATATTGAATGGGTAAATGCATGATACCTGCGGCTTGAGTGGAATGGTACTTTCGGAGCATTCAGAATAATTTTACAATGTGGTTGAAACACGATCACGTGTACTAATTTTGCTGCGCCGCGACGTGTCTTGTGGCCACAGATGGAAGATATCATTCTACATATGGAGATTAATAGAAGCAAATGAAAGTGATGCAAATGACCTACCTTGCCTCTTGCTCGCCTTCGGAATTTAACCTGCCTCCCGCACATCCTCTCGGGCTCGCAGGGCAACGCACAGACTTAGTGGAGCATTTCACTTGAGTCTACTTCAAAGGGTTTCGAAACACCGCTCGTACAATTTTTTCCTCTGTGTAAGTGGTCATTTTAGTGATTTGCAGCCATTTCTAGCGGAAAGCAATGGAATGTGCGCAGCAGCGGCCCGGCGGATCCCGCTGGCTGGTGCCGTACCTCACTACATGGCAACGCACATCAGCATCTGCCACTGAAATTTCGAGTGCCGTGCATATTACTCCGCCTGGTCAGCAGGGCGGATGGGCGCTGTGTGTGGGAGGAAAGGAGTATAAATATTGAGATGGTGATCAAGATGTTGGCTGTGTGTTGGCTGTGCGATGATGGTTGGGCTATTATTTGATGTACACTGCAAGTGTTCAGTGCAGACATTCACGAGCGTCGAGTAAAGGCCTCACACAAATCCTGTTTTTCACATGTCTTCTTTGTTGTTTCCCAAAATTCCTTTGATGAAATCCTAGCGGAGTGAAGCAGACCGGTGTGGAGCTTCTTTGGGTTGTCAGCAAGCTGTTGAAGGCAAGCTGTCAGATCTTTGTATGACAGCTTTTGAGACCAGTGGTGCCACGTCCGCACCTTGTCCTCCCCCTCCATGGCAGAAGTTCTGGGCACCGTCGCAAGCATCCTCCAGGTCCTTGACACAGCGTCAAAGACCTGGGAGCATATCCAGGATTTTTGTAATGCGCCACAGGAGGAGAAACAGATCAGGATAGAGATGGGAAACCTCGATGTCACCCTCAAGAGGCTTCAGCAGCAGATACACCAGCAGACACTTCCAAATCCATCTACCCTGCAGACAACTGCAAACCCAGTTGGCCCGCAGCTAAATCCAAATCCATTTGGCCCGCGGATAAATCCAAATCCATCTATCACCCAGACACCTCCAAAGCCATCTAGCAAATGGCTCCAGGATATGAACGAACCATTAGCCGACTTTGACGGCCTGATGAAGGAGTTCACACAGAAGCTGGGAGACTTGAACACAGTCACAACATTCAAGAGGCAGGTGAAGTGGTCGCTGGGTGGGAAGAAGGAGGCAGCAGACTATCTTGCCAAGTTTGAGCAGTTCAAGTCTCTGCTCAATATGTGGCTTCTGGTAGACCTTGGGTGAGCCACAAAATATGTTTCTGATGTGTAATTGCTTATTATTTGCATTCCAGTGACATGTCCCGCCAACAGAGTGGTTTGTGAATACTTAACATATGGTGATGTTGGCCTGATATCTCCCAGAGCTGCTTGAATTGGTCGAGTCAAAGGTGACCAAGCTTGAATCAGGGGTGATCAAGCTTGAGTCAGGGGTAAGCAACCTCAATAATAAACAGGACAGTGAGCACATATTCCTTGCTACTTGACATCTCATCATTCCAGCTTTCAGCTTCGGAACGAACACAGATTATTGACTGGTTTTCACTGATCAATTTCTTCCAGCAACATGCAGATATTACCAGTGCTCGGCAGAAAGGAACTGGAGGCTGGCTGCTGGTACACCCTCACTTCCAGGAGTGGAAGGAAGGATTGGGGAGAACCCTTTGGTGTTCTGGAATCCGTGCGTGCCAGTCATAACTGTACTTCAGTCTACTCACCTAATTCAACAGCGGGTGCAGGGAAGACAGTTTTGGCGTGAGCATTCTTTTTTGCTGTGACTCAATGATAGATCTTGTTTGCAGATCTATGGTTGTAGACCATCTCAGTCAAAGCCCAACTGCCCGTACAGCTTGCATATATCTGAACCACAAGGAGACTAAGGTCCAAACACCTGCCAACCTACTGGCAAGTATCTGGAGACAACTGGTGATTGGTGGACGAGACATCTCGGCGGTCAGAACATTATATGAGGGGCACTCAGAGAAGAAGACCACACCCTCACTTGTGGAGATCGAGAACATTGTCCAGAGCGAAATTGGCATGTCCAAGGTCTATATTGTGGTTGATGCAGTCGATGAATATCCAGAGGAGCTCCGGCAGATATTGCTACCAGCCCTTGCAGCCATGGGACCTACATGTAACCTCATGATGACCTCACGGCCCCATATCACACCTAGCTCTGCATTCCAGAACATCAAATTCCTGGAGATCCATGCAGATATGGATGATATTCAGGCATATGTGAACATGGAGATCAACAAGTCCCCACACCTCTCAAAGTTTGTCCAAAAGCAGCCTACCCTGATGGGGGAGATCCATGCCAGGATTAGTGGCAAAGTTGATGGAATGTAGGTTATCTACCCATTCCTCACAAGCAAATAATAATATCTGATAGGTTCTTGCTTGCAAAGCTGCACATGCAAATATTGGCAGAGCAGCGCACACCCAAGAAAGTTCGGACAGCTCTTGACAACCTGCCTGTGACCTTGGCAGAAACCTATGCAGATGCCATGAGGCGCATTGAGACTCAAAGCGAAGGGGACAGACAAATTGCACAAGCTGCTCTAACTTGGGTCACACATGCCAAGGAGCTATTATCAGTTGCAGATCTGAGGGTGGCTTTGGCAATTGAGCCAGGCAGCAAGAAATTGGATGATGACGACCTGCTGGACATTGAAACCATCCTTGGTGTTTGTGCTGGGCTCATTATTGTGGATGAACATCTTTCTGTGGTCAGATTGGTGCACTACACCACCCAAGAGTATATGGACAGCATTTCTTTGGAGCGCTTTCCAGATGCCCAGATCAAAATTACGCGGAGTCTTCTTACCTTCCTCGGGTTTGATTCAGTGCGGAATCTCATCACCCGTGGATCCTACGAGGGCCCAAGCTGGTCAGAACTGCCCCCCCTCCTTCGGTATTGCCGATATTGTTTGACACACGCAGCTAGAGAGCCAGAAAAGGATCCAGAACTCCAACCCATGCTTCTGAGATTCATTTATCAGGTCCCTTTCTGGCCAAAGTTTGCCGGGGAGTTTTGGGATCAGTGGGAATTTAAACCAAGGGAACCCTCCCCGTTATTTGTGGCTGCTACTGCAAATCTCCCGCACATTGCAGGTGCTCTCATTGAACAGGGACAATATTCAAAAGATATGGAGGCGGCACTAATTAAAGCATCAGCCAGAGGCCATTATGACATGGTCGAATTGCTTGCCAACTCAGGAGCCAATGTAAATGCACAGGGTGGAAAGTACGGCAACACTCTTCAGGTTGCAGCATATATGGGGCACAAGAAGGTCGTGCAGCTGCTCATTGAGCACAGAGCCGATGTGAATGCCCAGGGTGGAAAGTACGGCAATGCTCTTCAGGCTGCAGCACGCAGGGGGCACAAGGAGGTCGTGCAGCTCCTCATTGACCACGGAGCCGATGTGAATGCCCAGGGTGGGGAGTACGGCAATGCTCTTCAGGCTGCATCGTATAGGGGCCACAAGGAGATTGTGCAGCTACTCATTGACCATGGAGCTGATGTGAATGCCCAGGGTGGAAAGTACGGCAATGCTCTTCGGGCCGCAGCATGCAGGGGGAGCAAGGAGGTCGTTCAGCTGGTCATTGACCATGGTGCCAATGTGAATGCCCAATTTGGTCAGGAGGGCACTGCTCTTCAGGGTGCAGCATGCAGGGGGAACAAGGAGGTCGTTCAGCTGCTCATTGACCATGGTGCCGGTGTGAATGCCCAGGATGGAGAGTACGGCAATGCTCTTCGGGTCGCAGCGTATAGCGGCCACAAGGAGATTGTGCAGCTGCTCATTGACTATGGAGCTGATGTGAATGCCCAGGCTGGAGAGTACGGCAATGTTCTTCAGGCCGCAGTGCATATGGGCCGCAAGGACATTGTGCAGCTGCTCATTGCCCATGGTGCCGATGTGAATGCCCAGGGTGGGAAGTATGGCAATGCTCTTCAGGCCGCAGTATTAGCTGGGAGCAAGGAAGTTGTGCAGCTGCTCATTGACCATGGTGCCAATGTGAATGGCCAATTTGGAGAGTACGGCAATGCTCTTCAGGCCGCAGTAGCAAGGGGGAGCAAGGAATTTGTGCAGCTGCTCATGGACCATGGTGCCAACGTGAATGGCCAATTTGGAGAGTACGGCAATGCTCTTCAGGCCGCAGCATTCGCTGGGAGCAAGGAGATTGTGCAGCTGCTCATGGATCATGGTGCCGATGTGAATGCCCAGGATGGAGAGTACGGCAATGCTCTTCGGACCGCAGCGTATGGGGGTCACAAGGAGATTGTGCAGCTGCTCATTGACCATGGTGCCAATGTGACTACCCAGGATGGAGAGTACGGCAATGCTCTTCAGGCTGCATCATATAGGGGCCACAAGGAGATTGTGCAGCTGCTCATTGACCATGGTGCCAATGTGAATGCCCAGGATGGAGAGTACGGCAATGGCAATGCTCTTCGGGCCGCAGTGTATAGGGGCCACAAGGAGATTGTGCAGCTGCTCATTGACCATGGTGCCGATGTGAATGCCCAGGATGGAGAGAACTGTGAGGATTCGCTAGTCCTCACGATGGAAGTGTCAAACACGGAATCCAGGAGTTCGCGATACGAGACTTTGTGGTAGGACCTTTATTGACAGTCTATCTCTACGAGACTCAGCTAGAGGCCGGATAGCCGTTCCTCTGTGCAGCTCAGACTCAACCTCCCCGAATAGTCGAGGTGAGGCGAGATAAGAGGGAATCCGCCTGGGATGAGTCGTGAAAGGCGTGGATGAGTCGTACCTTAGTTCGTAACAAGACTAGTGCGCCCTGGCCTCTATCAGGCGCTCGGAGTAAATCGACGAGGCGTGGAAGGCTGTGAGCGGTAGTTGTTGTGGGTAAGAGTAGATAGATTGCACGTGTATCGACTGACTAACTATCCCTACTAAGAGTAACAAACACAAACACACTATCGAGAGGCGATTCGAGACTATAAGTACAAGTCAAAGGAAACAGAAAAAGAGAATTTCGTTACGGGTATTTGAGGTTCCTTACAGAGCCCCCCTAGTCTTGAAGCGCCTTGGTCTCCGGCTCGAACTTCTCCGGCAAGATGAGGTCCGCGACATTCGCCTGCTGCCAGTCCAAAGGGAACGAGCGTTTCAGCAACTGCTTTCCAATTGTGAAGTCCTCGTCGCTGGGGACAATGTCAGGACTGTGGACTCCGCTTTGGCCTTTCCGCAGGTAGTCCACCCATTCCTTATCGGTTCTCCAATGGTATACCGTATACGTGATGCTTCATGATGTCGTTCCTCAGGTTAACCAAAGCGGCGTACGCGCCCTTCGAGATGTAGCCGCGCCAGTGTCGACTGGCCTTGTCCAGCGTGGATTGACGAGGCCAAAGAGTAACTTCGACGCCCGGTTTCTTGCCCACCACTGCGCCGATGAGCATCCCGACCTCTCCTACATTCGCTTGATCTGCCTCCCACATTCCACCTCCAGGAGCATTAGCCAGAATGCGGGTCTCGCCTTTGTTGTGCACCGTAACCTGAGTGCTCGGTCCTTGCGCGAGGAGAAGAGCTAAGTCGGGGCGGAAAGTCTCGGCGATGAACTTGAAGATTCCCCCCATGAAAAGGAACGCAATGGCGTTGGGGCGATCGAGGACATGATGGAGTCCGGCTCGGTACACCAGCCACTGTTTCTCGCTGCCCACCCAAGCCATGGGAGGGTCGACGTACCCGGCCACGTACAGAGCGTCTTCAGTCAAGGACCCGGATTCTTCTGCCTCATCGCTCACTTTGTTGACGCGAACGAATAATTTGAAGGGCATTCCGTATCGAAGGGCAGTCTCCAGGAGGTCCTCAATGTGGACGACGCGGTTAGCCACAGCTACCATGGCTTTGAGGCGAAGGATGGTGCGCTCATCGTCGGCGACTAGGACCGCGTCGCGAAGCCACTCCAAGTTCCACGGCAGAAGACCGTATGCTGGCTGCGCAGGCTCCTTGTCGATCACCTTAGGCAGCCAAGCAGCTATCTCGGCCATAGCTTCCTGGCGCGTTTGAAACCTGGGGATCCACGTCTCGGGGACCGAAGGTGGAGCGAATTTCTCCCCAATTGCGCCATATAAGACCGGCAGGTTTGACGTCGAGGCAACGGGTGAGTTAGGCGCGGTGAGCATGTCTTCGTCTGCTTTGATGCTGTGGAATTCTTCCTCAAAGCTATCCGCTGATCCGTCGTCCGCAGAGTCCAGAGTTCGCGTTGAATGCACAGACTCTGATCGGCGGCGCCCCGAACGGTGACTACGAGGGAATGGACTGAGCAAACGGGACATCCGCGTGCGCTGGGGTCCCGCCATTCCTCTCGCCCAAGACGACACAAGCGGTGAGTCCCTGCGATCTGGGGAACGCCGGGTAGGCGACATGGGGATGGTAGAGTCCACGGGCGCAAGACTGCCAATGCGAGTCTTCAAAGGCGATGGATTGATTTCTACCCCATACCCTCCCGATTCAGAGGAAGGTGAAGGGTGACGGCGCACCGGTCTTCCGCGACGCTGTCCCTGCGTCAGCAAAACCATTGGCGTCGCTCCAAAGGTGCTCGGGTGATTGTCCGGATTGCCGTTGAAAGAATTGAAGACTCGTCCGGGAGGTCTGGGAGCGTAGGAGTTCTTGTACTGCTCGCGGATAACCATGCTGGATTCATAGAACACTTCTTCCTCGTCGACGTCCTCTCCGTCGTCCGCGGGAGCGAAGGTCTCCAGGCTGTGTTCGTGTTCAGCTGCTCGAGACCGATCGAAAGGTGAGTCGTCCGCCTCGTCCTTCGGATTCTGGCGGAATAGCGTGCATACATCTCCTGTGACAGAAAAAGCCACCACGCCCTTGAAGCGTTCGGTGTAAGGGCGTATCATCTTGCGATTGCGGATTGAACGGCTTCCCCAGAGATGAAAATTGACAATCCTGAAGTCCCAGGACGGCTTGAAATCCGAGATGACGTCCCCTCGTTTCCCAGCGTAACTGTTCTGGAAGAAGATGTTAGCGTGAGCGAGGTCGTGTTCCCAAGTAGGGAAGCTAGGGAGAAGCGCCAGCTCCACTTCGTTCTCCCCTTCAGGTAATGCATCCCGAAGCGTCGAGAACTCGTTCCAAAAGGAGGGGCTCAGAGAGAGAAACCGCCAATCGGCAGCCTCCTTGTCGGTCCAAACGTAGTGGAAAGGGATGTCGTGATTCAAGAGGAACCGGAAATTAGCCTCGGACGCGTCACGTAGGAGGTCGTAGATCGCCCCGCGTTTGGGACGTTCCCCCAGTCGAAGGTTCTGGATAAGCTCCAAATCCTCCTTAGAGAGTGGGGTACGCTCCAACCTCTTCAGAGTCTGGAACCAGGAAATAAATCCGAGGTGACTCAAGATCGAGTTCTTAACTTTCGACGCGGCTTCCTGCGCTTCGTTCTTCGTGTAGAATACCTGCCCGTTGGAGGTGTTGGGAAGCTCAGGGATATCCCCAAGACTTCCCGTGAACCGATGGGAGATATACCAATCCGTAGACGAGGCCGCGATAACAACTATGTCATGCAGTCGGCGGAGCAGGAAGAACACCTCATCGGCCCAGCTGGGATGCAGCGTGCAGCCCGCGTACAAGTCTGGCCCCTCTCGACCGTCAGAATCGTAACCGTCGACGTACTCATCCTTTAAGGGAACGGGGTGCGCGTCGTAGCAAATCGCCGAGGGATCGTTCAGCAGATCGCGAGCCGGCGCCGTGGGGACCCACTGCGGCCAATGTTCCTCGGGATTGTACCAAGGGGCGTACTTGCGGAAGTCGAGATCGATAAGGATGCTAGTCGGAGTTGTTTCCTTGAGCAGGTAGGGAACAGGCGTCCGATAGTTCAGTGCTTTTGGCGCAATGTCTGAGGGCGGTCCAAGAAATGAGCACAGGTGGAGTCCGTTGCGCAAGGACCAGATGGGTGTGAGGACGTTCCCCTTCGAATCTGTGTAGAAATCTCCCATTGTATTTGGTATGTAGAGGGACACAAGACCGGATAGCCGTGAATCGTGTCTCCTCACTCGATCTCGTTAGCCAACCGAATAGTCGTGAAGGCCGTCCGAGAGAGTAGATGGGGGTCCGAGATAGAGATGATAGAGGTGAGAGAGTCTGAGTTGAGAGTGAGAAAAGTGAGTGGGAGTGAGAAAGCACGAGGCCCTTGACGCGGGAACTAGAGGCGCCTTCGCCGATTAGTTTCCGCGGAGGTATTTTAGGCCGCGCGATAGGATACAAGTACAAGCCATTTCAGCCGAATCACTGCTTCTTCTGCGACTTGTCGAACGCGCGCAACATCTCGGGCACGTTCCTCAAGTCCCTTTTTGTCTGCCATGTATCAAACTGTGGCCCGTAGTTCTTCCAGCGGACGAGCCACACGTTCTGCTTTCTTCTTTTATCATATTTTTTTCCAACGATTTTCTCCACCTCGTATTCCTCGGTTTCGATCTTGTGCGCTCGCGTATCTGGCATCGTAGCGTGCTCCCCAAACTCCGGAGGGCTCTCCTTGTACACCTTCATGTGGTCGATATTGAAGACGGGAAATCCGGGGTACTTGTCGTTCAGCTTGATTCGGTACGTCTTGGGATTAATTCTCTGGAGCACCTCAAAGGGACCGATCCATCGTTGGACTAGCTTGGTGCCCTCTCCTTTCGACTCGACCCATTCAAGCGAGTGGGGGTTTATTAGAACGCGGGTTCCCACTTTGAACTCAGGTACGTCGCGTCTTCCCCTATTGAAGTACTTGGCTTGTTCATTCTGAGCTCTTGCTATAGCCAACCTAGCGCTCTCCCTCTTCACTTGTAGCTCCCGGAGGTAGTCGCTGGCCTCCTTTCTCATGCCGTACGAGGGGGAGTCCGCAGTGAGCTTTGGCAGCAAGAAGTCCGAGGGCGCTCTCGGCTTGAAACCATATAGAAGAAGGAAGGGAGTCGTTCCAGTGGTCGCGTGTACGTTTGAATTGTACGAAAATTCGAGGAGCTTCAACCAGTCCGCCCAGTCTGACCTGTCCGCAGCGACATAGGCTCGGAGCATCGTCTCTAGCTGGCGATTCACGTTCTCGGTCTGCCCGTCGTGCTGGGGATGGTGAGATGAGGACAGGGACATCTTCGTCTTAATCGCTGCTGACACCGCGCTCCAGAAATCGGATGTCCAGCGTGGATCACGATCTGCGATGATGCTTTCTGGCAGGCCGAATCTGGACGCTATGTGCTCGACAAACAACTCAGCGAATCCTTGTGCTGTCAACCCCGAGGTCGTAGGAATGAAGGACGCGTGTTTGGTGAGTCGATCCACTACTACGAATATTGTGTTATATTCGCCTGACCACGGCACGTTGACAATCATGTCCAGCGAAATCGATTCGTAAGGCCTCGAGGGTATTGGATTTGGTATGAGGTATCCATATTTCGTGAAGTTTCGCTGCTTGATTTTCTGACAGATGTCGCATGAAAGGCCAAACTTCTTGATGTCCACGGCCATCCTCTTCCAATAGAATTTGCTGCTCAGCTTCGCCCATAGTCTGTCTGGACTAACGTGAGCTGATTCCATCGGGGCTTGATGAGTCTCGGTCATGAGCTCGTCGCGCTTCGACACCGGTACGCACAACCGCGGTTGATAGTCTGCATCCCTGAAAAATAACAAGCCTTCCTTGTTCTTGAAGAACCTTTGGCCCGGCTCCCAGAGTCCGTCTGTCACTTTTTTTCTCCTTCCACACTGAACCGAAATCTGGATCCTTTCTGTAGGCCTCAATCCAGCTCTTCCTCGTGGTGTCGTCCAGTCCGACGTGAATGTTGGGAGGTGGAATCGTGGCCCCCTAGTATTCCAGCGTCGGCTCTAGAGTGTCAAGTTCCTCCTGAGCATCCTCCTGTACTTCTTCCTCCGTCGGTCCCGGCTCTTGTTGGCTCTCTTGCTGTGTGTTTCCTTGTTCTTGAAGCGGTTTTTTCTGAGTGACTGATGGTCCTATAGTTGATGGTTCTCCCCCCCCAGGCTCGGCGACGTGTTCCTTCGGCGGCGAGACTCTCTTCGCTTCTTCCCCCATCTTCGCCCTGCTCCTTGTCACGGCGACGGCGCTTCGTCTCCCTTCCAACGCATCTGCCATGGTGTATGCGGTGAACGTCGCTCTGAGGGCAGGCTCCCCTTTTGCTTGGATCTCCTGGGCCTCGGCTAGGTCGTTTGACATCTCCAACACGAGCTCATCCTCAACCACTGGCGACGTATGAGTTGGCGGAGCCCTCACTAATCGGGACAAGGGATCCACATTCGAGTGTGCTCTTCCTGCGCGATGAACGATCTCCAAGCCTGGCGCATAAGCCGAGAAGACTGCTCCCCACGCGGCAAGACGCCGATTGGAGTTTTCATAGGTGCGAGCCCATTGTAACGCAGAGTGGTCTGTCACTAAGATGATCTTTTTGCCTTCGATGAAGGGCTGGAATTTCACCAGTCCCTCTTTCGCCGCCAACGCTTCCCGCTCGGTTGTGGAGTATCGTGTTTCTGCCCCCTTGAAGGATTGAGACCAATAACCTATTACCCTTTCTACGTAGACCGTCGTCTCGTCCATGGAAGGTCCCCAGGTTTGTGTCTCGTTCGAATCCTTGATCTTGGCTGAGAGATTCACGGTTAGTTTAGGAGGAGGCAACCCCGCCGCGTATGCCTTGGCAATGCGCTCGTAAGCCTTTGTTCCCTTGAGGTCTTTCACCAAGATTGGCTGAACTTGCTGTAGCGCAACTCCCGCGGCGGTGTCCGAAGCGTCGCTGTACAGTCGGTACGGCAACCCTTCAATCGGGTGTCCCAATAACGGCGCTTACTGCAGAGCCACCTTGGCCGCCCTGAACGCGTACTCCTGTTCTTCGTCCCAACTCCATCGGGTGTCTTTACGGAGCAGTTCGAATAACGGTGCACAAATGTCTGCGTAATACGGGATGAAATTCGAGAAGTAAACTACCATTCCCAGGAAAGCTTGTAGTTGCGACAGCTTGCGCGGCCGCTCCAGTTCCAAGATTGCGCGTACTTTCTCCAAGTGGGTGGACAATCCGAGTCGAGACACTTTGTGGCCTAGCAAGAGGATCGACGAGTAGAACATGTGGCATTTCGTAGGTGAGAGGGTGACTCCTGCTTTCTCTATGGCTGCTAACACCTTGTCCAGGTGATCGATGTGGTCCTCGTAGTTCTTCGAGTAAACGACGATGTCGTCTATATAGACCAAGCAAAATAACCAAAGATACGGCAACAAAATGCCTTGCATGATTCGTTGAAAGATCGAGGGTCCGTTGCGGAGACCAAACGGCATCCGTTTGAATTGGGCCAAGCCTCGATGAGTCCTGAAGGCCGTTTTCTCGACATCTTCAGGCGCCATATCGATCTGATTGAAGCCAGAGAGGGCGTCGAGGGAAGAAAGCACTTGAGCGCCAGATAAGGATGACAGTATTTCCGATTGGCGAGGAATTGGGAATTCATCGGCGATGGTCACAGAGTTGAGTTTTCGGTAGTCCACGCAAAAGCGTGGTTTGCCATTGCGGTAGGCAATCACCACCGGCGCGCTCCAAGGGCTGATTGACGGTTCTATTACACCTTGCTCGAACCATTTTTCGAGTTGCGCGTCTATGACTCTTCTCTTTTCCGGAGAACTGCCATACATTGGCACGGCTATGGGGTCCACTCCTTCATTCACCCGAATAGGGGCCTTGGCTGACAAATGACCTAATCGGCCGTCGAATCCGAAAGCTTTCACTCTCTTCCTCAGCATCTCCCAAGCTTTCTCTTTCAAACCCTCGGGCAAGGATCCCACGTCCAACAGTTCTTCCATTCGCGCGGACGGATATATCGTCCCGTCGGGCATCGCGGCGGTTTTAGGCCCGTACTGCTCCGTCTCTTCTTCCACGACATCTGGAGCGTCAGCAAATTCTGCTGTTCCTTTTCATATGGATCCACTCGCGTCGGGCACGCGTCCCTCTTCGTCCCTTGTGTGGACACCTCCTCGGTGGTTCTCTTCATCTGGCGGCACACCGTTTCCAAAGGCAGTCCTAATGCAAGTGGGGGATTCAGCGCGATCAGTATGTCTCGACCCTCTCCTTCTCGGTTGGTTCCTCAGCTCAACGATTCTTGAGAGCAGAGCCGTCTTCGTCCTCATGTGTTCTAGCTCCTCCTGCGAGCGCGGTTTATCGAAGTGATCTTGAGGGTCGGTGAGCATCCCTACTATCTCGCCTTTGCGTATCATGCGAGGGCGGTCGCTCATGTTGCTCACAGGTACTACAGGACGTCTCGCCGAGATGAGGGTGTTTGGGACCGCGAAGAACGAATCCTCCGCATTCGCCAACAGGTTTCTCTCGACCAACCATTCCTTATCTTCCCGGAAATCCCCTTCAACTCGGACATTCTTGCACTCGTGAGCCCTTATGCGGTAATCCTCTGCAGCTCTGACCGTCTTAATGGTAGCACCATTCCTCAACGCTCTTCTCCTCCTCCGTGTCTTCTCGCGACGATGCTCCTTGGCTTTCGAGACTTTTCGGGAATGAGTTCTAAGCCTAGCCGCCAGCGCGTGTACCTCCGCGCGGCCGGCAAATGGCTCCACTCCAGTGGCTTGTACTTCGTATGGTGAGTTTCCGAAGCAAATCTTAGTCCCACTCTCCAGATTTCTTCTAACTCCCAACTCATAGTTCACTTGGAAGTCCTCGCCGAGACGAATGGGCACGCTCATACCCTTAACGACATAGGCCTCTGCTTCCAGCTCCAGTAGCTCGCCTGTCGTCGAAAAAGTCCAAATCTTGAGCTTGACGAACCCCTTTATAGTGGTGCCTTTATCGGTGAGTTGAGCGAGATTCATTTGCCTTCCCTCTCTTAATGGCGGTTGTGGAACTAAGCTGCGGTAATAGGCTTCAGAGATGAGCGTGATATCCGCTCCGGAGTCGAGGCGCAAGTCCACTTCGATCCCGTACATGGACTGGATCCATCCTCTAATCGACAGTACTGATACGCCAATCGCCGAATCGCCAGGTCGTGAGTTTCTACGGGGTTTCAAAACGACGGGCACGTCTTCTTTTGGAGGGGGAGGAAGTTCTAGGATTGGAGGCACGGTCAGTTCTTCATCGCCTTTGCCCTCGTCCTCCTTCGCCGAAACTCTCGCCGAGGTTTGCTGTCTAGGGCCTCGCTCTTCCGCCGGGTCCCAGACGTCCTCTCCTCGCTCTAAAGACGCACGATTGACTTCCCTCATAGCGGCGTTGAGGACCCAGTATTCGTCTTCGATTTCCTCAACGTGCACCGACCGAGCATTGCGTCGCCTCTCCAGCGCTTCCTCAACTTCCTTCTCCTCTCTCAACCTTTGTTCTGTTGTTACGGTGTCCGGTACGAAGTTCCATTTGCCAGAATTGTCTTCCTTCACGGGCTTACACTCTGGTAGCTCGGTTTGAGCTCCCCTTGAAGCAGCCGCTCTCAAAAAGACTCTTCTTTAACCCTCATGTCCAGAAGAACGACATATGCGCTGTGATACATCAGGTCCGCTTCTTCAGTCTCCGGTGACGATACGACTAAGAGCACCCCTCTCTTTTGTTTCTCCAGGTATACACTCCAATCGGGACACTCTCTATCCCAGTGATTGGAACTTCCGCACACCTTGCATGGAGAAGGTGGAGCTTTGCCCATTTTCGTCGTTACATGATCGTTCTTCGAGAAGGGATAACCCCCTTTTGGAGGAGCACGCTGACGTTTCTTCAGGATTTGATATACTTGTCTCAACGTCTGTTCGCCTCCTTCGTCGTCCTCCTGCGCTGGGGCTGCTACGGGATGACCTTCATCTCCGGATCCATCGGCTTCCGCTAGGTTTGCTCGACGGTACGGACGTGGTGTAGACGTGGCGGGGTTTTGAGAGAAACCCATGCGTTTGAGCGTCGAAGTCAGGTTATGAATGGTGACGGCGTCGCTGCTTGACAAAGAGCGTTTGAAGACTTCGACTAGAGCCTCCTCATGTTCGTTCATCTTCTCGTACAGCTCCTCCGTCGACTTGATATTTTCCAGGACAAGAATCGTACTCCAAGCGATTGGCGCCTTCTGCATGATCAAGAAGACTTCTGTCGGTCCCCCTTCCTCCAATTTTGCGAGTAAACGAAGATATCTTATGCGTCGTCCTAGGAAGACCTGGGGAGTCTCCTTCTCGTGTCCGTCCTGCCTGAACGATTGCCCCTCCAGCTTGACATTCATCTTTAGCTGCCATTTGCGTCCTAGATAGCTGTCCTTAATCGCTTGTAGATATACCAAGTAATGTGATCTCATTTCTGCTTGTTTAGCCGATGAAAGCGTCAAGAACCACAGCTGGACTTGCGATCCTTTTTTGAGGCGAGAAGGGAGCCAGAACCCTAAGGCTACGGGCAACCAGCCGAAGAGATTAGCGACTTGACCGACTTCCCAGAAATAATCTATGGCAGTGTCGTGATCGCCATCCCATTCTGGAAGTGACTCGATCTTCATTTTCGGCTCGATTGTCGGTACCATCGTCCCATACGGTGCTCCTGGGGCTATATAGGGGTACTGACGATTTGTGTCCCCATCATCACTCTTGTCCCCCACGTCTGCTCCCGGATCCGATGGCGGAGGCGGTGGCGATTCCTCTCGGTGGTTAGGTGGAGTCTTGCGCCTCTTTCTGGGAGGTATAGGTATGCCTCTTCGTCTTCCTCTGCCCCGAGGATCTGGCTCGCTAGGCTCACTATCATCCTCATCGTCTGAAGGGTCTCCGGGGTTGCCAGCGTCTGCTCCTGGATCAGGTGATCGCGCTCTACCCTCTCCACCTTGGGAAGCACGACTGCTGCCCTTGGACCTGGAACGTTGACGACTCCATCGTCCCTGAGCAGGCGCCCGAGCCTCGCTGGCCGACGCTCTTGACTGACTTAACGCAATGTGAGGAGGTGGCACTTTCTGGACCTTGCCCGCTTGGGTCTTGTGAAACTCAGCTTCGGGAACATCTTCTGCAATAGGATGCAAAGGAGGCTGTCCTGGCCTCGACGCCAAGTGAGTTTTTGCCTTTCCCCTGTCTTTAGCAGCTTGACTGATAGATCCTGGATACGACCCAGTAGTAGCCATGCCTCGCAAGATGTTAGGCAGCGCTACTCCTGGTACTGGTGCTTTGACGGACGTCAGATCGCGCGGCAAGCTCAGCACCAATGGATCGCCAGGGCCTTTGAATTCTATCCCCTGCCCCAACATCCCTAGGCCGAACATGGGTTTACTCGCGCTTTCCGTCGCGCCAGGTTCAGATTCCTCATCCGATGTATAATCCTCCACGGTCGCCTTCTGCTTCTCTCGTTTTCTCCTCTGAGCCCTCTCTTTCAAGTCCGGTAGGTTAAATTCTGTCGTTCCTCGGCTGGTTCTGTCTGACAAAGTCCTTTCCAGTCTTTCGCCAGTCGCCGAGTAGTATACCGTGGACGGTCTTTCTTCCGGCTCTCGCCTCGGGAACGTGTGTTTCAAATTCTCCGGCACCTCCACGGTGGCCGGCGGCCAATCCATTATGGAGCGATGCCCTTCGGGCAGTTGAGCTTGGTGATGAGGTACGTGTTGGAACAAGTAGTTCACGTCGGAGATAAACATCTTCCCTCTAGGGGATACGCCGTAGAGTTCCGGATCGGTTGAAACTGGAGAGAGCAGCAATTGCTCCGTCTTAGTCGCATAATACTCCGACTCGTATTTGTCCAAATTGCGCCGAGCCAATTCCATCCTCTTGTTCAATCCAACCCAGGCGAGATTTAGTTCGCTCAAGTCCATTGCATTGCGCAGGACCGTCATTAAGGTATTGTGAGGATCCACCTGGAAATGCGACGACTTTTCTGGGAGCAACGAAGATGTGCGTAGAGCCGCAGACCGTAATGCAGCTGCTTGATCCAACAGGTACTGCATATCCCGTATAGTGCGATCCAACTGCAGACTGAACCCCGGTTCGAGAGCAAATCGTCCGGTGGGGACGTTAGGGTTCAAGGGTACCCCACGGTCTACGACGTTTGACTTGTCGAGAACTCTCGTGTTCACTATGAGACTAACTCTGGAACGTAGCGAACTCTCGTCATCCCCATCTTCGGTGTAACGATCCCTCACTTCCTGCATAGGAGATGGGTTATCCGGGGACGGAGTCAACGGACCCAGAGGACTACTGGGTTGCGCCATCAAATTCAACGGAGCTAAGGGAGGGTAAGCTTGAAATCTCTGCGCTCCTTGAAGAACGATTTCGCGCGGAGAAGTCGCGCGTACGCGCGCGGAAGAGCTTAGATGTTGAGTAGGCCTAAACGCAGGCAGAGGTTTCCCTACTCCTGTGCTGACCCGTGATGTTGAGGGTGTATTGCTACTGCGCCCCGCGGGTTTGTAGGTTGGTTTCTTGGGTGAAACGGACCTCGATACCGATCGTGAGGATGAGCGAGGCTTCGCTGCTAGCGCCCGAGCCTCGTCCTCTGACGGACGCACGGATTTCCCCGCTGAGGCTCGTGTTGGTGCAAACAACCGAGATTTGATCGACTCCAGGTATGGGGTCGTATAAGGCCGAGAACGACCAGTTCCTCGACCTCGGAAAGGATGTGCTGGTGAGCTGTGTGAACTGCCTGGGACGTCGACGTTCCCAGCTTGTCCACTTTGTGAGGATTCGCTAGTCCTCACGATGGAAGCGTCGAACGCGGAATTCAGGAGTTCGCAATACGAGACTTTGTGGTAGGACTTTTATTGACAGTCTATCTCTACGAGACTCAGCTAGAGGCCGGATAGCCGTTCCTCTGTGCAGCTAAGACTCAACCTCCCCGAATAGTCGAGGTGAGGCGAGATAAGAGGGAATCCGCCTGGGATGAGTCGTGAAAGGCGTGGATGAGTCGTACCTTAGTTCGTAACAAGACTAGTGCGCCCTGGCCTCTATCAGGCGCTCGGAGTAAATCGACGAGGCGTGGAAGGCTGTGAGCGGTAGTTGTTGTGGGTAAGAGTAGATAGATTGCATGTGTATCGACTGACTAACTATCCCTACTAAGAGTAACAAACACAAACACACTATCGAGAGGCGATTCGAGACTATAAGTACAAGTCAAAGGAAACAGAAAAAGAGAATTTCGTTACGGGTATTTGAGGTTCCTTACAAGAACGGCAATGCTCTTCGAGCCGCAGCGTATAGTGGCCACAAGGAGATTGTGAAGCTGCTCATTTCCTGCGGAGCTGATGTGAATGCCCAATTTGGTCAGTATGGCAACGCTCTTCAGGCCGCAGTGTATAGGGGCCACAAGGAGATTGTGCAGTTGCTCATCGACCATGGTGCCAATATGACGGCCCAGCACCCCTAGTTGTATTAATTAGACTGTGGGCATGGAGCTAGCCAGCGCTACGATTGCCTATTGCAATGGCACCAGCCTGCATGGCTGGTGCCATTGCAAAAAGCCTAAACAACCCTGTAGCTGGCTATAAACGGAAGGGTATGTATGCCGCTTTGAGACAGCGCCATATTAATAATACTCCTTGCTCTCGGCTGCGACTCGACCATTAAAATATGATCTAAATGGGATTTATGTGCCTCGGCTGATCTGAGCCCCCCCTGTACCTTCCCTTTTGGGCAGGACTTGCTCTTTGGGGCAGGGCGAGCTCTGTGTCCCTTGCCGTTGACTCTTGCCGTGCCAGCGCAATTATAACATGTACAAAGAACATTTTTTTTTCAATACCGAGTACACCGAGTACACCGTACACTAAACTAGTCAAAGAATGCGGCGAGATCGGCGTCCTCGTCCTCCGCGGCAGTCTCCAAATCCACCAGCCTGCGGGCAGCCGCCAGCGCAGGCATATTCCACTTCCGCTGGAAAAAGGCGGCAAGTCGATCATGCAAATCCGCCTGTTGCAACGCGTACGCGCGCATGCCGGCAGCGACCTCGGGCGCGATGTCGTCGACCCGAGCGCCGACGTGCTCCCGCCACCAGGTCGACTGCCATCGGAGGTACCGCATCACCCGCCGCATCTCCTCCCGCAGGAGCATCACCTCCTCCTCCCATCGAGTTTTCCTGGCATGCGCGCGCGACCATTCCACACGTACAGCTACGAGACGTCAATCAATTGCTTCCCAATTCAGCCAGAATGACTCACATTCGTGGAGGCGGGCCTCCTCATCATCGAGCGCCCCCGGCGCCGTCCAGATCCAAGACATGATGCGCCTCGACGAGCCGGGGGCATCTCGTGGAGCACGAGCCCCGCGGCCTGCGCCAATCATGGCGAGCTTTTTCCGGGCAGCGGCGTCGGTCTCCCCCGCGTCGCCATCGAGCTGCACGTCTTCAGGGCGGAGTTCTCGGAACCGGGCCGCGTGAGCTTCACCAGAGAGGGTGATGAGGGAGCGGCGCGCATGTCGATACTTGACGGCGCACGCTTCGACACGTTCCCCGATCTGCCCGATGAGCGTACGCGCTTTGGTGGACTGGATCTGCCCCGTGACGTGCTCATTGCGGAACATGATGAAGTGGTGCTTGGCGTGCAAGCGCGCGCGCAGCTTCACTAGGGAATTGTTACATTGCGCGACGCGGAGCTTGGCCTCCATGTCGAGCAGGCCCTTGACGCAACCTCGCAACCCATCGGCGGACGCTGGCATCTGGCTTGGCATGAAAAGTTTGATCCTCTCGGCCTTGGGTGCAGGCGCGTCAGCGTCGCGCGCCGCCTCAGATGCGGCGATGGCTGCGGCCGCGCCAGGCATATAAACATTCTGTAGCGCACGAAATTTGGCGATTTTCGCGAGAAGGGCGCGACGCCAGTCGTGGAGCTTGCCCTCGCGATCGGCAGTCATGAGGGCGGTGGTTCCTGTGTCCGCAATGATCCGCCGTCTAGATTGGTTGTCAGCTGCTGAAAACGAAAGGGGAGGAGGCCCGTACTGTGCGTCTTCGATTTGCAAACCCGCGATGAGCAGCGCTGTCGCGCTGCGACCCTGCAGCGGCGACGACCCCCCCGCGAGCGCAGCGTCCTCGTCCTGTTTGACCTCCAGACGAACTTCAGCCTCTGTCGGGCAATCTGTTGCCGGTGAGTAAGTATGACGTGATCCACGAGCAATAACACGTACCCTTCCGCGGCAGCGTGTATGGGTTTGGTGACGACGACGGGTCGTCGATCCAGGCGTCGATACCCCGCTTCCACTGGCGCATTACTGGGGCCTCGATTGTTGCAGAGATCTCCTTGAAGGCCGCTACCTGTCTATCGCGCTCCGCGATGGCGACGAGAAGTTTGCGCTGCAGCGCGTCACCTGCAAGGAATGCATCAGTTACTCAATCGGTCGATAGTAACAGTCGCATACCTTGTCCGATGTTCTTCAAGAAATTATGGTTATCTATCTTATCCTCCAAGGTGTCTAGCCGCTGACCGCGCCCCGCGTCCTTGGTGTGATTGGCAGCCGGATTGAGCACGGACCAAACGCGTTCTACCCCCTCGCCATCGCTCTTCCCGACACCGACTTTGAAACTCAAGCTATTATCCTTTTCGCAGTCTTCGTTGTGCGAGCCGGCATGCCACACTGGGAGGGCACATTGCAGGGTGAAAGCCGCCAACGGTAGACGGAGCTTCTTTGGAAGTCGTTTGTTACGCTCGGCCAAGTTAATCTTCCATTGGCAGGCGATATCGTACGAGATCATGAGTAACAATAGCGTGAACCCCAGGAGAGCTGACGCTACGATGTAGTCCATATTTGCGTATCTGAGGCAAGAGAAAGTTAGCTTCAGAGCAAGCGCGCACACTGATAACACGCACCTTTCACCCTTTTGTAAATCGCCCATCCCATTCGGTCTCACGCACTCATGGCGAGCGCAGACACATCCCCCCACCCCCGATGCCCGCAATCCCGTCGTAATTCGCGTATCCTTCTGCAGCAGAGCCGCGAATGCAATGCAAGTACTCAGCTGTCGTGACGCGTCAGCTCAGATTGTGCAGCCAAATACGACCACATACGTCTTTTTCGCCCACATACTTCTTGAGGTGGCGCGCGTACCTCTTCTGCTCTACCCAGTATCCCCACCCCGGACCCAAGGAGGGGTCGTCGACCTCATTGGCCCTCATGCGATTTTTGAGTCTGAAATTGGCGTCCACTGCGAGCATTAACATATAAAGAAAGCTGTGCAGGACGGTAAACGGTCAGCAAGCGGTCACAATACAGCGGAGAGACGCACCGGAGCTCAGGCGGCACATCACGCCAATTCGCGGGGATGTTGCGCTTCTCGAAGGGACATGTCCAGCATTTAACGCCCGCGTCGCCCGGCTCCACGGCGTCGAGACCCTCAGGTTTGAAGGGTATACCTGCTCGCTTCACGCGGTCGATGAAGCCCCATTGGCGAGCCATGCGTTGAAATTGCTTGTATCGATCCTGTAATTATCTTAAGTAGCGTCCGGACAACAGTGATATTGCGTTCATACCGGCAACCAAGTCATACCAGTCGAGGCTGTTGCGTTGGTGGCACGCTCCATCGCGTGCACGAAGTCGTGGGCGTTCATATTCCCCACCACGTTGTAGAGGCGATACGCGTCGAGGGACTTGAATGTAGCGCAAGTGGCGGGGTCGGTTATCGTGGCGGGGTACCAAGCGTTGCGCAGTAGCTGCTGCACGTTGTCGGCGTCGTCGGACTTCGAACACTTGCAGTACCGAATCTGCAGCTGGTGGATGATCGGCGCCTCGATCACCACCATCTTGTACACCCTCTCGTCAGGGACGACACATGGGAAACCCCCGTGCCCGAGCTGGTACACCAAGCCCAGGCCCGTGAGCGTAATGTTGCTCCAGAAGTCGCCCGTCCATTCCTGAAAGGACCATCAATGATCATTTTGCTGGAATATAATTACGACTCACTTTGATAACATGCAGAGGCGTCAAGGCATGGGATTTCAAACAACAGCCTTTGCATTGCAAAAATTGACCGCAGTCGGTGCACTTGAAGATCCGAACGACGCCAGGGAGGTAGAGGGTGTCACAGTGAGCGCACTTGGGATTCCAAAGGTCGTCCCCAAGTCCAGCATGGCGCAAACGCTCGTCGACAAAGCGGCCCTTGAGCGGCCGCCAAAGCGACATGGGATCATCCTATTTGCGCAGGTCAGAGTCCGTCCGCGGTGTCAGCTCTGCAAACTCACCGAACTGGCGTACTCCTTGCGTTTCTTTGTGGGGGCAGTATTCACCGCGTTGACGGGGTGCGTTTCAGAGTCGCGGCCGTCCTCATCGTCATATCCCTCGTCTGGAACCGGGATCCACACTCCGTAGGAATCTTGCAAGTCGGACGGCTGGACACGCCTTTTTTTGTGACTGACGTTCATGAATTCTTCCTGTCGACGATATCCATCCGCAGAGAAATAAACCCCGCGGTCGGCGGTTATTGTGGTCTCCTCGCGGTCGTCCTCGCCGACGTCGATCTCAATGGATGCAGCAAGACGAGGCATGGAGAAGTGGGAGCCGTGGGGGACTCGGAGTGGAACGGAAGGATGCTGGTTTTGATTTTGACGGTGATCAGAACCAAACAGCCTCATTTTTGCGCAGGACTTACCCATGGAGGCCATGTATTGAGACTTCCAGCGAAACGACGAGACGGAAGCGGGAGGGTATCGGTAAGGATCACAAAACACAGCCACTGATAACCCCTTTTGGGTCATCGCCCACAGACGCGTCTCTACTTCCTCTACTGAATCTCTGCTCTACTTCCCTCGCCCACAATACTCTCCACAACGCTCTGCGGCAACTCTGGAAATACTAACCCTGTCCAACTGTACTCGCCGCGACCGGGCTGCACCCACCACGCGTACTCGCTTGCCAAGCTCTCCTCCTCGGCATACTGACGGAACGGCGCGCGATACATAGTCTGGAAGCAAGAAGGGCACTTGAAACTGGCGGCGAGGTGGCTCCGAATACATGCGTAGCAGTGGCTATGCCCGCAAATATAACTGGGATCACGATCTCAGGTTGGAAATACTGCTGAACGACTGACTGAAACACTCACGAGACTGGTTTCGACTTGACCTCTCCGCAAATGCTACAATTGTGGTGTAAGTTCTTCGGTTTGGGCTCTCCGGACCCAGCGTTGGGTGCGCCAACTACAGTCTTGTGGTCAAAGGGATCCAGGAGGCAGCGACGAAGGTGAGCTCCCAGAGGTCGGTCGTACGGTTTGGACGCCGCGATACGCCTCCGCTCCTCTGCGACCTCTGCAGCTGTCGGAGCACTGGCTAACGCGAGCAAGCGCATCCGGACCGAGTCGAAGTCGTTTACCCCGAGTGTGTTCAAATTGGGGTTTCGAAGCAGGAGAGGGTTAATGCGGCGCGTTTGGCGAATGGGCATCACTAGTGAGTGAAATTAATATTGGATGTTTTGGCAGTGTTCTCGCCGCTCTCACCTAGATTTCCGAGCCTTGGAGCAGGAGCAGGGTTTTCGCGGTCGCCTCCCCTGCGGCGGCTGCCCCGAGGCGGGACCGGAATATTTCCGCGACGATTGACGGTAAACGGGGCGAGAAGGGAGGAGCTCATGGTATTCAGAAGTGAAGGGTCTCACGCGAGACGAAGGAATTTGACACCTTCAAGTTCTTATCCCTCGGCAGGTACCCGCCCTTCCAGAATCCAACCTCCCTTCCTGCGCAATAGTCATCAGCGATCCGCCGCTGCGCACGCAACCGCTAATCAAGCTACGCACACACCTGAATGATTCAAAACACACCAATGTTTGCGTTCTCATTCGCTGCCCACAAAAATACAACGACATCCGCGTTCTCATTCGCTGCCCAACTCTCCGGTTTCTCGTCTGGAGCCGGTTTCAGCAATGACCCACCTGATGATTCAATCTGGCGCCTTACCGCGAATCAAGCGCACGACGACCGAAAAAATCATCTGCCGCCTCCGTCCGAGCTCACAGCTGCGCGGGATCGATCTGCGCACGACAATTGGCGCGCTCGGTGGCGTGGTATCTCTTTCCCACCTTTTCTCTCAATTCGACGAGTCGTCTTACCTTGTACCTTGAAGTTCAATATTCCAATCTATCGACATGCCGACCACTCGGGGTTCTGCCCGCCGTGCCCGGTCTCAATAGACCCGAATGGCTCTTGTTCTCGGTAGCCCCTGGAAACACTTGCTGGTCGGAAGATCTGCGTTCCCGCTCGCGTAGCCTCAAGTTCGCAAACTGGGCACCGATTCAAGACCGGACCACTATCAAATTTATCAAGTCTTGGCTTCCCCGCGAATCAAGAAGGCACACAACTTACGCAACAAATTACCCGACAACATTACGACGGTCCAAGCGTTGGTCCAAGCGTCACCGTCAATTTCTCAGGACTCAGAACTGTAAACTTACGGAGGATACAATTTCTACGCTCGGAGTGGCTCGCTTCCAGCGTCCTGCGGCGGACTCTTGCGATGTTCAGGGTTCATATCAAAGATTCAAACATTTGTTCCGCGGAAGCGGGTGATGGTTCCATTTCAAATCTGGTTGTCGACATGCGAACTTGACCCCAACCTCCCAGCAATCCAGACCAACCTCCTTGCGTTTCGACCCTGAAGTAACGGAAAACGTCTCCATCTCCGCCGGCCGCCGTTTGCTGTTCCTGGAAGCTTCCGTCTCCACATGCGAACTGGTCGTCATAATCAGGACCCGCGATAAGAAATCGTCGAATATTGCTCACCCCCTTGCCTGCGGACAGCACCGTAACGCCCCCAAGGCCCTGCTGTTCATCTTTCACCGCGACCTTACTCTGCGTTTACCTAGCTGCTCATTGTGGCCTTGAACGCACAAGCAATACACTGGTATTGGAGGCGCGGATCCCTTTCTGATGGAAACCGCGCGTCCCACATGTCCTTTCACAATCTAATTCCGTTACTTACCGTGTCCTGGGACCCCAGCACGAAAAAAAACAAAAAAATCGGGAGCGGCACAGATGTGCCGGTCGACCCAATAAATTCAATTTATTTTTTTGCACGCATGACGAGATTCAGAGAAGTCAATTGAAACGGGGAAACGCTACAGGACAGCGACACATATATCTAAGCTTGATAGTTTACGGTATCACAAACTGAGCTACAATTTAGCGCGTCTGGAAAGCGGTGAGGAGGACGAAGGAAGGCACGAAGAAAGGCACTTACATGGTTCGAGGTTTGACCGCTGCTTGATCAGCCCACGCTTTTTCAATGCCCTCGCCATCGGTAAATCCGCGGGAAATGGGGATGAACGCCTCCCCGCTCGTCAGAAAGTTCGCGTTGGCGTACGGCTCCCCGCGGCAGAGGTTTCGGCGTGGAGCGCGAGGTGGCAGACGGAATGTGCAGTCGTAGGATAGTACTATATGTCCGATATCGAAACTGTCAAGAGATCAGAAGCATCTCCAACACAAACAAAATCTACGACATACCTCGTGAAGTTCAAGTGGGCGGCGGCCATGGGCTTGGGTTCCGCCGAGCACAACAAACCTAAAAAAAGTCGACATCAAGTTATATCCACGCCGAATGCAGGGACTGCGTACGCGAATAAGACTGCCACGGCCGAAAGACTTCCTCGTGCCATGGCTCCAGTTCCGGCATCTGGTCGTTGTCTTCCTCGTCGTGGAGCTCGGTGGCGACGTCGGCACCTTTCGGGACAGGGCTGATCGTGTCTGCGTGTTTCTTGGTGGAATCTCGGTCGGCGTCAACGTCGTCTGTGCTGGTTGGAACCATTTCAGGCGGGAAAGTGATGGGGGGAAGCAGGGATTTCTACGCACCTGTTCCAAACTACAAGACATTCCCGCGCGCGCGCGCCCCATGATTTCCACCGGACCCCCGAATACCGGACTTATGACATTGTCGTTTTGTTTTTTCATCTGGCGAGCAGCCGATCCCGATTTGTTGTGGATAGAAGGAGATAATTATGCGGCGGCGCTTCGGGCTAGGAATCTCAGATCCACGACGGCAGCCATAGCGTTGGCAAGCCTTCAAAACGAGAGACGTTATGAACGGCTACCACCCCTCCAGTTAACCCAGTTTCCAAACCCAATACCGCACTTACCTCAAAAAATGCCTGCCCCCGCTGCCCCCGTCTACCCTTGGGTTCGCCGTAACCGCTCCTCCGTTCTGTTCACCTTCGCCCGGCAGGTGTACAGTACTCCCGTTCGCAGCGAAGTCCCGTATCAGTTCCTCGACTCTCTCATGCACGAGAATATTCGTGTGATGGGACGGGAAGACGGCGATGCAGTCTACCGTGGAGATGTAAGTTCTTCTCCTTCGAAAATTGCCTTCGCTCACCGAACATCACATAGGTTCGCCCCCAGGACTCTGCCGCTCTCGTCCCTTTCCATCTTCAGCCGGACACCGACGAGGAAGAAGACGAGTTGGTCTCCAGCGACGGCGCCTCTACGCGTCCTGTGACCCCCACCACTCCCGCCAACTCCTCCCCTCGCTTGGGCTATTTCAGCAGCAGTCCTGTCCTCCGGTACCCCACCAGTCCAATCAGTCCCACCCCCTCTCGGCTTGGCTCCGTCGATTTCGACTCCGAAGCGCAGGCCCTCGAGAGTGGCGACATGAGCGTCGACGACCCGGACGCCCGTGGTAGTTCCCCGCCGTTCGACTTCGAGGCGCTCTTCGAGGACGAGGTTGCCAGTTCCAGTCCGCCGGGGTTTGACGCGACCAGCAGCTCTCCTGCGACCCCGTCCAGTTCCCCCCCCTCCCTCGTCATCGACCTCACCAGCTCTCCATCCCCCGCTCCATCGTTCGACCGCGCCTTGTTCGCCACCAGCCCCATTACTCCCGAGTCCGAGGAGGGCTTCGACCTCGCCCGCGTCGCCGACGAGCACGTCCGCCCCGTTACCCCTGAAAACAAATCCTCAGCCGCATTGGATTATTTTAGCAGCCCACTTACCCCGCTTCCCTCCGAACGCGCTCATAGTCTCACAGTCACGGAACTCTTCGGCCCCTCCCCCACTCGCCTCATCACGTATTCGAGAACCGATCGCGCGCGTCGGATGGCGGAGGCTTCTAGTACTTGCGGTCGTGGCGGTCATGGCGGCCGTGGCGGCCGTGGCGGCCGTAGCCGTCGCCCATCCCGCCGGTCTGGGCGTCTGCACAAACAAAAGAGCAGTATCTCCACCAGCCCCGGCGTCTGGACGCGCGACCAGCTGCTCCGCATGGGTCATACTATTGCGGACGTCGACACCGAGTAAGTGCTCACCCGAGTCCCCACTGAGGAAATGACTTATACGGGCCACTTTTGCAGGCGATTGACACCGGTTCTCGACACCCGCGACTATGTCATGGGTTTGATGGCCGGTCCCCCCAAAGGCGACGCGCAATGGTGGGCCGCCGTGACGAAGGAGGCGCTCAGCAGGTCCAAAGGCATCTACCACCACTCCCTGTTCAAGAATTTCGGGCACGAAGAGTCGCACGTCCGCTTCGGGATTGGCTTCGGTGAAGAGGGCGCTGTAAGTCCATTAGAATTTCAACGGGAGTCGGGGGGCGTTGCTCACAGACGCCTAGGTACCGCACCAGATCCTTCAAGATACCGCCGATGGACGCGTCTTGAGTGCCATAAACAGCGACTGCTTCAAAGCGATGTCGGCCTATCAAAATCGTGAGCGCATGAATGACTCCAGATTAGTTTTTACTCACGCGCGAAACAGATGTATTTGAGCATGCGGCGCCCGTCGTCTACGCTGACATGTGGCGCAGAGTTAACGAGCTCTGCGCCATGTCGAAGCTGGAGACTCCCTTCCCCCAATCAGTATTCACCACCGCCGAGATTTGCTTCGGCGACGTACCCAGCTTGTCCGCCAAGAATTGGGACGCCAATTTCTACTCGTTCGAGGCGATCACCAGTTTTGGAACGTACGACTCGGCGGAGCGCGGTGGATTGATTCTGTGGGAGGACGGTCGTGTTTTTCCGCTCAAGTCGGGGTGGACATTCGTGTTTCCCTCAGGCACGAAACGGTACTCGTTCGTCCCCGTTGCCCCCAACGAGACCCGTGTCTTGTTCCGGCAGTTCTGCAACGCGGGTGCGCTGCGCTGGGCGGAAAAGGGCGGCCGATCGGACTCGCAGTTCGAGCTGAAGGCGAGCAATGCCGAGAAGGCGGCCTGGGAGGCTAAACGCGCGATTCGTGGGGAGACGGCCGCCAAGATGTACAGCAAACTTGGCGACCTCATCGTTGTCTAGTCGTAGTCCGTAGTCCCCTGTAGCCTCAAAATCAATATCTTTCTTCTCTCTTGAACTGTGAACTCGCCGCTCAGAGTCTCAGAGTTACATCCGCCTGGGAGCGCTCGGGATTATTGTCCAAAACGAGACGAGGATCTTCGTATGCGGGTTGCTCAGGTGGCTGATGGGATGGTGGTGGATTCACTTGGCAACTCAGCCAGCCCGCGTTGAATCGACTTGAGTGGACGTGACGAACGCAGACCTGCCGCTCAAGTCAATGTGCAAATTTCAGAGGAAGAAGAGCGAAGGGAAGGAGGAAAGAAACGAAAAACAACAAACAGATTGTGAGCATCGGAGCCCACTGCCGCGTCCCGACCGGAAGCTGAACTGCCCAGACGTTGTCAAGACTCGCTCTTGTATTCAGGAGGTCAGGCGATGTCAGGCTAGAGGAGATCGAAATAAATTCAATAAATTCTATACGATAATAACAACCCTAGTGAACTTTCTTCGACGCACGAGCACCCTCCTTCTGGCCCGCTGATTTCGCGGACTTATCATGAGGTTGATTGTGGACGGTCTTGGTCTTACTCTTCTTGCTCTTGTCGGGCGAGATGGGCTGGTCATCGGGAAACCCGTTCGCGGCGCGTCGTTTGGCTTCGGCCTTGCGCCTACGGTCGCGCTTGGCCCTAGCATACGCAATATAGGCATCCTTCCCAAATGTAGCTATGTAAACGCTGGCGCGCCCTGTTAAAAGCAATCGTAGCTGGAGGGTATTGTCACGTACTCTATTCGCCGCTGCGCCTCCCAAATGGCCAAGTCGGACCGATTCCTAGTCATTGATCAGTGAGGGAAGGCCTCACAGAAAGATGAAGCTTGCCTCTCACGATAGGTCGCCTGGTAGACGCGTTCGCGCTCGGCGGCCGCGTCTTGCTCTTCTTGGGGTGCACAGCGCAGAGCAGCGCGTTTCCTGTGTGTCTGATTGAGTGCAGTCAAATCACTCAGAGGTGGAAAAGAAGTACAGGGCCATCCGAACGCGGGCTTTTTCGCGTCGGACGTCTTCGCGCATCTGTCGCTCCTGCTCTTCCTGCATCCTGACGGAAGGGTGAGTGATGATAATGGGGAGAATGGCGGATGGCGCGCACGCAAGCTGGTATTCAGTGGGACCTCGTGGTTGAGACGTCAACGGAGGGGGGCGCCATTTTTTCGTTCGTCGTCGGGCGGACGACGGCGAGGGAGTTTGTACTTTGGAGGTCGACGGTGAAGGTGGTGGCATCTGACAAGGTGGAAACAAGCCGGAACAAACCTTCACGTAACTTTGAGATGCGCCATCACTACTCGGCCCGACTTGAGTCCGGCCTGATGGGGGGCGCTCGGAGGGCGTGCAGCGCGCGCATGCGGCGCGTCTGCGACGAAAATTAGTTAATTTTTTTTGGAGGAAGCCAGTCGATGTAAACGGGGTTCTACTAGCCAGTTAGGTCCTTTGATCTTTTACGTCGGAATCTCGAGGTAGTGGTACATGGTTTGGAGACGAAGTCTGGTGAAAGTCCTATGGGAGGTTTGGAAACCTGGTTGAACCATGCAAAAATGCCAGGTTCGCAGCGCGTTAAAGACTAAATAATTAATTAAAAAGGCGTAAAAAATATTGAGGACGGGGTTGTTCTTATCTAGGGAGCCAACAGTCAAGAGGCAACGTTCCGCCTATTCAGAATGTCCATGCCGGAGCTGAAGATCCCACTAATTGAACATCTTGATCGCGTTTTCTGTGACAAGTTCGCAGGGCGCCCGATTCTGTGCCAAGTTCGCAGCTACTCAGCACTTTGGTTCATGGAAAGGAAGAAAGGTCAGTCTGGACATGTTCAGAGCTGCGACCCTAACAATACACACACTCCCCCGAGATTTCTGCTTCCTCAAATCTTGCTTAGCTCCCCTCCTTGTTGCAGAGCATGAGATGTTAGTCGGAGGC